>VNWV01000005.1:0-1479794 GCA_009801085.1 Lasiodiplodia sp. COLG20 | reverse complement strand
TTTTTTTTTTTTTTTCCCTTTGGGGGTGGAGGACAGTAGTTCTGGTTTTCGGTTTAAAGAAGCGCGTGCGGGGGCCGTGGTTCGAGAAGCGGTTGGCTAACGGATCTGTTTGTTGTAGGGAGAGTTCTTGGTGCGGGACCGGATCGGGTTTGGGATCTGAAGGATGATTTCGAGGGGCGCGATGGGGCGGAGGGGATGGACTACTTCCACCGGGAAGTGTTGCCGGGGTGGTATGACTATGCGGAGAAGATGCGTCTCTTGATTGAGGGTGAAGGACCGAAGGCTTGAGAAGGGAAATCCACGAAGACGGACTTCATTTGTATTCAGGTTGTAGGATGAGACACCACAGGATCGAGTACAATCCGACGATTTTCAGGCAAAGAGAGTTATAATCAGTGACAGGTTTCCTCATATAATGGCGATCTCCCTGGTCTGCTGAAAGAGGATACGAGTCCCGAACATCACAAATTCCAACCTGGGATATTTGAAGAGGCCTCATCGACACATCTTGGCACTAACCACTAGAAGAAATCAAGGATATCTGAGAGTGGTAGCGAGATGTATGGTTGCCGAGAACAGGCATGTTCATAGCAATGACATTCGAGGAACAGCCCTTAGATGTTGTCTTTGATATAGCATGCTCGATAAGCGGCTAGAGGTGCCAATTACTGCTGCTGGCGAAGCGAGCGGAGGTTGTGGAGCTACAGGTAGATATCTAATGCAACCTAACATATCTATAGACGACTTATTTGTTTTTTATAGGCGAATAGCTCCAGATAATTTGCCTGATTAGCGATTGGCGACCCCCAAACGTTGTTTGATCGCCACCGGTACCCCCATTCCGAGCACCCGGCTACGTCGTGTTTGCGTTCCACCAGCGCTTCCCGCTGCCCACAGAAGAATTTCTATCCGTCCCCGCTGACGCCCTTCCCGCGTTTCACCCGTGGAGGCTTGCTCCCTCCACTCCTTCCGTCTCCACACATTTTCTTTGCCCGCCAGCTCACAATCCGGTGCTGCCACGAAAGCCGAGAAACGAGCAGAGGGACTTTTTCGTTTGGCTGGCATTTATACACCTCCTTCTGCGACGGCTCGCGCCGCTGCCATCAACCATTGCCATACTTCGTCACTTGCACGCGCTCTTTGCCCGCCCGTCCGACACCTCAGCCGAGCCGAGCCCACCACCGTTGATGCTCACAGACATACAACCTGAAACTCTCCTCTAAAGCAAGTGCGCGTTAGTTTGTGCCGCATGAGTCATGACCTTGTCTAGCAGACTCGGTGCATCGATAGTCAGCTGTGACTCGCGCATCCAATGGCAAATTTCACATGAGTTTAATGCAGACACCACAGGTCATCGGCCAACATTTTTTACATTGTACCATGCATTCTGAGCCTGCTGAATGAACTAAGAACAGATGCTATTCTGCTCCGCGGATTTTCTGCCTGTAGTACGTACGCAACCAGTGTCATCCATTCTTCCCATATGATCCACCTCGGTAACTGCGAGTGTCATGTTGAAAGTCGCGCACTCCCCTTCGTAGTCCTTGGTGAATTTGCTGGTAGCTTCACAGCCAGAAGAAATCATGTACTTGCGATGTAAGATTCTCGCCTTAAGTAGCATTACGCAAGTGCAGCTAACTAACCTTCCACACAAGGTCGAAGTTGTTGAACCATCCTCAACGCCTTCGTTACCTTGGATAAATTGATGGTGTTCGGATCCTCGCCGTGTCGGCAGAACAGTAGCTCGATGATCAGGTTGACGTTGTCGTCTCTCGGCGTCTTGCTGATCGCGTCGAGCGCTTCGCTGGCCATGTTGATCGCTTGCAGCGTGCCGGAGCGTATGAGCTCAGCGCTGGCGGCAGAGCAAGAGCTGTTGACATGGTATGCTATCGTAGGGCGGAGGAAGAGGAGAACGTGGGGGAGGAAGGCGAGCGAAAGTAGGGCATGCATTATGATGAGATGAGGAAATGAGGAAGTTGTGATGAGAGATGGCAATGAAGAATATCCAGCCTTTATATTCCTTTTGCGATGGATGAAGAGGGATCCGATCATCTCTTCTGCAATTTTTATGCTGAGAGGAACACGTAGACTGGTATTTGCGTCGAGCGGATGAACAGTAACACAAGGCGGCGAGAGCCCGATTTCTTTCCCGCCGTGTCTCCTCGGACATCCTTCTCGGTCTATCCTTCCGTCGGTTCTTTCCTTGAGGAATGTAACTCAGGGCTCATCTTCGTTGGAGGGAACTATGTTGTAGGAAACGCACGAGCTGTTTCCCGGTAAAGTTTCTCTTATATTTACGGCGTCACAATGTACTGGTGCGTTTTTAGGCCGAATTTGGGGATTTAAGGAACGCCACCAGCTGAACGGACTTTTTTGGTATTTGCGCATCATTCACGTCAATAAGGTTATCTTGTCACTTACAATCAACCACACGAGAAAGCTCGGGTGGGTTTCCTTTGCCTTGTCAATCTAGACACCAAACAAATGTTAGCAATATTGCATCATGGGGCTAGGAAAGTGCGGGCTAACACCATCTCAATGCGACCAATAAGGATCGGAAGGATTCGCTCACCCCGACGATTTTCGGTGTCGGCCTTATTGTTTGTCAGCCTATACCGCACGCCACATTCATCTATTTGTCAGCTCACCTCCGCATTTCGGTATCGGTCATCGATAGCTCCGGCGTGCGGTTCCACAGTATTGCATATATATTTGTGAACCAGTCACGGTTGAACTCAAAGCCAAGAAAGAATCTTGGTACCATGAGCCATTCAGTCCTTTTGATCTTGGGCACAGGACCAAACATTGGTCAGAACACGGCAGATGCATTCACTGCGAAAGGCTACAAGGTAGCTCTTGTGGCTCGAGGAAAGGAGGACGGCTGGGGACCAAATGGCGAACTCGAGATCCGAGGAGACCTCTCAGACCCAGAAACAATCCCCAGAGTCTTCAAACGAGTCAAGTCAGAATTCGGACACCCAAATGTTGTCATCTATAACGGTACGCGCATGTCGATGTGATGGTCCAACCGGTGTCAGCTAAAGATGAATCACAGGAGCGGCACGCACCGTCTTGCCGGAAAATGACCCCCTCCAGGATTTCTCGTTGGAGAGCTTCAATAAAGACATGAATGTCAACGTTATCAGTGCTGCACTGGCTGCACATCACGCTGTTCTGGGCTTCAAAGAGCTACCAGCAGACACAACGAAAGCGTTCTTTTTCACCGGGAACAAGTTGCCCGTCTTGTCCCTTCCTCAGGTTCTATCGTTCGGTATGGGCAAGTCTGCAGCTGCGCACATGATCTGGGACTTGAGCAACGTATATCGAAGTAGAGGTTTCAAGTAAGTCATCCATTGTCCAAGATGGTATTCCTCTTCTGATAGCGACTTTCAGGTTTTACTTCATCGACGAGAGAACTGAAGAAGGTAAGCCGGCGATGATGGAACGCAGTGGACCAGCACATGCGGAGGTGTACGTGCGCCTTACAGAAGAACGTGAGCAGGGACCATGGTACTACACTTTTGTAAAAGATCGGGGTTATGTTGATTTCTCGGAAATTGACAGGCGTGGACTGACAAATTAGAAATGTGCAATGGTGGTCATTGACTGGACTCCTTTCAGAGAGCTTTGGTAGGAAGAGAAAGCCCACTTCGTTAGATGTAGGCTTGGAAATCGCTTTGCTGCAATTATTCTCTTTGTTAATTTCTTGTCGTGATTGCCGGGTTTAAAAATACTTACGCCGATTTGCTCGGTTGCGGCGCAAGCATCCTGGCGACAGCTTCGACTACCACAGGTTTATTTAGATATAAAGCAAACTAAACCAGTGTTCAGTATTCCTTTTTCGTTAAGACGCGGTGCTCAGGCCAAGCTCGCGTGGATGGTCGTGGCGTTACGAAACTCCACATTATTCAGGCTGCTTCGCGACTAGTGGATCTACAACCTTAAATCCTTCCCGGCCAACGTCGAACAAAATTCAGGACGTAGAGATATATTTGTCATGAATAATACGAATTTGAGAAAGCTACACTTAAAGTGTTGATTATCCTTCATCAGCGCGCGAGATGCTGAGTGTTAAAGGTAAGGTCAGCACCAGCGTTTAGCGAGCTTTTTCTCAAGTCAAGAAAAAAAGAAAGTGATATGAATGGCTTGGCACCGAGCCGAAGACATCAAGCGGGAAAAGCTCCGACAAGCGCGGGATGATTCATCGAACCGGGAAGAGCTCCGCTTCATTTTTGTGCAGCATTGGCTGGGGGCCCATAATTCACTCCCGAACTGCTTCATGCGCCAATCACATCAATGAGTTAGCGACACTGATGAGAGGTTCTTCATAGGGCAGGGCCGTTCGATCGGTGCACCTTTCTAGGGTTTCAATTTGCTGGGGAAGCACACAGCCACCTGTTCTGCAGTCACAATGTGGTGACAACGATAACGACATTGGGGCTATTCCTGTCTGCCTATCACGTCTGAGAAATGCATGGCCGGCCCACCATTTGTTGATAGATTGGCAGGGCGGCGGGCGCTGATCTTTCCCTGGCCCTCACAGGTTGCTGCCGCCCATGACTCGGCGTTATCTGCGAGCTTCCATCACCAGCCCCATCAGTCAAGGATGGCTTGCTGTGCCACATTTATGGTGGATTGCATACCTAAAGGTTCCTGCAAACGATGTCACGAAGGCTCTATTCAGTTCCTCAAGGATGAAACCAGTGAGTGTTTGGGGGCCCGCTCGCTACACTGATAAGTTGGCCACCAGGAAGTCTGAACGCGAAGATTGCGGCAGAGATTGCGGCGCAGCTGAGAGTGGATCATCGCCGATCGGCAACGGGCTGGGGACGGAATGTCCAAAATTAGCGAAGTCTTTGTGGGCAGTGATCATCACACATTTTAGCGCTGAGCACTTGAAAGAGCTTAGTGGCTATCACAGTGGAGTGTGGACTTGCCAGTTAAGTCCAATGTCCCCTGTTGATCTTTGGAATTTTGCACATCAGACGGTCAACCAGGAATTCGGTGGCATGATTCGCACACGGGAAACCCCATCACAGATTCATTTAGTATAGAACGACCCTTGCACACTGTTTTTATGAAGTTATGAGTATTCAACTGGAACAGACGGACGTCGCGAGCGAGCGAGACATAAACAGTCAGTGTGCCGTGTTTACAATCTCTCAAACACGCACCCAAATCTTCCTTCCGCCATGGCCTCGTCGTTGTCTTCCTTGACTTCGAGCCAACAAGATACGCCGGATTACTATGGCGTTTACACTGGAATGTGGACCAATTGGTCTCGCGGGAAGGTCCTTGGCTCCACCATAACTCTTTCACAGAGAGATGGCACTCTCCTTATCGCCTTCACAGCGTTCTTCATCACCCTTGTCGGCACTTCATTCTGGAGAATAGCCTGTTTCGCTTTCCACACCCGATTCTCGACAGCAAGCGCTCGCGATGGACTGCACCATCAACGACAAGCTTTATTACGCAACTCGGCTAATGGCGCCAGCGGCCTGGCCAGCCTACTACTAGTTCTTTGGTCATGGAGGAGCGGGAAGAACAAGGCCAAACACGCGTACTCGCGGCTCTTGCCCCTTGTCATTTTCACCACGGTCACTCTTGTGCTCTTTGCAATCGCTTCCGGCTTCTCGTCGACCATCTCGAGCGGCATGGGGAACGAGGTGCTGGTCTCCAGTGATCGCTGTGGGATAACCATTTCCGGCAACAATGACACTTTCTTCAACATCGCAAATTCGTACGTCGCCCAGGGCGCTTCGGCCGCTTTCATCTACGCACAGCAGTGTTACTCCAACACGTCGAACCCAGGGAAGTGCGGGACGTACGTCAAGCCAAGGCTGTCAGTGACAGTCGAACGCAACGCCAGCTGCCCTTTCGCCGACGAAATGTGCTACACGCAGGACGGAAACATCCGCTTCGACTCGGGATTGATTGACAGCCTCGATGACCTTGGCGTGAATACGGGGCCCAACTTGAGGTTCCAGTATAGGAAGACGATGGAATGCGCGCCCTTGAATACGACAAAGTTCCAAGTAAAGCACAACTACTCGGACAGCGGCATCCGAGAGCTCTACAGGCAGTACTGGGTGGGGTACAGAAACGCGTCGGAGAACGCGTCAGAGGCTGTCTACGAGCACAGAGAGTTGCTTGACAGCCAAATAAACCGCACCGTGCAGACGTACGAACTGAGTGCTAACGCAGCCTACTCGATGAACAACTCGTACGACATCCCCTGGACTGATTTCTATCCCATCGACGAGCTGCGGGCCCCGTACGCCGACGTGTCGCTCTTCTTCCTCTCGGCCAACGCCATCCAGTTCCGCAACGCAACCGACGACCCGTGGTTCTCGGCGCACCGCACGGGGGCCGAGCCGACTGAGTACAGCTCGGGCTTCGTGCTCGACCAAGTCTTCCTCCAAGACGAGCCGGCGTCGGTGCTCGGCTGCGTACACCGAGAGCAGTTGTGCAACCCGAACATGCCCGACGGCAGCGACAAGTGCACGCCGCTGAGCTCGGGCATCGACGACGCCATTGTCTACCCTAGCATCGCGCGCGACGAGGCCGAGGTGAAAGCGCTCAACTGGTTCCGAATCATAACGACGGAGACCTTGTCCGATGTGTACGGCCTGATCAACGTGCTGGGCGTTTCGGCGCTGAACGCGCGGCAGAAGGTGCGCTGGGGGCTGCAGGGCGCGCTGCCCGACAACCAGTGGCAGGTCGAAGTCGAGTCGTGGTTCAACATGGCCATGGGCGGCCTCCAGTTGTCGTTCCACGAGGTCGCCACCGGCCCGTCGAATCCCGACGTTCCCAAGATATCGGATGAGATTGGAGCTTTGTTTTGCCATAACCAGGTATATTTTCTTCTTATTCTTCCTCTTCTTCCTCTTCTTGCCATTCACAGAACACTTCAAGAACACCACCCACTAACCCCTTCCTCCCCCCACAGAAAATGCGCAGCACCGCCTACACCAACATCTCGACGCTGGGGCTCGCCCTGATCTTCGGGCTGGGCGGCTTCATCATCGTCCTCTCGTACACCATCGAGCCCATCACGGCCTGCATCCAGACGCGGCGACGCGGCGACCACTACTCGCGGCTGGAGTGGGTGGCCAACGACGTGCTGCAGCTGCAGCGGCTGGCGCACGAGGAGCTCGGGCTCGGCGGCGCGTGGGGCAACTGCGCGGGCGCGGTGCCGACGACGGAGCGGCCCGGCGACACGCTCGGCGTGCTCGACGTGTCGGACCCCGAGCATCCGCGGCTAAAGGTGCCGGCTGAGGTGTTTGAGGAGGAGAAGAGTGGGGCCGAGGAGGAGGAGGAGGGACAGCGGAGGCGGCGGCAGGAGGAGGATGAGAAGAAGAAGAATGGCGGGGCGTGGGCGAATGACGGGAGGGAAGTGTCGGAGATCTCGGTGTCGCCGACGCTGACGGATGGCGGTGGAGATTGGTCGTCGTGGGGCGAGCAATCGCAGGATAGGCAGCCGCGGGAGCAGAGGCAGGGGAGTTTTTGAGGAACTGTGGACTTTGAGGTGGAGGTTTGCATGCGCCGTGGTATGATATATGATTACACGATCTTTTGTTGCTAATGCTGGTTCTGGACAGGAGATCCAGATATCTGCTCTTGTCCAGAGCAGTGGCGTCCACACTTCTTTTAGGAATACCCAACTTTTCGTCCCGCATAATTATTCTTGTCAGCCGTTCTACTGCCTTGAGGCCGAAGTCTAAGCATACCATGCTCACATAGTACAGTGATCTGCTCTGAACCAGCCCTTACATCTGCCCGCTTTTCTCATCCCGACGCAGCCCTCTCTCCTCATCGCCGCCTCTTATCCGCTTCTCGCCCAACCTGCACGGCCTCCGCTGCCCAGCAGCCTCATTCCAACCCTTCTTCCGCATCCACCTCCCCACAACCACGAACCCAAACATAGCCAGCACAAGCACCGCATCCAACAACACCCCTTCCAACCCCTCCGGTCCAACATCCCCACAGCGCCTTCCCGTCCCCTCTTCCAGCGCCAGCAACCCCGCAACATCCACAGCCGGAGGCCCCCTCCACCCCTCCCCATCGTCCCACACCGCCCGCCGCTCCACCAACCGCACCTCTTCTATCCATCCGCCGCCTAATCGCTCCTCATCGCCACCCGCAAGCACGGCGTCGACCTGGACCACGCGCTGCGCTGGATCTGCGTTCAGCAGCAGGGTGGGGGAGCGAGTTTGCCGGGAGGGGCAGACGCGGCGGGGCAGGAGGTAGGGGAGGATCCAGCTGCGGGCGCAGAAGGAGCTGGTGGCGACGGATTGCTGCTGTGCGGCGGCGACGACGTCGACGGTTATGGAAAGGGCGGTGGTGTCGGCTGGGGAAGGTGAGATGGTGGTTTGTACGGCTAGATTGTAGCGGACGCCCTGATCATGTCGGGCGTGGTCGGAGAGGGACCAGAGGGCGGAGGCATTGAGGTGGGTGTTGCTGGGGATGTGGAGGGCAGAGATGCGTGAAGTTGCTGAGGTCGCGTGCGGGTGCAGGGCGTGCTGGTTGAGGGAGATGGTCTGAGCGCTGTTATCGTCGGCGGCGGTGAGGTCGAGGTCAAAGCGCAATAGAAAGAAGGACGGCTGTTGTGCGTCGCCGTCGTCAGAGGTAGTCGGTGGTGAGGTGGCAGGGGTCCCGATGGGGAAAGAGCGGCCCGAAATCGGAAGGAGGACCATGACGGACGGCTCGCCGGGAGACCAGTGAATGAGGCTGTTGGCGAGGATGGTTTGGGAGAAGTGGTCGTGTATCGCCTCAGCTTCGTGCCGTAGGGGTTCGTTAAGGTTCAGGCTCTCGGCGACGTCTTGCAGCGCCATGTTGACTTGGCTTTTGCGGATCGCCGGGGTTGGCACGTGCGACATTGTTCGTAGCCGGTTTAGACATTGTCGAATGCTCAAAGTGGCGGCTTTGATGTATTTGTGATGCGTATGGAGGCCTGCGAGGTCTCGAGAGAGTCGCCGGCTTATGTCCGAAAGCTGGTGGACGGCCTCGGCTTCGGTAAGGATGTCCGAGGTGGTGTTTGATGATGTTAGTGACATGTTGTGGGAAAAAATTTGATGCGGCGAAAAAAGCCATGCAGCGGCAGAGCACAGGATAAAAGAGTAATCAGGGGCACCCAGGGTTAATATCCACGCTGGTGGGGTGGTTGAGCGCCCGGAAGGAAGCGGCTTAGCGGGGGCCGAGTAGTGCGATAGGGCAGGGGCAATATACCAAAAAGGAGAGAAGGATTCGAGTCTTGTCTCTTCGAAAATTGCCGACACAACCGGACGGTGCTATTCCTGTGGTCCGGTCCCTTTGTCAATCCATCTCGCCATCTGCTACCTTTTCCAGCAAGCCCGTGTTTGATCTGCAGCACCCTGGTCGTTCATTTTTTTCTTCAAGCGCGCACCAACTTCACGGGCGCCTGGAAAGCGCTCTGCAGTCAGCTTTGGGGATACGGTGTCAGGTTGAGTGAGTAATGACGAAGATGACGACGCCTTCATCGGACAGAGAGGCAAGGGGTCCGCGCAACTGCGCCAATCTTGTGCCACTGAAGCCGGAAGCAGCACCGATAGAAGCAGGCGCATTTCCCCGCATGACCCGCAAAACCCGAATCCCACAACTCTTAAGCTCCCGCAACGCTAGCTCCTTCAAGTAATACCCTGGGATTCAACGGCGCGCTAGCAGCCCAATAACCACAGCACGCCATGGTTGAGATTTTGCAATAGTGTCACACTTCAAGGGCGTAAACAACTCTGATGTCTCTGCCTCCCACTCCAGACGCTTCAGTCACACACTCGCTTCAGCCGCCAATTTGCCATGAATAAGAAACAATTGATTTTTCTCTTTCTGTCTCTTTCCCGTCCCACCTCAGCTGTCGTGGTCGTGCCCCAACAAAGTCCCTTCCCGCCTGTGGACACATCTCTGACCGAATTCATCGCACCGTCATTACCACCGCCGCCGCTGCCGCCGCTGCCGCTGCCACCGCTCGACCCTGCCTCCATCACTTACTCAGAAACCGCCAACCCAACCAACACAACAGACACCACCATTCCCGCCACCTTCTCGTCCTTGTCGTCCCTGTCGACCGCTATACCCGCCGCTGCGTCGTACACGTCCCCGTCGCACACATCCAAGCCCGCGCCCGCGCCCGCGCCCACATTCTCGCCATCAACCAAGCCCTCGGCGTCCAGGTGGTGGACCGTAGACCCTCCTCATCCGCCCGTGCCCTTACCCACAACCCTCACCACCGCGCCCAGTCCCAGTCTCGGTACCACCACCACCTCCTCCTCCTCCTCCCCTGCCTCAACCACAACCTCGACCAACACCGCCACCACATCCTCAACCACATCCCTACCGCCTCCGCCTCCGCCACCACCTCCACCGCCTCCACCACCTCCCTCCCCTGACCCTCTCCCGCCCAGCTCCTCACCCTACTGCCTCGAATCCGCCACCCGCTACGACCTCTTCTTCACGCACCCGGAGCTGCCGCACCTGACCTTCCACATCCGCACGCCGTGGACGCTGGCCTACCCATCGCAGCTGGGCCGCGGCCTGCGCGCGCGCCACTACAACACCGTCGTCAACGTCACGGCGCTGCAGGGCACGTGCGGCTGGCGCGTGCTGGACGACGTCAAGCACGCGGCTGTGGCAAGGGGGCGGCTGGCGGTGAGGTGGGATGAGGGGTATAATGACGAAGGCGGAAAGAAGAAGGGAGATGGAGGGAAACATCACGGGCCTGGTGGGAAGAAGGAGGGAAAGGGGGGTAAAGAAGGGGAGGATGATGGTGCAAAGATGGAGGAGGAGGAGGAGGAGGAGGAGGACGGAGACGAGTGGTGGCAGGAAGGGGAGGATACGGTCAAAACTGCCGTCGGGGCGCTGGCTGGGACGAAGGCGGAGATACGTAAGGTGCTGGAGCGCACGTATCCCTGGGTGGAGATCTTCTTGATACTCATTCTTACGCTTTGGCCGGTGTACATTATCGCGATACTGGTCTTTGTGGCAATTGTGAGCATGGTGTGTTTTGGGAAGAAGCTATAACGGACGGGATCATAGGTTCGAAGACGCTAAATTGTAGAGGGAGGCAGACATGTAACAGACGATTTAACATAATTGCATAAGCAGAAGGAGTATAATGGGCGGCGGGGGCAAGCAACCAGGGGAGAAGTATCTTGTTCAACGGTATTCAAGCCGGGTATCAGTGTATTCATTAATAGCTATCTACAATGCATCCTTCACGCATTAGTCCCCTCCACCCTCCCAAACCAAAACAACACAAACCCCGCACAAACCGCCTGCCCGTGCTCCAGCCACGCCGCATCCCCCTCCCTCGCCAGCCTCCCCAACTCCCGCAGCTCCCCCGTCAACGCCATCTCCGCCTCGGGCGCCACCTCCGCCATCCACAGCAGAAACTGTTCCAGCTCCTCCAACAGCTGTTGGCTACTACTGTTCTCCCCGCTACCAGACTGCTGCTGCACACCTGCGTACACCACCCTCGCCGAACACCTCGCCCGCACCCGATAGAACCCGGCCACGTCGCCCGCCCGCGCACAGCTGCCCAGCTCGCGCAGGTGCGGGTGCGTCAGCCCCACATGCGCCCGCCGGCCCGTCGTCCACGCCCACTTGAACCAGTCGATCGTCTGCCGGAGGAGGGTGGACTGGGGTTTTGGCAGGGCGCCGGCGAGAGCGGTGAGGGATGAGGATGATGATGATCCGTCGCCGGTAGTGGTGAGGGCGGATGGGAGGGGTTGGGGTGGGGGGAATGATGAGGATGAAGATGCGGTTGCGGTGGTGGTGGATGCTGAGGGGTTGGTAGCGGTGGTGCTGCTGCGGTGGTTGCGACGCGTGGTTGTTGTGCTGGTGTTGTCGAAGCGGACTTGTTTCGAAGGGCGGCGGGCTGGAGGGGGGAGCATCAGTTAGTGACCGATAACTGGAGGAGCGTGGTGGGGAGGGTTTACCTTTGCTTGCGGTCTTCGACTTGAGACGAGACTTTTGAGCTTTGCTGTCCTTTGTGGAGGTGGCGGCCGTTTCCAGGTCATCGTCACCCAGCTCGTCATCTGAGGGAGGTTTGGTACGTTTGTATGCCGGGGGAGCGATTTGGTCTGCGACCTCGGACGAAGCTTGGCCCTTTGGCACGGTAATAGGACTTTCAAGCTCGGGAAGTGGCGCGTGTCGGCCCTCAGATGATCTCTGAAAAACTGGAGGAGCGCTTGACTGCCGTCTCCTTTCTGGAGGAGTGTTGGCTGGTGCGATGCTAAAGGACTGTGCAGCCTGCGGGGTAGGGTGGGCTGTGGCAGCGCTTGCAGCTGGTGGTGGAGGGGAGACGGCCTCTTGGTAGGTTGGCGGAATGCTGCCTTGCCGTTCCTCCGCCCGAGCCTCATTCTGCTGTGAGGCTTTCGGCTGGTCGTCCCTTTCCATAGACTGTAGTACGGCTTGCTCCTGTACCTCAGTGACGGTAGCTTGCTTCTCGCCGAGCGATGGTCCCTTGGCTAAAGCCGACTCCGACGGCACGCCCCGCCCCTCGGCAATTGAGATCGACTCCTGCGCGATGGATGATTCCGCCGGCTTGTCCGTGCAAGAAGGACCTGCCGTCTCTTCCTGGTCCGAGCAAAAAACGAAATTCTCCCATGCATTAACTTCGCCGCCTTTGCCGTGATAAAGGGTGTGAAGCTCCTGGGGCCGTGACTGCAGATCCCCGTGCTGCACCATCCAACAGAGCGTTTCGAGACGGCTGATGGACAGGGAACTCTGAGGCACGTACGCACTGAATTTGGTGGCTTGGGAGAGCGACTTCAAAGCGAGTAGCACTTCCTGGTTGATGGCAGAGGGTTCGAAAGGGCCGTCGTCGGCTTTCGGCATGACGACAACACCAGGCTTCTTTAGATTGAAACGCAGGCGAACGAGCTCATCATCTGACTGGCAGATGCTGCTGCCTTTGAAGGCGAATTGAACTGCCGGTGGCACGGTCGATTGCTGAGAAAAGCAGAGACCTTGATCTTCCCCATCTACATCAAACATGTCCAGCTCGACGATGAAGTATACGTAGAACTTGGTCGGCCTTTTCGACGTTTTTGACTTTACGCGGATGGGAAGGCGGAACCAAAAGAGAGCCTCGCGCTTGGATTCCGAGATGTCAAGACCAAGGTTGAGTGTAAGATGCGATCTCCAATTAGGAGGTGTAGAGAAGCCCAGATATCTAAGCCGCCGCTCCTCATGATCATACCATTGGGTCACAACAGGCTCACTGATGAGCCAATTTTCGGCGAGATCGTCATCAGCCATGGTGCAGAAGTAGTCGAGATAGATCAAATTCTATTTAGTTACATAAGTCAGCCGAAATACTCTAGCGAAGAAACCGGCTAACAAGAACCGAGATACCACAGCCATGTGTAGCATCTCCATCTGCCCATCTCCAACTGACAGACCCGGCGAATTCCTTCCCAGGATGAGGCGACCCTAGAAACAGTTGGACGCAAGGATCTAGCCTCACTGGCCGGGGCAGCTCATTGGAATGGTGCAGGAACAACCAGCCTCCGCTCTGCAAGCGCTTCAGGGACCAGTTCAAGAGGCTTAACCGAGAAGCTCGGAAAAACAACTCCAGAAATGCCAGCCTGGGCGCTATGCAGAGCGGCGGGGGTTATGTCGCTGGACCCCGAGTCTTCTGAGATTACTCTCATGGATAGACCCAGCTCCGTTTATTGAGGTGCAACCAGATAGAAAGGGAGAAGCCTTGGCAGTTCAACCAGGATCCAGAGTCACAACGGCCTCGAGTCTCCAACTCGACAAGCCAAACTCGTCCATGGGTAGAGGAGACGGTTGGACTAACCGGCTAAGGCGATGACCTCGGGGGAGAACTCAGCAAACTTCCAATCAAGATCAAAACCTTGTAGGGGCTGTTTAGTGAGCTTCCAACCAAGGCCAAACCCTCAGGGAAACAGTTCCAGAGCAGCCGGTCAGGCTGTGTCCTACAGGAGACGATTCAGTGATACACCAAGGTCAAAACCTTGGAGATCAGCAAAGGTCCAGCTGAAGACACAATCCCAGATAGCCGCCCAAGAAACTGCCTGCCCAAGCGATGACAACTGTCAACAAATCAGTTGAGAGCAGCTATAAATAAACGGTCGCTCAGCAGACGGGGGCAGCCGATGTCGGTTGTTGGGAGACCAGGTAGACAGGGCGAATACGAGCCAAAGCAGGCCGAGCGAGGCGATAAGCTTAGACAAGACGAGCGAAGGAAGTATTCGATGCCAGGGTGGGCGAGAGAGATGGGCGGCGATGGGGTGTGGTGACGGTAGCAGCGACGCGGCAGTGGGAGCGCGAACGATCGGTCGCGACGGCGACGAAACGACGAAGAGGACGTACCGAAGCGGGGTATGGGGGTGCTGAGGCCGTCAGACACAAACACCGGCGATCAAGACAACGATGCGAAATGCAGGTCGATGCGATGACGTCGGTGTTGATGAAAGATGCGACCGGCGCGGTGTGGAGAGAGAGAGGAAGAGGAGCGCGAGGAAACGCGGAACGGCGTGGCTGGGAACCTGCTGACTCACGTGAGTGGTCTGTGCGCACGGTCACGACTTTTGCGGCCTGGTGGCACAAGCGGGGAAAGTCTGCCGAGCCCAGATCAAACTCGGCTTAATTCGCCGATTTCAACTTAACGCTGCGCAAAAGTGGGTTAATTAGCTTTCAATGCCTCGCTTTTGCCCGCCCTCTCATCCCGCCAGGCTCAGAGCTCACAACAGACCAACCTTTGTACTTGCGCGACAATAGAAAATACTTGTAACCGTTGACCTACGATCGTCCCCTTACAGCCTTTGCACTGATGCTTTGCACAGCCTTCGAGGAAGCCGCGGGCTCCGAGGACTTTTTTAGATGTCCTCTTGCGGGCCGGGGCCCGCGGACTCCGAAAGCTCTCACAACTTGCAATTACTGCATGTGGAAATAATACCGCGAGAAGAGCTATAACAGAGTTACTGCATGTAGAAACAATGCTGCAAATAGAGCTGTAGTGATGTAGTCTTGGAGTTGAGTATAAAACATCAGATTTTTTAGGAGATTCCCTCAACATCATTCAGCATCATTCAGCTCACAATGGCTGGGACCTCAGCGCTCACGATTCTCTCCTTCTCCGATGTCTGCACGACCCGACTGCTTGCAGCGGGTCTGCTCCTGGTACGTACCCTGACCCTTAGCAATATCCTTCTAAATCGTGTATTTGGATGAGAAGACTGACCCTTTAAAGACCATTGTATGCATCACAGCCCACATGGTCTACAACCTGTTCTTCCACCCGCTCGCCAAATTCCCCGGTCCTCGTCTTGCCTCGGCCACCTCTTTTGTGTACTGGTACCACTGGCTCAACGGCAATACCTTGCACTATTTCGAATCCACCCACGAAGAGTATGGTGAAGTCGTCCGCATCGCGCCCGATCGTCTCATCTTTACCAATCCACAAGCCTGGAAGGACATCTACGGCCACAAGTCGGCCAAGCACAACGCCAACCCGAAGGATCCCATCTTCTACGGTCCGGAAACCAACGGCGTCCATTCGCTGCTCAGCATCCCGGACGACTCGGAGCATGGCCGCGTACGTCGCATCTTCAGTCACGCCTTCTCTGACAAGGCCCTACGAGATCAAGAAGACTTGATCCGGATCCATATCGACAAGCTGATGCGGAATGTGCGTAATACCGATGGCGGAAGCTTCGACGCAGTCAAATACTACAACTGCACCACCTTCGACGTAATTGCCGACCTGACCTTCGGCGAACCGCTTGGACTTCTGGACAGCTCCGAGTACAATGGCTGGCTGTCAAGCATCTTCGACGGGTTAAAATTGGCCGCTTATACGGTTGCGCTGGATGAGTTTCCACTCTTGAAGAGCATAGCGGGACTGTTCGTTCCCAAGTCGTTGAGAGATGCCGAAAAAGAATCCTTTGAATACTCGACGCAGCGTGTGGCAAAGCGGCTGGAGAAGGGTGCTGTAACCGAGCGACCGGATATCTGGAGCCTGGTACTCGGCAAGGAGGAGAGCAAGAGCTTGAGCGTAGATGAGATGAACGCCACCTCCTCGCTGTTCATGATTGCCGGTTCCGAGACCACTGCGACGCTACTTTCCGGGCTCACATACCATCTTCTGATGAGCCCCGACAAGATGCGTAAGCTCGTGGATGAGATTCGGGGTGAGATACTGAACGAGGAAGACCTGACCATCGACAATCTCCGACAATTGAAGTACTTGCAGGCCTGCTTTGAGGAAGGGTTGAGGGGTAAGTCATAGCCCATCGATTCGGTTCTCCAGGAATTGACAAACCGGGCAGTCTACCCTCCAGTGCCGGCAGGAATGCCGCGTGTCACGCCGAAGGGTGGAAACATGGTGCTTGACCTGTTCATACCCGAGAATGTAAGCCGGCCCAGAATCATACCAATCATGGACGGTCGAACTGACAGTTTCTGCTTCTACACAGACCCGTATCCAGATTCCTCAACTCGCCTCGTACCGCTCTCCCAGCAATTTCGCCAATCCCGAGTCGTTTGTTCCCGAGCGCTGGCTTCCTGACGAGCCGGGCTACGAAGAGTACAAGAATGACAAGAGGGAGATGTGTCAGCCCTTTTCATACGGCCCGAGGAACTGCATCGGCAAGAAGTGAGCACGAACCAGAACCCGAGGTCCCGCAGATGATGGAAAATCCATGCTGACCAACCGCTCGCAGCCTGGCATACCACGAGATGCGCCTGATCCTGGCGAAGATACTTTGGAATTTCGACCTCGAGCTGTGCCCGGAAAGCCGTGGCACATGGACGGAGCAGAAGATGTGGTGGGGTCTCTGGGAGAAGAATCCGCTAATGGTGCGTGCAACGCCGGCGAAGCGTTGAACGCACCCTCGACGCGTACAAGTTGACGGTGTCCTTGCAACTATGAGACTTGTTCATGATGATGACACTCGGGGCTTCCCCGGTAGACTTATCTTTGGCCGTTAGGGGTTAAGTTGCTATACGAATGTCTGTTGTCTGGCTTTTCACTGGCGTTGGGTTGTACATTTTGGAAAGTTGATTTGCAGATGCGGCTCGGACCACGTCCCCCTAGATATACGAAGTCCCTTTTAATGACGCAATGAGTCAACAGCAGCTCCTGAAGGGAAAGTGATCGCAGTTCACGCTTGCTCAGACGACAATGCTCACCATCGAAAATCCTTCGCCGGCTTGAGGCATCCTGCAATACGCGGACATCTCCTGACGGGCGCTCCGATAAGAAACATCCAGGTTCCCACGGACCGAGCTGATGTCGAATGTCACGGTCGTGCGAGAGCGGGCCGAAGTGCATCACTGTGGGCCGCCGACCACGGAGCGGCCGGCAGCGACATCTCTAATGTGGTCCGTGCATATGGTCTCCCGTTGCCAGACGGGCAGCTCAACCTGCCGTTTCTGGAAGCCAGCAGCAGGCAAAACCACCAAACGGGCAGAATTCAGCCTGTGGATGGCGAGACCCTGGGCCGGCGAAAAAATCTGCAATTTCCCGAGATGTGGTGTGGTGTTGAGGAAGCACAGGCGGCCGTGCGGCGTGGCGCCCTCGATAGCTCCGAGCGTTTTCCATGGCCGCGTCTCAGCTGAGGTCATCTTGAAGTGACCCGACGTTCATCAGCGTCGGCCGATTTCTGTGGATATGCCAGATTCGGGTCACGACACTGCGCGTTTCAACAGCCCTACGTAAAAGCCTCAACGCCTACATAAAAAGCTTGGATGCGCCAGCCCTCAAGCCACTCTCATCATCACCAACAGTCAATTCGATCTGCGACCACCGCAAACCTTATCCAGTACGTCCGATCCACACCCTACCCACCCGGCGATCTCAAATCACTAACCCTGAACCACCTCCAGACATCAACCACAACCTCCTTTTCTCAAAAATAATACCCAGCCAACAAACAAAAATGGCCGCCGCTGAAGCCCGTTTCTTCACCTTCCCCCGCAACAACGACACCATCAAGTCGCAGACGATGCCGCTCGTCACGCCCGGCTGGACGGCGTTGACCGGTCGCCACTGGGACCTGACACACTCTCCCAACGTCCCGCACTTCGACCAGGGTGTGCCCGCGCTGCCAGCCGGTGTGCCCGTCGACCACCCGCAGGCTCAGGAGTACTACGCCTACGTGGAGAAGTTGGCGCCCTTCTGGCCCAGCGCCCTTGCCGTCTTCCTGCTCACCGAGCTGAAGCAGAGTGTTGGCAATGACGCGCAATTTGCTCGCTTCAAGGCCATCATTGATGATGGATTGAAGGCGGGTGACTTTGCTGCTACCAACTAAAAGTTCTTGGTTTTCTAGAGATTAGATGGGCGCAGTGTATTCAAGGGATGTTTTACGTGTAAATAGAGTCTCATACCCTATGGTTTTTCAATGATAGAATGGTTCTACAAGTCAGTGGTGCATCTGTTACGTCATTTCTATTCTCATTGGTGGACGAGTATTGAATGAGGAAAATATCACTTTCCTCCGCACTTAAAATCAGGGCTTCAGCGGATGCACAGGTAAACAGCTTCACTAAAAATCTCTGTTATAATACAGCATCAACTTGCGGAGGCAATTGAGTACGAATCTCGTAGTAGTATCAGTTCTGAGATCTTGAAGGTGCGTTTGGACATCTGCTCCTACTCACTGTAGCCGATAATCAGTCTTACGCCGACCTCGGCGTAGGCCCCCCGGATATCTGATCTTTGAAATCATGGCCCCCACGTGAGCAGATAAGATTACGCAGGCCTTATTTCGGAGAGTTAGTCTCTATTACAGATCAACTGTCGTGATTCAATGAGCATCTTGTCTACCGCGATATCCGGACACACAAATTCGTAAGGGCATGTCACTTGCACATAAAAACTCTCACACAATCACACCGCCCAACATCAATCACACTTCCTACACCCCCTCCCTCCTCACGTCCTCCACCTCCGCACCTCGGTCCTTCGCCCACGCCTCCTCAAACAACCCCACCCCCACGCTGGCCTCCTTCCTCCCCGCCATCCCCTCCACCTCGGCTGGCCCACACCCCATCCCCTTCCCCCCTTCCTCCTCCACAGCCACTCCCCTCGCAGCGGCAACAGCAAACCAAGCAGCCCTCAACTGGGTCATGCCGCCGGCGCCGCCATCGCGGTCTCTGCGCACGACGTGGCCGCGACACTCGGCGTCGAGCCACACGGCGTACAGGGTCAAGGCCCAGACGGCGTGCACGATGAGCACGATGCTGGTCAGCATGGCGGAGAAGCCCCACTGGTAGGCCGGGCGGCTGGCGGCGGTGTCGGGGAGGCAGCGGGTGTTCTGGTCGACCGTGGACGAGTCGTAGCCGGTGCCGTTGTAGCACTGGCGGCGGGTGGGGTCGGTGTGGGCCATGGCGGTGTCGTAGGGGATGTTGTGGTTGGCGATGGGAAGGGTGATGGCGGCGGTGCCTGTGCGGTTGGTCGTGTCAGTGGGTGGACGGGCTGAAGTGGGGGGAGGACTGGGAAGGTGGATGCGTACAGTTGAATTGGATGTTGTCTGGGTTGCCGTATTCTATGAGGTTGGAGTCGGGTGGATAGTAGTACAGGGAGCCCGGGTAATAGAGGTCAACACCGTTGTATGTCTCGTTGTCGAACCGTGAGCCTAAAGCCGGGAGTCAGCGGCGAGGAAAGGCAAGAGAAGACGGTGAAGCGCACAGTTTGCTGTTTTCATGAGTAGTTCGTTTACTGCCGTGGCGTTGCTGGGCTGTATGATCTCGCCCGTCGCCAGATCCTTATGCGTGCCGTTCCAAAAATGCGTCACGCAGGTGCTGTTGCCTGGGATTTGTCAGATTTAAATCCAATCTCTCGCTGTCGGCGAGCACTTACATATATTTCTTTGGGAAATAATTCTGCGCTCCGCCGAGGAGACGGGATCCGCAATTACACAAGTACCATCCTCAATTTCCGGCAACCCGGTAAACGAATAGCCAAGCTTGAACGAGTCGGTCGGCACGAACTGCGAAGTCCCCGGCACCATGGTGAATGGCGAAGACACGCTAACATATCCGGTCATGGTCGAAAACAGCGTCGGCATGGCGAGCACGTACGTCAGCGCCACAGCACCGTACGCGAACAACCATACCGTGCGTGCCCTGTCGTGCCGGCGCAGGTCCCGCAAAAGCGAGACGACGGTCCCGAGCGACGCGCCGTTCAGCGCCAGGCCGGTGAAGGTGCGGTATGGCACGGGCGACGCCTCCAGGGCGCGCAGCATGGCGTTGCAGAATACAACGTAGCTAATACCGGCAGCCAGAAACTGCATGCCGCGCGCCACGAACAGGTCCCACACCGTGTCCAGGAGCTTGGCCAGCCAGAAGGGAAAACTGCCGGCAGTGCGGTCGACGGTGAACAGGCCCTCGATGCCCGATGTGCCATCTTCTTCGACCTCGACGCCGCCGCAGGTCACGGGCTTCGCGGCGAAAGGCGTGTTCAGGATGCTGAAGTAGACGGCGAGCGGCAGGATGCCAAAGACGGCGAATGTGAGGAGTGCGAAGGCGTGCCGTCTGAGCGTGCGCACTCCCTCGTCGGATTTGAGCGGAGAGATGACGGCCGCTGTGGTTGCCCTCTTCAGACTTCTCGCGCTCTGGGCCAGGTTTGTCTTGGGTTAGGTAATCCGCTTTCCATCCTCGGGGATACCATTTCCGGGCGTTGGGCGGTTTGTCCATATCCGAGCTCTTCCAGGACGATGCCGAGCTCGTCGTACGTGTCACGTCCTCGGACAGACGCGCTTCAGCAGAGTTTCCCATGTCGTGCAGCTCGACTCGGCTGTACGTTGAGTCGGACTTGGCGGCACATCAGCTCAAGGGAGTACAGCGATGATGAGGAAAGAGTCACACCCGGGGCGCAATCAGCCATGATGTATACGTGCATGCCAATTTGGGGGCCAATGTTGTTGTTTAAGCCAAAAAGTGGGCGGAGGATTCGCTTCACTATCGGTTAAGAAATGATTGTCGTAAACCTGCTGATCGCAGCTTATTTTTGGGATTCAGAGCGGTGTATTCCACGGAATCATTCTGTTCCGTGGCCGGCTGGAGTGACTGGCCGGTGGCTTAAAGCAAAAGTTGACGACCTCGGTGGCTGAGTTTATGAGCGACGGGGATGAGGGCTGTATAAGGCAGCGCACCAACCACCCACAGCTTGACGAATCAGGGGCAGCTACTAACAACACTTCGCCACTTCATCGCCTCAAGTACGCCTTTTAGAATGTGGACTGTTTTGTTGAAGGAAAACCATTTGCTAGGACAGAAAGAGTTTCACGGGACTTGTCGCTATTGATGTCCAACAAGTCATTCTCTGCTTAAATTCATGGCTGAATGGAAAATAATGGGCTGCTCGGAGGTAGGATTTCTTCGTAAATGCGCATCGCCAATATCACAATGCCATCTATTTCGATAACCTCGCATCTTCTTACGCAAAGAAAAACCTCCTCGTTTTGAGCAACAACCCCGCCTTCTTTTCCTCGACATCGCTCAACCCCGGTAAATCTTCCCGCGTCCCACTGACCAGATCCATCTCGTCCAACCTCACCCACCTCGTCCCCTTGCCAACCTTCCACGCTACAGCCAGTACCACAAAAACCACAATCACCACATAGGCCACGACAAAGTCGGCCGCCTCGAAAGGGCTCAGGGTCTGATAGCCCTGAATCAGCACGAAAAACACATTTATCACAGCGACAAACACGGCGCCCCACGGATACCACAGCGCGCGGAACGGCAAGTCCTCGACCGAGCGTCCCTGGCGCACCCACGCACGGCGGAAGCGCACATGCATGACGCCAATAGCAGCCCAGGCGACGAAGGTGGCAGCACCAGAGATGGTGACCAGGTACGAGAAGACCTGGCCGGCCGTGGTGCCGACGTTCATCAACGAGATCAGGCCCAGCGTGTTCGAAAACACGACAGCGCGGACGGGCACGCCCCTCGGCGTGGTGGCGGCGAAGAAGGCCGGGGCGCGTCCCAGCTTCGCGAGCGACAGCAGGGTGCGCGAGGCGATGTAGATGCTGCTGTTTATGGCCGACAGGTTCGCCGTCAGGATGACGACGTTGACCAGGTTGCCGGCGCCAGCCCAGCCGGCGCGCACGAGGGCGATGGTCCACGGCGAGAGGCCCGACTTGGACTCGGCCGTCAGGAACGACGGGTCGTCGGCGGGGCAGATGAGCGAGGCGAAGAAGACCATGCCGAGGAAGACGACGAAGATGCGCGCGAACGACTGGCGGATGGCGGCGGGCAGGTCGCGCTTGGGCGCCCTGCTCTCGCCCGCCGTCACCGCCACCATTTCCGTGCCGCAGTAGTACACGGCCGCCAGCACGAGCGTGCGCGCGAAGCCGCCGATGCCGTGCGCGAACGGGCCCGGGTCGCGCCAGAAGCGGAAGCCGATGTAGCCCGTGCCGTCGCTGACGGCGCCCGTGTTGAGCAGGATGGCCACGACGAAGCCGCCAAACACGCACAGCACCTTCCACGACGCGAACCAGAACTCCATCTCGCCGTACGCCGTGACGGGCAGCAGCGCCGTGCACTGGAAGAAGGCCCAGCCGAGCAGGATCCAGCCGTACGACGGCACGTGCGCTTGCTTCCAGAGCCCGAGCACGATGCTGAGTCCGTTGTACTCGTTGGAGAGGTTGGAGATCCACAGGTAGTAGTAGTTCCACCCCAGCGCGAAGGCGAAGGCCGGGTCCAGGAACCGGCCCGCCATCTCGGTGAAGGCCCCCGGCGTCGGGTACATGGTGCACATCTCGCCGAGCGACTGCATCACGAAAAAGACGTCGATGCCGACGATGAGGAAGCAGATGAGTGCTCCGACGGGGCCCGAGTACGAGAGCGCGTAGCCGGTGCCGTACCATATGCTCGGTCTGCTGCTCGTCAGAAGTGATGTTGCGAGTGAAGGACTGTACTTGCCCAATTACGCCGCCCAGAGCGATCATCTGCAAGTGTCTCTTCTTCAGTCCTCGCTGAAGCCCGTCGTCCATCACATTTCCATTCGGCGTCGCGAGAATCGTTTTGCCTTCTCCGCCATCACCAGCGGCTGCTACCACCGGCTCGACCGTCTTCGAATCTGCCATTTTCTCCGCCATCGAGCCAAAGTATCACAGAAGCAATGAGAGAACGCTGAGTGATGGTCACTGTGCCATGAAGAGGGGCATCTTGGCTTTTGCTTGTGGATGAGCTGGCAATGCTTATCGCAACGCGCATCTCCGAAGCTTGTTGCGACGATAGGTAAACCTGGGGATGATCCGCGCCTTGCTCCCCACTTCTGATGTCGGAGCCTTTACTAGATAAGGAACGTCACAAAACCACGCTCTAAAAAGTAGTGACATGGAGTGAATATTTTCCGTGAAAGTCGTCGACTTCTTCGTGTTAGAGTTTCTTCTTGACATAGCATTCTAGCCAATCTTCTCTTCAACATTGGAGAACCTCGCTTTGTAACGGATCATCTATTACTTTAGTATTTCTAAATGAATGTGTATTAACCTCTACATACTAATTACTTAACCTTAGTACGAATAGCTTTATGCCCTTGACTTTTCAGCTTCAACTTCTCCGGCAATTTTCAATGTCCTGCGACGTGGACGCGCGCGGGAAACTTACCCGGCGTAGACCAAATTCAACAACGCCAACAATTCTTCGGGCCTTCCAAACATCGGCATTGAATGGTACCAGAGCTATCGGTCAGATTAGAGAGCTGCTGCAGTCTGCTACCTACTTCGCGTGCCTTTGAGGAGGTGGATGGCTTGTTTCATCCCTCTATGCCAACGATTTCCCCACCGGTCAAGATATGACGACGACGCGCTCTGGCAGTTTCAGGTGCCTATCTGGAAGGGTCCGGATATGGATAGCACTGGGGGCAGTTTGAGCGCAGAAGAGTATTAAACGAGCGAGCACTTTACAATACGTACGGCTGAAAATATGCTCACACAGCACGCTTGCGAACTTTTCAAGTCGAGAGATGCTATTGGAAAGCGATTGACAACAGATCATGCTAGTACTTTACCACCCCAGCAAGCTTCAGCAACTTCTCCGTCATCTCAGGCTTCTCCAACGGCTCCTGGCGCTCCAAAGGGTCGATGCTGTCATCGACCATTGCCTTGCCGTGGCCATGAATGTTGATATGAGGCCAGTGGGTGGTTGTCTCTCAACGCCTGAACAGCTCTGCCTTCCTCTCGCGATCTTCCTCGGTGGCGAATGCGGCTGGGGTGTAGCAGGCGTAGATGATGGTGCGGACAGTCTCGCTGCGAGGAAACTCGGCGTAGTGCATCGAGCGCGAATCCCACAGGATGAGATCGCCAGCCTCAGCACACACTTTGATGAGCTCGCAGCCCTGCTCCTCGTACCACTTGACGTGATGATCCTTGAAGTGATAGAAGTCGCAGTGCTTGGCACCGATCCCTTGAGTGCGGTCGGGAGGGTTGAGGCCGAAGAATTTGTCAAAGAGTTTGGAAGAGCCCTTCATGAGGAGGAGACCGCCGTCCTCGGGCCCGGCCTGGCTCAAGTTGATGATTCCTTGAACGCACGACAGGCCCCTGCGCTCCGGCGCTTGGTCGACGTGAGGCCAGGGGGACCAGGTCACATCGGTACGACCAGGAAGAGTGATGTTGACCGTATCAAACGAGACCAGCAGCTCTTCCGTGCCCCAGATCTTGGCGAAAGCGTCCAGGACGTACTTTTCGTGAGCGGCGCAATAGTGGAGGTACATGCCAGCCTTGAAGCTTTGCGGGAGATGCTTGCTGGTCCACGTGCTGCGGTCGTTGATGTCGAAGCCGTTGTTGAACGAGCTCAGCCAATCCAATGCTTTTTGTTTGTACTGCAGCGCCCGCTCTCGGGGAATGACATTTTTGAGGACAACGTACCCATCGCGGAAAAAGTCATCACGCCAGTCACCAAAGGTCTACGTGGCCGATTCGTCAAGAGATTTGCCCGCAGGGATGCTGGTCACCGGCATCGGAGCTGTCTCGGTCAGGGTGGCCATGATAACTGTGCAGAGGGAGTGGAAAGAAGAGAGTCGAGGCACGACGAACTCCAGGCGAATCACTCTTGGTCATATAAGTATTCAGCGCTTCGATAAATAAAGTAAACTGAAGTTCGTCGGATCGGATATCTGAAGAGCCCCCGCCTCCACCGATACCCGTACTCTTGGTATTCATATCAACCTCACACCAATAGGAACCTGGACCAAACCACCAACATGCCTTACGACCAGCCTTACCAAATCGCCATCCAAGAAATCGAGCCGCCGGCCGTTGGCCACAATGGCTACCAAGGCCTCAGGCCACGCACCGAGCTCCTCCCAGCCGGGTGGAACGGCTTCAATTCGCGCGCCTTGTCTGAAGCCATGGTTGTCGAGCACGATGTGGCAGTAAAGGTACGGGACGGATGTGCCTTGTACTGCGACATCTACCGGCCCGCGCACTCAGAGAAAGTGCCTGCCATTGTGTGCTGGAGCCCCTTCGGTAAGAAACACAACGGCATCAGCATGATGAAGCGGATCCCGTGGGGCGTGGGGGTTCCTGAAGGCTGTTTGAGCGGCCTGGAGCGCTTCGAAGGCCCCGACCCAGCTGAGTACGTGCCGCGTGGGTTCGCCGTCGTCAACGTCGACGCGCGCGGAGCCGGGGACTCGGATGGGTCCATCGTCATCATGGGCACGCAAGAGGGTGAGGACGGCCACGACGTCATCGAAGAGCTGGCCAAGATGGACTGGTGCAACGGGAACGTCGGCCTCGCCGGCAATTCGCACCTGGGCATCGTGCAATGGTTCATCGCCGCGCAGCAGCCTCCGTCCCTCAAGGCCATCGCGCCGTGGGAGGCATGCGGGGATCTCTATCGAGAGCAGTTTGTCCGCGGACGCCACGGTCTGGAAGACTTTCGCGAGATGTACCGCCGCTCAAACACCATGAACCCCTACTGGGAGGACAAGCGTGCGGACATGCAGAAGATCAAAGTCCCCGCCTACATCGTCGCCTCCTACTCCACTTTCGTGCACACCATGGGCTCGATCCGCGGCTGGCTCGAGCTCGGCACCGAAGACAAGTGGCTCCGCTGGGATCCCTACCAGGAATGGTACGATCTGTGGGCTGTGCCAGAGTCTCGCGAGGAGCTTTCTCGGTTTTTCGGAAAATATCTCAAGGGCGAAGACAACGGCTGGGAGAGGACCCCCAAGGTCCGGTCGTGCATCCTGAGGTTCGGAGACGACGATCCCATCTACCCGGTCGTCGAGGATTCCTATCCAATTCCGCGCACCCAGTACAAGACGTACTACTTCACTTCTGGCAGTCGCCTCAGCGACCAGCTGCCCGAGAACGATAGCGTCGTGGCGTACGATTCAGAAAACACGACAAAGTCAGCCGACTTTGCCAGCTTCAGCCTCAAGTTCAACCGCAAGACACGCCTCGTCGGCCTCCCGAGAGCAGTCATTCATGTCTCGTGCGACGACCTGGATGATCTGGTCGTCTACGTCCTCATCCGCAAGCTCGACAACGAGGGCAGGGAAATGCACAACCTCAACATCCCGTGGCACGCTGCTCCATACAAGAAGATGGCCGACATCCCCGCCTCGGAGCTTTCCAACCTTCTCATCTACTACGGGCCCCTTGGCGTGCTTCGTGCATCCCATCGGGAGATTGACCGTTCCAAATCGATCCATCCGCAGTACCCGTTCCACACGCACAGTAATGTGCAGAAGGTACCCAGGGGCGAGATAGTCGAGCTTGAAATTGGTCTCTGGGCCATGGGGATCGAATTTGACGAGGGGCAAAGCTTGCGGGTCCAAGTCAGTGGCCAGTATCCACTTGTGCCTAAGTTCAAGCATGCAAAGCCGCCGCCGGTGGAGGACAGGAATCGTGGCATGCACAAGGTGCATTTCGGTAGGCGGTAGTTTGGAATGCCCCCGCGGCAGATGCTCTCGCGATAAAAGTCGCCAATGCCCTCCCAGGGAGCAATCGCCTTCAAAGACGGCGGACGCTCGGCCGCAATGAACCTGTGGACGAGTAAGCCCAAGTGAAACGACGAACGGCACCCTGTGCTCACCACTGGGAAATCGCGAGCCACGAGTTTCCTACCAGAGCCACCGCTCCATTCGACCAAGACTGCTGGGCGATCCACTCCACGGTATCGTAGCCATCGCGGCCTTCTTGCGTTCCAAAGACGAATATGTCTCCCTCGGAATGGTAGCAGCCGCGAGCGTCGGGTTGGACGATTGCGTAGCCCCTCGGACACCATTCGGCCGGATCAGGAGCTTCAACTTTCTCGAGGCCGCTGAGGGATTCTTTGGGTACACCCAGCCACGTGAACTCGCTGGTCTGGTGGTGGCCTGCGGTATCCACTCAGTAAGTATCTGACTGCAAAGTCGCGGATGAACGCACCAGATCCGGTCTTGCCGTACGGGCTCCAGGCCAGCAAAGCAGGGAGGGTCTCGTGGCGACGGTTTGCCGGTCGGAAAACATCCGCACGCAGCACATTCCCATCCCGCATGGGGATCGGAACGTCCTTGTCCCACAGTAATTCCTCGCGCAGGGCAAGTCTGTCGGGCTCACGCTTCCATCCTGCTGGCAATGTGCGCTGAGAAGGCTCGAATTCGATCCACCAATGATGGAAGTCACGGTTGGATGGGACAAAGTCCACCTCTACGCCTCCAATTTCGTGAGCCATGTCGTCGAATGTACTCGGCCGTGTAATGCGGCGGCCGTCTCACTTGAAGTAAATCCTCTACAGTCCGGCTGCCCGCCCCCGCCAACACCCGTGGCCCACTTCGGCAACATAAAATCCGCTCGGAAACCTGGTACCGCCACCGAACTCGGCTTTATTTAGTATGGTCAAGTCAGAAAGATTCTGTGCCACAAGAAACATGGCACTCCGAGAGATTCTTTCTCAATTCCGCTCGCACGACCAGGAGAGAAACATACTCAAGGCCCGCTGGCCCATTGTTGCAGTTAGTCATCGAATCGGTTCTTGCGTGATTGTTGCTAAATGCTACTGCTTGAAGGCAGCAGCTTTGGCTGCCTCCGGCGCTGGATCCGACGTTCCAGAGCTGTACCGCATGGCAACCTATGGGCTTCCGTTGGAGTTGGAGAAATTGGTGCAGAGAAGACTGAATGAGGCTATTCTCAAGACCAGTGTGCTCTATGGGATTCCAAAGTCTCTCCAGGCGCTGATTCCGCTCTTTGCAACCTTGACAGACGATCAAATAGACCACTACGGTCCTAGGTACGTGGTGGAATGCCTCAGACGTTCACAGCTGATTTGCATGTGCTCGCAAGATACGAATCGATAGGGAGCCCATCTTCGAAGATAAAGCGTGGAGAGGCGGCCCGAAAATACTTTGATGTCATATGGACTCCGGATGCAGCCCGCGAAAACAGAGAGAGGAACTTCAAGTACCACCCAGATCTGTGTGAGTAGACCCCTGCTGCAGTACATTATGGGATCTTAGTTGACTGAACAAATTGAGAAGATCTCGGTGATTGGAGTTCATCTACGAATGGTGGATCAGTGAAGATGCCATCCTCAACAGCGTCGAAACGCAAATATGCAACGCCGCGGCCCTGATCTGCTCCAATTGTCCGGTACAAGCAATGTGGCACACCAGAGGTGTTTTGAGACACGGGGGCCCCATGGAAGATGCCCGACTTGCACAAGATATGGGTCTCCAGGTTGCTCGCTTATACGGATGCAAGACTGGGGAGATTGTTAGTGTTGATGATATTCCATTCAACGATACCACGCCTCACTGAGTATTAGCCATGTCAATAAAGTTGTGCTTTAGATCAAAATGGTCAGGTGATTTCTGCGAACTGGATGACTGAACGTAATCTATTTCCTGAAAGTGCTCGGAAAATCAAGTCGTCGGGAAAATTATTACAATATTGCAATATAATAAACGAAAGAGGTCTTGGATTTCTGTCTTTAATCTTAATATAAACTTGAAAACAGCCTACACAGATGACATGCCGCAACATATGACAGAAAGCTGAACGATGTAATGGCTGGGAGAACAAGGAAGATGGCACCGGTGAGTATGCCTTGATCGAAAAGGCTAAAGCTTGTTCCACTTGGTTGGCCAGTGGGCTTCAATGGCGTTAGTCCTTGCTCAAGAACTTTGGCATCTCCGGACTCGATAGCTGATTGGATGAGCGAGTACTTGGCGTTGACCCTGGAATCAATGATCTCCACATGCGAGATGGACATCATGCTCGGTACATAGCGCATGGATGGAGGAAACGGGTGATGCAACGGCGCTGCGGGCCCGACTGTTGTAAGAAGTTAGTTCTCTTTATCATCTTCAACGAGGATTGGGCGTCACCACTTACCAAGTACATTCAACGGAATGTGGTTGATGAAGCTCACACGGGAATTGATTTGCTGGCTAATAAATTTCGCAACAGAAGGCTGACGGAAATGGTAGGCCGCGAGTAAAGTTGGACTAGAGGTCTATCAGCCAGAAGCTTAATGCGCTTCATACGGGTTGAACTTACAACTGACTCAGGAAAATTGTTGCATCGGTTAAGCTGCGCACCGCAGCGATGACAAAGTTGGGCCCAGAGTTCTTGTCGAGGAGGGCAGGGGAAGACCTACGGGGAAAGAAGTCAGTGACCTCATCGTACTCGCTGAATGGGCCAAAATCACCTGTCATGGAAGTCTGCTATCACCAAAGCAGACAAGTCCTTGCAGGAGCATTCTCCAGCGTCCTCGGCCTTGGTCAACCTAAGTGGGACGGCCTGTGAGGAAGGAATACTCTTCCCGAGCGTTGTCGACAATTGAGCAGTCGCGGCGGCGACGGCATGCAAAAAGGCTTCTTTGAGAAACTCGTTGACGAGAACCAGATCCGGGGCGTATGGCGACTTTCTCTTGAAGGCCCTAAGCGCCCGGACTATTTCCCTGGCGGCTATGTTGACGTCTGCTGAGCGGTCTACCAGGCAGTGGGATCGGTTGTTTCCATGCTCAGTGAGTCCACCGAACCTCAATACCAGAAAGTCCGTGTCGCCTCGAGAGACGCGAATCGAGTAGCCTTCCGGGCCATTCAGAGCTGTGATATCAGCAAAGACGGCAGGAATGCGATGCTCTTCTCGTAGAGCCACTACGCGATCGACATCGTTGTCCAGGCAGGCGAGCAAAAACACGTCGGTGGCAGAGTCCGTTGTTCCGTTGCAATTGGCAGTTGAGACTCCATGGATGAAGAATCCAAGACTACAGTGGCTGTTGCCGACTGTCACCGCACACGTCATGGTTGCCCAGCCGTGATCTAGAGGGAAGTCGACATTGTCACAGGATACCAAGGTCCTCAGGTAGCTCTTCTTGGTCTTGAACGTCATGAACACGGTTGATTGTCCTTGATCACCCTTTACGGAGAATTGGGTGGGACCGAATCCGGCAGGCAAGCTGCCAGATGAGGATCTTTGCGCTAGAAGTCTCTGTAAGAGCGTGGTGGTGAACAAAATGAGAGCGACACTTACCCATGTGACGGCGGAGTATGATCGTAGGCGCCATGATCAAAGTTTATTTTGGAGAATTCAAGCGCTGTCGCCAGGAAATTCAGCCACGACATTCGGGCAGTCGCGCTCGGGAGGAGATTACTCACGATCGAGACTGAATCCACCAACGCCATCCTTCTCACTCGTCTTGAACGCCATCATGCGGGAAAAGTTCTGTACAAGTGTGGCACGGTCGTAACGGCACTGCATATAGAGTCGCAGCCGTTCGTTGATGTCGTCAGCACTCGTTCCTGCAGGAAAAAGAGCTCCCAGAGCTGCACCGTCTTCTAGCATTTTCATGGGCTCGCAGAACTCGTCAAACACTTCAAGGAGGTGGTCGATGGATGCGCTATTGCTCCAGCCTTCATGGCTCATGGGGCTCTCCGAATCGGGATGGAGACAGACGAAGTTCAATTCGGTATTGTTCCTACAAGGGTAAATTACGAGCCGACGGTGCTTACCTTCCCACAGCTGTAATTCTCCCTCTCGCTCCACCAGGTGTGTTGTACTCGGATTTACCTTGGCCTGAGAGATGGGGATGAGAAAGCGGAATGCACTACCGCCAGAAGGTTCGGCAGGAAAGTCTTCTCCAGTGACGAGGGACCGCAGAGTGGACTGCATCAATCCGATTCTCAGAGCTGGCTCATGTTGCATTTCAGCGAACACTTACATGGACTCCGTCTGCTCCGATGACAAGGTCTGCACTACGAGTTTCGCCATTCTCCAGCGTGATTGAAGGGACGGCTATGTCACAACCCACGACGCGGCTCCGTAGGTGAATGGTCGCAGGCGGTCCATTGCCGTCCTCACATGTCGCCAGCCGCTTGAGATTTTCGTGCAAGTCGACACGATGGCTGAGTCTCCATGGCTAAGTCGGTAAGCCTCTTTGTCGCATCGCCTTGTTGGCAACAGCCGCGTACTTACATATGGGTAAGCCTCTTGGAGAGCTGCCATCGACCGTCTGCTGATGACAGTTCCATCCGTCGTGTAGACAGACGTCTTCGGCGCCATCAATTGCTGAAATACATGAAGGGGTTGTCTCTGCCTACCCATTCGGTCAAGTTCGTACCAATGTCTGCTGGGTCTAGACCGAACCGAAGGAGCAGTCCAACGACGTTCGGCGGCAGATGGATCGCTGCTCTCAATTCCTGCGAGAATCGGCTAGACTCGTGTATCTGTACGCGGCATCAGAGACTCGGGCTAAGAGCAAAGGAGGAAGGGCGAGCAGCACCTCAACGTAATGTCCCGCGCGCCTCAGTGCGATGGCTGCAGAAAGGCCACCGATGCCGGCTCCAACCACAATGACTTTGAGCGGTGCGTGGGTATTCGAATTCATTTTTCCCCTGTCAGCTTTGAAATCGAGAAACCCATCTCTCCTTTATACTCCAGACGGCCTACACGGATAAGATAAGTCGTTGGTTTACCTTCGGATCTGTGTGGGGGTCCGCATAACTAACCAGTACTACTTTCCTCGGCACTTAGGTTATTCGTCCTGTTACGGTTTAGCTCATGTCCGCTTCCTAATACCTAATGAACCTTAATGATGATCTCCTTCGCTGACGAATATGGGGCACATTGGATAGCTCAAGTAGATGTGTAGAAAAAATATATAAACCCAAACGAATCAGCTCTTCAGCGGTTCATTCTGGAGTTTTATATTCCTTGGTCTATCTGCCTTGCATGCCCTACTTCCAACACTCTACTCCGCCCTCACCGGCTTCAACGTCACACACAGATCGGGCTTATCCCATAGCGTCCACACCTTCTGATCTGCCCAGTTCTCGCTCCGAGGGCTGAGCTGGAGGTCAAAGTGCCAGAGCACTTTGGCGAACATGATGCGCATCTCGTGGTAGGCGAGGCTATTTTTCGGTCAGCTACCCGAAGTCCCAGGCAAAAGGGCGGCTTACTTCTTTCCGAGACAGTTCCGCGGACCAGTCGAAAACGGCTGCAGCGCGTCCTTCCGGTCGGTCTCGAATCCGGAATCAGGCAGCCAGCGCTCCGGGATGAAATTTTCCGGATCCTTGAAGTTGCGGGGCGAGCGGTACGACGCCCACTGCGGGACGGTGACACGGGTCTATCTGTCACGTCAGCAAACGACTGTGATGATGTGTTGCGGCACGCACCCCGGCAGGAAGCCACTCCCCACACACTGACGTCCCCTGGCCAGTCACCAGCCTCCACAAGCCAACTGGCACGGGCGGGTAGCAGCGAAACGCCTCCTCAAAGCAGGCGTGTAGATACGGCAGCCGCTGCAGAGTCTCCAGATTCAACTCGTCCTCGCTCCCCAGCGCGCGCACCTCGTGCACCACCTTGGCCATCTTCTCCGGGTTCTTCAGCAAGTAGTAGGTCAAGCCGCTCAGCAGCGTGGCCGTCGTCTCGGTGCCGGCAATCATGAAGGCGGACGAGTTGGCGTGCATCTTGGGGCGCGTGAGCACGTCCTTGCCCTTGGAAAGCACCAGCGTCCAGAAGTCGGGCTTGTCGGTGACGTCGCCCTTTTCGAGGCGGCGCTCGACGCGGTCAACAGAGTACTGGAAGTGCAGAGCCTTCTTCTCGCGGAGGGAGCGGGGGAGGAGGAGGTCGGTCAGGGCGCCAACGGCCGAGTAATCCCGGCCGAAGGCCATGAGGGCGCCGGCCTTGATACCGTTGAAGATGGCTTTGACCTATGGCCCGCGTTAGCAAGATGACATCAGGGAGTAGGAGAGCAGGGCTCACCCAGGGCGAGTACTCGGAGTTGTCGAGCAGGCCGAGGGGCTCGCCGAAAGCCAGGTCGCCCATGATGTCGAAGGTGGTGCAGTTGTAGTTCTTGATCATGTCCGTCTCCTGGCCGGCCGTGGCGTAGAGGTTCTTCACAAGCTTGTCGACGTAGCCCTGGATCAGCGACTCCTGCTGCTTGAGGGCCTTGTCGGAGAAGGCGTTGGTGAAGACTTTGCGCACAGCGCTGTGCTCCCGGTCGTCCAAGATGACGGCGATGTTGCGCTCGCCGTTGTCGTCGGCCGGGTAGGAGGCCGGGTCCTTCATGATGGCCTTCTTGGTAGCGGCGCCGACCTTGTGGCCGTAGATGTCCTTCCAGGCTTGCGGGTTGATGAAGCTCAGCTTGTTGGGGCCGACACGCACCACCTCGCCGTACTGCTCGTGCATGCGATGGTACCAGTGAGCGAGATCGCCGCGCACGAGAACGTACCAGTAGACGAGCCCGCTGACAGCAGCACATCTCGGGCCAGGGTCTAAAGGTGGCGGGTGAGCAGGAGGGTGCGGCAAGGGGGTGTTAACACTGACACTTGCTCAGAGGGTGGAGATACAGTCTGTATATGACGAGGGCGATGATGAAGATGGGGAGCTGCAAGACGTGTTAGAGAGCATTCTGTGCAGGAGCGCTGTAGGCGTACCGCGCAAGCCAGCACCGGCTTGGCCAGAGGTCTGATTTGGTTTTCGGGATCCATGGTGGTGTCAATAAGCACTTCGCAGTGGGTTAGATAGCTGCCAGCCACCGAGGGAGCATCCTGCTTTAATACAACGGCGGACGGACGCACAGGAAGCCGGGAGGCCGGCTCATGTTTCAGGATGCGTGGTGTTGAATAGACATCGGGCAGGCGCGGCTGATCCCCGGGCATCGCACTCTTTCCCAAAACGGCAAGTTGCACGACTCGCCGATGGGCCCGGGATCGGGATGGCGTCGTTGCCGACCGCGCTTGCTTCCGAGCCGACCGCACCGATTTAAGCCCCTCGCTCGCCTCCTGCTCCATCATCTCTTGCCGAATATGGACGCATCGCGACGCCGCTACCGAGTCCGCTTCGCCACATCTCAGGCCCCTGCGACCCCGTCCGCGCCAGCCCAGCCGCTCCGCCCCCGCCAGATCAAGGCCCGCACCGGCTGCGCCGCGTGCAAGCGGCGGCGCGTCAAGTGCGATGAGACGCAGCCGCAGTGCCGCCGGTGTCTGGCGCGCGGCGAGGCGTGCAGCGGGCCGAGCCGCGTCGACCAGTGGCAGGCGACGCCGCCAGACCCAGATCTGCACTACTTCTCGTCGTACATCTGCACCGGCTTCGTCTTCGAGCTGCGCACCGGCACCACGCTGCTGGCCGCCCTGCGGCCGCACATCAGCCGCTCGCCCGCCCTCCACCACGCCATCCACAGCCTGTGTTCCGCCCACCGCGCCCTCTCGTCGCCCGCCGCCCGCTCTCTCTCGCTCCAAGACCGCACCAACGCCGTCGCCGCCCTGGCCGCCGAGCTCCGCGCTCACCTGGCCGGCCCACCGACGCCGTCCTCCCTCTTCCGCGTCCACTGTCTCGCCTTCGGCGCCGTCGTCCTCGCCGTGTCAACCCAGTGGCTCGACCCCTCGGGCCGTGACTGCGGCCTGCAGCACCTACGCGGCGTCAACGCGGCGCTGGACGTCGTGCTGCAGCACTGCCAGCACCACCAGCAAGAACCGCCCGCCGACGTCGCCAAAAAGGGCATCGCCGCGTCGGCCACCATGTCCGTGTACCTGATCGGGCTCTACGTCTACCTCGACATGACGCACTCTTTCTTGGCCCCCGCCGCCCACGCCCTGCCGCTGAGCCCGGCCCTGAGAAGGGAGATGGCGCGGGAACAGTGGCGGAGTGCGAAGTGTATGCATCCCATCACCCGGGCAGCCACCTCCCTCTGCTTCGTCGTCGCCCAGGTAGGTCGCTACTACCGTCGCGTTGTCGACCGGAGGGGGAGGGACTTGGAGCTAGAGAGTGAGTTAGAGCGAGACCTGGTGCGCTGGCAGCCGTTGGATGTTGGTCACGAGGTGGTTGAGGCCGACATGCGCTTCGCCGACGCGGTGAGGATTCTGGGGCTCGTGATGCTGGAGCAGGCGAGGAGGGCGGCGCGAAGGTATACAGCTGAGGAGGGGGAAAGCACAGTCTTCGACCCTGAGGCCAGGTATGGCGACTACTGGCGCCGCATAGACATCCTGGCCGCCTACGCCAGTACCCTCTTACACAACGGCATCCTGCGCCCCTTCCCGCACCCACAGTTTGAGGGCGTGTTCCTGCTAGCCGTTGGGCCCGAACTCGATGCTCCGTCGGCGAGGCAGCTGGTCGAGGAGCGTTGGGCGTCGCTCCGTAAGAGAAGCCGTATGCCGCACCATCTGCTCGGGCGCGAGCTAGCGCGTGAGTGCTGGCGGCGGAGAGATAGCGGGTGTAAAAAGACGTGGCTAGAGGTTATGGCGGAGAAGGGGTTGGCGTTAATGGTAGGATAGGTGGGAAATTTCTTTAATAAATTACTAAATTATCGATACGATAAAATTACTAAATCGGCAAATTACTTAATTACCTACATTTCGATTCTTATTTAAGGTAATTACTAAAAGCGACATCTATTTATATTAAAAACTCTAATCGTAGCTAAGATACTTTTTAATAAGCGTTACTTATTTATTATAGATCTCGCTCGCCTCGACTCTACTCTAACGAGTAGTTAATATTTTAACGTACGTATTACTCTAACGCTCGTTTATAGTAATACGTTTCGTTATTTATTATATATCTTAATACCGCGTAGTATTATTAATTTATAAGTAGTCGCTTTTTTTTCTTTTTTATTACCGCTACTATTTATAAAAAAATAGAGTAAATATAAAATCGTATATATTTAATAGCTACTAGGTCTAAATAGTATATCTAGATTTAAATAATATATCTTAGAGATAAATACTAAATAGTATATATTTAGTATTTAAGCGGACTAAATAGTATATATAAAACTAATATTATAATTAAATCTCTAATTCTTTATAACTATAATAGTTACTATAATATTATATAATTTATTATCTTAAATAGCTTTCTTTTATAGATTTACTTTATAATTTATATAATCTCTTATTAGTAATTATAATAGTAGACTTCTTCTACTAAGCTTTAGAGTCGCTTAATAGATTAGATAAATCGTAAAGTTTATCTTAAAAAGATAAGAGAGAAAGAATAATAATTAGATAAGAAAAGTATTATATAATTATACGATATATAGTAAGCCGATTATCTCTAACTAAAGAGTCTTAATTAAAACTTTAAGTTAACTACGAAAAATTAAGAGTCTAGCTAGTAAGTATATTTATATACTATAGAAAAGCTAGTTATAATTTAAATTAAAATAGTTAAATTAATATAACTAGATTAATATAATCTAGATAGATTGTACGTAATTTAGACGCTTAGAATATCTTTCTAATATCTATCTTCTAACTTCGCTAAGCGATTATAACATCGTATTATATTTTATTCGTTCTTCTTTTTATTCGCTTTTTAGTTTTCTATCTTTACGCGCTTTTTTAAAACGATTATACGTTTAAATCTTTAACTCTTAGCTTAATCTTATAACTTTCTATTTCGTAGAAGATTTTTTAGTTCGTACTTTTTTTTAGAGTTACTACGTTCTTAAAAGCGGTCTTTTTATACGAATCGTAGCTATTATCTACTAGTATTTCTATACGCGTCGTTATTTTATATTCTCTAGATTTTCGTACGAGATTTAAAACCGCGCGGCTCTTTCGTATACGAGGCTTATTAGCTCTTACGACGAATTTTTTCGTACGAACTTTCTATTTTTAGAGTTATAAAGCCCGTATTTTCTAGAATTTATAATAGTAATTCTATCTTTTACTCTATTAAATCTTAAACCGTAATATAAAATTATATCATCTCGTTTAAACCGTTTACTACTATAAATAGTTTATTTAACTTTACGAAGAAACTAAAATAACTAAACGTACTTATTTATAGAGTAAAGAACGAATTTAAATACGTAACTATTAAAAAAACGCATTTATTTAAAAACTACTTAATAAATAAGTAATACTAAGACTATATTACGAACTCTAGAAAATACGGACTTTATAACTCTAAGAATAGAAAGTCTACGTGGAAAAACTCGCCGTAAAAACTAATAAGCCTCGCGGGCGAAAGAGCCGTACGGCTCTAAATCCCGTACGGAAATCTAAAGAATATAGAATAACGGTGCGTACGAAAATACTAGTAGATAGTAGCTAAAGCTCGTATAAAAAGAACGTCTACGAGAGCGCGATAACTTTAAAAGAAAGTACGAATTAAAAAATCTCTACGAGACGAAGAATTATAGAGTTAAGCTAAGAGCTAAAAATCTAGGCGTATAATCGTTTCGAAATAGTATATAAAGATAAAAAGCTAAAAGATAAATAGAAGAGAAATAGATAAGATATAATACAATATTACGATCGTTTAAAAGTCTAAGAAATACTCTAAGCGTCTAAGTTACGTACGATCTATAATAAGCCCTTACGAGCCCGGACTTATAACGGGTCGATCTAAGCTCTTACGAGCTAGAGCTTATAAAGACTTCTTAGATTATAACTAGCTTTTCTATAGTATATAGATATACTCGTTAGCTAGACTCTTAACTCTTTATAGTTAACTTAAAGTTCTAATTAAGACTCTTTAGTTAGAGATAACTAGACTTACTATATACTATATAATTATATAGTACTCTTCTTATCTAATTATTATCCTCTCTCTCTTATCTCTTTAAGATAAACTCTACGGTTTACTCGACCTACTAAGCGACTCTAAAGCTTAGTAAAAGAAGTCTATTATTATACTTTAACTACTATTCTTATAAGAGAAGAAAGATAGTTAATTAAGATTATTAACTAATTAGAAAGAGTATCGACCTAGTATAGAAATTACTAACGAACTAGTAATAGCTAACGACGAAATATAAGACGTTTCGATAGAACTTTTACCGTAGCTAACTATAGCTAACTTATAATATATAATTTAACGTAATTAAGAATAGCTAGAATAACTCTAGTAGAAATTACGCGACTAAAAGATAAAAAACTAGAGACTAGCGAACTAACTCGCTAGCGTCTAATCTACTTTCTTTAATACATCTATAACGAGAATATAAGTCGACACGCTAAACCTACGAATAAGTTCTAGAGTTAAGGTTTCGAAATCTAACTTCTACTATAGAGACTATAAGAAGACTCTACTAAACCTTATAAATAAGATATAGAAGCTAGACTAGTTATAGAACGAGTACTAATAGAATAAAGAGAGATATAATAGTAATAGCTCTTAATCTAGAAGAGCGCTCTAATATACGTAAAAAGAAGATAACGCTATAAAACTTAATACTATAAGAAAGAAAGAGAGTAGAAAGTCTAGTAACTAAGAGAAAGATAAGCGTTAAATCTATAAATAGACTCTATAAGAGTAGGCCCGATTCGACTAAGGCTAGTACTTTTACTATAGAAAAAAATAAGATAAAATATATTAATAGAAGTATTTATAGAGAAAGAAGATACGCTAAAATACGATAACTAATAAAGAGAACTAAGAAGAGTCTTAAGAGATTTTCTTTACCGCTACTAAGTAAGTTAGTTACGTAGCTATAAGCTAAACCGTCTATTACGACGATAATTATCTAATCTATAAGAGCGATAAATAAGATAGAGATTAGTATCTAAAGAAGTTTTAGCGCGTTAACGCCATCTTACGAATATCAAAGTAATAAAAAATTAACGACTTCGTTAAGAAGCTACCCCCGAACGACGACTTAATAAATAGCGATACGAAAGAACTCTACGATAGTACGTCTAAGTTTAGCGAGGTAGAAGAACGAAACGAGGTCGATAAGACTATATAGAAATAGTTCGAGAAAGAAGTTAATTTTCTTTAAAAAGATCTTTAAGAAGCGCCCGAGAAACCTACGCTATAACGAATCTAGAAATATTTAAGATAATATAGAAATATTTAATAGATATACGAAAATAGACGTACTATTAACTAGGTCTTAAACTCTAGTCTAGAGATTTCTACTTAGTAGTACTAGTACTATTATAAGATTCTCTAGTAACGAGCTTATTACGAAGACTACTAGTTTTTCTAGAAGCTTTATACGGCTAGAAATATTCTAGAAATAGTCGATTAGCTTTAAGACGAAGTACGTAACGCCTAAATTTAAAAGAATAGATAGCATCTCTAGAAACTAGTTTAAATTCTAGACACTCGAGATACTATTACTCTAGAAAAAAATTAACTACACTAGCGGCTATATTTTTATAATCTAACGCCGCCGTATCGATATCGAATTATAGTAGAAGTACTATACTAGTAATAATAGATTCAACGTAATAAGGTTTAGACGTAGTAGAAAAGCTTAACGCTCTAGATAAAATAACTACGTAAAGCTACTCTTTAGAATCTAACGTAGTTAGAAAACTAGACGGTCTTTCTAGTTAGAAACTCTAAGAGAGGCCGTTAGTAAGGTCTCTTAACTAGATTATATATATATTAAATAAAAAAACGCCTATCGAAAATAAACTCTTTAAACTATTATACGTACTAGTTCGTATTAGTAACTATAGAGTAATAGTAATAATTAATAGCGACGTATAAGAAAACTTTATAGATTTAGCGTACGTTAATAAGAGCTATATATATCGCTAGACGAAGAATCGCCCATATCTACTAAAAATAGTAGATAAATCGCCTACTAAGTAAGACTAAATCCGACTAAAAACGAAAACGATATCGTTATTCTTAAAAAACTATAAGAAATATATTAACTTAGACATTATAGAAATTCTAGAGTATAATATTATTCTTAAAATATCGTAGCTTAAAATCTATAAGTCGTATATTCGCTAAAAAATCGAAGAAATTATATTTTCGAACGAGAACTATATATAATACCTTACGACTACTAAACGCCGCTAGACGCTAAAAGCTAGAACTAGAGCTAGTAGCTAGAGCTAAAAGAGCTAGAGTCTAAGCTAAAAGTTAAAAGCTTAAAGCGTAGAACTAGAAGAAAGCGTAAATATTTAAAAAATATTTCTAGTAGCTATTAAGCGTATAAGACGCTAAGAAGAAAAAGTCTACTAATTCTATCTAAAACCTAGTAAGAAAATAAAATATAGAATCGCCGCTAAAATATAGCGATTAAAAATAGAGTCTCGAGTAAAGAATAACTATCCGAAGTTAGTCGAAGAAGACTACTTCTAGAGAATATATACTAGATATAACGGAAGATCTATTAAGAAATCTATCTAGTTATATAGAAAATATATCGTAAGAAATATCTACGAAGTAGGTAATACTTCTAGATAAATTATAGAAATATAGTTACTTAAGAATCTATTCGTAGAAAAAATTAGTCTAGCGTATATACGGGCTATTAACGAACGAGAAATTTGAAGAATCTATAAGAACGATTTTAAAAGAATAGAGTACCTTCTTAAGAAAAACGAGAACGAATACCGATCTACGATATTAAAATTAGATACTATATTAAACGTCTTTTATATATATAAGCCGGTATTCTAAGAAAGAGATAAAGAATAGCTATCTAAATACTAACTATAAAATTATAAGATATCTCTTATTCTAAAGACGTAGTCTACGTTTAAGCTAATCTACTCTCTCTTATAGAAGAAAAGTAAGACTTTAAGAGAATATATCGAGAAGAATATAAAATAGAGATATATACGGTCTTCGTTATTACTAGCCGAATATTCTATTTTATTCGTTTTAAAGAAAAACGGTAAGCTCCACCTCTATATCGATTATAGATAGTTAAACGACATTACGATAAAAAACCGATATCTATTACCTCGTATCGACGAGCTATAAAATAAGACTTAAAAGGCGAAATTCTTTACTAAGTTCGATCTTAAAGACGGCTATTATCTCGTACGAATTAAGAAAGAGAAAGAATAAAAGATAGCGTTTCGAATACGTTATAATTACTTCGAATATACGGTTATATTATTTAGACTTATTAATGCCTCGATAATATTTTAGAGCTTAGTTAACAACGTCTTACGTTCGTATTTAAATATATTTTATATAGCTTATCTAGATAATATTCTAATCTACTCGAAAACCCTCGAAGAATATATAAAATATATTAAAAAGGTTCTAGACGCACTCTAAGAATAGAGATTATTTATTATATCTAAGAAATACGAATAGTACTTCTAGAAAGTAGAATACTTAAAATTTATTATTACTCTAGACTATATTAGTATAGATAATACTAAACTAGACGTAATTCGAGACTAGTCTATACTAAAAACCGTTAAAAAAGTATAGTTATTTCTCGGTTTCGCTAACTTCTACCGTAAATTTATTAATAAATACGTAGTAGTATACGAGTTACTTACGAGACTTATTCGAAAAGAATACGGGTTTAAATAGAGCGAAGAGTAATAACGAGCGTTCGACTTACTAAAGCGAATATTCTACGAAGTACTTATTCTTAAAATTTATAACTCTAAACTCTCTATTATTATAGAAATTAACGTATTAGACTACGCTATCGAAGTCTATCTTAGTTAGCCCGACGAATAAAAACGGCTCTATTCGATCGCGTACTACTCTAGAAAAATAATACCTCTAAAACTTAACTATAACGTCTACGATAAAGAACTCTTAGCTATTATTATAATATTTAAAGAATAGAAATACTATCTAGAAGGCGCGAAGTACTAGATATTAGTATATTACGATTATAAGAATCTTATATACTTTACTACTATAAAAGAACTAACTAGAAGATAAGTTAGATAGACTAAAAAATTAGCGTTATACGATATAAAGATTATCTATAAAAAAGAATTTAAAAATACTCGCGTAGACGCGCTAAATAGAAGAGCTAACTATATCGAAAAAAAGCTAGAACTATAGTCTATAATATTTAACTAGTAGAAAGATAGAAGTTTTATACTCGCTAAAGCGTACGTATTTATATTTAGAATTATCTAACTATAGCTAAAGAAAAACTCGAAAACTAATCTATCGCTTACTCTAGTTAGACTACTAGCGCCGGCAATACGCCTAAAGAGTAACGTCTAGACGCGAAAAATTCGAGAAGCCTACATCTAGAATATAATAATTTAAGAATTTAAAAAAGTAGAAAACGACTCTTAAATTACGCGTGACGTAGAAGATATAATTCTATATTTAGAATTAATCTACGTCCCGATAAAACTTTAAGAAGAACTCGTTAGAGATATCTACGAAGTACTAGTATACGATTACTAAGAAATTAAAAAAACGATAGAGCGAATAACTAAAAATTACTACTTTTAGAGTCTAAGAAGAATAATCTAGAAGATAGTTTCGTAATATAACTTATATATTAGAAGTAAGACCGCGAGATACGCACTCTACGAACTATTTTAACTAATCGTAGTTCTAAAGAAACCCTAGTAATTAATCTCGCTAGACTTTATTACAGATCTATTCGAGTTAGTCGAACTCTTAATTAACGTTAAGTATAACTCGATTCTAGTTATCGTCGATAGACTTACTAAATACACGTACTATCTATTATATCTTAAATTAGTAAACGTAGAAGAGCTAGTCTATATATTTCTTAGAATAATTCTAGATAACTACGAGTTACTAGAAGAGCTCGTATTAAATAGAGATTAGCTATTTATATTCTAATTCTAATAGAGTTTTACTCGATAGCTTAGAGCTAAGTATAAACTCTCGATAATAGTATACCCATAAACGAATAGATAGACTAAGCGTATAAACTAAACGCTAGAGTAGTATCTACGCTATTATCTTAACTATATCTAAGATAATTAGATTATATTACTACTATTAGTATAATTCGCTTATAATAGCTCAAAGGCGTTAGTTACCTAGAAGTCTCTATTTTACGCTAATTATAAATGTAAACCGATAGTCTATAAAGAAGAGATTTTAAACGAATTATTAGCTTAAAAAGAAATTCTTAAGACGAACTAGCTAAAAGAGCTCTATAAATAGCTTAGTCTCGATATCGAATTTAACGAATATTTAATATCTCACTATTATAATAGACGGTACTAAAAGACACTAAAATTAAAAAGAGAAGATAAAGTTTACCTTCTTAAAAGAAATATTAAAACTTAACGACCGAATAGTAAATTAAACTTTTAAAAAATCGAATCTTTTAAGATTAAAGAAAAGCTAGGCGAAGTTATATACCATCTTAAGCTATCTAGTACTATACGAATAAATCTAGTATTCTATATAAAACTACTCGAACCAGCGCTAGAAAACGCTATTCTAGTAGAATAAACCGAAGAAATAACTCTAGTAAATCTAGACGCCGACGAAAATAAAGATTAGATCGTAAAAAAAATCCTCGATAGCGGCTACTATAATAGTTAATTCGAATATCTTATTAAGTAGAAAGAGAACTAGAATAATATCTAGAAACCGCTAGAAAACTACGAAGACTATAAAGACCTTATTACGAACTTCTATCGCTAAAACTTAAATCGATCTAAGCTAGAGACGCGTTAATTACGAGAGCGCCTAAGAACTCGAAATTAAAATTTAAAGTCTACCGCGTCTAATTAACTAACTTAAACGTCTTCGGCGGCGTAGTATCTAAACTAGCTCTAGAAGATTTAATAGTTTAGATAGAATTTATAGAGATATTAGCTAAAAACTTACCACGTAAACGCTTTAACGACTACTTCTTCTTAGTATTTTCGGGATTAATAAAGCTTCTAAAATTTATATTTTCGATACGCTCTAACTTCTTAAGACTTTTAAAGTCTCGACGTACTATTAAAGAACGACGCGCCTTTAAGAAACGCTACTATTTACGAAGACGTTTAATTCGAGTAGTTATAGTTTATAAAGCGGTATAAGTAGCCGATTTTTCGGTCTCTAAACGAGCCTACTCGCGATCTAACTTTTTTACTACTAAGAATTAGTAGAAAACCTTAAGTAAAGAAAAAGAAGCTACGTATAATTAAAACTACTAGACGTAGCTACGTTATAACTTATACGACGTCTCTTTAAGTAAGAAGTATAAATAAAGAGATTATTCTCTAAGATAATATAAGAAGAAGAGTACTCTAGATAATTTATATAAGAGATTATCTTAACGCCGTTACGTAAAATCTAACGAAGTAAATTCTAACGACGAAGAGTAGTACGATAAGAACGAGAAAAAATCTTCGAAATCTTAGTAAAGAAACGCTTCTTAGAAGATATAGCGAAGACTTACTAAAAAAAAGAAAGAAAAAAATCGAAGACTACTAACGACGCGATATATATCGTAGAAATTCGAAATAATCTTCGAACCAAAGATTTCTAAGAGAGAGAATAGTATTATAAACTCTAAAGAATACGGACTTTATAACTTTAAGAGTAGAAAGTCTACGCGAAAAAACTTACCGTAAGAACTAATAAGCCTCGCGGGTAGAAGAGCCGTACGACTCTAGATTTCGTACGAGAATCTAGAGAATACGAGATAACGACGCGTATAAAAATACTAGTAGATAGTAGCTAAAGTCTATACGAAAAGAACGTCTATGAGAACGCGGTAACTTTAGAAGAAAGTACGAACTAAAAAATTTCTATAGAACGAAGAACTATAGAGTTAAGCTAAGAGCCGAAGATTTAGACGTATAATCGTTCTAAAGTAGTATATAAAGATAAAAAGTCGAAAGATAGATAGAAAAAGAATAGATAAGATATAATACGATATTACGATCGTTTAAAAGTTTAAGAAACGCTCTAAGCGTCTAAATTACGTGCGATTTATAGTAAGTTCTTACGAGCCCGAGCTTATAACGAATTAATCTAAGCTCTTACGAGCTAGAGCTTATAAGAACTTCTTAGATTATAACTAGCTTTTCTATAGTATATAGACACACTTATTAGCTAGACTCTTAACCCTTCGTAGTTAACTTAAAGTTCTAATTAAGACTCTTTAGTTAGAGGTAATTAGACTTACTATATACCGTATAATTACGTAGTACTTTTCTTATCTAATTATTATTCTCTCTCTCTTATCTCTTTAAGATAAACTCTATAGTTTATTCGACCTACTAAGCGACTTTAAAGCTTAGTAGAAGAAGTCTACCGTTATAAACTACTATTTAAATAAAAGAAAATTATACGTAAAGACTTCTTACCTACGTAAACGTAGATTTACTTTAATATTTTATAAAAAGACTATCTTATTAATATCGCTATTATAACTAGATAGTTTAAAAGTACTAACTTAATAACTAGTTTTTTAAAAAAGTCTAGTTTTAAATATTAAAACGACGTAAATAGAAAATTTTCTTAAGATAAACGCTTAAATACGTATTCGTTTAATTTATTTTTTAACGACGACTTCGCGCGCTTCTTAGCTAAAAACGTTAGCTTATTTTATTAATTAATAAAAATTTTTTACTTTATTATATTTATTAATTCTACAAAAAAAAATAGTACGTCTTTACGCTTATATATTTTAAATATATTATCTTTTAACTTTATATTTTTTACTTACTCGTCGCGTTTACTAGTTTAAAAATTTATTAAACGCGAAGAACTTAATCTAAATAATAAAGCGCTTTTACTTCTATTTAAAAACTAAAGTTATAAAAAAATACTATTTAAAAAAAGTATTTACTTCTTATAAAAAATAGATAAAAAGAAGACGAATTTCTAGTCTTACGCTATAAAAATATTATAAACTTTAAAAAATACGAACTTTATAACTTTAAGAGTAGAAAGTTCGTATAAAAAAGTTTATTATAAAAACTAATAAGTCTCGTAGACGAAAGAGTTATATAGTTTTAAATTTTATATAAAAATTTAAAAAATACAAAATAACGACGCGTACGAAAATACTAATAAGTAATAGCTAAAGTCCGTACGAGAAGAACGTTTATAAAAGCGTAGTAACTTTAAAAGAAAGTACGAACTAAAAAATTTTCTACGAGACGAAGAACTATAAAATTAAACTAAGAGTTAAAAATTTAAACGTATAATCGTCTTAAAAAAACGCGTAAAGATAAAAAGTTAAAAAGTAAATAAAAAGAAAAATAAATAAAATATAATATTATAAATTTTAGAAAATATAGACTTTATAACTTTAAAAATAAAAAGTCTATACGAAAAAACTTATCGTAAGAATAAAGAAATCTTACGAGCAAAAGAGTTATACGATTTTAAATTTCGCGTAGAAATTTAAAGAATATAAAATAATAACGCGTACGAAAATACTAGTAGATAATAGTCGAAATTCGTATAAAAAGAACGTTTATAAGAGCGCGATAACTTTAAAAAAAAGTACGAACTAAAAAATCTTCTACGAAACGAAAAACTATAAAATTAAACTAAGAGCTAAAAGTCTAGATATATAATCGTTTTAAAGTAGTATATAAAGATAAAAAGCTAGAAAGTAAATAGAAGAAAAACGAATAAAATATAATATAATATTACGATTATTTAGAAGTTCGAAAAACGCTCTAAGCGTCTAAATTATATATAATTTATAGTAAGTTTTTACGAGTTTAGACTTATAACGGCTTAATTTAAGCTCTTCTAAATTAAAGCTTATAAGAACTCTCTAAATTATAACTAGCTTTTTTATAATATATAAATATACTCGTTAGCTAGACTTTTAATTCTTCATAGTTAACTTAAAGTTTTAATTAAGACTCTTTAATTAGAGATAATTAACTTACTATATATAGTATAATTACGTAATACTCTCTTATCTAATTATTATTCTCTCTCTCTTATCTTTTTAAAATAAACTTTATAGTTTATCTAATTTATTAAATAACTCTAAAGCTTAGTAGAAAAAGTCTACTATTATACTTTAATTACTATTCTTATAAGAGAAGAAAAATAGTTAATTAAAATTATCGACTAAAAAGAAAAAATATTAATCTAGTATAGAAATTACTAATAAAATAGATACTAACTATAGTTAATACTACGATTAATATAAACGATATAAATAATAAGTCTATAGTTCTATCTCTATAACTAAATATAATTTCTTCTAACGAAGAACTATAGAGAATAATTTAAAAACTACGTATATAAAATAACGTTCTTTAAGTCTAAGTCGTCTAAATTCTCTAAATATTACTAGCGACTAAGATTAAAGTATTTAAGTCTAATCTATACTACGAAGATTATAAAAAAACGTAAATCTTTTTATCGTAACTAAACGACTATATCTATTTCTTTTAGAGATAATTTATAGAACTAGAAAATTAAATTCTCTATACTAGTATCTATCTTAAAAGCGTAGTAGAGTAATAGTTTTATATTATAAATTCTAGAGAATATAGACTTTATAATTTTAAGAGTAAAAAGTCTATACGAAAAAATTCGCTATAAGAGCTAATAAGTCTTACGAATAAAAGAGCTATATAGTTTTAAATTTTATATAGAAATCTAGAGAATACGAGATAACGACGCGTATAAAAATATTAATAGATAGTAGCTAAAGTTTATATAAAAAAGAACGCCTACGAAAACGCGATAACTTTAGAAAAAAGTATAGACTAAAGAATTCTCTATAGAATAAAAAACTATAAAGTTAAATTTAAAGCTAAAGATTTAGATATATAATCGTTTTAAAGTAATACGCGAAGACTAGAAGCTAAAAAAGTAGATAAAAAGAAAATAATCGAGATATAGTATAATATTACGATCGTTCGAAAATTAAAGAATACTCTAAGCGTCTAAGTTACGTATAAAATTTATTTATACTCTCGACTAAAAATATAGCCGAATAATACTCTCTATTAACGATATTACTAAATAATATTCTTATTTAAGAGTATACTAGATTATAACTAGCTTTTTTATAGTATATAGATATACTTTTTAGCTAGATACTTAATTCTTTATAGTTAACTTAAAGTTTTAATTAAGACTTCTTAGTTAGAGGTAATTAGCTTACTATATATCGTATAATTATATAATACTCTCTTATCTAATTATTATTTTCTCTTTCTTATCTCTCTAAAATAAATTCTACGGTTTATTTAATCTACTAAGTAACTCTAAAGCTTAGTAAAAGAAGTTTATTATTATATTTTAACTATTATTCTTATAAAAGAAGAAAGATAGTTAATTAATACGATTATTAACCGATTAGAAAAGTATTAATTTAGTATAGAAATTACTAACGAATAATAATAGCTAATAATAAAATATAAGACGTTTCGATAAGATTTTTATCGTAGCTAATTATAGCCGACTTATAATATATAATTTAATATAACTAAAAATTACTAAAATAACTCTAGTAGAAATTACGTAACTAGAAGACGAAGAACTAAAGATTAGCGAACTAACTTACTAGCGCTTAGTAATTTACTTTCTCTAGTATATCTATAATAAAAATATAAGTCGATACGCTAAACCTACGAATAAATTTTAAGATTAAAGTTTCGAAACTAGACTTCTACTACGAAGACTATAAGAAGATTTAAAACTTTTTTATATAACTTAACGACTATCTCTATTTCTTAGAGAGTTAAATTACTATCTCTATTAAAAAGATTTTATTCGCTAGTACGTTTCTTAAAAACATAGTTAAACGTTAGTTTTATCTCTATAAAAGAAAATACTAAGAGCGACTTAACGACTATAGCGAGAAAACTACTTAGCTTTTTAATAACTATAAGATTTTTACTAAGAGACTTCGTAACGTTTTTATAGTTATAAACGAATTTAAAAAAGCTATAAATATCTTACTAATTATTAAGTAGAAGACTTTCGTTCTAAACTATAACGTTCGTTTTTATAATACGTTATATACTATAAGAGTTCTATATATAGACGCGCTACTCTACGTAAAATATAAAGTAAAATTTAAAGAGAAAATCTAAAAGACTTTAATCTATTATCTTAAGTAGAAGACTCTATTAGATCTTATAAATAAGATCTAGAAGCTAGACTAGTTATAGAACGAGTACTAATAGAATAAAGAAGAGTATAGCGATAATAATTTCTAACTTAGAAGAGCGTCTCGATATACGTAAAAAAAAGATAACGTTATAAAACTTAATACTACGAGAAAGAAAGAAAATAAAAGATCTAGTAACTAAGAAAAAGATAAGCGTTAAATTTATAAATAAACTCTATAAAAGTAGACTTAATTTAACTAAGACTAGTACTTTTACTACGAGAAAAAATAAAATAAAACGTATTAATAGAAGTACTTATAGAAAAAAAGAGTACGCTAAAATATAGTAGCTAATAAAGAGAACTAAAAAGAGCTCTAAAAGATCTTCTCTACTACTATTAAATAAGTTAGTTACGTAGCTATAAGTTAAACTATCTATTATAATAATAATTATCTTATCTATAAAAGCGATAAAAAAGATACCGAATAGTACTTTAAAAAGTCTCGATATATTAACGCCGCTATACGAGTATTAAAGTAGTAGAAAATTAATAACTTCGTCTAGATATTATCTTTAAACGATAATCTAATAGATAGTAATACGAAAGAATTTTATAATAGTACGCCTAAATTTAGTAAAAAGAAAATAAAATACTAGTAAAACGACGCTACTTTTACTTAAATTAAGAAATATTTTAACTAGTACGAAGAAACTAGACGAACTAATAACTCTACGTCTACGATTATCTAGACCTCTATAATATAGTTAAATATATTTATAAAATAATATTAGATTAAAAAAAAGACTATATAGTTTCGCGTCTATTAAGAGAATAGATAGAGCGAATAAAAACTCTCTTTATAAACTATTAATAAGATCGCTAGCTAGCTATAAAATAAAATATAAAGTATATAATATTAAGAAAATAGAGTATATCTAAAAAATATAGCTAGAACTCTAAAAATATACGAAATAGTATTTTCTAAAAAAAGAATTCTTTACTAAATTTCTCTATCTAAGTATAAACGCTTCGTAATATAGTACTAAGTCCGTAATAAAATAGTTTACTATTAACGACGAATTAAGAAGTAATATTAGATATAATAGAAGAAAACTCTTTTATACGTAAAGAAATAAGACTTCTACTTTTACGATAATATCTCGTAGTCGTTAGATAATAATTTCTTTTTACGTAACTAAGTAGAGAAGCTCTAAAAACTACGTACGTATAAATTTTATAACGCGTCTTAGTTAAAAAACTAGACGGTTTTTCTAGCTAGAGACTCTAAAAAAAGTCGTTTACTAGATTTCTTAACTAGATTATATATATATTAAACGAAAAAATATCTACTAAAAATAAACTCTTCTAACTATTATATATATTAGTTTATATTAATAACTATAGAGTAATAGTAATAATTAATAGCGACGTATAAGAGAACTTTATAAACCTAGCGTACGTTAATAAAAGCTATATATATTACTAAATAAAGAATCGCCCGTATTTACTAAAAATAGTAAATAAATTATCCGCTAAGTAAGATTAGATTTAATTAAAAACGAAAACGATACCGTTATCTTTAAAGAACTATAAGAAATATATTAATTTAGATATTATAAAAATTCTAGAATATAATATTATTCTCGAAATATTATAGTTTAAAATTTATAAGCCGTATATTCGCTAGAGAATCGATAAAATTATATTTCTAGACGAAAATTATAGATAATACCTCGTAACTACTAGACGCCGTTAAATACTAAAAGCTAGAGCTAAAGCTAGTAGCTAAAGCTAGAAAAGTCTAAATCTAAGTTAGAAGCTAGAAGCTTAGAGCGTAGAATTAAAAGAGAGTATTAATATTTAAAAAATATCTCTAGTAGCTATTAAGCGTATAAGACGCTAAAAAGAATAAATCTACTAAATCTATCTAAAATTTAGTAAAAATATACGATTATCTAACGTAGAAAAAGCTAATACGCGCTAACGAAAATAAAATAGTTTATTTATACTACTTTATAAGAAGAAGAGTCTAAACGATAATATCTCGTCGAAAATATTCTACGCTAATAATATACTAAAATTTTATAATACTATACGACTAATTATATATCTAAAATTCTATATAACGAAGCTCTATACGAAGAATAACTATCTAAAATTAGTCGAAAAAGACTACTTCTAAAGAATATACGCTAGATATAATAAAAGATCTATTAAAAAAACTATCTAGCTAGATAAAAAATATATTATAAGTAATATTTAGAAAAAGATAGATAATTCTAAGAGAAAGAAAGTTTTAATACTAGAACTTAAAATAATACTTCTATAGTTTTAGAGATAGTAACTAGTATTCTAAAAAAAAAAAAAAAAATAGCTACTAAAGTACTAACTATAGAATTACGAGATACTTTTTATTCTAAAAACGTAGTTCGTATTTAAGCTAATTTACTTTCTCTTTTAAAAGAAAAGTAAGACTTTAAAAAAATATATTAAAAAGAATATTAAACGAGATTATATACGATCTTTATTATTACTAGCTAAATATTCTATTCTATTTATTCTAAAGAAAAACGATAAGCTCCGTCTCTATATCGATTATAAATAACTAAACGATATTATAATAAAAAACTAATATTTATTATTTTATATCGACGAGCTATAAAATAAGATTTAAGAAACTAAATACTTTACTAAATTCGATCTTAAAGACGAATATTATCTCGTATAAATTAAGAAAGAAAAAGAATAGAAGATAATATTTTAAACGCGTTACGATTACTTCGAATATATAATTATACTATTTAGACTTACTAACGTCTTAGCTATATTTTAGAGCTTAGTTAATAACGTTTTATATTTATATCTAGATATATTTTATATAACTTATCTAGATAATATTCTAATCTACTTAAAAATTCTAGAAGAATATACGAAATATATTAAAAAAATTCTAAATATACTTTAAGAATAGAAACTATCTATCGTACTTAAAAAATATAAATAATACTTCTAGAAGATAGAATACTTAGAATTTATTATTATTTTAGACTATATTAGTTATAACGATAAACTTCTTCTACTAAGCTTTAAAGTTACTTAGTAGATCGGGTAAATCGTAGAATTTATCTTAAAGAGATAAGAGAGAAAGAATAATAATTAAATAAAAAAGTATTACGTAATTATACGATATATAGTAAGCCGATTATTTCTAACTAAAGAGTTTTAATTAGAACTTTAAGTTAACTATAAAGAATTAAGTGTCTAGCTAACGAGTATATCTATATACTATAAGAAAGCTAGTTATAATCTAGATCGAAATAGTTAGATTAATATAACTAGATTAATCGCGTTAGATTAATCTATCTAGATTATATTAATCTAGATAAATCGTACGTAACTTAAGCGCTTAGAATATCTTTTCGATATTCGTCTTCTAACTTCGCCGAGCGATCGTAATATTATATTATATCTTACTCGTTTCTCTTTCTATCTACTTTTCGGCTTTTCGTCTTTACGCGCTTTTTTAAAACGATTATACGTTTAGATCTTTAACTCTTAGTTTAGTTCTATAGCTCTTCGTTTCGTAGAAAATTTTCGAGTTCGTACTTTCTTCTAGAGTTACTACGTCCTTATAAACGTTTTTTCTATACGAACTTCGATTATTATCTACTAGTATTTTCGTACGCGCCGTTATTTCGTACTTTTTAGATTTTCGTATAGAATTCGAGACCGTACGGCTCTTTCGCCCGTAAGACTCTTTAGCTTCTACGATATTTTTTTCTATACGAGCTTTCTTCTCTTAGAGTTATAAAGTTTATATTTTCTAAAATTTATAATACTACTTTTCTTCTTAAAAATCTTTAGTCCGAAGATTCTTCTAAGTCTATATAGTATATATCGTTCTTTTCTACTCTTATTCTTTTTTTTCTTTTTTTTCTTATAAGTACTCTTTTTCGCTATATCTTCGAAACGAAAACGAGATTCGTAGAAGACTAAACGTAAGTCTCTAGATATAAAGATTAATTTTTTAGAGGTTACGATATCCGTACTATATTTCTAATATTTATTATTAAACGCTTAGCGAAAGATCGAGAATTCGAAAATTATCTATCGAGTAGTTTTAGATTTTTCTCGTTATAGCGAGTATTATCGTTCGAATCGTACTAGTTACGATACTAGTAGATTAGAAGATTTAAATTATACGTTTCTTTCTTTTTATTATTATTTTTACTAACTACTTCTAGTCTTAGTTAAGCGGCTTCGTCGAGCGTTAGAGAAAACTCGTTTTAAGCGAATAGTCTTTAAGAAATAGTTATAAAAGACTACTAGTAGTCTTTCTCGCGCTAAGAGATAGTAGAAGTTATTAAAGCGTCGTACTACTTTAATATTATAGTAAAAATTCGATACTATCGATACTCTTAGTAAGCTAGAGAACTTAGAGAATAAAAATTTTATTAACTCTAAGAGTACTAAAAAGAGACGGTCGCTAAAGCGTTTACGTAGCGAGTCTTTAGTCGATATCTCTATAAATTCTATTTAGACTATTAAATCTTCTAGAACTAGTTCGAATACTATACTACTAAAGACGTTCGAGTTAGTTAATTAAACGCGCTAGACTTCGAATTTTAATTTTAAATTCTTAGGCTTCTCCGAGATCGACGCGTCTCTAGCTTAAATCGATCTAGATTTTAGCGATAGAATTCTATAATAAGATTCTTATAACCTTCGTAGTTTTCTAGCGGTTTCTAGATATTATTCTAGTCTTTTTTCTATTTAATAAGGTATTTAAATTAACTATTATAGTAGCCGCTATCGAGAATTTTTTCTACGATTTAATCTTTATTTTCGTCGATATCTAGATTTTCTAGAGTTATTTCTTCGATTTCTTCTACTAGAATAGTATTTTCTAGAGCTAGTTTAAGTAGTTCTATATAAAATACTAGGTTTATTCGTATAGTACTAGATAGCTTAAGACGGTATATAACTTCGCCTAGTTTTTCTTTAATTTCGAATGGTCTAATTTTTTTAAAATCTAATTTACTATTCGATCGTCGAGTTTTAATATTTCTTTTAAGAAGATAAACTTTATCTTCTTTTTTTAGTCTTAGTATCTTCTAATACCGTCTATTATAGTAGTAAAATATTAGATATCCGTTAAATTTAATATTAAGACTAAGCTATTTATAAAGCTTCTTTAGCTAGTTCGCCTTAAAGATTTCTTTCTAGATTAATAATTCGCTTAAAATTTCTTCTCTATAGACTATTAGTTCGCGCCCGTAATTAGCGTAGAATAGAGACTCTTAAGTAGCTAATACCTTCAAGCTATTATACGCGAATTATACTAGTAGTAGTAATATAATCTAATTATTCTAAATATAGTTAAGATAATAGCGTAAGTACTATTCTAGCGTTTAGTTTATACGCTTAATCTATTTATTCGTTTAAGAGTATATCGTTATCGAGAGTTTATACTTAGCTTTAAGCTATTAGATAAGACTCTACTAGAATTAGAATATAAATAGCTAATTTTTATTTAATACGAGCTCTTCTAGTAACTTATAGTTATCTAAAATTATTCTAAGAAATATATAGGCTAGTTTTTTCGCGTTTACCGACTTAAGATATAATAGATAGTACGCGTACTTAATAAGTATAACGGTAGGCTTCTTCTACTAAGCTTTAGAGTCACTTAGCAGGTCGGGTAAACCGTAGAGTTTATCTTAAAGAGATAAGAGAGGGATAATAATAATTAGATAAGAAAGTATCACGTAATTATACGACGCACAGTAAGCCGGTTACCTCTAACTAATAAGTCTTAATTAGAACTTTAAGTTGACCACAGAGGGTTAAGAGTCTAGCTAACAAGTATTTATATACTATAGAAAAGCTAGTTATAATCTAGTATACTCTTAGATAAGGGCATCACTTAATAATGCCGTTAATAGAGGGCATTCTTTATCTATATCCTTAGTCGAGGGTATAGGTAGGTTTTATACGTAACTCGGGCGCTTAGAGTATGTTTCTAATATCCGTCTTCTAACTTTGCTAAACGACCGTAATGTCGTATTATATCTTATTCGTTTTTCTTTCTACCCGCTTTCTAGCTTTCTATCTTTGCGCGCTTCTTCGAGGCGATTATTCGTCTAGACCTTTAATTCTTAACCTAACTCTATAGTCCTTCGTCCCGTAGGGGATTCTCTAGTTCGTGCTTTCTTCTAGAGTTGTCGTTTCCTCGTAGGCGTTCTTCCCGTACGGGCTTTAGCTACTATCTACTAGTATTTCCGTACGCGCCGTTATCCCGTATCCTCTAGATTCCTATACGGGATCTAGGACCGTGCGGCTTTTCTGTCTACGAGGCTTGTTAATCCTTACGGTAAGTTTTCCCGTACGGACTTTCTACCCTTAGAGTTATAAAGCCCGTGTTTTCTAGAGTTCGTAATACTATCCCCCCTCTTAGAGATCTTCGGCCCGAAGATTATTTTAAGTTTTTACGATATATATCGTGGCTATTCTCTTATTTTACTCCTTCTCTTTTATTAGTAAGTTTCCCGTTATACCTTCTAAGAAGCGTGCTACCGAAGATTCTACTACTAACTTACGCCCTCGTAAGGTTAATAGGGTTACCCTTCGTTATTAGAACTTAATTAACGAGATTTTTCTTTACGGCGTTGAAATAATACCTTATTCTAATTATCTAGAGAACGAGTCGGAGTGCGTGGCTTTATAGAAAAATTCTATCATCTATACCGCTTATCTAGAGGCTCGAAGGACGGGTTATAATGTTATAGAGCGAAGTATCTCTCGTTATAAGTGTTCGTAGGTTTTCTCGGGTTTAGTTAATTCTTCTTAGTGGACTTTCTTAAGCGGGAGTAGGCTTGTCTTGCTGTCGAGAAGGACGCGACGCTAGCGAAGTTACTTTGTTTACGTAAGTAGTAGCGTTTTCTTTATAAGCGTCGTTCTCGTATAATCTAGGAGGGTTTCGAGAATGTTAAACAGTTAGAGGCCGCGGAGACTACTAGCGCTAGAGGCTCTTCTAACTCTAAGATCGCTAAGAAGAGAAGATCGCTAAAGCGTTTACGTAGTAAGTTCTTAGCTGATATCTCTGCGGGTTCTACTTAGACTATTAGGTCTCTTAGGGCTAGTTCTAGTACTACACTACTAGGGGGTTCCGAGTTAGTTAATTAAGCGCGCTAGACTCTAGATTTTAATTTTGGGTCCTTAGGCGTCCCCGTAATTGATACGTCTCTAGTCTAGGTCGATCTAGATTTTGACGATAGAAGTCTATAATAAGATCTTTACAGCCTTCGTAGTTTTTTAGTAGTTTCTAGGTATTGTTCTAGTCTTCTTCCTATTTGATAAGATATCTAAATTGACCATTATAGTAGCCGCTATTAAGGATTTTCTCTACGACCTAATTTTTATTTTCGTCGGCGTTTAGGTTTTCTAGGGTTATTTCTTCGGTATCTTCTATTAGGGTAGCGTTTTTCAAAGCTGGTTTAAGTAGTTCTATGTAAAATACTAGGTTTATTCGTATAGTACTAGGTAGTTTAAGGCGGTATATAACCTCGCCTAGCTTTTCTTCGATCTTAAATGGTCCGATTTTTTTAAAGTCTAGTTTGTTGTTCGGCCGTCGAGTTTTGATATTTTTTCTAAGAAGGTAAACTTTATCTCTTCTTTTTAGCTTTAGTGCCTTCTAGTGCCGTCTATTATAGTAGCGAGATATTAAGTATCTATTAAACTCGATATCGAGGCTAAGCTACTTATAGAGTTCTTTTAGCTAGTTCGTCTTAAGGATTTCTTTCTAGGCTAATGATTCGCTTGAGATTTCTTCTCGATAGACTATTAGTTCGCGCCTATAATTAGCGTAGAATAGAGATTTCTAAGTAGCTGACGCTTTTAAGCTGTTATACGCGAATTGTACTAGTAGTAGTAATATAACCTAATTGTTCTAGATATAGTTAAGGTAATAGCGTAGGTACTATTCTAGCGTTTGATTTATACGCTTAGTTTGTCTATCTATTTAAGGGTATACTGTTGTCGAGAGTTTGTGCTTAACTCTAAGCTATCGAGTAAGACTCTACTAGAATCGAGATATAAATAACCGATCTCTATCTAATACGAGCTCTTCTAGTAACTCGTAGTTACCTAGAATTATCCTAAGAAATGTATAGGCTAATTCTTCCGCGTTTATCGATTTAAGGTATAGTAGATAGTACGCGTACTTAGTAAGCCTATCGACGATAACTAGAATCGAGTCGTATTTAACGTTGGTTAAGGGTTCGATTGACTCGGATAGATCCGTAATAAAGTCTAGCGAGATTGACTATTAGAGTCTTCTTAGAGCTGCGAGTGGTCGGAGTAGTCCGTAGGGTGTGTGCCTTACGGCCTTACTTCTAATATATAAGTCGCATTGCGAAACTACCTTCTAGACCATTCTTCTTAGGCTCTAGAAGTAGTAATTTCTAGTTATTCGCTCTATCGTCTTCTTAATTTTTTAGTAATTATATATTAGTACTTCGTAGATATCTTTAACGAGTTCTTTTTAAAGTTTTACCGAAACGTAGATTAATTCTAAATATAGAATTATATCTTCTACGTCGCGCGTAATTTAAGAGTCGTTTTCTACTTTTTTAAGTTCTTAGACTATTATATTCTAGACGTAGACTTCTTAAATCTTTCGCGTTTAGACGTTATTCTTTAGACGTATCGCCGACGCTAGTAGTCTAACTAGAGTAAGCGATGGGTCGGTCTCTAGATTCTTCTTTAGTTATAGTTAAATAATTCTAAATATAGATACGTACGTTTTAGCGGATATAAGACTTTCGTCTTTCTACTAGTTAAGTATCGTAAACTATAGTTTTAGCTTTTTTTCGATATAGTTGGCTCTTTTATTTAGCGCGTCTACGTGAGCGTTTTTAGATCTCTTTTTATAGATAATCTTTATATCGTATAACGCTAATTTTTTAGTCTATCTAACTTACCTTCTAGTTAGTTTTTTTATAGTAGTAAAGTGTGTAAGGTTCTTATAGTCGTAGTATACTAATATTTAATACTTTACGTCTTTTAGATAGTATCTCTATTCTTTAAATACTATAATAATAACTAAGAGTTCTTTATCGTAGACGTCGTAGTTAAGTTCTAGAAATATTATTTTTCTAGAGTAGTATACGATCGAATAGAGCCGTTCTTACTCGTCGAACTAACTAAGATAGACTCTAATAGCGTAGTTCGATACGTCGGTTTCTATAATAATAGAAAGTTCGAAGTTATAAATTCTAAAAATAGGTGCTTTGTAGAATATCCGCTTTAGTAAGTTGAACGCTCGTTATTACTCTTCGCTCTATTTAAACCCGTATTCTTTTCGAGTAAGTCTTATAAGTAGCTCGTATACTACCGCGTATTTATTAATAAATTTGCGGTAGAAGTTAGCGAAACTAAGAAATAACTATACTTTCTTAACGGTTTTTAGTATAGACTAGTCTCGAATTACGTTTAGTTTAGTATTATCTATACTAATATAGTCTAAAGTAATGATAAATTCTAAGTATTCTACTTTCTAGAAGTATTATTCGTATTTCTTAAATGTAATAAATAATTCTTATTTTTAAAGTGCGTCTAAAATCTTTTTAATATATTTCGTATATTCTTCGAGGGTTTTTAAGTAGATTAGAATATTATCTAGATAAACTATATAAAATACATCTAAATACGAACGTAAAACGTTATTAACTAAGCTCTAAAATATTATCGAGATATTAATAAGTCTAAACGGTATAACCGTATATTTAAAGTAATCGTAACGTATTTAAAACGCTATCTTTTATTCTTTCTCTTTCTTAATCTATACGAGATAATAGCCGCCTCTAAGATTAAACTTAATAAAGAATTTCGTCTCTCGGGTTTTATTCTATAGCTCGTCGATACAGGGTAATAGATATCGGTTTTTTATCGTAATATCGTTTAACTATTTATAATCGATATAGAGGCGGAGCTTACCGTTTTTCTTTAGAACGAATAGAATAGAATATTCGATCGATAATAATAAAGATTATATATATTTTTATTCTACGTTTTTTTCGATATATTCTCTTAAAGTCTTACTTTTCTTTTATAAGAGAAAGTAGATTAGCTTAAACGTAGACTACGTCTCTAGAATAAGAGATATCTCGTAATTCTATAGTTAGTATTTAGATAGCTATTTTTTATCTCTTTTTTAGAATACCGGCTTATATATATAGAAGACGTTTAGTATAGTATTTAATTTTAATATCGTAAATTAGTATTCGTTCTCGTTTTTCTTAAGAAGGTACTCTATTCTTTTAGAATCGTTTTTATAGATTCTTCGAATTTCTTATTCGTTAATAGTTCGTATATACGCTAGGCTAATTCTTTTTACGAACGGATTCTCGAGTAACTATATTTCTATAATTTATTTAAAGGTATTATCTACTTCGTAGGTATTTCTTATAGTATATTCTCTATATAACTAGATAGGTTTCTTAATAGGTTTTCTATTATATCTAGTATATATTCTCTAGAGATAGTTTTTTTCGACTAACTTTAAATAGTTATTTATTACGACACGCTCAACAGCAGTAGAAAAGTCAGGATCTTATACAACTCACCGCCCACGTAACCAACCCCCCGAACCCAGCACGATCCACCCGGCCGACCCAGCCGCACCCGAACCTGCCGACCCGAGCCACCAAACCCTTTTCGTCATCCTAATCACTCTGGTCACCTTAATCACCACAAATAACCAACACTAATCACACTGATCACTCCATATATATAGACCACACTCGTTACAGTAGATAGAACCTCTGTAGTCAATTCCAATCATTGCCTTGCACCCCTCCTATTACCTTCCCTACCTGACTACAGCTACTATCCTCTGAACACAGCGTCCAGTAACATCCCAGATAGCAATAGTAACCCCTTAACGCGCTATACCTTTCCCGACGTCTCTACCTCTTCCCCCTTCCTAAGTCCAAGCGTAACACTTTAACCACCACCTTACAGACACCGAAGGTAAGATCACCTCAGTACTAACCATAACAACCTAGACCAAGATCCGTACTTCCCTCCCAGACGCGGAGGACTAAGTACGCAACATCCAACCAAACATCCCTAGAAACCCCAACATGGAAACACGCATGCTCATCTCGGAAGCCTACGCATCAGAGATCGCGTCCCTTTCCTACGATATCAGTAGACCACGGCTGCCCCCGAATACATCGGAAGACTATGTACACGTCCTCCTAGAATACTTCATCAGGGAACAAGCCTTTACGGTCAACCGCACTATAAGGATTCCAGAACCTACGCCACCCACCGAGCCGGCCCCGACCCAAACCCCCAACCCAAAGTTTAAGGTCAAGAAACCAGACACCTTCGACGGGACCAGGGAAAAATTAGACGAATTCCTACGACAACTACAAACCTACTTCCACCTATTCGGGACGGCCTTCCAAGATAACTCTCAAAAAATCTTCTTTACCGGATCGTACCTCTGTGGCAATGCTGCCCGTTAGTTCGAACCCTACCAAGAAGACTTTAGCAAACCGGACCAACATGAGGAAACGACAGAACTGTTCCACAACTACGACAACTTCGCTAAAGCACTCCGAGAGAACTTCGAAGATAAGAACCAATATCAAGATATAGCCCACCGAATCCAGACCCTCAAACAAACTGGCTCCACCGCAACCTACACCACCTAGTTCCGACTCTATACCTCCCGACTCCAATAGCCCGACAACGTCCTCAAAATATTGTATTACGAGGGACTTAAGGACCACATCAAGGACAAGTTCGCCAGAACCAAGCTACCTAATTTATACCAGGAGGTAGTCCGCATCGCCATCTAACTCGACACTCGGCTATACGACCGTCGTAGGAAAGCAACCCGGTCGAACCGCCCTACAGCTAACTCCAACCAAACCCGGAACACAACGAGCCCCGGCGAACCTATGGACCTCGATAGCGTCAGACGCAACGGGCCTCTGTCCCAAAAAGAAAAAGACCGACGCCGTAAGAAAGACCTATACCTCCGCTACGGAAAGAAGGGACATTACGCCCGCCAATACAAGGGCGGCCATAAGACAACACGCCAAACCTCAGCCACACAAGTAACGGAAATAGAGAAATCCCACGACAAGCAGCATTGGGCCGATTGTACCAACGACGAATACGAAAGCCACCGTAAACCAAAGGAGACCTATAGGTACTAGCCAGAGGCAAAAAACTAAAAAAGCCTCCAACCTAGGGGCGGGTAGAGACGCAGACCCCGGCGCCCCTTTAAGTAACTATAACAACGACCGACAACACTAAAGAAAAACTCTCTTATACGCACACCACGGACGACGAAGAACCCCCAGCCGAGTATACCAAGCACCTTATTATCAACATACTCGCCAATGGACGCCGAGCCCGCGTCCTAATCGACTCAGCTAACGGAGGCAATCATATCAACCCCCGCTTCGTGGAAAAACACAACATCAAGTTCCGAGAAAAGGAACACCCCTACGAACTCATCACCGTAGATGGTTCACCCAGCACATATGGAGGAGGGTTAATACTTATAGAAACCCAAGGACTCGTACTAGCTAGAGGAAAACACCAAGAAAGAATATATTTAGACATCATAAAAACCCCTAGATATAATATCATCCTAGAACGCCCCTAGCTCCGGAAGTGGAAACCATACATCGATTAGAAATCCGGAGAAGTAAAATTCAGGTCCAAAGAAAAGGACGAGGCGCGGCAGCTGTTCAGCATCACAGCAGCATCGGCACAACCCTAAGCAACCCGGAGTAAGCTAGTATAAGTTAGCAAGATCTCTAAGAAGGCCCTTAGAAAGGAAGTGAAGAAAGGCACCCCTATCGGAATCTTCTAGATACGCACTACCCCCCAAGGAATTAAAATCGAGACTCAGCAACCCCTAGAGGTCCAACAGGCCTGCAGGATCGCCTGCCTTCCTAGAAAACGAACCCACAGACCCCAGAAACCCTAAGAAACCCGAGAACGCATAAAATACGACCTACGACAAGTCAACACCACCAACATAGAAAACCCCCTAGATAACGTACCCCTACAATACAGGAAATTCGACATCTTCACAGAGAAACAGGAAGACGCTCTACCAGAACACCAACCGTAGGACCATAAAATACCCCTAATGTCGGAAACATCACCCAAGTTCGGCCCCTTATACTCCCTCTCTAAAAAAGAACTACAGGTGCTCAAGAAATACATCGAGACCTGCCTACAAAAAGGGTACATCCGACCATCCCAGTCATCAGCAGCCTCCCCTATCCTGTTCGTACCAAAACTAGGAGGGAAGCTACGACTATACGTAGACTACCGAGCCCTAAACGACATCACCATCAAGGACCACTATCCCTTGCCTAGAATTAACGAACTACGAGACCGACTAAGAAAAGCTAAGTATTTCACCAAGCTCGACCTCCGAGACGGCTACCACTTGATTAGGATTAAAGAAGGCGAAGAATAGAAGACCGCCTAGCGAAGTCGCTTCGGACTATTTAAATACCTCGTCATACCTTTCGGGCTCACCAACGCCCCCGCAACCTTCCAGACCATAATCAACGACACCCTTCAAGAATATCTAGACGTCTTCTATACAGCATATCTGGACGATATCCTAATCTACTCCGAAACCCTAGAGAAACATCAGGAACACGTAGCAAAGGTACTAGAAAAATTACAGAAAAGAAAGCTATAAGTTAAACCCGAGAAATACGCCTTCTACGCCTAAGAAGTAGAATTCCTGGGATTCATCATCCGACCCGGCGAGGTCATAATGGACCCCAAGAAAGTAGAATCTATTCTCAGCTAGCCCGTACCTAAGAACCTTCGAGAGGCCCAATTCTTCTTAGATTTCGCCAACTTCTATCGCCGATTCATCAAAGACTACGCCAAGTTAGCTAAACCCCTAACCCGCCTTACCCGAAAGGACACCCGCTTTAATTAGCAAAAAACATAGCAGGAAGCCTTCGAGCTGCTCAAAAGAGCGTTTATAAAAGCATCAGTCCTCGCCCTCTTCGACCTAGATAAGCCTATCTACCTAGAAACAGATGCATCCGACTACGCCATCGGGGCCTGCCTCAGCCAACCAGACGACCAAGGACGGCTGCACCCCGTAGCCTTCTACTCTAGAAAGATGTCACCTACGGAACTCAACTACGATATCTATAACAAAGAACTATTAGCCATCGTTATAGCCTTTAAAGAATGGCGACATTATCTAGAAGGGGCAAACTTCGAAATCACCGTATACTCGGATCACTAAAACCTAGGCGCCTTTATAACAACCAAAATCCTCAATCGGCGACAAGTCCGGTAGGCGGAACAACTCGCTTCCTTTAATTTCAAGATAGTACACCGGAAAGGAACTAAGAACGGGAAGGCTAATACACTCAGCCGACGATGCGACTATATACTTAACCAACTAGAACTCTCCCCAGCGCTTCTAGAACAAAATAAGAAGGGAGACATCAAACTCAACCAACCTTAACTAGAACTTGCAGCAATCCGCCTCCTAGCCCCAGTCACCCGAAGCCAAGCAAGGGGCTCCCAATCCCAGAAAGAACCTCCTAGGCCTCGGAGATCCCCAGGACCTACGAACCCCCAGAAACTCGTTTCTAGAAATATAACACTCCCTAAACCCAGTTCCTTAGAAGCACCGAACTCCCAGGAATCGACCCCTTCTAGAGAAACAAACCTAGAAATACAATCCTCCCAGGAAGGACCCCCGGGGACAAACACCCTAGGAGCACAATTAGCCCAAGAAGAAAACCCTAGAAATAGAACCCTAGAAAACAACTTCCAGGAGGCCCCCTCCGAAAACCCAGGTATATAAGAAAATGAGAACCCTCAAGAAAACGACCCCTCACTTTTAACATAGGAAGAGCACATTCGGGCAACCTACGAAAACGATACCATGGCACAGCAACTGTTGAAACAAATTCACGATTACCTAGAAGAAGATCCCGACCTCATATTAAGCCTAGAAGGAACAATCCTTTTTAAAGAACTAGTCTACGTCTCCCAACAACTCCGACGACAGCTCATTAAAGAAATCCACGCTGCCCCAGCACACGGCCACAGAGGCACCAATCCTACAATAGAGAGAATCGAAAGAGCATTCTATATACCGCACCTTAGAAAACGAGTACGACAGCACCTCGCCGATTACAAAGACTACGCCTGAAACAAAGTAGTACGACACGCCCTCTACGGAAAGCTACAGCCGATCACACCTCCCGACCAACCCTAGAAATCCATCTCCTTGGACTTTATTACCAAACTACCAAAATCCAAAGAACCACTCATAGGGGTACGCTACGACGCAATCCTAGTCATCACCGATAGACTATCTAAATGGGGGTATTTCATCCCCTACAAGGAAGCCTCAGAAGTTCCCGAGCTAGTCTACATCTTCCTGCGGTACATCTTTGCAAACCACGGAATGCCAGAAATAATCATCTCTAACTAAGATACCCACTTCCGCGCTCGATTCTAGCAAATCTTAATAAACAAGTTAGGAACGAAGCATAAGCTGTCCACCGCCTTTTACCCCTAGACGGATGGCCAAACGGAACAACTTAACTAGACCTTAGAGAAATACCTACGAAGCTACGTAAATTACCAATAAAACAACTAGGTAGAACTCCTACCCCTAGTACAATTCGCTTACAACAGCACACTAGCGAAAATAACCCAAGAGACACCGTTCTACGTCAACTTTAGATTCGAACCCCGGGCCTACGAAGAACCTATTCCACAAGAAAACATCGCACAAAAAAGGATACTCCAGACAGAGCAGCTAAAAAGACTACACCAAAGCCTAGCCCGAGATATAGAATTTATTAACCACCGCATAGCCATGTACTACAACTAAAGACGCCAGGAGCCGCCGCCCCTAGAGAAGGGAGATAAAGTCTAGCTACTCACTAGAAACCTCAAAACCAAACGATCGAGCCCCAAATTAGATCACAAAAAAATCGGTCCCTTCGAAATTGAACAAAAACTTTCTTCTATCACTTACAAACTCAAATTACCTAAAAACATACGCCGAAGCCCAGTTTTCCACGTAGCGCTCCTTGAATCAGCACCACAAAACGCCCAAACACCAGAATACCTCGAAGGAGAAATTCAGCCCGAAGACGCACAAGAATAGAACGTCGAAAAAATCCTAGACAGTAAATAGGACCCCGACGGTCAGCTCAAGTACCTCGTCAAGTAGGAGAATTACGATAACTCAAAAAACACCTGGGAACCCTTACCGAACCTTAACTGCCCGGAACTTCTCGAGGACTTCTACCGACAAAACCCGGACCGTCTAAGCCCAGAACATCCTCCTATGACGCAAAATCCGGAGGAGGGGTTAGAGACATCTGAAACCGATTAATAGGAGCCTGACGAGGAACCACACCGTCGGCGTCCGCTACGTTACTACCGGACCCGCCTGATGTATACGGTATAGCCGTATCGTCTACCCCTGAATCAGCCGAACTCCAACCTAAGGCAGCAGCCTTCTCTGCTTTAATCGCAGCTAGCTTTCGGTCAAACATCTCGTTACTCCAGAAATCTAGGAAAGACAACATTCGGAGAAGCCGAATCACCTTAGCCCGAGAAGATGCGTTTCGACGAGTTAAACGAAGGATTTCTACCTCATCCTACTTAATCTGACGTTGAACCTCCTCTAACTGACCCCAGATACGATCCCGTTATTAATCCACCCGACGAACTATAGAAAGTCAGTATAAGCATAGAAAAAGAAGGGAACGATTACACTCAACCGAAGAAGTCATCGCCTCAAAAACATAACGACGACCACGCTTCACACACTCGTAACAACGAGGCCGATCGGGAAGAACGAAGCAACGGTGATGAGGACGGGAAAAGTAGAATTGACAACGAATAGACGCCTCCGCCCCGTCCTAAAAGATGCGAGAAGCTAAGGCGTGCCGATAAGCGCTACTACCCAACATAATCAGTACAAAGAAGAAGGATAACGGTAAAGAGAACCTACGGGGTCTTATAAAAACCTACACGGAAGCTTTCGGGCCGAAAGCAGTCTAGAGGGGGGATAGTATTACGACACGCTCAACAGTAGTGGGGAAGTCAGGATCTTATACGACTCACCGCCCACGTAACCAACCCCCCGAACCCAGCACGATCCACCCGGCCAACCCAGCCGTACCCGAACCTGCCGACCCGAGCCACCAAACCCTTTTCGTCATCCTGATCACTCTAGTCACCTTGATCACCACAAGTGACTAACACTGATCACACTAATCACTCTATGTATATAGACCACACTCGTTACAGTAGATAGGACCTCTGTGGTTAATTCCAATCATTGCCTTGCATCTCTCCTGTTACCTTCCCTACCTAACTACGGCTGCTATTCTCTAAATACAGCGTCTAGTGACATCCTAAATAGCAGTAGTAACCCCTTAACGCGCTATACCTTCCCCGACGTCTCTGCCTCTTCCCCCTTCCTAAGTCCAAGCGTAACATTATTCTTCGCTCGAGACCCCGTTTTTAATCGCTATATTTTAGCGGCGATTCTATATTTTATTTTCTTATTAGATTTTAGATAAAGTTAATAGACTTTTTCTTCTCGGCGTCTTATACGCTTAATAGCTACTAGAAATATTTCTCGAATATTTACGCTTTCTTCTAGCTCTACGCTCTAAGCTTCTAACTTCTAGCTTAGGCTCTAGTTCTTCTAGCTCTAGCTACTAGCTCTAGTTCTAGCTTCTAGCATTTAGCGGCGTTTAGTAGTCGTAAGATATCGTACGTAGTTCTCGTCCGGAAATATAATTTCTTCGGTTTTCTAGCGGATATACGGCTTATAGATTTTAAACTACGGTATTTTAAGAATAATATCGTATTCTAGAATCTCTATAATATTTAAGTTAATATATTTCTTATAGTTTTTTAAGAATAACGATATTATCTTCGTTTCTAGTCGGATTTAGTCTTACTTAGTAGGCGATTCGTCTACTATTTTTAGTAGATACGGACGATTTTTCGTCTAGCGATATATATAGCTCTTATTAATATACGCTAGATCTATAAAGTTTTTCTATACGCTGCTATTAATTATTACTATTACTCTATAGTTACTAATACGAACTAGTACGTATAATAGTTTAAAGAGTTTATTTTTAGTAGGCGTTTTTTCGTTTAATATATATATAATCTAGTTAAGAGACCTTACTAACGGCTTCTTCTAGAGTCTCTAACTAGAAAGACCGTTTAGTTTTTCGACTATATTAGATTCTAAAAAGTAGCTTTACGTAGTTATTCTATCTAGAGCGTTAAGCTTTTCTACTACGTTTAAATCTTATTACGTCGGATCTATCGTTACTAGTATAGTACTTCCGCTATAATTTAATATTAATACGGCGGCGTTAGATTATAAAAATATAGCCGCTAGTATAGCTAGTTTTTTTCTAGAATAATAGTGTCTCGAGTGTTTAAAATTTAGGCTAGTTTCTAGAGATACTATTTATTTTTTTAAATTTAGGCGTTACGTACTTCGTTTCGAAGCTAATCGACTATTTTTAAGATATTTCTAGCCGTATAGAACTTCTAGAAGAACTAGTAGTCTTCGTAGTAAGCTCGTTACTAAAGAGTTCTATAATAGTACTAGTACTACTAAGTAGAAATCTCTAGACTAGAGTTTAAGACCTAGTTAATAGTACGTCTATTCTCGTATATTTATCGAATATTTTTATATTATCTTAGATATTTCTAAATTCGTTATAGCGTAGGTTTCTTAGGCGTTTCTTAGAGGTCTTTTCGAAGAGAATTAGCTTCTTTCTTAAATTATTTCTATATAGTTCTATTAATCTCGTTTCGTTCTTTCGTCTCGCTAGACTTAGACGTATTATTATAGAGTTCTTCCGTATTACTATTTATTAAGTCGTTATTCGGAAGTAGCTTCTTAACGAAGTCGTCGATTTTTTACTACTTTAGTATTCGTAAGGTAGTATTAACGCGCTAAGACTTCTTTAAGTACTAATCTCTATCTTATTTATTACTTTCGTAGATTAGATAATTATCGTTATAATAGACGGTTTAGCTTATAGCTACGTAACTAACTTACTTAATAGTAGTAAAGAAGGTCTCTTAGAACTCTTCTTAGTTCTCTTTATTAGTTACTATATTTTAGCGTATCTTTTTTCTTTATAGATATTTTTATCGATGTATTTTATTCTATTTTTTCTCGTAGTAAAAGTATTAGTCTCGGTCGAATTAGATCTACTCTTATAGAGTCTATTTATAAGTTTAACGCTTGTCTTTCTTTTAGTTATTAGATTTTCTACTCTCTTTTTTTTTTACGATATCGAGTTTTATAGCGTTATCTTCTTCTTACGTATATTAGAGCGTTTTTCTAGATTAAAAACTATTATTATTATACTTCTCTTTATCTTATTAGTATTTATTTTATAACTAGTCTAGCTTCTATATCTTATTTATAAGGTTTAGTAGAGTCTTCTACTTAGAGTAATAGATTAGAATCTTTTAAATTTTCTCTTTAAGTTTCGCTTTATATCTTACGTAAAGTAGCGTATTTATATATAGAACTCTCGTAGTATATAGTACGTTACGAAAGCGAACGTTATAGTCTAAGACGAAAGTCTTCTATTTAATACTTAGTAGAGTATCTATAGCTTTTTTAAATTCGTTAATAGCTATAAAGACGTTACGAAGCTTCTTAGTAAAGATTTTATAGCTATTAAAGAACTAAATAGTTTCTTTATTATAGTCGTCGGGTCGCTTTTAATATTCTCTTTTATAAGAGTAGAACTAACGTTCGGCTACGCCTCTAAGAAACGTACTAGCGAATAAAACTTTTTTAGTAGAAGTAGTAATCTAACTTCTTAAGAAATAGAGATAGTTATTAAGCTATATAAGAAAGTTTTAGATCTTCTTATAGTTTTCGTAGTAGAAGTCCGGTTTCGGGACCTTAACTCTAGAACTTATTTATAGATTTAGCGTATCGACTTATATTTTCGTTATAGATATACTAAAGAAAGTAGATTAGACGCTAGTAAGTTAATTCGCTAGTCTCTAGTTTTTCGTCTTTTAGTCGTGTAATTTCTACTAGAGTTATTTTAGCTATTCTTAATTACGTTAGATTATATATTATAAGTTAGCTATAGTTAGCTACGACGAGAGTTCTATCGAAACGTCTTATATTTTATCGTTAGCTATTATTAGTTCGTTAGTAATTTCTATACTAGGTTAATACTCTTTCTAATTAGTCGATAATTTTAATTAACTATCTTTCTTCTCTTATAAGAATAGTAGTTAAAGTATAATAATAGACTTCTTTTACTAAGCTTCGAAGTCGCTTAGTAGATTAAATAAATCGTAGAGTTTATCTTAAAGAGATAAGAGAGAGAGAATAATAATTAAATAAGAAGAGTACTACGTAATTATACGGTATATAGTAAGCTAGTTACCTCTAATTAAAGAGTCTTAATTAGAACTTTAAGTTAACTACGAAGGATTAAGAGTCTAGCTAACGAGTATATCTATATACTATAAAAAAGCTAGTTATAATCTAAGAAGCTCTTATAAGCTTCGGCTTATAAGGGCTTAGATCGATCCGTTATAAGTCTAGACTCGTAAGGACTTACTATAGATCGCACGTAACTTAGACGCTTAAGATATTTCTTAAACTTTTAAACGATTATAATATCGTACTATATCTTATTCGTTTCTCTTCTATCTATCTTTTAGCTTTTTATCTTCGTATACTACTTTAGAACGATTATACGTCTAAACCTTTAGCTCTTAGCTTAACTCTATAGTTCTTTATTTCGTAGAAATTTTTTAGTCCGTATTTTCTTCTAGAGTTATTACGCTCTCGTAGACGTTCTTTTTATATAGACTTTAGCTACTATCTACTAGTATTTCCGTACGCGCTATTATCTTATATTTTTTAGATTTTCGTATAGAATTTAGAGTCGTACGGCTCTTTCGCCTACGAGGCTTATTAGTTCTTACGATAAGTTTTTCCGCGTAGACTTTCTATTCTTAAGGTTATAAAGCTCGTATTTTCTAAAATTTATAATATCTCTAACGTTTAGCTTATCTATTTTACGATAGTAAGATATTTTACGTACTTTTCTTTTAGAAAGCTAATTTATTACGAAATTAAGATACGAGCTAAGTAGTAAAACTTATAGACGAATCGAATTATTTTACGTCGAGCTTTAACGTATCTAATCTACTTAAATAGCTAATAAGTTCGAACTTATAAGTAGATCTCTCTTAATTACTAGCTATTCTACTATCTATATTAATACTATAGTTTAGCTAACTAGCGGCTAATTATAGTATATAAACTATACTCGTTTATAGTAGATAGAATCTCTATAGTTAATTTTAATTATTATCTTATACTTCTCTTATTATCTTTTCTATCTAATTATAGCTACTATTCTCTAAGTATAGTATCTAGTAATATTTTAGATAGTAGTAGTAAATCTCTTAACGCTATATAACTATTTATACTTTTTATCTTATCTTTATTTTAGTTTTAGCGTAATACTTTAACTACTTCTCTTATAGATATTAAAGATAAGATCTTCGAAGAAAAGATAATTATAATAACTTAGACTATAATTTGTATCTTTTTCTTTAACGCGAAGAAGTAGCTTTAAAATATCTATCTAATAATCTTTAGAAAATCTAATATAGAAACCCGTATAATTATTTGAAGATCTACGCTATCGAAATTATCTTTCTAATTTATAACGTTAGTCGACTTCGAATCTCTTTTAATATCTCTAAGAACTATACTATAGTTCTATTAAAATACTTTATTAAAGAATAGACCTTCTTAGTTAACCGTACTACTAAATCTTAAGAGTAATCTTTTACTATAGAAGCTATTTTCGTTTTATCTATCTCTATATAGATATAAAATCTAAAGTTTAAAGTTAAAAAATTTAACGTTTTCGACGGTACTCGAGAAAAATTAGACGAATTTCTACGATAACTATATATCTACTTTTATTTATTCGATATAGCTTTCTAGAACGATATCTAAAAAATCTTCTTTACTAGATCGTATCTCCGCGGAAGTACCGCCTAGTAGTTTAAACTATACTAGAACGACTTCGAAAAAATAGACTAGTACGAGAAGACTATATAACTTTTTTATAACTATAGTAACTTTACTAAAATTCTTCGAAAAACGTTCGAGAATAAGAACTAATACTAGAATACGATATATCAAATTTAGATACTTAAATAAACTAGATTTATAGTAATATATATAATCTAGTTTCGACTCTATATCTTACGACTATAATAGCCCGATAACGTTTTTAAAATACTATACTACGAGAGACTAAAAGACTATATTAAAGACGAATTCGCTAGAATTAAGCTATTCGACTTCTACTAAAAGATAGTCTATATCGCTATTTAACTTAATATCTAACTATATAACTAACGTAGAAAAATAACCCAGTCTATTCGCTCTATAACTAATATTTAAACTAGAAATATAATAAGCTCTAGTAAATCTATAGATTTAAATAGTACTAGACGTAATAGTTCTCTATTCTAAAAAAAAAAGACCGTTATCGTAAGAAAAATCTATATTTTTAATACGAAAAAAAGAAATACTATATATAATAATATAAGAGAGATAATAGAACTATATACTAGACCGTTACTATATAGATAACTAAAGTAGAGAATTTCTACGATAAGTAATATTAGATCGACTATACTAATAATAAATACGAAAGCTACTAAAAACTAAAGAAAACTAACGGTTATTAGTTCGAGATAAAAAACTAATTAAGTCTCTAATCTAGAGACGAGTAGAGACGTAGCTTTTAACACCTCTTTAGATAATCGTAATTACGACCGATAATACTAATAGAAAACTTTTTTCTACGTATACTATAAATAATAAAGAGTTTTCGGTTAAATATATCGAGTATCTAGTTATTAATATACTCGTTAATAAACGATAAGTCTACGTTTTTATTAATTCGATAGATAGAAGTAATTATATTAACTCTCATTTTATAAAAAAATATAATATAAGATTCTAAAAAAAAGAATATCTTTACGAACTTATTATAGTAGACGGCTTATCTAGTATATATAGAGAAGAGTTAATTCTTATAGAAATCTAAAAACTCGTATTATTTCGAGAAAAATATCGAGAAAGAATCTACTTAGATATTATAAAAATCTCTAAATATAATATTATTTTAGAACTTCTATAGCTCTAAAAATAGAAACTTTATATTAATTAGAAAAACGAAAAAGTAAAGTTTAGATCTTGAGAAAAAAAACGAGACGTAATAGCTATTAAATAATATAGCGTGTTACGACACGCTTAATAGTAGTAGAAAAGTTAGAATTTTATACGACTTACTATCTATGTAACTAACTTCGAACCTAGTACGATCTATCTAGCCGATCTAGTCGTACCCGAACCTATCGATCTAAGCTATTAAACTTTTTTCGTCATTCTAATTACTCTAGTTACCTTAATTACTATAAGTAACTAATACTAATCACACTAATTACTCTATATATATAGACTATACTTATTATAGTAGATAGAATCTTTATAGTTAATTTTAATCATTATCTTATATCTCTCTTATTATCTTTTCTATTTAACTACGGCTACTATTCTCTAAGTATAGTATCTAGTAACATTCTAGATAGTAGTAGTAAACTTTTTAATACTACGCGACCGTCTATACTCTTTATCTTATCTCTATTTTAGTTCTAGCGTAACACTTTAATCACCCCTCTTATAGACACTAAAGATAAGATCCCCGAAGAAAAAGTAACTATAATAACTTAGACTATAATCTACGTCTTTCTTTCTAACGCGAAGGAGTAGCTCTAAAATATCTATCTAATAATTTCTAGAAAACCTAATATAGAAACCCGTATAACTATATTAAAGGCCTACGCCGTCGGAATTATCTTTTTAATCCGCGACGTTAGCCGACCTCGAATTTCTTCTAACGTCTTTAAGGACTATACTATAGTTCTACTAAAATACTTTATTAGAGAATAGGCCTTCTTAATTAACCGTACTACTAGACCTCGAGAGTAATCTTCTACTACGAAAGCTACTTCCGCTCTACCTACCCCTCTATAGGTATAAAACCCGAAGTTTAAAGTTAAGAAATCTAACGTTTTTGACGGTACCCGAGAAAAACTAGACGAATTTCTACGATAACTATATATCTACTTTTACTTATTTAGTACGGCTTTTTAGAACGACATCTAAAAAATCTTCTTTACTAGGTCGTATCTCCGTAAAAGTACCGCTTAGTGGTTTAAACTATACTAGAACGACTTCGGAAAAATAGACTAGTATGAGAAAACTATACAACTTTTCTATAGCTATAATAACTTTACTAAAACCCTTAGAAAAACGTTCGAGGATAAGGACTAATATTAAGATGCGGTACACCAAATCTAGACTTTTAGATAAACTAGCTCCGCCGTAATCTATACTATTTAGTTTCGACTCTATATCTCTTAACTCTAATGGCCTAATAACGTTCTTAAAATGTTGTATTACGAGGGACTAAAGGACTATATTAAGAACGAGTTCGCTAAAACTAAGCTATCTAATTTATACTAGAAGGTAGTTCGTATCGCTATCTAACTCGATATTCGGCTATACGATCGTTAAAGAGAAGCGATCTAGTCGAACCGCCCTATAGCTAACTCTAACTAAACCTAGAATATAACGAGTTCCGGCAAATCTATAGACCTTAATAGTGTTAGGTGTAACGGGTCTCTATTCTAAGAAGAAAAAGACTGACGCTATAAAAAAGACCTATATCTTCGCTATAGTAAGAAGAGGCACTACGCCCGCTAATATAAGGGTAGTTATAAGATAATACGCTAAATCTTAGCTATATAAGTGACGGAAGTAGAGAAATCTTACGATAAGTAGTATTAGGCCGATTATACTAACGACGAATACGAAAGCTACTATAAATTAAAAGAGATCTATAGATACTAGCTAGAGGTAAAAAACTAAAATAGCCTTTAACTTAGGGGCGGGTAGAGGCGTAGTCTCCGGCGTCTCTTTAGATAACTATAATAACGACCGGTAATACTAAAGAAAAACTCTCTTATACGTATACTATAAACGACGAAGAACCCCTAGCTGAGTATATTAAGTATCTTATTATTAATATGCTCGCTAATAGACGTCGAGTCTACGTCCTAATCGACTTAGCTAATAGAGATAATTATATTAACCCCCGCTTTATAGAAAAATATAACATTAAGTTTCGAGAAAAGAAACACCTCTACGAACTTATTACTATAAATAGTTTATCTAGTATATATAGAGAAGGGTTAATACTTATAAAAACCTAAGAACTCGTGCTAGCTAGAGAAAAATACCGAGAAAGAATATATTTAGATATTATAAAAACCCTCGAATATAATATCATTCTAGGACGCTTCTAGCTCCGGAAATAAAAACTATATATCGACTAGGAATTCGAAGAAGTAAAATTTAGGTCTAGAGAAAAAGACGAGGCGTAGTAGCTGTTTAGTATTATAGCGGCGTTAGTATAACTCTAAGTAACTCGAAGCGAGCTAATATAGATTAGTAAGATCTCTAAGAAAGCCCTTAGAAAGAAGGTTAAAAACGATATTTCTATCGAAATCTTCTAGATGCGTATCACTCTCTAAGAGATTAAAATCGAGACTTAGTAACCTTTAGAGATTCGATAGGTCTATAGAATCGTCTATCTTTCTAGAAAACGAATCTATAGACTCTAGAAACCCTAAGAACCTCGAAAACGTATAAAATACGACCTATAATAAGTTAATACTACTAATATAGAAAACCTTCTAGATAATATACTTCTATAATATAGAAAATTCGATATCTTTACGAAGAAACAGAAAGATACTCTACTAGAATACTAACTATAAGACTATAAAATATCTCTAATACCGAAAACATCATTTAAGTTTAGTCTCTTATACTCTCTCTCTAAAAAAGAACTATAGATGCTTAAGAAATATATCGAGACCTATCTATAAAAAGAATATATTCGACTATTCTAGTTATTAGTAGTCTTCTCTATTCTATTCGTACTAAAACTAAAAGAAAAGCTATAACTATACGTAGACTATCGAGCCCTAAACGATATTATTATTAAGAACTACTATCTCTTATTTAAAATTAACGAACTACGAGACCGACTAAGAAAAGCTAAGTATTTTACTAAGCTCGACCTCTAAGACGGCTACTACTTAATTAAGATTAAAGAAGATAAAGAATAGAAGACTATCTAGCGAAGTTACTTTAGGCTGTTTAAATACCTCGTTATATCTTTCGAACTTACTAACGCCTTCGTAACCTTCTAGACTATAATTAACGATACTCTTCGAGAATATCTAGACGTCTTTTATATAGTATATCTAAACGATATTCTAATCTACTTCGAAACCCTAGAGGAATATTAGAAATACGTAGTAAAGATACTAAAAAAATTATAAGAAAGAAAGCTATAAGTTAAATCTAAGAAATACGCCTTCTACGCCTAAGAAGTAAAATTTCTAGAATTTATTATCCGACTCGGCGAGGTTATAATAGACTCTAAGAAAGTAGAATCTATTCTTAACTAGTCCGTATTTAAGAACCTCCGAAAAGTTTAATTTTTTTTAGACTTTACTAACTTCTATCGATAGTTTATTAAAGACTACGCTAAGCTGACGAAACTCTTAACTCGACTAATCTAAAAAGACACCCGCTTCGACTGGTAGAATATATAATAGAAAGCCTTCGACCTACTTAAGAAAGTCTTTATAGAAGTATCTATTCTAGTTCTTTTCGATCTAAATAAACCTATCTATCTAGAAACCGACGCTTTAGACTATACTATAGAGGTATATCTTAGCTAGCTAGATAACTAAGAACGGCTATACTCTATAGCCTTCTACTCTAAAAAAATGTCTCCAGTAGAACTTAACTATAATATTTACGATAAAAAACTTCTCGCTATCGTTATCGCTTTTAAGAAATAGAGACACTACCTCGAAGGAGCGAATTTTAAAATAATAATATACTTAGACTACTAAAATCTAGATATCTTTATAACTATAAAGATTCTTAATCGAAGATAGATTAAATAGGCGGAATAACTCGTCTTCTTTAACTTTAAAATTATCTACTAAAAAGAAACCGAAAATAAAAAAGTCGACGCTCTTAGCTAGCGATACGACTATACTCTTAACCGACTAGAACTATCTCCGGCGCTTCTAAAATAAAATAAGAAAGAAAATATTAAACTTAACCGACTCTAATTAGAACTTACGATAATTCGCCTTCTAGTTCTAGTTATTTAAAGCTAAGTAAGAAACCTCTAATTCTAGAAAGAATCTTTTAGGTCTCGGATACTCTTAGAAACTACGGATCTCTAAGAACTAGTTTCTAGAAATATAATACTTCTTAGACCTAGTCTCTTAGAAATATCGAACTTCTAGAAATCGACCCCTTCTAGAGAAATAAATCTAGAAATATAATTCTTCTAGAAAGAACTCTCGGGGATAAATACTCTAGAAGTATAACTAGCCTAAGAAGAAAACCTTAGAAATAAAACTTTAGAAAATAATAACCTCTAGAAGACCCCCTTCGAAAACCTAGATATATAAGAAAATAAGAATTCTTAAGAAAACGACCTCTTACTTTTAATATAGAAAGAGCACATTCGGGTAATCTATAAAAATAATACTATAGTATAGTAACTATTAAAACAAATTTATAATTATTCGAAAGAAGATTTCGACCTTATATTAAGTTTAGAAGAAATAATTCTTTTTAAAAGACTAGTCTACGTCTTCTAACGACTTTAACGATAACTTATTAAGAAAATCTACGCTATTCTAGTATACGGCTATAGAGGTACTAATTCTATAATAGAAAGAATTAAAAGAGTATTCTATATACTATATCTTAGAAAATAAATACGATAGTACCTCGTTAATTACGAAGACTACGCCTAAAATAAAGTAGTATAGTATATTTTCTACGAAAAGCTATAGCTAATTATACCTCTCGACTAACTTTAGAAATTTATCTTCTTAGACTTTATTACTAAACTACTAAAATCTAAAGAACTACTTATAGGAATACGCTATAACGTAATTCTAGTTATTACTAATAGACTATCTAAATAGGGGTATTTTATTCCCTATAAAGAAGTCTTAGAAGTTTTTAAGCTAGTCTATATCTTTCTACGGTATATTTTTATAAACTATAGAATACTAGAAATAATTATCTCTAACTAAGACATCTACTTCCGCGCTTAATTCTAGTAAATCTTAATAAATAAGTTAGAAACGAAGTATAAGCTATTTACCGTCTTTTATCTCTAGACGGATGGCTAAACGAAACGACTTAACTAGACCTTAGAAAAATACCTATAAAGCTACGTAAATTACTAATAAAATAACTAGGTAGAACTTTTATCTCTAGTATAATTCGCTTATAATAGTATACTAGCGAAAATAACTTAAGAGATACCGTTCTACGTTAACTTTAGATTCGAATCTCGAGTCTATAGAGAATCTATTCTATAAAAAAACATCGTATAAAAAGAAATACTCTAGGTAGAGTAGCTAAAAGAACTATACTAAAGCCTAGCCCGAGATATAGAATTTATTAACTACCGTATGGTTATATACTATAACTAAAGGCGCTAGAAGCCGCCGCCTCTAGAGAAGAAAGATAAAGTCTAGCTACTTACTAGAAACTTTAAAACTAAACGACCGAGCTCTAAATTAGATTATAGAAAAATTAGTCCCTTCGAAATTAAATAAAAACTTTCTTCTATTACTTATAAACTTAAATTACCTAAAAATATACGCTAAAGTCTAGTCTTCTACGTAGCGCTTCTTAAACTAGTACTATAAAACGCCTAAATACTAGAATATCTCGAAGGAGAAATTTAGCCCGAAGACGTATAAGAATAGGACGTCGAAAAAATTTTAGATAGTAAATAGAACCCCGATAGTTAGCTTAAATACCTCGTTAAGTAGGAGAATTATAATAACTTAGAAAACATCTAGAAACTCTTACTAAACTTTAACTATCTAGAACTTCTCGAGGACTTCTACCGATAAAATCTAAACCGTCTAAGCCTAGAACATTCTTCTATAACGTAAAACCCGAAGGAGAGGTTAAAGACATCTAAAACCGATTAATAGAAGTCTAATAAGAAACTATATCGTCGACGCCCGCTACGTTACTACTAAACCCGCCCGACGTATACGATATAGCTGTATCGTCTACCCCTAAATTAGCCGAACTCTAATCTAAGGTAGTAGTCTTCTCTATTTTAATCGTAGCTAGCTTCTAGTTAAATATCTCGTTACTTCGAGAATCTAGAAAAGATAATATTCGAAGAAGCCGAATTACCTTGACTTAAAAAGATGTATTTCGACGAGTTAAACGAAGGATTTTCGTCTTATTCTACTTAATCTAACGTTAAACCTTCTCTAACTAACTTCGGATACGATTTCGTTGTTAATCTACCCGACGAACTATAGAAAGTTAGTATAAGTATAGAAAGAGAAGGAAACGACTATACTTAGTCGAAGAAGTTATCGTCTTAAAAATATAACGACGACTACGCTTTATACACTCGTAATAATGAGGCCGATCGAGAAGAACGAAGTAATGGTAATAAAAATAAAAAGAGTAGAATTAATAACGAATAGACGTCTTCGCTCCGTTCTAAAGGATACGAGAAGCTAAAACGTGCTGACGAGCGCTACTATTCGATATAATTAGTATAATAAAGAAGAATAATAGTAAAAAGAACCTACGAGGTCTTATAAGAATCTATACGGAAGCTTTTAGACTGAAAGTAGTCTAGAGGAAGAATAGTATTACGATACGCTTAATAGTAGTAGAAAAGTTAGGATCTTATACGACTTACCGCTTACGTGACTAACCTCGAACCTAGTACGATCTATTCGACCGACCTAGCCGTATTCGAATCTATCGACCCGAGCTACTAAACTCTTTTCGTTATTCTAATCACTCTAGTTATCTTAATTACTATAAGTAACTAATACTAATTATACTAATTACTTTATATATATAGACTATACTCGTTATAGTAGATAAAACCTTCGTAGTTAATTCTAATCATTATCTTATACTTCTTTTATTACCTTCTCTATCTAACTACGGCTACTATTCTCTAAGTATAGTATCTAGTAATATTCTAGATAGCGGTAGTAAACTCTTTAACGCTACGCGACCGTCTATACTTTTTATCTTATCTCTATTCTAGTTCTAGCGTAACATCTCGCGAATTATTTTTAAAAGAAGTAAATATAGTCGTCTAGTTACGATAGAAAAATCTACGTTTTTTTACGGTCTTCGTAGTATAGATTAGACTTAAGTATTTTAATCTTAGTCGTCGGTAGCGTTTAAAAGATCTAAACGACTTAGACTTAGAAAACGTTATTTTACGTACGTAGTTTCTAAATTATTCTCTATAGTTCTTTATTAAAAGAGATCGTATTCGCTTATAAAGAAGAAGCTATTATAATAGTAGACTTTTTCTACTAAGCTTCGAAGTTACTTAGTAGATCGAATAAATTATAGAGTTTATCTTAGAGAGATAAGAGAGAAAGAATAATGATTAAATAAGAGAGTATCGCGTAATTATATAATATATAGTAAGTCGGTTACCTCTAACTAAAGAGTCTTAATTAGAACTTTAAGTTAACTATAGAGAGTTAAAGGTCTAGCTAAAAAATATATCTATATATTATAGAAAAGCTAGTTATAATCTAAAGAGTTTTTATAAGCTTCGGCTTATAAGAGCTTAGATCGAGCCGCTATAAATTTAAGCTTATAAGAACTTACTATAGATCGTACATAACTTAGGCGCTTAAAGCGTTTCTTAGACTTTTAAATAATCGTAATATCGTACTATATCTTATTTATTTCTCTTTCTATCCGCTTTTCGGCTTTCTATTTTTACGCGCTTTTTCGAAACGATTATACGTCTAGACCTTCGATTTTTAGCTTATTTCTATAGTTTTTCGTCTCGTAGAAGATTCTCTAGTTCGTACTTCTTTTTAGAGTTACCGCGCTCTTATAGACGTTCTTTCTATACGAGCTTCGGCTACTATCTACTAGTATTTTTATACGTATCGTTATTTTATATTCTCTAGATTTCCGTATAAAATCTAAAGTTATACGGTTCTTTCGTCTACGAGGCTTATTAGTTCTTATAGCGAGTTTTTCCGTGCGGACTTTCTACTTTTAGAATTATAAAGTTCGTATTTTCTAGAGTTTGTAATAGCTATAGACTCGTTATCTACGTTATTTATACTAACTATAGTATTAACTATAGTTAGTATCTATTTATTAGTAGTTTCTATACTAGATTAATATTTTTTATTTTAGTCGATAATCTTAATTAGCTATTCTCTTTTTCTTATAAGAATAGTAGTTAAAATATAACGATAAACTTCTTCTACTAAGCTTTAAAGTCGCTTAGTAAATTAGATAAACCGTAGAGTTTATCTTAAAGAGATAAAAGAGAGAGAATAATAATTAGATAGAAGAGTATTACGTAATTATATAATATATAGTAAGTCGATTATCTCTAACTAAAGAGTCTAATTAGAACTTTAAGTTAACTACGAAGAGTTAAAGATCTAGCTAAGAAGTATATTTATATACTATAGAAAAGCTAGTTATAATCTAAATCGAAATAGTTAAATTAATATAACTAGATTAATCGTATTAGATTAATCTATTTAGATTATATTAATCTAGATAAATCGTACGTAATTTAAGCGCTTAAAATATCTTTTTAATATTTATCTTTTAGCTTTATTAAGCGATCGTAATATCGTATTATATTTTATTCGTTCTTCTTTTTACTTATTTTCTAGCTTTTTATCTTTACGCGCTTTTTTAGAACGATTATACGCTTAAACTTTTAGCTTTTAGCTTAGCTCTATAACTTTTTATTTTATAGAAGATTTCTAGATTTATACTTTCTTTTAGAGTTACTACGTCTTTATAGACGTTTTTTTCGTACGAACTTCGATTATTATCTACTAATATTTTTGTACGCGTCGTTATTTCGTACTTTTTAGATTTTTATACGAAACTCGAGACCGTACGACTCTTTTACTTATAAGACTTTTTAGCTTCTATAGTATCTTTTTTTATATAGACTTTCTTTTTTTAGAGTTATAAAGTTCGTATTTTATAAAATTCGTAATAGCTATTTATAGAGAAAATTATTAGCTTAGTTATATATTTTAAGATGTTTTAGACTCTATACTAAGTATATAAAAAATACTATATACTAGATAAAATAGTTTATTTAAAACGAAGCGACCAAATAAAATATATTTAGATAAACTACTAGTAAGATAGAAAGCTAATAGTAACTATTAAGATAATAAAGATATTTACTATTACGATAGAACGACTATAAATATTTATAGTAATAAAGATAAGAGCTATTATAAAGGCTAAAATCTAGCTATTTATTACGCCGCTACTAAATTAAGTAGTACTTAGAATAATATCTTAATAGATAGTTAGATATAAGCTTAAAAAACTTCGATTTATTCGCGTATTAATCTCTTTTTATATCTTTTTAGTGCCTGTAGTCTATATAGATAAAGTGTGTAGTATATTAAGAGAAGAATTACTAAAAAAAAAAAAAAAAGTAATAATAAAGGGTAGTATATGTAGGTATGCGCATTTACTCATTCTAAGCCTTAATACTATTAATTCGTCTAGGTTTTAGGCGTCGGTGAAAGGACGTAACCATGGTAACAGCATCTGCGCAGGAAATAGAAAAAACCTCGCAGTAAGACAGAGCGGCTTACCAGTAAGGAGCTAAGAATCTAATCGTCGCGTGCGTCATCGTTCCATATAAAGAAGAGGGGTGGGCTGGAGAATGTTCCACGGAACCCCTCGTATATTTGTGTGGTTGACTAGGCATCGGTTAGCGAACTTAACCACCCACGCTGCATAATCGGCCCTTTTGCAACGCGAGATGAACTAGTTGACTAGAGCGTGGTAGGTGAGACTTTCGATTTGATATATGCCGGGCCTTACAACCTAGTACAAGACTAAGCCACGGTACGGGTAAGTGATCGATGGGCCGTAGCTTCGGCACATTCCTATGTGATAGCTACCGTTAAATGTTTGTTTCGCACGATTTGATGGGGATTACGCGACAAACCACGGGTTTGGCGTCTCCAACAACAGCGGCACCCCTACTTCCTCTCCCTATTCGACCCATACTCCCAGTGACCATGACCTATCATCCCGACGTGTCCAGCGCGAACTCTCTTCGATACCGTTTCTGGTTCACGAAGATCCCAACACCACTACCCAATCATCCGATAGCGGCAGCTATGTTCCCAGCCTCAGCAAAAACCCCCGCAGCGCACCCTACTCAGGGTCGCTTCTTCCACTTGCGGATGCACAGAAAGCACACCGAATGTTACCGCAGCCTGTACCGTCGTCTGTATCAAGGGCACCATCTCCATTCGATCAGCGACTATACCTACCACCAAATCACCAATAAAATTCCCACCAACACAGCATCCACAAACTGACCCGCGGCAGAGGTCGTTTTTGCCATGTTATTATGAGCAGGAGAAATGGCGCAAGATCGCGACATCGAACCCCTAGGATGAAATAAAAGTTCACTTTAATCTGGACCACATATTTCCCCATGTCTCAGCAGCCGCAAAGGACTCAAGGCAGCGACTATTGGTGCGGAGGTGCAGCTCGCACGCTTTCTCAGCCTCCACCGCAATCCTGCGCAGCCTGTACAGGAAGTGCGTCTTGTATAGGTACGAACTAATTATCTCTGGATGCGGTGTGATCTAACAAATACGCTAGAAAGACAACGTGGGTGTTTGTACTCAGAAGCCCTGTGCACTGTGTAGAGCATATGTACGAGTACCCGCGGTAGCTGTAGCGACAGGCGCCGCCGTACGATAACTGGGCAGAGGTAGATTAAGAGGTCAGTCGATTCGACGGCGAATAAACGGCGCAGCAAATGCAGACGGATCCGGTGAATCGAGTGAGACGTGGCAGAAGGCTTGACTTAAAAAAAAAAAAAAAAAAAAAAAAAAAAAAAAAACTCCGCACGCGGATGAAACAAAGGCACCAATCTGATGGAATGTACTACAGGCTAGTCCAAATCTACGAGCTTAAGCCCATATTACTTCATACTCGATTTGAGAACGGTATCGTGGACACTTTTCATGCCCTACGAATGATACCTCGGCGATGTTGTTGGAATTGATACTCAAGTCTTTATTGCGCCTGGTCACGCCCTGCATTCAGACGTCGTTAGAGTTACGCTCAAACTCAGAGCCATTCCCTTCCTCTTTGCAGGGAATTGCTGGTATACCTACCTCTTCCATAACAGACAGACATTAATACCTATCTCCAACCCTCTTCTAACAAAATATATAATTAGTACTTCTACTCCTTTGCTGAACAACGTGTGAAAAGGCCCGCCCACGGCTGGCAACATAGTAAGTAGTTCAGGCATTCATACCAACACCTTTACGAGTATCCGATAACTAATATCTAGTTGTACTGCCAATGATGGCGACCATTTTCTCGAGATGACTCGTTCCGTATTTCCAAAGACCCAGTGGCGATTCACTTCTGATACCACAAGCCTTCCTCAGCAAGCTTGCAGAAGAGCAACCATTCGCGATACCGATCATGTGGACGAGCCGATCGGATCCTTTAATGAGACCGCTCACAATCAACACTATGTAGGGATCACAGTGGGGCCCTCCATAACGCCAATCGCGCCGAAGCCCACTGATTTCTCGTCCCCTTACCTCTTCCCTACCCTCACACACAATGAGCGAATACGCCTTACCATGCTATGGTACTTTATAAGTGGTGGAATATGAGCTCAATCACCTCCGTTGTTTGCTATTGGTTAAGTTTATTAGCTTAGTCACTCATTCTGAGACGACGTTGAGTTCAACACTAAGTAGATTGAAACAACAAGCAAGACACTCAATTTTCATCAATAATTCGACCGATCAAGCGCGAATTCCATCAGGTACCGTTCTGCCGACATGTTGTTTCGGACAATGGTGAGGATTATAATGAGCAGCTCCACCGGAAGGACTGCGATGGTATCGCCTGAGGGCAATGGGTCTCTTTTTTGAGCCATGGACGCAGGCTTTCCTCGGAGTGCCTCAAGCTAGCTTTGGCACGTTGTATTCGGAAGGTCTCGAGGTCAATGAAAGACAACGCGAAGACCATTACAGGTGTGCGGTACACGCGGTGGCTACCAAAGGAGCGGGGTTAAAGTTGAGAGAGCCGACCAGCACTGAGTAGTGTTGTTGGAGGGTTTTTGATAGTGGCTGTTGTGGCCATGCCGCTGCTACCACACTTTGGACGAGCGGCCAGCCGCCCTCCGACTAGACGATTCTACCGAGGCCACCGACGGCATATTGCTGCATGCATGTCGTTGCCCCGAGTTTCTTGGCATTGTTCCAGTCCGCGATCGAAGAGGTAATTCTTAGCAAAGGCCGAATTCTATATTTCTCCGACCGTACGGAAGCCAAGAATCAGCTGAGACGACCTGGATCTTTATACAAAGACAGGGAATCCTTGTTTAGATTTGCCAAGATTTCCTGGGGTCTTATCGCCACGCCCTCACGCCTCTTTTAGCCCCCTTCCTTTTCTGCTGTGCCGCAATGCTGCCTTCGGGGGTCCTGGCGATCCCCCACCTCACCTCGCGCAGCCGTCACCTCATCCCTTCCCTTCTCTCGCCTTCTCCCTTCCTATGCTACGCCACAGTGCTGTCTTCGCTAGATATCACACATCCGTCGCCTCGTCCTAGCACCAATTAGCCACCACACCACAGTAACAGCTTCGGACAGCCAAAGCGAGGCCCAACAAGCTGCTGAGCAAAGTGAGATTTACACCGTTAGCAGAGTGCGAGTGTGGCACTGGGGCGAAAACGGTTAGATGTTCTCTTGTCGAACACTCATGCTGGCTGGGCGAAGAGCACAACTGTACATCAAACCATGATTGGCTTTCTTTACCAGTCAGACTACGATGGGAGTGGCAATGAGTACGGGCGCCTTCACCCTTCTTCTTCTTCTTCAATGTGAGGATGTACAGCACAGCGGACAAGTGCATGATACCATCATTGGAACGAAAGGCGAATGAAAAGTTCGACAGTGCAGTGAAGGTGTGCTGGGCAATGGACGACTTCTCACACGCGATCAGCGACATATACGGCTCAACTACTCCAACCGATAGTAGTCTACGAAGCTCCACCACCCAGGTGGCGCACGAGCACATTGATGTGAGTTGAGTTGAGTTGAGTTGCATTCAATTACCCTGACCCATCGCCCTAAGCGATATGCAGGCTACAGACTATCCAAAATGATTCCTTAATAGTAACACAATTGTGTATATGTGTCAGATTGGGTGAGCAGGTAGGTAGTTTAGGAGGGCGGATGGTAGGGGTTGTAGGGTTGTGGCGGAGTCTTCTACTCCTTGGGCTCATCTCTGTTGATAAACCGCTGTGAATCTCTGGCAAACTCGAGCACGTCTGTAGCTGTGTCACTGATATCTTCCACTTGTGATCATTCCTTTCCGTAGCTTCAGTGTTGCCTCTGGGCTTCCCGCCCAGCAAAGCTGATAGGCTGTTCTTTACGAGTCCGCTGTCTTCGTACATCTTTCGCCGACCGTCCCGCAGAAGTAAGCAGTCGAGGAGGACGTGGGAGACCGACTCGACTTCTCCACATTCACATACACTCATTTCGTTAATTATTTGACCGATCGAGCGCAAATCTCGTCACTTTCCTACATGTATACAAACCACAATTCTTAGATAACTTTGGTCTTCATGATCAACTTCAAAATAATTTGGCATCATTGGTAACACGGTCTTCGCACACGCACTTCTCAGTCGTGTATCCTGTTCACTTCGCTCTCACCCTCTACTTTTACCCACTCAAGGAAACCCTGATGGCTTTCCATCTTCTTTGGTATTTGAATCCTTGGAGGAAGAGGCCCGCCGTTACAATTGAGTTTCTTCCTACACGCATCTTCCAAATCTTCCACGGAATGCCAGTAGAAAGAGTTTTCTTCAGCATCAGCCATAGGCGATTGTTCCGGAAAGAAATTATCGAACATCACACGCGTGCGTAGATATTGGGTTTTCTTTTCTTGATCCCACTCACTTGACGGCTCTTGCTTCCATCGTGATGAAAGGACCAGGAGCTCTAGGACGTCTGCCGGAGAAAGGCTGAGCGGTAGAAGCTTCATGAAAAGGCCCCAGATTTCCTCGTCGCCTCCGGAATGCCGGTCGTACTCCCATTGGTCTTCTTCATAGCGCCATTGCCTCCAAGTATCAGCGTTTGAATACTGTACATTCTGGTTGAGAAAACCGTACACGAAGTCGTAAACTTCAAGTGTGTCTAAGCTCTCTTGGAAATCCGCGTATTGATACCATAGAGCGTCGACTTGCTGGCTGACCTTGTTCTCGTTCGATTGAAAGTCGTAACGGCAGATTTGAGCGAACCTCGTGCACTCCATGACCAACCAATACTTCGTGAGTGCTGTGTGGAATCGTTCGGATTCAGCATCACCAAAACCAATGCTGTTGCCGGCATCGCTTCGAAAAAGTGTAAGGATATCGAGGATTGGGTGCTGTGTCAGGCGGACACCTGCAGGCACGCAAGGGCGCATCGTGTATATCGTGTGAACGGTGCTGTTCGTGTACAGATGCTGGAATACCTTGAGACCCTTCCAGCGAGCAAAAACGTCCCAAATATGGTCATTCAACTTCTCTGACTGGTGGTTGTTGAGACAGTCTTCAAAACGTGTATGTGGAGGGTGTAGCCCGGGCGCTATCGTGCCATGACGATGGTGGAGGTGTGGCGTTATGAACTCATGAAACGCATCGTTAAACCGACATAGCATCAAATCGTATCTGTGGGTTTTTGAATGAAGCTGCAATGGTAAGTATGGCTTGTTACACACAATGAAGGCGCTGCTTACTATGACGTGCTTTATGATCTCCTGCCTGTGGTAGTTGAAAATCTGATATAGTCGGCGACAGCCGTAAGCCAACCGAAGCACGACGTCGATATTGTCTATGTATTTGAAAATCTCGAGCAAAAGCTCGGTCGAACAATTCAGTAAGACTGTCATTGTGGAGAATGGAAGTCGCGAAGAATGTGAGTGCGAGGGAACCCATTACGTTCTGCATGCTTATTATACCCTCTGCCACGCCCGGTAATGTGCGGCACAGCGTCGGCCAGACAAGCAACAATAGCATCATTGGTCCGATTGCACTACAAACAGAGGCGCTGGTTGGCGATTCAGCATGCACGGTGTATCTATCATTGCCCCTGCGAGACGCGTGCGGCGCCTGGGTTGAATGCCCAACAGGTTGTGATCTACAGCTGCGCTATTTACTTTGCAACCCTTTAAGCCTAGTTCAGGGTAGCCTTGCGAGAACGCAGATCAACAATCTGAAAAAAAAGTTACCAATATTTACATGAGATAATTAAAACGCCTCACCCACAGAGCGAGGTTGAGGAACCATTATCCTTGCTTCGTTCCTTGGGAGGACCAAGAGTGAGTGAAACAGCACATACAGCATGTTTGCGAAAAAAAAAAAAATAAGTCGATGAAGGCGAACCAAGATAGACATTACATTTTATAAAGAGCGACATTCCAGCGAAAGGAGTGAGAATGCGCCATAAGTAACGATGTTGCGATGAGTGGTGGTATAGGAGGTTTGGGAAAGTCGAAATGCAATCAACCGATGACTCATCCAGTTGAGGGCAGGGATTGCTGCTAAGAGTTACTGGTCCACCTGGTTGGTGCATGCGAAGTGGATGATCAGGAACGAAGCGACCAGACGGAACGTACCTCGACGGACCAGCGGAAAGATGGAAAGTTGGCAATAACAACTTTCAAGGCAACGGCGGCATTTGCAATCGCGACGGGATTGCTGCGGGCAGTCAAAGGGTGGTGAAGATAAGGGAGTTACCACAAAAGCTGAGAACTGGCCAGCTGCCATGCCGCTACGGGACAAGCAGCACCTAGGAAGGTATCTTGATGGTTTGCTGGATGCAGACTTGAGAAAATCACGACTTATTTAGGCAGGTTGTTTTTCGTCGCTGTTGTTTTGTTCACATTTTTCTTCTTGCTCCCTTTCCCTCCATTTTTTCCCTGATGGAAAATGAGATCAATCAGCTCCGTTGCTTGCTATTGGATAAGTTGGTTAGCTTAGTCATTAATTCTTAGATAAGTTCGGGCTCAACACTAAGTGAGTTGGAACAAGAAGGAATGCACTCATTCATAAATTATTCGACAGACCAAGCGCAAATTCCATCATTTCCCCTCTAAGTTACATTCGCTCCTTTTCCTTTTCTGCTGGTGGAAATGTATGCGAAGGAAAACAAATCTGATGATGGAGGTGCTCAATTTGAAGTGAAATGGAGGACAACATTACGGTACGATGTTAGGAGAGAGGAGTGACGAGGTGACGGGCGCTTAAGGTATGGTAGCCGGTATTTCGAAGAAACTATTGTGGTACAGCAGGGGGAGCAGAGGGGGATGCAAACGAAGGGACGAGGTTTCAAGCACGCAAATTGGAGGCGGGCGATGGCGAGAACCCCGAAGGCAGCATTGCGGCACAGTAGAGGAGAGAGACGGTTAGCCCGAGGGTACGGTAATAGGGCTCTATAAGGCCTGGCTGCATTCTACAGGGAACCCTTGTTTATGCCGAGCAGACCCACGTCGTTTCAGCCGACTCTTAGCTTCTATATCGTTGGAGAATGAATCTCCGATCGTCCTCGTAACCGCCTTGCTGCCTAGCGATGGTGCCAGGGTCGCTTCACCTTGCGCTTAAGCGAAATACACGTGCGACCGTATCATCAAATGAGAGTTCACTAACCAACATCATCCTCTGGACCGGCCCAAATGCAACAGGGGACTGCCGGTCGAATTCAGGTGGGTGCCTGCGCACCAAAGTATCAAAGGCAACGAGAGGGCGCGTAGCTTGGCCACGGAGAACAGCCAAGAGCCTCCCTTAGACAATCTACTACGGTCCTCTGCCATGGCACGGTGCAATTAAATCACCACGAGATTGTGAAGGAACCGTTCGAAGCTTCTAAGGGTGGCGAGTCCATCCGCAAGCTTGACCGCGCATTGGCGCACTTTCACACCAAGAAGCTCTACGACCAGCTGAACTATAAAGAAGCAGCAGTAATCGCACAGTTGAGGACGTCGAAAGCGAGCCTAAATAAACCTTTATACAAAACCAAGCGAGCAGAGTCACCCGCATGCGACTGCGGAGCAGAGAGGGAAACAGTCAAGCATTTCCCCCTGTAGTGTCCGCGCTAGATAGATCTCCGGACTATATTGCAAGTCGACCTGGGAAGTAGATTCGGAGATCTCGCATTTATGCTAGGCGGATGGTCGGGCACGAAAAGGCCCGACGGTAGGTATATGGCTCGGCCGTCGGAGAGGTGGCGGGCAGACATGCGCGTAGTGAAAGCAACAGCAGCATTTGCTCTGGCTACCGGGAGACTGATCGCAGCCCACGACTGAGAGCTCAGTCCTTCTCAAAGCAACAAACCCCTTCTCCAACCAGCCGTCACGCCGGTACAGGGACTGACAGCACTCGGGAGGTGGTCTTGAAGAGGATGGAACGAGGGGTATACGAAGGATCGCTCTATTTTACATTTATTTTCTTACCTTTCCCGCGTGATGCTTAACTTTCTACTCTCGTTCATTTCTTGAAACGAAACCTTAGGTATGCAATTCACGGAAACGACTTTGGGATAAGCGTTTAGGCTAGAGAAACTAAACGTTTAGCTCCAAGCTTATTTAGTTTTTTTTTTTTTTTTCCCTCCCCTTTCTAGCATTTCCCTGACGCAGGTGATAATATTCTGAGCCGTGTGACGGGATAGAAGGGGGAAAAAAAGCGTGATTCCTTTCGCATTACACACGGGTTCAGCCGCTAAAATTAAAAGTATCTATGACGAACCCGACTCTCGGTTCCAAAGGGGTTGATGGGTTTATAGAGGGGTACAGTAACTAGGTATCTAATCTTTTTAAGCTAGTCGCTCTGAGGTTCAGGTGTATTTAATGAATCATCCACTCAGAAGGATGGAAAACACCTCCGCTCATGCTCAATCCCAACCATGGATAAAGTGTCAAACCTCACCACTGCTATTGTTCATTACTGTGTGACTACCGATATTTGTTGCTTTCCTTCAACACCAAGGCAAACCCTTTGCATATCTTACCACAGACACGTTAACTATTCATTAATTTCGTATGACATCAATACAAAAGTCGGTGTATATAATGAGGTAGTTTTCCTGCTCAATTAAAAGGAGCAGCAGTGCTCAAAATTCATCTGCACTATTCTATCTCACTATTAACCTGAGGAATACGCCTGAATGCCACCACAAACGCCGAGTCGCTGGGAAAGAGCCACTACCAGTTCCGATGACTCGAGGTTTCTGTGGGCTTAAGGTTGAAGCCATGCAAATCCTGGCGGAATTTACTCCAGAACCATAGCAAAATTGAATGTGCGCCGTTGTAACAATTCCTTAGGAAGATTCAGAGCTTCGAAGAGTTCGGGCATCATGGTGAAAGTATTATCTTCCAGTAAAGCCGAGCTCGCAGTCGCATACTCACCAGAGCTTACAGTCTCATACTGCATGGGCGCATCTGGCCATAGCGACGTCTCGAAGTCCATATCTGGCCATGGAACCGATCCGAAACCAGTTTCTATAGGCATTCGTTGCCAGTCGTCCGTGATTTGAGTATAGGTGCGTTGCGTCGATCCGTACGCAGTGGTACCGGAAGGATACTCATAGCCATATATGGATATGTAATCCTCGATGTTCATGGGCGTTTGGTTATGTGAGACTGCTTCACCCTCGAGTGAGGCCGGAGAAGCTCCACTTTGAGGGGAGGCAAAGCCAGAGGACGCAGGGAAACCGTTGACCATTGGCTTTTCATTCCCGGGATCTGTGTAGGGTGAGGCTTGGTAGGTTTTTGAGTCAATAGGCTGTTGAGAAGGCTGTGAAGTTTGTCGCTGGCGCGAAAGTGGTTGCTGCTGCTGCCGCTGCTGCTGCTGTTTGTGCGGTGGTAGTGGCTGGTCTGGAGGCGAATTGCTGGCGGTGAGCCTATTCCTTCCTATACGGCTCTTCTCCTTCAAGCCCCTTCGAGTCGGGCGGAGGATGCACTTCAGGCCGCGCTTTGAACAGCGACTGCATGGAAATTGCTTATCGCATTTTGTCTTGTTCTTCGCGCAGTCATGGCAGGCAATTGGGGCCCGTCGGTTGGAAACTTTGTCTACTCCGTTCTCCCGAGATAAAGATTCCAGATCATTCCTGTCTTGACCATGGATGACGTAATGGCGCTTGAGAAGGTCGCTGCGTAAGGCCATAGTGTTTAGTTCGGAAGCACTTGTAATCCAAGGGGCTGTACGCTCTACTCACCGGCGAGCGAAGGACATATGACACACAGAGCACTTATAAGGCTTTATATTAGTATCTGTAACCGAGTAAGTTAGTATAAATAAACAATAGGAGAAAAGATGCGTATCCGATGAACTACTGTGAGCCGTACGTGTAAGAATGTGCCTCTCTAGATGCTCGTCCCGGGCAAAAGACTTGCCACAATATGTACAAAACACCATGGCTGTTTTGTCTGCTTTGTGGAGAAAATGTTGGAAACGGCAGGTGAAAACGGAATAGTTTCAACACTGCTTTGATAGTGCGACCAGAAATAAAAAGAATCGAACGAGGAACGTGTATCCGCTAATGCTGACAATGTAATTTGAAGGTAGGGTCTGATGCACTGAGATTGGGGAAGTAGGAGCTCTATTTATTATGTTCTATTGCTCGACTTAGATTAAAGACAAAGCTGATCGAGGCCTCGAGTTCAGTATGTTAAGTCATGGCACCTTAGCTACTTTGGGGAAACGCAGTACCTAGCGCGCGCGTGACTTGAGGTACCAAGCTCGCAGGCGGAACTTACAGCCACCCGCTTGCTAAGCGCCAAATCGCTGGACGTCTTCTCGAATACAGCCTCCTTTGATGCGGCTGATCTATTATAACTATAAAGGTCGTAGATTACTCCCTTTCTGCGCCGTAGATACAGGCGGCTTCGAATGTTAGTTTAATAGCAAGAAGTTTCACGAAGTACTCTACTCTTTACTCGCTCTATCAGGGCCTAAGACAATCCTATACCTAGTATTTGAGAGTAGAGAATTGGGGTACAAGTCTGGGTGGATCTAAAAGCTACTCTGATCCATGGTTAGTGGTTGCTTGTCACAGCCGTTGATTAGCGACCTATTTAATACTATTCCCCTTTAATTCAGCCGTCTATTAGCCGCATTGGGCTGCTAAGCGCGGGCAGTGAACCATCGGTACTTCGATAATCTCTAATTCATGGAAGAAAGGGGTTTTATCTTACTTTGGGGGAACGTGGTGTACGACAACTAACCGGGCTTACCGCGATCAACTTAGAACCGCTACGGGCTAGTATACTAACTACGTCGCTTTTTTGTTCTCGCTACCTTGCTACTCACTATCCTCGCACGAAAACCATCGCTAGATTTTGCCGGATGCTCATAATCCTTGTAACTACGGAATGTCCTCCCAGGGCGTCAAGCTTACGTAGAAGCCCTAATAATGCGCTTTCTATGCAGGTCCTCGTCGTACACTAGAGTACGAGCAGCGAGGCCTGCGTCGCTAACTTATGTATAACTCCACTACATTACGAGTACGGCAGTGACTGCCATAGTCAGCGTTATAATGATTGAATGAGCACATGCCACAAAATCGCAGGTTGGGCATTAGTAGGATCTGAACGCGGCGGGAGCGGTTGATCTACTCCATAAAGTTCCAAAGGCTTGTGATGTTCTAGAAGATTTAGGCCATAAGGATGTAGGTCAGAACCTGTAGCGTTGCTTTTTAACCACGGCAGATTAATAACTTTAGTTCCGTGGCAGCGGCAGGGTCCGTTAAGAACTTTGACCAGAGTCTAAGGACTGTGAGCCGTAGTAACCCCTTCCGGCACGTCGCATCCCTTTCGCCACTCTCTAGATGATGCCTACCGTTGCATACGGCTCAGAGCTTGCCAACCCTACCCCATGCCTTCACGGATGCGTTCCAAATCATCGCAGAGCAGATGAGAGGTTTGCCACCTGTTTATCATTTTCCAACAATTGTTCGACCTCTTTGTCCAACTCCGTGTTTCTCCGATTAGTTGCTCGACCCTTTTTTTTTTCTCTAGTTTTTGGTTTTGCTCAGTGCGTTGTGTGATTTTATCAAAAAATTTAGGATGTTCTGGCGTAGAAACTCCTCTTTTCTTTTGTTGGAATTCGCGCTTGATCGGTCGTATAATTGATGAATTGGGTGTATTTCTCCTTGTTTTTAATCTACTTGGTGTTGAACCCAAAGTCGTCTCAAGTGAGTGACTAAGCTAATAAACTTATCCAACAACAAACAACGGAGGTGATTGAGCTCATATTCCATTAGGCTTTTTTCGTCCCCGCACAGACGCTGCCACCAACCTCATATTTTCTTTCATTAATATGAAAGGAAGCCGGCTAAGACCTACCGGCGCCATGCGAATGACGTGATTTTCCCATGTTGTACTGTTCTTTGGTTTTTTTGGTTTGACTTGTTGCGTCACTTCTGTGCCGTCGTTTTACCTTATCACATGTTTTCTAGCGGACGCAGAGGAGCCGGCCGCATGCAGCATAGGTGCCTTTGGCGGCTCGAACGGTCTATGAATTCATTTTCATCATCCACCCAATCCGTGCACCTGCCAATCCATCCATCAGACTGACTGGCATGCCCAAAGACGTCTCGGAATGAATGAGTAAGCCAGTAAACTTATACAATAACAAACAACGGAGTTGATTGAGTTCATTTTCCATCAAAGTCCGAACTCGCCATGAGCGAGAACCTTTGAGAATGGCGCCGCCTTTTAGCTGGCTGAGGCATAGAGTTAGTGCGACGGCGCTTGCGTTGGCAACAGCTAGTCGTTTTCCTCATGCAGCATCTTCCCTTTTCGGTGCGACGTCCCGGCCGGGAGAAGGGGGGTGGTGGGCAGCGTGGCCCCACGTTTCTGCATGCCGAACGAACACCATCGAAGCTGACGTGTGCAGATGATAGGCACGGATTCGATCTCGACCCGCATGTAAATGCGAAGACGTCAACCGATCAGATTTCCCAGCGATCTATGTGGGCCACATCAACGGCCAATGTCACCGGACGCTGCAGCGGCACGCGTGAGGCCCAAGGGGCCTAGAGCTGAGCTGAGCTGAGACATAAATGTGATATGATGCTAATGATAGAGGAAAGTATACTATTGTATCGTGGAAAGGGTGGTCTCGCTTAGAGATCTCGGCCATGGCTGCATTGCATTGCATGCGATGACGTGAGATTGTGATCCCCGGAATCGCTCCGACTTGGCTAGAGCAAAAGCAAAACACCAGGAAAATTGAATCCCAACCCGGCACACCTGGCGCGAAAGTAGTAGGTACAGTAAGTGGATGGAATGTGTGAACAGGAAGCGAGTGAATACGGGCGAAGCCCTCTTTGACGCTAGAGGCAAAACCACTGCCAGAACCGGGCCGAAAAAGGAAACAGGAGACCGCCAATAAGCCTGTTCAACGATTCAAAACGCCAACCATTGAGGGGTCCAGCGGTCAGATCTGCGCGCCTTTCTTCTCGTTCTTCCAGATCAGCTCCCTGGTGAATTTGGTTCGATTCCTTGCTTGCTCCTCACGGCAGCGGACGTAGTAGCCCGGTTGCAGGATGCGGACATCCTCGATATAAGCGCACGCCCTGTGCATCTGGACCTCTCTGGTCTGCACCTGCGTGAGCCCGGCGAAAATTCTCGGGTCTTGGCGTTCGATGTCGTTAACGCTGAGCTGGCCAACGGTGCAGAGTTAAAGCAGCGGAGCCTCTTGAGGCTAGGAGCCGTGGTCGCACTGCCAAACCCTGGTCCATTCGTAGCACATCGTGATCGTAGGCTTCGTTGAAATTGAGAGAATAAACGGATTCGGGAGACTAAAGCGTGCTCCAAGGTCAAAGGGAAGAGCTGTTGGAAAGAAAAAAGCAGCTTTTGATGACGGTAGAAGTGGATTTTCCCCAGATTTCTTGAAAGATTCAGATATATCTACTGGGCTCGAAGGGCTGCGCTGGATGACTAGATGGATTCGACTACACTTTTATATTGTATGCCTCCCCACAATGACGCATTACGTGTGACTCGGGTTAAAAGCCTCCTATGGAAGCCTCAGACTTTAGGCACATGAACTACGGATAGCGAAGTGTATTGTCAGCGCTGATATCACGAACCAAATAGAGGAGAGAGGATACGGCTGAGCGAATGCAGGACGATTCCGTTGAGGGCAAGTTACAGCTATAGTGGATCTTCTACATGCATAGCTTGCTAGATTGGTGAGCGCCCGCCGCAGTGTGGATCGATGGGTTGCTATGAGCCGCAGCGGTAGAGATCTTTGTGTGATCACATTGACCAGGCCGGTGGGCCATGAGGGTCTCATGGCGCGTAAGAACTCGAGAAAACGGTAGGTACGCGAGACAAAGTCAGCTGGGATGGCAAGGCATATTCTTTTTGTCTCTGACGGGCGACTGGCCAGACCACTGCCGGCTTGCTGGCACGGGGCAATTCCAAAGTGTTGCAAGCTGGCCGTCGCGAGTAGACGATTGGAGAACCGTCTCCGCCAGTCATTATCGTCATCTAGCGCAAGGGGTAGACGAAAGTGGCCGGAGATTTCTGGCAGCACTGGAGCATTACTCGCCTACATGAGACCGGCAAGAGGGAGCTGAAAAATGACAATGCTCGCGCGCGCGAGGGCAGATCTTGTCTGGATGCGGCGCGGGGTCGCGGGGTCGCGGGGTCGCGGGCTCGCTTACGGCTGCTGGAGAGGGCATCGCGCAGTTGGCGCTTCAAGAAGCAGAAAGCTCTTCTGGCCTCCTGAGTCGTGATCGGACGAACGAACAACAGCAACGTGGGGTCGTCGGCGGCGGTGGTAGTGGCGTACACGGCTGAGTGCAGGTAGAAGGGGCAACCGCAGGCGCATGGTAAGCGCGGCGGCCGCAGGATCGCGTACCACCCACCACCGATGGTGTTCGTCTTCTTCAGCCGCCCGTGCGGCTGCCGCCCTGGGCTGGGTGCGCCGGCAGCTGCCAGCGTGCCTGGAGTACGCAGAGAACCACGGGGAAATCCACAACCATACCGAGGCTATCTCTGCAACAATTACCTCAAAACGGCCTTAGAGAATTAAAGCCGGCCACTATGCTCAACTGTGTTTGCCGCGTGTTGGACAGTTGTCCGCGATTCAGACTCATCCTTTCATGATCGTGGGGTGGGACGAAGATAGCGACGAGAGGTCTACCTCGATCGAAGTCCTCTTTAAAGTTCGAAGAGGCTCCACGGGTATGTCTCTCGACGCTGCGGCCAGTCCAGAGCGGAAAAACAAGGAGAGAGTCAAACGAGATAAGGCCACAAGGTCGTTCTTTTAGTATCAAGTCAGAAGACGACTGGGAGACATAACCAGCCGATAGAAAGTAGGACAAGCAGGACTGTCTAGAACTATTGCAGCAACAGCACTGCACAAAAACCAAAGTCTACGTCCTTGAGTAATGAACGAATTTGAGAATTTGCTAAGTGGGCTCGATACCGAGGAGGACACTAGCCAAGTGTCATGTCGGCTTAGAGGAGGCTGAATTTGCTCCTCGCAGACAGCTGAACGTGAAACTCGGCACCCCCGAGGAACTCTCCCTTGTCTCCACCGCTTGCGCAAGCAGGCATACCTGAAGACCATGAGTTCTTTTCTAGCTCCCAGCTATACTGAAAAACCTGAAACCGCCCTTCAAAGCCCTGAAAGGCTTACATATCCACAGGATCATGTATCAAACAAGCAGTAGTGCTGGTGTTAGAACAGCTCCCGGAGAATCAGATCAAGCTCATCACCCACCAAAGCTACACCAGATGCCAGTCAATTGGTCTCCAGATGCTGACCATGAATACCCTGACACGTAAAATTATTCTCAAGTCCGCATGAAGTATTCCAGTAAGCCAACACTATTCTCGTAGAACACGACCGTCAATGCTCGAATCGACACTGCCGCCTATCTCCATACCGTACTTATAGCGGATATGTCGAAACGCAGCTTTCTGATCCTTTGAACACCAACATAGTTGCGCCCAGGTTCGGCAAGTTGTCACCATCCTCTTCTCCTTGAAAATTCTCTTCCACCCCGTCGACTTCACCGCACCTCCAGCTTCAGTAACATCGTTCGCATCTGTATTCAGATCAGAAGCATCTCCGTCATCCCACTTGCGATACAGATCGCTTGGCAATATCTTCTTTCCGTCATCTTTCTGAACCAATAATTTATCTTTCTCCTTATCGTACTTGAGAGCAGCCTTTCCTCCATGCCCCTTGACTAGGAGGACTATTCTGTTAAGCAGAGTAACTAACTTCTTCAGATCCTTTTGATTCGCTCTTCCCACTTTCCGATCTCCGTCGTGACATCTTGAACCTCCGGTACCTGGAACACGCCCTTGGTAAGACAAAATAAAATGGTCCAAAAAAAAAAACGCACTGTGGAGTTCTAGCGAGCGCCATTCCTGTCTTGGAAAAGGATATACAGGAAGCCCCAAGACCCGCAGCCACCTAGTGCTAACCATGCCCGCGACTGGGCTTCGCACGCGCTGTGAACCATAGGTGCCGCGCTGTTAGTTAGGCGACAACAGCAGCAGCAGAAGCAGCTAAAAGTGGGATTCTAGTGGGCTTCGAACTTGCGCAGGCAACCACCAACTACAACTTCAAACGTCTCGAAGTGAGCACGCGCATTAGCGCTCCTACGTAGCTGCAGGATCATCAATTGCGGCACAGCTTCACGATAAAGGGCAAAAGGCTTATTTGGTAAATGACGTCATGCCCAGCCTGGTTGCTGAAGGCAGGTTTGCGCCGCTCCATCTCCATTTCCCCCGCTAAGCAGGAGGACGGTTCCTGTTTCAAAGGCTCGTCAAAGCAACGAGGATGTATCGGAGCTGCTCGAATTGAGATGCTAGGAACATAGTGGACACCTTAAGCTCGGAAGAGCGGCTATGATGATGATGATGATGATGATGATGATGATTCATACACGCCGTAAGTCTCCACGGGCCATAGGGGTAAGGAACGCTATTCTACGCTAAGCGATAATCTAATGTAGAGGGTCAGAGCGGGCTGTCCATCGTACTCGATCGAAGTGGAGGGGGGAGGAGGTATGAGCTGGAGGTTCGAAAGGTATAGGGAGATGGTATGAAAGGACTATAGCGTACGTGGGCAGGCCAGCGTTTGAGTTGCGGCGCGGGAGGAAGGCATATTCCCTATGTTATAACACGTCGTGCCGCTTGTCCGAAAGATTAATTGCCTATTGAGTGATGGACCACCGATTGCTGGTGCGGATCGGCCGGTCGAAAGTAGGCCAGGTGCATACACGAAGTATATGGCACGGAGGCGGCTTCGGTCTCTTGTTGTCTTAGTGTGCCCACGACCCGAGGGCCGAAACGTTAGGTAGCCCTACAACTAGCCCATAAGCAGATTGCTAGAGTGGAGGTCGACCGCATTCATCGCGCGGGAATTTGGAGTGGATTGGTAACGGCATGAGTGCTTGAAGTGAATCAATTCGAAAGAGCAAGTCAGCCTCATCCAAGCTGGCAGATATCGAACTCGAGCAAGCGAGTAACAACACGGGGGAGTGCCGTGGATGGAACGCAGCCATCGTAAGCCGCAACATCTAATCGATAAGGAAAGCGCATGGCTTGAGCTTAAAGGTAGAGTAAGAGCCGTGCCGCTGGCTCTGTAGAATGCACTTAGACGTCGTCACCGATGTTTAGTGGTGTTTTGTACAAGCTTTGGCGCGAACAGGTAGAGGCATGTCGACGGAGATGGTAGCGCTGGCAGAATCTATCACATGGCTGACGAGGCGAAGGACGCAGTGAAAGGCACATCATGCTGGGACGAGTGTACGCCTCTGAGCTGCTGTAAGTCTTGGGATGCGTGGTGATGCGGCGTAGGCGGGGTAGCGCAGGCGAGGCGGGCTGGTTAGCGGGGCCTTGGAGCTATGGAGTATACTGCGCCCAATGGCAATTTCCTTCATTCGCTCTAGGTCAACGTGCGTCAGTGCCTATGGCATTACCATTGCCCATCCACTTTACCCTCGCTCTTTAACGCGCCTCTTCCGTAGTGCGATCCTGCCCGCCTCCTTCCTACTCTTCAATTTGACTGGCTCCGGGGTGCGACCGTCATTAAGACCCATTCCATAATCCGTTGGTCCTGTCCAGTGCTCCGCCATTGACAGCCCCGTAACTCACCATCGCGCTTGCCCGACCACCCTAATATAAATCGTACGGGCCTGCAGTCCGTCTCTGCTTCCACAAATGCCTCCACACAGCACGCCGCCGCTCCTCCAGCCTAAGCAGCGCAGCACTAGCCCCGCTGAGCCATCCCGAGGCCCTGCCGAGCTGGGCGCGCCCGACCTAGCCTTGAATCGCCGGAACGCACCCTAGAACAAGCGCAAATCTGTCGTTGCTGTCGCTTGCCGGCCGTGCCAACGCCGGAAGCATAAGGTATTTTGTCGTGCTTAAGCAGCGCCGTTTCTGCTAACACATTTTTAGTGCGACGGACAGCGCCCCACCTGTACTTGGTGCCTGACGGGGAACCGAACAGATTGCACCTACGATGCCGATGGCGATCAGAGGCGCACCACTGCCCTAAAAAGCCGTATTCAGTCCCTAAGCAGACAGGTCGATGACCTTAAAGACATCGTTAGAGGGATTGCTGCTGCTGTTGACCACGATCAAGCCCACGCTACCGCTCGTCAGCTCGCCGACCAGGCTTTCCTAAATACTTCCGAGATCGCAGAGGCTTTCAGAAATGCCACCGTCCATACATCAGCTATTTCCGATACAAGCAGTGCGGTGCTGGACAATGAGATGCTTGATCCGCGGATGCTGTCGGACTGCGGGGCCTCTAGCACGGCCACTTTGCCTTCCCATTCGGCAGTCGAAACGCCAGGAGGAAACGTCAACTCCGGCACAACTGGAGAGCCATCTCTTTCGCCATGGGCATCCTTTAGTCAGACAGACGCGCTCGCTCCGATTCGGGCTGACCCTGATGAGAACTCGATACTAGACGTAAGTTCCTCAAGCCCTCATTTAGTATATCGCTGGCAGGCTAAATTCTTTTCCTCAAAAAAATAAACTGTTACGATAGGAATAATATTTTAATGGCCGCCGTCTACAAAATCACGAATGAGCAAAGAGCTACCGCAAGCTATGCGCTAGAAATGGCGTTAGTGGTACTTCTTAAGAAAAGACAGCACACTCTTGCGGAATATTCATCATACTTGTAGACGGTAGTTGTTCCTTCACCATATTTTCTTACGGACTTTGACGTTCTTCCGCTCAACCCCACTGACATTCCACACCTAGCTGTCCAGCGCTGCCTGGCCATCAATTGAGCAGACAAGTCAGCTACAGCCGGTATTCGACATCTCATGTGCAGCCTGGCATGGCAATGACCAGAGTGTTGGGGATATGTAGGTGGTCCAACGGCTACCTCCACTATCTTCATGAAAGTTGACTTTTGTGTAGGTCTCCGGACGATCCACTACTTCTGTACGGCGATCCAGATGATGCGGCTAATTTCCATACTATTCGAAAATGCGACGGTGAGTACTGATTTTAATACCCTTGGCATAAGTGGGTCAAGCTGGTATGCAAAGCCGCAATCTCTCATGACTCCTTCATGCTTTGCGCTTTGGTTGTATTGCGAAAACGGCCGGTCCATGTATTTACGCGATTTAGTGACCGGGAAGACTGTGTGGGGGAAGATAGCTCGCCAGTGGGACAGTCGAGTTCGTATAAATTTACGGAGCCGAGATTAATGCCGAGGACGACGCGCGGAACGTTGTTTAAGAAGCAGATGCACGCGTGCGCAAGACGTGTATTCGAGAATGTACCTCTGTGGGAGTAGTGGCTGCATAGCTTAGCCACGATGCCAACAACAAGATAGCCATCATCTCAAAGGCAGCGTCTCTGAAATCGCTAATAGAGGCGAAGAAGTATATTTTCTACACGCCTTTTTTTACTAGGCGGGTAGCGAAATAAATTAATAATTCGCCGAAACTACGTAAAAAAAAAAAAGAAAAGAAAAGAAAAGCTCCACGAGTACTATCTCAACTTACCAGCTATATACCGACGCTATATAGCGAGCAGATGGCTCTCTTTATATAACTCGGCCGTCGGGGCCTCGGATAAGACCTCCAGTACGGCGACGTATAATCTCAGTCATGCACGTAACCGGTTGCCCGACCCGCCCAATGGCTCCGGGACACTAGATACTACTCACCCGGGAACTAATTAACCGCCTTTCTAACATTGAATCGCAGAACAGGCGGGCCGCTATAACGTCACGGCGGAGAAAACAAGAAGGCGCTCGTGCCCTTCTCCCCGAGAGACAACCGCAATTGTTAATATCAGCCTGCTCTTACTCGCATAAGAGCCGCCCCTAAATGGGATGTGTGCGCGTTAAGCTGTTAATAGCCATCGATAAGCTTGACGAGCTCGACCTCCACCGTAGGCCCTTCTCGAAACTTCCCCCGAAGCTACCGAAGTAGAACGCTTCGAAGCGGAGTATCTGAGTCCTATCCGGGTCTGTCACCGTGATTGCGACTGTGGTGTTCGTTTTCAGCCTCTTGACTTCTGTTTATTTTGCTGGGAGCATGAACTGGAGAGGATGTCGCTCTACTGTCGGTCCGGTTTTCATCGCCATGCGTGGGCTTGCTCTGCACTATAAAGTCGCCGTTTTGATTGCGCGCTGTGGGACGGATTGATCAGTATGCCGTAAGAGCTGGAGCAAGATGCGGATCGGTCAAGTTCCAAGTCAGGTGCAGGGGGTCTTTAGTAGTGCATGCGGACTTGCATAAGTGCCCAGGGATAGGATGTGGTTACGGCTTCGGAGTGCACTCCGCACGGGCTATATCCGTGGATATTAAGGGATACAACAGAGTCCGCCGCGAATTATTATAAGGAACAAAGGTCATCCCGTTCAGCAAGAGCACGAGCGGCCGTCAGGGCTACACGTGCTTCATCGGCGAGCGCGTGTTTGATAATGACGGCTGGTAGGAGGAAAGCAGGCTCTGGGCGTTTGCCGAGAACGTCGGCCGCTTTGCCGATCAAGCCTTTGCCGTCGGATGCATCACACCATGTCTATGCCGCGGATCAGTCAGATATCGAGCGCCCTGGGAAGTGCCAGTTTTTCTACTTCTTTGTATCGAAGCCTGATGCTACCTACTGAAAGAGAGGAAGAATGAAAGGAGGATCTACGTGGATATCTTTGCAAGGACGTTCGTTTCGCACTTGCTAATCTAATATCTAGACTGCTATAAATCTACGTATCTCTCGAAGAAAATCTGATTCGAGCAGATAACGTATCTGGTAAGCGAGTGACCACCCAAAAAAAGTGACTTAGCTCAGTGTACTTTAGCTACTAGAAGTACGAATAACCTCATGACGCCGTATAGAATTAACTCTATACGTCAAATGTCTTATTCTACAATTGTTTCTCCATCTTTTAACAAAAGCGATAACTGTGTCCAGTTTCGTTGTATTTCCTACATCGTCGTCGTTTTGTGGTCGGTTCTACCGGATTTCACACCATTTTCACGCGTAGCAAAAAAAGAAAGAAAAATTGGAGCAGATGGTGCAAGGACGGAAGCTTCAAGCGGTGTTGCGATGGACACGGACGAGGTAATTGCTGTGAACGTTGTGTTGCACGTGGGAGGAAACCACATGTCCTGCAGCCGTGTGATCATCCTGCGGGTGGCCTCACTACCTAATCTATCTAATGTAAAGATGCCTTAGGCCTGTCAAAGAGCATCTACAGGGAAAACCAGTAACAGCCGTTTACAATAGAGCTTAGGCCTTACGCTTATAAGATTAGGCTTAGGTACTCTGGCTGGGGAGATCTTAAACGGTGGATACATTGATAATTACAGAGAGAGGAAAACAAAGCCGAAAATCCTCACGCTTATTAAGCACCATTTATTTTGAGATAATCCTCTTCTTTCCTCGTCTCTTGTTCCTAATAACGGATTCTTTTTTTAACAAAAAAAAAAAAAAACAGAGGTAAACGAGTGGACGGATTCCATGGAAACGACATGCCATTACGCTGAAAGGTACACGGTGAACATTCATGGCGGCATCGTGCTCTCCAACTCCATTGGGAACTTCCTGAACAAATCCTGAATATGATCGATCGGAGCAGCCATCAGGCCCGCAACCGTCTCGAACGGCGGCTTATCCGGTGCACTAGGGTGGCTCCTGTAAAAATGAAAACCAATCAACATAATAGCCCATAGTAATGACACTAGTCGGCAATCAACGCTACTCACCTCGTAGGAATAAACTTCTTCGTCCTACCAAAACTCAACGCCAACCCCTCCGACGTCGATTCCTCCAACGCGTCCTCGAGCGCCACCAAATCGCCCCCCTCCTCCTCCTTAATATGCTGGTCCAAGTCGTCCCACAAACTTTTCAGCGTGGGCTCAAATTCCGGATCTTCGACTTTCAGTTTCTGGAACTTGTACAGTTTCTCCTTAACCTAAAAGAACCAATAACAGATTAGCCCTCGGCACTGCATCGAAATAATCCCAACACATGTCTCGCGGGCATTATAAAGGGACAAGAGGAAAAGAGGAAAAACTCACAGCAAGATGCTCCTTCCGATCCTTGTCCGCTAACTCAGTCCCGTTGGGCAAGTGCTTCTCCATAGCCGGATACACGACCAGCTCCTCGCCGATGGAATGGCGTGCCAGCTCCCACGTGAATTGGTTCTGCCAGCGCGTCTTGTCTCCGTAATTTGGGCTAGACAAGATCTTATTGTATGCGTCCTCCAACTCGCGATGGTCATGCCTGATCAGCTCCGACACGCGAACCATTGTGGCTACGGACGCGGAGAAATTGCGGTGGTGCGATATTGATGATACTCCAAGAGCTACCGCAGGCCGAGGCGCAGTAGAAGAAGGGAGGAGCCTGAGTTGGCGAAGCAGCCTAGCGGGGGAATGAGGAGCCATCATGGCGGATCGATGGTATTATGTGTTATGATCGAGGTAGAAATAGGGTTGAAGTAGAATAATCTAAGAAACACGCCGAGTCCATCCTCTTCTTTAACCGATGTGCCCTTAAGCCACTGCTATCAGCTTCACGTAGCACGCCCAGCGTTCTGTTCCCCTATGCCAGCATCATGATGTCACCGTCCTAGCCTCGAAGGCCATGAGATTACAGAATAGAAGAATGACAGCAGAGTTACTACGTGCGAGCTAAGCCTGTTCATCAACGACTTCGTGTTACGCTGACCGTGTTGTGACCGTGCTCTGACGCGTCGGAGACACTGTTTACGTCAACCTCGCCGTAATTGGTCTACCCTTTTTTCGGGTCGTGCGAAAAACAGGGTGCGGTATTAGAAATGGATGGCAGTGATTTGCTGTGAAGATATTGCGGGTGCTGTTGGTGGGGAATGGGCGGTTATTCGACATGATGACGTCATCTTGCCGGCTACGAGCTAGTTGCCATGAGTGAGGGGGCAACGCGGGGAACAATGCTAACAAGAGCTATTATCTGGAAGAGCGGAACCTCCGTAAGAGGCCCACGCGAGGCAATGGCAGCAAGTGCTATCAATCTTGCAGCGTACTCTTGGATCCAGCTCTCATGCTGAATAGCTGACTGAGCAAAAAGCAAGCAAACACGTGATATTCAGTATCTATCTGATAGAATATAAGCTCAAGTGTCACCTCTGAAGCGCGTGATCGACCTAACCAATAACTGGCTCGTGTCCCCGCTGCAGCGGATCATGCTGATGGCTAGAGGAATCAACGCCGAGCACCTCGAAACGATCCGCCTGTTTTTAACAATGCCCTGGGCTAGCAGGCCAGTCGTTCAGCTCGGGTCCTTAGAGGCAGTAAAGCTTTGAGCCAGTTCTCCGCCAGGGTCAGAGGTTGCCATCTTTACCATAGCTTACAACGGAACGGAAAGGCTGGCAGCGACATCCCGTGCGTAAACATCAGGGGCACGATACTACGGTCACAACGCCAAGACTTACCCTCATAAATATGACCGTCCTTCGTGACCACCCTCAACCCACGTGTCAAGAATCACCGTCATAAATGTAAATTCCCTAACAAGTATATAACCCACATTCGTTACAGTAGATAGGGCCTTGTGGTCAACTCCAATCATTGATCCCTGCCTACCTCTTTTATCTGGCTACGGCTGCTATCCTTTGCATCTCGTCAGTGACAACCCGGTAGCGGTAGCGAACCTCGTGATGCTGTGCAATAACTCCCTATTACCACTCTTGTCCCACTCAATATCCTGCCCGAGGCCCAGCGTAACAGAGGTGCTGGTACTAAGAAAGAAGGTGCTTGAGAAAGAGCACCCTAATACGCTAACGAATATAGATAAGGTGGCATATAACCTAGAGAACGAGAGAAAGTACGCCGAGGCGGAGGAGATATACTAGAAGATACTAGTACTAAGTGAGAAGGTACTAGAGAAAGAGCACCCCGACACGCTGACGAGCATGTTTACCGTAACACAGGCGCTGGGGGACCAAGGGGAAATACGTCGAGGCGGAGGAGATCCACCGAGAAGTGCTAGTACTAGAGGAGGAGGTGCTAAGAAAAAAGGGACGCCGACACGCTAAAGAGCGCAAACGCATTGGCATGGATAGAGAATAAGAGGAGAGGAAAATATTGAATAGTATGGATCCTGTAGCACAGCTGCTTTGCGAAAAATTAGCTGAGCTACTAGATGTTTTTTACAATTCACATTCAAAACGCCTTAAAGAGTCTCGTAGAGTTCAATTCAATCCTTCTGCGCCCACTTTTCCCCGAACTCGGTAGTTCTCAGTGTGATGAATGCCAGTGACTAATGAGACCAGAACGCCCAAGAAGCTTCTGGCCATCCAAAGGGCAGATAAGGACGCTCTCTTCTGAGATGCATCGCAAGTGGTGTCGATTTAGATGTTTTCCTAGGTCCTTTCTACTGTAGAACTCTTTCTTACGCCTTTGCATTAGGATTTCTCGATCCCCGAGGCAAAGAAAGCACTGTGTGGGTTTACACGGGGGTAAACGACGGTTGTCAACTCTGATAGAAGATCTCTCTAAGTCTAAAGCCGTATGGTTACTTCGTTGATTCCTTTTCTTAGGGGAGTAGCTTGGGGCCTCGGTACATCTTAGACCGTTTTCTTGAGCTCCGCACAAGTCAATAAGTGCGGTAATTGCACATGCTATGCGATGCTTTTCTTTCTTAACAGTCGATTCGGGGAGCGTAAAAAGTACTTGATATACTCGGGTTCTTGGCGGGGGCAAATGATCGCCCAAAGTTTGCCGTATCGTATCGACTGGCCGGTTGTGAAGCTGATTCTGGATGTCCGCGATGGCCTGGTCTTTGTTAAACTCTTTCTTAATCTTTTCGAGCAATGCTTGCTCTTGCCGTCGCTTCTCCCTCTGATAGGCGAGAGTAGCGTCGCGTCTGGCGCTTTGAAGGCTCGATAGCGTCGTCGAAGAGGCTCTCGTGCGTTTCGCCTTTGCTAATTCCCGGATAATCTGTTCTCTTTTGCCAAATAGCTCGACGACTCTTGGGTGTCTCTTAACGCCCGCCGACTGCCCGGCATCAAGCTTCCGTGGCCGCCTCGGGTCTATCGAACGCCGCATGCCGCTCGCTGCCCGCATTACCGCCGACTGGGGAGTCGTTCCTCGATAGGCTGCTTGTGTGTCTGCGCTGATATACCGCGGGAGATAATGCCGCTGAAAGACGTCGGATTTGGAATGCTACATAATGAGGTTCCGTAACGAGTCGCTGATCTCGTCTAATGCGAAGGTTCGTCAGCTTTGTTGCCTTAGTCTGCGGGGGAGAAAAAACCAGTTTTCCCAATAAGAAAGAGCTAGCACATACTGCAACTGTCGAACGCCTTTCCTGCCGCGTACCGGAGAACGTACGGGTGGCAGATATTCTTTATCCCGGTAACTCTCCCTAACTTTCTGAGCCATGGACGGAGCGTGCTGTTAGGCAAAGGCTGTTTCGATATTCTGGTGCTATAGACGGTCTGATGAGACTTTCGAAAGAAGTGAAGATCGAGAACATTATCTTTCTACGGGATGCGGGCCTCTATTAGACCGTCGAGCACTCTCAATCTAAATAACGCTTCAGGTCTAACGAGATCTGGTGCTGCGAACGCTCCGTCCCCGAATGCTAGAGCCAAGAAGTACGCGTGTGGGGAAAGCACTAGACAAGGGTCGTGCCTAATTTCTGGTATGGGGAAGGTATTGCTTATTTATTCGTTAGCTATTCGCCACGTAGATGTCCGGGCATGTATAACTATCCTACCTGTCCTTTGCACCAAGATAACCTTTGGTGTACTTATAGGTCAGCTCGATTAAGACGAGGGGTTGCTGCCCGCCTGCAGGGTCCCGAATAAGAGTGACCTGCACGTCGCGGTAGCGGAGAGCTAAGAGTGCTCCCGGCCTGCTACCGGTGATGCTAGCTAGTAGCATGATGAGCGAAAGCTGCGTGCGGTGTCTCTCGTGGTCGAAGGTTATATCTGTTGAGGTCTATAGCGTCTTTAGAACCTCGAATAGATCTTCGACGTGTATCGCCACCTTCTCTCTCTTTTTCGTCTACAGGCCAAAGTCTTTTACCAATCTTTGAAGAACCTGACGAGAGCTCCATTAGGATTTCATGGTCTAGATCCTGGAACTTGAAGAGGACATATACCTTGCATTTGTCGAATAACAAGCTTGTCAAGCTTGTAGCCGACCTTACGTTTACGGACTAGGCAAAAAACCTTTTAGTAGGTTTCTAGCGTTCCTTTCGCACGTAGGGTAGTCTTGCGGTAGCTAAGCACCTAGAAAAAGAAGTTGTGAAGCAGCCTCGTGTCTACCTCTGCAATGGCGACTTCATGGTTAAGTCCTCGAATTGTACAGTATCTGACGGTGTAAGCTATGATGGTGCTCCCCAAGCGAGAAGCTGCACTTACTGCAACCAGAGCCGCTCCACCTGCTTGAGTAGCGTCTCGCTACTGCTGCTGTATACTCTCTGTGTGAGGGCCGTCTCGTCAAAAGTAGCCTCGATACGGTTCAGCTCCTCCGCGCTCAGGGATTTGACTATCAGAGTTCTCGAGCAAGTCGTGTTTGCTGAGAGGGATGCAGCCACATGTCGTTGAGACATGATGGGTGAGGTGCTTGGGAGACGGGTAGTCTTCGAATGGTGACGGAAGGGGAAGGAGATGATGGTATTGAGGGAAAATCTGTTGGATTGTTCTCGTGTAGAAGGCTGTGCTTATGTCGAGTGCTACGTCTGGTGGGAACGAGAGGAGCTTATATAGGTGTGTACTGGCCGCAAGAGCGTCCTGCCTAAGGCAACGGCGCAGCCCCGACCATCCTGGCACAGCAAAGAGTTGCTGCCTATTCGGGTTCATGCACACGAAGCACCGGTCTGGAGCAGCTGAAAGATCCTCGTGTACCATGCAGGGCTTGCCTGGGATGTCTCATTGCGTTGCGTGCTGTACATGGGGCTAGGGGGAGGAAGTTCATGGGGTGGCAGGGGTCCGCAACTAGCGCTGTGGTATCGCTTAAAGCGGCGATGGGTTTGCTGGCCAAATTGCTGTCAGAAATGGAGGCGCAGACCTCCTAAAAAGACAGCCTTTTAGCCGTCTGCTCGTTTTATAAAGTAAATAACTTTTTTTATATAGAAACTATTAAAAAGCTATATATAATATAATAAAATAAAGTTCGAATTTTAAAGTATATAAAGTAACTAAGCGTTAAAATTTTTTATATTTTTAGAATAATACTAGACTCTACTTATATTATATAAATAGTCTAAATATAGACTATAAGTATAGTAAAAAGAAGATTTAGTTCTCTACGTAATTATTTTTTTACTTATTTAGTATAATAAATAAGTTTTAGAGTAAATATAAAATCGTATATATTTAATAGCTATTTAATCTAAATAGTATATCTAAACTTAAATAGTATATATCTAAAATTTTATAATAACGTAAAACTCTTAACGTAATAAGAAATATAAGTATTTTTTAATATATATAATACTATTAAAGCTTAAATTTATTAAATCTAATAAAAAATAAAAAAAATTTATAGTAAAACTATCGACTTATTTAGCTAAAAAGATTTTTAAAATTAACTTTTTTTTTTACGTAAGAAAACGTTAATAAAGACTAAAATTTAATTATTTTTTATTTTTTTATAATAGTAAAAAGACTAAAAAATAGTATTTACTATAAAAATATTTTTTATCTATATAAAAACGTTAGTATTTTAAAAAAAAATTTTCGATATATACTATTTAAATTTAAGTATACTATTTAGATTAAATAGCTATTAAATATATATAATTTTATATTTACTTTATAAGTTTTTAGTTATATAAGCGAAAGATTACGAGTTTAAATTTTAGTATAGACGAAAAATTTTATTTTTTAAATCTCTATTAATTCGCGTAAAAATTATATAAAACTCTTAATTTAAGCTTTTATATATATAAAAAGCTTAAGTTTAAAATTTAAACCTTTTTAATATACGTAGTTACGAGAAATTAAATTCGTTTTTTTTATATAAATAAGCTAATTTAAATACTATTTTTTTTTAGTAAAATATAAGTTTTTAATACTATAATACTATAAAAATAGTTATTATACGAACGATATATTCGTTTTTAAAAATAGATATTACTATTACGAGTAATACGTTTCTATTTATCTATCTTTATTAATATTAAGATTTTATTATTATCTTAATATATAAAAGACCGCTTTTTCTTATCGTTTTAACTATTTCGTTTATTTTCTTTTTTCTCTTATAGTATTTAAATTATTCTATATTTAGCGCTATTATACTATATAATAAAATATTTTTTCTCTTCTACTATTTATATTTTTATTATACGCGTTACGCCGCTCAATAGTTTATTTCTACTAAGTTAGTATAATTCTATTACTATAATTTTCTATCTTATAAAATTTATAACTTTTAATATTAACGTAATTTTATATAAGATTATTAACGTTATACTACGAAAATTATACTAAAAACTACGATAGTATAGTTATTAAGAGTTACTTATTAGCGCTAAAGACTTAGCTACTAGCTATTTTAATCTACTATCGTAAAATATTAAAAGATAATTACATATAATAGTTTTATCTTTTTTAATACGTTTTTTTATTAGTTTCTTAATAAAATAAAAGTTTTAAAGAGACTAGACTATAATAGCTTTTTATTATATTTACTAGTATCTAAAAAGCTACGTATAATAGTAGACTTCTTTTACTAAGCTTTAAAGTTACTTAATAAATTAAATAAATCATAGAATTTATCTTAAAAAGATACGAAAAAGAGAATAATAATTAGATAAAAGAGTATTATATAATTATATAATATATAGTAAGCTAGTTATCTCTAACTAATAAGTCTTAATTAGAATTTTAAATTAACTATAAAGAATTAAGTATCTAGCTAATAAGTATATTTATATATATTATAAAAAAGCTAGTTATAATCTAGTATACTCTTAGATAAAAATATTACTTAATAATATCGTTAATAGAGAATATTTTTTAGCTATATTTTTAATCGAGAGTATAGATAGATTTTATATATAACTTAAACGCTTAGAATATATTTTTATTATTCGTCTTCTAGCTTCGCTAAATAATCGTAATATTATATTATATTTTATTCGTTCTTCTTTTTATCTACTTTTTAACTTTTTATTTATACGCGCTTTTTTAAAATAATTATACGTTTAAATCTTTAGCTCTTAACTTAACTTTATAGCTTTTTATTTTATAAAAGATTTTTTAGTTCGTACTTTTTTTTAAAGTTACTACGCTTTCGTAAACGTTCTTTTCGTACGGTTTTTAGCTATTTATTAATATTTTTATACGCGTTATTATTTCGTATTCTCTAGTTTTTTATACGAGACTTAAAATTATATAACTTTTTTATTTATAAGACTTATTAGTTCTTATAGTAAGTTTTTTTATATAGACTTTTTACTTTTAAAGTTATAAAGTTCGTATTTTTTAAAATTTATAATACTATTTTTTCTCTTAGAGATCTTTAATCTAAAGATTATTTTAGATTTTTATAATATATATCGCGGCTATTTTCTTATTTTACTTCTTCTCTTTTATTAGTAAGTTTTTTATTATATCTTCTAAAAAGCGTACTATTAAAGATTTTACTACTAACTTATATTTTCGTAAAATTAATAAAGTTATTCTTTATTACTAGAATTTAATTAACGAGATTTTTCTTTACGACGTTAAAATAGTATTTTATTTTAATTATCTAGAAAACGAGTTAAAGTAACGTAGTTTTATAAAAGAATTCTATTATTTATACTACTTATCTAAGAGCTTATAAAACGAATTATAATATTATAAAGCGAAGTATCTCTTATTATAAGTATTTATAAATCTTCTTGAGTTTAACTAATTCTTTTTAGTAAACTTTTTTAAGCGAAAGTAGACTCGTTTTATTATCGAGAAAAACGCGACGCTAGCGAAGTTATTTTATTTATATAAGTAGTAGCGTTTTTTTATAAGCGTCGTTCTTATATAATTTAGAAAGATTTTAAAAATATTAAGTAGTTAAAAACTATAAAAACCGCTAGCGCTAAAAGTTTTTTTAATTCTAAAATTACTAAGAAGAAAAGATTACTAAAGTATTTATATAGTAAGTTCTTAGCTAATATCTCTATATATTTTATTCGAACTATTAAATTTTTTAGAGTTAGTTTAAATACTATATCGTTAAAAACGTTCGAGTTAGTTAATTAGATGCGCTAGACTTTAAATTTTAATTTTAAATTTTTAGATATCTTTAAGATTAACGTATTTTTAGCTTAGATTAATTTAAATTTTAATAATAGAAGTTTATAATAAGATTCTTATAGTTCTCGTAGTTTTCTAGTAGTTTCTAGATATTATTTTAGTCTTCTTTCTATTTAATAAAATATTTAAATTAACTATTATAATAGTTACTATTAAAAATTTTCTCTACGATCTAATCTTTATTTTCGTCGGCGTTTAAGTTTTCTAAAGTTATTTCTTTCGTTTATTCTATTAAAATAACGTTTTTTAGAGCTAGTTTAAGTAATTATAACGGTAGGCTTCTTCTACTAAGCTTCGGAGTCACTTAGTAGGTCGAATAAACCGTAGGGTTTATCTTAAAGAGATAAGAGAGGGAGGATAATAATTAGATAAGAGAGTATTACGTAATTACGTAATATATAGTAAGCCGGTTACCTCTAACTAAAGAGTTTTAATTAGAACTTTAAGTTAACTATAGAGAGTTAAGTGTCTAGCTAGCGAGTATATCTATATACTATAGAAGAGCTAGTTATAATCTAGATCTATATAAATTAGATCTAAAGGGTTTAGATCTATACGGGTTAGATCTATATAGATCTAAAGTAGGATGTACGTAATCTAAGCGCTTAGAGCGTTCTTCTAATTTCTAAACGGTTATAATATCGTACTATATCTCGTTCGTTTTTCTTATTTATTCGCTTTCTAACTTCTTACTTTCGTGTACTATTTCGGAACGATTATTCGCCTAGACCTACGGTTTTTAATTAGATCTTATAGTTCTTCGTTTCGTAGAGACTTCTTTAGTACTTATTCTTCTAGAGTTATCATACCTTCGTAGGCGTTTCTTTCGTACGGGCTTCGGCTACTATCTACTAGTATTTTTATACGCGCCGTCGTTTCGTATTCTCTAGATTTTCGTACGAGATCTAGAACTATGTGGCTCTTCTACTCTCGAGACTTATTATTTCTTACGGTAAACTTTTCCGTGCGGGCTTTCTATCTCTAGAATTATAAAGCCCGTATTCTCTAGGGTTCGTAATAGTAATTTTATATAAAAAACTAGATATATTTATATAGTACTAAATAGTTTAAGACGATATATAATATTATCTAGTTTTTCTTTAATTTTAAACGATTTAATTTTTTTAAAATCTAGTTTATTATTTAGTCGTTAAGTTTTAATATTTTTTCTAAAAAGATAAACTTTATCTCTTTTTTTTAGCTTTAATATCTCTTAATATTATTTATTATAATAGCGAGATATAAATATTCGTTAAATTTAATATTAAGACTAAGCTATTTATAGATTTTTTTTAGCTAGTCTATCTTAAGAATTTCTTTTTAGACGAGTAACTCGCTTAAAATTATCTCTTTATAGATTATTAGCTCGTATTTATAATTAGCGTAAAATAGAAATTTTTAAGTAGCTAATACTTTTAAGCTATTATACGTAAATTAAACTAGTAGTAGTAATTTAATCTAATTATTTTAGACGTAGTTAAAATAATAGTAAAGATATTATTTTAGCGTCTAGTTTATACGTTTAATCTATTCGTTCGTTTAAAGATATACTATTATCGAAAGTTTATACTTAGCTCTAAATTATTAAATAAAACTTTATTAAAATTAAAATATAAATAATCGATCTTTATCTAATACGAGCTTTTTTAGTAATTTATAGTTATCTAAAATTATTCTAAAAAATATATAGACTAGTTTTTTTACGTTTACTAACTTAAGATATAGTAAATAATACGCGTATTTAATAAATCTATTAATAATAACTAGAATCGAGTCGTATTTAACGTTAGTTAAGAGTTTAACTAACTTAAATAAATTCGTAATAAAATCTAGTAAGATTAATTACTAGAGTCTTATTATAAACTTTAGAAAATATAAACTTTATAACTCTAAGAATAGAAAGCTCGTACGAAAAAACTTACTATAAGAACTAATAAGCCTCGTAAACGAAGAAGCTATACGGTTTTAAGTTTTATATAAAAATTTAGAAGATACGAGATAACGACGCGTATAAAAATACTAGTAAACGATAGCTAAAAACTATATAAAATAAACGTTTATAAGAACGTAATAACTTTAAAAAAAAGTACGAACTAGAAAATTCTCTATAAAATAAAGAACTATAAAGTTAAGCTAAAAATTAAAGATCTAAACGTATAATCGTTTTAAAGAAGCGCGTATAGATAGAAAGTTAAAAAATAGATAAGAAAAAAAACAAGTAAAATATAGTACGATATTATAATTATTCGTTAAAGCTAAAAAATAAATATTAAAAATATACTTTAAGCGTTCGAGTTACGTATAAAATCTATTTATATTTTTAACTAAGAGTATAACTAAAGAATACTCTTTATTAACGATATTATTAAGTAATATTTTTACTTAAGAATATACTAGATTATAACTAGTTTTTCTATAGTATATAGATATATTTATTAGCTAGATACTTAATTCTTCGTAGTTAATTTAAAGTTTTAATCGAGACTCTTTAATTAGAAATAACTAGCTTACTATATATTATATAATTACGTAATACTCTCTTATCTAATTATTATTCTTTCTCTTTTATTTCTCTAAAATAAATTTTACGATTTATTTAATCTATTAAATAACTTTAAAGCTTAGCGAAAGAAGTCTATCGTTATACTTTAACTACTATTCTTATAAGAGAAGAAAAATAATTAACGTAACTATTAACTAATTAGAAAAATATTAATCTAGTATAGAAATTACTAATAAATAGTAATAGCTAACGACGAAATATAAGATATTTTAATAAAGTTTCTATCGTAGCTAACTATAGTCGATTTATAATATATAATCTAACGTAACTAAGAATAGCTAAAATAACTTTAATAGAAATTATACGACTAAAAGACGAAGAACTAGAGACTAGTAAACTAACTCGCTAGCGTTTAATTTACTCTCTTTAGTATATCTATAACGAAAATATAAGTTAATACGCTAAATCTATAAATAAGCTCTAAAGTTAAGATTTTAAAACTAAACTTTTACTATAAAAACTATAAGAAAATCTAGAACTTTTTTATATAGCTTAACGACTATCTCTACTTTTTAAAAAGTTAGATCGTTACTTTTATTAAAAAAGTTTTATTCGCTAGTATTACGCTAGAACTTAAGAAAAAAGAAAAAGATAGAGACGTTAGAGAAAATATAACGCGTTAAAAGTTTACTACTACTATTTAAGATATTATTAGATACTATATTTAGAGAATAGTAGTCGTAGTTAGATAGAAAAGATAATAAAAGAGATATAAGATAATAATTAAAATTAACTACGAAGGTTTTATTTACTATAAGTAAGTATATTTTATATACTATAATTAATTACTAGTTAGCTAGACTATAGTATTAGTATAGATAATAGAGTAGCTAGTAGCTAAGAGAGATCTACTTCGTAAAATTAGACTATTAGCTATTTAAATAGATTAGATACGTTCGAGATTTTAGTATAGAATAGTTTAGTTCGTCTATAAGTTCTACTATATCGTTTAACCCGTATTCTAATTTTATAATACTGTTTTTTCTCTAGATGTTACGAAATTAAGATATAGACTAAGTAGTAGAACTTACGGGCGAATCGAATTATCTTATATTAAGCTTCGACGTATCTAATCTACTTAGATAACTAATAAGTTCGAACTTATAAGTAGATCTTTCTTAGTTACTAACTATTCTACTATTTATATTAATACTATAATCTAGCTAACTAGCGGCTAATTATAGTATATAGATTACACTCGTTTATAGTAGATAGAACCTTCGTAGTTAATTTTAATTATTATCTTATACCTCTCTTATTATCTTTTTTATCTAATTATAGCTACTATTCTCTAAGTATAATATCTAGTAATATTCTAGATAGTAATAGTAAACTCTTTAACGTTATATAACTATCTATACTTTTTATCTTATCTCTATTTTAGTTCTAGCGTAATACTTTAACTATCTCTCTTATAGATACTAAAGATAAGATTCTCAAAGAAAAGATAACTATAATAACTTAGACTATAATCCGCGTTTTTCTTTTTAACGCGGAGAAGTAGCTCTAAAATATCTATTTAATAATTTCTAGAAAATCTAATATAAAAACCCGTATAACTATATTAAAGGTCTACGCCGTCGGAATTATCTTTCTAATTTACGACGTTAGCCGACTTTAAATTTCTTCTAACGTCTTCGAGAATTATACTATAGTTCTACTAGAATACTTTATTAAAGAATAGATCTTTTTAATTAATCGTACTACTAGATCTTAAAAGTAATCTCTTACTACGAAAGCTACTTTCACTCTACTTACTTCTATATAAATATAAAATCTAAAGTTTAAAGTTAAGAAATCTAACATTTTCGACGGTATTTAAGAAAAATTAAACGAATTTCTACGATAACTATATATCTATTTTTACTTATTCGATATAGCTTTCTAGAACGATATCTAAAAAATCTTTTTTACTAGATCGTATCTCCGCGAAAGTACCGTCTAGTAGTTTAAACTATACTAGAACGACTTTAAAAAAATAGACTAGTACGAGAAAACTATACGACTTTTCTATAGCTATAGTAACTTTACTAAAACTTTTTAAAAAACGTTTAAGAATAAGAACTAATACTAGAATACGATATATTAAATTTAGATACTTAAATAAACTAGATCTATAGTAATATATATAACTTAGTTTTAACTCTATATCTTACGACTATAATAGTCCGATAACGTTCTTAAAATACTATACTACGAGAAACTAAAAGACTATATTAAAAACGAATTCGCTAGAACTAAACTACTCGACTTCTACTAGAAGATAGTTCGTATCGCTATTTAACTCGATACCCAACTATATAACCAACGTAGAAAAATAACCCGATTTATTCGCTCTATAACTAATATTTAAATCAGAAATATAATAAGTTCTAGCGAATCTATAGATCTAAATAGTACTAAACGTAATAGTCTTTTATTTTAAAAAGAAAAAGACCGTCGCTATAAGAAAGATCTATATCTTTAATACGAAAAAAAAAATACTATATACGATAATATAAGAAAGATAATAGAACTACGCGCTAGACCGCCATCGTATAGATAACTAAAATAGAGAATTCTTACGATAAGTAATATTAGATCGACTATACTAATAATAAAAGCGAAAACTATCGAGAACTAAAGAAAACTAACGGTTATTAGCCCGAGATAAAAAACTAATTAAGTCTCTAATCTAGAAATAGATAGAGACGTAGTCTTTAGCGTCTCTTTAGATAATCGTAACTATAATTAATAATACTAATAAAAAACTTCTCTCTACGTATACTATAAATGATAAAGAGTCTTTAGCCGAATATATCGAGTATTTAGTTATTAATATACTTGTTAATAGACGACGAGTCCGCGTTCTTATTAATTTAGTAAATAGAGATAATTATATTAACTCTCGTTTTATAAAAAAATATAATATAAGATTTCGAGAAAAAGAATATCTCTACGAACTTATTATAGTAGACGGCTTATCTAGTATATATAGAGAAGAGTTAATTTTTATAGAAATTTAAGAACTCGTATTATTCTAAGAAAAATATTAAGAAAGAATCTACTTAAATATTATAAAAACCTCTAGATATAATATTATTTTAGAACTTCTATAGCTTCAAAAATAGAAATTCTATATTAATTAAAAAAATAAAAAAGTAAAGTTTAGGTTTTAAGAAAAGAACGAGACGCGGTAACTATTAAGTAATATAGCGGCGTTAGTATACTCTCGAGTAATCTAGAGTAAGCTAGTATAAGTTAGTAAGATCTCTAAAAAGATTCTTAAAAAAGAAGTAAAGAAAGATACTTCTATCGAAATCTTTTAAATATATACTATTCTCTAAAAAATTAAAATTAAAACTTAGTAATCTCTAGAGATTTAATAGATCTATAGAATCGCTTATCTTTTTAGAAAACGAATCTATAGATTTTAGAAATTCTAAGAATCTCGAAAACGTATAAAATACGATCTACGATAAGTTAATATTACTAATATAAAAAACCCTCTAGATAACGTACTTTTATAATATAGAAAATTTGATATCTTTACGAAAAAATAGAAAGACGCTCTACTAGAATACTAACTATAGAACTATAAAATACTTCTAATATTAAAAATATTATCTAAGTTTAACTTCTTATACTTTCTCTCTAAAAAAAAATTATAAATATTTAAAAAATATATCGAGACCTATCTACGAAAAAAGTATATTTAACTATTCTAGTTATTAGTAGTCTTCTCTATTCTATTCGTATTAAAACTTAGAGAGAAGCTATAACTATACGTAGACTACTAAACTCTAAACGATATTACTATTAAGAACCGCTATTTCTTATTTAGAATCGACGAACTACGAAACCGACTAAGAAAGACTAAGTATTTTACTAAGCTCGACCTTTAAAACGACTACTACTTAATTAGAATTAAAGAAGATAAAAAGTAAAAAACTATCTAGTAAAATTATTTTAGACTATTTAAATATTTCGTCATATTTTTTAAACTTACTAACGCTTTCGTAATCTTCTAAACTATAATTAACGATATTCTTTAAGAATATCTAGACGTCTTCTATATAGTATATCTAGACGATATTCTAATCTACTTTAAAACTCTAGAGAAATATTAAAAATACGTAGTAAAGATACTAAAGAAATTATAAAAAAGAAAGCTATAAGTTAAGCTTAAGAAATACGTCTTTTACGTCTAAGAGATAAAATTTCTAGAATTTATTATTCGATTCGAAAAAGTCGTAATAAACTCTAAAAAAGTAGAATCTATTCTTAGTTAGTCTATATCTAAGAATCTTCGAGAAGTTTAATTCTTTTTAAACTTTACTAACTTCTACTAACGGTTTATTAAAGACTACGCTAAGCTAGTAAAATCTCTAACTTAACTAATTTAAAAAAATATCCGCTTTAACTAGTAGAACGTATAATAAAAAGCCTTTAACTAGCTTAAAAAGATCTTTATAAAAGTATTCGTTCTAGTTCTTTTTAATTCGAATAAGCTTATTTATCTAGAAACTAATATCTTAAACTATACTATAGAGATATATTTTAGCTAGCTAAATAACTAAGAACGACTATATTTCGTAGTCTTCTACTCTAGAAAAATATTATCTATAAAACTTAACTATAATATCTACGATAAAGAACTATTAGCTATTATTATAGTCTTTAAAGAATAGCGATATTATCTAGAAGAAATAAACTTTAAAATTACTATATACTCGAATTACTAAAATCTAGACGTCTTTATAATAACTAAAATTCTTAATCGGTAATAAGTTTAGTAGATAGAATAACTCGCTTTCTTTAATTTTAAGATAGTATATTAAAAAGAAACTAAGAATAAGAAGACTAATATACTTAGTCGACGATACGACTATATACTTAATCGACTAAAACTCTTTCTAGCGCTTCTAAAATAAAATAAAAAAGAAAATATTAAACTTAATCGACCTTAACTAGAACTTATAATAATTCGTCTTCTAGCTTTGATTACTCGAAATTAAGTAAAAAGCTTCTAATTTTAGAAAGAATCTTCTAGACCTCGAAGATTTCTAGAATTTATAAATCTCTAGAAACTCGTTTCTAGAAATATAATACTCTTTAAATTTAGTTTCTTAGAGATATCGAACTTCTAGAAATTAACTTCTTCTAAAGAAATAAATCTAGAAATATAATTCTTCTAGAAAGAACCCCCGAAGATAAATACTTTAGAAGTATAACTAGTCTAAGAAGAAAACTCTAGAAATAGAATCTCGAAAAATAATAACTTCTAAAAGACTTTCTTCGAAAATCTAGATATATAAAAAAATAAGAATTCTTAAAAAAACGACTTCTTACTTTTAATATAAAAAGAGTATATTTAGATAATCTACGAAAACGATACTATAGTATAGTAATATTACGACACGCTCAACAGCAGTAGGAAAGTCAGAATCTTATACGACTCACCACCCACGTAATCAACCCCCCGAACCCAGCACGATCTACCCGGCCGACCTAGCCGCACCCGAACCTACCGACCCGAGCCACTAAACCCTTTTCGTCATCCTGATCACTCTGGTCACCTTGATCATTACAAGTGACCAACACTAATCACACTGATCACTCCATGTATATAGACCACACTCGTTACAGTAGATAGGACCTCTATGGTCAATTCCAATCATTGCCTTACACCCCTCCTATTACCTTCCCTACCTAACTACGGCTGCTATTCTCTAAACACAGCGTCCAGTAACATCCTAGATAGCGGTAGTAACCCCTTAACGCGCTATACCTTCCCCGACGTCTCTGCCTCTTCCCCCTTCCTGAGTTCAAGCGTAACACTTTGACTACTACCTTACAGGCACCGAAGGTAAGATTACCTCAGTACTAACTATAACAACCTAGGCCGAGATCCGTGCTTCCCTTCTAGACGCGGAGGACCAAGTACGCAACATCCGACTAAACATCCCTAGAAACCCCGATATAGAAACACGCATGCTCATCTCGGAAGCCTACGCATCAGGGATCGCGTCCCTTTCCCGCGATATTAGTAGACCACGGCTGCCCCCAAATGCATCGAAAGACTATGTACACGTCCTCCTAGAATACTTCATCAGGGGACAAGCCTTTACAGTCAACCGCACTATAAGGATTCCGGAACCTACGCCACCCACCAAGCCGGCCCCGACCTAAACCCCCAACCCAAAGTTTAAGGTTAAGGAACCAGACACCTTCGACGGAACTAGGAGAAAATTAGACGAATTCCTACGACAACTACAAACCTACTTCCACCTATTCGGGACGGCCTTCTAAGATGACTCTTAAAAAATCTTCTTTGCCGGATCGTACCTCCGTAGCAATGCTGCCCGTTGGTTCGAACCCTACCAAGAAGACTTTAGCAAACTAGACCAACATAAGGAAACGACAGAACTGTTCTACAACTACGACAACTTCGCTAAAGCACTCCGAGAGAACTTCGAAGATAAGAACCAATATCAAGATACAGCCCACCGAATCCAGACCCTCAAATAAACTGGCTCCGCCGTAACCTACACCACCCAGTTCCGACTCTATGCCTCCCGACTCTAATGGCCCGACAACGTCCTCAAAATGTTGTATTACGAGGGACTTAAGGACCATATTAAGAACGAGTTCGCCAGAACCAAGCTACCTAATTCATACCAGAAGGTGGTCCGCATCGCCATCCAACTCGACACTCGGCTATACGACCGTCGTAGGGAAGCAACCCAGTCGAACCGCCCTACAGCCAACTCCAACCAAACCCGGAACACAACGAGCCCCGGCGAACCTATAGACCTCGATAGCGTCAGACGCAACGGGCCTCTATCCTAAGAAGAAAAAGACCGACGCCGTAAGAAAGACCTATGCCTCCGCTACGGAAAGAAGGGACATTACGCCCGCCAATACAAGGGCGGCCATAAGACAACACGCTAAACCTTAGCCACACAAGTAACGGAAATAGAGGAATCCCACGACAAGCAGTATTGGGCCGATTATACCAACGACGAATACGAAAGCTACCGTAAACCAAAGAAGACCTATAGGTACTAGCCAGAGGCAAAAAACTAAAAAAGCCTCTAATCCAGGGACGGGTGAAGGCGCAGACCCCGGCGCCCCTTCAGGTAACTACAACAACGACCGATAACACTAAAGGAAAACTCTCTTATACGCACACCACGGACGACGAAGAACCCCCAGCCGAGTATACCGAGCACCTTATTATCAACATACTCGCTAATGGACGCCGAGCCCGCGTCCTAATCGACTCAGCTAACGGAGGCAATCATATCAACCCCCGCTTCGTGGAAAAACATAATATCAAGTTCCGAGAAAAGAAACACCCCTACGAACTCATTACCGTAGATGGTTCACCTAGCATATATGGAGGAGGGTTGATACTTATAGAAACCCAAGGACTCGTGCTGGCCAGAGGAAAACACCGAGAAAGAATATGTTTAAACATCATAAAAACCCCCGGATATAATATCATCCTAGGACGCCCCTAGCTCCGGAAGTGGAAACCATACATCGATTGGGAATCCGGAGAAGTGAAATTCAGGTCCAGAGAAAAGAACGAGACGCGGCAGCTGTTTAGCATCACAGCAGCGTCGGCACAACCCCAAGCAACCCGGAGTAAGCTGGTATAAGTCAGCAAAATCTCTAAGAAGGCCCTTAGAAAGGAAGTAAAGAAAGACACCCCTACCGAAATCTTCTAGGTACGCACTACCCCCCAAGGAATTAAAATCGAGACTTAGCAACCCCCAGAGGTCTGGCAGGCCTGCAGGATCGCCTACCTTCCTAGAAAACGAACCTACAGACCCCAGAAACCCTAAGAAACCCGAGAACGCATGAAATACGACCTACGACAAGTCAACACCACCAACATAGAAAACCCCCTAGATAACGTACCCCTACAATACAGGAAATTCGACATCTTCACGGAGAAACAGGAAGACGCTCTACTAGAACACCAACCGTGGGACTATAAAATACCCCTAATGCCGGAAACATCACCCAAGTTCGGCCCCTTATACTCCCTCTCTAAAAAAGAACTACAGGTGCTCAAGGAATACATCGAGACCTGCCTACGAAAAGAATACATCCGACCATCCTAGTCATCAGCAGCCTTCCCTATCCTGTTCGTACCGAAACCAGGAGGGAAGCTACGACTATACGTAGACTACCGAGCCCTAAACGACATCACCATCAAGGACCGCTATCCCTTGCCTAGAATTGACGAACTACGAGACCGACTAAGGAAAGCTAAGTATTTCACCAAGCTCGACCTCCGAGACGGCTACCACTTAATCAGAATCAAAGAAGGCGAAGAATAGAAGACCGCCTAGCGAAGTCGCTTCGGACTATTTGAATACCTCGTTATGCCTTTCGGGCTCACCAACGCCCCCGCAACCTTCTAGGCCATAATTAACGACATCCTTCGAGAATACCTAGACGTCTTCTATACAGCATATCTAGACGATATCCTAATCTACTCCGAAACTCTAGAGAAACATCAGGAACACGTGGCAAAGGTACTAGAAAAATTACAGGAAAGAAAGCTACAAGTCAAACCCGAGAAATGCGCCTTCCACGCCCAAGAAGTGGAATTCCTGGGATTCATCATCCGACCCGGCGAGGTCATAATAGACCCTAAGAAAGTAGAATCCATTCTCAGCTAGCCCGTACCTAAGAACCTTCGAGAGGCCCAATCCTTCTTAGATTTCGCTAACTTCTATCGCCGATTCATTAAAGACTACGCCAAGTTAGCTGAACCCCTAACCCGCCTTACCCGAAAGGACACCCGCTTTAATTAGCAAAAAACATAGCAGGAAGCCTTCGAGCTACTTAAAAGAGCGTTTACGAAAGCACCAGTCCTCGCCCTCTTCGACCTAGATAAGCCTATCTACCTAGAAACAGATGCATCCGACTACGCCATCGGGGCCTGCCTCAGCCAGCCAGACGACTAAGGACGGCTGCACCCCGTAGCCTTCTACTCTAGAAAGATGTTACCTGCGGAACTTAACTACGATATCCACGACAAAGAACTGTTAGCCATCGTCATAGCCTTTAAAGAATGGCGACATTATCTAAAAGGGGCAAACTTCGAAATCACCGTGTACTCGGATCACCAAAACCTAGGCGCCTTTATAACAACCAAAATCCTCAATCGGCGACAAGTCCGGTGGGCGGAACAACTCGCTTCCTTTAATTTCAAGATAGTACACCGGAAAGGAACTGAGAACGGGAAGGCTAATACACTCAGCCGACGATGCGACTATATACTTAACCAACCAGAACTCTCCCCGGCGCTTCTGGAACAAAATAAGGAGGGAGACATCAAACTCAACCGACCTCAACTAGAACTTACAGCAATCCGCCTCCTGGCCCCGGTCACCCGAAGCCAAGCAAGGGGCTCCCAATCCCGGGAAGAACCTCCTAGGCCTCGGAGATCCCTAGGACCTACGAACCCCCAGGAACTCGTTCCTAGGAACACAACACTCCCTGGACCCAGTTTCTTAGAAGCACCGAACTCCCAGAAATCGACCCCTCCTAGAGAAACAAACCTAGGAATACAATCCTCCCAGAAAGGACCCCCGGGGACAAACACCCTAGGAGCACAATTAGCCCAAGAAGAAAACCCTAGAAACAGAACCCCGGGAAACAACTTCTAGGAGGCCCCCTCCGAAAACCCAGGCACACAAGAAAATAAGGACTCTCAAGAAAACGACCCCTCACTTTTAACATGGGAAGAGCACATTCGGGCAACCTACGAAAACGATACCATGGCACAGCAACTATTGAAACAAATTCACGATCACCCGGAAGAAGATCCCGACCTTATATTAAGCCTAGAAGGAATAATCCTTTTCAAAGGACTAGTCTACGTCCCCTAACGACTCCGACGACAGCTTATTAAGGAAATCCACGCTGCCCCAGCACACGGCCACAGAGGCACCAATCCTACAATAGAGAGAATCGAAAGAGCATTCTATATGCCGCACCTCAGAAAACGAGTACGACAGCACCTCGCCGATTGCGAAGACTACGCCCGAAACAAAACAGCACGACACGCCCCCTACGGAAAGCTACAGTCGATCACACCTCCCGACCAACCCTGGAAATCCATCTCCTTGGACTTCATTACCAAACTACTAAAATCCAAAGAACCACTCACAGGGGTACGCTACGACGCAATCCTAGTCATCACCAACAGACTATCTAAATAAGGGTATTTCATCCCCTACAAGGAAGCCTCAGAAGTTCCCGAGCTAGTCTACATCTTCCTACGGTACATCTTTGCAAACCACGAAATACCAGAAATAATCATCTCCGACCGAAACACCCGCTTCCGCGCTCGATTCTAGCAAACCTTAATAAACAAGTTAGGAACGAAGCATAAGCTGTCTACCGCCTTTCACCCCCAGACGGATGGCCAAACGGAACGACTCAACCAGACCTTAGAGGAATACCTACGAAGCTACGTAAATTACCAACAAAACAACTAGGTAGAACTTCTACCCCTAGCACAATTCGCTTGCAATAGCACACTAGCGGAAACAACCTAAGAGACACCGTTCTACGTCAACTTTAGATTCGAACCCCAAGCCTACGGAGAACCTATTCCATAAGAAAACATCGCACAAAAAGGGATACTCTAGGCAGAGTAGCTAAAAGGACTACACTAAAGCCTGGCCCGAGATATAGAATTCATCAACCACCGCATGGCTATATACTACAACTAAAGGCGCCAGAAGCCGCCGCCCCTAGAGAAGAGAGATAAAGTCTGGCTGCTCATTAGAAACCTCAAAACCAAACGACCGAGCCCCAAATTGGATCATAAAAAAATCGGTCTCTTCGAAATTGAACAAAAACTTTCTTCTATCACTTACAAACTTAAATTGCCTAAAAACATACGCCGAAGCCCAGTTTTCCACGTAGCGCTCCTTAAACCAGCACCACAAAACGCCCAAACACTAGAATACCTCGAAGGAAAAATTTAGCCCGAAGACGCACAAAAATAGGACGTCGAAAAAATCCTGGACAGCAAATAGGACCCCGACGGTCAGCTCAAGTACCTCGTCAAGTGGGAGAATTACGATGACTCAGAAAACACCTAGGAACCCTTACTAAACCTCAACTACCCGGAACTTCTCGAGGACTTCCACCGACAAAACCCAGACCGTCCAAGCCCAGAACATCCTCCTATAACGTAAAACCCGGAGGAGGGGTCAGAGACACCTAAAACCGATCAACAGGAGCCTAACGAGGAACCACGCCGTCGGCGCCCGCCACGTTACCACCGGACCCGCCCGACGTATGCGGCACAGCCGTATCGTCCACCCCTAAATTAGCCGAACCCCGACCTAAGGCAGCAGCCTCCTCTGCTTCAATCGCAGCTAGCTCCCGGTCAAACATCTCGTTACTCCGGGAATCTAGGAAAGACAACATTCGGAGAAGCCGAATCACCTTAGCCCGAGAAGATGCGTTTCGACGAGTTAAACGAAGGATTTCCGCCTCATCCTGCTTAATCTAACGTTGAACCTCCTCTAACTGACCCCAGATACGATCCCGTTGTTAATCCACCCGACGAACTACAGAAAGTCAGCATAAGCATAGAAAAAGAAGGGAACGATTACACTCAGCCGGAGAAGTCATCGCCTCAAAAACACAACGACGACCACGCTTCACACACTCGTAACAACGAGGCCGATCGGGAAGAACGAAGCAACGGTGATAAGGACGGAAAGAGCAGAATTGACAACGAACAGACGCCTCCGCCCCGTCCTAAAGGATGCGAGAAGCTAAGACGTGCCGACGAGCGCTACTACCCGACATAATCAGTACAAAGAAGAAGGATAACGGTGAAGAGGACCTACGGGGTCTTATAAGAACCTACACGGAAGCTTTCGGGCCGAAAGTAGTCTAGAGGGGGGATAGTATTACGACACGCTCAACAGCAGTGGGGAAGTTAGGATCTTATACGACTCACCACCCACGTAACCAACCCCCCGAACCTAGTACGATCCACCCGGCCGACCCAGCCGCACCCGAACCTACCGACCCGAGCCACCAAACCCTTTTCGTCATCCTGATCACTCTAGTCACCTTAATCACCACAAGTGACCAACACTAATCACACTAATCACTCTATGTATATAGACCACACTCGTTACAGTAGATAGGACCTCCGTAGTCAATTCCAATCATTGCCTTGCACCCCTCCTGTTACCTTCCCTGCCTAACTACGGCTGCTATCCTCTAAACACAGCGTCCAGTAACATTCTAGATAGCGGTAGTGACCCCTTAACGCGCTATACCTTCCCCGACGTCTCTGCCTCTTCCCCCTTCCTGAGTCCAAGCGTAACAAGTAACTATTAAAATAAATTTACGATTACTTAAAAGAAGATTTTAATCTTATACTAAGTCTAGAAAAAATAATTCTTTTTAAAGAACTAGTCTACGTTCTTTAACGACTTCGATAATAATTTATTAAGAAAATTTACGCTACTCTAGTATACGGCTATAGAGATACTAATTTTATAATAAAAAAAATCGAAAGAGTATTCTATATATCGTACTTTAAAAAACGAGTACGATAGTATTTCGCTAATTACGAAGACTACGTCTAAAATAAAGTAGTACGATACGCTCTCTACGAAAAGCTATAGCTAATTATATCTCTTAACTAACTCTAGAAATCTATCTTTTTAAACTTTATTACTAAACTACTAAAATCTAAAGAACTACTTATAGAAATACGCTACGACGTAATTCTAGTTATTACTAATAGACTATCTAAATAGAGATATTTTATCTTTTATAAGAAAGTCTTAAGAGTTCTCGAGCTAGTTTATATCTTTCTATAGTATATCTTTATAAACTACGAAATACTAGAAATAATTATCTTTAATCGAGATACTCGCTTTCGCGTTCGATTTTAGTAAATCTTAATAAATAAGTTAGAAACGAAATATAAGCTATTTATCGTCTTTTACTTCTAAACGAATAGCTAAACGAAACGACTTAACTAGATCTTAGAGAAATATCTACGAAGTTACGTAAATTACTAATAAAATAACTAAATAGAACTTCTACTTCTAGTATAATTCGCTTATAATAGTATACTAGCGAAAATAATCTAAGAGATATCGTTTTACGTTAATTTTAGATTCAAATTTCGAGTCTACGAAGAATCTATTCTATAAGAAAATATCGTATAAAAAGAGATACTTTAGGTGGAATAGCTAAGAGAACTATACTAAAGTCTAGTCTAGAATATAGAATTTATTAACTACTATATAGCTATATACTATAATCGTAGACGCTAGAAGCCGCCGACTCTAGAAAAGAAAGATAAAATCTAGCTTTTTACTAGAAATCTTAAAACTAAACGACTAAGCTCTAAATTAGATTATAAAAAAATTAGTTTCTTCGAAATTAAATAAAAACTTTTTTCTATTATCTATAAACTTAAATTATCTAAAAATATACGCCGAAGTCTAGTCTTCTACGTAGCGCTTTTTAAACTAGTACTATAAAACGTCTAAATACTAGAATACCTCGAGAAAGAAATTTAGCTCGAAGACGTATAAGAATAGAATATTAAAAGAATTCTAGATAGTAAATAGAATTTCGACGGTTAGCTTAAGTATCTAGTTAAATAGAAAAATTACGACGACTTAGAAAATATTTAGAAGTTCTTATTAAATTTTAGTTATTTAAAACTTCTCGAGGACTTCTATAGATAAAATTCGAACCGTTTAGCTCTAGAGTATTCTTCTAAAATATAAAATTAAAAGAAAGCGCTAAGTTTATCTAAAACTAATCTATAGAAGTCTATTAAGAAATTACGCTATTATTAGCTACTACGTTATTACTAGACCTACTAAGTAAGTACGATATAGTCTCTTTATCTAAAGTCTCGAAAATATTCTAAGAGAAACGACTCTTTTAAATAGTAGTCTTTCGTTCTATCTACTTCTTCTACTCTAACTATCGTATTTTACGAGAAAATAAATCTATATTATACTACTTTACGAACCGAAGTAGTAGACGTAACTAACGTTTCTTTTATTAACGAATCTATAACCGCTTAGCTACGCGACTAGCGTATTAGACCGTTACTAACACCGTCTAAGTAGCCGCGTTAGTCGCGGCTATAGTAGTATTAGCGGTCTTTTTATTCTAATTAATCTCTATAGCTATCTCTTTAAGCTAACGCTCTAACTTTTTACGAGTTCGATTTAAGCGCTAAACTAGTAAACGATTAGCTAATATAAAAAGAAAAAGAGAGTTTCTACTTATACTCGATATTAATCGAGAAAGCTATCGTCTTATACGATAAAAGATCTTTTTTAGTATATCTAGAATAAGTAAGATAGAAAAAAGTAGCGTAATAAACTAAATCTAAACGAACGTAGCGAATATAGAAAAAAGTCGTAGATATTCTACGATAATAAACTATGATACGCTAAGCTAAAATAATACGACGCTAGATACGAGTCGAAACTATAGTAAAAACGTTAGTACTTTTAATAATAACTCGAGAAAAAAGATATCTATTTATAAGAAAGCTTTCGAACTAAAAGTTATCTAGAGAGAAAATAGTATTACGAAATTAAAATACGGGCTAAGTAGTAGAACTTACGGACGAATTAAATTATTTTACGCCGAGTCTCGACGTATCTAATCTACTTAAATAGCTAATAAGTTCGAACTTATAAGTAGATCTTTCTTAGCTACTAGCTATTCTACTATTTATACTAATACTATAGTCTAGCTAATTAACGACTAATTATAGTATATAGACTATACTTGTTTATAGTAGATAGAACCTTCGTAATTAATTTTAATTATTATCTTATACTTCTTTTATTATTTTTTCTATCTAACTATAGCTATTATTCTCTAAGTATAATATCTAGTAATATTTTAGATAGCGGTAGTAAATTTCTTAACGCTATATAACTATCTATACTCTTTATTTTACTCTTATTCTAGTTTTAGCGTAATACTAGATAGCTTTTAGCTCGAAAGCTTTCTTATAAGTAGATATATTTTCTAGATTTTATATTAGAAGTACTAATTTTTTATTATAGTTTTAGCTCGTACTTAACGTTATATTACTTTAGTCTAGCGTATTATAGTTCGTTATTATAGAGCTTCTATAACTTTTTTTTATACCTACTATATTCGTTTAAATTTAGTTTATTACGTTACTTTCTTCTATCTAGCTTATTTTAGATATACTAGAGAAGATTTTATATCGTATAAGATAATAGCTTTTTTAGTTAAAGCCGAGTGTAAGTAGAAACTTTCTTTTTTCTTTAGTAATAGCTAACGGTTTTTTACTAGTTTAGCGCTTAAATTAGACTTATAAGAAGTTAAAGTATTAGCTTAAAGAGATAGCTATAAAGATTAATTAAAATAAAAAGACCGCTAATACTACTATAGTTATCGTTAACGTAGTAGCTTAGATAGCGTTAATAATAGTTTAGTACGCTAGTCGCGTAGCGAAGTGATTACGAATTCGTTAGTAGAAGAAGCGTTAATTACGTTTATTACTTCGGTTTATAGAGTAGCGTAATATAGATCTATTCTTTTATAAAATATAGTAGTTAAAGTAGAAGAAGTAGATAAAACGAGAAATTATTATTCGAAAGAGTCGTTCTTTTCGTAACGTTTTTGAAACTTTAGACGAGAGAGCTATATCGTACTTACTTAGTAGGTTTAGTAGTAACGTAGTAACTACTAATAGCGTAATTTCTTAATAGATTTTTATTAATTAGTTTTAGATATCTCTAATTTTTTCTCTAAATTTTACGTTATAAAAGAATATTTTAAATCTAAACGATTTAAATTTTATCGATAAAAGTTCTCGAGAAGTTTTAGATAGTTAAGATTTAATAAGAGCTTTTAAATATTTTCTAAGTCGTCGTAGTTTTTCTATTTAATAAGATACTTAAGCTAATCGTTAGAGTTTTATTTACTATTTAGAATTTTTTCGACGTTTTATTTTTATACGTCTTTAGACTAGATTTCTTTTTTAAGATATTCTAGTATTTAGACGTTTTATAGTACTAGTTTAAGAAGTACTATATAAAAGACGGGGCTTTAACGTATATTTTTAGATAATTTAAGTTTATAGATAATAGAAGAAAGTTTTTACTCGATTTTAAAGAAACTAATTTTTTTATAATTTAATTTAGAACTTAGTCGTTTAGTTTTAAGATTTTTAATAAGAAGCTAGACTTTATCTCTTTTTTTTACGAGTAGCGGCTTCTAGCGTTTACGATTATAGTATATAACTATATAGTAGTTAATAAATTTTATATTTTAGACTAGACTTTAGTATAGTTCTTTTAGCTATTTCGTCTAAAGTATTTTTTTTATACGATTTTTTCTTATAGAATTAGCTCTTTATAGATACGAGACTCGAATCTAAAGTTAATATAGAACGGCGTTTTCTAGATAGTTTTTACTAGTATACTATTATAAGTAAACTATACTAGAGATAGAAATTCTATCTAGTTATTTTACTAGTAGTTTACGTAGCTTTATAGATACTTCTTTAAGATTTAGTTAAATCGTTTCGTTTATTCGTTTATTTAGAAGTAAAAGACGATAAATAGCTTATACGTCGTTTTTAATTTATTTATTAAAATTTATTAGAATTAAGCGTAGAAGCGGGTATTATAGTTAAAGATAATTATTTCTAGTATTTCGTAGTTTACGAAGATATATTTTAGAAAGATATAGACTAGCTTAGAGACTTTTAAGACTTCTTTATAGAGAATAAAATATCTCTATTTAGATAGTTTATTAGTAATAATTAAAATTACGTCGTAGTATACTTTAATAAGTAGCTCTTTAAATTTTAGTAGCTTAGTAATAAAGTTTAAAGAGATAAATTTCTATAGTTAGTTAAAAGATATAATTAGCTATAGCTTTTTATAGAAAGCGTATCGTACTATTTTATTTCGAGCGTAATCTTCGTAGTTTATAAGATACTATTATACTCGCTTTTTAAGATATAGTATATAGAATACTCTCTTAATTTTTTTTATTATAAGATTAGTATCTTTATAGTCGTATACTAGAGTAGCGTAAATTTCTTTAATAAATTATTATCGAAGTTATTAAGAGACGTAGACTAGTTCTTTAAAGAGAATAGTTTTTTTTAGACTTAGTATAAAGTTAGAATCTTTTTTTAGATAGTCGTAAATTTATTTTAGTAGTTATTATATTATAGTATCGTTTTTATAGACTACCCGAATATATTCTTTCTATATTAAAAGTAAGAGATTATTTTCTTAAAGACTTTTATTTTTTTATACGTCTAGATTTTTAGAGAAAATCTTCTAGAAGCTATAGTTTTTTAGAACTTAGTTTTTAGAATTTTCTTTCTAGATTAGTTATATTTTTAGAATATTTATCTCTAAAAATTTTTTCTAGAAGAATTATCTTTTTAGATTTATATTTTTAGAAGAGACTAACTTTTAGAAGCTTAATACTTTTAAGAAACTAAATTCTAGAAGTATTATACTTCTAGAAATTAGTTTTTAGAGGTTTATAGTTTTTAGAGATTTTTAAAGTTTAGAAGTTTCTTTCTAAAATTAAAGATTTTTCGCTTAGCTTTAGATAATCGAAGCTAAAAAACGAATTATCGTAAGTTTTAATTAAAATTAGTTAAGTTTAATATTTTCTTTCTTATTTTATTTTAGAAGCGCTAAGAATAGTTCTAATTAGTTAAGAGTATAGTCGTATTATTAGCTAAGAGCGTTAGTTTTTTTATTTTTAGTTTCTTTTTAATAGATAATTTTAAAGTTAAAAGAGATAAGTTATTTCGTCTATTTAATCTATCTTTAATTAAGAATTTTTATAGTTATAAAAACGTCTAGATTTTAGTAGTTTGAGTATATTATTATTTTAAAATTAGTCTCTTCGAGATAGTATCTCTATTTCTTAAAGACGATAATAATAGTAAAAAGCTTCTTATCGTAGATATCGTAATTAAGTTTTATTAGAGATATTTTTCTAGAGTAAAAAGCTACGAGATAGAGTTATTTTTAGTCGTCTAGCTAGCTAAGATAGATCTTAATAGTATAGTTAGATATATTTATTTCTAGATAAATAGACTTATCTAAATCGAAGAGGATAAGAACTAATACTTTCGTAAACGCTCTTTTAAGTAGCTTAAAGACTTCTTACTATATTTTTTTACTAATTAAAGCGGATATTTTTACGAATAAGACGGATTAAAGATTTAGCTAATTTAGTATAGTCTTTAATAAATCGATAATAAAAGTTAGTAAAATTTAAGAAGAATTAAATCTTTCGAAGGTTTTTAGATATAGACTAGCTAAGAATAAATTCTACTTTTTTAGAGTCTATTATAATTTTATTAGATCGAATAATAAATTCTAAAAATTTTACTTCTTAGGCGTAAAAGACGTATTTCTTAGATTTAACTTATAGCTTTTTTTTTTATAATTTTTTTAGTATCTTTACTACGTATTTTTAATATTTTTTTAGAGTTTTAGAGTAGATTAGAATATCGTTTAGATATACTATATAGAAGACGTCTAGATATTTTTAAAGAGTATTATTAATTATAGTTTAGAAGGTTATAGAAACGTTAGTAAGTCTAAAAGATATGACGAGATATTTAAATAGTTCGAAACGACTTCGCTAAATAGTCTTTTATTCTTTATCTTCTTTAATTCTAATTAAGTAGTAGTCGTCTTAAAGATCGAGCTTAGTAAAATACTTAGTCTTTCTTAGTCGGTCTCGTAGTTCGTCGATTCTAAATAAGAAATAGCGGTTCTTAATAGTAATATCGTTTAGAGCTTAGTAGTCTACGTATAGTTATAGCTTCTCTCTAAGTTTTAATACGAATAGAATAGAGAAGACTACTAATAATTAGAATAGTTAAATATACTCTTTTCGTAGATAGGTCTCGATATATTTCTTAAATATTTATAATTTTTTTTTAGAGAGAAAGTATAAGAAGTTAAACTTAGATAATATTTTTAATATTAGAAGTATTTTATAGTTCTATAATTAGTATTCTAGTAGAGCGTCTTCTTATTTCTTCGTAAAGATATCGAATTTTCTATATTATAGAGATATATTATTTAGAAGGTTTTCTATATTAGTAGTATTAACTTATTATAGATTATATTTTATACGTTCTTAAGACTCTCGAAGTTTTTAAAGTCTATAGATTCGCTTTTTAGAAAGATAGATAATTTTATAGATTTACTAAATCTCTAGAAGTTATTAAGTCTTAATTTTAATTTCTTAAAAGATAGTACGTATCTAGAAGATTTTAGTAGAAGTATCTTTCTTTACTTTCTTTTTAAGAGTCTTCTTAGAGATTTTACTAACTTATACTAGCTTACTTTAAATTACTTAGAGTTATACCGACGCTACTATAATATTAAATAGCTATTACGTCTCGTTCTTTTCTCTAGACTTAAATTTTACTTTTTTAAATTTCTAGTTAATATATAATTTCTATTTTCGAAGCTAGAAGCGTTCTAAAATAATATTATATTTAGAAGTTTTTATAATATCTAAATATATTCTTTTTTAGTATTTTTTTTTAGCTAGTACGAGTTTTTAAATTTTTATAAGTATTAATTCTTCTTTATATATATTAAGTAAACTATTTATAGTAATAAGTTTATAGAGGTGTTTTTTTTCTCGAAACTTAATATTATATTTTTTTACGAAGTAGAAGTTAATATAATTATCTTCGTTAGTTAAATCGATTAGAACGCGGGTTTAGTATCTATTAGCGAGTATATTAATAATAAAATACTTAGTATATTTAGTTAGAAGTTCTTCGTCGTTCGTAGTATACGTATAAGAGAGTTTTTCTTTAGTATTATTAGTTATTATTATAGTTATTTAAAAAAGCGCTAGAAACTACGTCTTTATTCGCCTCTAGATTAGAGACTTTTTTAGTTTTTTATCTTTAGCTAGTATCTATAGATTTCTTTTAATTTATGATAGCTTTTATATTTATTATTAGTATAATCGGTTTAATACTACTTATCGTAGAATTTCTCTACTTTCGTTATTTATATAGCTAAGATTTAGTATATTATTTTATAGCCGCTTTTATATTAGTAAACGTAGTATTTTTTCTTATTATAGCGAAGATATAGATCTTTTTTACGACGTTAGTCTTTTTCTTTTTAGAATAAAGATTCGTTACGTTTAACGTTATTAAGATTTATAAATTTACTAAGACTCGTTATATTCTAGATTTAATTAGAGTTAGCTATAGAACGATTTAATTAAATTACTTTTTTATAACGGTCGTATAGCCGAGTATTAAGTTAGATAATAATACGAACTATCTTCTAGTATAAATTAGATAGCTTAGTTCTAGTAAACTCGTTCTTAATATAGTTCTTTAGTTTCTTATAATATAATATTTTAAGAACGTTATTAGACTATTAGAGTTAGAAGATATAGAGTTAAAACTAAATAGTATAAATTACGATAGAGCTAGTTTATTTAAGAGTTTAGATTTAGTAGACTATATCTTAATATTAGTTTTTATCTTTAAAGATTTTTTAGAGTATTTTAGCGAAGTTATTATAGTTATAAAATAGTTTTATAGTTTTCTTATATTAGTTTTAATTTACTAAAGTCTTTTTAGTAGAGTTTAAACTAATAAATAGTATTATTACGAAAGTATAATTTAGTAAAGAAGATTTTTTAAGAGTTATTTTAAAAGGTCGTTTTAAATAGATAAAAGTAGATTTATAGTTATTATAGAAATTTATTTAATTTTTTTCTAGTTCTATCGAAGATATCTAATTTCTTAATCTTAAACTTTAGATTAGAAGTTTAGATTAGAACTAGCTTAGTAGATAGCGTAGATTTTAGAATTCTTATAGTACGATTAATTATAAAGGCTTATTTTTTAATAAAGTATTCTAGAAGAACGTATATATAGTCTTTTAATATATTTAGAAGTAGTTATAGTTTATTAATATTATAGAAAAGAAACGCGATCTTTAATACGTAGACTTTTGAGATAAGTATACGTATTTTTATATTAAGGTTTCTAGAAATATTAAATCGAATATTACGTACTTAGTCCTTCGCGTTTAAAAGAAAAGTACGAATTTCGGCCTAGATTATTATAGTTAGTACTAAGATAATTTTATCTTTAATATCTATAAAATAATAGTTAAAGTATTACGTTAGAACTCGAAAAGAGAAAAAGAGATAGAGACGTTAGAAAAAATATAGTATATTAAGAGTTTACTATCGCTATTTAAAATATTATTAGATACTATATTTAGAGAATAGTAGCTATAGTTAAATAGAAAAAATAATAGAAGAGATATAAGATAATAATTAAAATTAACTACGAAGATTCTATCTACTATAAGTAAGTATATTCTATATACTATAATTAGTCGCTAGTTAGCTAGACTATAGTATTAGTATAAATAATAGAGTAATTAGTAGCTAAGAGAGATCTACTTTATAAAGTTAGACTATTAACTATCTAAATAAGTTAGATACGTTTAGAGTTTTAGTATAGAATAATTTAGTTCGTCTATAAGTTTTATTACGCCGTTTAACTCGTATTTTAATTTTATAATAGCTAATACGTTTTTTTAGAGACGTAGTTAAACGTTAGTTTTATTTTTATAAAAGAAAATACTAGAAATAATTTAATAACTATAGTAAAGAAATTACTTAGCTCTTTAATAGCTATAAGATCTTCGCTAAGAGACTTTATAAAGTTTTTATAGTCGTTAATAAATTTAAGAAAGCTATAGATATTTTACTAAGTATTAAATAAAAGACTTTCGTCTTAAACTATAACGTTTATTTTCGTAACGTATTATATACTACGAAAGTTTTATATATAAACGCGCTACTTTACGTAAGATATAAAGCGAAACTTAAAGAAGAAATTTAAAAGATTTTAATCTATTACTCTAAGTAAAAGACTCTATTAAACCTTATAAATAAGATCTAGAAACTAGACTAGTTATAGAACGAGTACTAATAAGATAAAGAAAAATATAATAATAATAGCTTCTAATTTTAAAAGACGCTTTAATATATGTAAAAAGAAGATAATATTATAAAACTTAATACTACGAGAAAGAAAGAAAGTAGAAAGTCTAATAGCTAAAAAAAAGATAAACGTTAAACTCGTAAATAAACTCTATAGAAATAAATTTAATTTAACTAAAAGTAGTACTTTTACTATAAGAAAAAATAGAATAAGACGTATTAGTAAAAGTATTTATAAAGAAAAAAAATACGCTAAAATATAGTAGCTAATAAAGAGAACTAAAAAGAACTTTAAAAGATCTTCTTTACTACTACTAAATAAGTTAGTTACGCTATTATAAGCTAGATAATATACTATAATAATAACTATTTAATCTATAAGAGCGATAAATAAGACGTAAATTAGTATTTAAAAAAGTCTTAGCGCGTTAACGCTATCTTACGAATACTAAAGTAATAAAAAATTAACGACTTCGTCGAGACGCTATTTCTAAATAATAATTTAGTAAATAGTAATACTAAAGAGTTTTATAATAGTATACTCGAGTCTAGTAAGACGGACGACGAAATTTAGAAGAACGAAGTTACTCTAGCTAAAATTAAAAAATATTTTAAGCGCTATAGAGAAGTCTAATACGTTCTAAATCTAATATTTACTACTATCTAAACCTTAGCGATACGTTTAAAGCTATTTATTAAATAATATTAAGTCTAGAATAGCGCTATAACTAAAAAATACTACTAATATAATAAATAGAGCTTCTAGCGCTAACTATATTACTTTACTATTAAAGAAATCGCGGAATAGCTATAAAAGAAAGTTTAGAACGTCTAACGCGAAAAAAATTAGATTTATTTTAGAAATATAATAGTAATATTAGAAATATATAAAATAATAGTACTCTAGAGAAATACTTTATACTAGATTTTCTCGACTAAATATAAGAGACTAATAATATAGTACTAGATTTATAATAAAATAGTTAGTTACTAACGAAGAATTTAAGAGAAATATTAGACGTAATAAAAGACGACTCTTCTCTACGTAAGTAAATAGAACTATTATTTTTATAATAATACTTTATAATCGTTAGATAATAGCTTTTTTCTACGTAATTAAGTAGAAGAATTTAAAAATCTACGTACGTATAAGCTTTATAACTATCTATAACTCTAGTTAGAAAACTAAACGATTTTTTTAGTTAGAAACTCTAGAAGAAGCCGTTAGTAAGATTACTTAACTAGATTATATATATATTAAATAAAAAAATATCTATCGAAAACGAACTCTTTAAACTATTATATATACTTATTTATATTAGTAACTATAAAGTAATAGTAATAATTAATAGCGACGCGTAAAAAAACTTTATAGACTTAGTATACGTTAATAAGAGCTATATATATTACTAAATAAAAAATTACTTATATCTACTAAAAATAATAGATAGATTATCTACTAAGTAAGAATAAATTTAACTAGAAACGAGAACGATATCGTTATTCTTAAAGAACTATAAGAAATATATTAATTTAGATATTATAGAAATTTTAGAATATAATATTATTTTTAAAATATCGTAGCTTAAGATTTATAAGTCGTATATTTATATTACGAACTCTAAAAAATACGGGCTTTATAATCTAAGAGTAGAAAGTTTGTACGAAAAAACTCGTCGTAAGAGCTAACGAGTCTTACGAACGAAAGAGTCGTATAGTTCTAGATTTCGTACGGAAATTTAGAGAGTATAAATATAATGATAGATTTCTTTTACTAAGCTTTAGAGTTACTTAGTAAGTCGAGTAAACCGTAGAGTTTATCTTAAAGAGATAAAAGAAGAAGAATAATAATTAAATAAGAGAGTATTACGTAATTATACGATATATAGTAAGTCGATTACCTCTAACTAAAGAGTCTTAATTAGAACTTTAAGTTAACTACGAAGAATTAAGAGTCTAGCTAATAAAAATATTTATATACTATAGAAAAGCTAGTTATAATCTAAAAAGCTCTTAGAAGCCCGGCTTACGAGAGCTTAGATTAAGCTAATACGTATTTAACTCTCGAGAGCTCGCTATAAGTTATATATAATTTAGATACTTAGAGCGTTCTTTAGACTTTTAAACGATTATAATATCGTACTATATTCTATTCGTTCTTTTTCTATTCGCTTTTTAGCTTTTTATCTTTACGCGCTTTTTCGAAACGATTATACGTCTAGACTTTCGTCTCTTAACTTAACTTTATAGTTCTTCGTTTCGTAGAAGATTTCTCTAGTTTGTACTTTCTTCTAGAGTTATCGCGTTCTTATAGATATTTTTTTCGTACGGGTTTCGACTACTATCTACTAGTATTTTTGTATATATCGTTATCTCGTATTTTCTAGATTTCTATACGAAATTTAAAATTATACGGCTCTTTTATCCGCGAGACTTATAAGTTTTTACGGCGAGTTTTTTCGTACGGGCTTTCTACTCTTAAAGTTATAAAGTTCGTATTCTCTAAAATTTATAATACTATTTCTTCTCTTAGAAATCTTCGATCTGAAGATTATTTTAAATCTCGATAATATATATCGCGTCGTTAGTAGTCTCTAGTTTTCTTTTTTTTTTCTTTTAGTAAGTTCTTACTATATCTTCTAAGAAGCGTTCTTTTATTAAGATTTTAGAAGTTTCTTTCTATTCTTATCGTACTACTTTTTAACGTTAGAATTTACTTCGTTAGATTTTACGTAACGATATCGAGATAATTTCTTATATAAATTATTTAAAGTATTTTTTTTCTTATATTATTTTAGAGAATAATTCTTCTATTTACGCTTTTTATTTAAAGAAGCGTCGTTTAAATTATAATATAGCGGCGTTTAGTAGCTCTAGTTATACGTTAGTTCTTTTTCTTCTTAATAGTACGTATTTTATTAACTTTTTTTAGTAGAAAAGCTAGATTATATCTACGAGCGGGTAACGGCTAAGAAGAATATTACTTTAGAGAAGTTAATTTATTTTCGTAAGTAGCGTCGATTTCTTTATAAGCGGCGCTTTTATATAATTTAAGAGAGCTTCGAGAATCTAGAATAACTAGAGACTACTAAGGCTTCTTCTACTAAAAACGCTATTAATTCTAAGAGTATTAAGAAGAAGTAGTCGCTAAAGCGTTTATATAGCGAGTTCTTAGCTAATATCTCTACGAGTTCTATTTAGACTATTAGATTTTCTAGAACTAGTTCGAGTACTATACTATCGAAGGCGTTTAAGTTAGTTAATTAGACGCGCTAGACTCTAAATTTTAATTTTAGATCTCTAGACGTCTTTAAAATCGATATATCTCTAGCTTAGATCGATCTAGATTTTAGCGATAGAATTTTATAATAAGGTTTTTATAGTCTTTATAGTTTTCTAGTAGTTTCTAGATATTATTCTAGTCTTCTTTTTACTTAATAAGATATTCGAATTAATTATTATAGTAGCTACTATCGAGAATTTTTTCTACGATCTAATCTTTATTTTCGTCGACGTCTAGGTTTTCTAGAGTTATTTCTTTTATTTATTCTACTAGAATAGCGTTTTCTAGCGCTAATTCGAGTAGTTCTATATAGAATACTAGGTTTATTCGTATAGTACTAAGTAGTTTAAGGCGGTATATAACTTCGCCTAGCTTTTTTTTAATTTCGAATAATTTAATTTTTTTAAAATTTAATTTACTATTCGATCGTTGAGTTTTAATATTTCTTTTAAGAAGATAAACTTTATCTCTTCTTTTTAGCTTCGATATTTTTTAGTATCGTCTATTATAGTAGCGAAATATTAGATATTTATTAAATTTGATATCGAGACTAAGCTATTTATAGAGTTCTTTTAGCTAATTCGTCTTAAGAATTTTTTTTTAGACTAATAATTCGCTTAAGATCTTCTCTTTATAGACTATTAATTTATATCTATAATTAGTATAAAATAGAATTTTTTAAGTAGCTAACGTCTTTAAGCTATTATACGTAAATTATACTAGTAGTAGTAATATAATCTAATTATCTTAGATATAGTTAAGATAATAGCGTAGATACTACTCTAGCGTTTAGTTTATACGCTTAGTCTATCTATTCGTTTAAGAGTATATCGTTGTTGAGAGTTTATACTTAGCTCTAAGCTATCGAATAAGACTCTATTAGAATCGAAATGTAAATAATCGATTTCTATTTAATACGAGCTCTTTTAGTAATTCGTAGTTATCTAAAATTATTCTAAGAAATATATAGACTAGTTCTTTTACGTTTATTAACTTAAGATATAGTAGATAGTACGCGTACTTAGTAAGTTTATTAATAATAACTAGAATCGAGTCGTACTTAACGTTAGTTAAGAGTTCGATTAACTTAAGTAGATTCGTAATAAAGTCTAGCGAGATTAATTACTAGAATTTCTTTAAAACTACGATTAGTTAGAGTAGTTTATAGAGTACGTATCTCGTTATCTTACTTCTAATATATAAGTCGTATTATAAAACTATCTTCTAGACTATTCTTCTTAGACTCTAGAAGTAGTAATTTCTAGTTATTCGCTCTATCGTCTTCTTAATTTCTTAGTAATCGTATACTAGTACTTCGTAGATATCTTTAACGAGTTTCTCTTAAAGTTTTATCGAGACGTAGATTAATCTAAGATATAGAATTATATCTTCTACGTCGCGCATAATTTGAGGGTCGTTTTTTACTTTTTCGAGTTCTTAAACTATTACGTTATAAGCGTAGACTTCTTAAATATTTCGCGTTTAGACGTTATCTTCTAGGTATATTACTAGCGCTAGTAGTCTAACTAAAGTAAGCGACGAGTCGATTTTCGAGTTTTTCTTAAGCTATAATTAAGTAATTCTAAATATAAATACGTACGCTCTAGTGGATATAAGAGTTTCGTTCTTTTACTAGCTAAGTATTATAGACTATAGTTCTAGCTTTTCTTTAATATAGTCGATTCTTCTACTTAGCACGTCTACGCGAGTGTTCTTAGACCTCTTTTTATAGATAATCTTTATATCGTATAATACTAATTTTTAGTCTATCTAATTTATCTTCTAGTTAGTTTCTTCGTAGTAGTAAAGTACGTAAAATTCTTATAGTCGTAGTATATTAATATTTAGTACTTTACGTCTTCTAGATAGTATCTCTATTTCTTAAATATCGTAACGATGACTAAGAGCTTTTTATTATAGATATTATAATTAAGCTCTAGAAGTATTATTTTTCTAGAGTAGTACGCGATCGGGTAAAGTCGTTCTTATTCGTCGGGCTAACTAAGATAGACTTCGATAGCGTAGTTCGATACGTTAGTTTTTATAATAATAAAGAGTTTAGAGTTATAGATTTTAAGAATAGATACTTCGTAGAATATTCGCTTAAGTAAATTAAATACGCGTTGTTATTCTTCTTTCTATTTAAACTTATACTTCTTTTTTATAAGTCTTATAAATAGCTCGTATACGGCCACGTATTTCTCGATAAATTTACGGTAGAAGTTAGTAAAACTGAGAAAAAATTATACTTTCTTAATAGTTTTTAGTATAAGCTAGTCTCTAATTACGTCTAGTTTAACTTCGTTTATACTAATATAGTCTAGAGTAATAACGAATTTTAAGTATTCTATCTTTTAGAAGTACTATTCGTATTTCTCGAATACGATAAATAATTTCTATTTCTAGAGTACGTCTAGAATCTTCTTAATATATTTCGTATATTCTTCGAGAGTCTTTAAGTAGATTAGAATATCGTCTAGATAAGCTATATAAAATACGTCTAAATACGGACGTAAGACGTTATTAACTAAGCTCTAAAATATTACCGAAATATTAGTAAGCCCGAACGGTATAACCGTATATTCGAAATAATCGTAACGTATTTAAAATGCTATTTTCTATTTTTTTTCTTCTTTAATTCGTACGAGATAATAGCCGTCTCTAAAGTCGAATTTAGTAAAGTATTTCGCTTCTTAGATCTTATTCTATAGCTCGTCGATATAAAGTAATAGATATCGGTTTTTTATCGTAATATCGTTTAGTTATCTATAATTAATATAAAGGTAGAGCTTACCGTTTTTCTTTAGAACGAATAGAATAAAGTATCTAGCTAGTAATAACGAAGACCGTATATAATCTCGTTCTACGTTTTTTTTAATATATTTTTTTAAAGTCTTACTTTTTTTTTAAAAGAGAGAGTAGATTAGCTTAAACGCGGATTACGTTTTTAGAATAAGAGATATCTTATAGTTCTATAGTTAGTACTTCGATAGCTATTTTTTTTCTCTTTTCTAGAATATCGATTACTATTTCTAAAACTACGAGAATATCGTTTTAAATTTCGATATTAGAGTTTTCTCTTCTTTAGAGCTATCTATCTTCTTTTAGATATTACTTACGATATATTTTCTATCTAGTTAGATAGTTTTCTTAACGAGTCTTTCGTCGTATTTAACGTGTATTCTTTAGAGATAGTCTTTTTCGACTAATTTCGAATAGTTATTCTCTATATAAGATCTCGTTTTTAATCGCTATATCTTAGCTACGATCTTATATTTTATTTTCTTACTAGGTTTAAGATGTATTTTATAAACTTTCTTACCTCGACGTTTTATACGTTAGATTATCGCGTAGAATATTTCTTAAATATTAACGAAGTTTAATACTTTTACGTTCTTTCTTAGCTTCGCGTTTTAGACTTTTAGCTTCTAACTCTAACTCTAGCTCTTTTAGCTCTAGTTTCTAGCTCTAGCTCTATTTTCTAACGTTTAGCTTATTTATTTTATAGTAGCGAGATATTTCGCGTACTTTTTCTTTAAGAAGCCGACTTTTTTCGTATTTTAGTTAATTTATAACTCGTATATCTTAAGCTATAGAATCTTAAGAATAATATCGTATTTTAGAATCGTTATAAGGTTTAGATTAATATATTTCTTATAATTACTGATAAAAATAGAGATCGTACCGGTTTCTAAGCGGATTTTTTTCTACTTAGTCGGTAATCTATCTATAGTAACTAGTAAGTAGAAGTAATTCTTTATTTAACGGTGTATATATAGCTTAGCGACGTAGATAAAGTCGATAAAGTTTTCTTACGCGCTACTATCGATTATAGCTATTATATAGTAATTACTAATACGAACTAGTATGTATATTAAGTCCGTAATTTTAGTTTTAGTAGGTGTTTTTCCGTTCGATATACTTATAATTTTATTAAGAGATCTAGTAGACGGTTTTTTCTAGAGTTTCTAGCTAGAGAGACCGTCTAGTTTTTTAATTAGTATTATAGATCGTTATCTTTTATAACTAGAGAGACGTTTTCGTAAAAGTAGAGATTCTATTCTTCTACGTAGAGAAAGGTTTTCTTTTATTATATTTAATACTCTTCTAGAATTCTTCGTTTATAATTAACTATTTTTCGATAGATCTTATACTATATTTTCGATCTCTTATACTTAATCGATGGAATTTAGTATAGAGTATTTCTCTAGAGTACTACTATTTCGTATATTTTTAGTATTACTATTATATTTTTAAGATAAGTCTAGTTCTCTTCGCGTTAGACGTTTTAGACTTCGTTTTATAGCTATTTCGTAATCTTTTCGGCGGTAGTATAATATAATTAGTACTAGAAGCTCTATTTATCGTACTAATAGAATTTAATAGTTATTACGCCGTTTATAACTTTATATTACTAGATAGATAGCTTTAGGCGTACTACTAAAGTCTAGATAGTAATAGGCGTAGAACTAGAGACGCGTTAGATTTTCTCGTACTATTCGAGATATTTTTTAATTTTAACTAGAATAGCTTTATTCTTTTAGTTTTCGTCGCTTATCTCGTTAAGTTTAGACGTACTATCGTAGAATTCTTCGATATCGCTATTTATTAGATCGTCGTTTAGAGGTAGCGCTTCGATAAAGTTATTAATTTTCTACTATTCTAGTATTTATAGAGTAGCGTTAACGCGCCGTAGTTACTTAGAATATTATTCGACGCCGTCTTTTTCGTCTTTATAGATAAGATAATTATTATCGTAGTAGATAGTCTAGCTTATAGTTACGTAACTAATTAATTTTACGGTAGCGAAGAAGATTTTTTAAAGTTTCTTCTTAGTCTTTTTATTAGCGACTACGTTTTAACGTACTTCTTTCTTTTACGAATAGTTCTACTAATATATTTTATTCTATTTTTCTTTATATCAAAAATATAGTTCTTTATTAAAACGTTCTTATTTTTAGAATGTAAATTTTCGTCGCTAGATATTTTTATTTTTTTTCTTATTATAAGACTTCTTTTTATCTTTATAGACTACGTTAAGCTCTATAGTATCGCCTCTATTCTAGATATAGTGTAACGGTTTCTAGAAGTTTCTTAGTCGATACGTCTTTTAGTCTTAGTCGTATTCATTCTAGAGTTATTCTATCTTAAAAGCTAGCTAAATTATAGCTTCTAGAGTTTTAGTATTATTATAAAGAACTATTATCTTTTTAATTTTATTCTTTAGTTCTCTATAATATAGAATTCTAAGCGTAAGGTTTAAATACTTTTCGACTAGAAATACTACGTTCTAAAATTTAGTAGTATAATTCTAAACGAACTCTTTCTACGTTATCTCTAGTAGGTTATAAATAACTTAGTAGGTCTCGTCTAGCCCGCTAAAGGTTTACTTTAAGATGGTAGCAAAGTTTCGATAGTCCACGAAGAGTTATTAGATAGTCTCGATCTAATAGAAGAAAAATCTAGTCTAATATTCTCTTTTAAACGGTCGAAATTATTACTCTACTACGCTTTTAAGATAAATATTAGCGTAGAGAATTTAATTCTCTAGTCTCGCGAATTATTTTTAGAAGAAGTAAATATAGTCGTCTAGTTACGATAGAAAGATCTACGTTTTTTTACGGTTTTTATAGTATAGATCGAACTTAAATATCTTAATCTTAGTCGCTAATAGCGTCTAGAGAGTCTAGGCGACTTAGACTCGAAGAACGTTATTTTATATACGTAGTTTCTAAATTATTTTTTATAGTTTTTCGTTAGAAAGAATCGTATTCGTTTACGAAGAAGAAACTATAGACTCGTTACCCGCGTTATTTATACTAATTATAGTATTAATTATAGTTAGTATCTATTTATTAGTAATTTCTATACTAGATTAATACTTTCTATTTTAGTCGATAATCTTAATTAGCTATTTTTCTTCTCTTATAAGAATAGTAGTTAAAGTATAATAGTAGACTTCTTTTACTAAGCTTTAGAGTTACTTAGTAGATTAAATAAATCGTAGGGTTTATCTTAGAGAGATAAGAGAGAGAGAATAATGATTAAATAAGAGAGTATTACGTAATTATATAGTATATAGTAAGTCGATTATCTCTAACTAAAGAGTCTTAATTAGAACTTTAAGTTAACTATAAAGAATTAAGAGTTTAGCTAACGAGAGTATCTATATATTATAAAAAAGCTAGTTATAATCTAGAGAGTCTTTAAAAGCCTAGCTTACGAGAACTTAAATTAAGCTAATACGTACTCAGCTCTCGAGAACTTACTATAAATTATACGTAATTTAGGCGCTTAGAACGTTTCTCGAACTTTTAAACGATCGTAATATCGTACTATATTCTATCTATTTTTTTTTTATTTGCTTTTTAGCTTTCTATCTTTACGCGCTTTTTTAAAACGATTATACGTTTAAATCTTCGTCTCTTATCTTAATTTTATAGTTCTTCGTTTCGTAGAAGATTTTTCTAGTTCGTACTTTCTTTTAGAGTTATTATATTCTTATAGACGTTCTTTTCGTACGGGCTTCGGCTACTATTTACTAGTATTTTCGTACGCGTCGTTATTTCGTATTCTCTAGATTTTTATATAGAATCTAGAATTATACGACTCTTTTATTCGCGAGGCTTATAGGCTTTTACGACGAGTTTTTTCGTATAGACTTTCTATTTTTAAAGTTATAAAGCTCGTATCTTTTAGAGTTTATAATAATAAGCTAGACCGTCTACTACGATAATAATTATTTTATCTATAAGAGCGAAAAAGACGGCGCTAAATAGTATTCTAAGTAATTTCGGCGTATTAACGCTACTCTACGAATACTAGAATAGTAGAAAATTAGTAACTTTATCGAAATACTATCTTCGAATAACGATTTAATAGATAGTAATACTAAAGAATTCTACGATAGTACGTTTAAAGTTAGTAAAATAGATAACGAAAGCTAGAAGAATAAAGCTATCTTAGCTAGAATTAAAGAATATCTCGAATAGTACGAAGAGATTTAACGCGTCTCTAGTTCTACGTCTATTACTATCTAGATTTTAGTAGTACGTCTAAAGCTATCTATTTAGTAATATTAAATTATAAACGGTGTAGTAATCGTTAAGTTCTACTAGTACGATAGATAGAGTCTCTAGTATCGATTATATTATACTATCGCCGGAGAAATCGTAAAATAGCTATAAAACGAAGTCTAGAACGTTTAACGCGAAGAGAACTAGGCTTATCTTAAAAATATAGTAGTAATACTAGAAATATATAAAATAGTAGTATTCTAGAAGAATACTCTATACTAGATTTCGTCGGCTAAGTATAAGAGATCGAAAATATAGTATAAAGTCTATCGAGAAATAGTTAGTTATAAACGAAGAATCTCGAGAAAGTACTAAATATAATAAAAGAAAACCTCTCTCTACGTAAAAAAATAGAATCTTTACTTCTACGAAAACGTCTCTTTAATCTTAGAAGATAATAGTTTACGATACTAATCGAAAAACTAGACGGTCTTTTTAGCTAAAGACTCTAGAAGAAGTCGTCTACTAGATTTTTTAATAAGATTATAAGTATATCGAATAGAAAAACATCTATTAGAACTAAAATTATAGACTTAATATATATACTAGTTTGTATTAGTAATTACTATATAATAGCTATAATTAATAGTAGCGCGTAAAAAAACTTTATCGACTCCGCCTACGTCGCTAAGCTATATATATACTACTAAACGAAGAATTACTTCTACTTACTAGTTACTATAAATAGATTACCGGTTAAGTAAGAATAAATCCGCTTAGAAACCGATACGATTTCTATTTCTATCAGTAATTATAAGAAATATATTAATCTAGACCTTATAACGATTTCTAAATACGATATTATTCTTAGAATTCTATAGCTTAAAATATACGAGCTATAAATTAATTAGAGTATAGAAAAAGTTAGTTTTTTAAAAGAAAAGTACGTAAAATACCTCGCTATCGTAAAACGAATAAGCTAAACGTTAGAGAATAAAGCTAGAGCTAGAGACTAAAATTAAAAAAGCTAGAGCTAGAGCTAGAAGCTAAAAGTCTAGAACGTAAAGCTAAGAAAAAATGTAGAAATAGTAGACTTCGTCGATATTTAAAAAATATTCTACGCGGTAATCTAACGTATAAAGCGTCGAGACGAGAAAGTTTACGAAATATATTTTAAATCTAGTAGAAAAATAGAATATAAGATCGTAGCTAAGATATAGCGATTTAAAATGGGGTCTTATATAGAGAATAACTATCTAAAGTTAGTTAGAGAAGACTATCTCTAGAGAATATACGCTAGATATAATAAAAGAACCGTCGAGAAAACTAACTAGCTAAATAGAAAATATATCGTAAGTAATATCTAAAAGAAGATAGATAATTTTAAGAAGAAGAAAGCTCTAATACTAGAACTTAAAACGATATTTCTATAGTTTTAGAAATAGTAATTAGTATTCTAGAAAAGAGAAAAGAGATAGCTACTAAAGTATCGACTATAAAATTACGAGATATTTTTTATTCTAAAAATATAGTCTACGTTTAAGCTAATCTACTCTCTCTCTTAGAAGAAAAATAAGACTTTAAGAAAATATATTAAAAAGAATACTAAACGAGATTATATATAGTCTTTATTATTACCGACTAGATACTTTATTCTATTCGTTCTAAAAAAAACGGTAAGCTTCATCTTTATATCGATTATAGATAACTAAACGATATTACGGTAAAAAACCGATATCTATTATCCCGTATTAACGAGCTATAGAATAAGATTCGAAGAACGAAATACTTTACTAAGTTTAATCTTAAAGATAGCTACTATCTCGTACGAATTAAGAAAAAAGAAGAATAGAAGATAGCGTTTTAAATACGTTACAGTTACTTTAAATATACGGTTATATCGTTCGGGCTTACTAACGCTCTAATAACGTTTTAGAGCTTAGTTAATAACGTTTTACGTTCGTACTTAAATATATTTTATATAGTTTATCTAGACGATATTCTAATCTACTCGAAAATTCTCGAAGAATATACGAAATATATTAAGAAGATTCTAAACGTACTTTAAGAATAAAGACTATCTATCGTATTTAAGAAATACGAATAATACTTTTAGAAGATAGAATATTTAGAATTTATTATTACTCCGAACTATATTAGTATAAACGATATTAAGCTAGACGCGATTAAAGATTAATTTATACTAAAAACCGTTAAAAAAGTATAGTTATTTCTTAGCTTCGCTAACTTTTATCGTAAGTTTATCAAGAAATACGCGGTAGTATACGAGCTACTTACGAGACTTACTTAAAAAGAATACGGGTTTAAATAGAATAAAGAGTAATAACGAGCGTTTAACTCGCTAAAACGAATATTCTACGAAGTATTTATTTTTAAAATCTATAATTTCGAGCTTTCTATTATTATAGAAACTAACGTATTAAACTACGCTATTAGAATCTATCTTAGTTAGTTCGACGAGTAAGAACGACTCTACTCGATTATATACTACTCTAGAAAAATAACGTCTCTAGAACTTAACTATAACGTTTATAATAAGAAACTCTTAGCTATCGTTATAGTATTTAAAGAATAAAGATACTATTTAAAAGGCGTAAAGTACTAGATATTAGTATACTATAACTATAAGAATCTTACGTACTTTACTACTATAAAGAAACTAACTAAAAGATAAGTTAGATAGACCGAAAAATTAGCGTTATACGATATAAAAATTATCTATAGAAAGAGATTTAAGAACGCTCGCGTAGACGCGCTAAATAGAAGAGTCGACTATATCGAAGAAAAGCTAGAGCTATAGTTTATAATACTTAACTAGTAGAAGAATAGAACTCTTATACTCGTTAAAGCGTGTATATTTATATTTAAAATTATCTAATTATAGCTAAAGAGAAATTTAAAGACCGACTTATCGCTTATTTTAGTTAGACTACTAGCGCCGGCGATACGTCTAGAGAATAACGTCTAGACGCGAAAGATTCGAGAAGTCTACGTCTATAACGTAATAGTCTAAAAACTTAAAAAAGTAGAAAACGATTCTTAAATTACGCGCGACGTAGAAGATATAATTCTATATTTAAAATTAGTCTACGTTTTAGTAAAACTTAGAAAGAAACTCGTTAAAGATATCTATAAAGTACTAGTATATAGTTACTAAGAAATTAAGAAGACGATAGAGTAAATAACTAAAAATTATTACTTTTAGAATCTAAGAAGAATAGTCTAGAAGATAGTTTTATAATACGACTTATATATTAGAAGTAAGACCGCGAGATACGTATTTTATAGACTACTTTAATCTATCGTAGCTTTAAAGAAATTCTAGTAATTAATCTCGCTAGATTTTATTACGAATCTATTCGAGTTAGTCGAATTTTTAACTAACGTTAAGTACGATTCGATTCTAATTATCGTCGATAGACTTATTATTACGAACCCTAGGGAATACGGGCTTTATAACCCTAAGAGTAGAAAGTCTATACGGAAAAACTTACCGTAAGAATTAATAAGCCTCGTGGGCGGAAAAGCCGTACGGTTCTAGATCCCGCACGGGAATCTAGAGGATACGGGATAACGGCGCGTACGAAAATACTAGTAGATAGTAGCCGAAGCCCGTACGAAAAGAACGCCTACGAGAGAATAACAACTCTAGAAGAAAGCACGGACTAGAAAATCCCCTACGGGACGAAGGACTATAGGGTCAGATTAAGAACTAAAGGTCTAGGCGAATAATCGCCCCGAAGAAGCGCGCAAAGGTAGAAAGCCGGAAAGCGGGTAGAAAGAAGAATAGGTAAGGTATAGTACGACATTACAGTCGTTCGGCGAAGTTAGAAGACGGATATTAAAAATATATTCTAAGCGTCCGAGTTACGTATAGAACCCACCTATATCCTCGACTAAGAATATAAATAAAGGATGCCCTCTATTAATAGCATTATTAAGTAATACCCTTATCTAAAGACATACTAGATTGTAACTAGCTTTTCTATAGTATATAGATACTCGTTAGCTAGACTCTTAACCCTCTATAGTCAACTTAAAGTTCTAATTAAGACTTATTAGTTAGAGATAACTAGCTTACTATACGTTATATAATTACGTAATACTTTCTTATCTAATTATTATCATCCTCCTCTTATCTCTTTAAGGTAAACCCTACGGTTTATCTAACCTACTAAGTAACTTCGAAGCTTAGTAGAAGAAGCCTACCGTTATACTTTAATTACTATCCTTATAAGAGGAGAAAAGACAGTTAATTAAGGTTATCGACTAAGAAAGAAAGTATCAACCCAGTATAAGAATTACTAATAAACAGGTACTAACTATAGTTAACACTACGGTCAGCATAAATAACGCGGGTAACGAAGCCGCGGCCCTACTACTATAGTAAACAAATACGATTTCTACTAACGAGGAACTCTAGGCAATAATCTAGAAATTACGAACGCAAAACAACGTCCTCTAAGCCTAAGTTACTTAAGCCCCTTAGACGCTACTAGCGACTAAGATTAAGGTACCTAAACTCGACCTATACTACGAAGACCGAAAAAAGATATAGGTCTTCTTATTCTAGCTCGACGACTACATCTACTTCTTCTAGGGGTAGTTTATAAGACTAGAGGACTAGATACTTTACGCTAGTACCTATCTTAGAGGCGCGGCGGAATAGTGATTTCGACTATTTAAGAGAAAGTATTAGAATAAGCCTCCTATTCTTTAGAGCGAAACCACTAGACGGCTTTTTACGGACTATTAAAACTTCGTAGCCGCCTTAAAGTAGACCTTTAGCGGTCTAGACGAAGCCCGTTAAGCTACTCGTATACTTCTAGAAATTAGATAGATAGAATTAGTCTAAGACTATACGACTAAGTTCTAGAACGTAGCTTTTCTAGCCGAAGGCTACTTAGACCTTACGCTTAGAACCCTATATTATAAAGGATTGAAGAACGAAATTAAAAAGGCTATAATACTCTATGAGAATACGGAGACCCTTAAAGCTATAATTTAACTAGCCCTTAAAATAGAATAACTCTAGAACGAATACGACTAAGACTAGAAAACGTACCGACTAAGAAACTTTTACAAAAACTTACGCTATACCTAGAACGGGGGCGACGCTATAGAGCTCGACGTAGCCTATAAAGACGAAAGGAAGCCTCTTAATAAGAGAAAAGGTAAAAACACCTAGCGACGGAAGTTTATACCCTAGAAATAAGAGCGCTTCGACAAAGGACTATATTTTAGATGTAGGGAAAAATAGAATAAGATACACTAATAACACTGTCTATAAAGAAAAGAGGTACGCTAAAACGCGGTAGCTAATAAGAAAGAACCGTAGGAGCCTAAAAAGACCTTCTCCGCTATCTAATCAGTTAGCTACGTAGCTATAAGTTAGACTGTCTGTTACGATAACAGCTACCCCATCTATAGAAATAAAAAGAAAGGCGCTAGATAGTATCTAAAGAAACTATAACGCGTTAACGCTACCTTACAGATACTAGAATAATAGAAAATCGATAACTTTATCGAGATGCTACCCTCGGACGAGAACCTAGTAAACAGTAATACGAAAGAACTCTATAATAGTACGCCCGAGCCTAGCGAGGTAGAAGAACGGGACGAAGTCGATAAAACTATATAAAAATAGTTCGAGAAAGGGACTAACCCCCTTTAGAAAGATCTTTAAGAAGCGCCGGAGAAACCTACGCTCTAACGAATCTGGAAACACCTAGCACAATACGGGAGCACCCGATAAATACACGAGAATAGACGTACTATTAACTAGGTTCTAAATCCTAGCCTAAACATTTCTACTTAGTAGTATTAGTACTACTACGGGACTCTCTAGTAACGGGCCTACCTTAGAAACTGTTAGTCTCTCTAAAAGCTCTCCGCGGCTAGAAACGCTCTAGAAGTAACTAATTAGCTCTGAGACGAAGCACGTAACGTCTAAATTCGAAAGAATAGGTAGTACCTTTAGAAACTAGCCTAAATCCTAGGCACTCGAGGTACTATTACTCTAGAAAAGAATTAGCTATACTAGTAGCCACACTTCCGTAACCCGACACCGCCGCACTAATATTAAATCACGGCAGGAGTGCTATACTAGCAACGATAGGTTTAACGTAATAAGGCTTAAACGTAGTAGAAAAGCTCGACGCTCTAGGTAGAATAACTACGCGAAGCTACCTTTTAGAACCTAACGCAGTCGGAAAACTAGACGGTCTTTCTAGTTAGAGACTCTAGAAGGGGCCGTCTACTAGGTCTCTTAACTAAGTTACATGCACATCGAACGGAGAAATACCTACCGGAAACGAACTTTTTAAACTACTATATGTACTAGTTCGTATTAGTAACTATAAAGTAATAGTAATAATCGATAGCGGCGTATAGGAAAACTTTATAGACCCGGCGTACGTTAATAAAAGCCACATACATCGCTAAACGAAGAATCGCCCGTACCTACTAAAAATAGTAGATGGATTACCCGCTAAGTAAGGCTAGATCCGACTAGAAATAGGGACGATACCGTTGTTCTTAAAAAACTATAAGGAATATATTAATCTAGATATTATAGAAATTCTAGAATACGATATTATTCTCGGGATACTATGGCTTAAAACCTATAAGCCCTATATTCGCTAGAGAACCGAAGAAATTATATTTCTAGACGAAAACTACGTACGATACCTCGCGACTGCTAAACGCCGCCAGACGCTAGAAGCTAGAACTAAAGCTAGTAGCTAGAGCTAAGAGAGCTAGAGCCTAAGCTAAAAGTTAAAAACTTAGAACGTAGAGCTAGAAGAGAGCGTTAACATTTAGAAAATATTTCTAGTAGCCGTTTAGCGTATAAAGCGTAGAGAAGAAAAAGTCTACTAGGTTTATTAGAAATCCAGTACGTTATAGTCACCTAACGCGGAGAAACCTCATACGCGCCGGCGAAAATGGAACAGCCCATTTATACTACCCTATAAGAAGAAGGGCTTAGACGACGATACCTCGTTAGAAATGTCCTACGCTAATAACATACCGGAATTCTACGAGGCTATATAGCCTATCGTATATCTAGAATACTATATAACGGGGCCTCGCATAGAGAATAACTATCTAAAGTTAGTCGAAGGAGACTACCCCTAGAGAATACACGCTAGATACGATGGAAGACCCGTTAAGAAAACTACCTAGCTAGATAGAGAACACATCATAAGTAATATCTAAAAGAAGGTAGGTAACCCTAAGAGAAAGAAAGCCCTAATACTAGAACTAGAAGCGGTGCTACTATAGTTTTAAGAATAGTAACCGGTATTCTAGAAAAGAGAAAAAGAATAGCTGCCGAAATACTAACTATAGGATTACGAGATACTTCTCATCCTAGAAACGTAGCCTACGTTTAAGCTAATCTACTCCCTCTTATAGAAGAAAAATAAGGCTTTAAGAGAATATATCAATAAGAATATCAAATAAGATTATATATAGCCTTCGTTATTACTAGCCGAATACCCTATTCTATTCGTCTTAAAGAAAAACGGTAAGCTCTACCTCTATATCAATTATAGATAGCTAAACGACATTACGGTAAAAAACTAATACCTATTACCCCGTATCGACGAGCTATAGAATAAGACCTAAGGGGCGAAATACTTTACTAAGTTCGACCTTAGAGATAGCTACTACCTCGTATAGATTAAGAAAGAGAAAGAATAAAAGATAGCGTTCTAAATACGTTACGATTACTTCGAATATACGGTCATACCGTTTGGGCTTACTAATACCCTAGTAATATTCTAAAGCTTAGTTAATAACGTCTTACGTCCGTATTTAGATATATTTTATATAGCTTATCTAGATAATATCTTAATCTACTTAAAAACCCTCGAAGAATATACGGAACATATTAAAAAGATTCTAAACGTACTCTAAAAATAGGGACTATCTATCGTATCTAAGAAATACGAATGGTACTTCTAGAAGGTAGAATACTTAAGATTTATTATTACTCTAGACCATATTAGTATAGATAAAGCCAAGCTAGACGCAATTAAGAATTAGTCTATACTAAAAACCGTTAAGAAAGTACAGTCCTTTCTTAGTTTCGCTAACTTCTATCGTAAATTTATCAACAAATACGCGGTAGTATGTAAGCTACTCACCTGCCTTACTCGAAAAGAGCACGGGTTTAGATGGGAAAAGAAGTAACAGCGAGTATTCGACTCGCTAAAGTAGATATTTTACGAAGCGCCTATTCTTAGAATTTACAACCTCAAACTTTCTATCGTCATAGAAACCGACGTATTAGACTACGCTATTAGGGCCTATCTTAGTTAGCTAAACGAATAAGGTCGACTACACCCGATTACGTACTACTCTAGAAAAATAACGCCTCTAGAGCTTAACTACGACGTCTATAATAAGAAACTTCTAGCTATCGTTATAGCATTTAAAGAATAGAGATACTATCTAGAGGGCGTAAAACATTAGATATTAGTATACTACGACTATAAGAACCTCACATACTTTACTACTACGAAAGAACTAACTAGAAGATAAGTTAGATAGGCTAAAGAATTAGCGTTATACGATATAAAGATTACCTATAGAAAGAGATCTAAGAACGCTCGCATAGACGCGCTAAGTAGGAGAGCCGACTATATTAAAGAGAAGCTAGGACTATAGCCTATAGTACTTAAATAATAGAAAGATAAAACTCTTATACCCGCTAGAGCGTACGTATCTATATTTAGAATTATCTAATTATAGCTTAAGGGGAACCCGAAGACTAACCCGTTGCTTACTCTAGTTAGGCTACTAGCGCCGGCGATACGCCTAAAAGGTAACGCCTAGACGTAAAAGATTCGAGAAGCCTACGCCTATAATGTAATGGTCTAAGAACTCGAAAAGGTGGAAAACGATCTTTAAATTATACGAGATATAGAAGGTATAATTCTATATTTAGAATTAATCTACGTCCTAGTAAAACTTTGGGAGGAACTAGTTAAAGACATCTACGAAGCACTAATATACGGTTACTAAGGAATTAAGAAGACGATAGAGCGAATAACTAGAAATTACTACTTTTAGGGCTTAAGAAGAATAGTCTAGAAGGTAGTTTCGTAATGCGACTTATATATTAGAAGTAAGGCTACAAGGTACGTACCCTACGGACTACTTCGACTACTCGTAGTTCTAAGAAGACCCTAGCAGTCAATCTTGCTAGACTTTATTACGAATCTATCTAAGTTAATCGAACCCTTAACTAACGTTAAGTACGACTCGATTCTAGTCATCATCGACAGGCTTACTAAGTACGCGTACTACCTACTATATCTTAAATCGGTAAACGTAGAAGAATTAGTCTATATATTTCTTAGAACAATTCTAGGTAACTATAGGTTACTAGAAGAGCTCGTATTAGATAGAGATCGGTTATTTATATTCTAATTCTAGTAGAGCCTTACTCGATAGCTTAGAGCTAAGTATAAACTCTCGACAACGGCACATCCTTAAATAGATAAATAAACTAAGCGTATAAACTAAACGCTAGAATAGTACCTACGCTATTATCTTAACTATATCTAGAATAATTAGGTTATATTACTACTACTAGTATAATTCGCGTATAACAGCTTAAAAGCGTTAGCTACTCAGAAATCTCTATTCTACGCTAATTATAGGCGCGAACTAATAGCCTATCGAAAAGAAATTCTAAGCGAATTATTAGCCTAGAAAGAAATTCTTAAGACAAACTAGCTAAAAGAACTCTATAAGCAGCTTAGCCTCGATATCGAGTTTAACGAATACTTAATATTCTACTACTACAACAGACGGTACTAGAAGGTACTAAAGCTAAAAAGAGAAAACAAAGTTTACCTCCTCAGAAAAAATATTAAAACTCGACGACCGAATAATAAACTAGACTTTAAAAAAATCGGACTATTTAAGATTGAAGAAAAGCTAGGCGAGGTTATATACCGCCTTAAACTACCTAGTACTATACGGATAAACCTAGTATTCTATATAGAACTACTTAAACCAGCTCTAGAAAACGCTACCCTAATAGAAGATACCGAAGAAATAATCCTAGAAAACCTAAACGCCGACGAAAATAAGAATTAGGTCGTGGAGAAAATCCTTAATAGCGGCTACTATAATGGTTAATTCGGATACCTCATTAAATAGAAAGAAGACTAGAATAATACCTAGAAACTACTAAAAAACTACGAAGGCTATAAAGATCTCATTACAGACTTTTATTGTTAAAACCCAGATCGACTCAGGCTAAAGACGTATCGATTACGAGGACGTCTAAGAATCTAAAATTAAAATCTAGAGTCTAGCGCGCCTAATTAACTAACTCGGAACCCTCTAGCGGCGTAGCACTAGAACTAGCCCTAGAAGACCTAATAGTCTAGATAGAACCCGTAGAGATATTAGCTAAAAACTTACTACGTAAACGCTTTAGCGATCTTCTCTTCTTAGCGATCTTAGAGTTAGAAAGACCTCTAGCGCTAGCGGTCTTTACGGCCTCTAACTACTTAACATTCTCGAAACCCTTTTAGATTATACGAGAACGACGCTTATAAAGAAAACGCTACTACTTACGTAAATAAAGTAACTTTACTAGCGTCGCGTCCTTCTTAGCGGCGAGACGAGCCTATTCCCGCTTAAGAGAGTCTACTAAGAAGAATTAGCTAAACCCGAGAAGACCTACGAATACTTATAACGAAAGATACTTCGCTCTATAATATTATAACCCGTCCTTCGAGCCTCTAGACAAGCGGTATAAATAGTAGAATTCTTCTATAAAGCTACGCACTTCGACTCGTTCTCTAGACAATTAGAATAAGGTACTATTTCGACGCTATAAAGAAAAATCTCGTCAATTAAGTCCTAACGACGAAGAGTAACCCTATTAACCTTACGAGGGCGTAAGTTAGTAGTAGAATCTTTAGTAGCACGCTTCTTAGAAGGTATAATAGAAAACTTACTAATAAAAGAGAAGGAGTAAAATAAGAAAATAGCCGCGATATATATTGTAAAAACCTGGAACAATCTTCGGGCCGAAGATTTCTAAGAGAGAGAGTAGTGTTACGAACTCTAGAGAATACGGGCTTTATAACCCTAAGGGTAGAAAGTCTATACGGGAAAACTTACCGTAAGAATTAACAAGCCTCGTAGGCGGAAAAGCCGTACGGTCCTAGATCCCGCACGGAAATCTAGAGGATATAGGATGACGGCGCGTATAAAAATACTAGTAGATAGCAGCCGAAGCCCGTATGGGAAGAACGCCTACGAGAAAACGACAACTCTAAAAAAAAGTACGGACTAGAGAATCTTCTACGGGACGAAGGACTATAGGGTCAGGTTAAGAACCGAAGGTCTAGGCGAATAATCGCCCCGAAGAAGCGCGTAAAGATAGAAAGCCGAAAAGCGGGTAAAAAGAGAAACGAATAAGATATAGTACGATATTACGGTCGTTCGGCGAAGTTAGAAGACGGATATCGGAAATATATCCTAAGCGCCCGAGTTATGTATAGAACCCACCTATACCCTCGACTAAAGACATAGATAAAGAATGCCCTCCATCAACAGCATTATTAAGTGATGCCCTTACCTAAGGGTACACCAGATTATAACTAGCTTTTCTACAGTATATAGACACTTATTAGCTAGACTCTTAACTCTCTATAGTCAACTTAAAGTTCTAATTAAGACTTATTAGTTAGAGGTAACCGGCTTACTATGCGTCGTATAATTACGTGATACTTTCTTATCTAATTATTATTATTCCCCTCTTATCTCTTTAAGGTAAACCCTACGGTTTACTCGACCTACTAAGTAACTCCGAAGCTTAGTAGAAGAAGCCTACCGTTATAAAAACTTACTATATAAACGCTTTAGCGATCGCTTCTTCTTAGTATTTTCGAAGTTAATAAAGCTCTTAGAATCTATACTTTTAGTACGCTTTAACTTCTTAAAACTTTCGAAGTTTTAGCGTACTATTAAAGAATAATACGCCTTTAAGAAACGCTACTATTTACGAAAACGTTTAATCCGAGTAGTTATAGTCTATAAAGTAGTATAAATAGCCGATTTCTTAGCCTTTAAACGAGTCTACTCGCGATTTAACTTTTCTACTACTAAGAATTAGTAAAAAACCTTAAGTAAAAAAAAAGAAGCTACGTATAACTAAAACTACTAAACGTAGCTACGTTATAATCTATACGACGTCTCTTTAAGTAAGAAGTATAAATAGAGAGATTATTCTCTAAGATAATATAAATATTACGAAATTAGAATATAAATTAAGCGGCGTAGTAGAATTTACGAACAAATTAAATTATCTTATACTAAAATCCCGAACGTATCTAATCTATTTAGATAACTAATAGTCTAATTCTATAAAGTAGATCTCTCTTAGCTACTAGCTATCTTACTATCTATACTAATACTATAGTCTAGCTAACTAGTAGCTAATTATAGTATATAGAATATACTTATTTATAGTAGATAGAATCTTTATAATTAATTTTAATTATTATCTTACACCTCTTCTATTATCTTTTCTATCTAACTACGACTACTATTCTCTAAATATAGTATTTAGTAATATCTTAGATAGCGATAGTAAACTCTTAACGCGTTATATCTTTCTTAACGTCTCTATCTTTTTTCTCTTTTCGAGTCTAAGCGTAATACTTTAACTACTATCTTATAGATACTAAAGATAAGATTACCTTAGTACTAATTATAATAATCTAGGCCGAAATCCGTACTTTTCTTCTAAACGCGAAGGACTAAGTACGTAATATTTAATCTAATATTTCTAAAAACCTTAATATAGAAATACGTATACTTATCTTAAAAGTCTACTATTACGCTTAGACTCGAAAAGAAAGAAGAGATAAAGACGTCGAGAAAAATATAGCGCGTTAAAAATTTACTACCGCTATCTAAGATGTTACTAAATACTATATTTAGAGAATAGTAGCTATAGTTAGATAGAAAAGATAATAAAAGAAGTATAAGATAATAATTAAAATTAACTATATAGATTCTATCTACTATAAATAAGTATATTCTATATACTATAATTAGCCGCTAGTTAGCTAGACTATAGTATTAATATAAATAGTAGAATAGCTAGTAGCTAAGAGAGATCTACTTTGTAAAGTTAGACTATTAGCCATCTAAATAGATTAGATACGTTCGGAATTTTAATATAAGATAATCTAGTTCGTTCGTAAGTTCTACTACGCCGTTTAACCCGCATTCTAATTTCGTAATACTATTCTCTTTTTAAATAGCTTTCGATTCGAAAGCTTTCTTATAAGTAGGTATATCTTTTTAAATTTTATATTAAAAGTATTAATTTCTTATTATAGTTTTAGCTCGTATCTAGCGTTATATTACTTTAGTCTAGCGTATCGTAGTCTATTATTATAAGGTTTTTGTAGCTTTCTTCTATACCCGCTATATTCGTTTAAATTTAGTTTATTACGTTGCTTTCTTCTATCTAACTTATTTTAAATATACTAGAGAAGGTCTTATATCGTATAAAACGATAACTTTTTCGGTTAATATTAAGTATAAGTAGAAGATTTTTTTTTTTTTTAGTAATAGCTAACGGTTTATTACTAGTTCAGCGCTTAGATCGGGCTCGTAAAAAGTTAAAGCGTTAGCTTAAAGAGATAGCTATAGAGATTAATTAGAATAAAAAGACCGCTAATACTACTATAGCTATCGCTAATATAGCGGCTTAGACGGCGTTAATAGTAGTCTAGTACGCTAGTCGCGTAGCGAAGTAATTACGAATTCGTTAGTAGAAAAAGCGTCGGTTACGTTTATTACTTTAGTCTATAGAGTAGCGTAATATAGATCTATTCTTTCGTAAAATATAATAGTTAGAGTAGAAAAAGTAGATAGAATAAGAGACTACTATTCGAAAAGATCGTTCTTCTCGTAATATTTTCGAGACTTTAAACGAGAAGACTATATCGTACTTACTTAACGGGTCTAGTAGTAACGTAGTAGCCGCTAATAGCGTAATTTCTTAACATACTTTTATTAATCGATTTTAGATGTCTCTAACTTCTTCTTCAGATTTTACGTCTTAAAAGAATACTCTAGACCTAAACGGTTCGGGTTTTACTAGTAAAAGTTTTCGAGAAGTTCTAGATAGTTAAGATTTAGTAAGGACTTCTAGATATTTTCTAAGTCGTCGTAGTTTTTCTACTTAATAAGGTATTTAAGCTAATCGTCGGGATTCTATTTACTATTTAGAATTTTTTCGACGTTCTATTCTTATACGTTTTTAGACTAGATTTCTCTCTTAAGATATTCTAATATTTAAACGTTTTATAGTACTAGTTTAAAAAGTACTATATAAAAGACGGGGCTTCGGCGTATATTTTTAAGTAATTTAAGTTTATAGATAATAGAAGAAAGTTTTTATTTAATTTTAAAGAGATCGATTTTTTTATAATCTAATTTAGAGCTTAGTCGTTTAGTTTTAAGGTTTCTAGTAAAAAGCTAGACTTTATCTCTCTTCTCTAAGAGCGGCGGCTTCTAGCGTCTACGATTATAGTATATAGCTATATAATAGTTAATAAATTCTATATCTCGAACTAGACTTTAGTATAGTTCTTTTAGCTATTCCGCCTAGAGTATTTCTTTTTATACGATATTTTCTTATAGAATTAGTTCTCTATAGATACGAGACTTGAATCTAAAGTTAACGTAGAATGGCGTTTCTTAGATAGTTTCTACTAGTATACTATTATAAGCGAACTATACTAGAAATAGAAGTTCTATCTAGTTATTTTACTAGTAGTTTACGTAGCTTCGTAGATATTCTTTTAGAGTTTAGTTAAGTCGTTTCATCTAACCGTTTATTTAGAGATAAAAGACGGTAGATAGCTTATACGTCGTTTCTAATTTATTTATTAAGGTTTACTAAAATCGAGCGTAGAAGCGGGTATTATAGTTAAAAATAATTATTTCTAGTATTTTATAGTTTGCGAAAATATATCTTAGAAAGATATAAACTAGCTTAAAAACTTCTAAAGCTTTCTTATAAAGAATAAAATACTTCTATTTAGATAGTCTATTAGTAATAACTAAAATTACGTCGTAGCGTACTTTAGTAAGTAGCTCTTTAAATTTTAGTAGCTTAGTAATAAAGTTTAAAGAGATAAATTTTTATAGTCGGTTAGAAGATATAATAGACTATAGCTTTTCGTAGAAGACGTATCGTATTACTTTATTTCGGGCGTAATCTTCGTAGTCTATAAGATACTATTATACTCGCTTTTTAAGATACGGTATATAGAATACTCTTTTAATTCTTTCTATTATAGAGTTAGTATCTCTATAGCCGTATACTAGAGTAGTATAGATTTCTTTAATAAGTTATCGTCGAAGTCGTTAAGAAACGTAGACTAGTTTTTTAAAGAGAATAGTTTCTTTTAAACTTAGTATAAGATCGGAGTCTTCTTCTAAGTAGTCGTAAATTTATTTTACTAGTTACTATACTATAGTATCATTTTTATAGACTACTTAAATATACTCTTTCTATATTAAAAGTAAGAAGTTATTTTCTTAAGAGCTCTTATTTTCTTATACGTCTAGATTTTCGAAGAAGATCTTCTAGAGGCTATAATTTTCTAAGACTTAGTTTCTAGAGTTTTTCTTCTAGATTAGTTATATTTCTAAAATATTCGCCTTCGAAAGTTCTTTTTAGAGAGGTTATCTTTCTAGATTTATATTTCTAGAAGAGATCGACTTCTAAACGCTTAGCGTCTCTAAGAAACTAAATTCTAGAAGTATTAAACTTCTAGAAACTAGTTTCTAGAAGTTCGTAGTTTCTAAAAGTCTTCGAAGTCTAGAAGGTTCTTTTTAGAATTAGAGGTTTCTCACTTAGCTTTAAATAACCGGGACTAGAAGACGAATTATCGTAAGTTCTAATTAAAATCGGTTAAGTTTAATATTTTCTTTCTTATTTTATTTTAGAAGCGCCGAAAATAGTTCTAGTTAATTAAGAGTATAGTTGTAACGCTAGCTAAGAGCGTCGACTTTTTTATTCTCGATTTTTTTTCGGTAGATAATTTTAAAGTTAAAGAAGACGAGTTATTCTATCTATCTAATCTATCTTTAATTAAGAATTTTTATAGTTATAAAGACGTCTAGGTTTTAGTAGTTTAAGTATATCGTTATTTCGAAATTTATCTCTTCGAGATAGTATCTCTATTTCTTAAATACGATAATAATAGCGAGAAGCTTCTTATCGTAGATATCGTAATTAAGTTTTACTAGAGATATTTTTCTAGAGTAAAAAGCTACGAAGTAGAGTCGTTCTTAATCGTCTAGCTAATTAAAATAGACTCTAATAGCGTAGTTAAATATATCTATTTCTAGATAGATAGACTTATCTAGATTAAAGAGAGTGAGAACTAGTACTTTCGTAAACGCTTTTTTAAGTAGCTCGAAGGCTTTCTACTATATTTTTTATTAATTAAAGCGGGTGTTCTTTCTAATAAAATAAGTTAGAGGTTTAGCTAACTTAGCGTAGTTTTTAATAAATCGGCGATAGAAGTTAGCGAAATTTAAGAAGAATTAAACCTCTTAAAGATTCTTAGATACGAACTAGCTAAGAATAGATTCTACTTTCTTAGAGTCTATTATAATCTCGCTAGATTGAATAATAAATTTTAGAAATTCTACTTCTTAGGCGTAAAAGACGTATTTCTCGGGTTTAACTTATAGCTTTCTTTTCTATAATTTTTTTAATATCTTTACTACGTATTTCTAATATTTCTCTAGAGTTTCGGAGTAAATTAAAATATTATTTAGATATACTATATAAAAGACGTCTAGATATTCTCGAAGAGTATCGTTAATTATAGTCTAGAAGGTTATAGAGACGTTAATAAGCCTAAAGAGTATAACGAGATATTTAAATAGTTCAAAACGACTTCGCTAGACGGTCTTTTATTCTTCGTCTTCTTTAATTTTAATTAAGTAGTAGCCGTCTTAAAGGTCGAGCTTAGTAAAATACTTAGTTTTTCTTAGTCGGTCTCGTAGTTCGTTAATTCTAGATAAAAAATAGCGGTTCTTAATAGTAATATTATTTAGAGCTCGATAGTCTACGTATAATCGTAGTTTTTCTTCTAGTTTTAATATAAATAAAATAGAGAAGGCTACTAATAACTAAAATAGTTAAATATATTCTTTTCGTAGATAGATTTCGATATATTTCTTAAGTATCTATAGTTCTTTTTTAGAGAGAGAGTATAAGAAATCGAATTTAGATAATATTTTTAGTATTAGAAATATTTTATAGTCTTATAGTTAGTATTCTAGTAGAGCGTCTTTCTATTTCTTCGTAAAGATATCGAATTTTCTATATTATAGAAGTACGTTATCTAAAGAATTTTCTATATTAATAGTATTAACTTATCGTAGATCGTATTTTATACGTTCTTAGAGTTCTTAGAATTTTTAGAGTCTATAGATTCGTTTTCTAGAAAGATAGGCGATTCTATAGATCTATTAGATTTTTAAAGATTACTAAGTCTCGATTTTAATTTCTTAGAGAGTAGTACGTATCTAGAAGATTCTAATAGAAGTATCTTTCTTTACTTTCTTTTTAAGGGCCTTCTTAGAGATTTTACTAACTTATACTAGCTTATTTTAAGTTACTTAGAATTATATTAACGCTACTATAATACTAAATAGCTACTACGTCTCGTTCTTTTCTCTAGATCTAAATTTTACTTCTTTAAATTTCTAGTCGATATATAGTTTCTACTTCTAAAGCTAAAAGTATTCTAGAATAATATTATATCTAGAGGTTTTTATAATGTCTAAATATATTCTTTCTTAATGTTTTTCTCTAGCTAGTACGAGTTCTTAGATTTTTATAAGTATTAATCCTTCTCTATATATACTAGATAAACTATTTACGGTAATAAGTTCGTAGAAGTATTTCTTTTCTCGAAACTTAATATTATATTTTTCTATAAAGTAGAAGTTAATATAATTATCTTCGTTAGCTAAGTCGATTAGAACGCGGACTCGACGTCTATTAATAAATATATTAATAATAAAGTACTTAACGTACTTAGCTAGAGGTTCTTCGTCGTTCGTAGTATACGTATAAGAGAGTTTTTCTTTAGTATTATTAGTCGTTATTATAGTTATCTAAAGAAGCGCTAGAGACTACACCTCTATCTACTTTTAGATTAAAGACTTTTTTAGTTTTTTATCTTTAGCTAGTATTTATAGATCTTCTTTAGTTTACGATAGCTTTTATATTCGTCGTTAATATAATCGGCCTAATACTACTTATCGTAAGATTTCTCTACTTTCGTTACTTATATAGCTAAGGTTTAGCGTATTATCTTATAGTTACTCTTATATTAGTAGGCGTAGTATCTCTTCTTACTATAATAGAGATATAGATCTTTCTTATAGCGTTAGTCTTTTTCTTCTTAGAATAGAGACCTATTACGTTTAACGCTATCGAGGTCTATAGATTCGCCGAAACTTATTATATTCTAGATTTAGTTAGAGTTAGCTATAGAGCGGTTCGACTAAATTACTTTTCTACGACGGTTATATAGCCGAGTATCGAGTTAGATAGCGATACGAACTATCTTCTAGTATAAATTAGATAGTTTAGTTCTAGTAAACTCGTTCTTAATATAGTTCTTTAGTCCCTCGTAATATAATATTTTAAGGACGTTATCGGGCTATTAGAGTCGAAAGATATAGAGTCGAAACTAAATAGTATAGATTACGGCGAAGCTAGTTTATTTAAGAGTCTAAATTTAATAGACTATATTTTAATATTAGTTCTTATCTTTAAAGGTCTTTCGAAGTATTTTAACAAAATTATCGTAGTTATAGAATAGTTCTATAGTTTTCTTATATTAGTTTAGTTTGCTAAAGTCTTCTTAGTAGGATTCGAACTAATAAATAATATTACTACGGAGATACGATCTAGTAAAGAAGATTTTTTAAGAGTTATCTTAGAAGGTCGTCTCGAATAAATAAAAATAGATTTATAGTTATCGTAGAAATTCGTCTAATTTTTCTCTAGTTTCGTCGAAGATATCTAGTTTCTTAATCTTAAACTTTAGATTAGAGGTTTAGATTGAAACCAGCTCGATAGATAGCGTAGATTCTAGAATTCTTATAGTACGGTTAATTATAAAGGCTTATTCTCTAATAAAGTATTCTAGAAGAACGTATATATAGTCTTCTAATATATTTAGAGATAGCCGTAGTCTACTAATATCGTAGAAAAGAGACGCGATTTTCGATACGTAGACTTTTAAGATAAGTATACGTATTTTTATATTAGAGTTTCTAGAAATATTAGATCGAATATTACGTACTTAGTCCTTCGCGTCCGAGAGAAAAGCACGGATTTCGACCTAGATTATTATAGTTAGTATTAAGATAATCTTATCTTCGGCGTCTATAAGGTAGTAGTTAAAGTATTACGCTTAAACTTAGAAAGAAAAAAGAGATAGAGACGTTAAGAAAGATATAGCGCGTTAAGAGTTTACTACTACTATTTAAGATATTACTAGATACTATATTTAGAGAATAGTAGCCGTAGTTAAATAGAAAAGATAATAGAAGAGATATAAGATAATAATTAGAATTAACCACATAGATTCTATTTACTATAAATAAGTATATTCTATATACTATAATTAGCCGCTAGTTAGCTAGACTATAGTATTAGTATAAATAGTAGAGTAGCTAGTAGCTAAGAAAGATCTACTTCGTAGAGTTAGACTATTAGCTATTTAAATAGATTAGATACGTCTAGAGTTTCGATATAAGATAATCTAGTCCGCTCGTAAGTTCTACTACGCCGCTTAACCCGTATTCTAATTCTATAATACCTACGTATCGAAGATCGCGTTTCTTTTCTACGATATTAGTAGACTACGACTATCTCTAAATATATCGAAAGACTATATATACGTCCTTCTAAAATACTTTATTAGAGAATAAGCCTTTACAATTAACCGTACTATAAGAATTTTAAAATCTACGCTATTTATCGAGCCGACTCTAATCTAAACCTCTAATTTAAAGTTTAAGATTAAGAAACTAGACATCTTTAATAAAACTAGAAGAAAATTAGACGAATTTCTATAATAATTATAAATCTACTTCTATCTATTCGAAATAGTCTTCTAAGATAACTCTTAAAAAATTTTCTTTATCGAATCGTATCTTCGTAGTAATACTACCCGTTAATTCGAATTCTACTAAGAAGACTTTAGTAAACCGAACTAATATAAAAAAACTATAGAACTATTCTATAACTACGATAACTTCGCTAAAGCACTTTAAGAGATCTTCAAAGATAAAAACTAATATTAAAATATAGTCTATTAAATCTAGACTCTTAAATAAACTAGCTTTACCGTAATTTATACTATCTAGTTTCGACTTTATATCTTTCGACTCTAATAGCCTAATAACGTTCTTAAAATATTATATTATAAGAGACTAAAGAACTATATTAAAGACGAGTTCGCTAGAACTAAGCTATTTAATTTATACTAGAAAATAATCCGTATCGCTATTTAACTCGATACTTAGCTATACGACCGTCGTAAAGAAGTAATTCGATTAAACCGCTTTATAGCTAACTCTAACTAAATTTAAAATATAACGAGCTCTAGCGAATCTATAGACCTTAATAGTATTAGACGTAATAGGTCTCTATTCTAAGAAGAAAAAGATCGACGCCGTAAAAAAGACTTATATCTTCGCTACGATAAGAAGAAATACTACATCTACTAATATAAGAGCGGCTATAAGATAATACGCTAAATCTTAGCTATATAAATAATAAAAGTAGAGAAATTCTACGATAAGTAGTATTAAGCTAATTATACTAACGATAAATATAAAAGTTATCGTAAACTAAAGAAGATCTATAAATACTAGCTAAAGATAAAAAACTAAAAAAGTCTCTAATCTAAAGATAGATAGAGGTATAGTCCCTAGCGCCTCTTTAGATAACTATAATAACGACTAGTAATACTAAAGAAAAACTCTTTTATACGTATACTATAGACGACGAAGAACTTCTAGCTAAGTATATCGAGTATCTTATTATTAATATACTCGCTAATAGACGCTAAACCTGCGTTCTAATCGACTTAGTTAATAAAAATAATTATATTAACCCCTACTTCGTAGAAAAATATAATATTAAGTTTCGAGAAAAAAAATACCTCTACAAACTTATTATCGTAGATAGTTTACCTAGTATATATAGAGAAGAATCGATACTTATAGAAATTTAAGAACTCGTACTAGCTAGAGAAAAATACTAAGAAAGAATATATTTAGATATTATAAAAACTCTTAAATATAATATTATTCTAGAACGCCTCTAGCTCTAAAAGTAGAAACTATATATCGACTAGAAATTTAAAGAAGTAAAATTTAGGTCTAGAGAAAAGAATAAGACGCGATAGCTATTTAATATTATAGTAGCGTCGATATAATTCTAAGTAATTTAAAATAAGCTAATATAAATTAGTAAGATCTCTAAGAAGGCTCTTAGAAAGAAAATAAAGAAAGATACTTCTATCGAAATCTTCTAGATACGTACTATTCTCTAAGAAATTAAAATTAAGACTTAGTAACCTTTAAAGATTTAATAAATCTATAGAATCGCCTATCTTTCTAAAAAAACGAATCTATAAACTCTAAAAATCTTAAGAATTTCGAGAACGTATAAAATACGACCTACGATAAGTTAATACTACTAATATAGAAAACTCTCTAAATAACGTATCTCTATAATATAGAAAATTCGATATCTTTACGAAGAAATAGAAAGACGCTCTACTAAAATACTAACTATAAAACTATAAAATATTTTTAATATCAAAAATATTATCTAAGTTCGGCTTCTTATACTCTCTCTCTAAAAAAGAACTATAGATACTTAAAAAATATATCGAGACCTATCTACGAAAAGAGTATATTCGACTATTCTAGTTATTAGTAGTCTTCTCTATTTTATTCGTACTAAAACTAGAAGAAAAGCTATAACTATACGTAGACTATCGAGTTCTAAACGATATTACTATTAAGAACCGCTATCTCTTATCTAAAATTAACGAACTACGAGATTGATTAAGAAAAGCTAAATATTTTACTAAACTCGACCTTTAAAACGACTACTACTTAATTAAGATTAAAGAAGACGAAGAATAGAAGACTATCTAGCGAAGTCGTTTCGAACTATTTAAATATCTCGTCATATCTTTCAGGCTTACTAACGCCCTCGTAACCTTCTAGACTATAATTAACGATACTCTTCGAGAATATCTAAACGTTTTCTATATAGTATATCTAGATAATATTCTAATCTACTCCGAAACTCTAGAAAAATATTAAAAATACGTGATAAAGATATTAAAAAAATTATAGAAAAAAAAGCTATAAGTTAAATTCGAGAAATACGCCTTCTACGCCTAAAAAGTAGAATTTCTAGAATTTATTATTTAACTTAGCGAGATTATAATAAATTCTAAGAAAGTAGAATTTATTTTTAGCTAGTTTGTATCTAAGAATCTTTAAGAGGTCTAATTCTTCTTAAATTTCGCTAACTTCTATCGCTAATTTATTAAAGACTACGCTAAGTTAGCTAAACTTCTAATTCATCTTATCTAAAAGAATACCCGCTTTAATTAGTAAAAAATATAGTAGAAAGCCTTCGAGCTACTTAAAAGAGCGTTTACGAAAGTACTAGTTCTTACTCTCTTCGATCTAAATAAGCCTATCTATCTAGAAATAGATATATTTAACTACGCTATTAAAGTCTATCTTAGCTAGTTAGACGACTAAGAACGGCTTTATTTCGTAGCTTTTTACTCTAGAAAAATATCTTCGATAGAACTTAATTACGACATTTATAATAAGAAGCTTCTCGCTATTATTATCGTTTTTAAGAAATAGAGATACTACCTCGAAAAGATAAATTTCGAAATAATAGTATACTTAAACTACTAAAACCTAGGCGTCTTTATAACTATAAAAATTCTTAATCGAAGATAGATTAGATAGACGAAATAACTCGTCTTCTTTAACTTTAAAATTATCTACTAAAAAGAAATTAAGAATAAAAAAGTTAACGCTCTTAATTAGCGTTACGACTATATTTTTAACTAACTAGAACTATTCTTAGCACTTCTAAAATAAAATAAAAAAAAATATTAAACTTAACCGATTTTAATTAGAACTTACGATAATCCGTTTTCTAGTTCTAGTTATTCGAAGTTAAGCGAGAAATCTCTAATTCTAGAAAGAATCTTCTAGACTTTAAAAATCTCTAGAAACTATAAACTTCTAGAAACTAGTTTTTAGAAGTCTAATACTTCTAGAATCTAGTTTTTTAGAGGCGCCAAGCGTCTAGAAGTCGACCTCTTCTAGAAATATAAACTTAGAAAGATAACTTCTCTAAAAAGAATCTTTAAAGACGAATACTCTAAAAATATAATTAATCTAGAAGAAAAACTCTAGAAATTAAATTCTAAGAAACTATAGCTTCTAGAAGACTCTCTCTAAAAATCTAGACGTATAAGAAAATAAGAACTCTTAAGAAAACGACTCCTCACTTTTAATATAGAAAGAGTATATTTAAATAGTCTATAAAAACGATACTATAGTATAATAACTATTAAAATAAATTTATGACTATTTAGAAGAAGACTTTAATCTTATACTAAGCTCGAAAGAAATTATTCTCTTTAAAAGACTAGTCTACGTCTCTTAACGACTCTAACGATAACTTATTAAAAAAATCCACGCTATTTTAGTATACGGCTATAGAGATACTAATTCTATAATAAAAAGAATCGAAAGAGTATTCTATATACTACATCTTAAAAAGTAAGTATAATAGTACCTCGTAAACTACGAAGACTATATCTAAAATAAAGTAGTACGATACGCTCTCTATAAGAAGCTATAGTCTATTATATCTTTTAACCGACCGTAAAAATCTATCTCTTTAGACTTTATTACTAAACTACTAAAATTTAAAGAGCTACTTACCGAAGTACGCTACGACGTAATTCTAGTTATTACTAATAGACTATCTAAATAAAAGTATTTTATTCTCTATAAGAAAGTTTTAGAAGTTTCTAAGCTAGTCTATATTTTTCTAAGATATATCTTCGTAAACTACGAAATACTAAAAATAATTATCTTTAACTACGACATCCGCTTTTACGTTCGATTCTAGTAAACCTTAATAAATAAATTAGAAATGACGTATAAGCTATCTACCATCTTTTACCTCTAAATAAACGGTTAGACGAAACGACTTAACTAAATTTTAAAAGAATACCTACGAAGCTACGTAAACTACTAGTAAAATAACTAGATAGAACTTCTACTTCTAGTATAGTTCGCTTATAATAGTATACTAGTAAAACTTATCTAAGAAACGCTATTCTACGTTAACTTTAAATTCGAGTCCCGTATTTATAGAGAATCGATTTTATAAGAAAATATCGTATAAAAAGAAATACTCTAGACGAAATAGCTAAAAGAACTACACTAAAGCCTAGTCTAAGATATAGAATTTATTAACTACCGTATAGCTATATACTATAATCGTAAACGCTAGAAGCCGCCGTCCTTAAAAAAGAGAGATAAAGTCTAGCTTCTTATTAAAAACCTTAAAACTAAACGACCGAGCCCTAAATTAAATTATAAAAAAATTAATTTCTTCAAAATTAAATAAAAACTTTCTTCTATTATCTATAAACTTAAATTACTTAAAAATATACGCCGAAGCTCTATCTTCTATATAGTACTTCTTAAACTAGTACTATAAAACGTCTAAATACTAGAATATCTTAAGAAAGAAATCCAGCCCGAAAACGTATAAGAATAAAACGTCGAAAAAATTCTAGATAGTAAATAGAACCCCAATAGTTAGCTTAAATACCTCGTCAAGTAGAAAAACTACGACGACTTAAAAAATATCTAAAAATTCTTATCGAATTTTAACTATCTAGAACTTCTCGAGAACTTTTATCGATAAAACTCGAACCGTCTAGGTTTAGAGTATTCTTTTATAACGTAAAATCTAAAGAAGAAGTTAGAGATATCTAAAACCGATTAATAAAAGTATATTAAGAAATTACGCTATTAGCGGCTACTACGTTACTACTAGACCCGCTAAGTAAGTACGATATAGCCTTCTCGTCTAAAGCCTTAAAAACGTCATAAGAAGAACGACTCTTTCGAATAATAGTCTTTCGTTCTATCTATTTCTTCTACTCTAACTACCGTATCTTATAAAAGAATAGGTCTATATTACGCTACTCTATAGACCGAAGTAATAAACGTAACTAACGCTTCTTCTACTAACGAACTCGTAACCGCTTTGCTACGCGACTAGCGTATTAGACTACTACTAACGCCGTTTAAGCTACCGCGTTAGCGATAGCTATAGTAGTATTAACGGTCTTCTTATTCTAATTAATCTTTATAGCTATCTTTTTAAGTTAACGCTCTAACTTCTTACGAGCCCGATTTAAGCGTTAAACTAGTAATAAATCGTTAGCTATTACTAAAGAAAAAAGAAAGCCTCTACTTATACTCGATATTAACTAAAGAAGCTATCGTCTCGTACGATATAAGATCTTTTTTAGTATATCTAGAATAAGTTAGATAGAAGAAAGTAGCGTAATAAACTAAATCTAAATAAATATAGCGGATATAGAAGAAAGTCGCGGAAACTCTATAATAATAAACTACAATACGCTAGACTAAAGTAATACGACGCTAGATACGAGCTAAAACTATAATAAGAAATTAGTACTTCTAATATAAAATCTAGAAAGATATATCTACTTATAAAAAAGCTTTCGAACCGAAAGCTATCTAAAGAAAAAATAGTATTATAAAATTAGAATACGGGTTAAGCGGCGTAGTAGAACTTACGAACGAACTGAATTATTTTATACTAAAACCTCGGACGTATCTAATCTATTTAGATAGCTAATAGTCTAATTCTATAAAGTAGATCTCTCTTAGCTACTAGCTATTCTACTATCTATACTAATACTATAGTCTAGCTAACTAGCGGCTAATTATAGTATATAGAATATACTTATTTATAGTAGATAGAATCTTTATAATTAATTCTAATTATTATCTTATACCTCTTCTATTATCTTTTCTATTTAACTACGACTACTATTCTCTAAATATAGTATCTAGTAATATCTTAGATAGTAGTAGTAAATTTTTAACGCGCTATATCTCTTTCGACGTCTCTATCTCTTTTCTCTTTTCGAGTCTAAGCGTAATAATAAGAAGAAGAGTACTCTAGATAATTCGTATAAGAAATTATCTTAACGCCGTTACGTAAAATCTAACGAAATAAATCTCGACGACGAAGAGTAGTATGATAAGAACGAAAAGAAATCTCTAAGATCTTAGTAAAGAAACGCTTTTTAAAAGATATAGCGAAGACTTACTAAGAGAAAGAAAGAAAAAAACTAAAAACTACTAATAACGCGATATATATCGTAGAAACCTAAAATAATCTTTAAATCGAAGATCTCTAAGAGAAAAAATAGTATTATAAACTCTAAAAAATACGGGCTTTATAATTCTAAGAATAAAAAGTCCGCGCGAAAAAACTCGCCGTAAGAACTAATAAGTCTCGTAGACGAAAGAGCCGTACGATTCTAAATTTCGTACGAAAATCTAGAGAATACGAAATAACAGCGCGTACGAGAATACTAGTAGATAATAGCTAAAGCCCGTACGAAAAGAACGTCTACGAGAACGCGGTAACTTTAGAAGAAAGTACGAACTAGAAAATTTCTACAAGACGAAGAACTATAGAGTTAAGCTAAAAGTCGAAGATCTAGACGTATAATCGTTTCGAAGTAGTATATAAAGATAAAAAGTTAAAAGATAGATAGAAGAGAAACGAATAAGATATAATACGATATTATAATTATTTAGAAGTCTAAGAAACGCTCTAAGCGCCTAAATTACGTACGATCTATAGTAAGCTCTTACGAGTCTAGACTTATAACGGGTCGATTTAAGTTCTTATAAGTTGAAGCTTATAAGAGCTCTTTAGATTATAACTAGCTTTTCTATAGTATATAGATATACTTATTAGCTAGACTCTTAACCCTCTATAGTTAACTTAAAATTCTAATTAAGACTCTTTAGTTAGAGATAATCGACTTACTATATACCGTATAATTACGTAATACTCTCTTTATTTAATCATTATTCTTTCTCTCTTATCTTTTTAAGATAAATTCTACGGTTTATTTAACCTACTAAGTAATTTCGAAGCTTAGTAAAAAAAGTCTATTATTATAAGAGAATAAAGCTAGAGCTAAAAGCTAAAGCTAAAAGAGCTAGAGCTAGAGTTAAAAGCTAAAAGAGCTAGAGCTAGAGTTAAAAGCTAGAAGTCTAAAACGTAGAGCTAAGAAAGAACGTAAAAGTATTAAACTTCGTTAATATTTAAGAAATATTCTACGCGGTAATCTAACGTATAAGACGTCGAGATAAGAAAGTTTATAAAATATATCTTAAATCTAGTAAGAAAATAGAATATAAAATCGTAGCTAAGATATAGCGACTAAAAACGAAGTCTTATATAAAGAATAACTATCTAAAGTTAGTTAATAAAGACTATCTCTAGAAAATATACGCTAAATACGATAAAAAACCCGTTAAGAAAACTATCTAGCCGAATAGAGAATATACTATAAGTAATATCTAAAAAAAAATAAGTAATTCTAAGAAGAAAGAAGTTCTAATACTAAAACTAAAAACGATATTTCTATAGTTTTAGAAATAATAATCGATATTCTAGAAAAGAGAAAAAAAATAACTACTAAAGTACTAGCTATAAAATTACGAGATATCTCTTATTCTAAAAACGTAGTCTACGTTTAAGTTAATCTACTCTCTCTCTTAAAAGAAAAGTAAGACTTTAAGAGAATATATTAAAAAGAACGTAAAATAAGATTATATATAATCTTTATTATTACTAGCTAGATACTCTATTCTATTTATTCTAAAAAAAAATAGTAAGCTTCGTCTCTATATCGATTATAGATAATTAAACGATATTATAATAAAAAATCGATATCTATTATTTCGTATTAACGAGCTATAAAATAAGACTTAAGAAGCGAAATACTTTACTAAGTTTAATTTTAGAGACGACTACTATCTCGTACAAATTAAGAAAGAAGAAGAATAGAAAATAGTATTTTAAATACGCTACGATTACTTCGAGTATATAGTTATACTATTTAGACTTACTAACGTTCTAGTTACGTTTTAGAGCTTAGTTAATAACGTTTTACGTTCGTATTTAAATATATTTTATATAGCTTATCTAGACGATATTCTAATCTACTTAAAAACTTTAGAAAAATATACGAAATATATTAAAAAGATTCTAGACGTACTCTAAGAATAAAGACTATTTATCGTATCTAAAAAATATAAATAGTACTTCTAGAAAGTAGAATACTTAGAATTTATTATTACTCTAAACTATATTAGTATAGACGAAGCTAAGCTAAACGTAATTAGAGATTAGTCTATACTAAAAACCGTTAAGAAAGTATAGTCGTTTCTTAGTTTCGCTAACTTCTATCGTAAGTTTATCGAGAAATATACGTTAGTATACGAGTTACTTATAAGACTTACTTAAAAAAAATACGGGTTTAAATAGAAAGAAGAGTAATAACGAGTATTTAATTCGTTAAAGTAAATATTCTACGAAGTATCTATTCTCAAAATCTATAATTCTAAACTCTCTATTATTATAAAAACCGACGTATTAGACTACGCTATTAAGATTTATCTTAGTTAGCCCGACGAGTAAGAAAGACTTTACTCGATCGCGTACTACTCTAGAAAAATAACGTCTTTAGAACTTAATTATAACGTCTACGATAAGAAACTCTTAACTATCGTTATAGTATTTAAAGAATAGAGATACTATTTAGAAGACGTAAAGTACTAGATATTAGTATACTACGACTATAAGAATCTTATATACTTTACTACTATAAAGAAACTAACTAAAAGATAAGTTAAATAGACTAAAAAATTAGCGTCTTACAATATAAAGATTATCTATAAAAAGAAATCTAAAAACGCTCGTACGAACGCGTTAAGTAGAAAAGCTAACTATATTAAAGAGAAGCTAGAACTATAGTCTATAATACTTAGCTAATAAAAGAATGAAACTCTTATATCTACTAAAGCGTACGTATCTATATTTAAAATTATCTAATTATAGCTAAAGAAAAATCTAGAGACCGATTTATTACTTACTCTAATTAGACTACTAGTATCGGCGATACGCCTAGAAAATAACGCCTAGACGCGAAAAATTTAAGAAGTCTACGCCTATAATATAATAGTCTAAAAACTCGAAAAAGTAGAAAACGACTTTTAAATTACGCGTAACGTAGAAGATATAATTCTATATTTAAAATTAATTTACGTTTCGATAAAACTTCGAGAGAAACTCGTTAAAGATATCTACGAAGTACTAATATATAGTTACTAAAAAATTAAGAAGACGATAAAATAAATAACTAGAAATTACTACTTCTAGAGCCTAAAAAAAATAGTTTAAAAGATAGTTTCGTAATATAACTTATATATTAAAAGTAAGACCGCGAGATACGTATTCTATAAACTACTTTAGCTAATTATAGTTTTAAAGAGACTCTAGTAATCGATCTCGTTAGACTTTATTACGAATCTATTTAAGTTAGTTAAACTCTTAATTAATATTAAGTACGACTTAATTCTAGTTATTATTAATAGACTTACTAAGTACGCGTATTATTTATTATATCTTAAATTAATAAACGCGAAAGAGCTAGCCTATATATTTCTTAAGATAATTCTAGATAACTATAGATTACTAAAAGAGCTCGTATTAAATAGAGATCGGCTATTTATATTTTAATTCTAGTAGAGTCTTATCTAATAGCTTAGAATTAAATATAAACTCTCGATAACGGTATACTCTTAAATAGACGAATAAATTAAGCGTATAAACTAAACGCTAAAATAGTATCTACGCTATTATCTTAACTATATCTAAGATAATTAAGTTATATTACTACTACTAGTATAATTCGCGTATAATAGCTTAAAGACGTTAGCTACTTAAAAAACTCTATTCTACGCTAATTATAGACACGAACTAATAATCTATAGAGAAAAAATTCTAAGCGAATTTTTAGTCTAGAAAGAAATCTTTAAAGCGAACTAGCTAAAAGAGCTTTATAAATAGCTTAGTCTCGATATTAAATTTAACGAATATTTAATATCTCGCTACTATAATAAATAATACTAGAAGATACTAAAGCTAAAAAAAGAAGATAAAGTTTATCTTCTTAAAAGAAATATTAAAACTCGATAGCTAAATAGTAAATTAAACTTTAAGAAAATTAAATCTTTTAAGATTAAAGAAAAACTAGACGAGATTATATATCGTTTTAAACTATCTAGTACTATACGAATAAATCTAGTATTCTATATAAAACTACTCGAACTAGCGCTAGAAAACGCTACTCTAGTAGAATAAACCGAAGAAATAATTCTAGAAAATCTAAACGCCGATAAAAATAAAGATTAAGTCGTAGAAAAAATTCTTAATAATAACTACTATAGCGGTTAATTCGAATACCTTATTAAATAGAAAGAAGATTAGAATAATATTTAAAAACTACTAAAAAACTACGAAGACTATAAAGACCTTATCGTAAAATTTTATCGCTAAAATTTAGACCGATCTAAGCTAGAGACGCGTCGATCTTAAGAACGTCTAAGAACTCGAAATTAAAATTTAGAGTTTAGCGCGTCTAATTAACTAACTTAAACGTCTTTAACGGCGTAGTATTTAAACTAGTTCTAGAAGATCTAATAGTCTAGATAAAATTCATAGAGATATCGGCTAAGAACTCGCTACGTAAATACTTTAATAACCGCTTCTTCTTAGTATTCTTAGAGTTAACGAAATTTCTATTCTCTAAGTTCTCTAGCTTACTAAGAGTATTAATAGTATTAAATTTTTACTATAATATTAGAGTAGTACGACGCTTTAATAACTTCTACTATCTCTTAACGCGAGAAAGACTACTAGTAGTCTTTTATAACTACTCTTTAAAGACTATTCGCTCGAAACGAGTCTTCTTTAACGCTCGATAAAACTACTTAACTAAGACTAGAAGTAATTAGTAAAAATAATGATAAAAAGAGAGAAACGTATAATCTAAATCTTCTAATCTACTAGTATCGTAATTAATACGATCTAAACGATAATACTCGCTATAATAAGAAAAATCTAAAGCTACTTAATAGATAACTTCTAGATTCTCGATCTTTCACTAAGCGTTTAATAATAAATATTAGAAATAGAGTACGAATATCGTAATCTTTAAAGAATTAATCTTCGTATCTAAAGACTTATACTTAGTCTTCTACGAATCTCGTTTTCGTTTCGAAGATATAACGAAAAAAAAGTACTTATAAAAAGAAAAAAAAAGAAAAAAATAAAAGTAGAAAGAAATAATATATATCGTACGGGCTTAGAAAAATCTTTAAACTAAAGATTTCTAAGAGAGAAAATAGTATTATAAACTCTATAAAATATAGACTTTATAACTCTAAAAAAAGAAAGTCTATATAAAAAAAGATATCGTAGAAGCTAAAGAGTCTTATAGACGAAAAAGTCGTACGGTCTTAAATTTCGTATAGAAATCTAAAAAGTACGAAATAACGACGCGTACGAGAATACTAGTAAATAATAGCTAAAGTTCGTACGAAAAGAACGTTTATAAGAACGTAATAACTCTAAAAAAAAGTACGGACTCGAGAATTTTTTATAGAATAAAGAACTATAGAGCTAAGCTAAAAGCTAAAAGTCTAAACGTATAATCGTTTCGAAGAAGCGCGTAAAGACGAAAAGTCGAAAAGTAGATAGAAAGAAAAACGAGTAAGATATAATATAATATTACGGTCGCTTAGCGAAGCTAGAAGACGAATATTAAAAAGATATTCTAAGCGCCTAAATTACGTACGATCTATCTAAATTAATATAATTTAAATAGATTAATCTAATACGATTAATCTAGTTATATTAATCTAACTATTTCGATCTAAATTATAACTAGCTTTTTTATAGTATATAGATATACTTTTTAGCTAGACCTTTAATTCTTTATAGTTAACTTAAAGTTCTAATTAAACTCTTTAGTTAGAGGTAATCGGCTTACTATATATTATATAATTACGTAATACTTCTCTATCTAATTATTATTCTTTCTCTCTTATCTCTTTAAGATAAATTCTACGATTTATTTAATCTACTAAGCGACTTCGAAGCTTAGTAAAAGAAGCCTATTATTATAATAGTACGAAAAGTTAAACTAATTTTTACTACGAGTATAAAGAAATATTACCTACTAAATATTAAAGTCTATAAAATTTATAATCTCTAGAAATTTAGAAATAAAAAAAATACTAGTATAAGTATATAATTAATATTTTATTACGTTATTATAACGTTAAGACTTTCTCTAAAGCTATTAAATTTCGTATTTATCTACTATTTTATAACTCTAAGTAACTCTAAAAACTATAATAACTATCTTTTATCTTTAAGATGGTCTAACTTTTATATTATCTTTACTACTTTCTAATATCTTACTTTAGTTATATACTTTTTATTTAATAATAAAATTATTTTAATTACTTATATAATTTATTCGCCTTCTAGTTTATAAAATAATCTCGACATTAAAACTTACGATAATTTATCGTTTATATATAAGTAAGAGAAAACTATTAACTATATAATACTATTTTAGACCGTAAGAGAAGATAAATTATAAGCTTTATTTCTTAAAATAAGACCTTTAATAGATAAAATAGATTTTCTATATTATTAAAATAAAACTTATAAGTAATATATCGATAGTTAGTATTCTTATTTAAGTATCTATAGACTAAATAGTAAGTCTAAAGTACTATAAAGCGAAACCGATTAGAGTCTAGTACGGTTACTTATTCTTTAATAGAATATAAGTCTAATTATTAGCTAATTAATACTCTAATACTTAATTTAGTTAAGCTTTCTACTTGCCTTAGTTATAGTGTAAATATCTATAGCTAACGCCACTCGCTAGTTAGAAGAACAACGAGAGATTTATTATCGACTTGGCGGAGAGGTTCTCATTAGAAGGCTCGCGTGACCGAATTTTATTATGATGATACAAATTGAGAGAAGCTCTAATGATTAAATTATCGAGCGGAGTAGCTTATATACATTGAGCTGACTAAGCAGCGATAGTGCGACAGACAGACTGCCTTCGTTCCATCACATCACAACATACATTCTCGGGACACCGTGATCGACCGCTCTGTGTATATGGAGGGGTTGTGGTTGGGTTGTGGCTTTGGCAAGCTTGTCTGATTCGTTGTTTCTATGAACCCCGCAGTGGCTTAATATTCATGAACAGTGATGGATTGGAGCTATTAGCTACCTGAAGATAATGGAAGGAGAGGCTACATGTGCAGGCGTTTGTTCCCGCGGCGCGCCTCCCTCTATCTTTCCGGGGCCCCGTTCTTTATTAGACGCAGGAATAAGGAGGCAGGCATAACTATGAAAGTAGTAGCCGTAATCTTGATTATCATCTTCGCTTTGTCGGATCCAACTGCCGGTATCTATTACATCACCCACCATTATTTCTTGGTGGACATTTCATGGTAATTCGAAATCTGCATCGCATTCTCTACACATAGCCGTCGCGTTTTTGTTCTAACAATTCGCGAGGCGATAAGAGCGCGGCTGACGGGCCGTAGCAGGTATTTTAGTGCACCGCACAAATATGCATACTCGGTCTCCACGCTATTTGTCCGAAGGTAATGTCATGCAGCAAATGCTAAAGCCACACCACTCTTCGGTTTCTACTTTCGAAATAGTTGCCTTCTTGATGATCACTCCTTTGCTTTCTTTGCTATACTTTCTATCTGCGGAAACGAAGCGACAGTTTCCATGCGATTCGTACGACTTTTCGGGGCGAGGGCACTAATTCATGCAGCAGTAACACAGAGAAGAAATAGTTGCCATGCATTGGAAGTGGCGGCTCACCAGGCAGCGTGCAGCATCATCGATTCACCAAGAGAGGTAGTGGGGCAAACTGAGTCAGTGACGTAAGGAACGAGGCTCCGGATCATCGCTGCCAAGAACGACGGGCCATGTTCTTCAAGAAAGTAAATTATTAAGCACCAGCATGTATGCGTTCGGCGACCGGTTCTTAACCGCCCAGGGCCTACATCTCGTGCAGAAGAAATTCAGAGAACCCGTCAAAAATAATATGGCGTACCGCAGATCAGGGAAGGGACGGTCGGTAAAAGGCACATACTTAAGACAGCCCATACATGCGGGCGGTTCGGCCGTGCAGGCCGAGCCAAGCAGAGATAAGCGATATACCAAACGTCTCTCGCTCCTGCGAGGGTTCTCTTAGCGAGATGGTGAAGGTGGCATGCCCCACCTGTTCCAATGGCATTTGTATCCGGACCAATCGAAGCAGGAGACTGGAGGTACAGGTTGTAAGCCGACGGGGGCGGCTGGCGATCAGTGTGCATAATCATCGATCTGGCGCAATGCCTGAGAACCCGTCCTGCATCATGATTAAGGCTACGTCAGGCTCGACATAGTTACGCAGCTGTGCGTCTGGGGCCTAAACGAAGAGCCGCGTGGACTGACTGGGTTTATGGGGCGCAACGGTCGGTGTAGGGGGTGTTAAGGAACGATCTGTGCTATAAGGCCGGTAACGTACCTCACCGGGTTGTGAGCCGCGTGGGGCTATGGGGCGATAGCTACGGAATTTGAGGATCTTCCTCGGTAGTCAGCAAAAGGTACCTCAAGCAACTCTTCCCATTCCTCTCTTTAGGCTGTCTCAGCCCAGTGTGTCTTATACCTACGTTAGTGGGAGGCGAGTGTGACGGGCGGAATATCTTGCTGGACCGTGGCGGGACGGGATTTACTGCAACGACCTACCTGGACAGTTCGGAGTGATTTCCGACGCACGCACCTATCATGATTATTGTTTCCACCACTCAGCCAGCGCATCTCGCGATGATCAAACAAAGCTTACCTGTCGCCAGCAGCCATTGTCCCACGCTTATATCCCAATTATTCGGCCGTTACTCCATCAGTATGCGATATGCATTATTGCTCGATGCAGATAGCCCCGCCTACCCCCGGGTTACTTTCGCCTTGCATGATTTCTGCTTGCAATCACATTGCCGGCGACACCACTTGCTGGCGTCATCTCCACGCAACTTATCCTTGCCCTTACCTTCTATGCTAAAGATGTTCCGCCACCCAGCATCCCTACAACCACTTTGTTTATTAGTATATCCTCAGTATTAAACTTTTACCATCGTGACTGAACAGCACACGGATCTTGCCAGGCGAGTCATTCCTCGCTCATTGTCGACACCTCGGTAGCGATTCTAAAACCACTTCTGTCGTTGCAGCACGTCTAGGCACTGATGACGTCCATCATCAACCGGTCCCTGACTTTTGGGCCTGGATTCGATACTCATCTTGCCTTCGATAGTGTTGCGGATCCAACGCTACTCTCCGACCCCCTCACCAGTTTCTTCGATGGCGCCTTATTCCAGCTCTCCAGCCCTTGTCAAACCTCTTCCATCGGCACTGGGGACGACTTTGCGGCGCAATCTAGCAGCTCTACATCATTGGACACATTGGATATCGATATTCTCGTTGATGTGGGCAGCAATGCGGCGCGTTGGTACAGTCTTTTCCCTTGCGAGTCTGATGACCAGCAGCTCGACACGGCGAGCCAGAACACCAAAAGCCCGCAGACGACATCCGATTCACGTGAGCTTCCTGAATCAGGTAGCAAGCGTAAAAGCCCTAGAACGTCTACAAAGCGACGTCGTGGCGCGACAGCAAACACAGCCGAGGCACGGGCCAACCGAGAAGTGAGCCTGGAGAAGAACCGACAGGCCGCGAACAGGTGTCGGAAGAAGAAACGAGACTGGATGGACAGACTGGAGGAAAAGCACCGCACGCTTTCGGCGCACAACAAGCTCCTCCGCGTAGAGCTGGCTGAGCTAAATAACACCGTTTACGCGCTGAAAGAGCTGGTTCTCCGACACGCAGATTGCGGATACCGTCCCATCGACGAATACGTAAGGCGTGAAGCGGAACAGGTGCAAGTTAGGGTGTGCGGTAGCTTAACGCCTTCAGTGCTAGCACTTCCTAACTTATAACTTTCTCACATTCTTATTCTTTCCACTGTACCAGCATTAGCTTGAGCATGAACGGCAGTTTCTTTGGAACGTACATCTCTTAAACTGCGGTCTTAGATTCGATGTCGATGACATGTGCGGTTTTGTGAGGGTGAAAGAAGTGGGAGTTTGCTTCCCTTATTTTAATTATCCGTCTTTCTTTTGAAGCATGCTCCTGGTGTCCCGTGTCCCATAACCCCAAATGTTAGTAACTTACTTTCTATATGCTTCGTCGAAGGCCATCGAGCTTATCAGGTATGCAATGGTGTGACGTTGGCGGATTGAACAAGCCCACAGCGTGATAAGGTGCCGACTCAAAGGCGCGAGTGGACCGCTTGATTTTCGTTACGCGGCATACGTAGACAAAAGCGAGACGTGTCGACTGGTTTGTGCGAGTATAATTAAGAAGTGAACGTGATGCATCTGGCGGCGGCGGCGGCGGAGGAGGAGGAGTGTCCGAGGCCGAGAGATAAGAAGGGAGCCATCCAGAATATAAGACGTGGCAGCAAATTAGGCCTCCTGGTAGGCTCGGCACAGTACTTCCGGCCGGAGTGCTAGACGTCACCGCATTGCGACGAGCCAATGTGCGTAGGAGATTAAGATAGAGGCCAGCCAGATCCGTCCGTGCAGAAACTCTCGTGCCAAAACAGGTTTAAACGAATCCACCAAGTATGCAGCCATTGGTCTGAGGAAGCACCAGGACGGGAATGACGCGCAGAAGTGCTGAATCTGGGATAGTAGTTGTTTCTGTTCAGAAATGCTTCCGCCACTTTACTCTTCAGCAGGACAGTGTCAACAGGCTCAGGTTACAGATACATCCCCCTTTCAGAACAGAAGATAACTTACACAGGCATGAGTGGCTGGTTTCGGACGGCCCTTCAGCGAGCCATTTGAGCAGCGGGGATGAGCGCGGCACACACTCCAATACGATGAGGTACGGTGATGTGTGTCGCACGAGCGCAGATTTGCGTTACGGAGTATACTCCGCCCGGCGGCAATTTCTTCATCGCTCTAGGGAAACGCCCATGTTATTAGCCGGCCAGTCGTCCGATTATGACAGTGCTCCCCTCCCAATGCTTACCGACTGTTCTACTGCATGTTTGAGACTGATATACGACCTCGGTCTGACCTAGCAACACAGCTCCCTGGCTCTTTTCATCCTCCCGCGAAGCGGTCCACGTCCAGCAGTGGTTGATCAGGCAGATTTTGTCTCAGTTGCGCTCGTCGTACGTACACTATTCCGATCCGCCGACGACTGAGGTAGCAGGCATATAATCCAAATTTCCAGCTCTAGACCAGCGTCACACGCTCAGCCTCAAGACATCGTCTTCTCTTTAGCCCAAAAAGCGACCGAGTTTGGCTTGAGCCACCACTGCCACTTCAACCAAATGGAATGCAGAGCTATCGTTGCTGTCGTCTGTTAACGCCAGTAAGTTTAGGGTACTGGTTCGAGTCCTTCACCGTGCCGCATATGCTCACATCCGCAGTGTGACGGACAACGCCATACATGTACGCCGTGCCTGCTGCGGCACCGAACAGTGTCGATGGCGACCAGCGGCTTACATTTGCCATAAAGAGCCGCATTACGACTACTTCCGGGCAGGTAGAAGACTTCGAAGACGTTAATATTGGCATCCCTGTTGACCTGGATCTTTAGTGAGTCTGTGCAGCGGCCCGCCAGCTCGTCGATGTTAAATTCCAGAATACCGCGGAGGTAACGGAGGTAACAAATACCATTAGAGCACAACAGAATCCGGCCTCGGTCATCACAGATATAACGCCACATCAACGACTGAAAGTGGGGGGCACGTCCCTCCCAATTGAGCCAAGCCCCAACACGGATGTGAATGTGGAGGTGGGCGTTAGGGAGTCTGTTCAGATTTCAGGAGGCCCAGAAAGTGCGGTCGTTATAAAGTTCTATCCGGTGAAGGCATTCGATAAGCGCCGAACGTCGTAACTATAATGCAGTCAGTTCGTTCCTTTCAAAAGGCTACACCTCACCGATGCTGAAAGAATCAGAATATATAATACGCACTAAAGCGTGCAACGCACAGGCAGGTGCAATGAAGCCATATGAGTTAGTGATTAATGTTAATTTGTAAGGCAAAATTTATTAACAAGGTGGGTAGGGATGCGCTTATATATATCGGGTACCGGAGCCGGTACACTACGCCGACGGGGAGGCGGGATCACTCTCCGAGACGACAACGTGTTTGCGCAATGGTACAGAGCCATTCCTGGATCTAGATATCGGATTTCCATCTCGGCTAAAAAAGACATTGAGTATCTAAGCCTGCCAGGTAAGATCTCTCTTTCCCCTCATATCCTGTCTTGTTACGCTCATACGTGGCCCCGCAGCACCTGCATATCAGCACGCTGTCCACTTCCCCGTCGCTTTCCACAGGTGAGGCGGAACGCCTGCCTGCCCGTACTCGCACATGTGTCCAGCATCATCGACTATCGCATGTGCATCACTCGAGTGGTGACCAGGCGCGGGCTGCTGGACCCCGACCACAATGGCTTTGATGCACAGCTTTCACGATGATGCAACTTTACATCAGTCGTCTCGCTTAAGGCCGCACGAGATCACACCGCAGTGACGGCGTCGCAGAGGATTTGTGGCTTCCTAGTTTTCGCTCCATTTGAAATTTCCCGCGAGGTACCCCCTCCTTCTTTTGGGCCGCTGGAGCCTTTCGATCACCAACAAGCAATGTCTGCGGCTGGGAAATTGGGCCGTCGTGTACTTCTTGGTCTAAATCAGTGATTATCTCGTTTACGCTGGGTGGCGCCTCGTCAAGCTCTTAGAAGAGCCCATCCTCTCCTACACGATGGAGGCGGTCTAAGCGACGGTTAATGTTCTCGTAATTCTTTATCGTCCTTAATAGGGCATGACATTCCCAACCCGATAATCCCTAGAGTCCCGCATGCAAGCATTGTAGGAGGGAAAAGCGGTCGGAGTTTCGGATGAGGAGGCGACCTGTAGGCTCTCCTCTCATCCCTTATGGTAAAAATTTCCGCCAGTCTTATGTAATGTTGGTCGTCTGTGGTTGCTCGTGCCGGGTGGTTCGATATGCGCTTTCGAACTATGTCTCTGGTAGGGCCCTATGGGAAATCTGCGATAGCCGCCATCATTATGTCGTTCTAGTTATTGCAATAGTAAGTTTATGGAATAATATTCTGAATGGAACATGAGCCCAATCGTTGACTGATTAATGCCTTGATGCCTGATTTGATTAAGCTTTCTATTTGCCTCGATTATAGTATAAATACCTATAGCCAACGCCACTCGCTAGTTAGAAGAACAACGAGAGATCTATCATCGACTTAGCGGACGGGTCTCTATTTAGAGGCTCGCGTGACCGAGTTCTATTATATATCTCTTATACTATTTCTTTAAGATACTTCTTAAGTACTATTAGTCTCTATACCGGCGTAACGGCTAGTTAGAGAAGAAATTAGTTTACTTAGAGAAAGACTAAGCTCTTAGTCTTTAGTTTTAATTAGTCTTCTAGTAGCTAGAGTAAATACTACTATTACTTTAACCGCGCGTATGTCTACACGCTACTTCTTTAGCGGTCTATCTATATATCTATTATTAGATCTTTTCGTATCTAACTATCCGCCTAGTATAAACGCGAGATCTCTAAACCTATTTTCTAAATTAATTAATAATTTAGTCTAAAGATATATCTAACGCGAATACTCTAAAAGAAAGTACTTAACTATTTCTCTCTCTACTTCGTAGTTATATACGAGTGCCTTTACTTACTTAATTAAGTATAACGGCTTATTTAGACTCGCTTTCGACGTTCTTAACTATACGATAGCTACTACTTCTTATAATTTAGCTAGTTATAAAGCTTCTAAGTGTGAAAATATACTAACGCGTAGTTAAGCTTACGTATCGGCTCGTCTATCTTAAAAGTTTCGAAGAAGCTATTCTACAGTCTCGGAGTAACTGTTTTATATCTAGCTAGTGTTAAAAGCCGTATTAGATTATCTAAAGAAGGTTCTCGGTTGCTCTCCGTGGCCTATAGTGTTAAGTTATGCGCCTTCTCGTTGCCTATAATATCTTAGTTTATAGGCACCTACCTGGATACAAATGATATATCTATAAGAGTATCGGGTTCGCTGACTTCGGTCTCTCCGACGAAGTAGACTTGTTCACACCGAGTGCCTGCGAGCATCAGCATCACAGCGTCCACAGCCACAGGCTCATTAATGTGCAGTGGCCTTGTGATCCAGGCTTGCGTAACGCGTTTGAGCTGACGCATTTGCAGGACCCGGACCGCTACCCGAAAGCGTTTCCTGCCCTCTTGCTCTGGTATCACTTATGGTGTGGCAACCTTCGTTCATGTCTAGTCCTACTGAGTGTCTTCCTCCTCTCTTTAGGCCACATCGAGCCGTGGCTGCTAGGTAAAGCCTACAGAAAGTGTAGTGATTGGGCCCTCGCCCTTCTCTGCTGCTTCCGGGCTCGCTAACGCTTTCTGTTACCGTACCGTTCGCTACGACCAGTGTACTAGGGTTGCGATAAAGTGTTTGTTTGATGAACTCGCAATGCAGCGCTAGAGTATAGATGTACGCCGTAGACCATGCCGTCGCGTTCTTGGTCTCGAAAGGGGCTGGGATGGGGTGCTTCGTGAGCGAAAAATAAGGCCTTCTAACGATCGCAGAGGAAAATTGAAAGAAGACGCTGATGAGGAATTGGCTCTCCTGATCTGATGGAGGAACTGGAAATGAAGATGTACGTAGGTCAGTGCTACCTCAGCATTGAGGCAAGGGAAACACCGGGTGATGAGGGAGAAACTGAGACCTACCAATGTCGCCCAATGTGGCCTGTAAGCACTGTGCATCGCCCTTGAAAGGCTCCTAGAGGCCGAATCATCGGCCAGACAATGGTGAGGGCATGGGAAGACGCGTGCACTCAGTGCTTGGAGATGAATGCCGTTATGGGGCGATGGCTTCGGAGACTTGAGGCGGCTCAGAGCGTCGGCCTCGACCTCCTTCGACACGGGGGTCTGACAATGACAGAAGGACCGCAGGTGCCGCAATGCATTGGCATTGTTCTGAAGGGGCAATCAAGATGGTGCAGTGTGCGGGGAACAGAAAATGGAAAAAGCGATCGCCTGTGGGGCAAGGGCAACGATGACTCGGTAGAGACATCCGGGGTAGTGGTGCGAAGGTGTTATGGTGTTTGCTTGGGCGGGAAAAGCGCCCGTTAGTGCGAATCGCGTCTAGGGTGGCGATGGGGAGGCGGACAGCACCGCCGACGACTCTCTGGCGCCAGGCAGGCAATTATGCCGCTAGTTTGACGTCATGAGGGACGACAAAGACGCTTGAAATACGCATCCCCCGCTGAAAGACTCTAGGATTCGGATAGCCTGGTGCACCTTACCACACTGGCCGGTCAGGGGTCTGCGGGATATTCGCCATCGACGTTTGGTGTTCTGGTTACAAAGCGCACGCCGAAGCAGCACTATATTGACGCAGACTTGCTCAACATTCGAGATAACGATCCCATATAGCCAAAGCGGACTTGCCGTCTGTGATCTCGAATCATCCTTCCTGGCCATGGGCAACGAGGACCGCGCCACATACCCATGTTTCTGGAAAGGAGAGCAATCTCGGCTGTTGAGCCGGGCTGCTGCTCCACCTGCACACGCAAACGCAATGTCCTTCCGGCTAGTCAGGTTTAACGCAGGATCTGGCTGGACGAACCGCTGGACTACCCACTCGGGAAGGTAAAGGAAAAAACGACCGCGTCTAAAGAGGTATGCACGGGGTGAATCACACCGCGGACGGTGTGGCACTGACCAATAATGGTTCGTTAAGAACGCATTTGTTAGCGCTCGAAGAGTCAGCGAATAGATGGCTGGCGCACCCGCTCTCGTACGTAGATACGGCGCTAGTTGGATGTTTGGTCGTCTCGGATACTCAGCTAATCAATCACGAGTGCACACATCCATGAATTCTTGGATGGTGTAGTAATTTTTAGCTTGTACGCTGCCGCCGCACGTGGCCCGCTGGTCAATGTTCCGTCAACTAAGTGTAAGAAAGGACGCCGCCTGCACTAGGCGTCTCCATGGGTAAGCCGCCCTAAATACTCCTCAGACATACCGCCGCAACCCCCGACGTCTTCTTTTTTTTTCGCCATTGAGACGTGCTCACCCACCAGACGATGCGTGTCTCCACGGAGAGAACAGCGACCCCCGCGCCCTTCGACGTGCCTTATGCCCGAACCCTTGGACGCTGCTCGTCGGGTCTGGTCCACGGTTCCTTGCATCACATGGCCGGCAGAGGCATCTTGACTTGCAGCCCACCCGTTTTCCCGGCACCAGCGCATCATCAACTGGATGGGTGAATCATCATGCTGGCCTCTGCCTCGCTGTTCCCTTAACGGTCCCGGCATTCCTGTACCGTTACGATCATAGGAAGCATTGCCGGCCATCTCACTTCGGAACAGTGTCAGTAGCGACGTAACCGACCATGGCCGTGAAACGGAGCGTGAGCGGCCTACACAGAACTGCCTGTTCTCATGTAATCACCAGGATCCGACTGCATTGGATACTCCTGGTCTATGCCGGGCGGCCAGAGAAATAAGGATGTCTGCCATCGGAGTTAGCCTGGAAGAGCTAGGAAACAGAAGAGAAAATTGGCCGTTGATATGTATGGCACCACACGTTCGCCACCTGGTACTTCACGCCACCGACGAGGATGCGGTCAACATGATTCCCAGTACCTACCTCAATCGAAACATTGTTGAGCTCCTCCTGCCAGAGTATCGGGTTTATTTGTCCAACATCTGTCATCCACGACGGCAGAGTCGTGTCCCCGGCTGCGTCATAATTGATGCTATCTGCCGTCGCTGCGCTGGAGGGAGCGTTCTTGGAGGCATTGCTTGTAGTCACGTCATGGGCGCGTCTCGCCGGATTTGATATCTGATTGGAGTCACCGGCGGCAGCCAGGGCGGCGTGAACGTCGTCCGTTCTCAGGGCACGCGTCACGTCGGTTATGACGCGAAAGCGCATCTCAACGAGCTGGCGGGCTAGGGCGACGGCGGCTTGTTTGTCGGCGATAGAGCCTATGCGGGTGATGAACTCTTTGAGGTCGTCTACCTGGGTCTCCAGGTCCTGGATGCGTTGCTTTAGCGCCGAGGTGCGTCGCTGGTCTCCTGCGGCGTCGTAGGCGCAATCGGGTCGCTTCTTCGCCAAGCATGGCGTGCACACAGGACGCGCGCCGTCACACTAATGAGGCGTCAGACAGGTGTGAGAGAAGGGTGCAAGAACTGACCTTGTGCTTGCGCTGTTGGCACGGCTGGCAGGCAACGAGGGTGACATGGTTGCGCTTGGGCGTCCGTGAGCGTCGTGTCGGCAGCGAGTCACGACAGCCAAGGGGGCCAGCGGGATGGTGCTCAGCGGCAGCCTCATCACCGGCCGAGCCGGTTCCAGAAGGCCCGGGAAGGGGCTGGACGAAGATATGTTTGGCGCTGGCGAAAGGAACAGACATGGTGAGAGATTTACAGGCGTTCAGGGCAACCTGAGGCACAGAACATGCATCTATTACTGCCCCGACGGACCTCAAATCGTTACCAGGTGCGGGCTCGAAGCGACGACATGGTGACGCAGCTCCCGCGATTAGGTCAAGTTTTTCTTCGGACAGCTAGCCTCTTTGGCATCAGTAATCGATTGCAGCTGTCCTGCTGCCTCCCGGGGAAATATTACAAGTGGATGAATACGGGGAAGGGTGGTCACAGATTGTTCAACTCGTCCCACCGGTAGATCATCAATGGCAGACACGCGCGCACCAAGCCAGCCAAAGTCCCGCCGGGACCCAGTGTCGACTCAATCAGCGGTTTAGCATGCTCCTGCTGAGCATCGCACACCGTAAATTCACCATGGCAATCAGTCCATTATGCCCATCCGACCGTACCTGGACCAGAAAGTTGCGAAGTGCGGTCAGGCCCATTGTCTGTAGCTTAGGCCCACGTTGGCAGATGCCAAACGTCACAGCATGCATAGCACAGCAGAACCCTGAAGCATGTTGGGAATTCCGCTCTTGAACCGCTAGGCTCTGCGTCCGGTTTGCAAGGAGAAACTTCAAAACCAAAGTCAGCCGAAAGCATGCGCTCGGGACCATGTCAGATATCCGGTGAGCGAGGATTAACAAAGAACCTCAACAGTCTTAGAGTGCCTTTAAGATCCTATGCTTCGGCTCCTAGGTAGTAGCTGCTGCTTGGGGGCTTCTACCGCGAGAACACCGGCACCGTCTTGCGGCAGAGCGTATCCAGCCGCGCGAACCTCGGCTGTGCGCACCGGCAGTTTCTCGAACCCCTTACAATACCTATGGCTTCCATCTGGCGGATCCGGAGTTGGCAGAATCATGGGGGGTTTCTAACATCACATTTCAGCGAATTCAGCGAATTATATTACGCTTTCGCCACCGAATCGCCGGCATGGAATATACTCCGACCGCGTCAATCCTTCTCACCCAGCTAATCGTTCGCCCATCGACGCTTTGAGGCCGGCGCAGAAATGTATGCTTGATTGGGCTGGCACTGCCTTCCGCCAATCACCTGCATAGTCACCGCCCTTCGCCACCCTTCACCGTCCGCAGCCACTGTTCCTACGATCTCAACAGTCGCAGGCGATCGGCCTTTTCGAACGTTGCACCATAGCTGGACCCTGACTCTGCGCGAACGGACCTTAACGAGCCCAGCCTATCGCCCTATCAAGACCTTCTGTCCGCTTGCTTACCTTCTTGCTTTTACCAGACCGACGCTGTCGTCTCAGTACGAGCACGTCCGTCCCTCTCCTTCCACCGTTTCGACTGCGATCGTTGTGCCTTTCTCTGCGCTACCTGCAGTTCCATAGACCATTCCTAGTCGCTACGAACCATCATCTTACGCATAATACGGTCTACGTCGTATTGCTCGTTCGAACAAACTTCACTTCGACACACAGTCATAGGGGCTGCTGCTCAATGGAATCATGGGTACACGCGCTGGTACCGGGTATTCCTCTGCCTTGACGCTCCCTCTACTGCGTGACGGCATCGGATAAGAGCCCTGCTCAAGAGGGCGTCGATCGTCTCTGCACTGGTAGATGTTCTACATTGGCATCCAACCCGGAAGCCTTCGAGAAGCCGGAAGGTTCTTCGCTCCTAGGTTGCATCTTTTTACTTATCGAGCCCGAAGCAAACCCAACGGCGACGGTTGGCGTTGCTGGCTCTAGAAGATAGGTTAGCGTGAACAATTACCGATAGGTTCATCAACTGTCACTCATTACCGTCATCAACCCTCGCGACCGCCACACATCGAAGTGCCAAATGCATGGGAGCTTCGCGACTTCTCCACACGCTCACAGTGATCAGTGCTGTTCCTTTGCATCGAGTCTATTATGACCAAATGGCGGCTGATCTTGTCGCAAAACCCCCATTTGTTCCCTCTTACTCCCGTGCCGCTATTGTCTGCCACACAGCCTTTCCCCTCCTGTTCGCGCTCGACCGGCTACCTTTTCCTCGAAAGTACCTCTGATTATACGTCGCCATCTGATTGTTCATTATTCGCAGTAGGGGGCAATTTTGCCACGCTTAGTCCTCGCAGAGACGGAGCCCACGAAACACACGACGCTAGCCCTGTCGTCATCCTTATCACCGCCATCACACGATTGTAACGTCCGGCCCGCTATCCATCTCGTCAGTTGCGCCCGCGTCACCCGCCAAGCAGCCGTCAAAGCTTCCCGGCTTTTCGTTCCCCTTTCATCGCATGGACATTCGGATCGAGACGCCGACGCGATCGATCGCTGCGCCTCGTATCACAACACTGTAAATCCTGGGCTGTGGCGACATTCTGATTTTCGTCCTGGGGAAGCTGATGGCATGTAAGAAAGTGGAGGGGGCGGGAGAAGTGCTGTTCTACAGTCACCTGTCCCCAACACGGCGATCATCTAAAAAATTTTCGATAAAACACGTTTTCCAGTCGACTTTCCTCCTGGAAAGCAAACCAATCTATGCGACGTGCTGCTTCGTTAGGCTGCGCTACGTAGAAGAAGAGAATCATTCACTCGCGCGCTTTGTTTAGCATTTCCTCTCAACGAAGCGATCACGACGATATGCTCTCTAACGCGATCCCAGTCATAATTGTTCGTATCACTTGGGTGCTTCTCGAAGTTTCCGGCTTTTGGTGTACGTCATCGAGCACAGCGTTTGATGCCATAAGCTCTTTAACAAGGACAACGATCCACTTAATAGCGTACATCTGAGGGGTTGGAAGACGCTTCAAAGACGCCATTGTAAGGATGTGGAGGTGGGTACAGGACAAGGCTGCGTCGGAAGAATAAAGAGATGATTTTTATAGTAGTGGTACAAGGCCTTAAGAGACAACAAGCTGATTACGCTTGGGCAAGGAGATAATGATGGAAATTGAGGTCAGCTATAACCGAATCTACAATACTTGCGCATCAGACTTCACATGCAAATTCGACTATCAAAGTATTGATACTGTTTTTGTTAAAAACTTCTATTTAGTGGCAATTTGTCTCTAGTTTCACCGTGGTTTCACCCCCAACGCGTGAAGCCGATGTTATCCCGGGCGGCTCCAAGTGAGACGCGGCGACGCGTCCTCCTCCCGCTTTCACCTCCACATTAACGCACTGCGACTTGCCTTCCGCCGAATAACGCCTCCCAGCTGCATCCTTCACAGCCTCCTTGACTCTGTCTGATCCCCCACATCATTGCTCACTCGAGTGATCGGGGTCCGCCGCCATGGCACAGCTCTCGGAGAGCAGCTCGCCACCATCAGAGATCATCCGATTGGAGATGCACTCAACTCATTTCGAGCTACATTCAAGTCAGCTCCTCCTCACACAAGTCCTCGAGGCGGAATAGACTATTTCAGTAGTAGTAACCCAGCCAAGTGAGTGCGACCTCGAATGCAAGTAGTGTAAGCTAACGAATATAGCGAGAAGTCTCGTGCTTAGGCTCATGTCTATCCTCCAAGAACTAACCGCTGCTTTAAGTCTTCCATCTGATGACGAAAAGGGCCTTCTACTTAGCGACCTCGCTCTGCTAACCTCTCGCCTCTCCACATACCAAACGGACGCTGGACACACCGCCTAGCTCGTGAAGAACATTATAGATGAGAATGATGACCCTACGATATGGCGACCGTATACGACCTCATCCGCCAGACGCAGCCCGTCCCTCCGACATTCTCTCCCCCGATAGCTCCTGCTTTAGCAATCCTACCGATTACCCCTAAGCGCACCACCTCGTCGGTCAAATAGACGCCTATCGTCTCCAAAACAGGCGGCTACATATCCATAACCGAGACAAGGACAGAAATCGATCCTCTGCTCAAGTTTGAGGTGGAGCAGAACCTTATCGTCGACCATCCGGGGGTCTTCGATACTTTTTTTTTGGGGGGGGCGAGTCGCAGAGCTCTCCGACACAGCTACAGCCGTGTTCGAGGCTTATAAGGAATCCCCCACGCCGATGTACACTGACAGCGTCGGCTGGACAGACTGGCCACCAGACTGCAACCAGAACGAGGTGCTAGGCTTCCTCCGCCGCCGCATTGACAAGTTCATGTCGCCGACTAACGACCACGGCTTCCTCCCCGCCCAACGACGGCGGTCACTGCGCCGGACCAGCCTCTCGAAGGGTCTACCGCAAAACGGAAACTCGATGTTGGCATTGCACTTGGCGAGCCTGAACTGCGCGTAGATAAATAAATCATTTGCATACGTTTTTCAGAAGCAGCCATCTGCATATGCTTACGTCCGAAGAGCAGTTGGAAGCTCAATGTTTGTGATGTATGAATTTTTTTTCTTCCTTGTTGTTCAATGCTGTGCAACCAGACAATGAGGACAGAAGTGTACCGTAATCTAGCAGCAATTTGTACCTGCGTCTGAGGCACAGGCGGCTGCCCATTTGTTGGAATCCAGCATCTTTTTCAAGTGCGGCAATGGCGGCAACTTTACCGATGATATTCATATTCCCCCGCCCCGCCCCTGCCCCCGCCCCCCTTTCTGCTGTGCCGCAAGCTAGTGTGTATCGAGTCATACAGAGCAGTTTCACGACGCCCTGGTTGAGAGGCACCCTGACAGGTTCTGTTGCCGTATCACTCTTGTTATTGGTGACATCGAACCATCAGCGGACCACTACACTGCAGCGAAATATAAGTAAGCATCATTCCATATCACTAACATAATTCACAGTTGGCGTATTCAGCTTCACGCCGGCTTCTCTGCACAATGCTTGATAGGCGCGACAACTCGGACGATGCACCAATAACGGTCGGCTCCAAGAGTTGGCAAATGATTTACCTGGGAAATTAGCCAGTGGTAGGCTGGAACGTATTTATTGCCACCATAGTAGTCTTCTGTGATCAACCAAGGTTGTTGCGGACATAGACCAATCCGTTAGCAAGCTTCACCGTCAAAATCGAGTAGGGGTATGCATGAGTTCGGTAAATGTGCTGCCTCCCGGCCGTTTCTGTCCATAATGCATTAAACCTCTTCTCCTCCCTCCTCGTCACAATGGACGCATTATTGGCTGACCGAGCAGTTCCATTGACCATACATTGAACTAATCGTATCGAGCCAAAGCAATATGATCGAAGGTGGACACCACAAACTCTTAGCCGTGACTGTTCAAACCTCCAAAGAAGCCATGGAACCTCCCGACGTAATCTTGAATCCTGCCTGCCTCTTAGCCAATAACTCTTGAAGATGTATAAGTACTCTCCTGGAGAGCTCTTACATCGCCTTCTTTTCGCCAGATATCATCTTGATTTCACCAACTAGCTGGCTCGACAGCGCGACAGCCGGGTCATTCGTAAAGTACGCAGCACCAGACCGTATACCTGTGGCACATGGGTCGGAGGTAAGTTTGTAGATAGGCTAAGCGCACCCAAGCTTCCGACAGAGGACTTGATCTAGTGTAAGCTTGATAACATAATATACTTTAAAGTCGAGTATGCGTTCAAGGAATTTGTATAGATGTAGTAAACACACTCACCTATAATTTGTTCTCTAAGACTCGAACCATCCTAGTTACGTATATCTAAGAAAGTTTCAATCTTAGATGCTTAAGTTTCCGAGAGCGACTAACCGGCGTTTATCGCTTCCCCTATAACTAAGTTGTAACTTCTAAGTAGGATGGTATCCGCTTTAACAGCGGTCGTATCTACAGATAGACGACTCTTTCTTAGTATCTATTCTACCTTACGAAGCTATACGACTACCTTACGTGCCGTATACATTTTTACCGCCTTCTTACTACTAAAGAGGTTGTTATAGTAACTAAAAGACTTCTTTAGACGATTCTATATTATAACTTTTATCGAATGACTTAAACCTAGCCTAAATTTCTAGAACGTGGGTATAGACTTACGTCTACCCTAGTAATACTCTATTTAGAGAAATTCTAAGTGTAAAATTAGTATAATATATACGTGTAAATAGCGAAAGTAGTTATCTCTAAGAAAACCTACCTAATTTTTATTCTCCGCGTTATCGCCGTTACTCTTAACTTTCTTAATTACGTTTTTTCTATTTTCTTTATTATAGCTTTAGTTAGAATCTTAAGTTCTTCTCTAATAGTTATAGCTTTAGCTTTCTTCTTACTACTAAAGAATTTAAAGAGTTAATACTAAAACACTCGCTATTACTACTTAATACGTTAAATCTAAAATTAAGCGAGATTATTTAATCGAATAGTATCTCTTATATCTATTCGAAGTCGAAAGTATTTAAAACTATACTCTAAGTATAAATATTACTAAAGATAGAGATAGTCTTACTATACTATATACCGCTAATCTAGAATAGTAGTTAACTAGAGTTTAACATCGACATCTCTTATATATATATATGTATATATATATATGTGTGTATGTGTGTATATATATATATATAAAGATGATTTTATTTTTTCGTATAAAACGTATAGTATAGTAGATATACTCGATTAGTACTAACGAATAATATCCGCCTTTACGCTATATAGAATAGCTAGTAGTTAAAGCGTTATAATAAATAAAGAGCTTCTTACTTATAATATAACTTAATTAAGTATAAGCTTAATCACCTTCGTTATTTATTATTAGATAAGTTTATAATAGAATATAAGCCTAATTATTAGCTAATAAATATCTTAATATTTAATTTAATTAAGCTTTCTATTTATCTTAGTTATAGTGTAAATTTCTATAGCTAACGTCGCTCGCTAGTTAGAAGAATAACGAGAGATCTATTATTAACTTAGCGGACGGGTTTCTATTTATAGGCTCGCGTGACCGAGGTCTATTAGTTTATATTACTTACTCTGAGACGACATTGAGTTAAACACCAAGTAGATTAAAATATTAAGGACGACACTCAATTTATCAAAATATTCGACCGATCAAGCGCGAATTCCGTCAGATGCTAAATACGGTCTTTGCTAAGATATAGTACGCTAACGTCCCTTACGAACCGTTGCTAGTCTGGACCATGTCGAGTAATGTAGGCTTACTTCCGTCTTTTCTATTTTGGTTTTCGGCGTCGTTGCTAATATCTTCTACCAAATTTTAGGGTGTATAGCGATGGACTAAATAACTTCTGGCTATCTTAAGAGGATGCAAGAAAAGATTACATATACAAGAGATTGTTCCCTAATCAGCTACTAATAGCGTGATGCATGTTTAAAGTCTTTTGTTGTGCGTAACAAAATTATCTCCAAGCCCGCATCTTTCCTTTGTTTTTTTTTCTTTGTTGTTGCTGTCCTTTATTTCAGCCTGCTGGGCCCTGATACTCTTTGCGACCTCTGTCGTCGGCTTTTCCAGATCATGTTCATTATTTTGCTCGCCTTCCTTCTCTCCATGCTGTTCGCCATCTCCTCCTTCCAGCATCCCTCAATTCCTAGACTTGCTATCTCCATTTCCGCCCATCGAGGGTATCTTACTTGCAGCTCTGTGCTCCATCCACATATCTTCCTCATGCCTAACATTCTCATGGCTTCCTGTCCTCCTTCGGCGCGTCCCACGACGCATCCTTCTCCTCCGGCTCGTCCACTCTTTCCTCAAGCTCCTCTTCCCTCTCACTCTCCAATTGCTCTTGCTCATGGCCCTTGCTCTTCAAAACAGGTCTATCAAGTTCAGCGGCATTTGTCTTCGCCATAGGCTCCTCGTCCGGGCCTTCTTCTTCGTCTTTCTTCTTCCCTGCTACATTCCAGCGAAGACTCCACCATAGCTGGCTCAAGCCGAGGTAAGGCGTGTTAACAGGGCTTGGACCTGTGTAGATGAAGGTGTCGTACATCCAAGCACCGAAGAAGCACGCGAGGAAAGGAATAAAAGTGGGGACCCAGAAGAAGTAGTTCCCGGCCGTCCAAGCCTCATTCGGGTATCCGACCATAGACATGAAAGCCCTACCACTCAGGTCTCGGGCCGGGTTGATTGGGGACCTGATTCATCTTAGCTGGTATCTTTTTTTTTTCGAAAGGGGAGGTGGTCTGGTGGGGACGGGGCGCAAGAAGCTATGACAGGCAGGCTTACCCTGTCTGCCAACCAAAACAGCTGATGAGAGCGAAATTTAAAAAGAACAAAGCCATGGTGAAGACACCACCTCCACCTTTCTATGTTGGTTGATTAGCGAGGATCATTGGCCAACGGAAGCATGAATGCACGTACTAAGTCCGCACCATTCTCATCTCTTAGCGCGAAGATGCAGAAAGTGGTTGCGAAATTGCCGACGAACTCCGACAGGAACTGGTTGCCTGGCGGGACGAACTCAGCCGGGAAACTAGCGAAGAGTTTTGCCGATGACGTCTGCACCGGTGGAATCGTCCTGACGCCCAGCCCCTCGAAGTGATCTATGGCAGGGAGGTATTGTCCGTAGACGACAGCTGCAGCGCAGAGGCCACCAAGGAGCTGAGCAGCCATGTAAGCGGGAAAACGTCTAAGAGGAACACCGCGGAAAAGACAGTTGGTGAGCGTGACGGCCGGGTTGAGGTAGGCGCCAGAGTCGCCGGCCACGTAAATACCGAACATAATGCCAGCAGACCATCTAGTTAGTAAATGTCAGTGCAAGACCTTTTTGGAAGCACACGGATACGAAAACTACCCAAAGCATATGTTGATCCAGGACCCGTACTCGTTCTGGCTGAGATATGTCTGCGCGCATACCGAGTCTCCAAACAGGACGAGTATGAAGACGCCCCAAAATTCCAGGAATGGCTCTCTGAGAAGCAGGCGGATCCTGCTCCAGAGTAGGTGGTCCGGTTCGGCTTCGCCGGATTTGCAGCATCCAGCGGCAACGGGATCAGCCTGCAGACCGAGATGCTCGCGGGCTCGGTGGACTGTGGTTTTCACATGGCCCCAATCTCCGTCTTTACTTTGATTAGAAAATGCGGGTAGTGATGTCTGCCCATTATTGAGCAATTCTCCGCATCTTTTGATAGCGTGCCGCATCCTGGATCTGTAGAGGATGACAATGGCGGCAATACCTTCAACGGCTTGAATGGAAACTCGTAAAAAAAAAAAAAAAAAAGGCTTGAGGAATAGGACCCAGACGGGAACACGGGATAGGATGGTAATTCAGTCCGACTGTAAAAGTTCAAAAACGGGTTGATCTAGTAAGTACGTTGTCACTCCAGCATCAAGTGAAACAAACGCGCCGCATCGAGGGCATGACAAACTTTCGAGCAGAAACTTTTTATCTAAAAAGACTAGCGAAAGCTCGATGGGTTGAACAATGGTATTGGCATACGTAATAATGAGTTAGTACGCGTTGCTCTTAATTTCTCCGACGCGCCGATGGCGTCATTCGCTAGTCATCTCCAAGTGGCAACCACACCCTCACTATGTCTCAAGAGAATGAAAGTTTCTGGTCTATGTGAAACCATAGGGTAACTTCGCAAGCGTGCATATAACCGTCCGTCGACAGATTGGACGCTGGGTTACGAGAGGTGTGGCTGATGTTTCTAACTACTGAAGCAAGAAGTGTTTGGCTATTTCTTCCCGCCATCCGCACGGGCATTGTGATGAGTCTTTCCACCTAAACTTAAAAAGCTATCCATCTAGTCTCGGTCTCGCCGCTCAACTGGACAATTACTGCCGCTTCCACGTCGTTCAGCTTTGTCATATAGCTCTTTAGCGTGGTGTTGCGAGAACACTCCATCAAATTTGCAAATAAAGCACCCTCCTCTCAAAACATCTGATGGAAAATGAGCCCAATCACCTCCGTTACTCATTATCGAATAGTATATTAGCTTAGTCATTCGTCCTAAGATGTCTAGGGATGAATGACTAAGCTAATATACTATTCGATAATGAGTAACGGAGGTGATTGGGCTCATTTTCCATCGCCATGTAGCTCCATTAGCCGAGAGCAGGCCAAAAAATCGGCAGGGTGTCAGAATTATATAGCGTACTAGTACGCACTGATATAGTGCGCCGCTTATTTTTGCCAGTCCAACATATGCGGCTCATCAAAGGCGGGATCTTGCTTAGTCCTCGTCTAACTGACTAGCGAAGTCCTAATCCCGGCTAGAGGCTTGCACGTAGGCAGGAGTCTCCAACTATAGAAGACTAAAATAAAAGAATCGGCTCTCTCCAGGATGCTATAAGCAACTCACGCAGATGAACGACGTCGCTGCCGCCCAGGCCTGACCTTCTTTCCTAGCGAATCACCTTAAATAGTGTGGCTGCGTTACGGTACTGCACGCGACATATCCACAGTGGCCCACCAAGCGGTGAGCCGTTGGTCACGCTGTGCCAAACGTCCTTAAATCATAACAGCCTGGTCCACCTTAATGGCGTCGTTCCGGTTTCTTGATAGCCTGCAAGTCCCAATCACATGGTAACAGCGGAAGTGCTGGTGAGGCCGAAGGTGCTGAGACTACTGAATCTCGGATAACAGGCGGAGACGCGTGATCTGTGCCATGCAGTCGGGCCAGGCTCGGAAATGGGCAGTATACCAATTTAGCCGTCATAGGACGCAAACGAATATTACTTAGCGTAATGATGACGATGACTATAGCGTACGACTGGAGATTTCAAAAACAGTGTATCGACACACTATTTGCGATTTAGTTTCGGAGTAAGACATCGACCGATCTCTGACAGTTCTATGACGTGCAAACATCGTGGTCGAAGTCGTTCATGCAATCCGATCAAAGATGATTACTAGATGACGAGCGCAATGTCTGCAACAGCCCACTTGTTCCCCGCATGAAAGCATTATAAATATCTCTGATCTCAAGCGACGAAACTTTCAACGAGCGTTCTGCACAGACACATGGACTGTATTCCTGCGAGCCTACGCGCGGAAATACCCAGCATGCCTTCTTCTTCGATCGGTACAAACACCAATCAGAACGACCCTCTTCGGCACCCTCTGCAAGCGACCGCTATGGCCATTGACGCCGAAGTTCAGGGAGAACGCCGTGCGCCGCGCATGAGCCACATGCAGAGTGCGAACGAGGGTCCTGCCGACATTATCGGAAAGGTTTCTGGCACCGTCCAGGGCGGCAGGCGTGGGGATGATGGCGCTTACTTTACCAATAATGAAGGCATCCCATGGCCGGATGCAGCGCACAGTAAGACAGTAGGCGGCATTCCACTAGCGAGTGATGTATTTCTGTTCCAGAAGCAGCAGCATTTCAACAGATCAAAGAACTTGGAACGTACGTATGCAGGCACACTCGTGTGACTGGGAAATTGAATAACAGACCCTGTACAGGAATGGTCCATCCTTGCGGATCCGGAGCTTTCGGCTACTTTGAATGCACCAAGGACGTGACTGGTCTTACTGTATGTGAGCATGACTGCTACCTTTTGAACCAAGACATGTAACAGTAAGATTGAACTTCCGTCATGTAGAAAGCCAACTTCCTATCCAGTGTGGGAGAAAAGACGCCCGTCTTTGTGCGTTTCTCCACCGTTACGCTCGGACGCGAATTCCCCGACGAAGCACGGAATCCGCGCGGATTCGCAATCAAGTTTTACACAATGGAAGGAAACTACGATATCGTAGGACTCAACTTCGTACGTACTTGCATCCAAAATAAGGTGAAACGCTCACACTAACAAATAAGCCTGTCTTCTTTTGCCGCGACCCCATGCAAGGCCCGGACGTGATCCGCTCCCAGGCCAGGAATCCCCGAAACTTCCTACTGGACTATGATGCGCTCTTCGATCTGCTTGCCAACACGCCCGAGGGCAACCACGCCGGCATGATGTTCTTCAGCGACCACGGCACACCGCAAGGCTGGCGCCATAACCACGGCTATGGCTGTCACACTTTCAAGTGGGTGAATGCCAACGGCTGCTTCGTCTACATCAAATATCACTTCCTCGCCAAGCACGGGCAGAAACAATTCACCGAGCCTGAAGCCGTCCACATCTCGGGCGACGACCCAGACTTCTCCAAGCGCGATCTCTGGCGTGCTATCGAAGATGGCGAAGAAATCGAATGGACGGCGCATGTCCAAGTCATGCAGCCGCACGATGCCGACCCGGACAAACTCGGCTTCGACCCCTTTGATGTCACGAAGGTGTGGCCGCGCGCGCAATTCCCGCTGCAGGAGTTCGGGCGCCTCGTCCTCAACAAAAATCCGGAGAACTACCACCGCGATGTCGAGCAGGCGGCCTTCTCGCCGGGCAGCATGGTGCCTGGCATTGAGGACTCGCCCGACCCGCTGCTACAATTCCGCATGTTCTTCTACCGCGACGCCCAGTACCACCGCATCGGCGTCAATCTGCACCAGGTTCCCGTCAACTGCCCCTTTATGGCGAATTCGTATGCGTCGCTCAATTTCGATGGCCAGATGCGCGTCGATGCGAACCATGGGGGGAACAAGCAGTACGCGCCGAACAGCTTCGCGCACAAGTTCCGGCCAGATATAGCAGAGGCGCCGTACAGTGTGAGCGATAACGTCATCAGCCGCAAGAGCCACTATTGGCATGAAGGCAAGAAGAACGAGTACGACCAGCCGCGGGAGCTATGGCGGAGCGTCATGAACGAGCAGCAGCGGAAGAACACGTGCAAGAACACGGCGAAGGCGCTGTCGGTTGTGAAGTACCCGGAGATTCAGGTATGTGAACCGTTGCGCTCACCGCTTCAAGCCCTTCAAATCTTGCTAACAATTTTGTAGAAGAAGTACCTTGCACAGATCTACAATATTGCTCTTGAATATTCTCAGGGCGTGTACGACCTCCTAAGCAACAAGTCGTTCGATTTCTCCGAGGTAGAGAAGCTGGCCGAGGGTGCGCAACTATGGTACAAGGAGAAGAAATTCCAGCCGAGTATGGGGGAGAAGTTGACGGGCTTTGCACCTTCTGCTTCGTTCTACAATGTCTAGAGCGTGAGAACGGCTTGGAATTTGAAGTCGCTGATCTAATGCTACACACGGATTACTTGTTCTGGAAAGCCTGGACCCTGATACTGTGAAGCTAACGCACGGCATGTAAGCTCCTAGTAGTTATATCTGGCGGACGAGCTCTAGTGGAGAGCTCACGGTCTGAGAGCAGCAAAGCGAGCTAGTAAGATTCACCTGGCTATTGCATGTGCATTACTCAGGTCGATGGGAGGGGGTGAATAAATTTGACGTTAAATAGTAACATGGCTCCGAGATCGTTTAAGTTTGAAGACCATATCACTTCTACCAAAAGATCATTTTAATATGAAATTCAACTTTTTTGACCTAGCATGGCTAATGAAACCTTGTACTCTTCCAGTTACTTGAGATTCTACATAACAAACGGCGTAGTTCGTCTCCGAAATTTGAGACAGGGCGGAAATCTCGGGCCATAGTTTCTAAGAGCCTCCCATGCTACATTACTGGCGCCTTCAAAACATGCGTACATTAGCTTATGGAACCAGAACCTGCCATCTTCCATAGACTGTTACATAAGTTAGGAAAGCTTCTCTCGGGTATTCACACGTTCCCCTTTAGCATTTTGTAGCTCCTCTAGAAACACGACGGATAAACGGTCGTTCAAGAGGCGCTCGGAGACATCCCAGTAGAGCGGCTTCCTGATAAAAAGCCTTCTTGGAGGCAAGAAGGACATCTGAAAGGATGCCATGTAGGCCCATTTCCGGTCGAGCACAGCGATGAGAGGAAGATCCTTCGGACTCTTAACAAAAATGTTGCCTAACCCGAAGTCGTCGTTGATCAATCAAGATGCGCTATGCCTAGAATTTTCAGAGACAAGCAGCGGCGCAGCAAATTTCAAAGAATGCCGGAGGGTATTTGAAACGGGCGTCTTCTACGTCATCGACGGAGCTGGGCTGGTCATATAGGTATTTTATATCCTGAACAGCAATATACTGGAAGTATTTTTTGCTTAAATGAAAATTTCTGAGGGTCCGTCTGTCGAAAGCAGTTTTTAGACCAACTTTAGAGCTTTAAATGTAGCTTATACCCTACTTTAATTCTCCGTACGACTGATCTTCTAAATCTCTAGAGATAAGGGAAAGCCATCTATACCGAGCGCATCACGCTTTACTAGAATAACAGGCCCAACAATTAAGAACTCTACCGATTAAGAAGATATCCCGAGATCTGCTTGTAAACATTTCGTAAAGACTTCTTTAAAAATGTAACGCCTTAAGATACGTCCGCTCTCCGGGACAGGATAGACTTGTCAGATATACCCGGGAAAGTGACTTTTATCGTAATTTATGATTATAAATAGGCTAAGACCGAGTGGCTTTTCTCTCTTACTCGCATCTAAGGCCCGAGTAGATTGTCTTAACAGATATTGTGTAGGTTATACTTGTCTATAGTCGGTCCGGACGCCCTATAGAGAAGTTAGCCCGTCTAATACCCTTATTCGAGCAAAGTAAAAAAAAAAAAAAAAACACAGCTAGTCAGGACAAGCTCTCGCCCTCGCGTTCATTAAGTCACTTAGTAGAGGTTGGGCTTAAGGTAGCGCGTCAGTCCACTGTTGGTGTGGATAGCCGGTGGTAAGAGAGCGTTGTGGGGACTAAGAATGTATAAGTGGTTAAGCTGAAAAAAAAAAAAAAATAGGTAGAAGCGTATAGTGAATTGATAGACTGCCGTCTAGCTGTCCATACACCCACAGGTTCCAAGTCGGCTTATATCTAGCTGGGCGCATGGTCCCTTCTTTAGGTATTAGATTACCGCGGTCGGCGGCTAGTTAGCCTCAGATATTATATCGCATCTACTAGTCGAATTCTATAGGCATGAGCCGAGTAGAAGTCTACTAGGCTGTTCTATCCTAATAAGAAGACATAGACCTAAATTTGCTCAGACTACTACATAACTGTACAAAAACCTTTCACTTTTCTGTTTCAAGCCTTACTTGATGAACGACAGCACAATCCCCCACACTTACGTCTCTACCTTGCGTTTCTTATTCTCAGACTTCTGCTCGTCGTTTGTACCCTGCGTTTTAAATTCCTGTGCATACGTCTCGAAGAATTGGTCTGGCTCCATAGGATGCTTACCGGTAACGTTTACAAACGCCGTCGTTGATATGTAGTTGGTCCGGCCCATACGCACCAGCGAATAATATTCCAGCAAATACTCCTTCTCGGATTCATCCAGCTGATATACCGATTGTGCCTTAAGCACCTTTTTCGCCTCGGCTCTATACCTCATATTAGTATCAATTCAAAGACCAGACAAAGCAAAACATACTCAGAAATGTCCTCAAACTCCATACTCACGCCTAGTGCCTTGCTAGCAGCCTGCGCTAGCTCATCCCCAGTAGCTAGCATCGGGCCTGTCAAGAAAACAAAAAATCAGCACTTGTACCCAGACACTACTTTCCGTCAGCTTAAAGGGCTCACCGGTCACAACCATCAACTGCCCGCGGTGCTTATCATCAAACCCATGCTCTCCCTGCCCGCTCAAAACATACGCCACCACCTGCGCGATATCCCCAAGAGCGACTGGCGCGAACTTATGGTCTCTCCCAACGGGCACGGGCAGCACCCCCTCCTCGCGCGCGTGCGGCGCATACACTAACAGATTCTCAGCGTAGAACCCAGCGCGGATGACGCACGGCGAGTGACCGAGCGGCACGTCTGGGTCGCCCTTCTGCGCTAGCACGGCCGCCTCCAGCTCGACGAACTCGCGCAAGCGCGGGTGCCGCTGCGGGTCAGCCATGTCGGCGCCTGCAGACGAAAGGAGGAGCACGTTGGTGATGCCGGCACGGCGCGCGGCTTGCACGAGCTCCATCGTGATGTCGCGCTTCTCCGGGTGCGCGGGCGGGATTAGCGCAAGGGTGTCGGCGCCCGTGGACTTGAGCGCGGCCGCCATTTCACGCGCGCGGCCTGGCTTGTGTAGGACCACTTTGGCACCAAGCTCGGAAAGCTCCTTTGCTTTGGGCGAGGCGAGGTGCATGGTCAGGACCGTGAGGGAGTCGATCTTGCTCGAGAATTCGGAGTGGGTGAGGAGAAGTTCGGCGATAAGGAAGCCAGTTTGACCATCGGCTGCGGTAAGGCAGATTTTGCGAGGCATTTAAAGAGTCTTTGATCTTGTCAGATTACTAGCCTGTAGACGAAGATGGTGTGCTGCTTGAAGGCTGACGGGAAGGTGTAGGAACAAGTCTGGCCCAGGTATCCAGGAAAATCAGGGCCTTCTTAAATCCCTTCTTCCTATTTCCGCACGATGCATCAATTACGACATCGACACCTATAGCGCAACCAAATTAATCTGTGCTACGAACGCGGTCATGTTGACGTAGTGAAATGTGGAGGCAGAAAGGTGCTACTCTGGGACTTGCTGTTTATTTACTGCGATGGATATCTGATCCAAGACGAGTCAAGTACAAATTCTGCTCAGCATCATGATTCCGTCACAATACTTGCCAACGTTAGGATGTCGTTAGATTGCTGTCAGTGGAGCCGTTTCGTTCCGCTACACCGCGCTAGCCTATTTTGGAACTTTAAGCGAATGATTATGTTGAAACATGAAACTTAGGGGTGCAAGTTCTAGATCGAAGCAAGCGAATAAATGGAAGACCAGTGTGCGCGGGAAGACACCATATCCAAGGCTTAGTGAAGGTGGTTCCATTATATGCTTATTATTACTATCTGCAGCTTACGGCATATAGAGATATTACTATGGCGGGTCGTTTCTACTAACAGCTTAGTGGGTAGCAGCGGTACTCAGGCAGGGAGGGTGTTCAACGTAGGTAGAATAATTGACCACGAGGGCCTATCTGAATGAACTCGAGTGTAGGCTATATGCATGATGTGATCGCATCGATCAGTTATGATCACTGGTGGTGATCACGGTATTGAGGTGATTGGCGGCATTTATGCCCGTAATCGTCTCAGTTAGCGGGGTGCACGTGTCCCTGTCTGCACCTGTGCTGGCTTAAATAAGCTAGCAACTAGGTGGTGATGGCATCATAATCACCATCACCATCACCATCTCTATCTTAGCCGAAGGCAGCTACACGGCATGCAGCCGGCTCTACTGCGCCCGCTAGTCCCGCTAGAGCCTAATAGAGGTGGCGGAGTCCGGCCTACTCTCTACTATGCATACCTCTACGTACATGCCTCTTTGGTTCTACGGTCTTCTCGTAGCGTTAGCAATCTCCGTAAACTATTCCGTCTTTCTCTAGTGTCAAGCTTTATGCTATAAGTATAATGCCACTCCGAATCGCCTAAAGAGCTTGGTTGCCATTATAAACTTTGCTACTAATACAGCTATGCTCCGCTGGCTCAGCAGCTTCCTCAGATCTGTCGCCCATCGGCTCCGGCCCTTCTCGTCTGGCATACTGAAGTTAAGCCTTAGGTCACCGAATCTAGTACACGTGTCACGGTATCAGAAAATAGTAGGATAGTGGAACAAGTGGGATGCGCGACCACGGCGTGAAAAGGACCCGGGAGAATCACGGAGTTCACGTGACGTCAAGGCGGTGCTCTCGTTGCTCTCGCGTTCTGGGGGCTGAAACTGCAGAGCACCAAGAGCAGCATCAGTCAGGTGCTCTACCTGCTCTATCCAAACATCCCACCGGCAACACAGAGCACACAGAGAAGAATACCAGGAAGCTACGCGGTAGCGCGCCGCAATAATCGGTGTGACGTAGCAGGCTGCGTTGCCTAAGCTTTACGCCGTGCAGCTACGCCGCAGCCCAATGTGATGGATGGGCCGCGCTGATATTCCCATCGCTATCGCAAGCGAGTGGCACGCTTCTGACAGCAACGATCCGGCTGGCCAACAACGGCACCACTGCAGACCTCCAAGAGCACCAACAGCTGTGGGGCAATCCGGTTTTAGGCGTCGACAGTAAACCTCCTGTGCAGTTTTGGTCAGCGTGCAGTGAGCGAAAGGCAGCAGCAGAGCAGACAGACACACCATAGGTTTAGCTGACACCCTGGCTCGAACCACGCCGACGACGGCCTAGCATATACCATTGTGATGAAATTCGCGCTTGATCGGCCGAATGATATGTTTGTGAATGAGTGTATTCACTCATGTTTCAATACAACTGTTGTTGAGCTCAAAATCGTCTTAGAATTAGTAACTAAGCTAATAAACTTATCCAATAACAAAATAACGGAGGTAATTGAGCTCATTTTCCATCAGCACGCTTCCTCAGACCCGAAGGCCCTTGTGCCCTGGAGTTCGTAACACCGGGACAATCCGGTTTTACGAGACCGCGTGCCCTGTTATTGCTGTTACAGTCAAAGCGTTTCCCACTGCCTTATGCTTCAAATTTCGAAAGCCCGTTTGGTGGGCCAGATTACCGCCACGGAGTCGTTTCCGAGAGGTAGCAAGATAACGAGCTTAGTGACGACATTATGACATAACACGTTAAAGCACGCGTTTTTGCCCCATCCGCTAAAATTTCAATGCTCTCGTTCCATACCAGGAGCGAAGTTTTCACCCATCTTTAATGCCTCCCTTTAATGTATTCATGAATAGTTCCTCTATTGATACGACGCCGTCGGAATCGCCGGAGGCGGAAGAAGTGGAGGCTGAGTCCGCCTCCGCGCCGCGCCAAAAAAAAATTCGCATCGCAGCGCAAGCCTGCGAAACATGCCGCTCGAGGAAGACCCGTTGTGACGAGCGCCGGCCAAGGTGTGGGGTATGTGAACGGCTCGACTTGACATGTTTGTATCGCGAGCCAAAACCAACAAAGTAAGGTTGCACGCTCTCTTAATCTATATCAAAAAGGGCATGTTCATTGGTTAACACAAAAATTTTCTGTAGGAAAGACAAAATACAAGCCAATATCTTGGCGACCATAACACGCATAGACGCGAAAGTGGACCATCTAGTGGAGAAGGGTTCTAAGAGCCTGCCACGAGCGCAGTCCCTACTACCGCAGCTACCTATAGGTCCAGGATCGGGCGAACAAAGCGATCATCTAGACAAAACCGCCCGGCACCATTCAGACCGTTTCTCGGAAAGCCATGATCTACGGGGGGTCTTGTCCGTGTTCCCTTGGCCGTCGATACAAGCCTTGTTGAGGAAGGAAGACGGAGAACTCGACGCCGAGCTCGACCAGCTCATGTCCTGTGGCTCAGCATGGCTGTTTCGGCAGGAGATACAGGTTGATTCGGAGCCAATCCCTCCTGAACAATTGCTCCGTAGCTCGGCCTTCTATATCACCACGAAACCTGACCAGCCTCCCCGGAGCATGTTCCCTGATCTGACTGTGGAGCTGATGGACTTCTACACAAATGCGTATTTCGGGTCATTCAACATGGTCTATCCAGTGCTGAATCGTGAGGATTTCGTAACCAGTATACTACCTACCATCAAAACCCACGGGTTTGCGACTGGGTGCTTGAAGTCAATCATTGCTTTGTTAGTGTTTGCGTTGGGCACGGCGGCACACGAAGGCATGCAAGGACGGCCAATAGCAGAAGGTAGCGGCATTCGCGGGGGGACTGTAAAGACACCGCCTGCATTGGAACTTTTCAACGAAGCAAGAAGAAGGATGGGTTTCACGATGAGCTCACTATCCTTAGAAAACAGCCAAGCAATGCTTCTGACCGCGTAAGCTCTCTCTCTGGGCCCTTCTACTTTTCATGCTAAATAGTATATCCCAGAATATACTACGAGTTATGCTACAAACATACGGTAAATATACTAGCTACCAGGTTGGGCTAGACTAAGGTCATTGCAGGATTTTTGGAGGATGTCAGTAACAGCCTTTGATGGCTTGAGGGCAATCTTGCGGTGAGGTAACCCCCATCCGCTCCATAATACTCAACATTAACCATCAGTTCATTAGCCTGGAGAGCAACTGGGATGTGGACATGATCAGAAGAACATTTTGGACTTGTAGTCTCATTGAATCGTAGGAAAGCACCGAACCCGTTCTATTGATTCACTCTCCTGACAATTTACAGGTGGTACTACTTCGACTTGAACCTGCCACGCACTGAGGGAGGGGATTTCCACGATGCCATTGCCCTTCCAGATTTCGACGATCGCAAGGATTTTGGTGACCATCCAAGTGTTGAGAGCAGGTACCAGTACAATTTTCTCAGCATGCTGTCCCTCCGTGCCCTAATGCATCGTACTTTCGAGGAACTGCAAGATGGTAAGTAGATTAAGCACCTAGCCCACTATCCTCTAGCTAAGCGTAGGATAACCCATACTTGAGTATCGCAGCATCAGACGAAGGCCGCAAAGAAGGCGAGAAAGCTGACCTGAAAATCGTCTTCTCTGAGCTCTCGCACCAGCTCAACACCTGGCGCACCATTCTCCCTCAGGAGCTGGCTTGGAACGATGTCACCCGCGTCGATTGCAATGTCGGAAGAGGAACTCGGGGCGTCCCCCCTCTCCTCCATGTCGACATCCTGCTCGCGCAGCTCCGCTGTCGCTACTATTACGCGCGCTTTATGATCCACCGGCCGTTTGTGTGGAAGATCTTACACGAGACGCCCGCTTCCTTCTCGCGGTCGCCGGATATTCTCGAAGGCTTCGTCATCGCTGTGGACAGTATGATGCAATGGCCGGTCGCGTATCCGTCGATTCGCGATAAGAAAAGGCTCGTTCCAAACAACTTTGTTTGGACTCAGAGTTTCCTGATGTTCTTGCTTCTCTTACGGGCCATCAGGGACAACAGTGAGGCGTGGCGACTTTGCGAAGAGAAGGTGGGAGTGGCTAGGATAGAGGAGAGCGTGAAAGTCATGCTGGATTGGATTGGCGATTTGCGGATGGTAGATAGAATGGCTAGATGGGCGTGGCGGATTTTAGAACCCATCTATGGATTGACAGAGTGAGAAGTTGAATCGCTTTCCTAGGTCTAGGAGACCTCTGCATGGCCGTCTGTTCATATCGAATTTTTCTACCACCAGATGCTTGAATGGAGTTGGGTTGAATCTATTTACCTTGGCCTGTGGCCTTAAGCGTTACGCAGGCTACACACTATTCAATAATACAATACGTGCTCAAAGGAAATTAATAAAGGGCCACGATCTCCTACATGCGAAAAGGATATGGCGGGACCTCAGTAGTGGTACATTGAAACTGAAGCTGGAAGCGTAAACTGCCGTCCATAGACGCTTGTCTTGGGCCAAAGCCACAAATCCTGCGATCATTGGTGGTTGACGAATCGCGCACCATTGAGGTGTCGATGAGTCAGCGTAGCAGCGGCTTGGCAATTAATGCCGCCAATCTTTTGACCACGAACCTTGAACTCGACATCGGAAGGGTACTGAAGTCCACAACCTCCCCAGCACTTGTGTCTAAAAGAGGAATCATTAATTTTTCTAGTTTCGCAAAACCTGGACCAGCTGCCTACATCTCCAACACGGATACAACACGAACTTCTCAGCACATGCTTTCAGTCCACTACCATCTAATCTCCCTCGTGCAGGCGAAAGCACCATACCACATAACGGAACTTTCAATGAGCGTGAGAAAAAAAGAAATCCTTCTAGAATCCACGGCACTGGGCGAGTGGGACGAATTGAAGGAAACATCTCCCAGAGTGTGGCTACTTGCTCCTTAATTTCGCGCGACAGCAGTAGTAAGTTTCCTTCTATCAGTCGCCTTCTTAAAAAAAAAAAAAAAAAAAAAGGCTACTCTAGTCTCTGCGATGAATGGGTGAAGCCGAGGACGTCTTGGGTAAACTACAGCCTCTTCGATGAAGCTAAAAAAAAAAAAAGGCGTGTTCACGGCTCAATGCTTGGACTCGACGTTAAGTTCTCCAGAATTGAAACGGTCCAGAAAGAATCGGCTTGACTCATACAGGTAAAGAACAACCGGCTCATTGCATTCTTGAAAGAGTGCGCTGACCGCTAAGCTGATTACCATAAAGAGGCATTTGATAAGCTCCTTCGGCGTCCTGAAGCAGAAAGCCGAGCTCGAAAAGATCATTATGAGTTAACATGTACACGCGTCTTGTTCTTAAAATGATTGAAGGATTGGAAGGTTCGACGCCGCTCTGTGTGGTATATATGGAAGATGCCGAGGTTCTTGCCTGCGCCGATTGTACAGCTTGAGGTGTGGGTAATGCAGTGGTGGCTGTGCGAGCTCTGCTTCCGGCAACATTAGGTTCGAGCCCCAAGTGGAAGTCTCTATGTTGCAGTAATGCGGGAGAAGCTAGTAGGTTTGCTTCTTCATACTTATCATTCAAGGGTGTCCCAAGCATGTCGAACAGTTCGGATGTGCGGCCGAAGAATGCCAAGAAAATGACCCGCGTGATGGCGAAAGAAGTGACAAATTGCTTAAGGTTTTGCTCCGTGCTATCGTATATGGATCGGTAGAAGAGGTATTTCCTCCCTTCCTCAAAATCTTTCAAAAACGGCCTTCACCATCTGTATTGGGTTGCAAAAGCGTCGTCATCTTCAGAGAAAATTGGTTTAGGAAAGGATATACGTGCTATTTCTCGACTAGCAGTTTCTGCCATCTGCAATCGAATTCTTGAAGCTAGCTGTTCCAGGCTTCTTGTGAGGCAATACTTCTTGGAAAATTGGTGTCCGATTAATTATGCAAGATTTCCTTGGCTCAGAGCTGCAATCTGTTTGAAATCGTATCCTAGGGTGCGTGCTAGGCATGCGAAATTGAGTTTTGATTCTTCGCGGACGTAGAACGTCTGAGCTGATTCTCTCGACCGCCTTTGAGGTGCGATCCCAATGAGACAAGGAAAATGACGCATAGCGTACAGCCACAATCGGCGATACGCGACGCAGCGTCGTACTCGTAAGCCACATTTGCTGGTTGGAACGTATCCTTGTCGATTTGTATAAGCGTTTTAACTTCGCTGTGCAGCAGAACGAACGCCTTCAATGCAGGTTCTCTGAGTCCCGTGGGACACTGGTAAGCAAGGATTTAAGCGCTCTTGCTCGAGCCTCGAGGTGGATTGTATCCTCGGTGAAGGTGTAGAAGGACGATATGCGGCCTTGAGACTGTAGGAGGAATCCAAGGACTGCTCTTCATAGGTCTCTATCGTAAAGAGCCGGAAAGTGGCTTCCATCTCGCATAAGCGATGTGATCTTTCTTCTATCTGCAAGTGAAACCAGCGGTGCGAGACCCTGGAGATGCTCGACTGTACCAGTATCGAGTCAATTTTGAAGGCCCTTATTGTGGTTGACAATAAAATTCCACGAACAAAGCATGTGCTCAAGATAGTGCACCAATTCCTGCTGTGCTTAGCGATATCCAAAGCATGCGGTTCGGGTTCATTACATCAAAGCATCCCATTGGCAAAATTCTCTGGAGAGCTCCGAGCTTTAGACCTGACCAAAGCCCAGAAAACAGTAGGATATCATCGAAAGCTTGGAGTAGACGGCCGTTCTACAATTTGGTTGGAGTGCTCACATCTCTCATACTGCGTGAAAACCTTACAAGCCACTTGTTTGTCAACACATCTCTTCCTTGGAGTTTATAGCTTCTGAAGTTTCGAAATATCTCTCCGGTGAGTACTGGACCAGCATTTTGGTTATCTAGTCGCAGATTCATCACAAGGTCCTCGGGTACGGCTATATCGTGTTCAGCGAGGGTTGCTTGTATCGTTCAGTAAAGTACAAACCGTCACCATAAAGCTCTACTACCCACCACCTATCTTTCGGATCTGCATCAAAACTTCGAGCAGATTCTACACGACGCTTTTCGAATAGACATCGTAAGGTTCGAGTCGCGCCGAACCGAAGCTTCGGTGGAAAGCTTGGTTCTGGAGTAGATTTGTCCCAGAGATCTCGGAAAGCCCAAGTGCTTCCTGAAGATTTTTATTCTTGTTAAGCGCCGATATTTGATGTTCCGGTCCGAAAGGCTTACAGCCTTCTATTTCGAAAACTTCTCCTTCGTATGGAACAGCAAGGTGTCTTTCATAACATATACGAATCTCCAATAGCCATCAGTTGAAGCACACTAGGATTTAAGATATTAATCTACCTACTAGATCGAGCTGCCGGCTGCATTGCAGGAATATAGATGCACATGGCGCAGCTCATGATGTCACACAACGCATGCAGTTGACATGTGATGCCGCATTAAAATGCAGGACGCAGGTCTGTTTCATCTTTCATGTTGTGCCACACAGGGAGTAATATGATTCGATTTTCCGGAAAACCTGCGCAACTTACATGCAGCCATCCCGCGCGTGGAAAGAATAAAGAAAGCTTTTCTAGTTTCAGATGATGCTTTAATGTGAGAATTTCTTACGTTGGTCACGAAACACGTCTCTTGCATAAGAAGGCCCCGAACCCAAAACTTTTCGCTAACAGTTGCAGGCTTTTTCCCTTGAAAAATTTCTCCAAACTCCAGTCTACTTTGCAACCAAACGTATCTTTCTCGACACAACAATTACGATGGATCGCCGTCACGGTGACATAGAGGAGAACATAGCTCTGTTGTCATTGTTCGATCCGAAAATCGAACCCATTACTCAACAAAACTACCATTGGAATGCGGAGATGACAAGAACACTGTACGTCGCACGCTGACTCTCAAACATGAAAAGCAAGCTGCCGAGGCGTTTACTATCCTCTTTGCCAGCACAGATAGCCCAGACGAAGTAGGTGCTGTGTGTGTGGAGGGGGATTCCGATGGGAGCGGTCTCGTACTTAGGACAGCTACGAATTAGGGATCACAGACTGCTCAAGTAGATTGGCTTCGATCGATGGTTCAAAGTTTGAAAATTCACTCCAAAACTCGTAAGTCTATCTTCACCTTTTTGTTACTTTCTAACTCGTGTGCAGTTGACCACAGAAATGGGATCGACCAATTCATGGACGATATTGTGACCATATCTCAAATTCGGCTCCTGGGCCGCCTTCGTTCACGGCATGCATTAGCTTCGCGGAAATCCCACAAGGCACCAATTATACTTAAATTGCAGCAAGTCGTGGAAATTATTGACGAACTGAGAGACCATCCGAGCCAATACAGCATGTTCAGGGAGCACGCAGAATTACTGGCGGAAATCTTCATGCGACTTGAAAATCTATCAACCCTAGAAGCCCGCTCACGGCAAGGAAGAGGCTTTCTTAAACACATCCTGAAGGCCTTCGAGCTTATGCTTGACTCGATCGACTTGAAATCCGGCTTCGCTCCAATCCCAAGAAACATCGACTCATGGTGTGGCGATGTAAGAGAAAATTTGGTTGAGAGACTCCGAAGGCTTGCCCAATACTGCCATGCGGTTCAGTATCTGATCTATTCCGCACGAAAGTACCCAGCATTCCGTAACATAGAGGTACATGGGGTTTCCATCTCAAGAGCCGAACCATGAGGGCGTCCTCACGAGCTACTCCCCAGTCACTTTCTCTACTGTGCCACTTAGTCTAAGAATAGCTAAACACGGTCAGTTCGCGGAATAATGGTCGTTCGGGGGCCATATTGGATGCACTCCAGGTCCGTCTGAAAAGCAGAAAAGTAAAGTACGACCGATCAACCCCATCGACATCGTTTCACAGGCACAGGAGCAGGTATCTGAGACTCTTGGGTAGGCGTTGCTGCAGGCATTGTTGGGAGTCCGTGCGTGCCAGCGGCAACTTGGTTTTTGGGAATCTGGCTGCTGGCACGCACGGACATTATAGCCACGCTAAACCACTAGCATCATAGCGCGAAGGCAAGTAACCACCCGCTCCACCTCCGTCTGTGCCCCTCTGAGTAACATTTAAAGGCTCCAACGCCATCGATCTTTAGTGGACACCCGTTCTCCATGGCTCCTAGAACTCGGCGCAGACCATCGTCGGTAAATCCCCGGAAGGTAGCATCCGATTTGGAGAAGCTGTTGTCCCAAGTAGCTGCAAGCCTTCCGTGCATATACACGCGCAAGAGTTGAGTTGAGTTGAGTTGAACTCATTTACCCTGACCGGTCGTCTTGAGTGATATGCAGGCTACAGACTATTCAAATATTTCCAAACTAGTGATAAGCTGTGTGATTCAATCTGGGAGGTGAGAGATAGCGAGAAAGGAGGAAAGTCGGAGTAGAGGGTACGATGAAATGCACTATCGCAGGTATAGACATCTTTCCCGACACTGAGTTGGCCCCGCGGGATGGTCCTGGCTACAGTCTACGCATTTTGGTCGTGTCCCAGGATTGCAATCTTTTTTGTTATGTTCTGCCGAGCAGTGTCCACACCTTTCCTTCACTTTACAGTTCCGAGCCAGGTGTCCGAAGGCCAGCCAACGATTGGGCTCATGTTCCATCAAAACTATCGAGCGGGGTAGGCTATATACACTAAGCTGACTAAGCAGCCTCGGTGCGACAGACAGGTTGCCTTTGTTCCATCAAATGCTCTGCCTTTTAGGCGACGATAATCAGCGATTAAGTGCTTACGTAGTGGGTATAGGTTCCTTGAGGGCATAAAGAAGAAATATATCGGTAGTTTTAACTTGGAATATTGATGATGGGAGGGACTTTCGTGGGGCATGTAGATCATGCGGCGTGCCCGATGAGTACCAGGGTCTTTTGAGGGCGTTTCAGATAGAAAACTAGGCATCCGCTGCCAAGCTAGTGCAAGAAAGACAATGAAATATAATAGATGAGCAGTGCCCGAGACAGCACGGTAAAGATGAGCCTTTAAAGTGTCACCCGCATTAGAGAGCTGTACAACCGTATAACGGTCTACCTGTCTAGTACGGATGCAAGCAACCTCTCTCAAGCACTCTGTCAGTCTTTCGACGGCTATAAGATACACCTAATACAGCCGTAGAGGGACTATTTTACCACGATGAGCTGGGCCGGCACTATCATTAAAGCTTTGCGTGAGATCGGGCTTAATGCGGAGGTGCTTGTAGTGGGACCGCACACAATCATGCCTAGGTCTCTTCTATGCGTACACGACTACTCCGCATATCGAAAAGAGCTGAGAAAGCTGAAGCTGCCGTATCTTAATATATATGTATTGCTTAACGAAGCCCTATACTTATTATATAAAAGCATAGAGGCCCTCGAGAGCTAGCTTTTATGGTTAATACACAATCTTAATTACACGGACACTTATTTGCTTACTAGAAACTGCGCTCTTGAGGTCGTTCAATACCTAGATTTCGTACTATAGGTTAGATACTATAGTTCTAGTTATGATAGAGCTTCACTCCTATCTCGAAATCTATTATTATACTATAGACTAATTAAACCCCCTTTAATAGAATATATTATAGTTACGAGGGACGGTATAGAATTCTCTACGATAGAGCGGGTGAATTGCTATAGTATTACGATATAAAATATTTATATTACTATTAGTAGGTTTAGAGGAGATCGTGTCGACTATACTATATTTAAGATATTTAGAGCTTCTAAGCACGTATAAGATAGTAAATAGCTATATACTAGAAACGGTTTACCTAGAACTAGTAAGTATTTCTAGTAGTCTATTCTAAGACTATATATTTAGTAAATAAATATAGTGCTCTTCTACGATTTATATAAATATAGAGTAGTATTATATAGAAGAAGCTATAAGACGCGAAATATATTAAAGAAGACGACGTTAAAATTTATAAAGAAAAGTAAGTTAGATAGTTAAGCTAGCCTTTAGTTCTATAGTCTCTATAACGATGCGTCTATAGCTACTACTTAGCACTAGCGAGCTAGTAATTATAGAATAAAGGCTATTCTATAGACTACTATTAGCTATACTAGTTTATATATTCGATATAATCGCGCTATTAGTTAGTATTAAATATAGACCACTAAAAATACTACTAAAATTAGGCGTAGTTATTTACTCGCTTAACTCTAGTACATCTCTAAGGCCTAATATTTAGAAAGTAGTACTTAATAGCTCGTCTAGTTATATAGTTAAAAGAGCGTATTAGATTATAATAGAAGAGTTTATACTATCTATTTTAATATCGATATAGACCGCCGATACGTATATACTCTCCGGTACTAGTACTTTAGTTTCGACGTACGTATATCTAGAGAAGTCTTCTCTAGAGAGACTTTCTATTATCGTCGCGGGCGTAAAATTTTCTACTAAAAGTATCGTAGTACTTATTATCGAAGATAATACGAATATTAACGGAGATAGCGGCTTAGACAACGAGAGAGTATTTATAGTTAAAGAAGTAGATAAGCTTTTAGTCTTACTCGATCTACTAAGTATTCTTATAATTTCGGTATTATCTAAGCCGTAAGTAGAATTATTTCCTTCAGAAAAAGATTATAGATTTAAAGCGATTAGTATTCTAATTATAGTATTTATATCTTTATACTTTTTTAGGTACTCGATTAACGTATTCTATTTTATAATATACTATAATAAAGCGTTACTCTAAGTATTCTTACCTAAGAGTAGTTTTAGATTTACTATTAGTAAGAAATAGTCTTTTAGCGTTATATTCGTAGACGGGCTAGAGCCTAGTATTTTAACGGACGAGTAAAACATATAGAATTCTCTATTACCGGTCGTATTAATCTATATTCTAAAAAAAGCGTTAGTTAATAGATCGGATTACATCGAGTAGTAATATACTAAGCTACTATAATATAGTTATCTAATAGAAGAGTCTCTAGAATTTTAAGAAAGTAATTCTAATTTAGGTCGTACTCGTTCGTAATACTATTCTTCTAGCCGAAGCGAACTCGAGAATAATCGCTCTTAAAACTTTAAACTACTACCTACGTAAGTCCGCGGTTATACGAGAACGATATTTAATATAAACCGCTACTATAGACTATATTATCTCCGTCTATACGAGTCTTATTTAGCTCTATATTATTAAATAATCTAATCTAGTTAGTTCTTACTATATAGACTTTCGTAAGTATATACTTACTAGAATTTAACTGTATCGCCAGTCTTCTAGACCACTTTAGACTAAGTCTTAGTATTTACGAGATAAAATTCTTTGTAAGAAAAAGACTACTAGTTAAGATATATTAGACCGCCGTTTATAAAAGAAATAAGATCGTCTATAAAAGTCCCGTCTTCTATAAAAGTAGGGGGTAATTCTATATAAATATAAGACTTAACGCTTAAGACTAGGGCTAGAATAAAAATCGTATAGAATAGATAGTATATTACTTATTACTTAAAAAGAGATACTATTCTAGCCGAAATAGAAGAATAATAAGATATTTATAACCATTTATAAAGACTCTTTTTTCGCTATATACACTAAAACGTTTTATCTACTAATACTACGCTAGCCGGTATACTAAAATATTCGTAATATTTATAACTTTATAAGAACTACCTCTCTTCGATCTACTTCGAGAATCTACTAGAAACTAGCGTATAATTTAAGTTCTATAATATTCTAAAGAAGATACGAAGAATAGATAGAATAAAAGACTATAATATTAGAAAGAAAGAAAAGTAATCTTAGAGTATTATATATAGACTTAAATTAGGCGGCTTTTATACGGAGAGCTATATTTAGCTAAGCTAGTTCGGCGCCTAGATTTAATTATAAAATACCTAGTCTCGAGAGACCGCTTATATCTTTATAGCCTTATTAAAAGTTATTAAACGACTAGTATTTCTTCTCTATACTCTCTACTTTCTCTTCGAAACTATTCTTCGTAAAAGTCTTCTTAGCTTTCTTATTAGATAATTTATTCTTTAATATTTAAGAAATAATAGAGTACGAGAGTAGTATATACTAAGACTACTTTATTCTCTCTTTTATATAGAAAAGTTTCTAAGATATATTAAGTTTAGACGAGGTTTAAAAGCTTTTTCTTAATAGATATATAGTTAAAGTTTCGTCTTTCTTATAAAGAAATAGTACGGCTAGTATTCTACTAAATATTTTAGAAATAGCGCGCCGCGCCTCTATTCCGTACTTAACGCCTCGTATTAGCTTTCTATACTAGATAGTAAAGTCTATTTTAAGACCGCTAAGCGATAGCGAGCTGTATTTAATTTATAGACATCTTAACTACGAGGAAGAATATTCTTTCTACTAAAGAGGTCTCTAGCTATTATATAGTCGTATAACTACTTTTCTTCGCCGCCTTAATAGATATATATATACGAAGCGTGACGGTAATATATATAGTAGACTATCGTTAGACTTTCGTACAACCCGTATAGAGATATTAGTAGTCTTTTACGCCGTTCGCGAGATATTCTTAAATCGCTTACGAATAGAGAAGAGCGTAACGAGATATATAAAAAGAGAGTTAGTAAGATTACCGCCGGCTATATTCTTTAAGCCTAAGAACTAATAACTAATAAGATCGCTTATACCGATAGCCGCTCTATTAGCTATATCAATACCCCGCGTTTTAGTAGAGACTTTAGCTACCCGTAGATAGTAGAGATTACGGTAAGATAGAAGCTATCCGAAGACTCTCGAACGTATTATAACACGTTAACGAGAATACGGTATAGATAACTAGAGAATACTTAGTAGACTACAATAAATTCACTAATTACCTTGCTCTATCCCTGGCGAACAAATGGCCTCGGTGCGACTATAAGACTGGCTAGACGTGGTCCGGCTCCATCGACTCAGAGCCAGAGTCGGCTATCTCCAACCGCCTCTATTTTATAAGCGACGACGTAGGCTAAAGGAGTTCGTTCTTATCCGCTTATCGGCTACCTTCTAACGTGCAATACGAAGTTACTTCGGAGCTATTATATTACTTAATATTATGCTTATACTAACCTGGATGCTAGCCCATATGTTAAGCTATAATACCTCCGTTACTAAAGATTCTCTTTGTGAGATCGCCGCCTAAAGGATTGTAAGCATTATTAGAAGACGGGCTAATACGAACGATAGGCTCGCCGCGAATAAAGCCGAATTCGTAACGGATGACCGCTAGGCTAGTGCTTGTGGTAAGGCGACAATGAGAAAATCGGTAATGACATTCTAGGCAGCGTTGTACCGGACGAGCGGTAGAGATAGATAAATCGCCTTGCGTGAGGGATATTCGTCTAATAGTAGGTTAGACCTATAAGTAAGTCGAACGATGATAACATACAATAGTTAACGGTCGATATCGGGTAGTATAGTAGAGAGGTTAGATAGGTGAACGTTGTCGCTACCGAGATACATAACTAGGCGCGCTATAGGGGTCTAAGGTTGGTAACCATGTTATGTAGTAGGTAAAGAAGCTCGAACTTAACCGCCTAGAGACCCGAGGTGAAGAGTAGAGTTAAGGGAAGCTGGTGCTAGAGTAGGTCGGAGAGCGCGTCGGTAAGATCCGGTCGGAAATTATGAGACTCCGTCTGTGAGTTATTAGAGAGGTATGATAAACTGCGCGTCGTGACCGTGGAGAGAATATCGTAGGCGAGAAGAATAAGGAGAGCAGCGAGGGTAGTAAAGTCGCCGTTACGCAACTGACGGTCGAAAATGCGCTTGTACCGCTGATGGATGGAAACTCGTAGGATGAAGGATGCGAAAGCGATGATGAAGAATGTCTATGAGAGAGTGAGATGCAGTGCTGGAGAAATCATTTTGGGAGTCTGGAGAGAGAGAGAGAGAGAGAGAGGGCCTTACGGGGGGAGTTGTGAAGTTGCTTCTAAGTTGATTGCTATTGTGCCGACGAACACCTTACAAGGGTGGATTGCGGCTAAACGGCGCGTAGAAGCGCAGCGGGGCGTAGGCGCCAGGCACCTACCGGACACAGGCGCACCTAGGAACGAGAGGTGGGCGCTAGGTGCTTGACGGAACGTTCGCGCACGGCCGTGATGGCGGCGGTAAGTCCCGTATGGCGAGGGAGGCACAGTTGGGCCGTATGTTGGTTCCCTAGGCGCTCAGCCGCTTGGGCCCCTGTTATCTGCAGGGGTCAATGCGTTGCAGACGATCAAGAAGGTTCGCTGTCCCTCTCATCCCGACGACTCGGTGCCGAAGGATCTGCTAGGATCATAATGAAAGCCCTCCGCCGCAATCAGGTCCTACCCTTGTCTCGTTGAGCATGGATCTACTAAGATTGCCGATACAAGGGATCCCTGCCATCTACAGTCATGCGGCGCCGTTGCAACCTGACTGCGCACAGGTCCAGCACCTTCCTCCCCCCTCCTCCCCTCGCGCAGTTCCCCGCACCGCCTCCTCCATTGAGTTGGGCGCAAGAGGGCGTGACAGCGAGTGCTTCTTATGTTCATGTACGAGATTAAAAAGAAAAAAAAAACCATAGTTCTATGTACATGCGACTAAACTTGTAATCCAAACCTCTCATTCAACTCCGCGAACGCCTGTTCGGCAGATCCTAGGCTAAGGACGGAGGACGGTATGTAGTAGGATTGCCGGCCCGTCAATCCCTCGATTGTTGAAGACTCGCGGTCGTATCCGATTTCTCCGTCGTCGTGATCACCAAGGCAGTCACTGCTGTCTGACCGGTCGCTGCCATCCAGAAGGAACGATGTGTCGCCAAAGTGAGGCTCATAGGCTCCCTGAGTCACACTTCTCAAGCTGATCGAGTCTGTGGAGTTGGGACGCTGCTCGATAGCTTCAGTTGTAGGAGCTTGGGCGGAAAGTCGATAGCTTCGGGATGTTATCGTGTGGGAAACGCGTTCGTACCCAGCCCAGCGCCCGCCCCGGCTAGCTGAAGGGGAACCGGGAGCGACACCAAGCTCGCGTGACTCGGTGATCTCTCGCCTCCGAAGGAATCTGAAGAGGAGCAGAGCACTGATGAGTATCAGTGTAACCGGGACGACGGTCGCTGCAACGATGGCCGCGGTCATGCCGGCTGACACGGGCGGGAACCACACGACGGTGGTCCACGGCACGTCTTCTGCGGTGAGCGAGCCACCCTGCACTGTCCATGTCGTTGTCGGTGGCGTTGAGGAATATGTCGGGCGGACACTCGTGACGACCAGAGTCACCGGGAGCGTCGGATATGATGCGGGAAGGGTAGAATTGGTGACGGTTGTAGCTGAGGGAGGAGACTCGAGGGAAGGCTGGGAATGCACAGTCGGAAAAGCTTGGCGAGATGTCGCCGCAGAGAGTGCTTGGCTGAGAGGCAGGGCGCGCGAGGAGTTCAGGAAAGGTGGGCTTTCTGGCGACTTTCGGTCAAGCGTTCGTGCAAAAGACCCGCCGTAAGCTCCCCGGTATTGCATTGCTGTATTGCGAGGCATGGATAAGTTGTGATAGTGCCAAAATAGACGTTTGTTGCTACGGATTGAGCGGATTTCCCCAAGCTGCGAGGGCACAGGCTCGATTTCTATACGGTCCAGCAATGCCAATGGCCTTTGCAGCTAGCGGAGCGGTTCGTCGCTCTGCGGCGTCTAGCAGTGGCAGTGATGTCTGAGTTCTATTTTCGCGACTCCATTGCGCCCATCCAGGCGCGCGCTTGTGCGCGGTTAAGAAATGGCGAGGACGAATGGCGCAAAGGAAGTGCTAGCGGCTTTAAGCCAAAGATAGGATGTTGGAACTGCTGCTGTGCCGCAGCGCCTCGTGCACAACCATCGCCATCGAGCGCACAGCAACGTCTAGGCAGATCTAGTTGTTTCATGACCCCAGGTCAGTGACCGAGAAGGATGATGGTCACATCTGTCGTTCTTCTATAAAAACTCCGTTGTTTTCCACTTCTTAGTCTCTCTTCCCACGCTACACTGAGGCACAATGGAGATGCAAAGCCCTTTTCCCACCATCACTCCGTCTAACGTCTTCTACCGCGGCGCCATGGGCCAGCAGAGCTCTACCCTCTTGCCATCCCCAACCATTTACTCCTCCACTGAAGGCCAGCATGGCTCCAGATCTGTTTCCTCCTAAACACTCCCTCATTCTTTTTCTCCTCCCACCCAAGGCATGAGCTAGTAGCGCCCTAGCTTTGTTCCCTCGGCCCCGCCGTCCTCTACTTAAGGCACAGGCTATTAAGGCACTATGCCTATGACCCCCTTGGTCATCTCCTCCTCTTCTCTCCAAGGAGTTACGGGCTAGCAGAGCTCTAGGTTCGCACCTCATTCAGTCATGCCCTCTGCCCAAAGCGGTAGGCCCCAAGAGAGCTCGACTGGTCTAACGCTACCGTCCACTTCTATTTAAGGCATGGCTGGTGAACAGGACGTGGGTAGATAGGAACGTATAGCGAAACCTCTCAGAAGTACCTGATTAACGAACCGTAGGGATCCCACAACCCTCTCAGTTCTTTCTTTATGAGAGTCGACCTCTCCACGCTGTAAGGCTTTTATAATAGAGAATAGGCCGCGGTCGAGTACTTACGGATGCACTCTCGCTACGGAAATTACCTTCTGAGCCAAGTTAGCTTCTGGAAACAAACCTTTAGCAACTTGTAAGGCGCATACCAGCAGCTTTAGACCGATTATACTGCTCTCCTTACCAGATATGAGCTCGTAGTCACTCACAACGTCGATGCTGGGCCGATAATAATGGAGAATATGCTGCTGAGGCGCAACATCTATTAACTGCAGAACGGAGGCATCTAGCCCATTCAAGTTGGGAGTTTCTCGGAAATAGATGACGGTCAGTAACCAACGCTTTCTGATTATTATATGTGCTAACTACTTCTAGTAACGCCCATCGACGATGATTTAGAATATTTAGACTACTTAGGCTACGAGTGACCTGATGATTGCTGTCGGGACGACAACACCCGTTAGTGCGAGAGTGTTCGGATCGACACTAGATTGTGGAAGGATGCTTTATGGATGATAGTTTGTAATATATGCCCGGCGTTCTTCGTTGTTAACCAGTCTACTGCTAGATCGTGACATTACCGTAGAGCCCTTCTCGAGGTCCGGTGTAGTCCTCGTTTGCTAGCGCATCAGGCGTGGTGAAGACGCAGTCAGGGTTCTTCTCGTTTGGCTGTAGAGAGAAGACCTTACATTTCTCAATCATGCCGGAAATATCCGTGCAGTTTACAATAGCCCGTTGTAGAACGTCCGTCGACCACCCGTTTATAAAATCGCCGTGGTATCCGTACTCTACGTCTAGTTAACCCATCGTTCCTCGTTGCAATCGTGAGTTATATATACTGGTCGTGTCTCTATTACTGAGAACAAATTCGCCCTGTAAGTCTCTGTAAGCGTAAGTGTCCTAGATAGTCTCGAAAAGCAACGCTGGAAGACGCTGAGGATGCTTATTAGGACAGTTTCCCTCCATTAACATGTCTGGATATGCTAGGTGCGACTTGTGGTCGGTCGAGTTAGTACTTTCGTTCTAACAAGACGGGAATATGAGCTCTAACCGCAAGCCGTTAGTACAATGGGAATTTATGAACGATTTTGAGGGGATATGGTGTCTATATAAGGTAGGCTCCCCTTGCGCCTGGTAGTTTAGATAGTTAAAGCCTATGGCTCTCTGTGAGAGGGACTCCTGGCTTCGATTTTCGTACTGCAGCGCGGTGAAGCTCCGTCTCATCGAGTCGCTAGCTACCATATCGAAGTATGGCGGGAACGCTCGGATATTTTCGCCGTGTAAAAAATAATATCTATATCTAGTCAGCCCGGTCGCACGAAATCAGAGTTGATTTACCCACATCAACATCCCTTCTTTTTGGGGGACGACTTCTGCAGTCCCGTTAGTATGCACGAATATTAAAGGGGGGGTCTAATAGACGGATTTGTCCTGAACGGCTGCGCAAGATGTGTAGGTTGAAGCTAGTAGATCAGGATAAGTGGCGTTAAGAGCAAAATCTGCTCTTTAATTAGTAACATCTCGTCGAGTGCGAACGGGGCGGCTCACTATTTCCGCCGTGGATGGTATGCGCGTGCTCCGACACCATTCTGGGGGATATGATGGGATCTATCCGCGTCAGGCTAGTTCGAGAGCGACATGGCATCCTCTAGAATGCTTGAGAGAGGGCCGTGAAGGTATAGAAACACAGAAATATCAGGTTGAAGGTGGTCATGGCTGCGGTGCAGGACGTGGCAAGGAGCGGAGGAGCTATATATACTCATAAATACTACCCGCGTTAATTTTCCTTCCCAGTGCTGTCGAAGAAGGGCGGTATATTTCTTCACTGACGTCGACGGTAGATTAAAGGAGAGGGAGACGCAAGACTCTGCGTGAACATAAATAGTGGGAATGGGTAAATACCTTGCTTCACCGCTCCTCACTCTCTCCGATCTTCATCACTCATACATCTTGGATTTGAGCTGGCGATAAGCTCTCTGACGGTGCGGTTTATCATTCTCGAGGTGTTAAGGGATGAGCACGCGCAGAGGTCACGACCGAGGGGGATGATCGCACCTCTTCGTAGGCGGCGGAGAACCCGATCGCTATCGCCGCCTACACCCTTGCGCCTTTCCTCACCCTAGTCCTCACCACTTGGCTATATCTCTGGAGGTCACGAAACTTGATTTTGCAGTGTTTTACGGGATTGTATTGGATTGCACAAACGGTTATATAGAAATCCTCAGCGAGGCTATGTAGCAATGTAGGTACTGAATGAAAAGCTTGAGACAGCTTCTATGGTCAATACTACGGTGCGTCTGACTGGACCCCCTCCCTTACGCTAGCCTGTATGAACGTCTTCGACGGTGGCCGTCGTAGGCTGGGCGGAGCCACACGCCGGCCGGATCGCGGGTCCGGCTTGGATACCTGGAAGTCTCCGGGTCTTCTGACAACCGCTGGCGGAAGGGCTTTTTTCTGATAAGGTCAGCCAATTTCCTTGCACCCCTGTGTCTCTTGCCTACAATTCTCTCTGCCGTCGGTGGCCACCCGTCACGGTTAGAGGACGAAAAGACGTGGTATTTGCCATCTCTGTAAGCCACGACGTAGATGTTGGCGCCGAATTGCGTCGAGATCTCGTGTGCTCTACGGAGGAAGTTCGTGACTCGCTTCCTGTAGCGCTCCTTTTAGGTACGAGTGGGTTTGGCGTCCATGCTTGCAAAAAGTTTGACGACTCCGCTTGTGTTGGGAGGTGAGTGTTACGGACCTAATATATAGGCAGGATTATTTGACCTAGGTTCAAAAAATCCCTGCCGACCCGATTAGGTAGCATGCACCCCTATATCTGGAAAATATTCGTGAGGTACACGACGGCGATGGGTACTTAACGCGGTTCTTGCTTAGGCGACAAGCGCGGTAAGCTTTCGCAGATGGAGTTTAAGGCAGACGTTCTTACCTGGTACGTAACCGTTCTAGGCGGTCTTGTGTCGCTTTTGCTAGTCCTACGGCTCGCATATCTCGTGAGCGCCACCCTCTACACCCGCCTTAGGCCAGGCGCCCTGGCCCGTCTCATCTACTCGGAAAGCCCGCCGCCTTTCTAGTCCTTCTCGCGCCTTGCGGTAATGTTCGGGCTCGCGTATATCGCTTCTAACGCGGTCTTCTTGGCGGTAGGCACACCATCGCTAGAGGAGGCCGGGTCCAGGGCGGGATTGATGGCACTTGCCAACCTTGTGTTTCTAACGCTAGGGCCACTTAGCCTGGTGGCAGGGTGTTTTGGTTGGTCGCTGATACGTTAGCGTCGCCTGCATGCCTGCGTTGGTTTCGTCGCGTCGCTGGAAGTTCTTGTTTACGTTGTGGTCGCCATCTCTTCGGACGGGTTCTACCTTAGCTAGGGCAACGTATTTGGTATTGCTGTAAGAGGGTTCGAGCCCCCATTCTCAAGCACTCACTAATTTAGGGTCAGGCAGGGGCTGCAGTCGCAATCTCTTGCTTCGTCGGTATTCTCCTTCTTTAAGGTCAGCTGTATGAGCTTGCGCTCGCGGCTTATTCGCTCTCGTGGAAAGTGCTCGTAGCTGCCCTTTGGATCCATATAAGCTCTAAGTCCGTTACGGTTAAGATTATGCGCATCCTCGCGACGGCGATCCCACTAGCCACCCTGTCGTGGACGTAGCTCCGGATAATATGGCGCAATTTCAGCTGGACGCGTGGGAGGACGATGGCAACTGTTGACCTCGTAGGAGACTCTTTAAAACTCACAATAACCTGCCCGCGACCCTGGATTGTGACCGCTGGCCAGTATGTCTATCTGACCGTGCCGAGGGTAAGCGCGCTTTCTGTCTTTCAACGGCATCCGCTAACCATATCTTGGTGGCGACGTGTTCGGGGCTCGCTTGAGATAATACTACTCGTCCAGCCGCGCAACGGCCTCACTAGAGAGCTGCAGCGGCTCGTCAACAGCAATGTTTGCGCATGGATTGACGGTCCCTACGGCTGCAGTCACGACTTTGGTGATTTCGGCACCGTCGTGCTGTTTTCTACCGGCATCAGCATATGGTCTCATCTTTTGCGCGTAAAACAGCTCGTCAGAGGATACCGACAGGGCCAAGCCAAAGTGACATCCATCCGGCTACATTGGCGCGTTGACAGAGACGGTATTCGTCATCGCCAACTCATGTGAGTCGCTGCTAACGCCATCCTGTCAGGACAGCAAAGAGATGCCAAGCTTATCATGGACAAGTTGTTGGAGGAAGATAGGGTAGAGCGCGTAAGTGGATGACCAACGCTTGTCGCGCGCACCGCTAACCTAGGACTCAGCGTCTGGAGATTCGCATCTACGTGCCCAATAAAAGTCAGCCCCATGTCCAGCTAGATAGCCAAGGGGAGATGGCTCAGGGATACAAGAGAGCTGTTCAGAGCGGAAGGATCTTCACTGTATTTGAAGAGCCTGATGTGAAGTCTATAGTCGGAGAAGCCTTGCCGGAGGATGGTAGGAGGGTTGCGATCTTAGGCAAGTCTCCATGCAACATTCCGGGCCGCCATTAACAATAGCAGTGAGCGCCTACAATAACTTCGGCACCGCATTTAGAAAAGCGCTTTCAAAGAGTCCCCCTGGAGATGTATCTCTAACTTGGGAGGAGTTTCAACCGCCCGGCGGTCAGCCGCCGCGCGATCCGCTACCGTGCGATCAGCCGGTGTCATTTCGAGAGGATCACATGAGTTTCCAGTGTAGAGGAAATCCTTGAATTCTGGTCTTCACTTATGTGATCATTACAAGGAGTTCGTGAGCTCACATCGGCAGCATGGAGGGTTCTTGAGATCGTATATAGTTATTTGTAGAAGGTTCTCAGCCACTACTTACGTCCATCATTCTTGCAAAATCCCTCCCAGGCCTCTTGAGATTGCTTCATGCTCAGGTGAATCTTATGCGTGGCCTGATACAAGTCTTTGCCAACTTCAAATAGAATCCGCCCCTCACTTCGAGAGAGACGACCACTGGCAAACCACTCCTCGATCCGCTCACTAACAGAATTAATGCTGCTCAAGAATTTATGTGTCTGCACGAAGCAGTCTCTGTAGAACTGGACCTCCAGACGAAGCCTGGAATTTTCCCTGGTAATTTCTTCAATCCTTTCGCGAAAGTCAACCGACGAGGATTTTCCCACAGCACCTATGCGAGTGTGCAAGGCATCGAGTGCCACAGTCGATCCTGAGTGCATACCGATGCGCTCATCGATCGAATTCAGCTCGGGAGGTCCGTTTGCTGCCTTTCGAGCAACGGCCATGGTAGCGCATAGACGCCGTAGCGCTAAAAGGAGAATAAAGAGGGGTGAGGGTTGGGTAGAACAAAGCGAGCGTGTGTGCGAATCAGAGAAGTATCGTACCTTTATACCATTTCGAGCCGCCTTAAAATTAATGTTCTTGGGCAAGGTCTCACACCCTCAGAGGTCGTTGCATGACAAGAGACAGAACAGTTCGTATCGTAGAAGCACCATTTTTTGCGGGCGCTTCTTCTCCTCGGCCTTTGGTGATCCGCAAGTACGAATCATACCCAACGTTGCTGGACACACCGAAGGAAATGAGGCAGACACTCGCTGGGTGGTGGCTGAGCGATCGGCGGCCTGGCGGGACTCTTGGTCCCCAAACGGTTCAGTCGGCCGCGCAAGGATTCCGCGTCACCCGTCGATGCACGGGCCTTTTATGCGGCCGGGGGCATGGTACGCGACTGCTGTGCCGCAATACTGCTCAGAGCTCCCACGCATTTCAAGGTCTGGAAGCGAGCGCCATCGGCGCCTATTGAAAGGTTAATGAGAAGCTCGAGTCAATCGCCCGATAAGCCAGCGGAGCAACCCGGCTCATCCCCCGTCAGGATGAACAGGTCCCTCAACGAGGAAAAGCGGAGCACGAGTCACGCACGATGCACCTGTGCTCACAGCACTGAAAAGTGACGCCTAAGGGAGTTGTCTCACTTTCTGCTATTCTTCCTCATCACTAAGAAACTCGGAAACATCAAGCCGCAGCCGGCGACTGGTACAGAGCCAGTTCCCCCTTCAGTATCATATTATCTAGGATCGTCTTCCCATCACCAAGGTGGCGGGATGCCACAATGTCATATTTGAGGAGAATCTCCAAATGTTCTCCCAGAAGGGCGGCCTGAGATTCCATCATGATCGCAACCTTTCGCATCTAATAGTTCAGCTCTCGCGAGAGGTGAGCAACCTCCTGTGTCTCGACCCGTATGCGCTCGAAGGTTGGCTTTCGGCATTTATAGATCTCTCGTAACGCGGATAGCTCTAAATTGTACTGAACCTGAAAAGATTAGTCTCGCGCTGTGTTCTTTATTCGTGTGTATTTACCTCCGTTTGGTAGACCATGCTGTTGTGATATTCTGGAGGTTGAAGGATTGGATGGTTGGTGCAGGATGACGGTGCGGAGCCTTTTTATTTTGTATGCGTGGGAATGTATCTATCGATGCGCTGCCTACATGTGCTGACATGATTCGTGCGCAATGTCTTATTACCCATCCCAACTCACGATCCCAGTCCGAGTGCGGTACAGCAGAAGACTTGCACATAGAACCATCGTGGTGTCCTATTAAAAGCTCTTGTTGACGTGAGGTGCCACTGAATAGCGCCCGGGCGCTTATGCCGACCACTGCATTTAACTAATTAAGGCATATTTTCTCTCGCCTTGACACATTTACTCTAGTCTTCAAAGGGTTCGATTCCGTAGACGTGTTTCCCGCCTCAAGGCATCCATCGATCCCGTCAGCATGCCTGTCTCTATCTTCCTTCCTTCCTCCCTCTCTCTCTTCCTCTATCCCTCACACACATTCTGTTTCTCCCTATCAAATCGCACACAAACACACATATCATAATTCATTTCTTCAGGGCCGCCCCTTTCAGACGAAAATAGAATCCACGAGACAGCCGGGCAATTTCGAAAGCGTGGATTTGATGAATGACCAACGGGGTAGACTGCAAGGCACACATTGTGGCGGTCCTTCATCCCCTCGAGCACGGACTCGCCTACCTGCTACGCCTTTACCGCGACCCCATGCGAAGTAAGCCATCGACCGGTATACGCCACGACAACCACTTTCAGACGTCACAGTCTTAAAAACTGAGCCAAAAGTTTCGAACCCGATCGAAAATATCTGGATTTCTTGCAAGAGAACAATGGGGTAGATGTTGATCTGTTGTTTGGATTGCGTTGCCGACGAGGAAGAGTAACACTGGTCCGAGTTCGAATCGAGACCTTAGGACGGGAAATTTGAGGGTAGTGGAGTCCTACTCGTACGATATGAGACCATGAACCGATGGGTCTGCAGATGAATCGCTACAGTACTAGTACGGAAGCCTTTTTCTCGTATGACATTCGTATATTGTAAGAGCACTACGTAGCCTCCATCGCAATTGAAACCACCTCTACAGGAAATCATCGACTTCGTGCCAGTCCATGCAAGTATGCCTTTAACTTAGACATTTTCGGAGAGGTCTTGCACCGACGGAAACTTAGCCTCGCCGGTCTTTTCCGCATTAGCTGAACGGCCGGTAAGCTGCTCGATGGCCCCATACACTTCCTGCGTCCAAGGCAACAGTTCGTCGAGGTACTTCTCAGTACTCGTGATTCGCTGCCCATATATCTCAAACCCGGCTTCGACCATTCTTTTCAATTCCTGCAGTTCGGCATCAATCTTTCTTTTCAGTTCCTACAGTTCGGCCTGGATTTTGCTCAGCTTCTCTTGCAACGCCAGTACCGAATCGGCGTCTTTATTGGCCTTCGAGCCCTGCAAATTAGGGTTCTCTCTTGTACGATCGAAAGCTTCTTCCGTGTTCGGAATGCTGCAGTATGAGCTGCTGGTCATGGCGGTGGTGCCGTAGCTACCGGATACGGCCTCAAGACCGAAATCCCAACTTATTGGGGAGCGGGATTCGGGGCAGTCAAAACGATTGGTGGCACCTTCTAAGGGGACGGCATCATTTATGGCGTCTAGGACTTTTTGGAAATCCGCATCGATTAAGGCGCTCATAGTAGTTAGGTGTGGCTTTTTTAATCACGTACTTGAAGATGGAGAGGTTAGGGGCTGTTAAAGATCGTTGTTCCGGGGAGCTCGACTTTTGAATGGAAGTATTAGCTAGCTAGCAAGTCCACCAAGTGTGTGCCCGGCAGGAACCACGACAGGTTGCACTTCGGAGCGTTCTAGGCGGAGGCGAAATGTTTTGATGGCAAAGAGGAAAGCGTCCGCCAAACGTTCGCGCTACTGGGAAGCTCAAGAGACCCGATGACGTCAGAAGGTCTTCTAATGTAGGCTTGGCGTTGGCTCGTGCATGATAGCGTTCAGGGAGTCGTTTCAGATGCAGTTTTTAACGGTTTATACGGGTACTCAAAAAAAAAGAAAACAGGTGAGCAATTTTAAACGTCTACGTCGAGGTGGCCAACTTAGAGGACTGGAATTCCGCTTTCACTGCACCAAAGGCAACAATGACCGTGAAGAAGCGTTACTTCGGCAAAGAAGAAAGGCTCCTCTGCGAGTTGAAATCCGCCCATGCGGGTGAATCGTGGGATACCATTGCCGAGCTCTACAATGCAAAGATCGAGGATAAATCTAGATTGAGGACCGGATTAGCTTTGTAGATGAAGTTCAAAAAGATACGGGCACGTCAGAGGCAGCTGGCAAAGAAAGCGTACGGAAAGACTGAGCTAAGAAAGGCACGGCCACTCGAAGAACAAATGCCTCAGAGTTGTTATATCCCATCGCATCACTTGCTTGCCGCACTAGAGGAGGAGGTTGAATACAGTATCTCTTTCTTGCAGGTAAGTATCAGGCGTTAAGACATCTGTGATAGATCTGACGACTTTGCCAGTGGCATCTCGGAACTATGCTGGACGATCTCTGTGCAGCAACTGCTTCCGTTCTAAAAAATTTGGAGAGACAGTAGTATCTAAGATTACCATAGGATAATTTTTTCAACAGCTCTGTTGTAAATATTGATTCGTTGGTGGTGTGTAATTGAGATTTATATGATCAGCGCACAAGTGTATGCATTCTATATCGTTTTGCTACATTTGTGAGGTATGCCAACATGCCCAGAATAGAAAGTGTAAGGTCTAATATAGAAACAGCCTCGGACATAATGAAATCACTGAGCCAAGAAGGGTCGTTTCAGGTACTTTCTCTTGGGGTTTGGTTTTTTGGGAGGTGGCGTCGAGAGCAGGAGGGTATATAAGTGTTTAGCATGCAACACTCATCCAACATCTTCAGGCATCGCACAGGGATGGATCCCCAACCCAATCAGCTCGCCACCATGGTAGGCTACTTTCCTACGTTATATAATGCTCCTACTGACAATACTGCAGCCGCAGCCCTGCCCGTGTCACCGCGGGACACCATGGGACTTCTTCGTTGAATGCTATAGCCGCGCCCAGCATGCCTACGGCACCGCCCGCCACGCACAACTCGCGGCAAGCAAGGCAGCCATCGACGCCCAGGAATACAAGGCAGCTTTGAATAAAGTTCGTGGAGAACTGCAGCATCTGCGAGCCAGAAGCCCAGCAAATCTACGGGCCAACAATTCAGAGCTTCAGTCGAAGCTGGAGACGAGCAGCATTGAACTTCGAACCTGCAAAGAGGAGCTACAAACCACCAAGGCCAAGCTTGATGAATTTGAAGAGTTCCTTGAGCGCGAGAAACGCCTTCGCAAGGAGGCTGATGACACAGCTGAGGTCGCGTATGAGGCAGCTCATAAAAGCGGCGCTTTTGCTGATGAGCTACGCCGTGAGCTGCGCAAGTGGAAGGGCGAAGACTCCGAAGCCGGAGACTCTCACGAACCCAGCACGGCCGATCTCGCCGTAGAGCTCGTTCTCTCCCAGCAGATGGTGACTTACCTCGAGCAGATGCTGCAGGCGAAAGATCCAGAGTACGTACGAGAGCACGTGCAGCAGGGCATAGCTACTGCCGAAAAGCTCGAACGTGAGGTCAAAGACCTCACTGACGAGCTTTAAAAGACGAAAGAAGAAAACAGTAGACTCAAAGCACTTGTAGATGAAGAGCAAGACTTCAAAAGGACACGGTCGAGAAAAGTGCGGAAGTCTGTTAATTAGATAGTTGGCTGGGAATTCTGTTGTGATTTTTCTTACATACATTTACCTATCAAATTCAAAGCATCTTTGCCAAGTTTCACCACTTCTACTGTCCATATGATCACGACTACAGCAGTGGTAATGATAAGTCTATACTCCCTTTTTCTTGATCTACTCTCAATCCTACAAAGCACTTCGTTCGTGATATGCTCACTTGAGACTCTATAAGCTCTCTATATCCCTACTTTACTACATAGTCAAGCGCACGTAGGTAGAATTTTCTCATGCCGAAAAGTTACCGACAGTACAATCGGACTACAGCAACATTAAGGGTCGGAACGAATAATTTCTCGAAAATCATGTGTAGATAGACATTCCGGCAACGTTATAGGTTACAGCGGTATATAGAGCCGCGGAAGGGGGGAGTTATTCAGCTAAGTATCGCGGAACTCTGGTGTGGATTCATACCCCAAATGTACCAAGTGAATGTGCCAACTAAGAATAGAAAACACCGGAGGTGATTCTGTGGGATGTGGCTGGAAATAGCTAGCAAGTGCCAAAAGAAGGGGAAATGTGAGAGCGATAACAGTGGTGACGGGGGCGACGAGGTGGGCGACGAGATGGGAAAATTCCAGAGGAAGACGTCGAAGATGGAAGCATGAGGTAAAGAGGACGGGCATGGTTCTAAACGAGACATTCAGAGCAGAAATGTTTCTGGGGGTTTAAGGGCAAAGAAAAATGGATATGGGTGCAGGGGGGTAAAGAAAACGGACATGGGTCAAGGGGGCAAAGAAAATAGACATGGGTGCAACACGGCAAAGAAGATGGACATGGGTACATAGGGTTAGGAACAGGGTGGGGGATACTAACACTAGCACAGGGTTAACGAAGTTGTTGGCGATTACGGAAGTGGCTGCACAGCCGCAAGGCGTCAAGGTAAAAAAGGAGCGGCTAAGGGAAGAAATGATAGGCTAAAGGTGAACCCCCACCAAACCTTCCAATTGAGCTACTACGGCGCGTGTAATCCGTAGAAGGCGCGAGGCAAGCTTGGGGCGTAGCCTAGGTCTATTTCGTGCCGCGAGGCTGCAACGTGGTCACTACATAAGGGATATGATTAGGCGTGATTGAAAACATGGTCAACCTCTAATATTCTTCATCCCTATTGGCCTTTGAACCAGCTGTACTTCTATAATAAGCAACGTTTGAACGCGTAGGTACACCACCGGTCGCCCCTTCCTTAAAGCTTCTACTTATTTTTTTTTTCATCTTTCACGAGTTTGAAACGAGCCAATAGAATAAACCAAGCACTTTCCCGACAAAGCCTCCACATACTCTTTTTAACACCCTTTCTACCTTTTGACGAAATTTACTATACGCCTACCTCTCAATATGGTGGTAAGTCATGGTTGAGCTTTTCATAATATTAAGACTAAAGGAATTCTAGACCACTCGCTTAGGCAACAATGTAACTATGGACTCCGACTCGTTAATAGGGATCTAGCGCCAGCGATTACAGTCGCACAGCCCGTCCCCTCAGCGACTTCCCGAGAATACCACGCCACATTTCACCCTTAAGCAAGCCAAGCAAAAGCTAGAAGAGTACAGCTTCTTATTTACGTATTTATAGCGTTATATTCTAAGCTAAGATGAAGATATAAAGCAGCTGAAAGACTAACTCAGCCTGGCGAAGAGGCAGTTAGACGAATACGAGAGGCGTCGCAGAAGATTTAAGGGGGTTTTAAAGGGGAGTGTGGCTTAGAACTATTTAGTAAATATTTAGGAACTGTTCGCCTCTAAGTACACTATTGAGTAGGTTACGTAGCAGTGCTTAGAAAAACTGAGACGGGGTTCATCCCTTACGATTTAACAGTCGTATTCGTAGTGGCGATGACGGTTAATAATAGTATTCATCGACAACCTGTCGACTAGGCCGAAGCTTTTCTCTTCCTCTGGCCTATCCTTTCCGCAGGGCACTTGCATTCTCGAATGGACAGTTAATAGTCTGCTCTTCCGAAAGGGCTGTATAGTCCTTATCGTGCCGCGAACCACGACATCGAGTTTGGAAATCCGCTTATTTTGTTGTTAAATTGGTCGCTGAATTTCAGACGTAATACGACAACTTAATTAGTAGAGTCAACTCGAAATTGCACTCTAACCCTGTAGAGTCTACAATTTTGACATCTAACGGCGTCTCGTACAAACGCTAATGTCTCATTTGACTAGGTTTGAAAGCGGGTATAGAGGAAGTCGGAAATCAGCCCTTCTATAAGCGCTCGGCTGTTAGAACTTCTGTATCGGATCGAACCACGACACTCAAGAAGCGTGCCGTTGACTACAGATATCTCGTCTAGCTCGAAGAAAAATGCTGATAAGAGCAGAGATCGGCGGATGCTCTGTATGTCCATATTCTGTAAGAAGCGAACTCTAGTGGTTCGGATTTTAGGCATCGACTCGATGGCATCCAGATCCGGCGCGCGGTCAAGAGGGACATTAATATGAAAGTAGTTTTGCCTCTCCTTCTCTCTAAGGTGTCTGTAGAAATCGTTCTAAATCTTCTGGCCGTTTCTCGAGGACTCCCACGATCTGAAACACCGCGGGATGGAGGTGTCTAGTACCCTGTATCGAGAGTCTGTTAGGGTATTTTTGTCAGGTACGTAGCCGGTGCCAATCGATACAAGCACATCCACGCCGATATCCTAGATACTCCTGATCTCCGAGATAGCGGAGCTGACTGGATTGTTGTGCTTCCCGACCCCTCCGTTCTGGACATGGCAGTCGATACCGTTAATGAACTTTATGGGAAACATGCTAAGTATGTTAGTTTTTTTACAGCTCTGGATCAGATAAAACAAATGAATACTTACGTAGGCGCCGCTGATGTTGCTTGTGCTCTGTAGATAGTTAGAAAGACTGACCTAAAATAAAAAAAAATCTAAGTCGGACTTACGCGTCGCAAAGCGAGATTTCTTTTTTAAACTCTAGGGGCCTGATATGATCGTAGCCTGGTTTTATTAGGCCCAAGCTCTACTTTTAAGTGTGTGATTGTTGTACTCACCGTAGTCCTCTCCTCGATTTCCTGTACTATTGTAATTCGAGAATATGCATAGGCTCGAAGACCTAACCGTGGTAGCCGTAACGGTAACCTTTGCGCCGGATAGTGGGGAGTCGCGACTGCCGAATAACTTTTTCGTTGTGCCGTAAGTTTCCCGTAGGCAATTTCTCAGCTGCTCCACATCATATATACTGTCTCTCAAGCAAAAGGCAAGAAGGTTCGCAAGTCTTCCCCACGCTGTCCGCCCGCGATCCAGCCTCTTGGAGAAAATTCGTCGCGCAAGTACATCGAATTTACTTATGTAGAAGTTCGTCGTCTTTCGCCCGAGAAATAGTAGAAGAACAATAAGACCACCTACTTTGAGTTAGAAAAAGCGTATTATATCGAAGGGCTTACTTACCCGAGCTTGTTCCGATCGCGTAGTCGAACTCGTCCTGGATGAGATAGGGATGTTTCATTGCCTGCTTAATGGCCTTTAAAGCTTCCAACGAGAAGGCTCCGCCTACGCCTCCACCATCGATGGTGAGCGCCCGGGCGAAGGCCGTTGGGGGCACTTGTTTCACTAACAGCAGAGCCACATGCCCGCAGAAGATGCAAGACGACACGCGATAGTGGTACTCTCGGCTTGACAGGCGTTTGCCAAAAATCCGCACGCAGGTATCACAGACCGCATGACCGCAGGACAGGGCGTGTTCCGGTTTTCGCTGTAGGCAACACAAGCACGTGCGATTGCTCTTGAGAGCCGAAAAGTGCCTGCCAAACCCCCTCACGACGGTTTCGTGCGATTCTGCTGCACTCACCCCCCGCTCTTCCATGCGTTTGTGCATGGTAGACACCTCTGATTCTAGGATGGTGCACCTGGCCTGGCTCTGCGTCTGCCAAGTACTCAATTCACGCTCAAAGGCCTCCAAGCAAGGCGCGCGGTAGACGGTTTTGAAAAGGTAGCGCGGATCGAAATCTGAGCAATCATCAGTCAGCTTTCCCGTAATGATCTTTTCTTACCTCGAAGGAAGGAAAAGAGGCATTGTATGAAGAGGACTTACTGTGCATTCCCACAGGATACCCGTCTAGTACAATCGTCGATGCTATCAGCTTAATCACCATAGCATCTGTCACCTCTATCTGTGCCTTTTGCACGCGGATTAGTTCCTCTAGGTGTGAAGCAAACTCTTGGCCCACTGGGTTGAACTCCTTTGCAGCCTTTGCTAAGTCTGAAGAGACGGCAACGGAGAAATGCTCCAATACTTTGTCCATCAAGGCTGTTAGGTGTCGCGTCTCAAATAGGATGCGACTGTCAGTCTTAGCTTCCTGCATAACATCAAGCTCCGTAAGGATAGTGTCCCGCAAGCGGAGGTACTGAGCTGTGTACGAGAGCTCACTGCTCTGCACATGTATGCTCGTACGGATATTTGAGAATAACGACGAGCATCCTGGAATCCGGTTGAGGGTGAACGGTGAGCTAGCGAATATCACGAGCCTTGGCCTATTCAACGTCGTCGAACGATGGGCCTTCTGAACCCACCTCATCACATGCAAAGCGACATGCTCGTGGTTCTTAAAGTCGTCGGCGAATAAACACACCACGTCGTAAAATGGGAGGATAACCTTGGCGATGAGGGCATCGTAGACTTCGTCTGCAGCCGGTCTCTGCTCAGCTCCGTTAGCCCACTCGAGCCGGTACTTTTTGCAGTCGTCGGGGAGGCCGGCCCTGGGACTTGGCGGATGGATCAAGTTCAGTTCAGAGAACAGTATCGGCCTCTCACAATCTGAGGTGAGTGAATCGCGAACGAGGTTGACCAATGAATCTTTTTTCCTCCTGTTGTGGTTGTTGAAAGGGAAAATAGCCCGGAGTGCCTTCGTTTTGGCCTCATGACCGATGAAAAGCACCGTTCGTGGATACTGGGAGAGCTCATCCGAGGACTTGCAATGCTCAAGTGCTCCATGGTCGATAACGATCCAGTCGTCCCGGTCAGTCCTGAGGGAGATCCAGGCATCTTTCGCAGCTTGTCTCATACTGACAACGAGCTTTGACTATCGAATGTGCGAGCCATTGGCCATATATATATATATCTTTCAAAGAGAGTCACCAGTCCCAGACATAGTCTAAAACATTTGAAATGGCGTGCAAAAAAAAAAAAAAAAGAAGAAGAGAAATAGCTGCTGTTCAGTGCGAAATCTTTGACCGTCATTCTGGAATGTTGGTCGTCCACTGCCGTGCTGGAATATGAGTCTATCAAAAAAAAAAAATCTATGGACACCGAAATATTCCAAATATTTGAAGTATAAACGCAGCGACTGTCTTTGAAAAGTCTAAACCCTCGCGCTCAATTCACTATTGTAAGAGAAACAACACTGCCAAATGGTCCATACCAAGATTTCCGTGGTGCTTTTCGCCGCTGGAGCACTCTTTCGTGCTGTACACTCCAGCCCGGCTAATCTAAAGGCACCCGGCCTCTCAAGCATCGCTTGCTCATTGAGCTCCGGCGAGGCGCACTTTGAAGCGAACGAAAATTCCTACTCCAGTCTGGCCAAGACCATTCAGCCCACCGACTTCACCTACGTCGTTGGCAAGAATTCCAATCAAACTTGCTGGAGCATTATGCCAAAAGACACTACTTCTTCGTTTTGTCTAAGAGCTTCTGAAGGTTACTCCGTCGATGCTATCGGAGTCTCGACCGTGGTGACCGGCATTTACTTCTCATGCAGAGCCGGTGGCGACACGAATGTGGATACTGAGAACTACGTCTGTCCGTATGAAGGTCAGCACCTCGTTGGCGTTGGTTATTCGGATGGAGGAAGCATTTTCTTATGCATGCCCTGATGGTTGATCTATATGGAGCAAATATTTGAGGCTGGCATAGTGATGATTGCAAGCTAGTCAATTTATTTATTTGGTCTTATTAAACTCAATACAGATTCCAGCCAAAGTTCAAGCATCACTGTGCGGGAAAAAAAATTGGAGCGCGAGCTGTGTATAGGGCAGGAGTTATTTACAAGCAGCATACGGATAGTTGGTCAGCGAGCAGTGCTGTTGTAATAGGGCAAGAAGAAAGTTGGCGATAAGCTTTAATTATGGATAGCATCGTCGCATACCAGTAAAGGACGCTGAGAAATGGTATGACGAAAAAGAATAGAACAAAAGACATGGAGGGGAATCGATGAGAGAAGACGGCGGAAGGTGCGGAGATGCCGTGACGGTCCTGCGTTGTGGGGTGGGCGACAGCCGGTATTTCGAAGAAAGCACTGCGGCACAGCAGAGGGGAGAGGGGAGAGAAGAGGCGCAGGGTTCCAAAAATGCTTGGCCAAGTTTCGCAGGGGCCCCTTGTCTATCGTGGAAAAGACCCAGGGTCGTTTCAAGCAATCCTTCGTTTCATGCGATCAAGGACCACCGTTTGATCGCTGACGTAGGTGTTTATTCGCACGTACCACCTCGAGATTTGTTAGCTACAAGCGAATGCCCGTTCGACTAACGTACACCTGCCGTCAATGCCAATGCCCACCGCAACCTCTCGTTATGTCGTTCTCCTCATCGTCTTTTGCACTGATAGAACTCTCCTTCTTTGTCACGATGCCTTTTGTCAAGGCGCAATTATCAGATTACCCTCTTTAGGGTGCATTTGCGCTTTCAACAACTTCTCCTAAATCAGTAATAACGTTATTTCACGACCGAACGTCGTACTCGCCTAGACCATTATACCAATAATTGACCAATAAGTCTCCGCTTGATAGAAATCCTGTGTTCATCATCCATTCGTGAGAAAGCCTCATTATCCCAACCAATTGGCCTAGGATACCAGTCCGAGTACTCGTCCCGCACTGCTTGGGAGTAGTATGCAGCAATGCTGTCTAGTTGTTTTTCTGTTAAAAGGTGATAATGAAGCATTGTCCTGGGGAAATCTGGATTAGGACGCCCTGACTGAAGTCTCAGCAGTGGATGGATATAACGGCAGAGGTTTTAGACCGTCCAGAAAAAATCAGAGTGCATGATGTTTTGCGAACTTTAACCCAGATCTACGGTTGGATTCTACGAACAATATATATCTGACTACGTCATAGAAAATTTCGGCTCACCAAACATTTTTGTGATCTTTACGTACAAGTGCGTACTTATTAACCATGACAGACCTGCACGATGTCAATCAGTTGCAAGTCAAAAGCATTCCTCGTACCCATGGATATCCTCTTGTCTCAGTATGGTATTTTGAAGCAACTCCGAAGTTCTTTGGAACCGCAGGACTACATCAGCCTTCTACGTTCTCAAAACGAAGATTGCAGACACAGAGCTGACCGTACCGACATTACAAGCTGTCTGAATCCAGTGAGCTATCTGTTTAATAGTTTAGATCCGATAGCCTCGTGGATGAACCTATATGGCTGTAGTTTTATCCTTTGCGGAACAAGTGTGGGAAAGCTTCACGACTACTTGATTGGAGATATCCGAGGTGATGATGAAGCTTACAATATACTTTTAGTGATCGCTTTCGAAGGTCTGCGGTCGTATCAGAGAGCCCTGACAGATACGCTGAATGGAGCGATCAACGATATCTACGATGAGATCAGCCAGTCCATAAGAAAAGAGGTCGTCTCACTTTCTTCGGACACGCAGGCCCCTCACACGGCCATTGTGCGGCTTCATCTCGACCTTCAGGTTTTGGATTCAGAAAGTTTGAGCTTTTTCAAAGAAGACGGAAACGCAGAAGATACCGCAATCACGTACGAATCAACTTTTGCAGTTTTTGTCTGCAGCCACGCAGCAGGCCCGTCCTTCTGTCCACAGCAACCGCTACCGATATTTCCTTCCTGCACAGCATCCGTGGTGCTCTTGGGGACATTGGAGAATCCAAGTTTTGTCACGGTGAGGAAGTGCCAGCTCTGTTCCCGCCCGCAGAACAAGGTGGCAAAAGCATAGCAAGTGCTGTAAGAAGATGTTGCTAGGTTGCGCTTGAACTAGATGAACCAGGGCTAAGATACAGTGTTTTAGATTGAGAAACCGAGGGCGAGAGGAACAAGATAGTGTTATCATTACAAAAGCTTTCATATACAGCTGTGTTCTTCCGGCAAATCTGTGCACGAGGAGGTGTCATAAGCCTGGGAAGAAGATGGTGAGATTGAAGGCATGTGCGTAAGATGTGATGGATAGTATTCAGTTCTAGGGCATTGTGGCATAGAGGGACGGGTGGGAAGGAACGAGTTGGTGACAACACGGCGTGAGGTGGGGGATAGCTAGTTTTTCGAAGAAAGCTCTACGGCACAGCAGAGAGAAAGCGGAGGAGAAGGAGAAAGGAATGGTGAAGAAATGGGTGCACGATGTGGAGTGGGTGATGGCTGGACCCCCGAAGGCAGCATTGCGGCACAGCAGGAGAAACGCCAAGTTCGAAGAGACGATGGACGCCTTAGAACGTAAGTACCTAGTGAGGCTTGGCAGATCTCGACAAGGACCCCTTGTCTATGTTGTAGAAGACCTGGGTCATTACGGCCGATCCCCTCCTCCCCCACAGCCGGAGAAAATTAGAGTTCTAACGTTAATCCCTGCGCTACGAAATCCTAGTGATATTTCGGGCCTCATGGGGTGCGCTCGCTCACATCGGTGGCGCGGTTAGGAACGCAGCCGACGAATCCCGAGGTGGTACGTGCGAGTGAACACCTACGTCAGCGATCAAAAAACAGCGCTCCTTTGTCGCATGAAACGATGGATTGCCTAGAACGACCCTGGGTCTTTTCTAAGATAGACATGGAGCATCTGCTAAAATTCGCGAAGCATGCCTTCGGGGTTCTGGCGACCCCCCGTCACATCCGCCCGTTCCCGCACCTCTCCCTTTCTTTTCTACCTTACTCCGAATATTTATTCAAACATTTGTACCGCTAGTTGAGCACCATCTCGTTGATACAGCGCACTTACTATAAGTAGAGCACGAGGGCCGACAGCCTCTCCCTTCTGATCCCCCTACGAAACGTTACATTATCTCACAGTACCTTCTGGGGCTTGCTCGTTTATCGATTTTCGCTGGATATTTCGACTATCTAGTGATCTGATACAAGAATGGCCTCGCCATCTGAAACTACACTTCCTGCTCATGCTCGAGATGGCGCCATTAATGAGCGCATCTCAACTAGCTCGCACCCCGACATAACAGGTGACAGAGATGGACCGACACACTTACCCGCCGATCAAAAAGATGGAACTTCCAGCAGAGCCTCGCATGCGAGCGAGATGACGAACCATCGCAAAATGCTAAACTTGATGCAGTCTCAGCCTAGAGGCGCGCGCAGACCACTGACCGCGGTAGGCAAATCTTGTAGAAATTTTGCCGATGATCCGCTTATACGGCCGCTACAGCTTCCGGTCATGAGCAACTCACGTCTCAGTGTCCACTGCAAGCTGGCCGATGCTGCTTTTCAGATCCCCGTCAGACATGAAGATCCAGACCAATTGTACGAGCCAATGCTATATCTAGGGACGAACAAGAGCGTCATCATGGGGCTATCTCGAGTTCACCCATTCCGATGCGTCCAAGCAATCAAGCAGAGGTCAATTATGAAAACTATCCAGCCACCAGATTTCATGTGGGATCTTTCGCATCCGAGCATTGCGAAAGTTAGAGAAGCATTCTACCATCAAGGGGGCATCTTCACCGTCTACGATTTTCTTGAGCTTTCCCTCGAAAGTTTGCAGGCTATTCCTGTTACCATAGAGGAGCAACACGTTGCAAGCATCGCTTTACAGGTACGCAGTCAAAAATGGTACAGCTGACTAGAAGCTGACTGTTCTATTAGGTGCTCCAAGGTCTCAGTTGCATTGAGAGTGCCTTTCAAAGGCAACGTGGGTTTATAACAGCCAGTACAATCCTTTTCGCAAAAGACGGGAGAGTTAAGATTGGTAATCCTCTATCAAGCTCCATGCTGAGATACAGAAACTCACATTCGATGTGCAGGCAGTGTAGCAGATGCGCTGCAGCTGAGCGAGCCTCGGGATGCTGACACTGATACAAAGGTGTTGGGGGAATTGCTCGAAAATCTCCGGAAAGACTGGCTTTTCCAGGCGAGAGCCTTTTTCGACGCCGCGAAGCTATCGTCCTGCGATGAACTTCTAAAGGTTTGCTTTACCATACCGAAAGCTAAAACTGCTTGCTGACTTGCTTTTGTAGTATGATTTCATAGCGAACGCGCCAGCGCCAACTTGCTTACAACGCTATGTAAACATTGCTGCTGTTGCATTTAAAAGACAATGGAAGCTCGCCGAACGGATTTCCTCCAGGGATTAGTACCTGTCATCTTGGAGATGGCTTGTGTTACACACAGCCCTAAAGTTCAAACACGCATCACTATCAACAGCTAATCAGGGAAAAATTTCCTGTAGATGTAGACTCTCCTTCTAGTCCCTTCAGATAGCCAGCAGTCTCTCAATCAATTACTGTTTACCCAGAAATCCAGCAGCCATCAATGATGAAATGCTGTTGCTGCATTAAATTGCCGCTAATACTACTAAATGGATATTCTTATAGCCGAATGACAACGCGTCCATTCGATGAAGCATTGACGAGCATGCCGGCAGGCATGCCTTGTTGCCTTAGCCCATGAGGTTTCGTTTATTTCATTTTCTTTATTACTTGATGAGGCTTAGCGTGGTTTTCTGGGCAGCGCATATCGCTGCCACCGCTCCTCTCACTAATCCATGGCCTTTCACACCAACAAGCATCGTTACTCAAGAACTAATTTGAAGCGCATAAGAACCTGTGAGCTGGGAAGTAATACAGAAACAGTAAGAACTTGATTGATTCGCAGAAGCAAAATGAAACAATACTAAGAATAGATGACATTGAGCAATGTTAGTTCATAACACTCAATGAAATGGAAGATTATCATAGAGTGATTGGGTATGTAACACGGATAGAAGGAGCCGCAATGGCGTAATGAAGCCGGATGTACGTGCTGCTCCTCGCCCTACTAGCTTTATATACGACAAAAATCAAGGACCGAGTCTCTTTGATTGCTCCCAGTAGGCTTATAGGCCTCCGAACTCGAATTGAAATGCAAGAATTGCCTAATTTGAAGCAGCACTCGCCGCAGAGAGCTTCCGGCAAAATCTCCAGCCCTTACCCACGGAAACGTTTGTCATTCGCAGGAGCGGAAGTAACACCTCGGCCCCAGTAGATTTTGTAAGAAAAGAAGACTGTCCAAATTAGTAAGCATGAAATTACTGCTGTGGTGTCAACACTGACCCTGAGCAGTTCTGTGCATGAGCTAGTGTCCATGGCCTTTAGGAATGCTGTTGCGTCGGGCGACCATGAATCTACTAAGCTTTTGATGGTATTTTTGAGCTTCAGTATATCTGACTGAAAATCGTTCGAATTTCCTTTGAACTGAGATTCAGCGGCATCACCTACGTAGGCCTCTTGTTAACGGAGTAATTCATGATGGAATAAAAGCAGCCACCTACCAATCTTAATTCTGCCGGAGATCGAAACAAGAATGCTTGCTGCTGTGATCGATCCGTGCTGATATTTCAGGGTTTCATGCATATACCGCAGCCCTTGCAAAACCTTGCTAGGCTTTAGCGAAGTATCAAAACACGATATTGTTACGACGTACCTCTGAACACATTGCTGCAACATGATCCTCACAAATGATGACAGGAGCAGCCATAATGTCATCTAGTGACAGGTCCATACATTCATAGACCATGAAACGTGATCCCTCGTAGTAGAAACCTTCCATGATCCTTGCAATGTTCTTGTGCAATGGCTGCTTCACAATCCGGGGGAAGTTGCCCTTAGGGGTCATAGCGCTTCTCCTAATGGCTACGGCATCAGTACCGGGTTGAGCCTTGTGATATGAGATAATGGTATCCCCCGTCTGCCCGAGGGCGTAAACTGGCTGGTAGATCTCGTTCGGGTTGCAGCGCGAAAACTGGACATGAGCAGAAGAATCACCCGAATCTCCCAGGCGATGCATAGAAACAAAAGCTTTGGCGAGAGGGGCTGTAGGTTGAGCAGTCTCCTGATGATCTTGCTGACGTATTTGCCGATCAGATGCTTCCTTGGGGTCAGTGTCTGCCACTTCTTCATCTCTGCCGGGCATGGTTTTTTCCGGATTTAAAGGTACAGACTGATCCAAAGCATAGTCTCCATGCACAAATTCGTCGAACGCACACGTCGGGAATGTGGTCGTAGGTCTGTCTCTTTGGGATTCCATGCTAAGCGATCGACTTGCGCTTGCAATGGGGATCAGGGAAATGGTGACACGTTCATTAATATAGACCGTGCCGCAGAGCCACAGCCCTCTCACACCATGCCATTTGTTGCTCGACTTCCGCTAGTAACCCGCCCACCTCCGAATTATTTCTTTTATTACGACATCGTGCATGACTATGTACCCCGTCTAAGATCCATGCCGATATACTCATGTGCAGCGTCTGTAACCCTGCACCCACTTTATTTCTGTGTCTTCCTACACCCTATGTTTGTCTTGCTTACCCTCAGTTTTTTTCCTCGCTGTCTTCGCTGTCCTCCCCCCCCAATCTCGCCTACCTCGCGTTCGCCCTCGCTGTCGCTCCCTCGTCACTATCTTAATCGCCCTCTGTTTCTGCCCCCGTGTCCACCCTTTATTCCGTTTCCATGAGCTTGAAAACACACATCATTCTATTGACCATTGTCCACCGCCTTGCACTCATCTATCATGTTACATTAATACTGATGAGCTCTTCTGTGCCGCTGGTAATTTCTAATTGCGGGATCCCTTCCTGATACGTAACACTTGAAAGTAGAAGGTAGTTAACGTTAATGAACACGACTAAAGTGTGAAGAGTTAGATTGACCTCGAGTATTGCACAGTCATAAAATCTTACAAATATTAAGTGTAGCAATGCTTTTATACTGCATGGGTCCTGTTCTCCGCAATTTTCTCCGGCAGTGCTAAGAAGGGAGGGGGGGTGGTGGAGGTGACACCAGCCCGCTAGCATGTCCACCAGATTATTTGATCTCCAGTGCCAAGCGCCACCTCTTCAAGGCTATGTGTTCACTATAAAATGGATGCTCAAGGGTGTTGCTCGCTCATCTTCTCCCAATTTTCATTTTCTTTCTCGACTAGCGTGGTCCGATACTGCCATTCTTTCCCTTCTATACGACCACACCGAGAAACTTACTGACCGTTACACCTATAGCCCTATATACGAACCCTTCTTCGCCATTCTGATCTCCTTTGTTCGATGAGTCCAAGCGAAGGGAAAGATCTGACTCTTGAAGAGAAGCATAAATGGTTCCGTGGAACCGCAAGAGCGGAGCTGCGACACCTCCAGTTCGAAGGCAGCCAACGCTGCATCGACTGGAAGAATGTGGATCGCCTCATGCGGGTATTCGCAGATGTGGGGTGCGACAGGTTGACCCCGGAACATCATGTTCCAGTATTGGTCTCCGAACGAGATTTGGAAGCCGCTCTTCTTGATGCGGGTGTACCACTTGCACACCTGCTCCAACCATTTCATCCTGACCCACCAATGCTTCGGTTTCCGGACGAAGTAAAACTGGTCTGTTTGCATGGACAGCATAGGCTGCTGGCGGCTGATCGGTTCCTGCCAGTGAAAGAAAGATGGTGGACAATCGATATATACACACCAGGTACTATTGGGCTTCCTCAAGTCGAAATGTCTCTAACATGATACCAGATCTACCCGCGAGTGCCCAGACCCAGATCAGAGAACAGCATAGTAACTCAGAAGATTACAGTGATGGGGAGAAATTTCGTCATATTTGCTACTATCGTCAGGTCAAAGATCTGGTGTCGGAACGAAGATGGGTCTCTATGCTCAGTCGCTTCAAACAAGCAGTCTTGAAAGCTATCCAGAATGACAGCTTGCTTTCCCAGGCTCTGGAGAGGCTTTTACCTTATCCAGGAATCTGGAAGGATTTCAATTTCAGTCTGTTCCATAGGGTTCGAAGTTGGAGATGCAGAGAGGTATTTCATCGAATCCTTTTCAGTAGAATCAGCTAACTTGATGCAGGAAATTCTAAGGTATCTAGAGGCTGTACACACCTGTTGGAACAAGGCTAGTGGCAATGATCCTCGACTGAGGTCCTCTGTTGATACCATTACTGTCGCGCATCTTCAGAGACTCATACCCAAGCATAGTGGACGAGACCAAGAGCGGATTCGAGCTCTATTCGCATACGGAGAGGTTTTTCCCTCTGTCCTAGAAGAGTCAGATCGTTCTAGAATCCTACAAGCCGTTTTCTCCTTGCAGCATAAAATTTTATCGTTTAGGACGCTCTCCGAGGACTCAAAATATCTGATACCTATCAAGGATGGCATGCAAAGCCTCGTTGATCTAATGCAGGGCGAGTCGATTGAGGCAGGCATGAGGAGGATTCACTCACAAATCGCACAAACCGGCGTTCAGGTCGGCGAAGATGAGTTCCGCCCCTTAGAAGCTGCCCCGTGCGACGCAGCATGGTTTGGGTACCTACAACTGGTCCTGTTCTGCATACGAAACTTCAACAGCGCCCATACTGCCGGAAATCGCCGAGGTCTCCGACGGAATATACCGTGTGGTAGGCAAAGGCCACTGCCAGCTCCGAAATTTGCGCACCTTACTTCAACAGAAATGTGGAATCGACTTGCCACACTCGCTTACCGCCTTGGGTTCCGTTTAAGAAACATGGATAATGTGTCGAGGCAAAACGGTGAGCGACAAACCACTGCTCAATCTCGCTCGCAAGGATCTCAGGCTTTGAGAAAGCGTGATCTAAACGGGGGCGAAGACGGATCACAAGCTCATACAGACAACAAATCGTTGCGGGTTGAGACATCAATCTCTGCGATATCGACCGACTTCGTTTCAGGCACCACCAAGTTTAGCCACCGGCCGACCACCTTCGAAACACCTGAATTTCAGGACAAGGCATACGCACAATTCTATCTACCCACACTCTGCCAGCTCCCCGAAGAGCCTGCCAAATACGTTGTCACCTATTTTGGAGAGTTAAGAGAAGTTCTTTGCGCCTTTTATGGGCGTGATCTTGGTCTGCCGTGGCAGAGGCTGCAAGAAACAGCCGCGACGACTGCCGAAGAGTCCACGTTTCTTCCGATCGCACAGAACAAATCGGGACCACCTTCAGATAATCTGCATGGCGCTCTTGCGTACCAGGCCCAAGAAACCCCAACTCTCAACCGCGTGCGCAACTTCAGCTCTGACCGAGCATGTAATGGGCAGGAGCTTCAGAACACCCAGCGTTTACAGGATCCTGCTGAGGGCTATAGGTATATCGTCGGAGACACCCTCAGGATGCTAGAAGGCCATCAGGGAAATGAACCAAGCGTTTCGTGGGAATCTCTTGATGGGTTGACCTGTGGAAGCTTCACCTCCAAGCTACAAAACTTGAACCGCGAATGCATACAATATGCAAGAGTGGCGTTTTGGAAGCTTGAAGAAAGGGTTTATTTCACGGTTGAAAAAGATATACAACTAATCAGAAGATTGGCAAGGCGGATTGCGAACAAAGACATCGGCGGCGTTATCACCAGACAATTGTTTGGTGTAGTCACAAATGACCGATTCAAATTTTGCGCTCCCAGCTCATTGCCTACCCCAGTTGATGAAACGGACGCAGAAGATTTTGCGAATATCATCTTCCTCCTGGATGCACCATATGCTGACAGATGTAGTACGTGGAACATGGTGCTTGATGGCCACCTGTTTAGCCAAAACAGTTGTCTGGCTCTCAGTAGTGATCTTGCCGCATCCTCTAGTGCGAAGCGGCCCCGTTCTTTAGCGTCATCGATATATCCGGATTCACAGAGTGAAGATAGACCCTACCAACGGCGCAGATTTTGATATCGACATTCTCTTTGTCCTCTTATACCCGAATATTTGTGTAGCAAATTAAATTGGGTTTTGCCTGTAGAGAGTTAGAGTGTGCATAAGAGGTGTGCAAGCAGAAGTGTGCCTGCAGAGGCCTGCAGAAAGGTGTGCCTGCAAATTGATGTGCCTGCAGAGAGGTGTGCGTGCAGAGGGGCGTGCCTGCAGAAAGCTGTGCGTGCAGAGGGGTGTGCGTGCAGAAAGGTGTGCGTGTAGAAAGCTGTGCGTGCAGAGGGGTGTGCGTGCAGAAAGGTGTGCGTGTAGAAAGCTGTGCCTGCAGAGGGGTGTGCGTGCAGAAAGGTGTGCCTGCAGAAAGGTGTGCGTGTAGAAAGCTGTGCCTGCAGAGGGGTGTGCAAGCAGAAAGGCGTGCCTGCAGAAAGCTGTGCGTGCAGAGGGGTGTGCGTGCAGAGGGGTGTGTATACAGATTTTTGTGTGTGCAAATTGGCGTGCCTGCAGAGGGAATGTGCCTGTTTAGTTCCTCGGTGCTGCCGGCCATATCAATCGTTCAGCAGGTTTGCAGAACTTACCACAGGAAACATCAGTTGTAGGAAAGAATGAAAAAAGTGATTTACTGTGGTCTAGTTACAAAGTCCAGGGTATTCGCAGCATTCTATTGAACTCTTCTCATTAACAAGCCTCGTTTTCACCCTTTTCGAAATGGAGTACGCTAACAGAAAATACTGTGTAGACCACAGTAGAACAGGGCAACGAGGTGGGCGACGGGCGGGATAGCGATGGTGCAGAGTGACATGGTGAAAGGAGGTGAGGGAGAGCGACGAGGCGACGCGGGGAAATGTGGGGGTGGCCGGTATTTCGAAGAAAGTATTGCGGCACAGCAGAGGGGCAGAGGGGCGGTGGAAGAGGCGAGGTGCGCGCGAGGTGAGGTGGGCGATGCTCAGGGCCCCGAAGGCAGCGTTGCGGCACAGCAGAGAAAGAGGGACCGGCGCTCGGAGGCATGAAGATAAAGTTGCAGATGGCTTGGAGCATACCGACCAGGATCCCTAGTGTGTTGTGCATAAGACCCGGGTTGTTACAGCCGCTTTTCGCTTCCACACAATCGGGGAAAGATTTAGAATTTGGTCCCTGCGCTAAGGGATCGCCGTTTAATCGCTGACGTAGGCGGTCGCTCGCGCGTTTCACCTCAGCGCTCGACCGCTCACTATGCTGGAAGACGAGCGCCCACCGCAATCCCACCCACCTGCACCTCTCACCGTTGCAGTGCACACAGGTGAGGCCCGCCCTCTCAGTGCGAGAATACCTTTCAAGGCTAGCTTACCAAATCCCTCTCTCCCGTCTTCCATCCCGTCTTTCATCCATCGCTCATAAACATTTCCATCATCGGCGTTTGATCGCTAATATAGGCGGTGGTTTGTACTGCACCTGTCATCGGTGCTGCCTTCAAAGAGAGCATCCACTGTATCCTGTCCATCCATAACCACTGGAAAAAAAAAAACAACCTTGATTGCCGCTTGCTGAACAAGGCATGGGCCCACTTACGCCATTAGTGGATGAAAATATGCATGATAAAAAAAAAGATAGGGACACTTTGGGAGGCTGAAAAAATTCTTTCACAGGCGGAAATGAGATAGGCCCTACAGCGAGTAGTTCAGTCCTCACGAATGTAGGCTGCGATAGAGGAAGCCGAGGTGCTCTACTAGCTTGTCGGATCGAACCTACAAGGCCCTAGCACTCCTAGCCACCATGTAGAAGACAGTCAAACTATGCATCGAGCTAGCTGTCCGGAACCAAGGCTGTAATGGAGATCAGCGCGCGACCGGCCGGTGCAGAAAAATAATTGCCCCTTCTTAGGGGAATCGAGTAGCAGAAGCAATCCATGCTTTCATCTAGAACGACAGAATTATTTCGAGCGCGCCTGGTGGGCTTCAGATATTATAGTTCAAGATAATTTCCCATGTCTAACGGAAGCCTGCCGTCTGTCCTTCATCATAGGCTCTCGAGTTCTCCTAATTTCGTTTTTGCCGTCCTGCACTCGCCACCATGGCTGGAATGGAGGACGCCTTCGAGTCACGCAGTCGAGAGCTATCTCGCTACTTTCGAGGCGTCGTTAAAGTCCCTCTTGACAATCTAAACTTTGAGCATCCCTTATTTCAAACGCAGCATCGTCCGGTATCGCAGAGAATTGTTGATCAGTTGCGCCAAGCGTTCGAAAAGGAAGGTCTTCGGCGCTACGAACCCCGGAACTGGATCGATGCTCTCATTGATCCTCGGCGTCTCGCATCAGTCCTTGCGGCAAATGGACTGACTGAGCTTGGCTCCGAGGTGGACATCATTCCTATACTCCAGCTTGGTCCTCTTGACTGTTTGCAGGGCATCCACCGCATCCTTGCAGCGTCAGATTTGTTACGCCAAAGCGATCGTTGGTGGACGGTCAGACTTTACTCTTCTGGTATAATTCTCCCCATAGATGCTAGGAGCGGAGCTGACTCGAAGAAAAGAGCTACCAAGAGACGTTTGTGTCGGAATAATTGAAGACAACCTGAATGAGCATCAATTTTCGGACGGAGAAATATTCCGGAAGATTCGCATGTACAGAAAGGAAGGCGATGAGAAGGCTGAAAAGAAATGGCTGGCTCGTTTGAGTAGCGCAAAGCAGAAGGATCTCGAGCAGCTCTTCAAAAGCGCCACTCTAACCGATGCGTTTGACAACTTAGTTGAAATGCCTGGAATGTGGTACTCCTTCCAGCTGGGCACCTTACACCGACTTTTGACCCTTCATTGCGACGAAGTAAGCCTTCCAGCAAATCAATGTGGCGTACGTTGACACCAAGTCTCTAAGGAATTGCTCCGTTACTTGACCCGGATCGCAGACGTGTGGGGAAGAGTTCTCAAGGCTGCGGATGCCCCTCCCAAGACGGTCGATCGTGTAACAGTAGAGAAACTTGAACTCCTTGCGCCTTCAGTATCAAGTGGAGATCGCTCACGTGTTGAGAGTCTGATTAGGTCTGGCGAGGTTTTCTCTAGCATTGCTGACACTCAAACGCGGCACGCGATCTTCTCCGCCTTTCTGTCAACTTCTGGGCTAATCCCCTCGCTAACGAGCTTTTTCGAGAATCTCAAGTATCTCGAACCCTGCTGTTATATTCTTAAAAAGCTGCTTCCGCCGAAAGAGAGGCGAACCATCTTCAAGTCGCTCTCAGCATCGCACCTCGGCTCTGGCGAGCAGCTCGTCGAGTATCCTAGGGGAAGGAGGGTGAGATCAATAGACGACGATGGTAATGGCCTATGGCTATCATACGTCCAGCTTTGGGCATTTTGCATGCGTCACTTCCCCCTGATGACTGAGACTGCACCAAGGAAGGTAGCGGGAAAGGCGAAGCCTTTGAAACACTATAATCCCGCACTCTGGCATTATCTCGGCGACCTTGCTGTCAAACTGGGATTCCGTACAGAGCAGGCTTTGGAGCTTCAGCGACAAAACCCTTACCGCTCTCTTGCAGAGCAGTTGCTGCGGTCACTGCGACCCGGTTCGCTGCCGGACGCGAGACACGTTCTACGAATCTCCTCAGCGCTCGAGGAAATAGAAGACAGCCCAGAAGAGAGAGAAAAAGAGTGTATGCCTAGCCTTGTTGGCACGGATTCTCTATCTGTCGAGAAAAGGTGCAACCGTCCCTTCGAGGATGACTTTCTTCTCGATAGACACTTTTTCTTCGTGCCAACCATGTACGAGATTGATGAGTCAGAAGGTTCTGAAATTAACACTTTCTTCGTTGGACGAGACATTTTTATGAGTTTCTTGGGCAATGAATACACACAAGTCTGTTGTCCTTGGCGTGGTTGCATTAAGACGGGCTAATAGAATTCTAGGCACCTTCTCGAGACGCCGAGACGAGCGGCGAACACAGTTCGATCACGCGCTTATCCGCATTTAATGCACCATCAGACCTATCCATCCATGGCTCAGCTCGTGATGAGCTGAGGCTTCAGGAGCTGACCAGAGCGCTCGACGAAGAAAGGCAGTTGTCAGATCGATTTAGACGGCTAGGTGTGGAAATGCGGAGCAAAGTATCTTCTCTGTCGGACGAGGCTGAAAAGCGACGCCGTGAATTTCAAACGCTAGAAAAACAAACAGGAGAACTTATCAGAAGGTGCGCAGATCTTGAAAATCACACGATAAACCTCGACGCTCGCATACAGAAGAACGAAGAGCTGTTTCAGTCCGGGAACGACGAGCTCAGCCGCATGAACGTTTTGTTGACCAAGAAGGTATCCGAGAGAGACGAACAAATCAGAGTTTACAGCATGATCTGCGCGGGAGAAAAAGAGCAATTGGAAAGAAAACTAGAGGAATGCCAGTCGCTGAATGAGCAGCTTAACGAGGAACTCGATAGGGGCAAGATCCTTCAACGAGAGGGGCACGACAAGACCAAAGAATTGCATGAACATATCAATTCTTTGCAGAGTCAACTAGCGAAAGCAGAAAGATTCGGGGACGATAAAGACCGTGCGCTACAAAAACAGCAGTCCGAAATAGGTCGGCTTCAGGCGAAGCTCGAAAGGGAGGTATATGTTAACAGACGGTTCCGGGAAAAGGAGACACAACTGGTAAAAGGCTACGAAGCGCTTCAAAGTCACTTGCAAGATGCATCAGTGCGCGAGAATGAACTCAACGCGGCGACCAGAGAGCTCGAAAGCACCATACGGCTTTTGCAAGAAGAAAAGACTCAACTTACAAACGCCTGCTCAAAACTCCAAACAGACCTAGAAGATTGTAGTAAGCGGGATCCGGTGCTTAGCAATGACGAAAAAGATTTCCATGAGTCTTCGGACTACACTGATAAAGCCAAAGATGATCGAATTAGCGATCTACAACAGCAAGTCGACGCTCTCGAGAGATGGGCGGAGCAACAGCAGGGCCAAACAACGGAAGATTTTGTGCAGCTTCTTTCCATCTCGTTGGAGGAAGAGAGCAACATCATTGGCATTTTTATCATAGTGCTGCGCTCTGGGGAGTTTTGGATCAAGATTCCGAGCAAGGATCCTATTGCGAAGATTGAGAGAGTCCTGTGTGCTATCGCGTCGACAGAATGCATCAGGTCTGAAAAGTGGGACATTTACTGCAATGGAAACGTAATATCGGAGGTCGACAACCATGACGCTGGTCATTTTGCTTCTGCAATCAGAAAACACCGCTTTCTCTACGCCGGTCCGCGATCAATGATGCAGGCTGCGTTGGCAAAATCCGGTGGGCAAAGTCAGAATTACCAAAATCCTCAGAGGCATATCATCAAGCCAAGAAAGAGAAAAGAGATCACGCAAACATCTGAACTACATGAGTTGCATGAAGACGGAGAGCACTTTCTATTTCCCAAGCTAGCCAGGAGCGATGAGCGCGACAACCAGAACGAAGATGAGAGGACGCAAGTCGGTAACACCAAAGTAGAGGATACCGCAGGTAAGTCTAGAGAGTCAAGAGAAGGATCCAATCTTACGTGGCACGACACTTTCAGCGAAGACACGTTCACCAGAAGACGTCTTAAACTTCATCACATGATAATAGATGATTCAGAGATGGCAGACCAGCCAGGTTTATCTTAGAAATTAGAATCAGCAGGATCTAACGTTAACTTATTATATACACTAGTTACCAGCCTATCTTGGATGACGAAGTTAGGTGACGTAGCTAGCACCGGGATGAGGTATCGACCAGACATTGCCTGCAAGCGGTTTCTTTGCCTGGTGTCAACGTAAAGAATAATCTTAAATTTTAAGTAGAAGGCTCCAATTCCTCCTGCTTTTGAGGAGCTTACCGTGAACCGTATGGGATGTTTCTCTCCATGAGGTCTTGAAGAGCCCATGTGGGATCATTTCCCTACGGGATACGAAGGGGGCCTTAAAAAAAAAAAAGGGAAAGAAAATAATCCCGTGCGGGAGCACCATTTTCTGAGTCTAGGAAGCCCATGCGGGTTTCGCTCCCTTGCGGGACATTATGTCTGTACTCAGAAAAAAAAGACCTCTTCAAGCTCCCGTGCGGGAACTCTGACTCATGCTGCTGCTCAGGAGCCGAGAGCCCCTGTGGGATTCTTTCCCTTGCGGAACCCTACGCCTATGCTCTCAGTGGTTCGAATTAAACCCGTGCGGGATCTACACATTTTCGGTACCTCTAACACTACATTGAGTTGTTACCTATGGGGATTCTATGACAGTAAGCTCAGGTTGTGAATCAATCAGTCAACTTATGAGTATGGTAATATGTTACTAGCTTTCTCTTGCGTCATTCAACAAATCGGAGCAGTATCAGGTATCTCAAAAAAGGCGTGGCTAATTGGCTTGCCGTCGCAGCCGCCCACGGTGAGAAAAATATTGTCGTATATTGGACTGAAATAGTTTACTCTTCTCAACATTCAGCGTTGCGGGACTACATACCTGTGGGTTGCAGGCCCAGCACTGTACTGTAGCATAGAGGGGATCTCCCTCACCACACGTTACACTCTTCAGCATCATCATCAATTCATTCTCCACTCATCAAAATTCTTACAAATCGCTTTACTTCAGCCACTTCAATATGTTCCTCCGTAATGCGCAAATCGCTCATGCTTGAGATATGGAGTGGCTTGCTCTCCAGCTGATTTTTTCGGATATGCATTCTCCAAAACCTCGAAAGCTCATGAGCAGTCACACCAATCTTTCTTTCGCTGATGTAACTGCTGTGCCATACATAGTTAGTTCTCGAGTAGGCGAAATGTTCGTCTCTCTTGACTAAGCATATTTTGGTATGTAGTAGACGTACGAAAACTACGGCAGCCCTGTGTTTTTTTTTTCCTGTTTTGAATTCTTATCTTTGTTGCTCTGCAGGACCTCAGGAATATTTTTCGCTGCCCTTAAATTTATAAGGAAGGAGAAAAGTTTTTGCGGTTTCGTGGACACCTCTTGCTCGAAATCCCCTCGATGCTGTCCCAAAGTCCGCAGGAAAGTTTCGCCTTCCCTCATCATATCGAGGAAAGCAAGAATGTTTCTGAGGGTTGCGTACACCTCTCCTCTGAATACTTGTTTTTGCTGTCCACGCATCCGCACAAGTATTTTTTTCCTGCTGCAAGATACTGGGAACATCGAATAAATCCCAACGATCGTGGGAGCACCTAAAACTCAAGTCCCCTCTTCTGCATTCCAAGATCCCCAAACTCATCCTTCCCCAGCTCTGACGCATGAACGTTCAGCGACATGTCCCTAAGCACTCATGAGCAACATGTTGTGACTCTTCCCGACGTCCAACGAGACAGTATTGTAGAAATATCTCAAAAGTTATCTGTAAGTGGATCATTGCTCCAAGACAGAACAGCAAGCTGATAGCATAGGATGTTGCGATTCGCCTGCGGCACCCCAAGGCCAGACTTAACCTTGACAAGGTGGAATCTCTAGTTCTAGATGTCGAGCCTCGGGCCAAGGAGCTGAACAGAATTGTGAAACATTTAATTCAAGCGATCCGTGAGAAGCAAAGGAGTCGTCGATTAAGGCAGCTCAAACAGAATGACGACCACGATACGCAAATCCCCATTGCACCCAAACGCTCATGTGAAGGGATTAACTCCGGCTCTGGACAGAAGCCAGCCAGGCCGATCAGTAAGAGGTTTCATCGAGAACTTTTGGAAGACGATAAGCCCGAAGTTGTCGAATCTGCCGCTGAAAGCGAAGTCATATACCAATCTAACCACAAGAGTGCGAGTAATCTCTCCAGCCCCAGCAAGACAGCAGATCCGGTTCAGGAACCAAATCAAAATGACAGTTCAGATGCTGACATACCCTGTTCTACGGAGCGCGTTCCTACGTTGACAGAAGAAGTTGTTGATGTCGCCAAAACAACCAACAAGGATCAGGAAGACATTGATATTGGATTCACAAAGGCGAGAGAATATGATCGCGAGGCTAGTCATGACGCATTCAGTCGCGATTTGGTGAGAATCTTCAACCAAAACATCGGCGAAGATCCAGGAGGGCCCTCGGGATTCTTAGGCGTCATTGCAGCCCCGGATATACACGATAGTGGCTCCGAAGGGGATATGGCGATGCTAAACGGTGGCAACGTTCAGCCTTGCGAAAGGCAACAGACGGATGACGAAGCCACCCTCGTTGCCGTCCAGTCTGATTCGGAGAGTTTTATCGAGATATCAAAGGAAGCCCTGGCCGAGGATACGGACCAAACAACAAGGGGGGCCACCGTTGCTTACGGCTTTTCTCACGACACGCTGGATCGGCTTCTTCCCGGTGTCCGGCTCAATGATACCACAATTCTGGACCTAATGAAGACGATGCTCCCTGCGTCGGCAGAGCCGCTGATAGCACGTTGGGCAATCAAAAACTTCCCCACATCTGGTCTCTGCGGGGATTTTATCACGACTTCCGGACCCTGGCCGATGCTGAGGCACAACATGGTCTCTACTCACCTGTTTTTAGCTTACAATGTGGTTTATGGGACCTTGGATTGCAATTTTCAAGGAACAGGGGATCACTGGATTCTCATCGCTGTCGACTTCCTGGATTCTCGAGTTCATGTTTTCGGTACTGAGGGTGATCTGGAGCTCCAGGCCAACATTCTCGCATTTAATGTAGGAAATTTCATAAACAATTACCGCGTTGATCAAGACGCGAATGCAATTCGGTGGTCTGAGCCTCGACATCACCCGGTAAGCCAATACATACATGTTTGGAGCACTAGACTGACTTTCTCCTTTTCTTTTGCAGCTTTATCCTCATGGAATTGTACCAGACGGGCATAATTGCGGTCTATGTGTTATACATCGCGCAGAAACGTTCGTATATCCGGAGAAAGCCTTGAGTGTGCCAGAAAACATAACACCAGCTGCGTTGAGCAGGCAGCTTGACCAGCTTAGGGAGCGCTACCGCAATTCCCTCTTACACCAGTTTAAAAGATTTTGCGCGGATAAAGCTCTGCAAGCCCGGATTACCTCAACAGTCCCGAAAAAGAGACCGTTCTTGATTGATTCTTCCGACAGAGACCCCTCTCCACAGCCTATCAAGATCTCTCGGTTCTCGCTGCGAATTCGTCCAACTTCACCAGATATGAATTCTAAGCTAACGGCATCCGTAGAGTGGAAATCCTGTCTATTCCGGTGCGCTGAAGCAAATGGCTTCAATGGTGAACGAATCGTCGAAGCATTTGAAGAAGCCCCAGCGTCCGATCTTTCCGGTGTACTCAGAGCTCTTCAATGCATGTGCGAAGTCGCAAATGTAAACCTCCTGCTCCGTCTCAAGAAGAGTCTTACATGCGAATTTCAAACTTCGCTCCGAAAACGGTGGCCTCCTGAGCCGAAAACCGCGGTGGAGATCGCTGAGCTGCATCACGCGATCGGTTGGTTTGATAACGTTAATCCTTACCTCTCAACTTTCAATGCGTCTTACTGTCAAATTAGCTACCACAAGAGCTTTCAACGCAAAGTCGACTCGCTTTCAGAGAGCTTAAGAGAAGAGAGAAAACGCAGAAAAAAGCTTAAGAGCAAGGGGCTAGGCAATACCCAGGGGCAGGACCGTCAACGCCCGCAAAGTAACAGCAGTGCCCGCAAGCGGGTGATGGCGGAAGTCGTGGGCCTTATAGATCCGACAGGGTTCGATCGCGCGGGCATAGAAGACGCCGTGAAACGCTATGAGAAAGCTGGAAAAATCCTAAACCTTCTCAAAGGGAGCCGAAGCCCTTTTTGGCTACTTCTGTATCCGCTATATGACAACCAGCCCACAGGCTTCGATTTTATCCAGCAACCAAGTCTTAACATTATGGACTTTGGGCCACCAGAGACTTTTGATAGATTGAGGAAGCCTATATCACGAGCAGAGTAAGTCATCTTGTAATGAAATTCTACGCATACGTTCAGCTAAAAAGAAATTAAAGTTTGGTTGAAATGACCGCACAGATGGCGAGATACTTCGGCTCATCGCTATCTACTGCACGCCCTGAACTCGATGAGATCAATTTTGATCAAGAGAGCAGCCAGTTCGACTACGAACTTCCAATTTTCATGAGATCTGATAAGGAGATAGAGATGGCAAAGCCAAGAGACATTGCAATGCTGTTCAAGAGGACGGAAACCTAGTAAATGGGTATCATGCCACAATAACAAATCCTGTGCGCTAAAATGGCTAGAAGTGCTTGCAACTTTGGCCTACGCAGTACAGAAGCCCTTACGAAATATCTGGCAAGCTCTAAACGGATCCTAAGGTGGATCGGTCCGACTCAGCATCAAGGTCATCGTCCCCTTCTGCTTCACTCACCAAGCATCGGAAGATGGATTTTGTACAGTGAGGCATGTTCTATGCTCTCGTTGCTCTTGAGACAAATCAAGAACACATCGACAATAAAATGCAGCTATTTGATGCGGTGCCTGCCTTTTCGGTCCGCGTAATTTCTTGGTGCCAGTGTTCTTATGAAAGTACCTCTATTTCCCCCCACAATCGGATCACATTATAGGTATAGTAAGGTTCGAACTATCCAGTAAGCGTAGTTATCGTTTGTACCCAACTTTAGATGCATGGGACACTACTCACTCTACTCATTATGCTAGGGTAGTAGCATTCAGCCTGCGGTGCAACGTCGCATTCTAAAGCGCAACTTCAATCACGCATGTTCCATCACAGGTCTATCGAAGGGACTGCTCGTGGAAATATGAATCGCTATCTGCAGATTACGGGGAAATGACACAGAAAATATCAAAACCTTCGCCTTCTCTTCCCTGTCCAGCCCTCTTCTGGCAACGAGGACGTGAAAGACTGTCCCAATGCGGCATTTGCAATGGAATGCAAACCTCTCTCGTCACTACTAAATAAATTCGAAGGAGGTCGAGCCCTGTGAGTTCCAGCGGCCGGATTGGCAACCCTGTGACAATCGTTGCATCTGAATCGTGTAGCATTCTGCTCTCGTTCATAGCGTTCACGCTCCTGCAGCATTCTTTCGTGGTACTCTTGCATCCGGGGTGAGGACGAAATATAGTTTGCGGGAGGGTTCGGACGGGACACTTGACGAAAGCCTTGCGTTTCCTGGGGAAGCCGAGGAGCGGTTCGGGGCGATACCTCCGACGGCTGCGACAAGATGCTTATCGGCATTCGGTATAAATGGGTACGATCCTAAAAGCAATAGGAATTAGTGTTTTCATATTCCAGTAGTATCATTAAGTGTTTTACCTCGTGGAGAATGGGAGGTAGTTCATAACGCAATGCGCGTGGAAAGAGAACGAGAAAGTTCGGACTTTCAAAGAACTCGATTAGGTCATGGCGGTGATCCCAAAGGTAAGCTTGAATCTCTGGGGCTGAGGCATCTCGGAGATATCTCCAGATGTTGGGAGGCTCAGAAGGAAGGTGTGGGTGGGCATGAGAAGCCATTGCTCTCGAGATCAGTGACTGTCGTAGCAGCAGACTTTGGAGATTTAGAGGTAAAAGGTCAGGAAAGCCCTCCTTTTATGCTTTGATTGCTGCCTTCCCAGTGCTATGTCCGGGCTGTCCCACTTTCGGGTGTTAACTTTGGGAAGGTGACCCGGTCCACAGGCTTTCGTGCCACCCGCATATTGTCACGAACACGCCCCCTCGATTAGGTATTCGAATGCGCTAGTACGTGGAATTCCAGCACGGGCTGAGACCACACTAGTCAGGTAACTGAAGGATGACCTCCAAGATACTTCAAGCACGACAGTTGGCGAAATTGATTTGAAGATACCAAGCCAAAGCACAAAGCATGTGATGTCATTCTCCATGATGCCTCTATTTAAAAAGAGCCACATCACTTCAGCTGGAGGTACACGCTCCTCTTCAACTTTCAACAGACGAGGGCAATTGAAGACATGCTACGAATCGCTAGAGTACATTTTTTCAGACTCTGGATTTCTCTACGACGATGAGAGTACACATTGCGGTAGTGACTAAGGCACAGCCATCAGGGTTCCAACTACATTACCCACCCAACAGTCCTTGTTTCCAGTGTCGGGCTTACAATATGCTCTATGAGTTCTTGAATTGCCATGAAGAAGAGACGCAGAGAGGTTATAGCGTGCGCGTTGCGGCCTACATTTCTTTTTTGTTGCTGTGAACATTTGAACAAGGCCGAGTCATCCAAAATATAATCTCTAGATTAGCTATTGCATCTAGATGGTAAATATTCCGTAACTAAACTAACGTTAGAAAGCGTTCACCATAGATTAAAAAAAAAAAAACTTTGTAGACACATCCAAAAATGACGGGCCCGATAAATTATTCCTCACATGTTAACCTAAGGTAAATTTTCTAAGTACAGTTTAGAATCTCACTATGACTATATAAGTCGAGGGTTGCCATCACCTCATTCCTAGTACACGTCGATCTTCCATAGGCTTTCTTCATTCTTACACCACAACACGCTTCACGGATTTCCGATCCAGCTTGTTTCACCATCATGTCCTCTGTCCTTGAATCGGTTCCGAGACTGGAGGATAGTCAACAATCTACAATCAAAGAATCAGTTCAAAGCCTTGTCGAAGCTCTCAGTAACAACGACTTATTCTTATACCTCAAGTGGTGCAACGCTAGAGGTATACGGGTTGCCTTGGAACGCGAAACTCCAGAACGATGCGAGTTTGCCTTGAGAAAACTCTGCACGAATAGGGAATACGAATTGATTGCATCTCGCGCACTTGCCGGACTGGACTGTGCAAAGCGTACCCCAATTCTAAACCATTGGCTAGAGGCGGGCAAAAGCCAACCGCCCCACGAAGACGCTGCTGAGGTTTGCTTGTCCGTCTTTAACAGAGGCAAGATTGACCAATGGAATTTTGGAACTACCGACTTCGAGATACCCGACGAGTACGTATACTTGGGCCACTGGCCTGAAGAGTTTCCCAGCTCGGCAAAGGAATGCATCTTTTGCAAAAAGCCCTACGAGAAGTGGCAGATTCTACTCCGTACCGACTGCGATAATGGCCACAACTTCCATGAGACATGTGAGATGAAGGACGATAGAGAGAAGGGAATTATGGAGGGCATTTGTGTATGCAACGGCGGAGGTTATCAATCTCGGGCTGAGCTTGCGTCTGAGCTCAGAAATAGATCCTCGCAGAATGAACACTAAGGAGATCTACTTATATATATAGCGCGTACAGCAATTTCTCTGGCCTTTGTTCGCGATGTTTCGAATGGTAGCTGGAGTGACGGCGGAGGTGTTGAGGAGACAGTAATTGTACATTCCCCCTAGACTCTACACGCGGCAATACCGCGGCGGGTAATGGTGGTATAGCACCTGAAGCTCCAAGCTGAAGCTTTCACTTTATCAGCAGAAGGTTTAGAGAACAAAGACTGGACAGCATACATCGAGAGCTATGTCATCAAGGTTTTGTTCAGATGTGGTCCACTTGTGGGTTTTGTGTACGACTGACAACCAGACCTGAATAACGGAGGTTAAAGGAAGGCCAACCTGCTTATAAATAAGTAAGAATATCAAAATTATTGAAGATTGCACGTACCCATAACCAAAAGTAAGAACTTTCTGTCCCTTATCGAAGAGATGCAAGAATGGCTAACGCGAGAAGTCCAAGTGTGGCAAGGACGAAACAGCCGAGATGTTTTAGCAAAACCTCGTATCCCAGTTTATGAAACGTCCAGTTGAAAAGCATTAGAGTTAGAACTGCATACTCGAATGCTGCTACGAAAAGGATTACTCCACTTAAGGCGTTGCCCACGTTGGATAATCTTCTTAGCATTAGCTTGATGTGGCCAAGTAATATGGAAGGGGACATGGCTAACGTAAGTATGAGCAGGAACGCAAGTTTCCCAAACGCTATGATGATAGAGAAGCAAGCGTTGACGGTTACGTAATGCTCAAATGTCAGGTCGAAGCCCTCGAGATATGATACGGCACGAAAGTCTTCGATGAGGCATCGCAAATGGAAGCCCTTGTTCATGGTGTAGTTCAAGTGTTGCGACTAATTCTAGTCAGAAAATGTTCCTCTGTAGAGTACAGGGTGTGTATACCTGTATGAGTGGGCTTGTGCTAATAACAAGGCACACGAGAGCATTGATAACTCGTGCGGGGAGGGACTTTTTCAAAAACACGGATGATGCGCTTAAAAAGGTGAGGGCGAGAGCAGAGCAGGTGTTGACTGCATATCCGATGTAAAAGATACGAAGGTGGTGTCTGCATGCCCAACAGAAGGTGTAGAACGTGCAAAGAAAAGTGAACAGAGAAAAACTGAGTAGGCAAAGCATCAGGACGGGCATTTCGGAGTGCTGCAGATTTTTTCAAGACAGTGAGTGTTGCACGCGGGAACTATATAGTGGGTAAGAATTCAAACCCTTGCATCTGGTATATCCCAAGTGAATCTGGTCCTATGGGGGCCCATGTGCTCCGCCGTGTATTCAATTGGATGCGATTTGGTTAGGAGAGGCCGATTCCAATGAACAGAGAGCAGTGTCGCCGACTGAAACAGGCAGGCGTAGAACCAAGTAGCGTTAATATGTAACGCACAGGGATCATGTAGATCATAAGGGTTAGGAGCAGGAAGGTAATGGCTAATTTGGGATGGTTTAGCTCTACCTGGCTCTAAAAAGGACAGCTTCTGATACGAATTGGCTTTATTGATCCGGTTTTATATGAGACTACTTACACAATGGTATCTTAGATTTTCGGTTATTCGATTCCCAGTTCCCCCCCCAAAAAAAAAAGAGAGAGGCAGAGAAGGGACCTCCACATCGAGCGCAGGGATTTGCCGGTCGCAGACTACTGTGCGGCTCCCAGAAGTGTCTACTTATTACGTCTCTCTAACAGAACGCGGCCCAGTGTAGTGCCTGCTGTATGTTTCTCTGCAACTGATAAATTGATATGTACTTTCTTGGATTCGGACACAATTTGATTTATATTCAAACCACCTAACGTTACTAACTACGGAGTGGAAATCAGGGGGAAAAGGAGCACTAAGGAAAACAAGGGAGATCAGTAAGAAATTTCCGTCCAGCGGCTATCAGGGACATGGATCTAGGCACCATCTTCTTCGTTACCGTCCTCTTCATCAACAAGCCCATCAGTCATATAGGGAGGGCACTCATTGAAAGGAGGAACGCCTTCGGCTATGGCCACGTCAGGAGATTCTCTCATAAGCCTAAGAATTTCCAATCTCTTCTTCCTCGCATCGAGGCCATTTCTCTCTTGTCTGAGCGCTGGATTGTGGCCCAACCTGCGAGCCAGGTCTGAGTGCGACATAATGCGGGGCTTGGGATTCATCTCCGCCGTCCATTTGTATACAACCCAGGTGTAGTTTCCGTTCTTGACTGGATGTACGACCGTGTCTAAAATCTCGATGTGGCTGTCCTTCATTCCTTCTGGCTGTGGTTCTGATGCGAATCTATTACAAAGATCCACTCTGGCCGACTTTGGGAAGCATGACCCAGGAAACATTTTGTACACGGGAACGACGTCCGTGCCAATGTTTGTAAATAACCGATGGCCGAAGCCAGTTTTCGTCACGCTAAGGACCTTGCCACAGTCTGTGATGCCTTCATCGATGCCCTCGTTGATGAGAGGCTTGGTCTGCGGGAGTGACATCAACTTCGGTGAAGAAATGCCTGCGTTCTGGTATCCATGATGCTGCTTCTCATGATGTTGCTCCATCCTCTGTCCCTTCTGCTGATTTTTCTTACTATCAGCTCTGGCGTCGCTGCCGGTACTCTCTTGGGGTTCTGGTCCTTCAAAGTTGGCTGCGTCTTGTTGCATCTGCCTCAACTCCTCTTCGGGCAATGTGATCCCCTCGGTGTATTTCTTGGGGATAGAAGCATCACTTACTCCAAAGCATTGCAGGCTCGCCTCGAACTGTTTGCTGTTGGTGCGTATGACGTCGTCTTTCTCTTCTGTCGACATCATAACCTCTCCGTCAACCACAACATTTATGGCCCGTAAGTGGTCGATAGGGAGGGTGTGATCGTTCTCCTGGAGGCCCTCATTCAAATTTGACTCCTTCAGACGCTTGTTGATGCCATCAAGCTCTGTTATGATCTTATCCATTGACGTGTCGTCGCCCTCGCCTAAGAAATCGTAGTAACTGCTTAAGAGCTCCAAGGCAGGCGTGAGGATTTCCCTCTGCTTAAGGGTGGGTTTTCGGAATAGGTCGTTCAGCTCCGTACGTTGTCCCTCCAGCTTGGGCGTGCTGTAGATCCCATCCAATTCGTCACGAATCTCCTGAGACACAAGTCGCTTGAAGTCCACACGTAGCTTCATAAGCTCCTCTGAGAACATTATTTGTCCCGCGAGCATTTTCTTTGCCTCTGCCGTACGTTCGGGGCCCTCTTCCAGCCGCCGAATCCTCTGCAGGATGAGGCGAGCGCCGGATACGTAGTCGCTGATTTTCTTGTACGGAAACAGGAATTTATCTTCGTCCCTATTGGCCTTTCGGTTTGCATCTCTGATCGTCTGGTTTATTTTTTCCATTTTTTGGTAATGCGCCTCTTCTTGGTCGTGGATCCACCAGTTTCGAACGGTCGGAAGGAATTGCGTATACATGCGACAAATTTCATCAGGCGGCAAGTCGATTGCCTGATCCTGGAACCTTTGGTTAAGCCCGCCGTTGCGTAGCATTTTTTCCCGTTGACGCCTGTCGTTTGCCTTACTCTCCTCATCCTCGCTTTGCGAGTCCTCACCATCCTCATCCGCGTCGTCCGTCTTCGCTTCCACAATCTTAATGCCTTTCTCTTGCGCCTCTCTCTGGAATTTCTCTCGAACATGATCGACGTTGGCATATGCCCCGGCTTTCGGAATTGTTCTGTTGACGTGGCGTGAAGCGGACTCGCTTTCCTTGGTGCCGGAGTATTTGGGTCCGTTATCGACAGTAGAGCTTTCACCACTCTTAGCCTCCCCAGGATCTGTAGGTGTGTCTGCTATCCCGGACTCGGCCAATGCAGGCCTAATCGGTTCAGCGACGTCCGCTTCTTGCGGCACTATTGCCACGGCTGCACTCATGGCGGGAACTGCGGGAGATGCTTGCTGGCTGGAGATTGTACTCCCAACTGAAGTGGGTTCCATGGGTCTTAAATACTACTATCCGACGACCCGAAAAGAAAATTTTGATATACGGTGCAAAAAAAAAAAAAACAGATCGACCTGAAATTTTTGTTAGATTTAATATTTCAAGCCGTGAAGCCAAAATTTAAAACGTTACGGTTCGTAGCGGGTAGAAATATGATGCTGTCAGGCAATCTATCCTCCGAATACCTTAAGTCCGTATAGGTGTACATCGATTCCAAGTTTCCAGCAAGGTGAGTTTCTGCAGCAATGGCTGTCAGGATTGCGGGGCTAATCTTCAGAATCGCAAGCAACTTGCGCGATTTGGTCTTGGGATTGTCGCCAAAGCCATGAAAGCGATCGCTTTTTTCATGGTAGAGAAAGGCGACCAGAATCTCTCGATCTGGAGCATACTCTTGTTCGATGTGACGGCGGTGATGCATCAACTAGTCAACCCGATCGAGAGGCTTACCAAAAGAAGGCAAAAGGCGCAAAGATGGGTTCATATCAGGTGTTCTCTTCAAACAGATCTTGGGTCCTCATTATTACATTTGCTCTCGAGTGTATCCACGGACCCAAGGCATCCCACAAGCGTTGTATGCAGCTCCTTAAAGTCGAAGCCGCCCCCTGCTATGATGTTTGTTGGGGAAAGGGTCGCAATGACTTAAGTCCCAACGAAAAATTCCTACCGCTCATCATGTCTCTGTATTGATATGTTTAGTTAGAAGCACGAGATCTCTTGAGTGAAGCATACGAATTTCAAATAACGTCCCCCCCTACGTGGCGGAAAACCCCCTGTGCCGGAAAGAATCTACGTTTAGGCATCGCAACTCTCCCCCCCGCGATTCTACCAAGTTATAATTAATGTGTTATTATTCTTTAGACGTTTTTCCCTAGGAAACCAGTGTGCAGTCAAAAAAAATACAACGCTCTTGGTCATGCCGTCAATCGATCCTTTTAGAGCATCCAGACTGCATTAGCTTTGCACCCCTGCTGCACCACGACCATCTACAAAATTTCAAATTTCGGAGCATTGAACTGATAATTCTATAACAAAAGAAGATAGCTCTGAACTTTCAAGACACTTAGCCCTTGAAAGCATGCACTCCGGATTTATCCGGGCGAAAGGATCTGCAGTGTGTCTTGGCAAGACGGTTTAGCGCGCTTATGTAGAGCAGTATCAGATATTTAGCCAGTTGTATTGTATTTCACGCTATGCCTAACTGACTCAAGGTGTGGCGCTCTTCTAGAAACATCTATGGAAGGTCACGTGCTGTCTATTTTTGGCAGCCCGAGCGTTTGTTGCCAGTTGTCTTTCGTGCCGGCTGTCTCTCGTGCCTAACCCATCACAATCGTAGCCATGGACCGAGCCAGCCAGGTGCTGGCACAAGGTCTCCCTCCAGATGTACCTAGAACATGGGCTGCCCTATCAGAACGAGGCGATGTTCCTCTTACTACGGTCTATTATCGCGCACACGGACGACCCTCCGTAGAGGAAAAAGCCCAACGCCAGCAATACCTTACCCCAGAGGAAGAGAAAGCTCTTGTTTCGTTTTTATTACTAATGTCTGATCTTGGGCAACCTGTCCGAATAAAGTTTCTACCTTCGCTAGCCTTCAGTCTCGCCCGCCGCCGGTCCACGACGAACAAACCAATCAAGCCTCCGGGCAAGAACTGGGCTCGGGCCTTCGAGAAACGCCATCCCGAACTCAAAGCGAGGAGAGTTAGGTCGATAGACTGGAAACGTCACGAAAAGAATACATACGCCAAGATCACACACTGGTTCGAGGTGATTGGAAGAGTAGTAAATGATCCGGCTATTCTGCCAGAAAATTGCTACAACATGGACGAGACGGGAGTCATGTTAGGCATGCTTGGCTCCGTCAAAGTCCTTGTAAGTAAGGACGACCTACGAGACTATAGAGGCGCAGGTGTCAAGCGGTCAATGATAACTGCTATTGAGTGTGTCAGTGCTGACGGTAGGCCGCTGCTCCCTCTTGTCATCTGGCCAGCTTCAACCCACCGAAGCAACTGGACCACGTACCCAACCCCTGGATGGCATTACGCACACTCAGAAAATGGATATAACGACTCCAAAATTAGCTTAGAGTGGCTTACGCGCGTATTTGATCCCCAAACCAAAGAACTGGCTAACGGCAAACCACGGGTACTAATCTGCGACGGCTTCGGGACACAGGAAACCCTCGAAATATTGGAGTTTTGCTTTGCAAACAACATTATCCTGTGTCGTCTCCCCTCTCACACCTCTCACAAGCTCCAGCCCTGTGACGTCGGAGTCTTTGCGCCTTTGAAGACAGCCTATCGCGACCAAGTTGAACGACTGTATCGAGGAGGTTTAGACACAGTCGGCAAGGAGCATTTTACCTCTCTATACAAGCCTGCAAGGGAAAGGGCGTTGACCAAAAGGAATATTACAGCCGGGTGGGCTGCAAGTGGTTTGTTTCCGTTCAATCCGGAGAGAGTGCTCCGACATACACCGAAGCCTCCCGCTGAACTTACCGTTCCGAAAGCTAATAAGGTGGTGGGGTCTTGTCCGCAAGACGAAGTACTGCAAACGCCTATAACGCCTGTAACGCCTGTGACAACAGAGGATCTTACATCGTTGCATAATCTGATTAAACAGGAGGCTTGTGCGCTTAATGAGCCAAGTAAGCAGCGCATACAGAGGCACGTACAGAAGCTCGCAAGTGCCGCTCAAATATCATTTGCCAAACAAACCCTCCTTCAGGATCAAAATCGATTCTTGTTCAAGATAAACAAAGAAAGCAAAGTTCGCCGATCAACCAGATCAGTGGTCCTAGGGAAGGCGAAGGTGATGAGCTATGAGGACCTTGAGGAGGCACGAGCGAAGCGTGCCGCGAAAGAGAAAGCTACGGTGGACAAGGGCAAGGGAAAACACGGTCGTAAGCGCAAGAGTCCTGCGTCAGAGCCAGAGCCAGAGGCCAAAGTGGCGCGGATGAGCGAAGTGCCAGAGCCAGTGAAGGCCCCAGTAGCCCCATGGAGAGCCCCAGTGGCACGGATGTATTAGGACAGTTCTGTTGAAGGGGTGATCTTACGCTGGGAGTTGCGTAGGTTATATAGGTAGAGGATAAAGGTTTAATAAAGCAGATGCCACTTCGAGATGTGTCTAGTGGTCATTAGTGACATTTGCTGACCGCTCCGGAGTCGGATCTTCATATTCCGAGCGCCCGCACAGCCATAGTAATCACCGGTCAGAGGCGTTGCGCATAGACACGGAACTCGAAAACCTTGTATGCCTTTTGGCACCCTCACTATGCTTACATAGATCGATCATGATCCAACAGCACCATACCAGCCTAAACCTAGCACAACGCCAAGGATGATTGCCAGCGCAGGTGGTACGCCAAACCAAGCAGTCTCCGCGTACGTGACGGCAGCTACGACGACCCACCAAGGCTCCTGTGCAAGACTTTTCCCATCGCTACTCTCTGGCGTCAGATAACCGATCTCCCAGAGGCGATACACAGCTGTGAACACCAAGCCAACAGCTGCAGCGTTGATACCCCTCAGTAAACTCAAGACCCATGCCTTCGTTCTCATGACTTGCCAAATGGACTGCACGCCCACCGCGAGAACGATGCCGGGGAAGAAGATCCCCACAAAAGCCAACAATGCACCAAAGATGGTAGGAATGCTTGTCGATGCGAGGGTTAGTGCACCCAAATATACGGAGAAGTTGAAATTTGGCCCTGGGAATGCCTGGATAATAGCCAAACCGAGGAGGAAGTTTCGTGGCGAAACCCACCCTGGGTCGACTACATAGGAGCGGAGAAGCGGAATAACGACTGGACCACCACCGAAGATGATGGTGCCGGCGAGATACATATTGGCGAAGAGATCGTATGTGAGGGCGCGGGCGTCGACCGTTCCACGGATGACCATGACAACAATAAAGGATAGTAAGAAGCCTACGATGAGCGAGAGGCCGATCTTGATAGAGATATTGTGCGTTCGGGTATCCGTGACAAGCATGGCTCCAGCGATCTCCTTTGTGTTACGGCGCTCTGCCGAGCGGCTCGGACCTATCTCTTCTTCCACTGGCACAATACGATCCGTTGAATTCCCAGTTTGAGGGCGGCGCTTGACTGCTTCCAGGCTTTTGAGTTGCAATTGCTCTGCTGGTGGGACATCCTGCACTGTGGCAGTTTCTTCGGCATCACCGCCTTCAGTTCTGGCTCTTCTTCTTTTGGCCGCATAACTAGCTCTGATCTTTCCAACTTTCTGAGACAGCCAGACATCCCAAATGACCGTGGCCGCTCCGCCAATTACGATCAATACAGGGAAGTACCACAGCGCGTTGTAGCACAAGCCGGCACACGCACCGAAGATAACTAGAATCCTCGTGATGCGGTCTTTGATTGCCTTCTCGGCCAACTGCACGGCTGCCAACGCAATGATGCCAACCGTGCTTGCATTCATCCCACTCAGCAACGCGTAAACGATAGGTGGCAGTTTATCAGGCATCTTCTGCACGCCGAGTGAGAGGGCGTACATCCCAATCGCGCCAGGCAAACTCCAAAGTAAGAAGGCAAAGACAGCTGCAGTAAGGCCGGCGTGGATCATCGCGATACAGAATACCATTTTCGTAGAAGCTGGGCCCGGAAGTGCCTGGCAAATTGCGAAGAGCTCTTGATACTATATCACACTTGTCAGTGATCTGACATACACTTCGCTTCAGATACACACAGTTTGTTCATCAATCCACTTCGCTCCAAAATGCCCTTTACCATCCACGAACCGTCGATGCAGGATCTGGAAGTGCACAGGCGGTCCACCAAATGCCGTGAAACCCAGATCCCACATCCTCGCTGTCACTTCTGCAAGTCGGCACCATAGTTTTCCGGTATTGGGCTGAGGCGACGCGCTGTGTTGCGTGCGCGCATAGGCGCGGAAAGAATTGATTATGGAGTGGAGGGGCATCGTTCAACACACAAGAGGAACAATGAAGAACCTCAGGGAGGTAGGAGAAATAGCAAAAGCGAAGTCAAGCGACGTCCGATTTCTTGATGTCATTCCTTGCCGCCGTTGTCCAATCATTGATCCACATTATTGCGACATTGTGGCTGGAAATTCGTCAAAGCACAAGATTCAAAAAGGGCGGATACGACACACCGCTCATACTAGCGGAGAGGGCAGCGGGGCTGCTCTACGCTTGTAAGCTCGAGCTGTAATAGAAGTTTCTTCTTGTACCTGTCACGGTCTACTCGACAGCCTCCGTGAGAGTCAAGAGGATAGCTATCGAGGGAACGGAAATGCTAAGCCTAACAGGCCTTATAAGGGCTGCTGATCAGGGGTCCGCACGGACGCACAGCTACGCGTACGCGTAGCGCGTGTCAGGGGAGCTGCTCCCGTGACAGTATCGAATCACATGCCTCTTGATGATGATGATGATGAAGAATTCATAGTCAGTCCCAGCCGCCGAAGGCAGCTATGCGGCGTAGGGCCGGTTCCTCCGCGTCCGCTAGACCCGTTTGAGTCTAAGCGAGGCGGCGGGGCCTGGCCTGTTCTCTATCTCCTCTGCATACTTCTACATACACGTCTCTTGGCACTTCGGTCATCCCTCAGCGCAGGTCTTTTCCGCAAACTATCCCGTCTTCCTCCAGTGTCAAGCTTCATGCTGTGAGTGTGATGTCGCTCCAAATTGCCCGAGGAGCTTTGTTACCATCATGAACTTTGCTGCTACTATGGCTGTGCTGCGCTGGCTCAGCAACTTCCTCAGGTCCGTCGTCCAGCTTCTCCGCCCCTTGTCGTCCGGCTTGCAAAAGGTGAGCCTTAGCTCGTCGAACTTACTGCACGTGTATAGCACATGGCTAACCGTCTACAGTCCACGACCGCAGTCGCACTCGCCCGACGCCACGCCCGGCACCCGTCGTAGGTGAAGGAAGTGTCTTAGTCCGATCTTGCCTGTTCTTATCTACACCATCAGCAAACTTAACGCCCTTGGCGTGCCTCGGTGGAGTGCTAAGATCTTCCTGCTCGGCTCTGGAGCCACTTTAAAGAGCTACCGGCCTCGTTCGCTGTCGCGCCAGGTCTGTTTCCACTCGTCCATCACCACCAGGTTAATGGCCTGTCTGAGTGCTGCCACCAAGCTCGTTCGTGTGTGGTACTGCGTTCTGTGCTCCATGGCGCAATCCTCCCGGGCTGCCGCTTTAGCGAGTAAGTCAGCCTCTTCGTTGCCCGGCACTCCCTGGTGGGCGGGGATCCAGTGAAAGTCCACGGATACACCCTTCTGCTGGAGCCCTGCCAACTTCGCCACATGCCTCTTCAATTGACACTTTACTTGATAACGTGGTTGATAACCGAGCTGCGCATACAACCGAGCTGCGCACCCCACCACCAAAATCCATCCTACCTACCTTCAGACGCGATGCATCCACAACACCACACCCTAACATCTTCTAACGAAGCGAGAATTAAGCTAGCTATACAATCTCGTAAACGAAACGCGTCCCTAAGCAAGCGACGCGTTGCGGCCCTCTACGCCGTTCCCCCAAAGTACGCTCCGCAGCCGACGCGGTGGAGCGACCCCCTGACGCGATTGCGAGGCCAACGGATGAAAGCTCAGCAAGGAAGAGGAGCTAGTGATAGTTGAGCGTATACTGGACCAGGATCTAAGAGGGTTTCCGCCTACGAAGCTTGCTGTGCGAGCAATGGCCGATAGGCTGCTAGCAGAGCGGGGTGGCAAGCCAACAGGCAAGCGCTGGGTGGATAACCTCATTAAGCGATCGCCTGCGCTCAAGGTTCGGATGACACGTTCCTATGATCGCCAACGAGCCTTGAACGAAGATCCAGAGGTGATTGGCAAGTAGTTCGAGCTGGTGCGCAATATAAAGGCGAAGTACAGCATCCTAGATAAAGACAGCTACAACTTTGACGAGACTGGCTTTATGATGGGTGTAATCTCGACGCGGTACGTGGTTACAGGCTCAGAAGAACGCTGCGGCAAAGCCAAACTAGTGCAGCCAGGCGATCGCGAGTGGACTACCGCGATTGAGTGTATCTGCGCCGACGGCTCTGTGGTTCCCCCCTTCATCATCTTCGCAGGCAAGAAGCACATCTCCACCTAGCACCAAGACGGTCTCGTGCCCAAGGATTGGCCTATTAGAGTCACCGAGAACGGCTGGACGACCAACGAGCTCGGAGTCGAGTGGTTGAAGCATTTTAACGCGCATACAAAGTCGCGTACCGTGGGCACGCACCGGCTGCTCATAATCGACGGTCACGAGAGCCATAACTCGCAGGATTTCCAAGATCTCTACAGGGAGAACAGGATTATCGCTCTCTGTATACCCCCACACGCGTCGCACCTATTGCAGCCACTTGATGTGGGTTACTATTCGCCGTTGAAGCGCGCGTACGGTGATGAGATCTCGGCCTTGGCGCGCAGGCACGTCACCCATATCTCTAAGACTGAGCCCCTCCCAGCCTTCAGGGCAGCTCACGCCTAGGTTTTTAAGGAGAACATCCTTGCAAGCTTTAGAGGCGCTGGGCTAGTCCCACTAGATCTAGACGCGGTGCTATCCAAGCTTAATGTGAAGCTTCGTACGCCAACGCCACCTACCCTAGAGACCACCCCTTGGGAGCCCAAAACACCGCGCACTCTTCGCGAAGTAGACTCCCAATCAGCCTTTGTCCTTAATAAGATTCCGCCTCCTGCAGGTTCTTCGCCAAGTTCCTTCAAAGAAGCTGTGGTTCAGCTGACAAAAGGCACCATAGCGATGGCACACGAACTGGTGTTGTTGCGCGCCGAAATAACTGACTTGCGGGAGGCCAATAAGACTCTAACCAAGCGGAAATCAGGCAAGAGAAAGTATATCCAGACTAAAAGATCCTTGACAGTAGAGGAGGCAGCTGAATTGATGGCTCCTAGCAACGTAGGTGGGCGGGATGAGGGTGGGGAGTCTTTGAAGAGGGCGCGCACGAGTGGGGGTGCGACACAATAAAGGCGCTGCGGGCGCTGCGGTATACTAGGACACAATTTGCGTACCTGCAAACTAGATACTAATGAATCTAAGAATTCTAAATAAACTTGTTGCATTGCAATAGCTTGTTGTAGTGTTGAGATATTAGCCTGCAAAGTCGCGCGGCATTGGTGGGGTGCGCAGCTCGGTTGTATGTGCAGCTCGGTTATCAACCACGTTACGTAAAGTCGAAAGTCAAGACTTTCCACAGCCACAAGCTGCACAGCCACAGATTTACTTGACTGACAAAAGTAAATTACACTATGGTGATTACGTGAGACGTGTGAGGCTGTTTTGCACTAGCCTGGATGGGTAATTGCTTTGATTGGAAGTACCGACCGGGGGTGGCGACCTTGCATGGATTTACGCGCGACAGCAGGCACAAGGCTGATCATGACTTGCCAGCATTGGAGTGAGGTTCTAAAGCTCGGATAAGACCTTTTCACGAGAATTTTGAGTGGTAAGGGCATGGCGGTGGTGCTGTGGGGAAGAAAGTCTGATACGCTACAGAAGGAGGCTCTCTACGAACCAAGCCTGAAGGCGACGATACGAACGTAATTTAGAAGTGGGAGGTATCTCAAATGTTCAAAATTAGCTATAGTACACGACTTATAAAGAAATATAGCAAAGCTTAACGTGCGCGCAGAGTTATAGTCGCTTGAAGTCGAAGTACCCCTCATATTTTCCGGCACGGTGGATTTTCCGCCACGTAGGGGGGGACGTTACACCTTTCTTACTAGTAAGATTAAGAGTCTATAAGCGCTAATTTCAGTACATCCACGGTCACACCTCTACGTACCATCTTTGAGGGAAATGAGCGAGGCTATAGCCGTACTTCATCCGTTGATGGGTGCCATCAGCAGCAGTGGCGGCGGCGGCAGTGGCAGTAGGGGGAAGGAGGAGGCGGTGGAGGAAGAGCGGGGTGGTAGCGTAGGGGTATAGGAGAGGTATTAGATGGTGCGAGCAAGGTGCGGTGGGGGATACTGATATTTTAAGGAATGCGTTGCGGTATGGTAGGAGAGCAGGGTGAGGAGGAGCGAGGTGATGGCTTGCAACGTGGGCGATGGCCTGTATTTCGAAGAAAGCAGTGCGGCACAGCAGCAAGGATCAGAAAACGATGTCCTCTACAATATTTTATATGGAACCGGCTTCACCCATTATCTCGTTGTCCTCCCTCGCCTCGCTTTCCATCGACCACATCCTGCATAGGTTTTAGAGTAATCGCACGCCTCCCGCACTGAACGTTATTTCTTCAACCAAGCGAGTGGTGAGGGATAAGAGAGACAGGTTGGGCGACAGGCGTGCAAGTGAGTGTGCGAGCCGACGCGCGCGCTGCGCCACGCCAGCCTGAAACTTTTGAAAGGCTTGGCGGTTAGCCGCACAAGGCCGCCCACGATCGTCGTTCACTCGTAGCTTGCAGACTCGGATCGACACGCACGAGTTGTCCAGCAAACCTTCTGAACACCCCCCTCAACATCGAGTCGCTCGCAATGTCCGACGGATTCTCGACTCCCTCCGAGGTTGACACCGTCTCTGGCGAGGAAAAGTCCTGCTCGGAAGACGACTTTGAAGGGATCGACGCTGAATTTGACGAGATCAGCCTCACACGCAGAAGATACAGCAAGAGTAGTGAAGCCCTATTGGCAAGTATTGAAAGACTCTGGCGCGAGTACTGTCCCCCAGGATGTCGATGGAAAGGAGCAAGCTCATGTAACACGAGTCTATAGTTACTGTGGTCGCAGGAAGTGGAACGCTCAATCGAGCCTCGAAGAAATCTCTACCCACACGCTTCATGGCTTTTTCTTCTGGGTTCTTAAGCGACGTAGTAAGACTCTGCGCTCAGCCAGCACGCTCGAGACATATTGGAAGGTTTTCTGCTTGGTCCGAGAGCGGTTGGTGAGAAGTAAGCTGGACAAAGTCATCGTCGTGCAGATGAAGGATGTGAGTCGCCTCTTGATTTGCACCCTATGGGTATTTTCCTGCTGACATCTCAAGGTCCTGAAAGCACTGGCCCGATGTTTCAACCTCAAGTCGGAGAAAAGAGAAAAGACGGCAATGTACGTCGAGGATATGTTTGAGGTTCTCAAAACCCAATGGACCTCTTCAGAGGTAACGTTCGATCACGAAAGGCACAGGCTCGAGCTTTCGCTTTTCATGCTGCTGGCCGGAACGACAGGCAACCGGCCCGGTGCGCTGTTAGCGCTGCGGTACCGCGACGTCCAAGCCACCCTACTCCGGGACCCGGCAGGTGGAAGTGAGCCGTACGTGTTGCTCGAGTTCAGATACACGCACACAAAAGGCTACCTCGGCCAAAAGGATAGGTAGTACTGGGCATTGCACGATTGGTATTGTGACTAACATAGCCCTCCAGCAACACGTTTACCATACCCGAGATCCGCCACGACCCTTACTTAATTCTCTCTCCGCATATATATTTCTTGGCGCTGGCGTTCAGCGATAAAGCTTTCGCAGCACCTAACCTTACCGGCCCGGAAGCGCTTTTCAAGCTAAGGGTTCTTGAATAGACAAACCAGATACATCTTACATGAAAGGAGGAGATGCTCGACGTACCGATCTTTCGGAAGACTTGTCGTACCGTTAGAGGGATCGAAATATCTTATAAACCTCTCCCCGATAGTACTGTACGCCCCTGGCTGCGGAAGCTTGGTGAGATAACCGGTATGGAGAAGATATGCCATTTCTATGTTCTACGTTATGCTGTAGGAAAGGCATTTGATAGCTGTGGTGAGTTTGCAGCTAAGAACAAAATGGCTGTCCGGCGTCCTTAGTCTAGGTCTGTGCGAGCTTACTGCGTATAGATGGAATCAGTAAGTCTTTGCAAAACTTGATCATGTAGCACTCCCGGTCCGAAGTCTTTCAACAGTACTACCTTCCGCGACACATCAGCGCAGGTACGCAAGCAGCTTATCGCGGAATTCCCTCTCAGCCAGCCGTCATGCGAGCAGCCAGTGGCATGAGCTGTGGGCTGGACATTCGAAGGCCCCGCAAAGTGCCCGCTGAACAATTGTCTCAGATTGAGGCTCATCCGAAAGTTGAGAAGGCGCGCAAGAAGAAAGAGAAGCTACAGCTAAAGGTGAGGCAAATAAAACAACAAAATCCTTCTGATTTACGCCTTCTAAAGCTACGAGTTGCGAAAGATGAGGTAGTGCGAGCTTATCGTAACTCAAAGAGGCGTCAAAAAGATGCCCTGCTTAAGAATGCTAAGGCAAAGTTTGAAAGGAATCAGGCTATCTCTGACATTTAAAACCTACTTAATGGCCTTCCGGTAGATGCGCTAGAGCCGATGAAGCGTGAGTACGCTCTAGAGGAGCGATCTCGAGCCGTTCAAGCGCTCTTTACTTTACCTGAGCAGACTTTGAGAGAGGAGCGGTGCCGAGAATCACGAGCCATTGCGGCGCTTGTGGCCCTCTGCTAGAAGAAAGAGGGTCGTGGCCGAGTGTAAAGCCCAAAGACACGGGATAAAACAAGCATTTCAGGCACTGATGCCACTGCCGATGAGTACGTTGCATCCCAGACCCTGAAATGTAAGCTAATACAATGCTTTCTCTGCTTGGGGGACGAAGGGCTTTCGTTGCAGAAGCGTGGAAGGGAGTTCTGCAGTCGAGGAGACTTGAAAAAACATATGCTCCGATATCATCTTCGGCACCTCGCTGAGGGTGCCACTGTACTTTGTCCCTTGGATGGTGAGCCACTTCAAGGGCATGCGGACATTCTAAGCCATGGCTAATTCACGCATGGTACTCCTTTTCTTATACGCTAGGTTTCCGTCGACCTCATACCGTGCTAGAGGTAATAATGGTAGTAGCTTAGTCATATCAGCCTAGACTCGTACAAACGTAATCAAATTAGAGGCATTGCTTAGATCTCTACAGAAAGAATTCTTACCTACGGGTTAAGACTTATCGCTTTGTTTATTTTTAGGGGTGGGATATGGTCTAATAGTATACTATAATGTAAGAAAGTATAGTGTACAAGGTTAAATAAAAATAGATTTATATTAAGCAGTAAAGCTTGAATGAGTTGTTTACTACTATCTCTTTTAAATTAAGAAGTAAGTTATTCTATTTATATATAAACTTCTAGGTAGACTTTATAGTTAGTAGTTTTAAATAAGTTAATATATCGGAATAAATACTCGGTATTAATAAAAAGTAATAGAAGACTATAATAAATATAAAGACTAAAGATTTATTAAAAGAAAAATACGATAAAGAAAAACCGTACTTAATAATAAAAGTCGATAACTTTCTATTCTTTCTTACTCGTTCTATATAAGCGATTGTCTAAGTTAAGTAGCTAAAAAATATACTAAAGGGACCCTACTTAGAGAAATCTTAGATTATATTCTTACGAGAATTTAGTCTCGGTAACCGAAAAGTTTAAACGAATAGTAATAAATATAGTAAACATACTATAAGCGGCTATATAGTAAATCTTTCTTAGAGCTATAAAAAAGTCCGAGACGATAATTTAGCGCTATATAACTCTAATAAGACTCTTAATAAACTTCTACTATTAAAGAATATCGATTAAAAAAGACTTTTAAAGTTTAGTCTTAACTAGCTTATAAACTATAGATACTATACTATTTTAAAGAAACGGTAGTCGGTATATAATTACTATATATTCGGGTTTAGAAAACGAGTATAAAGAGATAGATAAGAGATCTCTAAAAAGCTTATAGTACTACTATTTATAAGACTAGTAAATAACTTTAATAATTACCGACTTAAAGTTTCGGAGTTATCTCGAAGTATATTATAAAATATAAATATCTACTAATATATATAAACTTTAGAAATAAATCGTTAACGGCTTCTCGCTTTTTATAAACTACTTAAAAGAATCGTACTTTTATTTTATAAGCTAAGAAGACGCTATTCTAGTTATTTCGTAGTATAATATCGGCGAAACTAAAACTTTAAAATCTAGTTAGTTTATTCTTATATTAGAAAAAAGCGAATATACTTATAATAGTATAAACCGTTATACTAAAGTCTCTACGTCTAGGTTCTTCTTTTAAGAAAGAAAAAGATTTAAGATCTTAGCTATATAGTTAGAAGTATAGAGTAATTTCGAGACTTAACGAACTATATATATCTTATACTTAGTCTGAGAAGCTTTAAAAGAAAAGACTTTATAAGTTTAACTCTAATTAATCTCTTTATTTATTAAGACGGATTTTATCGCTTAAACTAATATATTAAGCGGAGTAAGTTATATATTTAAAAACCTTTTAAGAACGAATATTATCTAAGCTATTAGCTAAAAGTATAATTAAGAGCTAGATTAATATCTTTTTCTACGTAAATTATCTACTAATTTTACTATTATTTTAATATACGTTATAGACTACTAGATCTATATCTAGTTATTAGCCGCTTAATAATAATCTAGTTATCTTTTTATTCGTACTATTAAATAACGTATAAAATAGTTACTAGTCTTAATTAGCTATAAAACTTAGTAGTTATCTCTTTTTTATAGTTTAAATAAAAGTTATTGTAAAGAAATAATATTTAAAAAGCTATAAAAATTAGATTAATATAGTTTATACTATTAGATAATAGCTACTACGTCTAAACGCTATATTATTAGACTTATAATCTATAAGTAGTTCTATAATACTAAATACTTAATACTTTTTAACTTTAAGATTTTAATAAAAATTCTTCTACTAGCTTAAAGAGTCTAGCGACGTTTTTTAGTTTCGTCTCTCTAATTTACTCGTCGCTTACTCTTACTAAATAAATAAAATTTAGCGAAATAAAATTAAAAAAATTATCTAATATAGTATACTAAAGCTAAGTATATATAAAGTCCTCTTTAGAAAGATATAAATTAATTTCTATAAGCTTAAAGCGTATAATAAAGAGTAATATTATAAAATATTATATAGTCTCTTCGCTAAGATCTAATATTCTAAAAAAATATTAATATAATTAAACGATAAGATTTAAGTAGACGTATATTACGAACTTTAAAAAATATAAACTTTATAACTTTTAAAAAAAAAAGCCCGTATAAAAAAAGATATCGTAAAGACTAAAGAGTCTTACGAGCGAAAAAGTTATACGGTCTTAAATTTAAAAAGTATAAAATAACGATGCGTATAAGAATACTAGTAAATAATAGCTAAAGTTCGTACGAAAAAAACGTTTATAAGAACGTAGTAATTTTAAAAGAAAGTATAAACTAGAAAAGTCTCTATAAAACGAAGAACTATAAGATCTAATTAAAAATTATAGATTTAGACGTATAATTATTTTAAAAAAATATAATAAGATAGAAAGCTAAAAAGCGAATAGACGAGAAAAACGAATAAAGTATAGTACGATATTACGATTACTCGATAAAGTTAAAAAATAAATATTAAAAAGATACTCTAAGCGTTTAAGTTACGTACGATCTATCTAAATTAATATAATCTAGATAGATTAATCTAATACGATTAATTTAGTTATATTAATCTAACTATTTTAATCTAAATTATAACTAGCTTTTTTATAATATATAAATATACTTCTTAGCTAGATCTTTAATTCTTCGTAATTAATTTAAAGTTCTAATTAAGACTCTTTAGTTAAAGATAACTAACTTACTATATATTATATAATTACGTAATATTTCTTCGTTTAATTATTATTCTCTCTCTCTTATCTCTCTAAAATAAACTCTACGATTTATTTAATCTATTAAGTAACTTTAAAGTTTAGTAAAAAAAGTTTATCGTTATACTTTAACTACTATTCTTATAAGAAAAGAAAAATAATTAATACGATTATTAATTAATTAAAAAAGTATTAATTTAGTATAAAAAATACTAACGAATAGTAATAGCTAATAATAGAATATATAATATTCTAATAGAACTTTCGTCGTAGCTAATTATAACCGACTTATAGTATATAATCTAACGTAATTAAGAATAGCTAGAATAACTTTAATAAAAATTACGCGACTAGAAGACGAAGAACTAGAAACTAGCGAACTAACTCGCTAGCGTTTAGTAATCTACTATTACGAATTCTAGAAAATATGGACTTTATAATTTTAAGAGTAGAAAGCCCGTACGAGAGAATTTACCGTAAGAACTAACTAGCTTTACGGGCGAAAGAGCCGTATAGTCTTAGATTTTATATAGAAATCTAGAGGATACGAAATAACGGCGCGTACGAAAATACTAGTAGATAGTAGCTAAAGTCCGTACGAAAAGAACGCTTATAAGAGCGCAATAACTCTAAAAGAAAGTACGAACTAAAGAACTCTCTATAAAACGAAGAACTATAAAAATAAGCTAAAAATCGAAGGTCTAGGCGAATAATCGTTCCGAAGAAGCGTACGAAGGCGAAAAACCGAAAAGTAAATAAGAAGAGAAACGGATAAGATATAGTATAATATTACGATTATTCGGCGAAGCTAGAAGACGAATATTAAAAAGATATTCTAAGCGTTTAAGCTACATATAGAATCTATTTTAGATTAGTCTTAATTTAAGGCCTATCTAAATTACGACCGATCTAATCTATAGAAATAGATTACACTAGATTTAATCTTCTACTAGATTATAACTAGCTTTTCTATAGTATATAGATATACTTACTAGCTAGACACTTAACTTTCTATAATTAACTTAAAATTCTAATTAAGACTCTTTAGTTAGAGGTAACTAACTTACTATATATCGTATAATTACGTAATACTCTCTTATTTAATTATTATTCTCTCTCTCTTATCTCTTTAAGATAAACTCTACGGTTTATCTAACCTACTAAGTAACTTCGAAGCTTAGTAGAAGAAGCCTATTATTATACTTTAACTATTATTCTTATAAAAGAAGAAAGATAGCTAATTAAAATTATCGACTAAAATAGAAAGTATTAATCTAGTATAAAAATTACTAATAAATAGATACTAACTATAATTAATACTACGATTAGTATAAATAACGTAGATAATAAGTCTATAGCTTCTCTTCTATAAGCGAATACGGTCTCTTCTAACGAAGAACTATAGAGAATAATCTAGAAACTACGTACGTAAAATAACGTTCTCTAGACTTAAGTCGTCTAAGCTCTCTAGATACTACTAGCGACTAAGATTAAGATATCTAAGCCCGATCTATACTACGAAGACTATAAAAAAACGTAGATCTTTCTATCGTAACTAGACGACTATATATACTTCTTCTAGAAACAATTCGTAGAACTAGAGAACTAGATTCTCTACGCTAGTATCTATTTTAAAAGCGTAGTAGAGTAATAGTTTCGGCCGTTTAAAAGAGAGTATTAGACTAGATCTCTCTTCTACTAGATTAAGACTATCTAACGGCTCTTCGCGAACTATTAAAACTTTACTACTATCTTAAAGCGAATCTTTAGTAGACTAAATAAGGTCTACTAAGCTATTCGCGATCTACTAGAGATAACGTAGAAAGAGTCTATTTAGAATTATACTACTAAATTTTAAGACGTAGTATTTCTAGCCGAAGAATATTTAGATCTTACACTTAAAACTCTATATTATAAAGAACTAAAGAACGAAATTAAAAAGATAATAGTTCTTTACGATAATACTAAAACTCTAGAAACTATAATTTAGCTAGCTCTTAAAATAGAATAACTCTAAAACGAATACGACTAAGACTAAAAGACGTATCGACTAAAAAATTTCTAGAAACCGTTACGCTATATCTAGAATAGAGGCGATACTATAGAGCTTAACGTAGTCTATAAAGATAAAAAGAAGCCCTATAATAAGAAAAAGAGTAAAAATATCTAACGACGAAAGTTTATATTTTAGAAATAAGAACGCTTTAATAAAAGACTATATTTTCGATATAGAGAAAAATAGAATAAGATATACTAATAGAGCTATCTATAAAAGAAAAAAATACGTTAGAACGCGACCGTCTATAAGAGAAATTAAGAAAAATCTCGAGAAGTCTTCTTCGTAGTTATAAAAATAATTAGCTATACGGCTATAAGCTAGACTATCTACTACGATAATAATTATCTTATCTATAAGAGCGAAAAAGACGGCGCCGAATAGTATTCTAAGTAACTCTAGCGCGTTAACGCCATCCTACGAATACTAGAATAGTAGAAAATTAATAACTTTATCGAAGCGCTACACCTAAATAACGATCTAATAAATAGTAATACTAAAGAGTTCTATAATAGTATACCCGAACTTAGCGAAATAGACGACGAAAACTAAAAGAATAAAGCTATCTTAGCTAAAATCGAGAAGTATTTTAAATAATACGAGAAAACTTAACGTGTTTCTAACTCTACGTCTATTACTATTTAGACTCTAGTAATACGTCTAAAGCTATCTATCTAGTAATATAGAGTTATAAACGGTATAATAATCGTTAAATTCTATTAATACGATAAATAGAACCTCTAGCGCTAGTTATATTATACTACCGCCGAAAAAATCGCGAAATAGCTATAAGACGAAGTCTAGAACGTCTAACGAGAAGAGAACTAGACTTATTTTAGAAATATAGTAGTAATACTAGAAATATACGAAATAGTAGTACTCTAGAAGAATACTCTATATTAAATTTCGTCGGCTAAGTATAAAAGATCGGTAATATAATATAAAGTCTACTAAGAAATAGTTAGCTATCGACGAAGAATCTAGAAAGAAGACTAGACTTATTAGAAAAAAACCTCTTTCTACGCGAAAGAATAGAACCTCTACTTTTATAAAAACGTCTCTCTAGTCTTAGAAGACGATAGTCTACGATACTAATTAAAAAACTAGACGGTCTTTCTAGCTAGAGATTTTAGAAGAGACCGTCTACTAAATCTCTTAATAAGGTTATAAGTACATCGAACGAAAAAATACCTACTAGAACTAAAATTACGAACTTAGTATACATACTAGTTCGTATTAGTAATTACTATATAATAGCTATAATTAATAGTAGCGCGTAAGAAAACTTTATTAACCTCGTCTACGTCGCTAAGCTATATATATACCGCTAAACGAAGAATTACTTCTACTTACTAGTTATTATAAATAAATTATCAGCTAAGTAAAGATAAATCCGCCTAGAAACCGGTATAATTTCTATTTTTATCGATAATTATAAGAAATATATTAATCTAGACCTTATAACGATTTTCGAATATAATATTATTCTTAGAATCTTATAGCTTAAGATATACGAGCTATAAATTAACTAGAGTACGAAAAAAGTTAGCTTCTTAAAAAAAAAGTACGTAAAATACCTCGCTATCGTAAAACGAATAAGCTAAACGTTAGAGAATAGAGCTAGAGCTAGAAGCTAGAGCTAAAAGAGCTAGAACTAAAGCTAGAAGCTAAAAGTCTAGAATATAGAGCTAAAAAAAGATATAGAAGTAGTAGACTTCGTTAGTATCTAAAAAATATTCTACGTGGTAATTTAACGTATAAAGCGTCGAGACGAGAAAGTTTATAAAATATACCTTAAATCTAATAGAGAAATAGAATATAAAATTATAGCTAAGATGTAGTAATTCGAAACGAAGCCCTCTACGAAGAATAACTATCTAAAGTTAGTTAAAGAAGACTATCTCTAGAGAATATACGCTAGATACGATAAAAGACCTATTAAGAAAACTATCTAGCCGAATAGAGAATATACGCTAGATACGATAAAAGACCTATTAAGAAAACTATCTAGTCGAATAGAGAATATATCGTAAGTAATATCTAAAAAAAGATAGATAATTCTAAGAAGAAAGAAGCTCTAATATTAAAACTTAAAACGATATCTCTATAGTTTTAAAAATAGTAACTAATATTCTAGAAAAGAGAAAAGAAATAGCTACTAAAGTCCTAACTATAGAATTACGAAATATCTCTTATTTTAGAAACGTAGTCTACGTTTAAGCTAATCTACTCTCTCTCTTAGAAGAAAAGTAAGACTTTAAAAGAATATATCGAAAAGAACGTAGAACGAGATTATATATAGTCTTTATTATTACTAGCTAAATACTCTATTCTATTCGTTCTAAAGAAAAACGATAAGCTCCGTCTCTATATTAATTATAGATAACTAAACGACATTATAGTAAAAAACCGATATCTATTATTCTATATCGACGAGCTATAGAATAAGACCCGAGAGACGAAATACTTTACTAAATTCGATCTTAAAGACGGCTACTATCTTATATAAATTAAAAAAGAAAAAGAATAAAAGATAGCGTTTTAAACACGCTATAGTTACTTCGAATATACGGTTATACTATTTAGACTTACTAATATCTCGATAATATTCTAAAGTTTAGTTAATAACGTCTTACGTCCGTATTTAAATGTATTTTATATAGTTTATCTAGATAATATTCTAATCTACTCGAAAACCCTCGAAGAATATATAAAATATATTAAGAAGGTTCTAAACGTACTCTAAGAATAAAAACTATCTATCGTATCTAAAAAATATAAATAGTACTTCTAGAAGATAAAATACTTAGAATTTATTATTACTTCGGACTATATTAGTATAGACGATACTAAACTAGACGTAATTAGAGATTAGTTCATACTAAAAACCGTTAAGAAAGTATAATTCTTTTTCAATTTCGCTAACTTCTACCGTAAGTTTATTAATAAATATACGATAGTATATAAGCCACTTACGAGACTTATAAGAAAGAAGTATAGATTTAAATAAAAAGAAGAATAATAGCGCGTATTTAACTTACTTAAGCGAATATTCTACGAAGCATCTATTCTCGAAATCTATAATCTCGAACTCTTTATAGTTATAAAAACTAACGTATTAAACTACACTATTAGAGTCTATCTTAATTAGTCTAATAAATAAGAACGGCTTTACTCGATCGCGTACTACTCTAGAAAAATAACGCCTCTAGAGCTTAATTATAATATCTATAATAAGAAACTTCTAGTCATCGTTACGATATTTAAGAAGTAGAGATACTATCTAGAAGACGTAAAGTACTAAATATTAGTATACTATAACTATAAGAATCTTATATACTTTACTACTATAAAGAAACTAACTAGAAGACAAATTAAATAGGCTAAAGAATTAGCGTTATACGATATAAAGATTATTTATAAAAAAAAATCTAAGAACGCTCGCGTAGACGCGCTAAATAGAAGAGTTAACTATATCGAAGAGAAGCTAGAGCTATAACTTATAGTACTTAGCTAGTAGAAGAACGAGACTCTTATATTTACTAAAGCGTACGTATCTATATTTAGAATAGCCTAATTATAGCTAAAGAAAAATCTAAAGACCGATCTATCGCTTACTCTAATTAGACTACTAGCGCCGGCGATACGTCTAGAAGGTAATATCTAGACGCGAAAGATTTAAGAAGTCTACGTCTATAACGTAATAGTCTAAGAACTCGAAAAAGTAAAAAATAATTCTCGAATTACGCGCGACGTAGAAGGTATAATTTTATATTTAGAATTAGTCTACGTCTCGATAAAACTTTAGAAGAAACTCGTTAAAGATATTTACGAAGTACTAATATACGGTTACTAAGAAATTAAGAAGACGATAAAACGAATAACTAGAAATTACTACTTCTAGAGTCTAAAAAGAATAGTTTAGAAGGTAGTTTCGTAATACAACTTATATATTAGAAGTAAGACCACGAGATACGTACTTTATAGACTACTCTAGCTAATCGTAACTCTAAAAAAACTCTAGTAATTAATCTCGCTAGACTTTATTACGAATTTATCCGAGTTAGTTGAACGCTTAACTAATATTAAGTACGACTTAATTCTAGTTATCGTCGATAGACTTACTAAGTACGCGTACTATCTACTATATCTTAAATTAGTAAACGCGGAAAAATTAGCCTACATATTTCTTAGAATAATTTTAGATAATTACGGGTTATTAGAAGAGCTCGTATTAGATAGAGATTAGTTATTTACATTTTAATTCTAGTAGAGTCTTATCTAATAGCTTAGAGCTAAATATAAACTCTCGATAATAGCACACTCTTAAACGAATAGATAGACTAAACGAATAAACTAGACGTTAGAATAATATCTACGCTATTATCTTAACTATACTTAAGATAACTAGATTATACTATTACTATTAGTATAATTCGTATATAATAGCGTAAAGGCGTCTACTACTTAGAAGTCTTCGTTCTACGTTAATTATAGACGCGAATCCATAGCCTATAGAGAAGAAATTCTAAGTAAATTTCTAGTCTAGAAAGAAATTCTTAAGACGAACTAGCTAAAAGAGCTTTATAAATAGCTTAGTCTCAATATTAAATTTAACGAATATTTAATATCCCGCTACTATAATAGACGATACTAAAAGATACTAAAGCTAAAAAAAAGAGATAAAGTTTATCTTCTTAGAAGAAATATTAAAACTTAACGACCAAATAGTAAATTAGATTTTAAAAAAATCGAACCATTTAAAATTAAAGAAAAGTTAGACGAAGTTATATATCGCCTTAAGCTATCTAGTACTATACGAATAAATCTAGTATTTTATATAAAACTACTTAAACCAGCTCTAAAAAATATTACTCTAGTAGAAGAAACCGAAAAAATAACTCTAGAAAATCTAGACGCCGACGAAAATAAAGATTAGATCGTAAAAAAAATCCTCGATAGCGGCTACTATAATAATTAATTTAAATATCTTATTAAGTAAGAAGAAGATTAAGATAATATCTAAAAACTACTAGAAAACTACGAAGATTATAAGAATCTTATTATAAAATTTTATCGCTAAAATCTAGATCGACTTAAGCTAGAGACGCGTCGATCTCGAGGGCGTCTAAAAACTCGAAATCTAGATCTAAAATCTAGCGCGTTTAATTAATTAACTCAAACGTCTTCGGCGGCGTAGTATCCGAATTAGCTCTAGAAGATCTAATAGTCTAGATAGAACTCGTAGAGATATTAGCTAAGAACTCGCTACGTAAACGCTTTAATAACCGTCTATTCTTAGCGTTCTTAGAGTCGACTAGAAACCCCGTCTCGTAAAGTAACTTTAGACGATTTAACTTCTCTAACTTCTCTATCGTCTCTATTTTTTAAGTAATTATTAGACTTTTCCGCTTCTTTAATAACTTCTACTACTTTCGAGTACGATTAAGACGCGCTATAACCTATTAAGCCGTCTTTAAAGTCTTAGTTTTATTCTACTTAGCCTTATCTAAAGTACGACGAACGCGGAGAACTAGAGAAGAAATTAATAACGATATCTAATTAGAAGCTAGAGACTTATAGTTAGAATAATCTAAATCTATAGTATTATAGGCTAATTTATCTAAGCGAGCGTAAAAGCCGTAACGAGAATAAGACTTATTTATACGGTAAATAATAAAAGAAGAGTCTCTTTTCTTCTTATCTACGTTTAGTAGAAGATAGAAAGAGTAAGATAATAGTATTCTTTTACTAAATAAATTAATTTCGTTATCTAAATTAAAACGCTTAAAGCGTTAGTTACCGCGTTTTCGTTTAGAACTAAAGAATATAGCGAAAAAAAAAAACTTACGAAAAAAAAGAAAGAAGAAGTAGACCTCGAGTAAAAAAGCGATATATATCGTAGAATTCGAAATAATCTTCGAGTCAAAGATTTCTAAGAGGGGGAATAGTATTACGAACTCTAGAAAATATAGACTTTATAACTCTAAGAGTAGAAAGCCCGTACGAAAAAATTCGCCGTAAAAGCTAACTAGCTTTACGAGCGAAAGAGTCGTACGATCTTAGATTTCGTACGAAAATCTAGAGAATACGAAATAACGGCGCGTACGAAAATACTAGTAGATAGTAGCTAAAGCCTATACGAGAAGAACGTCTATAAGAATATAGTAACTCTAGAAGAAAGTACGAACTAAAGAACTCTCTATAAAACGAAGAACTATAGAAATAAGCTAAAAATTAAAGGTCTAGGCGAATAATCGTTTTAAAGAAACGTACGAAGGCGAAAAGTCGAAAAGTAGATAAGAAGAAAAACGGATAAGATATAGTACGATATTATAATCGTTCGGCGAAGCTAGAAGACGAATATTAGAAAGATACTCTAAGCGTCTAAATTACGTATAGAATCTACCTTAAATTAGTTTTAATTTAAGGCCTATCTAAATTACGACCGATTTAATCTATAGAGATAGATTACACTAGATCTAATCTTCTACTAGATTATAACTAGCTTTTCTATAGTATATAAATATACTCGCTAGCTAGATACTTAATCCTTCGTAGTTAACTTAAAGTTCTAATTAAGACTCTTTAGTTAGAGGTAATCGACTTACTATATATCGTATAATTACGTAATACTCTCTTATCTAATTATTATTCTCTCTCTCTTATCTTTTTAAGATAAACCCTACGGTTTATCTGATCTACTAAGTAACTTCGAAGCTTAGTAAAAGAAGTTTACCGTTATATCTATTTTCTCTAGTATATCTATAATAAAAATATAAATTAATACGCTAAATCTACGAACTAATTCTAAAGTTAAAATATTAAAATTAAACTTTTACTATAAAGACTATAAAAAAATCTAGAACTTTCTTACGTAGCTTAATAACTATTTCTATTTCTTAGAAAGTTAAATCGCTACTTTTATTAAAAAAGTTTTATTCGCTAGTACGTTTTTTAAAAACGTAGCTAAACGTTAGTTTCGTCTTTATAAAAGAAAATATTAGAAGTAATTCGATAACTATAGCGAAAAAACTATTTAGCTCTTTAGTAACTATAAAATCTTTATTAAAAGACTTTATAACGTCTTCGTAGTCGTAAATAAATTTAAGAAAGCTATAGATATTCTACTAAGTATTTAATAAAAGACTTTCGTCTTAGACTATAACGTTTACTTTCGTAACGTACTATATACTACGAAAGTTTTATATATAAACGCGCTACTTTATATAAGATATAAAGTAAAACTTAAAAAAAAATTTAAAAGACTCTAATCTATTATTCTAAGTAGAAGACTTTACTAAATCTTATAAATAAGATTTAGAAGCTAGACTAGTTATAAAATAAATATTAATAAAATAAAGAGAAGTATAATAATAATAGCTTTTAATCTAAAAGAGCGTTTTAATATACGTAAAAAAAAAAATAACGCTATAAAGCTCGACGCTACGAGAAAGAAAAAAAGTAAAAAGTTTAATATAATAGTAGACTTCTTCTACTAAGCTTCGAAGTTACTTAGTAAATTAGATAAACTATAGAATTTACCTTAAAGAGATAAGAGAGAAAGAATAATAATTAGATAAAAGAGTATTATATAATTATACGATATATAGTAAGCCGGTTATCTCTAACTAAAGAGTCTTAATTAGAACTTTAAGTTAACTATAAAGAGTTAAAAGTCTAGCTAACGAGTATATCTATATACTATAAAAAAGCTAGTTATAATTTAGTATACTCTTAGATAAGAATATTATTTAGTAATACTATTAAAGAAGGGTATTATTCGACTATATTTTTAATCGAGAATACGAGTAGATTCTATACGTAACTTAGACGCTTAAAATATTCTTTAATTTTTAAACGGTTATAATATTATACTATATCTTAACCGTTCTCTTCTTATCTACTTTTTAGCTTCTAGTCTTTGCGTACTACTTCGAAACGATTATACGTCTAGACCTTCATCTTTTAGCTTAACTTCGTAGTTCTTCGTTTCGTAGAGAATTTTCTAGTTCGTACTTTCTTCTAGAGTTATCGCGTCCTTATAGACGTTCTTTTCGTACGGGCTTTAGCTACTATCTACTAGTATTTTTATACGCGCTATTATCTCGTATTCTCTAGATTTTCGTACGAAATCTAGAACCGTACGGCTCTTTCGCCTATAAGGCTTATTAGCTTTTACGGCGAACTTTTCTATACGGACTTTCTACTTTTAGAGTTATAAAGTCTATATTTTCTAGAGTTTATAATACTACTTCTCCTCTTAAAAATCTTTAGTTTAAAGATTCTTCTAATTTCTACGATATATATCGCTTCTTCGCTCTCGTTACTTTTTTATTTTCTTCGTTAGTTTATTTTCTATTATATCTTCTAAGAAGCGTACTACTAAAGATTTTACTACTAACTTATATTCTCGTAAAGTTAATAGAATTATTCTCTATCGTTAGAATTTAATTAATAAGATCTTTCTTTACGGCGTTAAAATAGTATCTTATTCTAATTATCTAGAGAACGAGTTAAAGTATATAGCTTTATAGAAGAATTCTACTATTTATATTATTTATTTAGAGGCTCGTAGAACGAGTTATAATATTATAAAGCGAAGTATCTTCTATTATAAGTATTCGCGGGCCTTTCTAGATTTAGCTAATTTTCTTTAATAAACTCTCTTAAGCGAGAGTAGGTCCGTTTCGCCGTTAAAAAGAATACGACGCTAGTAAAGTTATTTCGTTTATATAAGTAGTAGCGTTTTTTTTACGAGCGTCGTTCTCGTATAATTTAAAAGAATTTCGAAAATATTAAATAGTTAAAGACCGCGGAGACCGCTAGCGCTAAAAACCCTTTTAATTCTAAAATCGCTAAGACGAAAAGATTACTAAAGCGTTTACGTAGTAAGTTCTTAGCTAATATCTTTATAAATTCTATTTAAACTATTAAGTCTTCTAGAACTAGTTTAGATACTACGCTATCGAAGACGTTCGAGCTAATTAATTAAACGCGCTAGACTTCGAATTTTAATTTTAAATTCTTAGGCGTTTTCTCGATTAACGCGTCTCTAGCTTAGATCGATCTAGATTTTAGCGATAGAATTTTATAATAAGGTCTTTATAGTCTTCGTAGTTTTTTAGTAGTTTTTAAATATTATCTTAGTCTTCTTTCTACTTAATAAGATATTTAAATTAACTATTATAGTAGCCGCTATCGAGAATTTTTTCTACAATCTAGTCTTTATTTTCGTCGGCGTTTAGATTTTTTAGAGTTATTTCTTCGGTTTATTCTACTAGAGTAGCGTTTTTTAGAGTTAATTCGAGTAGTTCTATATAGAATACTAGATTTATTCGTATAGTACTAGGTAGCTTAAAATAGTATATAACTTCGTCTAGCTTTTCTTTAATCTCAAATAGTTTAATTTTCTTAAAGTCTAATTTACTATTCGGCCGTTAAGTTTTAATATTTTTTCTAAGAAGGTAAACTTTATTTCTTTTTTTTAGCTTTAATATCTTTTAGTACCGTCTATTATAGTAGTAAGATATTAAATATTTGTTAAATTTAATATTAAGACTAAGCTATTTATAAAGTTCTTTTAGCTAGTTCGCCTTAAGAATTTCTTTCTAGACTAGAGATTCGCTTAGAATTTCTTCTCTATAGACTATTAGTTTATATTTATAATTAGCGTAGAACGAGAACTTCTAGATAGCTAATATCTTCGAGCTATTATAAATAAATTATACTAATAGTAGTAATATAACCTAATTATTTTAAATATAGTTAAGATAATAGCGTAGATACTATTCTAGCGTTTAGTTTATACGCTTAGTCTATTTATTTATTTACGAGTATATCGTTATTGAGAGTTTATACTTAGCTCTAAGCTATTAAGTAAGACTCTACTAGAATTAGAATATAAATAGTATAATAGTAGACTTCTTCTACTAAGCTTCGAAGTTACTTAATAAATCGAATATATCGTAGAATTTATCTTAAAGAGATAAGAGAGAAAGAATAATAATTAAATAAGAGAGTATTACGTAATTATACGATATATAATAAGCCGATTATCTCTAACTAAATAGTCTTAATTAGAACTTTAAGTTAACTACGAAGAATTAAGAGTCTAGTTAACGAAAGTATCTATATACTATAGAAAAGCTAGTTATAATCTAAAAAGTTCTTATAAGCCCGGCTTATACGGACTTAGATTAAGCTATTACGTATCTAGCTCTTAAAAGCTCGCTATAAATCGTATATAACTTAGGCGCTTAAAGCGTTTCTTAGACTTTTAAACGATCGTAATATCGTATTATATCTTATTTATTTCTTTTTCTACTTATTTTCTAGCTTTCTATCTTTACGCGCTTTTTTAGAACGATTATACGTCTAGACCTTTAACTTTTAGCTTAACTCTACGATTTTTCGTTTCGTAGAGGGTTCTTTAGTTCGTACTTTTTTCTAGAGTTACCGCGCTCTTATAGACGTTCTTTTCGTACGGGCTTTAGCTATTATTTACTAGTATTTCTATACGCGCCGTTATTCTGTATCCTCTAAATTTCCGTATAAAATCTAGAACCGTACGGCTTTTCCGCCTACGAGACTTATTAGCTTTTATAGCGAGTTTTTTCGTACGGACTTTCTACTCTTAAAGTTATAAAGTTCGTATTTTTTAGAATTTATAATACTATTTTCTCTCTTAGAGATCTTCGGCTCGAAGATTATTTCGAGTTACGGCGATATATATCGCGTCGTTAGTAGTCTTTAGTTTTCTTTTTTCTTTCTTTTAGTAAGTTTTTACTATATCTTCTAAAAAGTATTCTTTTACTAAAATCTCGAAAGTTTCTTTTCGTTCTTACCGTACTACTTTTCGACGTTAGAATTTACTTCGTTAGATTTTACGTAACGGCGTCGAGATAATTTTTTATATAAATTATTTAAAGTATTTCTTTTCTTATATTACTTTAGAGAATAATTCTTCTATTTACACTTCTTATCTAAAAAAGCGTCGTTTAGACTATAATATAGCGGCGTCTAGTAGCTTCGATTATACGTTAGTTCTTTCTCTTCTTAGTAGTACGTATTTTATTAACTTTTTTTAGTAGAAAAGCTAGATTACGTCTACGAGCGGGTAACGGCTAAGAAAAATACTACTTTAGAGAAGTTAATTCGTTTTCGTAAATAGCGTCGGTTTCTTTATAAGCGGCGTTTTTATATAATTCGAAAGAACTTCGAGAATCTAGAATAATTAGAGACTATTAAAACTTCTTCTACTAAAGACGCTATTAATTTTAAGAATACTAAAAAAGAGCGGTCGCTAAAGCGTTTACGTAGTAAGTTCTTAGCTAATATCTCTATAGATTCTATTTAAACTATTAGGTCTTCTAGAGCTAGTTTAGAAGCTACGCTACTAGAGACGTTTAAGTTAGTTAATTAAATACGCTAGTCTTCGAATTTTAATTTTAGATTTTTAGACGTCTTCGAGATTAACGTATCTCTAGCTTAGGTCGATCTAGATTTTAGCGATAAAATTCTATAATAAGATCCTTATAGTCTTCGTAGTTTTCTAGCGGTTTCTAGATATTATCTTAATTTTCTTTTTATTTAATAAGATATTCGAATTAACTATTATAGTAGTCGCTATCGAGGATTTTTTCTACAATCTAATCTTTATTTTCGTCGGCGTCTAGGTTTTCTAGAATTATTTCTTTCATTTATTCTACTAGAGTAGCGTTTTCTAAAGCTAGTTTAAGTAGTTTTATATAGAATACTAGATTTATTTATATAGTACTAGATAGCTTAAGACGATATATAACCTCGTCTAGCTTTTCTTTAATTTCGAAAGATTCGATTTTCTTAAAGTCTAATTTACTATTCGGTCGTTAAGTTTTAATATTTCTTCTAAGAAGATAAACTTTATTCTCTCTTTTTAGCTTCGATATCTCTTAGTACCGTCTATTATAGTAGCGAAATATTAAATATCTATTAAATTTAATATCGAGACTAAGCTATTTATAGAGTTCTTTTAGCTAGTTCGCTTTAAGAATTTCTTTCTAGACTAGAAATTCGCTTAGAATTTCTTCTCTATAGACTATTAGTTCGTATCTATAATTAGCGTAAAATAAAGTTTTCTAAGTAGCTAATATCTTTAAGCTATTATACGCGAATTATACTAGTAGTAATAATATAATCTAGTTATCTTAGATATAGTTAAGGTAATAGCGTAGATATTATTCTAACGTTTAGTTTATTCGTTTAGTCTATCTATTCGTTTAAGAGTATATCGTTATCGAGAGTTTATACTTAGCTCTAAGCTATTAAATAAGACTCTACTAGAATCGAGATGTAAATAACCGATCTCTATCTAATACGAGTTTTTTTAATAATTTGTAGTTATCTAAAATTATTCTAAGAAATATATAGGCTAGTTCTTTCGCGTTTATCGACTTAAGATATAGTAGATAGTACGCGTACTTAATAAGTCTATCGACGATAACTAAAATCGAGTCGTACTTAACGTTAGTTAAGAGTTCGACTAACTCGAATAGATTCGTAATAAAGTTTAGTAAGATTAATTACTAGAATTTCTTTAGAGCTATAATTAGTTAGAGTAGTTTATAGAGTACGTATCTTATAGTCTTACTTCTAATATATAAGTCGTATTATAAAACTATCTTTTAGACCATTCTTCTTAGATTCTAAAAGTAGTAATTTTTAGTTATTCGCTCTATCGTCTTCTTAATTTCTTAGTAATCGTATATTAGTACTTTGTAGATATTTCTAACGAGTTTCTTCTAAAGTTTTATCGAAATATAGATTAATTCTAAGTATAAAATTATATCTTTTACGTTACGCGTAATTCGAGAGTTGTTTTTTACTTTTTTGAGTTCTTAAGCTATTACGTTATAGGCGTAGACTTCTTAAATCTTTCGCGTCTAGACGTTATCTTCTAGACGTATCGTCGGCGCTAGTAGTCTAACTAGAGTAAGCGACGAGTTAGTCTCTAGATTTCTCTTTAGCTATAATTAGATAATTCTAAATATAGATACGCACGCTCTAGCGGGTATAAGAGTTCTATTTTTCTACTAGTTAAGTATTATAGGCTATAGTTTTAGCTTCTCTTCGATATAGTTAGCTTTTTGTAATAGTAGGCTCCTTCTACTAAGCTTCGAAGTCACTTAGCAGGTCGGGTAAACCGTAGGGTTTACCTTAAAGAGATAAGAGAGGGATGATAATGATTAGATAAGAGAGTATTACGTAATTATACGACGTATAGTAAGCCGGTTACCTCTAACTAATAAGTCTTAATTAGAACTTTAAGTTAACCATAGAGGGTTAAGAGTCTAGCTAATAAGTGTCTATATACTATAGGAAAGCTAGTTATAATCTAGTATACTCTTAGGTGAGGGTATTATTTAATAATGCCGTTAATAGAGGGTATTCTTTATCTATACCCTTAGTCGAGGGTATAGGTAGGTTCTATACGTAACTTAGGCGCTTAGAATATATTTTTGATATCCGTCTTCTAACTTCGCTAAACGACCGTGATGTCGTATTATATCTTACCCGTTTCTCTTTCTACCCGCTTTTCGGCTTTCTACCTTTACGCGCTTCTTTAGGACGATTATTCGCCTAGACCTTCGGTTCTTAATCTAACCCTATAGTTCTTCGTCTCGTAGGGGATTCTCTAGTTCGTGCTTTCTTCTAGAGTTACCGTTTTCTCGTAGGCGTTCTTCCTGTACGGGCTTTAGCTACTGTCTACTAGTATTTCTATACGCGCCGTCATTTCGTGTCCTCTAAATTCCCGTACGGGATCTAGGACCGTGCGGCTTTTCCGCCCGCGAGGCTTGTTGATCCTTACGATAAGTTTTTCCGTGTGGACTTTCTACCCTTAGAGTTATAAAGCCCGTGTTTTCTAGAGTTCGTAACACTTTTCTACTTAGCGCGTCTACGTAAGCGTTCTTAAATTTCTTTTTATAGATAATCTTTATATCGTATAACGCTAATTCTTTAGTCTATCTAACTTATTTTCTAGTTAGTTTCTTTATAGTAGTAAAGTATATAAGGTTCTTATAGTTGTAGTATACTAATACTTAGTACTTTACGCCTTCTAGATAGTATCTTTATTCTTTAAATACTATAACGATAGCTAAAAGTTTCTTATTATAAACGTCGTAGTTAAGTTCTAGAGACGTTATTTTTCTAGAGTAGTACGTAATCGGGTAAAGCCGTTCTTATTCGTCGGACTAACTAAGATAGACTCTAATAGTATAGTTCGATACGTCGGTTTCTATAATAATAGAGAGTTCGAAATTATAGATTTTAAGAATAGATACTTCGTAGAATATTCGCTTAAGTAAGTCGAATACGCGCTATTATTCTTCTTTCTATTTAAACTTATACTTCTTTCTCGTAAGTCTCGTAAGTAACTTATATACGACCACGTATTTCTTAATAAATTTACGATAAAAGTTAGCGAAACTAAGAAAGAATTATACTTTCTTAACGGTTTTTAGTATAGGCTAGTCTCTAATTACGTCTAGTTTAGCTTTATTTATACTAATATAGTCTAGAGTAATAATAAATTCTAAATATTCTATCTTCTAGAAGTATTATTCGTATTTTTTAGATACGATAGATAGTTTCTATTTCTAGAGTACGTCTAGAATCTTTTTAATATATTTTATATATTCTTCGAGGGTCTTTAAGTAGATTAGAATATTATTTAAATAAGCTATATAAAATACGTTTAAGTACGAACGTAAGACGTTATTAACTAAGTTCTAGAATATTACTAGAGCGTTAGTAAGTCTAAATAGTATAACCGTATATTTAAAGTAATCGTAGCGTATTTAAAACGTTATTTTTTATTCTTTCTCTTTCTTAATCTATATAAGATAGTAGCCATCTCTAAGGTCGAACTTAGTAAAGTATTTTATTCTTTAGATCTTATTCTATAGCTCGTCGATACGAAGTAATAGATATCGGTTTTTTATCGTAATATCGTTTAGTTACTTATAATCGATATAGAGGCGAAGCTTATCGTTTTTCTTTAGAACGAATAGAATAAAATATCTAGTTAGTAATAACGAAGACCGTATATAATCTTATTCTACGTTCTTTTCGATATATTTTCTTAAAGTCTTACTTTTCTTTTAAAAAAGAGAGTAGATTAGCTTAAACGCGGATTATATTTTTAGAATAAGAGATATTTCGTAATTCTATAGCTAGTACTTTAATAGCTATTTTTTTTCTCTTTTCTAGAATACTAGTTACTATTTCTAAAACTATAGAAGTACTATTTTAAATTCTAGTATTAGAGCTTCTTTCTTTTTAGAATTATCTATCTTCTTCTAGATATTACTTATAATATATTTTCTACTCAGCTAGATAGTTTTCTTAACGGGTCTTTTATCATATCTAGCGTATATTCTCTAGAAGTAGTCTTCTTCGACTAACTTTAGATAGTTATTCTTCGTAGAAGACTCTATTTTAAATCGCTATATTTTAGCTACGATCTTATATTCTATTTCTTTACTAGGTTTAAGATATATTTTATAAACTTTCTCGCCTCGACGTTTTATACGTTAAATTACTACGTAAAATATTTTTTAGATATCGATAAAGTCTACTATTTCTACGTTTTTTCTTAGCTTTATATTTTAGACTTTTAGCTTCTAACTCTAGCTCTAGCTCTTTTAGCTCTAGCTTCTAGCTCTAGCTCTATTTTCTAACGTTTAGCTTATTCGTTTTACGATAGCGAGGTATTTTACGTACTTTTCTTTCGAGAAGCTAACTTTTTTCGTACTCTAGTTAATTTATAGCTCGTATATCTTAAGCTACGAGATTCTAAAAATAATATTATATTCGAAAATCGTTATAAGGTCTAGATTAATATATTTCTTATAATTATCGATAAAAATAGAAATTATACCGGTTTCTAGGTGGATTTATCTTTACTTAGCCGGTAATTTATTTATAATAACTAGTAAGTAGAAGTAATTCTTCGTTTAGCGGTATATATATAGCTTAGCGACGTAGACGAGGTTAATAAAGTTCTCTTACGCGCTACTATTAATTATAGTTATTATATAGTAATTACTAATACGAACTAGTATATATACTAAGTTCGTAATTTTAGTTTCGATAGATGTTTTTCCGTTCGATATACTTATAATCTTATTAAGAAATCTAGTAGACGATCTCTTCTAGAGTCTCTAGCTAGAGAGACCGTCTAGTTTTTCAATTAGTATCGTAGACTATTATCTTCTAAGACTAAAGAGACGTTTTCGTAGAAGTAGAGATTCTATTCTTCCACGTAGAGAAAGATTTTCTTCTACTAAGTCTAGTCTTTCTTCTAAATTCTTCGTCGATAGCTAACTATTTCTTAATAAATCTTATACTATATTATCGATCTTTTATACTTAGCTAATAGGATCTAATATAGAATATCTCTCTAGAGTATTACTATTTTATATATTTCTAGTATTACCGCTATATTTTTAAAATAAGTCTAGTTCTCTTCTCGTTAGGCGTTTTAGACTTCGTTTTATAGCTATTTTACGATCTTTTTAGTGGTAATATAATATAATTAGTACTAGAGGCTCTATCTATTATACTAGTAAAACTTAACGGTTATTACGCCGTTTATAACTCTATATTACTAAATAGATAGCTTTAGATATACTACTAGAGTTTAGATAGTAATAAACGTAAGGTCGGAGACGCGTTAGATTTCCCTATACTATTCGAGATATTTTTTAATTTTAGCTAGAATAGCTTTATTCTTTTAGTTTTTATCGCTTATCTTACTAAGTTCGAACGTACTATCGTAGAATTCTTTAGTATCGCTATTTATTAGATCGTTATTTAGAAGTAGTACTTCGATAAAGTTATTAATTTTCTACTATTCTAGTATTTATAGAATAGCGTTAACGTATCGAAATTACTTAAAATACTATTTAGCGCCGTCTTTTTCGCTCTTATAGATAAGATAATTATTATCGTAGTAAATAGTCTAGCTTATAGCTATATAGCTAACTATTTTTATAACTACGAAGAAGACTTCTTAAGATTCTTCTTAATTTCTCTTATAGACGGTCGTATTTTAACGTATCTTTTTCTTTTATAGACAGCTCTATTAGTATATCTTATTCTATTTTTTTTTATATCGAAAATATAGCTTCTTATTAAAGCGTTTTTATTTCTAGAGTGTAAACTTTCGTCGTTAGATATTTTTATTCTTTTTCTTATAGGGCTTCTTTTCGTCTTTATAGACTACGTTAAGCTCTATAGTATCGCCTCTATTCTAGATATAGCGTAATAGTTTCTAGAAGTTTTTTAGTCGGTACGTCTTTTAGTCTTAGTCGTATTCGTTCTAGAGTTATTCTATCTTAAGAGCTAGCTAAATTATAGCTTCTAGAGTTTTAGTATTATTATAAAGAATTATTATCTTTTTAATTTTATTTTTCAGCTCTCTATAATATAGAGTTCTAAGCGTAAAGTCTAAATATTTCTTAACTAGAAATATTACGTTCTAGAATTTAGTAGTATAATTCTAAATAAACTCTTTCTACGTCATCTCTAGTAGATTATAAGTAGCTTAGTAAGTCTTATCTAGTCTACTAAAGATTCGCTTTAAGGCGGTAGCGAAGTTTCGATAGTCTACGAAGAGTCGTTAGATAGTTTTAATTCGATAGAAGAAAAATCTAGTCTAATACTTTCTCTTAAACGGCTAAAACTATTACTTTACTACGCTTTTAAGATAGATACTAGCGTAGAGAACTTAATTCTCTAATTCTATAAATTATTTCTAGAAGAAGTAGATATAGTCGTCTAGTTACGATAGAAAGATTTACGTTTTTTTACGGTCTTTATAGTATAGATCGGGCTTAGATATCTTAATCTTAGTCGCTAATAGCGTCTAGAGAGTCTAGGCGACTTAGACTCGAAGAACGTTATTTTACGTATATAGTTTCTAGATTATTCTCTATAGTTTCTCGTTAGAAGAAATTATATTCGCTTACAAAAGCGGGACTATAGACTTATTACCTACGTTATTTATACTAATTATAGTATTAACTATAGTTAGTATCTATTTATTAGTAATTTCTACACTAGAATTAATACTTTTTATTTTAGTTAATAATCTTAATTAGCTATCTTTCTTCTCTTATAAGAATAATAGTTAAAGTATAACGATAAGCTTCTTTTACTAAGCTTTAAAGTTATTTAGTAGATCGAATATATCGTAGAGTTTATCTTAAAGAGATAAAAGAGAGAGAATAATAATTAAATAAGAGAGTATTACATAATTATACGATATATAGTAAGCTAGTTACCTCTAACTAAATAGTCTTAATTAGAACTTTAAGTTAACTACGAAGAGTTAAGAGTCTAGCTAACGAGAATATCTATATACTATAGAAAAGCTAGTTATAATTTAAAGAGCCCTTATAAGTCCGACTTATACGAGCTTAGATTAAGCTATTACGTATCTAACTCTTAAGAGCTTACTATAAATCGTACGTAACTTAGACGCTTAGAGCGTTTTTTAGACTTCTAAGCGATTATAATATTATATTATATCTTATTCGTTTTTCTTTCTATCTACTTTTTAGCTTTTTATCTTTACGCGCTTTTTTAGAACGATTATACGTCTAAACCTTTAACTTTTAGCTTAATTCTACGATTCTTCGTTTTATAGAGGGTTTTTTAGTTCGTACTTTCTTTTAGAGTTACTACGTTCTTATAGACGTTCTTTTCGTACGGGCTTCGACTATTATCTACTAGTATTTCTATACGCGCCGTTATTTCGTATTCTCTAAATTTCCGTACGAAATTTAAGACCGTACGACTCTTTCGCTTACGAAACTTATTAGTTCTTATAGTAAGTTTTTCCGTACGGGCTTTCTATTCTTAGAGTTATAAAGTCTATATTTTCTAGAGTTTATAATAAATAGTCGATCTCTATCTAATACGAGCTCTTTTAGTAACTTATAATTATCTAGAATTATTCTAAGAAATATATAGACTAGCTCTTTCGCGTTTATCGATTTAAGATATAGTAGATAGTACGCGTATTTAGTAAGTCTATTAATAATAACTAGAATTAAGTTATACTTAACGTTAGTTAAGAGCTCGACTAACTTAAATAGATTTATAATAAAGTCTAGCGAGATTAATTACTAGAATTTCTTTAGAGCTACGATTAGTTAGAGTAGTTCGTAAAATACGTATTTCGCGGTCTTACTTCTAATATATAAGTTATATTACGAAACTACCTTTTAGACTATTCTTCTTAGACTCTAAAAGTAGTAATTTCTAGTTATTCGCTCTATCATCTTTTTAATTTCTTAGTAACCGTATACTAGTACTTCGTAAATATCTCTAACGAGTTCTTTTCGAAGTTTTACCGAAACGTAAATTAATTTTAAATATAGAATTATATCTTCTACGTCGCGCGTAATTTAGAGATCGTTTTTTACTTTTTTAAGTTCTTAAGCTATTATATTTTAGATATAGACTTCTCGAATCTTTCGCGTCTAGACGTTACTTTTTAGACGTATCGCCGACGCTAGTAGTCTAACTAGAATAAGCGACGAATTAGTCTCCGAGTTTCTCTTTAGCTATAATTAGATAATTCTAAATATAGATATATACGCTCTAGTAGATATAAAAGTTTTATTCTTCTACTAGTTAAGTATCGTAGACTATAGTTCTAGCTTTTTTTTAATATAGTCGACTCTTCTACTTAGTACGTCTACGCGAGCGTTCTTAAATCTCTTTCTATAGATAATCTTTATATTGTATAACGCTAATTCTTTAGTCTATCTAATTTATCTTCTAGTTAGTTTTTTCGTAGTAGTAAAGTACGTAAGGTTCTTATAGTCGTAGTATACTAATATCTAGTACTTTACACCTTCTAGATAATATCTTTATTTCTTAAATACTATAATAATAGCTAAGAGTTTCTTATTATAAACGTCGTAATTAAGCTCTAGAAGTGTTATTTTTCTAGAATAGTACGCGATCGAGTAAAGCTATTCTTATTTGTTAGACTAACTAAGATAGACTCTAATAGCGTAGTCTAATACGTTAGTTTCTATAACTATAGAGAGTTTAGAGTTATAGATTTTAAGAATAAATACTTCGTAAAATATTCGCTTAAGTAAGTCGAATACGCGCTATTATTTCTCTTTCTATTTAAACCCGTACTTCTTTTAGATAAGTTTTATAAGTAGCTCGTATACTACCGCGTATTTTTCTATAAATTTTTAATAGAAGTTAGCGAAATCGAGAAAGAATTATACTTTTTTAACGATTTTCGATATAGACTAGTCTTAGATTACATCTAATTTAGCTTCGTCTATACTAATATAGTTCGAGATAATAATAAATTCTAGATATTTTATCTTCTAGAAGTACTATTTATATTTTTCGAGTACGATAAATAATTTCTATTTTTAAAGTACGTTTAGAATCTTCTTAATATATTTTGTATATTCTTCGAGAGTTTTTAAGTAGATTAAAATATCGTCTAGATAAGCTATATAAAATATATCTAAATACGAACGTAAGACGTTATTAACTAAGCTCTAGAATATTACCGGAATATTAGTAAGTCTAAATAGTATAACCGTATATTTAAAGTAACTATAGCGTATTCGAAACGCTATCTTCTATTCTTTTTCTTTCTTAATTCGTACGAGATAGTAGCCGTCTCTAAAATCGAACTTAGTAAAATATTTCGCCCTTTAGGTTTTATTTTATAGCTCGTCGATACGAAGTAATAAGTATCGGTTTTTTACTATAATATCGTTTAGTTATTTATAATCGATATAGAGATAGAGCTTACCGTTTTTCTTTAGAACGAATAGAATAAAATATCTAGCTAGCGATAATAAAGACCGTATATAATCTCGTTTTACGTTCTTTTCGATATATTTTTTTAAAGTCTTACTTTTCTTCTAAGAGAGAGAGTAGATTAGCTTAAACGTAGACTACGTTTCTAGAATAAAAGATATTTCGTAATTCTATAGTTAATACTTCGATAGCTATTTCTTTTCTCTTTTCTAGAATACTAATTACTATTTCTAAAACTATAGAGATATCGTTTTAAGTTTTAGTATTAGAGCTTCTTTCTTCTTAGAGTTATCTATCTTCTTCTAGATATTACTTACGATATATTTTTTATCCGACTAGACGGTTTTCTTAATAAGTCTTTCGTTATATCTAGTATATATTCTCTAGAGATAGTCTTCTCTAACTAATTTTAGATAGTTATTCTTCGTAGAAGGTTTTATTCTTAATTACTATATCTTAGCTACGATTTTACATTCTATTTTCTCGCTAGGTTTAAGATATATTTCGTATACTTTCTCGTCTTAACGCTTTATACGTTAGATTACCACGTAAAATATTTCTTAGATATCGATAAAGTCTAATACTTCTACATCTTATCTTAGCTCTATATTCTAGACTTCTAACTTCTAGCTCTAGCTCTAGCTCTTCTAGCTCTAGCTTCTAGCTCTAGCTTTATTTTTTAATATCTAGCTTATCTATTTTACGGTAGCGAGGTGTTTTACGTACTTTTTTTTTTAAAAAGCTAACTTTTTTCGTATTCTAGTTAATTTATAGCTCGTATATCTTAAGCTATAAGATTCTAAGAATAATATCGTATTCTAGAATCGTTATAAGGTCTAGATTAATATATTTCTTATAATTATTGATAAAAATAGAGATCGTATCGGTCTTTAAGCGAATTTATTCTTACTTAGCCGATAATTTATTTATAGTAACTAGTAAATAGAGGTAATTCTTTATTTAGTAGTATATATATAGCTTAGCGATATAGGTGGGATTAATAAAGTTTTCTTACGCGCTACTATTAATTATAGCTATTATATAGTAATTACTAATACGAACTAGTATATATACTAAATTCGTAATTTTAGTTTCGATAGATATTTTTCCGTTCGATATACTTATAATCTTATTAAGAAATCTAGTAGACGGTCTCTTTTAAAATTTCTAGCTAGAAAGACCGTCTAGTTTTTCGATTAGTATCGTAGACTATTATCTTCTAAGACTAGAGAGACGTTTTCGTAAAAGTAGAAGTTCTATTCTTCTACGTAGAGAGAGGTTTTCTTTTATTAAGTTTAGTCTTTTTCTTAGATTTTTTATCGATAGCTAACTATTTTTTAGTAGACCTTATACTATATTATTAGTCTTTTATACTTAGCCGATAAAATCTAATATAAAATATCTTTCTAGAGTATTACTATTTCGTATATTTCTAGTATTACCGCTATATTCTAGAGATAAATCTAATTCTCTTCTCGTTAGGCGTTTTAGACTTTATCTTATAGCTATTCTACGATTTTTTCGGCGATAGTATAATATAACTAGCGCTAGAGACTCTATTTATTATATTAGTAGAATTTAACGGTTATTACGCCGTTTATAACTCTATATTACTAGATAGATAGCTTTAAGCGTACTACTAGAATCTAGATAGTAATAGACGTAGAACTAGAAACGCGTTAGATTTTTCTATACTATTCGAGATATTTCTCGATTCTAGTTAGAATAGCTTTATTCTTCTAGTTTTCGTCGCTTATCTTGCTAAGTTCGAGCGTATTATCGTAGAATTCTCTAGTATTACTATTTATTAGATCGTCGTCTAGAGCTAGCGCTTTAGTAAAGTTATTAATTTTCTACTATTCTAATATCCGTAGAGTAGCGTTAACGCGTCGAGATTACTTAGAATATTATTCGGCACCGTCTTTTTCGCCCTTATAAATAAAATAATTATTATCGTAGTAGATAGTCTAGCTTATAGCCGTATAGCTAACTATTTTTATAACTACGAAGAAGACTTCGTAAAATTCTTCTTAATCTCTCTTATAAATAGCCGCGTTCTAATGTATCTTTTTCTTTTATAGATAGCTCTATTAGTATATCTTATTCTATTTTTCTCTACATCGAAAATATAGCTTCTTATTAAAGCGTTTTTATTTCTAGAGTATAAACTTTCGTCGTTAAATATTTTTATTCTTTCTCTTATTATAGAGCTTCTTTTCGTCTTTATAGACTACGTCGAGCTCTATAGTATCGCCTCTATTCTAAATATAGCGTGACGGTTTCTAGAAGTTTCTTAGTCGATACGTTTTTTAGTCTTAATCGTATTCGTTCTAGAGTTATTCTATCTTAAGGACTAGCTAAATTATAGCTTTTAAAGTTTTAGTATTATCGTAAAGAACTATTATCTTTTTAATTTTATTCTTTAGCCCTCTATAATATAGAATTCTAAGCGTAAGGTCTAAATATTCTTTAGCTAGAAACGCTACGTTCTAAAACTTAGTAGTATAATTTCGAATAGACTCTTTTTACGTCATCTCTAGTAGATCGTAAGTAGCTTAGTAGGCCTCGTCTAGCCTACTAAAGATTCGCTTTAGAACGATAGCGAAGTTTCGATAGTCTACGAAGAGTTATTAAATAGTCTCGATTCGATAGAAAGAAAATCTAGTTTAATACTTTCTTTTAAACGGCTAAAACTATTACTCTATTACGTCTCTAAGATAGATACTAGCGTAGAGAATCTAGTTCTCTAATTCTATAAATTATTTCTAAAAGAAGTAGATGTAGTCGTCTAGTTACGATAAAAAGATCTACGTTTTCTTACGATCTTTATAGTATAAATTAGACTTAGATATCTTAACCTTAGTCGCTAGTAATATCTAGAGAGCTTAGACGACTTAAACTTAAAGGACGTTATTTTACGTACGTAGTTTCTAAATTATTCTCTATAGTTTTTTATTAGAAGAGACCGTATTTACTTATAGAAGAGAGGCTATAGACTTATTACCCGCGTTATTTATACTAATTATAGTATTAACTATAGTTAGTATCTATTTATTAGTAATTTTTATACTAGGTCGATACTTTCTATTTTAGTTGATAATCTTAATTAGCTATCTTTCTTCTCTTATAAGAATAGTAATTAAAGTATAACGATAGACTTCTTTTACTAAGCTTCGAAGTTACTTAGTAGGTTAGATAAACCGTAGAGTTTACCTTAAAAAGATAAAAGAGAAAGAATAATAATTAAATAAGAGAGTATTACGTAATTATACGATATATAGTAAGCTAGTTATCTCTAACTAAAGAGTCTTAATTAGAACTTTAAGTTAACTATAAAAAATTAAAAGTCTAGCTAACGAGTATATCTATATACTATAAAAAAGCTAGTTACAATCTAGTATACTCTTAGATAAGAATATTATTTAGTAATACCGTTAAAGAAGAGTATTATTCGGCTATATTCTTAGTTAAAAATATAAATAGATTCTATACGTAATTTAGACGTTTAGAGTATTCTCTAATTTTCGAACGGTTATAATATTATACTATATCTCGACCGTTCTCTTCTTATCTACTTTTCGGCTTTTAGTCTTCGCGTACTACTTTAAAACGATTATACGTCTAGACTTTCGTCTTTTAGCTTAACCTCGTAGTTCTTCGTTTCGTAGAAAATTTTCCGGTTCGTACTTTTTTTTAGAGTTGTCGCGCCCTCGTAGACGTTCTTTTTATATAGATTTTAGTTACTACCTACTAGTATTTCCGTACGCGCCGTTATTCCGTATTTTTTAAATTCTCGTACGGGATTTAAAACCGTACGGCTCTTTCGTCTACGAGGCTTATTAGCTCTTACAGCGAACTTTTCCGTACGAACTTTCTACTCTTAGAATTATAAAGCCCGTGTTTTCTAGGGTTTATAATATCTAGTAACTAAAAAAAAGATAAGCGTTAAACTCGTAAATAGACTTTATAAAAATAGACTTAATTTAATCGAGACTAGTACTTTCGCTATAGAGAAAAATAGAATAAGATATATTAATAAAAGTATCTATAGAGAAAAAAGATATACTAAAATACGATAGTTAATAAAGAGAACTAAGAAGAGCTTTAAAAGATCTTCTCTATTACTACTAAATAAATTAATTACGTAGCTATAAATTAGATCGTCTATTATAATAATAACTATTTTATTTATAAAAGCGATAAAAAAGACGCTAAATAGTATTTTAAAAAGACTTAATACGTTAACGCTACTATATAGATATCGAAATAATAAAAAATCGACGATTTTATCTAAATACTACTTTCGAACGATAATCTAATAAATAGCGATACGAAAGAATTTTACGATAGTACGTCTAAATCTAATAAAAAAAAATAGAATACTAGTAAGATGACGTTATTTTTACTTAAATTAAGAAACATCTTAATTAATATAAAGAAACTAGGCGAACTAATAATTCTACGTCTATAACTATCTAGACTCTTATAATATAGCTAAATATATCTACGAAATAATATTAGATTAAAAAAGAGACTATATAGTTTCGCGTTTATTAAGAAGATAGATAAAGCGAATAGAAACTCTTTCTATAAACTATTAATAAGATCGCTAGCTAGCTATAAAATAAAATATAAAATATATAACGTTAAAGAGATAGAATATATTTAAGAAATATAGCTAGAACTTTAAAAATATACGAAACGACGTTTCTCGAAGAAAGAACTCTTTATTAAATTTCTTTACTAAAGTATAAACGCTCTATAATATAATACTAAGTTTATAATAAAATAGTCTACTATCGACGACGAATTAAAAAGTAGTATTAAATATAATAAAAGAAAATTCTTTTATACGTAGAGAAATAAGACTTCTACTTTTATAATAATATCTCGTAGTTATTAAATAATAGTTTTTTCTTACGCGATTAAGTAGAAGAGCTTTAGAAACTACGTACGTACGAATTCTATAACGCGTCTTAATTAAAAAACTAGACGGTCTCTCTAGTTAGAAACTCTAAAAAAGACTATTAGTAAGATTTCTTAACTAGATTATATATATATTAAATAAAAAAATACCTACTAGAAATAAACTCTTTAAACTATTATACGTACTAGTTTATATTAGTAACTATAGAGTAATAGTAATAATCGATAGCGGCGTATAGAGAAACTTTATAAATCTAGCGTACGTTAATAAAAGCTATATATATCGCTAAACGAAGAGTCGCCCGTATTCGCTAAAAATAGTAAACGAATTATCTATTAAGTAAGACTAGATTCGACTAAAAATAAAGACGATATCGTTATTCTTAAAAAACTATAAGAAATATATTAACTTAGACGTTATAAAAACTCTAGAATACGATATTATTTTTAAAATACTATAGCTTAAAATTTATAAGTCGTATATCTATTAAAGAACTAAAGAAATTATATTTCTAAACGAGAACTACGTACGATATTTTATAACTACTAAACGTCGTTAAACGCTAAAAGCTAGAACTAGAGCTAGTAACTAGAGCTAGAAGAGCTAGAGTTCGAGCTAAAAGTTAAAAGCTTAAAGCGTAGAGCTAAAAGAGAGCGTAAATATTTAAAAAATATTTTTAATAGCTATTAAGCGTATAAAACGCTAAGAAAAAAGAGTCTACTAATTTTATCTAAAATCTAGTAAGAAAATAGAATATAGAATCGCTATTAAAATATAACGATTAAAGACGAAGTCTTATACGAAAAATAACTATCTAAAATTAGTTAGAGAAGACTATCTTTAGAGAATTTACGCTAAATACGATAAAAGACTCGTTAAAAAAACTATCTAGCTAGATAAAAAATATATTATAAGTAATATCTAGAAAGAGATAAATAACTCTAAGAAGAAGAAAGTTTTAATATTAAAACTTAAAACGATATCTTTATAGTTTTAAAAATAGTAACTAGTATTTTAAAAAAGAGAAAAGAGATAGCTATCGAAATATTAATTATAGAATTATAAGATACTTCTTATTCTAGAAATATAGTTTACGTTTAAGTTAATCTATTTTTTCTCTTAAAAGAAAAGTAAAACTTTAAAAAAATATATTAAGAAGAATGTAAAATAAGAATATATACGGTCTTCGTTATTACTAGTTAAATATCTTATTCTATTTATTCTAAAGAAAAATAGTAAGCTTCGCCTCTATATTAATTATAGATAACTAAATAATATTATAATAAAAAACTAATATCTATTATTTCGTATTAACGAACTCTAAAATAAAACTTAAGAGACGAAATACTTTACTAAGTTTAATTTTAGAGACGACTACTATCTCGTATAAATTAAGAAAGAAAAAGAATAAAAGATAACGTTTTAAATATATTACGATTACTTCGAATATATAATTATATCGTTCGAGCTTACTAATATTTTAGTAATATTTTAGAGCTTAGTTAATAACGTCTTACGTTTATATTTAGATATATTTTATATAGTTTATCTAAATAATATTTTAATCTACTTAAAAACTCTTAAAAAATATACGAAATATATTAAGAAGATTCTAGACGTACTTTAAGAATAGAGATTATTTATTATATTTAAAAAACATAAATAATACTTCTAGAAGATAAAATACTTAGAATTTATTATTATTCTAGACTATATTAGTATAAACGAAGCTAAACTAGACGTAATTAAAGATTAGCTTATACTAAAAACCGTTAAGAAAGTATAATCGTTTCTTAGTTTCGCTAACTTCTACTATAAGTTTATTAAGAAATACGCGGTAGTATATAAGTTATTTACGAGACTTACTTAAAAAGAATACGAATTTAAATAGAGCGAAGAGTAATAACGAGTATTTAATTTATTAAAGCGGATATTCTACGAAGTATTTATTCTTAAGATCTATAATTTTAAACTCTTTATTATTATAGAAACTAACGTATTAGACTACGCTATTAAGATTTATCTTAGTTAGTTTAATAAGTAAAAAAGACTTTATTTAATCGCGTACTACTCTAGAAAAATAACGTTTCTAGAATTTAATTACGACGTCTACGATAAGAAACTCTTAGCTATCGTTATAGTATTTAAAAAATAAAAATACTATCTAAAAGACGTAAAGTACTAGATATTAGTATACTACGACTATAAGAATCTTACGTACTTTACTATTATAAAGAAACTAATTAAAAGATAAATTAGATAGACTAAAGAATTAGTATTATATAATATAAAGATTACTTATAGAAAGAAATTTAAGAACGCTTACGTAGACGTACTAAGTAGAAGAGCTAACTATATTAAAAAAAAGCTAGAACTATAGTCTACGATACTTAGCTAGTAAAAGAATAAAACTCTTATATCTACTAGAGCGTACGTATTTATATTTAAAATTACTTAATTATAGTTAAAGAAGAACTCGAAAACCGACTCGTCGCTTACTTTAGTTAGACTATTAGCGCTAGCGATACGTTTAAAAGATAACGTCTAGACGCGAAAGATTTAAAAAGTCTATATTTATAATATAATAGCTTAAAAACTTAAAAAAATAGAAAATAACTTTCGAATTACGCGCGACGTAGAAGATATAATTTTATATTTAAAATTAATTTACGTTTTAGTAAAACTTTAGAAAGAACTTATTAGAGATATCTATAAAGTACTAGTATATAATTACTAAGAAATTAAGAAGATAATAGAGCGAATAACTAAAAATTACTACTTTTAGAATCTAAGAAGAATAGTCTAAAAGATAGTTTTATAATATAACTTATATATTAAAAGTAAGACTATAAGATACGTATTTTATAAACTACTCTAACTAATTATAGCTCTAAAGAAATTCTAGTAATCTATCTCGCTAGACTTTATTATAAATTTATCTAAGTTAGTTAAACTCTTAACTAACGTTAAGTACGACTTAATTCTAGTTATTATCGATAGATTTACTAAGTACGTGTATTATCTACTATATCTTAAATTGATAAATACGAAAGAGCTAGTCTATATATTCTTTAAAATAATTCTAGATAATTATAAATTACTCGAAGAGCTCGTATTAAATAAAGATTAATTATTTATATCTTAATTTTAGTAAAGTCTTATCTAATAGCTTAGAGCTAAGTATAAACTCTCGATAACGATATATTTTTAAACGAACGAATAAATTAAACGAATAAACTAGACGCTAAAATAATATCTACGCTATTATCTTAACTATATCTAGAATAATTAAATTATATTACTACTACTAGTATAATTCGTATATAATAGCTTAAAAGCGTTAGCTATATAGAAATCTTCGTTCTACGCTAATTACGAGCGTAAACTAATAGTTTATAGAGAAGAAATTCTAAGCGAATTATTAGTCTAAAAAAATTTTTTTAAGATAAACTAGCTAAAAGAGCTCTATAAATAGTTTAGTCTTAATATCGAATTTAACGAATATTTAATATTCTACTACTATAATAAATGATACTAGAAAATACTAAGACTAAAAAGAAGAAATAAAGTTTATCTTCTTAGAAAAAATATTAAAACTTAACGGTTAAATAATAAACTAAACTTTAAAAAAATTAAACTATTTAAGATTAAAGAAAAGCTAGACGAAGTTATTTATCGTCTTAAGCTATTTAGTACTATATAAATAAATCTAGTATTCTATATAAAACTACTCGAACTAGCTTTATAAAATACTATTTTAGTAAAATAAACCAAAAAAATAATACTAAAAAATCTAGACGTCGACAAAAATATAAATTAGATCGTAGAAAAAATTCTTAATAGCGACTATTATAATAGTTAGTTTAATTATCTTATTAAATAAAAAGAAGACTAAAATAATATCTAAAAACCGCTAAAAAACTACGAAGACTATAAAGACCTTATTATAGACTTTTATCGCTAAAATTTAAATCGATTTAAGCTAGAGACGCGTCGATCTTAGAGACGTCTAAGAATTCGAAATTAAAATTTAAAGTCTAGCGCGTCTAATCGACTAGCTCGATCGTCTTTAATAGCGTAGTATTCGAAATAGTTCTAAAAAATTTAATAGTCGAAGTAGAATTTATAGAAGCGTTAGCTAAGAACTTACTACGTAAACATTTTAGCGACTACTTCTTCTTAGTACTCTTAAAATTAATAAAATCTCTATTCTTTAAGTTCTCTAGCTTATTAAAAGTATTAATAGTATCGAACTTTCGCTATAATATTAAAGTAGTACGACGCTTTAATAATTTCTACTATCTTTTAGCGTAAAAAAGACTATTAGTAGTCTTTTATAACTATTCTTTAAAAAACGTCCGCTCAAAACGAGTCTTTTTTAACGCTCAACGAAGCCGCTTAACTAAGACTAAAAGTAATTAGTAAAAATAACGATAAAAAAAAACGTATAATTTAAATCTTCTAATCTACTAGTATCGTAACTAGTACGATCTAAATAATAATACTCGCTATAACGAGAAAAATCTAAAGCTATTTAATAAATAACTTTCGAATTCTCGATCTTTCGCTAAGCGTTTAATAATAAATATTAGAAATAAAATATAGATATCGCGATCTCTAAAGAATTAATCTTCGTATTTAAAAACTTACGCTTAGTCTTCTACGAATTTTATTTCTATTTTAAAGATATAGTAAAAAAGAGTACTTATAAGAAAAAAAAAAGAAAGAGATAAAAATAAAAAGAAACGATATATATCGTACGGACTTAAAAAAATTTTTAGATCGAAGATTTCTAAGAAAGAAAGTAGTATTATAAATTTTAAAAGATACGGACTTTATAACTCTAAGAAAAAAAAGTCCGTACGAAAAAAGATATCGTAGAAGCTAAAGAGTCTTACGAACGAAAGAGTCGTACGGTTTTAAATCTAGAGAGTACGAAATAACGACGCGTACGAAAATATTAATAGATAGTAGTCGAAGTCTGTACGAAAAGAACGTATATAAAAACGTAATAACTTTAAAAGAAAGTACGAATTAAAGAAGTTTTTACGAAACGAAAAACTATAAAATCTAATTAAAAACTATAGATCTAGGCGTATAATCGTTTCGAAGAAACGTAGTAAGATAGAAAATTAAAAAGTAAATAGATAAAAAAAATAGATAAAGTATAATACGATATTATAGTCGCTTAACGAAGTTAAAAGACGAATATTAAAAAGATATTCTAAGCGTCTAAATTACGTACGATCTATCTAGATTAATATAATCTAGATAGATTAATTTAATACGATTAATCTAGTTATATTAATCTAACTATTTTAATTTAGATTATAACTAGCTTTTCTATAATATATAGATATACTTTTTAGCTAAATCTTTAATTCTTCGTAGTTAATTTAAAGTTCTAATTAAGACTTTTTAGTTAAAGATAACTAGCTTACTATATATCGTATAATTACGTAATACTTTTTCGTCTAATTATTATTCTTTCTCTCTTATCTCTTTAAAATAAATTCTATAATTTATTTAATCTACTAAGTAACTTTAAAGTTTAGTAAAAGAAGTCTATCGTTATAACGTACTCTTTACTTAAAATACTTCTAAATAAGTTTTAAAGTTATTTAAATAGATCGTAAACTATAATATTAAGAACTAGCGATAGATTTTTCGTATCGTATAGAGAAAGTAATAGTAGAAACTTTAATTTTCGTTAATTTTCGCGTCTATACCGCGAATTAAAAAGATAGCTTAATTTCTTATCTTTTTTAAAATTTTAGTTAAGTTTAGTTCGTATAGTAATTCTATCTAAATTTATTTAGAATACGATCTTATTTATCTACTCGTTTCTTACGAAGATATTAATACTCTATCTACTTTTTTCGCTTTTTTTACTTCGAACTAGTAGTAGTAAGTCTTTTCTCTAGTTTAATATTTTTTTAATATTATATCTCTATTTCTTAATCGCTCTCGCCGTTTTCTTAAAAGATATTTTCTTCTTAAACTTCTCGTAATAGAGAAGCTAGTATTTATACTTAATAAATTAGACTAGAGTAGAGACTTTATTAAATTTTCTAATCTAAAGATAAAGATCGATAATTAAATCTATATAATTTACTAAGTCTTTAAGTATCTTTAGCTCGTAAATAATATTTCTAGTTTTTCGTAGTAGTTTCTTATTAGTAACTTTATATATATACTATAAGATTTTAATTATCTTAAAAATAGATTAACTTACTAGCGTATTTCTAAAAGTCTCGAGAATATTTTAATCGTAAAAGTCTCTACGGTCTATAATACGAAGAAGATAAGCTTTCTACTTTTAATTTTTTTATTATAGAATTATTAAGACTAGTAAAGATAAAGACGTAGCTTTTTATCTAAGATACTTCTTCTTAACGATACTTTTAGTTAAAATTTCGTTTAAAAATAAAGATAATTTCTTTTTACTTTCTAAGACTAGAGTAAAAAATAGTCTTTTAGATTTATTATTCTTTACTTACTAGTATAGTCGAAGAATTAACTTAAGATAGACTACTCGTAGTTTATTAAGCTATATACTAAGTTTAATAACGCTAGTATTATTATATATTTTTAGAGTTTTATTTAAATATATAAATGTCTTAGCTCGTAATATTACGATGCTATCGTAATTATAGTAATTTAAAAAGCTTTCTATAGAATATAACTAAATACTTATTAGTAATAAAATAGATATAGTAGATATTTTTAGCGGTTTACCGAGTATATTTTAGAATTCTTCTAGTAAATTATAAAAAGTCCCTTAGCTATTCTATAATTATTTATAAAATTACCGATATTATAAATAATCGCTTTAGCTCTTTTATCGTATCTTTCTTTATTATTATAGATATAGACTTTTTTACTAGAAAAGTTAACGATAGCGAAAATCTAGTAGTCTCTAAAATCTTTCTAGATATATTTTAGAGAACTAGACTCGACGTTATAAGTAATAAATAGATGGCTTAATTCTAGTTTATAAAATAAAGTTAGTAGTATAGATGGTAAAATATCTATAATATAGCGAAAAGAGGTATTTAAGCTGAAAGAATTTTTAATCGTATAAGATACTATTAGAATATCTACTCTCTCGTATAGAATTTTTTTTAACGTTAAGATAATAGCGTTATCGTTAAGTTTTATATTTAGGCGAAAACGCTCGATAGTTTTCTTTAAGATTCTAAGGTCTTTAATAAATAAAAGAAGCTACTTAATTACGCGGCTTAATCTCGTTTCTACAGCCTCTCTAATTCTTATTTCTAGATATAATTTATCTATCGCTAGCTCGATAGTATCTACTATATTATCTTTATCATCTAAAGATAGAATAATAGAGCCTATAATAACGATATTATAAGCGTTTTTAAGACTAGCTTTACTCTCGTATTAAGCTTCTAGTACTATAAGAATAGTTAGTAGTGTTAAAATTCTATACGGCTCGTTATTTAAGCTTCTAAGGGTTTCTAGCGCATTTAATAATGTCCGCGTATTAAAAGAACAGTCGTTTAACGTACTAGGACTTTCGGAAAATTCTAATAGCGTCTACGCGTGAACGGAGTAGTCGTCCGGTACTCTAGAAATTTCGGACGGTTCTAGCGGCGTCTTTATATTAGAGAAAAAGTCTATAGACTTACTAAATAAAAGCGATGTATTTAATTAATACTCTTCTAGTTCGTCGGAAGTGCTATACGGCTGTAATAGTGTCCGTACTCTAGGAGATTACTTATCTAGAGATAATTCTAACCCGCTAAGTAAATCTCTCGGCACGCCTTCTAGAAAAAAATTAAAGACATTATCCACCTCTTTAGAGACTAGATCTAGCCCTTATTTTTAAAGTAAGCTTAATAATCCGTCAGTCGCCTTCTTTACTTTATGCTTAAAACTACAGCTTAGCTACTAAAGTTAAGGTCGGGTAAGTACGATTAAATATAGACCGCATTTCTCTCTTCTACAAAATCGATAGTTTTTAGACGGCCCGGTCCATTCGAACTCCACAAAGTTTACAGTTATAGTAAGATTAGAGCCAGCGCTCGTAACTTAGTAGTATCTAGAGCTAGCTAACAGTCGACCGTTAGCTTTGAATAGTAAAATAGGCTTACATTTATTAGTTAGAGAAGCTTTAGGTTTAATACTTAGAGAATAGACTGTATTAACGTATACATCTAGCTTTCTAAAGAATTCCCTAAGCTTACTACGAACTAAACCGATATAATACGCGTAAGTGCGAAAGAGCTCTATAATTTTAGGCTATACGATATCTCGAAATAATTATAGCTCTAGCTCTAAAGGTAGAAATAGTACCTAGAAGCCCTTTTTATTAAGTTGCTTTACTACTAGCTGCATAGTCGCTAAGTAGAAGAGTATAAAGAGGGTTAATAGAATAAGAGAGAAAAGAGAAGAGGCGACGGGCGCTTAAAGTAGTGTGGGGAATAACCGATATTTCGAAAAAGTACTAGACGCTAGGCGCCTCTCGACTATACCGCAATGCTTTCTTTAAGGTTCTAGCGATCGCCTACTCTACTTTAAGCGCCCGTTGCCTCTTCTCGTTCATTCCTTCTCTTTCTCCTTTTTTTTTTACTGTGTCGTAGAAGGCTTAGTAGACATCGACAAGGATCTTTAGTTTATAGGAGAGAAGACCTAGGTCATTTTAGCCGAACCTTCGCTTTAGCGCAGTCGGAAAAAGCTAGAGTTTCGTTTCTAGATGCCATTCTAAAGATCATCAACTTACTCTATGAAAAGGGGATCTTAGCAACTAGAAACACGGCCTTATTCTAAGAAACGTGGCATCCCGAGCCAGGAAATCAGTATATTTACAAACTGCATCGTACAAAAAAAAAAAAAAAAAAAAAAAAAAAAAAAAAAACCCCCCGTTGGCGATTGCTTCCACCACTTATTCTTGCCTCTGGTGCTGGCTCTACTTTAGCTCTGCCCTTCGCCCCGTCGCGACATCCACGCCTCCTTCTCCACAAGCTAGCCTCTTCTGTTGCTATCCAGCGGTATCGTCTGACTTGAATAGCCATGCGATGTCCGCTGGTTTGATCCTCCTAATCGAATCGTCTTTTTCCGACACTAGGCGAACAGTCTCAGGCAGCGCTGCGTCACTCCCTCTAGGTAGATAGCATGACTCTATCTCTTGAAGCTCAGGCCGGGCGATGAACAGGGCTCTTCCGAAGTAGTCTGCGAGCTGCTGATTGAGACCAAGAACTCTGAGAAGTGTCAGCGACGTTTGTATTGAAGAGGTTGAGGGTAAGTACTTCTTGCCTCCAATTTTCTTTTCCAGAATCCCGTGCGTCTCTGGTGGGTCATGGGCCATTACATTCAGAACTGGTGGTCGAGTCCACTTCTTGTACAGAGGAAGTAATGAGAGGAACCTCACATGGCGTCTTGCAGATCGGCTGTCCTGTGGGCTGAGAAATGCGTGCAAAATCCGCCCTTCCTTATAGTTGGTGTTGAGCTCTTGACGGACCCTGCTTTCATCTTTGTTTCCATGAGCCGCAATCTTTTCGATGATTTCGTCTTTCAGATGACGTTGTGCGTCTCTATTGTCAACTTTACGGTCTTCTTGGATGTCGTCCTCTACACCGTGCCTTTTTTTGAATTTGATCACGTTGTCTCTCCTGTTTTTTTCCTCCTTCATCCTGTTTCTCTTCGAAAGTCTCTGGGACTCAAACCATTCAAAGTAGAGGACCTGACACTCAAACCTTCGGAACCTTGCAATAAAAGACTCATCACCATATTCCATGATGAGATGGTGAAGGTTTATCACCTTTCCGATATCCTCATCAAATCCTTTTTCGAGGACTGTTGGCTCGCAGAGGACACTCTTGAGCTGAATAAGGGTTTCTGCGTTGGCAACTTCACAGATCAATTGGAGGACCTCGACGATCTTGTGTATGGGCTGATTCTCAGGTGCATTCCGGAAAGCCTCAACAATTCCTGGCCCGGAGAAGCCGTTTTGCTCGGCGGCGAGGCGAAGGCATCTTTCCCATTGTTGAGTTTGTGGTTGAGCGCCCAGTACAGCTGGAGGAAGCGACGAAAGATTTGATTTCTTGAGCTTCTTCGAAGGTACCTTAACCTTAACGGGCTTTCCCGTTGAAGTAGATAGCTGCTTTCTCTTCCTAGATCCTTGCAGAAGATGAAGTTCTTCTTTGGCATCCTCTGCTGCATTGTCGCATGATTGAGAGATGGACTCGAGATAGACGACCCGCAATCTGTCCAGTTGGCTGCTGAGTTCGGCGATGCTGGTTTCGGTAGATACTTTCAAGGCCTTTTCGGGGTATAGAAACGCCTCGGCACGTGATATTACGGCCACACCGCAGTTATAGCTGTCTGGAATCTTGCCGGTTGGATACAACTAGGTAGGACTTAGCCAATACGAAATACTCAGGGATGTCGCATCTTACAGGATAGATTTCTGGATTCGACCACGAGATTGGATCAACACCTTCGGATCTCCGATAGTTGTTCACGAACAGGCCGATATTGTAGGCCAAAACCTCGGCTTCAGCCCCGTGCCCTCCTTCGTTGCCAAAAACATAGACCTTCTGATTCTTCTGGAGATCGACGACGACGAGAATCCAATGGTTGCAAGACCCTCCCCAAATGCTCTCCAGAGAAGTAGAATTGACGTTACAAGCAATAAACAGGTGGGTAGATTCCATGTTGTGTCTCAAAAGCGGAGGCATGGACGAAGAGACGTCGCTCTCAGTGTACCGGTGGCAAAGACTCTTTGGCGGATTTTGAATCGCAAAGGTTGCTATCAACGCCTCAGATGACTTGGGAAGAATCTTACCCAGCACCAATAAGATGCCGTCGTCATCCAGTTTCTGACTCGGGCGGAAACGTTCGATAGTCGCCTCTGAAACCTGAAGCGGCTTGATGAATCCATTGACATGTTTGATGAGTCTGTCAAATTTTGCTTCAAGGGTCTCATTGTACGTCGGTCGCGGACCCAAGTCGTTCACAGGCACCTCGACAGAATCATCAACTCTACTATGGTCAGGCGAAAGGATGATGATGGGTTGGGCACGCTTGTCGCTTTGAGCGTCTGCGGCCCGACGCTGATCACTTTCGCGCTGTTGGATCTCTGGCTCTATCAGCTTTGTCGGTGATTTTGGATCGCGCGGTGTGCTAGAGGTCACGCATAGCTCCGTTAGCACCGTGGGCGGCGTTGATAGTTCACAAGGTGAGTGCCGCGATTCGTTGGAAGTTTCAGGCGGGTTGTTCGGCGATGTTGGTGGTGTAGAAACTTCGCGGGGAGACTCATGCAATGTGCTAAGAGACTCGGGCGGTGTTGACAATATCGAAGACGAGGCTGTCGTTCCACAGGGTGAGGTTTGTGATTTGCTAGGGAGCTTAGGTGTTGATGTTGAAGGACTTGACGGCCAGCGCGGCTCTTCAGGCGTTTCAGGTGCTTGCATCGGCGTCGCTGCATCATGAGGCTGTTCGTCCGGTGCACGCCTGGCGAAGGGCTCTTCCGGTGATGGGCCATCGTAGCCACACGGGTTGCCCGGCGTCGGTGGTTCCATAGATGAATTCCAGTTGCTCGGTAAATTCATGCGAACCATCTCGGATACAGCTTCATCCACCTGTTCGTCAGGTAAATCCATGTCTATTTCCGACGGATTCGAGTCATCTGGTGATCTATTGGAGTCGGCTTCGGTCTCCTTAATGATAGCTCCTTCAAGACGATGGCCGGGCTGCTGAATTTGAAGCTGTTCTTTTCTGACTCGATGCTTGCCACCGCACCTCCCGCAGAATTGGTAATTCTTAGGCGGTCCAGCCCAGTGAGGGTCCGGCGCGAAGTTGATTGCCATGGAAATATTCGGACCGGCATTCACGACTTGATGGTAAGTCTCCGCGAATGTCGCAATCATCTCTCCGGCTCCGCACGGCACAATTCGATATGGTATCTCCCATTGATCCAGAAGTTCCGGTGAAAGCAGGCTATCCAGATGGCGGACGAACTGGGAGCACGAATAATCCTTGCCTCCGAGCCTCTCCTTCGCTTTGCTTTCGAGCTCTTCACGGTATGCTGGCTCCACCATAAGCCATACTTTAGGCGCCCCTGCGAGGACAATGTTGATAGATCCGAGGAACCCGTCCTCTACGTGCAAGGCTGAGCCTGATCCACGGCTTGCGCTGATGTACAGATACGCGGTATGCACTCCATGGATCCAGCCGTTTGTCAATTTGAGCCTTCTGCCGCAGTCCAAGAGCCCCGAGGACAGACCAATCGACTCCAGCCAGTAGGTTACGAACTCTACTGGCATCACAAGGTAAGACGTGTCCTCCCCGTAAGCATCTCTCACGGTAGAGGACAGCAGTTCTCGATAATCCAGTCCTGGATCTGTCCAATGTAGGTCCGGAATGCGAAATGACGAGCTCTGGACCGGTGCGACTTCGTGCTTACACATGAGACCACGAAGCTCGTAGTTCTCGGATGGCGAAAGGCGCACTGCTTGAGACTGGTACCAGCTTTCGATTCGAATTGTCGAGCCGCTGATATTCTCTAGGTCTATGCTGAGGTCATTTCCAGCCGTGCTCTTGAAGTAGCCGATCTCTTTGCTCGCCGGAAACTCCTCGACTATTCGATAGATGTTGCGAACGGTGTGCTTGCCTAGCTGTGCTGACTCAAGCTTGATTCCCCCGTTGTAGTAGCCGTCCAATTCGGACTCTTGACGTACGACTGAGTTTCCATGCTCTGGAGAGGAAGCCGACCCACAGGTAGAAGTCTCCTCTCCACTTCCGTTATCAGATTCGGCTGCCTGCTTGTCGGCTGGGTAAAGCGGTCCCTTGGCGTGTTTGATCAATTTCTCGGCGTGTTGGAGCAGTTTGTCGGCTTGGTCGTGCAGGCCCCCGGCATAGCGCTTGATTTGTAGAACGTGGATCTTGCTTGCACTCCGCAGCTGACATAGCTGGCCTGCTACTTCCTAGTGGACAATCAGTCTTGCGCGTGTATATGCACGGGAGACTTACAGCTACTTGGGACAACAACTTCTCCAAATCGGATGCTACCTTCCGGAGATTTACCGGCGATGGTCTGCGCCGAGTCCTAGGAGTCATGGAGGGCGGGTGTCCACTAAAGGTCGACGGCGTTGGAGCCTTTAATGTTACGCCGGGCGGACGTGGGGCGGCGCAGCCTTCGCGCTATGATGCTAGTGGTTTAGCGTGGCTAGAACGTCCGTGCGTGCCAGCGGCAACTTGGTTTTTGGGAATCTGGCTGCTGGCACGCACGGACTCCCAACAATGCCTGCAGCAACGCTTCTCACCCAGGTGGTGAAGAAAAAGCAATGAAACGCGGCAAATACAATCGGCAATACTGACACACCCTATTATTGCACGATCAGCTCGCAGAATAATGGTCGTTCGGGCCCCATACTAGATGCATTACTCTCCAGGTCCGTCCGAAAAGCAGAAAAGTAAAGTGCGACCGATCGACCCCATCGACGTCGCTTCACAGGCATAGGAGCAGGTACCAAGGTGTTAGAATGTGGCCATACACGAGCGCATACGGTCGCCCTAAATTAGTTGGCCTTAGATCCTGAGGAAAAGAGGCGGCTCCTGAGCCTCTCTCTCTCAATTCATGCCACTGACGATCGGGTGATTGCAAACCCATTGTGAGAGGCAGCAGTGCTCGGTACAATTCATTTGTACTGTTCAATAGAAAGTGATGTCCACATCTAAGCGTCTATTCAACCAACTTCCGGCTATTTTTTATGAAGGGCCTTCAGCGTCTTCTTAAGAATTATGGTATCTACTCGTAGCGTTAGCGATACGGGTTCCAGACGGCGTAGAAACCTTACTATACGCTCGATGAGTCTAATAGCACGGCCGTAAGGGACTAGATTACGCATCTACGACTTGCGGACTGCTGCTAAAACAAGGCAGTTGCCAAATTGACTGCAATCCCTAATATTAGCATAGTCTTTTAAAAGATCTTTTAATTCTTTACTTACGTATGTGTTGTACTAAAGACGTTAGTAACGATTAGTCGCTCGTTAGTATTAATACTATCGAAAGCGATAATACTCTATACTACTAAGTTAACGTAGCGTTTACTTACTATTATAACCCTATACTAATCTTTCTTAGATAGAGATTTTAAGCTTTCTAATAAATTAGACGAGTTATTCTCGTTAGCGCGCGTAAAGCTATATTTCTTCGTTAGAAAGTTTAGAACCGGATTAATATAAATCGTATAGAGAAGCGTTGGTCTCGTAATAATTTATATCGCGTCGTAGTATTTAGCGCGTATACGTACCTTATTAACGTTATTAGAGGGTTTATTCGAGTTATTCTATCGAAGATATTCTAGAAGTATTTCCCGCTAGGTTCGTAGCTAGTCTTTAAGAATATCGTTATATATAGTAGACTACTTTTATCCTATAACCTATTAGCTTAGTATTACGTAATGCGAGTAAGTTATTATACGTTTATTATATAAGACTATCTAAGTCTCTTTAAGAATCTTTTTAAGATATATCTAAGTCGAAAAATATATTAAATTAATCTTCTCGGACGGTTTTATTCGATTAAAAAGACTAATACGTTCTATATCTTTAGAGATACTATTTAGTCTAAAGTAACTTATTTCGACACGGATATTACTAAAAAAAATTAACTTTTTTTTCTATCGTAAAGGTTCTTATAAAAAAAAAATTTTAAACTAATCTTTTAAGTTACTAGTATATCTAGTATAAAAATTTAATTAAGTTTACCTCGTAACTATCGATACTATTAGCTATATTCGAAGCGACTTTTTAAGTAGTTATATTATCTAAAATATTCGGTCTTAAAGCGTTATAGTTAAGAGATTTTTTATTTCTACTTAATAATTAGTTTAACTCTTTGAAGCTAAAATACTTCTTACTTATTAATTAAAATACTATAAATTCTATAAACGTACTAAATTTAGCTCTAGCTTCTCGATACGTAAAGTAGCTAATTCTTATAGAAGTACACTAATATATCTACTTAACTATAAAAAAGATTATTATATTCGTAAACCGTATATAGTATATTACTTATAAAAGTATAGTAGTTAAGACTAGACGTAGCGTTATTTAAGAATATAAAATTAAGTAAATAAGTCTTATACTTATAAATTTTTTCTAAAGTAAGTACTAAAAGTACTATTACGTTATCGATAGTAAGATTTATATAGAAGTTTCTACTAATAGTACTAGAACTATATCTTTTAACGAATTTCTTAATCTTAGATACTAAATACTACGTATTAAAAAGCGGCTACGAAGAATATATATACTTTAAGTAGCTTTAATATAAGTTATTTATAGTCTTACGATTTAGATTAAGCGTCTCTAAATTTAAACCGTATCTAGACTTAAGTATTTCTCGCTTATTCTCTAGCTTCTATAGATTTTCTAGCTCTTTTAAACTCTCTAGCTTTTATAAATAATTTATTCTACTAGATATAATATTTCGAAAGAAAAATTTTATTATAGACTACTCTAGTATAGTATATACGATAGTCGCGTAGTAGATATTTAGTATAGTCTAAGAAGACTAAAGAGTCTTATATATAAACGACGCTTTTATCGCTATATTTTATAGCTTAAACGATATTTAAAGAACTCGAAGCTATTATTTAATATTATTAAAACGTTATAAAATAGACGTAAATCTTTTTATAAAAGTACTAATATTCTTCGCGATCTCGTATAGCGTTTTATCTTATCTAGACTTAATAAATATACTACTAGAATACTATAATAGTTAAAGTATCGGCTTATTTAGATAGTTATACGTCTCTATCTATATATTCTAGTTTAAACTTTTTATAGTTATAGTAAAAGCGCTCTTCGTCGTACTTATACTTTTAAATTTAATAGTTATTATAAATCTATATATTTAGTAGAAGTAGACGAGAATAATAGAGATAGTATATACTACTTCGATACGCGCTTAATATTAAATATTTCTAATAGTAACTTATTATTTATTTAAAGAATAGTTATAAACTAGAGCTTTTAAAGATAAGTTATAATAATAAGATATACTAGTATTATAAACTTTAGAAAATACGGGCTTTATAACTTTAAGAATAGAAAGTTCGTATAAAAAAGTTCGCTATAAGAGCTAATAAGTTTTATAAATAAAAGAATTGTACGGTTTTAAATTTCGTACGAAAATCTAGAGAATATAAAATAACGACGCGTACGAGAATATTAATAGATAATAGCTAAAGCTCGTATAAAAAGAACGTTTACGAGAGCGTAATAGCTTTAAAAGAAAGTACGAACTAGAGAATTCTCTACGAAACGAAGAACTATAAAGTTAAGTTAAGAACTAAAGATCTAGACGTATAATCGTTTTAAAGAAGCGTGCGAAGATAGAAAATTAAAAAGTAAATAAAAAGAGAAATAAGTAAGATATAGTACGATATTACGATCGTTTAAAAGACGAAAGAACGCTCTAAACGTCTAAGTTATATACGATCTATAGCGAGTTCTTAAAAGCTAAGCTCGTAATAATTTAATCTAAGTTCTTAGAAGTTAAGCTTATAAGAACTTCTTAGATTATAACTAGCTTTTCTATAGTATATAGATATACTCGTTAGCTAGACTCTTAACTCTTTATAGTTAACTTAAAGTTCTAATTAAGACTCTTTAGTTAGAGATAACTAACTTACTATATATCGTATAATTACGTAATATTCTCTTATCTAATTATTATTCTTTCTCTCTTATCTCTCTAAAGTAAACTTTATAGTTTATTTAATCTACTAAGTAACTTTAAAGCTTAGTAAAAGAAGTCTATTATTATATTTTAACTACTATTTTTATAAGAAGAGAAAGATAATTAATTAAGATTATCGACTAAAAGAGAAAAATATTACCCTAGTATAAAAATTACTAATAAAATAGATACTAATTATAGTTAATACTATAATTAGTATAAATAACGCGGGTAATAAGCTTATAATCCCGCCTCTATAAGTAAATATAATTTTTTCTAACGAAGAACTATAGAAAATAATTTAGAAACTACGTATATAAAATAACGTTCTCTAAATCTAAGTCGTCTAGACTTTCTAGACGCTACTAGCGACTAAGATTAAGATATTTAAGTTCGATTTATACTACGAAGACCGTAAGAAAACGTAGACCTTTCTATTATAACTAAACGACTATATCTACTTCTTCTAGAAATAATTTATAGAATTAAAGAATTAGATTCTCTACGCTAGTATCTATTTTAAAAACGTAGTAAAGTAATAGTTTTAACCGTTTAAAAGAGAGTACTAGACTTAATCTTTTTTTTTCTAGACTAAAACTACTTAATAACTCTTTATAAACTATTAAAACTTCGCTATCGCTTTAAAATAAATCTTTAGCGAACTAGACGAGACGTATTAAGCTATCTATAATCTTTTAAAAATAACGTAAAAGAGATTCGTTTAAGACTATACTATTAAGTTCTAAAATATAGTCTTTCTAGCTAAAGAATACTTAAATCTTACGCTTAAAATTCTATACTATAAAGAACTAAAAAACGAAATTAAAAAAGTAATAGTTCTTTATAAGAATACGAAGACTCTAGAAATTATAATTTAGCTAGCTCTTAAGATAAAATAGCTTTAGAATAAGTACGAATAGAACTAAAAGACGTATTAATTAAAGAACTTTCTAAAATAGTTACGCTATATCTAGAACGAGAACGATACTATAGAACTTAATATAGTTTATAAAAACGAAAGAAAAATCTACGATAAAGAAAAAGATAAGAATATCTAGCGACGAAAGTTTATACCTCGAAAGTAAAAACGCTTTAATAAGAGTTTATACTTTCGCTATAAAGAGAAGTAAAATAAACTATATTAATAAAACTATCTATAAAGAAAAAAGATACGTTAAAACGTAGTTACTAATAAGAGAAATTAGAAAGAATCTTAAAAAATCTTCTTTATAGTTATAAAAACGATTAGCTACGCGGCTATAAGCTAGACCGTCTATTATAATAATAATTATCTTATCTATAAGAGTAAAAAAGACGGCGCCGAATAGTATTCTAAGTAATCTTAGCGCGTTAACGCTACTCTATAAATACTAAAATAGTAGAAAATTAACGACTTTATCGAAGCGCTACTTTCGAATAACGATTTAATAAATAGCGATATTAAAGAATTCTACGATAGTACGTCTAAACTTAGCGAAATAGACGACGAAAACTAAAAAAACGAAGTTACTCTAGTTTAAATTAAGAAATACCTTAAATAGTACGGAAAAATTTAACGCGTCTCTAGTTCTACGTCTATTACTATCTAGACTCTAGTAGTACGTCTAAAGCTATCTATTTAATAATACTAAGTTATAAACGACGTAGTAATTATTAAGTTTTACTAGTACGGTAAATAGAGTCTCTAGCGTCGATTATATTATACTACCGCTAAAGAAATCGCGAAATAGTTATAAAATAAAGTTCGAAACGTCTAACGCGAGAAAGATAAGACTTATCTTTAAAATATAGTAGTAATACTAAAAATATATAAAATAGTAATATTCTAGAGAAATACTCTATACTAAATTCTATTAGCTAAATATAAGAGACTAGTAATATAGTACTAGATCTATAATAAAATAGTTAGTTATCGACGAAGAATTTAAGAGAAATACTAAACGTAATAAAAGATAATTCTTCTTTACGTAAGCGAATAAAACTACTATTTCTATAACGATATCTCGTAATTATTAAGTAATAACTTTCTTTTACGCGATTAAATAGAAGAATTTAAAAATCTACGTACGTATAAACTTTATAACTATCTACGACTCTAATCGAAAAACTAGACGGTCTCTCTAGCTAGAGACTCTAGAAAAAATCGTCTACTAGATTTCTTAATAAGATTATAAGTATATCGAACGAAAAAATACCTACTAAAACTAAAATTACGAACTTAGTACACGTATTAATTCGTATTAATAATTACTATATAATAGCTATAATCGATAGTAGCGCGTAAGAGAACTTTATCGACTTCGTCTACGTCGCTAAGCTATATATATACTACTAAACGAAGAATTACTTCTACTTACTAGTTACTATAGATAGATTACTAACTAAGTAAGAATAAATCTACTTAGAAACCGGCACGATTCTTATTTCTATTAATAATTATAAAAAATATATTAATTTAAACCTTATAACGATTCTAAAATACGATATTATTTTTAAAATTCTATAGCTTAAAATATACGAGCTATAAATTAACTAGAGTACGAAAAAAATTAGTTTTTCGAAAAAAAAGTACGCGAAATACCTTATTATTATAAAATAAATAAGCTAGATATTAAAGAATAAAGCTAGAGCTAGAAGCTAGAGCTAAAAGAGCTAGAGCTAAAGCTAAAAGCTAGAAGTCTAAAACGTAGAGCTAAAAAAGAACGTAAAAGTATTAGACTTTATTAATATTTAAAAAATATTCTACGCGGTAATTTAACGTATAAAACGTCGAGACGAAAAAGTTTACGAAATATATCTTAAACCTAGTAAGAAAATAGAATATAGAATCGTAGCTAAGATATAGCGATTAAAAACGAGACTCTATACGAAGAATAACTATCTAAAGTTAATTAAAAAAGACTATTTCTAGAGAATATACGCTAGATACGACGAAAGACTCGTTAAAAAAACTATCTAGCCGAATAGAAAATATACTATAAGTAATATCTAGAAAAAAATAAATAATTCTAAGAAAAAAAGAAGCTCTAATACTAGAACTTAAAACGATACTTCTATAGTTTTAGAGATAGTAATTAATATTTTAGAAAAGAAAAAAAAATAGCTACTAAAGTACTAACTATAAAATTACGAGATATCTTTTATTTTAGAAACGTAACCCGCGTTTAAGCTAATTTACTTTCTCTCTTAAAAGAAAAGTAAAACTTTAAGAGAATATATTAAAAAAAACGTAAAATAAGAATATATACGGTCTTCGTTATTACTAGTCGAATATTTTATTCTATTCGTTCTAAAGAAAAATAGTAAACTCTACCTCTATATCGATTATAAATAACTAAATAATATTACGATAAAAAACTAATATTTATTACTCTATATTAACGAACTCTAGAATAAAACTTAAGAGACGAAATACTTTACTAAGTTTAATCTTAAAGACGACTACTATCTCGTACAAATTAAAAAAGAAAAAGAATAAAAGATAGCGTTTTAAATACATTACAATTACTTTGAATATACGATTATATCGTTCAAACTTACTAATATCTTAATAATATTCTAGAGCTTAGTCGATAACGTCTTACGTTTATATTTAGATATATTTTATATAGTTTATCTAAATAATATTTTAATCTACTTAAAAACTCTTAAAAAATATACGAAATATATTAAGAAGATTCTAGACGTACTCTAAGAGTAGAAATTATTTATTATATTTAAAAAATACGAATAGTACTTCTAGAAGATAAAATACTTAGAATTTATTATTATCTCGAACTATATTAGTATAGACGATACTAAACTAGACGTAATTTAAGACTAGTCTATATCGAAAACTATTAAGAAAGTATAATTCTTTCTTAGTTTCGCTAACTTTTATCGTAAATTTATTAAAAAATACGCGGTAGTATATAAGTTACTTACGAGACTTACGAGAAAAAATATAGATTTAAATAAAAAGAAGAATAATAGCGCATATTCGACTTATTTAAGCGAATATTCTACGAAGTATTTATTTTTAAAATCTATAATTCTAAACTCTCTATTATTATAGAAATCGACGTATTAAACTATACTATTAAAGTCTATCTTAGTTAGCTCGATAAGTAAGAAAGACTCTATTTAATCGCGTACTATTTTAGAAAAATAACGTCTCTAAAACTTAATTACGACGTCTATAATAAAAAACTCTTAGCTATCGTTATAGTATTTAAAAAATAGAGATACTATCTAAAAGACGCGAAATACTAGATATTAGTATACTATAACTATAAGAATTTTATATATTTTATTACTATAAAAGAACTAATTAAAAAATAAGTTAGATAGATAAAAGAATTAGTATTATACGATATAAAGATTATCTATAAAAAGAAATCTAAAAATATTCGCGTAGACGTACTAAGTAGAAAAGTCAACTATATTAAAGAAAAGCTAAAACTATAGCTTATAATATTTAGCTAGTAGAAAGATAAAACTCTTATATTCGCTAGAACGTACGTATTTATATTTAGAATTATTTAATTATAGCTAAAAAGAAATCTAGAAACTAATTCGTCGCGTATTCTAGTTAGACTACTAACGCTAGCGATACGCCTAGAAGATAACGTCTAAACGCGAAAGATTCGAGAAGTCTACGTCTATAATATAATAGTTTAAAAACTCGAAAAAGTAAAAAACGACTCTTAAATTACGCGCGACGTAGAAGATATAATTTTATATTTAAAATTAATTTATATTTCGATAAAACTTCGAAAGAAACTCGTTAAAGATATTTATAAAGTACTAGTATACGATTACTAAGAAATTAAAAAGACGATAGAGCGAATAACTAGAAATTACTACTTCTAAAATCTAAAAAGAATAGTCTAGAAGATAGTCTTATAATATAACTTATATATTAAAAGTAAGACCGCGAGATACGTATTTTATAGACTACTTTAATTAATCGTAGCTCTAAAGAAATTCTAGTAATTTATCTCGCTAGACTTTATTACGAATCTATCTAAGTTAGTCGAACTCTTAACTAACGTTAAGTACGACTCGATCTTAGTTATTATTAATAAATCTATTAAGTACGCGTATTATTTACTATATTTTAAATCGATAAACGCGAAAGAGCTAGTCTATATATTTCTTAAAATAATTTTAGATAACTATAAATTACTAGAAGAGCTCGTATCGAATAAAGATCGATTATTTATATTTTAATTCTAGTAGAGTCTTACTCGATAGCTTAGAGCTAAATATAAACTCTCGATAATAGTATACTCTTAAACGAATAAATAAACTAAGCGTATAAACTAAACGCTAGAATAGTATCTACGCTATTATCTTAACTATACTTAAGATAATTAGATTATATTACTATTATTAGTATAATTCGCGTATAATAGCTTAAAGACGTTAGCTACTTAAAAATCTTCGTTCTACGCTAATTATAAATATAAACTAATAGTTTATAAAGAGAAAATTCTAAGCAAATTATTAGTCTAAAAAGAAATTTTTAAAATGAACTAGCTAAAAAAGCTCTATAAATAACTTAGTCTTAATATCGAATTTAACGAATATCTAATATTCTACTACTATAATAGACGATACTAAAAGATACTAAAGCTAAAAAAAAAAAGATAAAGTTTATCTTCTTAGAAGAAATATTAAAACTTAACGACTAAATAGTAAATTAGACTTTAAAAAAAATTAAACCTTTTAAAATCGAAGAAAAGTTAGATAAAGTTATATACCGTCTTAAGCTATCTAATACTATATAAATAAATCTAGTATTTTATATAAAACTACTTAAACTAGCTTTAAAAAACGCTATTTTAGTAGAATAAACTAAAAAAATAACTCTAAAAAATCTAAACGCCGATAAAAATAAAGATTAAGTCGTAGAAAAAATTTTTAATAGCGGCTACTATAACGATTAATTTAAATATCTTATTAAATAGAAAGAAGATTAAAATAATATCTAAAAACCGCTAAAAAACTACGAAGACTATAAAAATCTTATTATAGACTTTTATCGCTAAAATCTAAATCGATTTAAGCTAGAGATATATCGATTTTAGAAACGCTTAAAAATTTAAAATTAAAATTTAAAGTCTACCGCGTCTAATCTACTAACTCGAACGTCTTTAATAGTATAGTATTTAAACTAATTCTAGAAAATCTAATAGTCTAGATAAAATTCGTAGAGATATTAGCTAAGAACTCGCTACGTAAACGTTTTAGCGATCGTCTCTTCTTAGTATTTTTAAAGTTAACGAAATCTCTATTCTCTAGATTCTTTAGCTTATTAAAAATATTAAAAGCGTTAGATTTTCGCTATAGTATTAAAGTAGTACGACGCTCTAATAATTTCTACTACTTCTTAATACGAGAAAGACTACTAGTAGTTTTTTATAACTACTTTTTAAAAGACGCTCGTTTAAAACGAGTCTTCTCTAACGCTCGATAAAGCCGCTTAACTAAGACTAAAAATAATTAGTAAAAATAATAGCGAAAAGAATAGAACGTATAATCTAAATCTTTTAAACTACTAGTATTATAATTAGTACGATCTAAACGATAATACTCGCTATAACGAGAGAAATTTAAAGCTACTTTATAGATAACTTCTAGATTCTCGATCTTTTACTAAGTATTTAATAATAAATATTAGAAATAGAATATAAATATCGTAACTTCTAAAGAATTAATTTTCGTATCTAGAAACTTACGCTTAGTCTTTTACAAATCTTATTTTCGTTTAAAAAATATAGTAAAAAAGAAAACTTACGAAAAGAGAAAGAAAGAAAAAAAGAAAAATAAAAAGAAATAATATATATCGTAAAGATTTAAAAAAATCTTTAGATTAAAGATTTTTAAAAAGAAAGATAGTATTATAAACTCTAAAAAATACGAGCTTTATAACTCTAAAAATAGAAAGTCTATATAGAAAAACTCGCTATAAAAACTAAAAAGTCTTACGAGCGTAAGAGTTATACGATTTTAAATTTCGTATAAAAATCTAGAAAATACGAAATAACGGCGCGTATAAAAATACTAGTAGATAGTAGCTAAAGTCTATACGAAAAAACTACTTTTAAGAGCGCGATAACTTTAGAAGAAAGTACGAACTAGAAAATTCTCTACGAAACGAAGAACTATAAAATCTAATTAAAAACTATAGATTTAGGCGTATAATCGTTCTAAAGAAGCGTAGTAAAATAGAAAGTTAAAAGGCGAATAGACGAGAGAAACGAGTAAGATATAGTACGATATTACAATCGCTTAGCGAAGCTAGAAGACGAATATTAAAAAGATATTCTAAGCGTTCGAGTTACGTACGATTTATTTAGATTAATATAATCTAAATAGATTAATTTAATATAATTAATCTAGTTATATTAATCTAACTATTTTAATCTAGATTATAACTAGTTTTTCTATAGTATATAGATATACTCGTTAAGCTAGATTCTTAATTCTTTATAGTTAACTTAAAGTTCTAATTAAGACTCTTTAGTTAGAGATAATCGACTTACTATATATTATATAATTACGTAATACTTCTTCGTTTAATTATTATTCTTTTTCTTTTATCTCTTTAAGATAAACTTTATAATTTATCTAATCTACTAAGTAACTTCGAAGCTTAGTAAAAAAAGTCTATTATTATAACTCCGATTTTAAAGATAACGATAGTTAAATACTACTATTATAGACCGTATAAAAGAGTACGAAATAGTAGAGCTACTATTTATAGATAATAAAATCGATTCTAATCTTAAGAATAAGTACGATCGAACGCTACTATTATATATCGTATTTAATAAATATAAGAAGATAATAAGATTATTTTTCGCGAATAAAAGAGTTAATTCTAACTTAAAAGATAAAAATAAACGAATACCGCTATCTTAGACTATACAAAATAGATATAATAAAGTAGTAAGACTTCTACTCGAAAAAGACGGTATTAATCTAAACTTTAGAGATAAATTTAGTATAATTCTACTATTATATATAGTAGAGAAGAGGTATAAAATAGTAGTAAAACTACTATTTATAAATAATAGTATTAATCTAGACTCTAAAAATACTATCGAGCGGACACTACTATTAACTATTATACTAAGCGAATATAGAGTAGTAGTAAAACTACTACTCGCGACTAAGAGTATTAATCTAGACTCTAAATATAACGATAAATAGATACCGCTTTTATTAGCGATAACGAGTAAATATAATAATCTTATAGTATTATTTACTCTAATTACGTAGACTCTTAGTTATTTTATTTTTATAGACTTTCGATTATCTTTTCTACTTTAACGTATTATAAATAGTATCTATTTAATTTAATTTAAATACTTTAGTCTTTTTAATAGAATACTACGTAAAAATATTTTAAAATTATTAAGTATACTTCGGTCTACTAAAATAGTTAGACTAGTAGAAGAAGAATATAAAATCTATATAATAGAAGTAAGTATATCTACTATATTCTTACGTTCTATATCTATCGCCCGTATTAATAGTATATATTCTCTATTATTTTTAGAGTTTAGATCGACGTTATCTTTCGTAAATAGAAGTTCTACTATCTTCTTATATTTATATTTCGCCGTCTATAATAGTAGATTAGCGCTAGTCTATTCGTCTATACTAGAATATCGTATCTATTAAAACTTAGCGCCGGCTAAATTTAAAATAAAAATATCTATAAATCTTAAAAATATTTTTACTTTTCTCGATATTATAAAAGAAGATAAAACTTTTTTACGTATTTTTAGATAGTATTAGAAGAATTTAGAGCTAGAGATATTCGTAAATCTTAGAAAGTTTTTCTTTATTCTTAAAAATATTTTTTTTAGCTACTCTTAAGTTTTTAAAATTCTATAGTCTAGCGAAAATTAGAATTTATAAAAAAAAATATATATATAAAATAGCTTCTATCTATACTATAGAAGCTAGATTATCTAATTATATAACTATCTCTAATTATTACTTCTACTCTTATAATAGCTATACTATACTAGATTAAATATAGTTAAATATATCTTATCTTACTTATACGTTTATAAAAGTATAATAGCGTAGTATTAGCTTAGCTTAGCTTCTATATAATATAAGCGCTAACGCGTACGATTAGATTACGTTAGCGCGTACTATTATATTAAGTAGACGATATTATAATATAGTCTCTATAGAATTAGAAAATAGTATAATAAAAGAAAAAGTAGCGTACGCTAATAATAATAATAATAATAATAATAATAATAATAATAATAATAATAATAATAATAATAATAATAATACTTTATATACTTCGTTAGTCTTAATAGACTATAGAAATAGAAGACGCTATACTACGCTAAGCTATATTAGAATTTTAGTTTATTCGAGACTTAGTACGCTATATATAAAGAAAATATTCTTTTCTTCTATTAAACGAAGTAAAATATAGATAAAGATAAGAATACTAGTAGAGAAATTAAGCGATAAATAAAGAGGTAAAAAAGTAGAGAGTTATAGATATAAAGAATTATATTTAACTAAAACCACGTATAAGTCGTTTTATAATAATATACGCTAGCTCTTCTTAGCTATAGTAGTTCTAAAAGAAAGATAATTACTTCGTAGAATTTATAATATCTATTACTATAGTAACTTATTTAGTAGAGGTCTCGGCGGTAACTAGCGTTCTAATTATATAAAATATAGATTTAATATTAGATAGAGCGGTAAAGAGTAACGATATATATTATAAAAGTAGTAAGCTATACTAAGTCTAATCGAGTAGCTATCTAAAGATAGTAAATAAAGTCTTATAGACTAAGAATAGTAAGATATATCTATTAGTATACTAGTAAATATCTTATCTATTCGATAAGCTCGCGTAAAACGCTTTTACCTATTATAAATTCTAGAAAATACGAACTTTATAACTCTAAGAGTAAAAAGCCCGCATAAAAAAGTTCGTCGTAAGAACTAATAAGCCTCGTAGACGAAAGAGCCGTACGGTTCTAAATTCCGTATAGAAATCTAAAGAATACGAACTAACGACGCGTATAAAAATACTAAAAAGTAGTAGTCGAGGCTCGTACGAAAAGAACGCCTACGAAAACGTAGTAACTCTAGAAAAAAGTACGAACTAGAGAATTTTCTACGAGATAAAGGACTATAAGACTAAGCTAAGAGACAAAGGTCTAAACGTATAATCGTTCTAAAAAAGCGCGTAAAGACGAAAAGCTAAAAAGCGAATAGAAAGAAGAACGAGTAAGATATAGTATAATATTACGATTACTTAGCGAAGCTAGAAGATAGATGTTAAAAAGATACTCTAAGCGCCTAGATTACGTATAGAACTTATCTTAGATTAGTCTTAATTTAAGATCCACCTAGATTACGACCGATTTAATCTATAGAAATAGATTATACTAGATTTAATCTTATACTAGATTATAACTAGCTTTTTTATAGTATATAAATATACTCGTTAGCTAAACTCTTAACTCTTTATAGTTAACTTAAAGTTCTAATTAGAACTCTTTAGTTAGAGATAATTAGCTTACTATATATCGTATAATTACGTAATACTCTCTCGTCTAATTATTATTCTCTCTCTCTTATCTCTTTAAGATAAACCCTACGGTTTATCTAATCTACTAAGCGACTTCGAAGCTTAGTAAAAGAAGTCTATCGTTATATTATCTTAGAATACGTAGTAATCTTATTTAAATTAAAGTTTAGTACTTATAAGCTATCTATACTTCTTATACACGATAATATAATATACATCTAGTCTCTCTCGAATATACGGTTTAGATTTATCTTTACGAGTTCTAGCGTCCGGTCTTATAATTTATAAATACTAAGCGCCTATATAAGAATTAAAGAAACCTAAATACGAATTACTAGCTTCTTAATAGTCTAGCCGTTATCTTTCTATAGATTAGACATCTATCGCTCGATAGACTACTTCTTAGACGTATATAATTAAGTTTACGTATTACTATTAGAAAGTTAAAATCGTATAACCGAAAAATACGATAGGCGTTTCTCCGGCGTAGAATCTAGATTAGTTAATTATATAATATTAGAATGCTATTACTCGTCTTTCTCCTTATCTTTATCGTTCTATCGACTATAGAGGTACGTATATTTATTTATAAAACCAACGATGGTATTCAGAAAGCCGTTAACGAGGGTCGTATCGATATTCTTAACAAGCATAACTTAGGCGGTTTTCTTAAGTTAGAGGATCTAAGACGCTGGACAGTTAGATAAGAGCGTCTTACGGGTATCTACATCGGTAATTATTCCGCTATTTTTAGCGACATACGTATAGACTACGTTCTTAATTTTTTATATTCGTTGCGTGTTGGTCAGGTCTACTTTACGGCGTAGAGAAAAGAGTTTAGTAGCTTCTAGGCTACTGTCGGTCAGTAGAGTTAGAGGTCTGTGTAATCTTCTAAAAGTGCTGATGGTCCTTAGTGAGAGGCGGCCCTTCTAGATCTCATTTAGCATTTCTACGAATATAGGATCCTTCTGTCTGTAGATCTGAGTCAAGTAGACGGTGTCTTGTATTGTAGTCTTCCACGCTTTAGCCTCAAAACAGAATCTCGGACTACCGTCATCCGGCCCCTGTAACACGGGAGGGAGCTGGAAGAAGTCCCCAGTGACGACGATCTGGATTCCTCCAAATGGCAAGTCAATCCCCCGCACTACGCGCGCGATTATGTCGAGCTTATCGAAAAGGGTGGAGTCAATCATGGAGATCTCGTCGATGATGAGGACCTTGACAAGTTCCCAGCGGGCTCGCTTGAACTTGTCCTTGAAGATGTCCGAAATGAGCTTTGTGGTAGGCGCTTTACCAAGACCTATGCCAGCAAAGCGATGAAGGGTTGTGCCGCCGATGTTGAACGCCGCAAAGCCGGTAGAGGCAGTGACAGCGACGCAGCGGCTATCGTCGTAAAGGTACTTCATCATCAAGTCTTCGATCACCCTTCTCAGAAGCAATGACTTGCCGGTGCCTGCAGGACCTGTGAAAAAAACGCTTTTTCCCTGATTCAGCATCAGATCGAGCACAATCCGCTGCTTGCCGCTCAGACCGTCATCTAGGCACAGGAGTTTCGCTCGGCATCCGTATTTGTTTGTGGTTTCAAGCTGAACCTGATTTGCTTTGCGTTCTCGCCGGCTCGACTTCTTCGCCAAACTGCTCGTGGTAGATAGTTGCCGAAAAGAAGGCTGAGATGGCTCGTGTGCTGTCTGGCGGGACGTCAGCGAGCTTGCATGCCGATCTACAGCGTCTGTTGTGGCTTGTTACCGTGGTAGGCTGACGGGATAAGGATGGCGGCGTAGATGTGGCTACGTTGGAAAACAGACGCGTAGGTGAACGCGCCGTGGCATGATTGGCGTAAGGGTGTATGCAGAAAGCACTGATAGGGCTGATAATATCTCTCTTACGTAGTACGTAGAGAGGACTAAAGATTGCTGGTCTCATTTGGAACGGTGTTGCTGGCGACGTCGCGACAAAATGTGGAGCGGCTATACGGATGAGAAAGAAAGAACAACTTCGACAATTCTAGGTTTTGTCTTTTGCAGGCGATACCTAAGCGCGCTGATCACCCCGTTCCGTTGGTACCGACACCCTAATTTTGGCGAGCGCCGCCGAGGCACGGCGTGAACATCACCTCGCCGTTCTTAGGCATCCAACCTACCTTTCGATCAGCACTACCTGGATGCCAATCGTCGGTGAGCTGCGTATTATGCACGCATCTACAGTATCGCGCGCTTCGCCCCGCAGCCGGTAGCGCATCTTTCACGGAGACGCCAACACGTTACTTGATCGGATGGTGCGGGACCGACCCTGCAACGAGCAAACCGTGGCCTGCGACATGGGAGCTCAAAGCGTCCGCCAACGCCGCACTCGCCGCTGACTGGCTTGCGAACGAGCAACCACATCTGCAAAGTGCCCGCATCAAGTTCAAGCTGGCTAAATCTAGCGCAGGGGCTCGGCTGGCGCTTGGCTATATTTAGTCCGTGGAAAGAACGACAGCCATTATATACCACCAAGTTCACTCACAGGTTTCGGTCTTAGCTGAGAAGATCACATCCGCAACGCCATTTTCGCCCTCTGCCTTGAGATTGCGATCGACGATGCAATTGTCGCACCCATCTTATCTGTATACACTTAGGTGTACCACTGTGAGAACCTGATTTGGGCTTCGAGCTGTCACATGCAAAAGCGCATCCGTGAGAATCCGATTCAACGTACACTTAGAGCAAGATGCTGCTTTGTTGAAAATCATTGGCTTCTGACATGGCAATTTGGTCAGGCTAAACTGTGTTCTTCGGATCATCGATGCGCTTGATGAGTGCACCACAGACCTACCGAAGCTGCTAGCAGTCATCGCTCAGAACTCGACGAGGTCCCCATGCGTCAAGTGGATCGTCTCGAGCCGCAACTGGCCGACTATCGAGGAAGGTCTACAGCAGGCCGACCACAAGGTGAAGCTGAGCCTTGAGCTCAAACGCAGAGTCAATCCCGGCAGCCGTTAGCACATTCACCAAATACAAGGTATCTCAGCTGGCGCAGGATTGGAAATACGACAAGAAGGATCAAGATGCTGTCTAGAACATCTGTCTTCAAATGCGAACGTCATCTCCCTCAGGGTAGCATCTGTGTGTCAGAACCTGAAGCAGGTTGAACGATGGGAAGCTATGAAGAAATTGGGTGGCTTTCCCCCTGGGCTTGACGATCTGTACGCGCACTGGCTTCGGTCGCGATCGTCTACCGGCCAATCACGATGAAAGAGTTAGCTTCTTGTTCAGCAGCTCCAAAACGACAGCTAATAACTAGAAGTCAATTCAGGAGATGCTCATCTCTTCTGGCGCATTGCTTACTATACGAGAGGGCACTGTCTACTTTGTGCATCTACTAGCAAAGGATTCTCTGTTGACAAAACCATTCAAAGAGACATTCAAAGGGGCTTTCGATGAGATATTCCCGTCTAGAACGTCAGACATGCATTACGCTATTTTTTCTGCATCCTTCCAAATCATGTCTAGAACATTTTGAGGAGACATGTACGGCCTGAGAGCATTGGAATATCCAGCCGAACAGGCCAGGCAGCCGGATCCAGACACGTCAGCAGCGTCGTGCTATGCGTGCTTCTACTGAATCGATCATCACTACAACACGCCCCCAAACCCCTCCCTCATCTCAACACGCAACAAGCCTCCGGGATGGAGGCTCTGCTGATATAACTCTAAGTCAGAAGTGTCTCTACTAGCTAGAAAGCCATAGCCTTTACAAGGGCATGTCTAAGGGAGTTGACTCTATGGCGAAGCTGGAGATGTTAGTCCAGGTATACTCCAAACAGTCCATGTATGAACCTACATTAAAAGCTGATAAACATCAGAAAACTTCAAATGCAGTTAAACCGAATGAGCTTGTCCAAGATGCTCGCTAGTTCATCAGGTATCACAAGGAAGCAATTGAGCACAATCCACTTCAGGTATATGCGTCTGCGCTGCTATTCAGCCCAGCAGGTAGTCTAACCAGACAAATTTTCAAGGGAGAAGAGCCGAAATGGGCAACAATAAAACCGGTAGTTGGAGATATGTGGAGTGTTTGCTTGAAGATTCTCGAGGTACATAGTGACTTTGTCAACTCAGTAACTTTCTCTCCCGACTCGACTCGGTTGGCGTAAGCGTCGAGCGATAAGACTGTCAAGATTCTGGACGCGAGCAGCGGCGACTGCCTGCCGACAATCCAAATGAACCAAATACTTTGGAGTATATCATTCGACACTCTTGACTTGCTACTTTACTCTGACATCAGTTCCTTTGTGCTCAGCACGTCACAAGCTTCTAGTAGGATATGTTGCAGAGCCCCGGCATCCCCAATATTAAGGCGGGGGCGTTAGATTCGACGGGGCATGGATCATACACGATGGTAGAAGCATGCTTTGGCTTCCCTCGGAGTATAGGCCGAGTCGCTCATCTATTTCAGGGAAGAATATTGAAATCGCTGCTGGGTAAGGAAAAGTATGGACTCGTTATTTAAATATTGACAGACACGATTTTTAGAAGCTGAATAGCATTAACGATAATAGTCATTATCGTATTCCTAGCGCGGTTTTTTCTCTGCTATCCAGCATTGCTTAATGGCGAACTTTATACCTTACAGCCTTATACGTGGTCTACCACTCGCTTCATACTTCAGTAGCATCTGCCAGTTCGTTGTCTACTTACAAGAATTCCAACAATTCATGAAAGGGAAAAGTATCTATGAGTTCTAGGCTTTTTTGTAGGGGAAAAAAAGGATACTAGCTCATGGTTGAGTAGTCCTACGTCTTAGTATCGAATACCGAGTGCGGACTGAGCCAGGCGTTCTCATGGAAAACTGGCTGAATATCCACCACCATGGCTTCCTAGCTTTAACCCACTGGTAGAGAAGAACATCGTCCTCCCCAGACCAACGTTGATTTTTTGCCGAGAACTGCTCTTCGGATTCGTCACCAGAGAGACTCGGCGTTTCCTCATCTGCGCTCGCACTCTTCCGTTCCCGGTCAAAAGCGTCATCTTCCGGCTGAGTGCTTGGAGAGCAAACCTTAGACCCGGTCTGCAGCGTCCCTGCTACAAGCCACATCGTCGGTCCAAGCTGCTTCGCAATCACATTTCCTAGTACGCCAGGACACTCGAAGCTAGCCGCATCACCGTGGCCGTCTTGTGGATGGATGAGAGCTTGAACACTGCCCAAGTCCGGGAGAACGTAGAATAGGAGAGAAAGCCCTGGAGATATAGGCTATACGTACATTTCTCTTGCGACTCTTTCTTCGGTTCGTAAAGAGGTAGCAGTCGATGGGTTCTGCATTGAAGCTAGGCAACTAAGAAACGGTCTCGAGGCTCCTGACCTTTTCGGGATCAGCGATCCACACGTCGCCCGCCCATGACTGGATCTCTCCGAAGCCGTGTAATAGCTTGTAGGTTCGTCTAGACGAGACTTGATACCGAATTTTCGAGTTCTGCGGGGCCCCTGGACGGTTGGTTGAGTCTGTGACTCTCGCCGCAAAGTCCGCAGATTGCCGGTGTCTTGCTGAGAGGCTTGAGAAGTTCTGTCCCGTGGACGCGTCTGGTGGGCAAAAGCACCATCCGTAAGGGCTCCAACACTACTTCTGTTGTTTCTGTGCCGTCTAGCCCTTCCGTTGAGAGTGGAGAATGACGGCTCGCTTTGACCGAGTAGGCGATCTTCCTCGCCACTAATACAACTTCCTTGCTCTTGTACGGTACCTGCGGGAGTGGAAGGCTTCTGAATGTCGGGAAGCAAAGGCGAGAATTCGACCCTCTCTAAATGAGAGCGTTTTCTGCGCTTCCTAGACAGCTGACTAGAAGAATTCACAGAAGTGGCATCGGATATGTCCGCGTCAAGATCACTCTAGCTTGGCGATCTATCACGAATTCTCTTACTGGAATGCCGAGATAAAGTAGAATCATGGGTTTCAATGGGATCGTTGATCAGATGGTCGCGCTCAGCGTCATCGCCCTCCATCAGGCGAGGGGATGGAGTACTTCGCTGTGATGCAGAGCTTCGCTGAGAAGACGGCAGACCCTTACACCACTAGAGATGGTCTGGATGCTCAGAATATGTTAATCACCAACAGCTGCCGAGATCTTTGATGGAATGGTTATATATCCTCGTACCTTGGGCTGCAATTTCTTCGTCGGCACTTACCAATAGTCCGTCGTCAGCGATGGGCTCAACCGTCGCCCCTCGCTCACTTTCAACCTGATCCGTTTCGCCTGAAACTCATTAGAAGATGTGCTTTCATATTCGAACTTTCGGGAACAAACCTTGAGTTTCAAAACATGCATCCTCAACGGTGGCCGTTAGCGGTCCTCGCGAGACCGAGTCAGATGTGTCTGCAGTTTCTCGGATGCCATCCGCTATCACAGAGTCAACTGAAGAAACCTCGAAGGCCTGACTGTCTCCGTTAACTCCAATGCCTCGAGTTTGGGCGGACTTGTGGACCGTCTTGGGCTCGTAGAGTTTGAAGGTGAGCGGACGTTGGGTCTGCGACGGGAAGGAGAATGTGGTGAAAGACTGCGTCATTCTGATAATGAAGTTCTTCTTACCTCCAATACAGTGCTACAGACCACGTCCTTAAATACACTTCACCTTCGAGCAGATACAGGCAACAGCGCCCTCCCTTGCCGGCACCATTCTTCCGGCCTCCTTGCACATGCTCGTCCTTCTCGGGCTCTTAGCTGCTGCCACGCGGCCTGCGATCCTGGTAACTGCATAAATGCCGCAGCAGCTGGCGTGCCTAGCTCAGACTCGTAAGCCACCGGGTCGTCAAATCCCGGCCTCGCTGAAGGTTCCTCCCAATCGGACAGCTACGGCGCGGTCTCCTACCAACACGATCACCCCTGTGCCGCGTGAGACACTGCTCTAGCCATGCATCCAAACAAACGGACAAGCCGACTGTCTGCAGATCAAGGTGCTATCCAAGGAGTTTTGGGCATCAACGCTGCAACCCTGCGCCGTAACGATCGTCGTCCGGCGGAGGTACAACGTTGTGATGAGAACTGCAACCGAGCATCCGACACGGCTTCCGGGGGCATAGTCTCCTTGGCCCTTGAAGGCAACAGAGAGACGAACTGGTGCAACGCTATCCTCACATCTTCAGCCTGCAGTCTGGTCAAAGGGGTTGTTCGACCGGCATTGGATGGACCAGCTACTCGAACAATAACAACGGTTCTGGTAACTTCAACACATGTGGTAATCGGACTGTCTCGGCCGTTCCGCATGTGAGTGCTGTACGGATAGAATTCCTAAAGGCTGCGGAGAAAGCTAACAACGTTTTGGGGGTGCTGTATTGCCAAAAATGGCCAGTGATCATGCTACAGGCGGCTTAGAAGCTAAGTGCTCGGGGGGCAATCGATGTGACCGGGACGATCGAAAGGAAGCGCCAAGGAGATCCAGAAGTGACGAAATGTCAGCCCGCTATCACGCCATATGGACCCGTATAAGCTCTCGAACGTTCTTTGGCGTGGAAAGGGGCGTCGTGGCTTCTTACTAGCGAGTCATCCGGCGAGGCGAAGCAGCAGATGCGACGCAGGATCGCGGTTTATTGTTACCAAACCGGCAGGTCTGCTGGAGGCCAAGAGCAAAAAAGCCTTAGCTGACGTAGAATGAGGCAGTGCTGAGCGCAGGAAACTTTGGAAGGAGTCGACTATCGGACTGCGCGGCGAAGCACTGGACGGGGATCGAGCGTCGTGGCGGCCTGAAGGAGCGTGATGATAGAAAAATGCCTCAGCGGGTGGCCTTAACGGGGCAGAGGGGTGCAGCGGCACGGTCGTCGCGGAAGGAGGAGGGGATGGGCGGGTGGTTAAAACAGCGAGGGAAGACCGCCTTTTATGTTGTGAGGTCGCGGTAGGGTCTTGGCATCGACAGGGGTGGGCCAATCAAGGCGGCCTTCCCCCAACGGGCAGCCTCAACTTTCCGATGCGTGTGGGCCGCCCGCACGTTAACTAAAAAAAAGTTATTTACTAAAAAAAAAAGTAATTACTAAATAGTATATATTAGCTATTCGAGCGGACTAAATAGTATATAAAAGACTAAATAGTATATATTATATCGTATATTAAGAAGTCTTAACTAATTTTATATATAAATAATAATTAATTATATCGTAATTTTTCTCGTTAACTACGACGAGTTAAATTACTAAGTAGAATCTCTTTTTATCTAAATATAATCTTAGTAAAAATTAGTCTTAAATTCGTCGTACGGTTATAATATATACTATTTAGTTTTATATATACTATTTAGTCTACACGGCGTAAAATATATACTATTTAGTAATTATCTTCTAAAAAATAGTATTTAAACCGGTTTATTTATATAAAAAAAAATACGAAGTAAATTTCTCGCTACTACGTACTTCGAATATTATTAAATTTAAAACTTAAGCTTATAGTAGTATATAAATATATTATTAAAATTTTCGTATAATTCGGTTAAGAAACTAGTAAGAAATTACTTATTTTTATAAAAAACTAAGTAATTTAGTAAAGAAGTAATTACTAAAAGCGATCTATATTTATTACGAAATTACTAAAAGCGACTCTTTAGTCTAAAAGTAATCTAAAGCGACCGGTCTACTTTTATAAGTCGATATATTCTTATTAGAATATCTATTTTTTACTATAGTAGATATCTTTAAACTAGTCTATTATTATTATAATAGAAAGTATATAAGAATTATAGTATTATTAATCTTTTATAATACGTTAAATATAGTAGATTTTAATAGAGAGTTACTTTTAGACTAGAGGGTCGCTTTTAGTAATTTCGAGATAAATACGAATCGTTTTTAGTAATTATTTTTTTAATAAATTTAAACCGGTTTATTTATTAAATTAACTATAATTATATATTATTTACTAAATTAACTACTTTACGTATTAATATAGAGCTAGTATTTCGTAATTTACTAAATTATTTATAGTAAGTAATTAAGTAAGAGAAAATTATTAAATATATATATTTTTCGTTAAAAAATTCTAAATATATATTTTTAAATCTAAATATATCTTTTTCTATTTTTACTACGTTTTAAGTTATTATATTATTTTATTTAGCTAGAGTAACGCCTAGACCGTCTATAAGTTATTCGTACGTTATTTATTTATCGCTCTAGCTACTACGCTACTAGTATTTAACTAGTACTTATATAGTTTAACGATATATTACTAAAACTTACGCTATTATTAAATAAGATATTTAAATAACTTTAAACGTAGTAAGAGTAGAAAGAGATATATTTAAACTAGATAGATATATTTAGAGTTTTCGTATTAGAAAGAGATATATTTAGTAATAGCTCTATTAAGTAAATATCTAGATAATTTAAAAAATAAAAAAATCGAAATATAGATAATTTAGTAATATACCGTACTAAAATATTATATTTTTTAAAATTAATTACCGAAATATTAAAAATATTACTAAAATATTAGATATATATAAATCTTACTAATATATTAGATTTTTTATATAATATATTTATATAAATTACTTATAAATTTAAAAACCTAACATCTCGGTAATAAAAACGTAATTAGTAATATTTTAGTAAATATTAAAATTTAACTTAAAATAGTCTAATTAAAGAAGATTTTTATAGTAATTTATATATAATAGTAATTTACTATATAAATCTTCTTAAAATTACGTAATTTTTTTAAAAATTTATATAATATTTTGGTAAAAAACCTAATATTTTAGTAATAAACCTAACATTTTAGTAAATTTTTTTTAGATATTTATTATCGAAATATTATTAATTACGTTTTTATTACTAAAATATTAGGTTTTTATATAGAAAAATTACTAAATATATATATTTTTTACTAAAAAATTCTAAATATATACCCTCGAACTTAAATATATATCTTTTTTTTAAAGAACTTTTTTTTTAAACGCGATAATACTTTAATAAAATTAAAATTCTAAGTATTTTTTAACTTTAATAATAATAAATAGATATAGAAAATATAAATCTATTAAAAAAATAAATTTTTAGCGTTAAAATAGTAAGATATTTTAGAAATAAAAATTTAAAAGTCGACTTTTTCTAAACGCGATAACGCCTTAATAAAATCAAGAATCTAAGTATTTTTTTAATATTTATAATAGTAGATTAATAGAAAAATATAAATTTATAAAAAAAACTAATTTTATTAACGAACGTTAATAGTTTTTATAAAAGATTTTAAAAGAAGTATATTTAGAGTTTTTTAGCGAAAAATATATATATTTAGTAATAGCTCTTTTTTATATTAATATATAAAAGATTTTTATATAAATAATCGATATGTCTATATCTAATATTTTAGTAATATTTTTAATATTTTAATAATTAATCTTAGAAAATCTAATATTTAAGTAATTTATTAAATCTAATAACTAAAAAACTTATAAAAATATTTTAAAAAAATTAAAAATGTGGGTAATTAAGTAAATAGATAGGTAATTTAGAAAATAAAAATCGAAATATAGATAATTTAGTAATATATCGTTTCTAAGTTTTTTAGTTATTAAATTTCTAGTTTAAGTACTAAAAACTATAGCTAAAACTACGTATAAATATAAATAAAAATTAAAATATTATATATATTAAGCGAGATATTTAGCTATTTCTACTATACGTTTTTCTTAAATTTTAGTTAAAATATATAAAATAAATTTTTTAAAAAAATGTAGGTAATTAAGTAAATAGATAGGTAATTTAAAGAAAAAATTACTAAATATACATATTTTTCGCCGAAAAACTCTAAATATATACTTTCGAATCTAAATATATATCTTTTTTTTAAAGAACTTTTTTTTTAACGCGATAATATCTTAACGAAATCGAAATTCTAAGTATTTTTAACATTTATAATAATAAATAGATATAGAAAATATAAATTTATTAAAAAAAAATAAGTTTTTAGCGTAAAAATAGTAAGATATTTTAGAAAAAAATATTTAAAAGTCGACTTTTTTTAAACGCGATAACGCCTTAATAAAATCGAGAACCTAAGTATTTTTTAAACATTTATAATAGTAAATAGATAGAAAAATATAAATTTATAAAAAAAACTAATTTTATTAATAAACGTTAGTGGTTTTTATATAAAATTTTTAAGAAGGTGTATTTAAAGTTTTTCGGTAAAAAATATATGTATTTAATAATTATCTCTAATTCGAAAAATAAAAATTAAAATATAGGTAATTTAGTAATTTATCGTAATAAATAAGTCTAGAGATATCTACTATAGTAAAAAATAGATATTCTAATAAAAATATATTAACTTATAGAAGTAGACGGGTCGCTTTAAATCGCTTTTAGACTAGAGAGTCGCTTTTAGTAATTACCCCTTTAAAAAAGAGGTATATTTAGAGTCGGGGTAGGTATATTTAGGGTTTTTATATAAAAATAGGTGTATTTAGTAATTTTCTCTTTAGTAATTTGCCGCAGCTTCTCTACTATGTAAAAAGAGTAGGCACGACTACTGTAGTTAGAGGTAGTCGACTAATGACTGGCAGTGCTTCAATAGAGGGCCCAGCTGGCGGAGCGCTGGAGACACGTCTGGATGCCTCAGGCATCAGGCAGGCGTATGACAGCCATAGAGTGGACTTAAGACGAGCTATTGCGTAACACGCGCGTCGAATTTCTAAGGCATTATTCACAGCATAAAGGCAAGGTACCGGCGCCGGTGGATCCAGTCCATGGTTGATCGCAGCATGAACGACAAAAGGCCAGTCTACTGTAGATAGTACGCTGGATTACCCATGCCTAGAGCGAGGTTCCAGCCGCAGCAGATCAAGGCGTTGCAAGCGCTCGCATCACTTAGAGCGTGGAACAGCAGGACGGCTCATTGTAGGTCCTCGGTCCTCATGCGCAAGACTCGAAGGAAACACCACTCTGGATAGCTTTCTCGGCGGGCAGTAGGCTACAGCGATGGAGACGGTGAAACCGCGGCCATCATACTACTACCCCTCTACAAAAACTTCCGTCCACTACGCACTCTTCACTCAAAGAAAGCAGAACGGAGCGAGATGAAATGTGCAAGGATTGTTCGATTATGTGGTATCATTCCTTGATTCAATGTGACTTGCTTGACCCTCCGTCGAACTCCATATGCCGTATGATACAACAAAGCCCATAAACCCAGCCTGACCCATCCGGCGAAAAAGGCTTCATATCGTGCCTAGCCAGGCCGATGTAGAAGATTCGTGAAAAACATGCAGAAAAAACAATTGCTTAACCGCCGAAACCGTAGAGGGTACGGCCTTGCCTCTTGAGGGCGTAGACGACATCGAGAGAGGTGACGGTCTTGCGCTTGGCGTGCTCAGTGTAGGTGACGGCGTCACGGATGACACCCTCGAGGAAGGTCTTCAGGACACCACGGGTCTCCTCGTAGATCACTGGGGACTGTCAGCGGGGGGATCGACGGCGGCGGGACGGAGCGGGGGTACATACTGGCAGAGATACGCTTGACACCGCCACGGCGAGCGAGACGACGGATGGCGGGCTTGGTGATACCCTGGATGTTGTCGCGCAAGATCTTCCTGTGACGCTTGGCACCGCCCTTTCCAAGGCCCTTGCCACCCTTGCCACCTGGAGAGAGTCAGTATGGAAGGCATTGGAGGAGCAGCGGGGGAGGGGACGCACGGCCAGTCATGATGGAGGTTGAGTCGTAAGTGGGTTTCGAAAGTGTGGGGTAGAAGCGGGCGTGGAGACGCAAGTGGCTGGTCGAATGTGGTCGAGGCAGAGAGGGCGACGGCGCTATGCGAATTTATCAAATGCGGCGGAGAGACGCGTTGGCGCGCTCATCAACATGGACGGCGGCGCGGGTGCAGGGGCCAGCGGAGCCGCGGGCGCGGGCGTCATCGCTCGCTAAGGTGATCTTGCAGCGGGCCCCGTTCCGGCTTAGCGCGTGCTGGGTTATTTTCAGCCAATCGCATTTGCGCTAGCAATCGCTCTGAATCCAGCACTTGGTAAGGACGTTCAAAGCGCGCTAAATCGGCTGCAAAAACAGTCAGGGCGCCGCTGCCTGATCATCCGCCGCCCGCCCGCCTTCCATATAAGCGCTTCTCCCACTCCCGCTCCTCCAACTCCTAACAACACCCATCGGCGACTCCACCCGTCATCGACAACTCCACATCGCCATCCACAAAAACCATCAAAGCACCACACATCAACTGCAACGATGGCCCGTACCAAGCAAACCGCCCGTAAGTGCCCGCCACACCACCTCACCGTTGCTGCGCCTGTTGTTGCACGCGTGCCGGTCGCGTTTCGCTCGGTCGCGCACTGCGACAACATCGCCACACCACCTCACCTCTTGCTCATGCTGACTCATCCGCACAGGCAAGTCGACTGGTGGCAAGGCCCCTCGCAAGGCCCTCGCCTCCAAGGCTGCCCGCAAGTCGGCCCCTTCGACCGGTGGCGTCAAGAAGCCCCACCGCTACAAGCCCGGCACCGTCGCTCTCCGTGAGATCCGTCGCTACCAGAAGTCGACTGAGCTCCTCATCCGCAAGCTCCCCTTCCAGCGTCTGGTCCGTGAGATCGCCCAGGACTTCAAGTCGGACCTCCGCTTCCAGTCGTCGGCCATCGGCGCCCTCCAGGAGTCCGTCGAGGCTTACCTCGTCTCCCTCTTCGAGGACACCAACCTGTGCGCCATCCACGCCAAGCGTGTCACCATCCGTAAGTCACCTCGCTCTCGACATTCACTTCTAGATGCTAACGTGTCGCGACAGAGTCCAAGGACATCCAGCTGGCCCGCCGCCTCCGTGGCGAGCGCTCTTAGAGAGCTTCCTTCTTCGCGTCACCCCCAGATACCATAAGTCGATGACCAACATCAATCGACGGGGTCGGTGATTGCTCTCTGGTTTTGCGGACGGGATGCCTGGCGTTTATCGGAACTCCTTTACAAATCAAATGGATGATGGGCTCGGGTTTCTGACTTTTCTTCGGTGGAGCAAGGGATGGTAGCCCACAGCGATGCTTGTACATTAATACCACGGGCATTGAGATGATCTCATGAAAGTCTTCAAGACATCGATTCTTGCCACAAGTTCTCCTAATATTGTGACGTGCATGCGGTGTAACTGAATTCATGTGCGACATCCATTTGCTGGTGTGCAACTACGTCTAAGTCTATCAAATGCTAATCTAAATCTGAATACCAATTGCACGTCCAAGTCTGAAACGCACACGTGCCTATGCATATTCACGTGCTGCAGGCTGCGAAATGTTAAAATGTTCTTGGTGTTTCGCATGCTCGGCCTGTTCCTGTGCCGCCGCCCGCTGGTTGAGGAGGGTCAGCCAACTCTGCCAGCCGATCGCGATGAAACCTTTGGACGAGTCAGCATGCCGCCACAACCAGATGAGCACCGATCCTACCTGCAAAAATACTTCGGAACTGCGGTGGAACGAACGTAAAGCTAAAGGCAGTGACGGCCGGCCAGACTTGCTCTCGGTCAGCATCTCAGGTGCGAATGGTGGCGAGGGGACCAACGCTTGCAGGAGTTCACCCATGAAACCGGAACGGCAATCCTGACCCTCTCGACGAGTTCGTCAAAGGTCGCCCCGCTCAACAAAGAATGCATGGAGAAGAAGTAAGTGTTGAAAACGGGCGTGAACACCAGTTGATTCACGACGATTTTGGTGGCCAGGCTCAGCAGCTTCGAACTGTAGTTGAAGGACTGGCCCAGGAACATGAACCATCGATAGTTGGGGATGGACGTGAGACTGCCGATGAAGACGGAACGCAGCGCCCTGGACGGCGAGTAGGAATCCTCCTCGGAGGCAGAAATCATCTGGGCGGAAAGATCGCCAAAGAACCAAATCTTCAACGGTCAGCGCGGCATTTCGGTCGAGAGTGGGGACCATACATACCGTGATGGTGCTCAGCAGCTGGACCACATAGGGACGGCGGGCCTGTGCTCGACTGTAGGCACGAAAGGGTCTCCCCACAGGCTCAAGCCACACCCACGACGGCCCTTGAACGGTCACGGTCGTCGGCTCCGACTCAGGAGACTTCTCGACGGCCTGGCCGCTCTTGGACTTGGTGCATCCGTGCCGAGCGCCAGACGGACGGCCTACGGCACGCGACAACACGGGCCCGCGACGGACGAGCGCACGGGCAGAAGTCGTGGGAGTCATGGTGCGGATGCCGTTGTGGCAGTCTTGGGCACGTAAGACGGCATCTTTGGGGTGAAGATTGAGGTATTTCAGCCCGGCGGCGATCAGCGGGTGCGGGTGGACCGCGGCGGGAGCGCGAGTAGTGATTAAGCCGCAGAGCCGAGAGGGACTGCCGCACCGACACAGCGCCACAACGCGCCTGCCTCAGGCCGTGTCGCGTGGAGGGCGCATGGACAGGTCGCGCGCGTCTATGACGCCGCCGCCACCGACATGACTTTGGACGTCAAACAATGGCGACCCGTGCTTCGTCGCCGCCTCTACCCGTGAATCCGACCTGCGACTCTGATTATGGCAGCGACCTGGATAGTGAGCTAGTGCTCGAGGTCCTCTCCGGACTGGAAACCGCGCCTGTCGCTTCCTTGGCCTTGGAAAGCCTCGAGGACGATGCGCCTCACGCTGCCGCCGTCCGCCTTGCGGTCCTGCCGTCGTCGAATCCAGGCGGTAGGTCGCCGTCACATATCAACATCTGCTGCAGCCCGGGCTCAAGGAACTGTGAGACGCGCCTCTACGAGGCCGGCCGAATGCTGACGTGCTGACAGCGCCTAGCTGCCCGGGAAGAGAACGTCGTTGAGCGTCCTGTTGTGGTGGAGGTCGAGCGCAATCGCCCCGCCACGCTCGACGAGAGGTCTCCGCTGGAGCGCTTTCGAACCCCGCCCAAGAAGCCGCTTTCCGTCACGGACATTGTTTCTCCAGCATGGTGCGAGCTGCAGTACTGGTACACGCTGACGAAGCACGGCCGAAAGAGACAGACCCCTGCCATGAAGCAAGGCTCCAAGGTCCACAAGAAGCTCGAGGATCAGGTGCACACAACCGTCGAGGTCACGGTCCAGTCGAGAGAAGATGCCTGGGGTCTGAAAATCTGGAACATCATCCAGGGCTTGCGAACTTTGAGACAGACGGGCCACACGCGCGAGCTCGAAGTGTGGGGCGTCATCGACGGCCAAGTCATAAACGGTATCATCGATGAACTGTCGTACACGTGCCCTGATGAGGGGCTGGAGGAACTCGCTCTCGCTCGGCTCAACAGGCTGAAAAGCCGGCCTCCAGATCAGACGGCGATCTCGCAGTTCTTCCAGCCTCAAGGAGAGGTCGACTTCGGCGAGCTGCATCCGCAGAGCAAGGTCTGGATAACTGATGTCAAGACCCGAGGCACCAAGACCCTTCCCCAAGGATCGTCGATGAGACCCACAATCATGCAGCTGATGATGTACCGCAAGCTCCTGGCAGACCTGGCAGCCGGCTTGGTCGACGCGGAAATCATTTTCAAACGTTATCGACTCCGATCGAACGAAAGGTTCACCGACGCCTTTGTGGCAGAAGTCGGCGGCGTGAGCCTCGGTTCCCAAGGTGACCAGTCCGACGGCCGCGATGTGCTTTTCAGCAGCCAGCAAGATGCCGTGTCGGAGTTGTTGGCTCACAATTCGCTTACACAGCTCTGGGGATTGATGATCCAAGAGTTTCGCAAGACCATTTCAGGTATCGGTCAAGTTCTCCGGGCGGAATTTCGCCACCAGCAAACCGGCGACGTCCTTGGATCGAAGACGCTCGTCTACGAAGAGAGCACGCTCGACGGCTATCTCGCCGAAGAGATGGAGTGGTGGCGTGGCAAGCGGAAAGCAAGAGGCGTCGATATTGAAGAGGCGTTCAAATGTCGCATCTGCGAATTCGCAGAAGAGTGCGAGTGGCGTATAGAGAAGGTTGAACAAATCACGAAAAAACAACCAAAGAAAAGAGGATCTAGGGCGAAATCGGCGGTCTAAGCAGAGATGAAAGCGAGGCAGGAGGGGTACGACCAGACTTGCGCTTTGGAATTGTATTATGGTAGCAACTATAGGTAGACATGAGCAAGATTTCTAGGAAACGAGGTTCCCATCACCGACATGCAGCCGCCTGCTGCTCGATCTCGAATCTTCCGTTACTGTGGGCAATATGAAAGAACTGTAGTGGTATGTAAAGTGCTGAAACGCTGAAAAGCAGTCCATAAGTGAAGAGGAACGTGGATTTCCCTTGTCAGTAAAGTGATGTCCTATTGCAGAGGAATCACTCATCAGTAAAGCGATCTCCTGTATATTGTTCAGCAAGTCTTGCGCTAAACAAATCGTATCGACTGACCTGTATCCACTCGAGTCCCGCCTGCTCCGGTGGCGTCTGGGTGGGCTGTGCTCCTCAATGACCTCCACAATGTCGTCGCCATCGACTCTCCGATCAGTGCTGATTCTCTCCTCGACCAGCACGGAGCGACTGCGGGGACGCGGCTGCGAGGGCGGGGGTGGTGGAACACTTGTACGGTGTTCTTCAACGATTATGTGGTGTGGGCGCGGACTTCTGCTGACTTCGCGAATCTCATGCCTGGAATTGCGGCGACTGCGGCGGGAGCGCGGGGAGCGAGGCGGGCGTTCGCGCACGACTATCTCCTCTTCGCCAGCGATGGCGTTGCGGCCCCCGAGGTTGGCAACTGTAAGAAGCAGCCAGGCGATGAGCAAGAAGCCGGCGACGGAGCCCAAGACGATTCCAGCGACAGTCCCTGGGGCGGGACCGGAATTGAGACCCTGGTACGAGAGAGGAATGTAACCGCCGCTCGAATCGGAGCCCTGGCGCGGGGTGAGACGGTCGTATGAATTGGCGGGAAGCGAGTCGGCGGCGGGAGCGGAACGCGGCTGGAAGCCGGCGGCGGCGCCGTCGAGAACTCGAGCGCGCCCTATCGCAGGCATGGTCGTGTCCTCCCGCTAGCGGATCTTTGGAGAGACGGTGGTGAAGGCAGCCACGGGTCGGTGATAACCGGGCGCGGTCCCTATCAGGTCGCGGAATCTGGGCTTTCAATTGAAAGTAATACGAAGCGGCACGGTGTAGCACGCCGACGGGAAGAGCGACGCGCTTTTGCGCGCGGAACTGGCGAAGGCGGTAGCAGAGGGCGGTGGTGTTTAGGGTAGCAGCGCGGGCGGAGGAAGCAAGTGCTACGAGTGCAGTGACGCAATGATTGGTGGCTGGGAGTCGCGAAAAGCGTGGCTGCAGAACCACCTCCCCAGCCTGTTTCCCTTTCAGCGTCCGCACGAACCCGGACGGCCTATGCAGGCTTCTGCACACGATGGCCTCGGCCTCAAAACCCACGTGGTTGAAAGCGTTAGAAAGCCGCACCTGCGATCTCCCTTCCCGCCTCCGGATCGGCCCCGTCTCCGCAGGAACAGCGGGCACTGACCCTCTGGCGCCGCCGATCCTGCCCTACCATCTTGACTTTCCGCGCTACGGAGTCTTATTGTCCATTCGCGTCTACATGAATTTCTATTTTCTGGACAGTTTCTTTCTTAGCCAATGTCTCATCAAGCAAGCTGTCTTCAAAGCTCGTATTCAGGAGGGGGCTGGAAGATGTACGAAAGCAAGCACAAGGGATTTCCAGCACACAGGAAAGCAGAGACGTGGTGAATTTGTCCATCATGAGTATGGTGAGACCAGTGATTTTGCGTTGGCTATGACTTGGGATGAATGCTGTCTAATTCATCTGCTTGCCTGTACAAAGATGGGCAGCTGGAGATGGTGGCGATATGAACCGAAAAGCAGCCACAGCTACGACAGGATAAAACGAATGCAGTGAGGTACAGGGGGGTATTGCAGCCGACGGCTAGCGTGAATTTATTTTTCGCTCATACCATGGGTAGTTGAAGCTATCATCTGAATGTAAATGTGGAATTGATAGTTGTACATTCACTGAGGCATACTTACGCTATGTTCTGGGGCCCTGCTATTCTTCGCGCTAGCCATTGGCTGCAGTACCCTTCTACATGCCGCTAAAAGCTATCGTGAATTTCTTTTCGCCAATATCATGGAAAGTTGTCATCCGGACAGAAGTGTAGGTATAATTGTAAATTCCACTTTCAACTCGTAAGAATAATTGCTGGGGCTCTGCTATTCTTCGGGTTAGCCTTCGCGAAATCCCTCTGTAGCAGCATAGCATTCCATGGAAAGGACAGCTGATATGTGACCGTCGTAACGGCGTTAGCCGATATTGGCCACCGGTGTTGTGTGGCGGACCAAGGCACCACCGCAAGCCTCTGGCCCAAATCAGGGGCTGTCCATCCAGAGGATTAAGGTGACACGCAAGGGAAATTCCTCTGGACTGCAGACGCTCGCTAAGGCCACAATGTCCGCGCAGGCTTGGCGCTCCTCCGGATGCTTGGCTCCACGTTGCCGCCCCGAGAGGCGACTCAACGATGCAGGGCGGTGCCGTGAGATCCGGCTTCTGGCTCGCTAGAGGCGCGGCCGGAGGCTGCCCTGGGGGAACGTCGCGCGGTACCACGGGTGGTCACTGAGCCAAGGCGCGTCCGGAGCAGTCGAGCCCCAAGAGCTGCTTGACCGCAAGCGGCTAGTGGCACGCGCATTCCATGTCCGCTCCGCCGCAATGCCGAGAGATTGTGACACTCCCCCCCATCTTGCGACGCGTTAGCTCGCCGCTGTCCACTTCTCGTGCTCGCTTTCTCGACGCTCCTCGCTCCTCTTATCCGGCGCTGCTCTCTGTTCTCCTTCTGGCACTGCTTTCACGAATCCCGCTGCGCCGCAACCACAGCAAAGACCCAGCGTTGTCGCATACCCGACTGCCGCCAGATTCCGTACCAGCTGCGCGTCGCATACCACCAGTAACGAGAGTCTTTGGGGCGCTTTTCCCCCCTCCCGCAGAACATCGTTTAATCCCAAGGCGCAATGTCGCAAAAATTTGTGGGCACCCTCTCGCAACGCCCTGCAACCAAACGAGACCATTTATATTGATCGTGAATAGGACGCTCCTCCCCCTGGCTATCCCCAACAGCCGCCGCCAGCTGCTTATGGACCTCCGCCCTCCAACTACTCAACGCCCCCACCCCAGGGCGCCTACGGCTCGCCTCCGCCTCAAGGGTATTATGGAGCACCTCCGCCCCAAGGATACTACCCTCCCGACCAGCAGCAGCAGATGTACGGTCCGCCGCCGGGTCAGATGCAGTACCAGCAAGGATATCCGCCCCAGACGGTCTACGTGGAGGAGAAGAAGAGCGGCTCAGACGGCATCTTCACCGGTCTATTAGCCGGTCTGGCCTGCTGCTGTTGCTTGGACTGTCTCTTCTAAATCAGGAAACGGCAGGTTGGTCGGTTAGGGGCAAATGGTGAAATTGGCGTTGGCGATTTGTTATTACGCTCCGGCCGGCGCGCCCGAGTCGATGTTGCTAAACAAGGCTTCTTCAACAATCTCATTGGATGAAACGTTGGGATGTCTTTCATAATCTGTAATGTCATTGCTGCAGCCGGACAGAGATCCCGGCTCACCGTTACGCCGGCCATTTCAAAAAACTCCAGACGCCCCATCGCATGCTGATTCGTACCCGGGGCCGCGGTTCCTAAGAAACGTCCATCTTCTCACCGGGGGTATTTTCTTCCGCTTCGCCTTCTTCCATTTCACTTTCGTTCCCGACCTCGCCAGACTCCATCATATCGGCGTCCCGCTCTCTGCCTTCGTTCTGGCTGTCGTCGTCCCTCCTGGCGGGACTGCCAGCACCCCCGAAGCTAGCAGCTGGGCTCGGAGCGGAAAGCAGGCCTCTATGCACGGCGAGCTGGCTTCCTTGGGCGGGATTTGGCGTTTGGCCCCCGAAGTCTGGGCGCGGGGTGCCGACGACGCTCGTCTCTCCCTTTGCACTGCTGCCCTCGCCGCCTTCGTCCAGACCTTCTTCGCCTCCCTCCATGCCCTCCTTGCGCTCGGCCTCCTCCTTCTCGTCGCGGATGAGCCGGAGCATCTGGCGGCCTTCCTCGACGATCCTGCCAAACTGCTCCCTCCTCTCCGCCCACGTCTGGGCGTAGACCCTGCTCTCTTGCTCCAGCTCGGCGATCTCAGATTCCAGCTTGTGGAGCTGCGTCGTCTGGTCTTCGCGCGGACGCAGCATGCGGTTGCTCGTTATGCGTTCGGCCAGCTCGTCGTACGTCTTCCTGCGGGCCAAGGTCGCGCGTGCGGCATCCAATTGGACCCGTAGCGATGCGGTGCTCTCGCGGATCGCGGCGGCCGTCGCTTCAATCTTGGCCTTTTCCGCGGCGTAGCGTTTCCTCTCAGCCTCGTTGCTGTTGCGTAGGAGCTGGATGCGGACGACGCTGTCGGCCAGAGCGGCAAAGTCGAGTAGCATGTCGGTGCGCCAAGCCTCCCGCTCGGCGGCCTGGCCCGCGCGCGCGGCATTTTGGTCTTCGTCGGCCGGAGTGGCATCTGGCGGAGGGGTCGGGAGGGCGGCGGGAGGGGCGTATATAGGCGAGTCGGGCGTGAGGAGACGTTTGGTGATGCGCTGGAACGGACGCTCTTCGATGCGCAAGAGTCGCGACTTGTGGATTTGATCTGCGCGTGGTCAGGAGCCATCAATGGCGCAGTGGGAGCCAGGGGGAGGTACCCTCGTCGGCCTGGTCGAGCAGGCCATAGTCTTGCGACGACATGGTGGAAAACGCGGGGGTGAGCGAGTGGACGGATGCTGCGCAGCAGTGCGCGACTGCTGCAGTAGGTAGGTTCGCCGGAATAACGTCGGAGGTGCGGCCCGCCTAGTATTTAAAGACGTCACCCGTCCCCTTTGGCATCCGTTCCTGCCTGCTTGGCCGTGGGAAAGGCTTTGTGTGCCCGCATTCTGCTGCAACCGTCCACCGGGAGCTCCTTTGAAACACACTCTTGACTGCTGCCAAATATCAACCGTTGGCCCTCCCGCGCCGGCACGCCGCTTCCACATGGAGCTTGCTGCCGCACCACTCGGCCGCGAAATCCGCCCACGCTACATAGCTACGACGCCTTGAACCGCCCGTCCACCTTCGCCGCACCCGACATCATATTTCAGCCCCACTGGCCGCCATGCCCGCCCCCTCCCTGCTGGACATGGTCAAGCGGCGCTTGCAGCGCAGCGTCGACCTCGTCGTCGACGTCGGCGACATTCCGTTCCACGTGCTGGAGACCGTCTTGAAGAAGATCGAAAACCCCAAACAGCTCCGCGAAATCGAGGCCAACAGCCCCCACATCGCCGAAGACACCGGTCCGTTGTGGTTGAACTTTATCAAACGCGACATACAGAATTGGGAGCAGAAGCCGCACAAGCCGCGCAACCCCACTTTGTGGTGCAAGGTCTACTACAAGCTGCGGCGTGAGCAGGAGGAGGAGATTGTGAGGCAGCAGGAAGCCTTGAGGGCTGCCCTAGCCAAGACGGAGCAGGAGCGCAAGAAGAACACTAGCACGCTGCTTCACGGTGCTTTCGATCCGGTCCAGCATCGCCGCACGCACACGACGTCGGGCCCGTCGCTGACGAGGGATCCGCGCAACTATACGTACATGCCTGGAGAGTCGAAGAAGAGGCTCACCGGTCGCGGCATCATGGCCAAGATTCAGCATCAGGCCCAGGCCAGCCTGACGGCCAAGAAGAGCAATTCGCCGATGAACGTGCCGACTCACCTCCTCGGCAGCCGGACCAAGACGATGACTGCGCCACCAAGCATGATAGCACAGAAGAGTCGAGCTCCGCAGCCCATCGATCGGGGCAAGCAGGCGCCGTCCAGAACTCCCTTCCCGCCACGTTCAGCATCCACGCCTGGCGACACGGTTCGAAAGCAGAGAGAAGAAGCCGAAGCGAGGCTGAGGGCGCTGACGAACGGAACCACTCTTCCCCCCTCGGCCAAGAAGACGGATGGTGCGGGTGGTAACGTGACGGCGGGAGCTCAGGCGACCGCCCCAGCAGCAGCCGGAAGCGTCGCGCGCCCCTTGAAACGGAAGGCGGAGACCAACTGCCTAAGGCCCTCGAAGAAGAAGTAGGATATTCCTTTTGTGCACTTGAATCATTTATCTGGACGAGCATGGCGTTGGCGGGTTATCAAGCATTTACGGGTCAGTAGTTACACGGCAAAGTTTTCTGGCGCAATGGGAAAGGATACCCCGATTTCAAAGGATCAAACCGGCGTTTTCAGAGAGCTTTAGAAGGGAGTAGAGATGGAGCAAGTGCCATGAAACTTGTTCGATTAGACCGGGGAGAAAAGAGCAGACCTGCCATGTGCTTTTGGCGACCGTCTATCTGAAAATGTGGATCGTGCTCGCTGTCCGTGCTCGTGCATAGCTGAAGGTTACCCTCCGCGCGAGTCGAAGCTGGTGTGGAGCCCCACACCGAAAGGTTTCCCGGCAGCACCATCTTCCTTCAAGAGCTCGTGTGGTCCATCCTACGCTCGTTTGTCGCCGACGAGATGCGACTTCATGCGGTGCCGCCGCGCAGGGCGAGGACAAGGTGCAGCGTGGCGCCGCCCTCGAGGTTGTACTCGGCGGCCGTCTTGTCGTCGCTCCTGCAGCAGATTGTCAGTCGCAAATGCGCGGGCATACAGCGAAGTTACGCACATTTGCTTGCCGCCGAAGATCAGACGCTGCTGAACCGGGGGGATGCCTTCCTTCTCTTCGACACGCTCCTTTATGCGCGAGACCTGTGAAAAGCAGCGCGATCAGCGCGACGCCGCATACGAAGCATGCGTGATGACGGTACCTTGTAGTCGGGCTCAATGTCGAGCTCGATCTCCTTGCCGGTCAGAGTTCGCACCCTGTGGGCGCGGTTAGCCAGCGTAGTGGGGGCGGGGCAGCGACCTACTTGATCTGCATGGTGGCGGCGACGTCGGTGTGTGTATGGGGGCACGCGGCGGACGAGTGTGGATGAGCGCGTGCAGTGGGCACGACGGCACGGTGATTCGAGTGTGGTGGTAGGTGTTGCGGTAGGAGAGGCAGCGGGTGTTTGGTGGTAGTTTGAGCGCAGGCAGCACGTCAAGCTTGTGTCCGAGCGTCAATGCTGGCGGGGTTCCGCTCGCTCTCCGCTCGGCCACTCACCGTCACCTCCGCCGCCCGCTGCTGTGACCACCTCGGGTTCCGCGCTTTCGCTTATCGTCATTCCGGTGGGCTCGCTTTGTCTTTGGGTTCAGTATTCCTGAGCTGACAAGGCAAAGCTGCCGAAGCATCACTCGGGGATTCTCGCTCATTCGTGGTCTTCCGCCTTGTCCTCAAGCTAATCGTCACCAGTTTACCTATCCATTTCATAGTCCCCTCTCGCGGGCGATGGCTAACAAGGGATAGCAAGGGTTCAAAACGGGGGTTGGCTGTGCCCATGTGAATGATGTGATGGGCTACGACTGAGCATAAGTTCCAGGGCTTGTTGCCTGTCAAGGCATTTAGTCCATGCCAAAGGTCCGTGAAGCCATCTGAAGAATTGCAATCCCTCGAGTAGTCTAAAAGAAGAGTCCGCTTTGAGATTGATTGTCTAGAATTTGAACCTGGAACTCCCACCGAAATGCTACTGCTACGGCATAACGGCCTATACTTCTTCTCTACTATTCTAATAAGCACCGTCTCACCCTTTACCGCACCACTACGCACGCCGGCTCGATGAAGATATATCGAGTAGCTGCTTACGCTCCGTGATGTGAGTCCGGTCGGGATCCGCGTTGGTAAATCAGGAGTAAACTCTAAATCTTATCAGAATACTCAAACGCAACTCTTACGTCGTGCAGATCGAGGTTTTTAGAACAAAATATTCATTTTTCACGTTGACTGGTGTCTAGAAGCTCAATTACTCGTATTAATAAAACCAAGCTTAGATTTATCTTTTGTAGGTAATTTAAACTCCGCTACGGAATATCAATACTAATTCGTCTCATTCGCTTCCGAGTGATGGGGGATTCGTAGACTCTAGAGATCGCTAGTAGTAGCAGCGCAAGCAAAATTATTAATTTTACTACTTCATAGTTACTCGCGTTACTGGTAATCTGTAAGGCTGTGCCTCACCAGTAAGCCAGCCAGCCCCAGTAAGCCAAAAGGTATGGCTACGACTGTGGCTACGACTGCTGCTATCGCAGACAGTCGCTGGCTGGTTGACTGATTACTTGCGGTGCTGCCTCAGCAGGCGGCCCAGCACCAGTGGATCGCCTGAGCCACACCGGGGACCAGGCGGCGGGCCGCTGGAGGCACGCCAAAGCCGGCAGGCCTGGAAGTCTCAGGCAGACATAGCATAATTTTACCAGTAGTAGTGCTCTCAAGTAATTTTAGAATCTTTATAATTGATATCTAGATAATACTCCTAAATAGTAGACGGTTTAATTTTCTTTTTACTAACTTTAAATAGATAGAAGTATACATTTTGGTATGAGGATTATTTATACTTTATTTTTTTTAATACGAGCCTAATTTAAGATGTACCTCAATTCTTAATATTTACTCAAGAGCAGAGAAATACTCCTCAGATAGAAGGCTCTTCGACTGGTAACCCGAAGGTATCGAAAAGTCATGTCGATGGCACACCCACTGAAAACTTGCGGCGGTTGCGGAAAGGAAAGAGCTGAGCCGGGCTTGAAATGATGGCAGTTGATATGATCGCTTATCAAGTAGCAGAGAGATTTCCGGGGTCGCTTCGGTCGGGAAGCTGCAGCTTGCGGGGAACGACACCAATGAGGGATGAGCCTTCTTCCCTGACATCACCTCGCTCTCGATGATAAGGGTATAGCAGCAATTGAAGTGTAAACTAGCTACTACTATCTTCATTGCAACCCAGGAAGCAAGGCCGAACCTCCACTATCGACTGCCCCAGGCTTAGGTTCTAAGAGAAGAGAACAGAGCTGAAGGCGCGGGTGACAGGGGTGCGGGATCTCTTGAACTCCTGCGGGAGATTCGATTCGCTAGGCATCCAATTGATCTCGGGGGACGAGAGATGCGACGGTGTCCTGAGTTACCTTCCGCATCGACTCGATCTAAATTTAGGGTTTAACTGGTGCGACAATGCGGTGTGTCTATGGGTTCGTTACCGCCCTCCGTCTCACGCGCAGCAGAAGAAAAGAAGCAAACGACTGTATGGACTGGAGGGGCAGAGCGTACAACCAGGCAACCTCTGCTGCGGTCTTGTGGCGGGATGCAGTGTGCGTTTGTTGGGTGCAGGTTTCGCGTCCACAAGAGCTGAGTAGAAGGACGGCAACGAGTAATGGTTCGGACTCCGAAGCTCTTTCTGCGCTGGCCGGGCTTCCCGGCACTCGGGGAACCCACTAGCCCCCACCGTGGCCCTGCGCGCTGCTAGCGGCCGTCCAATGGGCAGCGACGCGACACGAAGCTTTTGTAATACGGCACCGTGAGTGGACTGGCGGCTGGAGCTGTCAGGAGCTTGGGCCTGGCTGCCATGTCGTCAACACGTTCCTCCCCGGCGCCATCCCCACCCCGCCTTTGTAGCGTATAATAATTCGTCGCTCCCGTCGCACTGCCAGGCCAGAGATCTCCGCCAGCTTCCCAAGCTTCCCGTCTCGAACAATGGCCTCCGCCACCGGAATCCCCGAGCAGCATCTAAGCTCCGCCAACAACGGCCACGGTGAGCAGGAACCGCTGCTCGGCCGTCCTGGCGATGCCTCGCAAAAGGAGGGCAAATCGCTGGCCTGGAATCTGGTCCTCGGCACCGGCATCATCGCGCAAGCCGGCATCTGGATCGTGAGCCCCCCAAACCGGTGCCGTCGTCCTGTCCCAACCTTGCTGACACTTGCAGCTCACTGCCATTGTGTGGGCCGGCATTCTGTCCCACGACTTGATACTCTTCTCTGCTCATCCGGTAACTGATCCCCCCTCGTCGTTTCGTTTCTGGCCCACGTGCTGATGCCTGCTCAGCTGCTCAACTCTGCTGGGGTGTTGCTCATCACCCAAGCCGCCCTCATCTTGCAACCCACACACACGCCGGACCAGAAGCGCCACGGCACCTACGTCCATTCCGTCCTGAACCACCTTGGCGTTCTCGCATTGCTCTCTGGTCTCGTCGTCATTGAGGTGAACAAGGAGCGCGGTGGCCTGGATCATCTGGAGTCTCCACATGCTATCCTCGGTATCATCACCTACGTCTTCCTGGTGCTGCAGGTCATCGTTGGCTTCACCCAGTTCTTCACGCCTGGAGTCTACCGGGGTGTCGACCGGGCGAAGAAGATCTACAAGTACCACCGATTCTTCGGCTACGTGACGTTCGTGCTCGCACTCGTGACCATTGCAGCTGCGACCCGGACTACCTTCAACGTCAACGTCTTGCACATCCAACTCTGGGCTGTCATCGTTGCATCCCTCATCACTCTTGCCGGCATTGTTCCGAGGATCAAGAGACAGAAAATCGGCGTGTAGAGGCATTTACGCTTCCCGGACGATCCGATAAAAGCTGTCGGATAGTTTTATTTTCCATGGACCAGATCAGTACCATGACTTCCGCAGACTTCAATCTCCTGTGAGGGGGGTTAAATGGTGGAGTCATAGAATCAAAAACATTTCTGCGCTTATTCACTGGATGTCAAATCATTTTTGGTTGTGTGAAACACCCGCGGAACGCAAAGTTGTGGAATGGTGACTACTTTTCTTTCTTGGTGCTATGCGTTTACATGTGACTTTTGTCAGGCATGAGAAACATTTCCTGGACGGCTCTGTTCAGTAGTTTCAGCGTGGACATTACGATTTTATATTTCACCTGCCTTTCCACTGATATCGTAGCCGAAAGCTAACGCAAAGATAGAGGCCTTAGAACAAGGTGTATTTACAACACCTTCTTGCCGCTGATTACCAGCATGGAGAATGGCAGGGCCTCTAGATGAATAACCATGTCTAAGTAGAAAGTATCGGGTTAAATATATCAGCACGTGTAAGAAAGAAATTCGAGCATGTTTGTATTCTAGATGTAGATACGCATCAAGGTAAATAATATCCTGTCTTACACGGCGGTGTTTTTTTACACGATAGGTTGCTTCTGACAATTGCCCTTTACTATGAACGACACACATTGCCCACGCAACTCCAATGTGATCGTGGCTATCGTCCGGACTTGAACTCAATTCTACATTCACGCCCGACAGCTGCTTCAACTACTCAACGTTGGAGTACGAAGAGCCGTGCATCATAATTATCTAGAATACAAGGCCGATGTGGGCTTAGTCCCACCTCTGAGTGTACATAAATTTTGCTAGTCGCACGCCCCCTAGAGGGTAATCTATTATGGCTTCAACACCCATGACACTAGAAATATCAGCTAGCCTTCGGCTGACGTCCAGAATTCATGGTATTCCCTGATATTATCGTGCCAGCCACTGCAAGAGAGCCTCTTCTCGAAATTTGCTGCAGGCGAGGCAACGAATCATACCGGTAGCTCAATCGGATTCTTCGCCATTGCTCTCGATGAGACCCTCCAAATCTTTGAGCCCCTTGGCGAGCCTCCTTCTGGGTCGGTCGCCGTTGTCTTCATCCGACTCCGAGTGGCCCCAGCGCTTCGCACCTTCCTGGACGGCCTCGAGATCGGCAGCCAACTCTCTACGCTCTTTGATCTGGCGGGCCTTTTCGATCGAGTAGCGCCCCTCCATGCCGACATCTTTCAGCATCTCCTTCAAGTGGTTGATCTTGGCCTTGGGCGTCTCGAAAGGCTTCAGTTCTTTCCCCCAAACCTTGCGGACGCCACACTTGAGTAGCCAGTCCTTTAGCCGCTTGATTTCGGCTTCATGCGGGTCAATTTCTTTGGCATCCTTGGATTTACTCTTGCTGGTGGCAGGCTTGGAGCCTTTGGCAGAAGTCCCTCTTTTTTGCTGCTTCTTTTTGGGCGGCTCATCTATCAAAACAGACATGTCACTGTCAGAGTCGGAAGCCTTGGCCTCCTTGGTTGAGCTTATCGACTTGCCGTTGCCAACGTGGGCTGACGTGGGCTGCGAGCTTCCTTCACGGCTGGAAGACGGGCGCGGCGCCGGGGAGGTGTCACCTTGGTCGTCCGAATCATCTTCAACGACGCGAGGCTTCTTGGCGAGCCTCTTGGGCGCGGGCTCCGGGGACTTTATCGCGTCGCTGTGAAGAGCTTCCTCCTCGTCGGACGAATTGGCCGTCTTTTGGCGCTTCCGCGCCTTGGGCTTGCTAGCGGAATTGGCCTTCTTGGTCGAAGGCTTGCGTTTCTGAGGAGCGGCGGCGGCGGCGGGCTTGGGGGCTTTCGCACGTGGCACCTCAGGCTCCGCAGGCTCTTCGCGTTCCTGCACGCTCTGCGCGGCCGGGTCAGGGCGTGAGCGGCGCGGAATGAGGTAGATGATTCACATACGACTTGATCGGTGATGACATTCTCGCTGCGGCCTTTCCAGGCCGGATCGTTCTTGAGGAAGCCGTCGGGTAGGCTTAAGCGGTCTTCGACGGACTTGCGCACGCGTCTGAGAGTCAGGTTTTGATGGTCGCCAGAAAGCCAGAGATCGCGCACCGCGCTGCGCAGGGCGTGTTCGATCTCGGCATCGGGCGCGATAGCCGGTACCGGCTCAGCATCGCTGTCTGACATGGGGGGGAACCGCGGAAGCTGCGACGCGTGAGGCAGATGTAGTGCGGAGACGGACGGGGTCTCGAGGTAAGATCGCCCACGGAGCCCGATGCGGGTTAGCGCAACGTGCAGGCGACGCGCAGGTCCAAGGCACGGCGCGCGCGGGTGCTTGGTGGAGGTGCAGAAGGAAGATGGCATTTGCTAAGTTGCGCATCCGCCGCCATCGCCGATTGCTTGGTACCGTCAGGCACTGCCGTCGTGGACCCGCACTCGCTGCTTGTCGCAGAAGCAGCCTTGGCCGCTGCGCAAACAATGGCTCGCCGCCCGGCTGCGTCATCGCCCGCGCGCCAGGTGCAACCTCCGTCGGCGTCGCCCAGTGGTCGCGGCCACGAGGGTCTTGCCTGTTGTTGCTGAAAATAAAAGTGGGCGCGGGCCTCGGGCTTGTGCGCCGCGCAGACGTCAACCGGCATCACACCGCGTTGTTGCCTCTTCAGGTTCCCTAGGAAGTCAGCGCGCGCGCCGGACTCGTGTGCCCTTGCCCTGGCTTGCTTGCTGCAGCCCTTATTAGCATCATCCCGCCTCACGCTCCGGATCCAGAGCCCAAGCTTCCCCAGAACGTCGACGCCCGTGGAAGTTGCGAGAAAATCGAGAAAGACCGTGACGCTTGGTCTTCGCCCCAAGCTCCAGACCCGCGCGCCCAGCCAAATATCACTCTGACGACACTCGCCTGTTTCCCACCCCCCGCCCAACAACACCGTCTTCGCCCCGACTGCTGCAAAAAAACACCCGCCGTCCGCCCTCCAGCGCCAAATTTCTCGAGCGACCCCGCCGCCCTCCATTTGCGCGCATCCCGCACCACCGCCATGCCGTCGGCCAGCGAAGAGCCCAGGTCGGACAACGGCCGTCTGCTGCTCGTCTCCAACCGCCTGCCCATCACCATCAAGCGCTCCGACGAGGGCAAATATGACTTCTCCATGTCTTCGGGCGGCCTGGTCAGTGGCCTGAGCGGCCTGTCCAAGTCCACCACCTTCCAATGGTACGGATGGCCGGGTCTCGAGGTGCCTGAGAACGAAACCCCCACACTCAAGAAGCGGTTGAAGGAGGAGTACAATGCTATCCCGGTCATGCTAGACGATGATCTGGCCGACAGGCATTACAATGGCTTCTCGAGTGGGTCCTCTTCGCCCCTGCGCTGACCACCACATCCCAGCCGCTGACCCCCCGCCGATCAGATTCCATCCTCTGGCCCCTCTTCCACTACCATCCCGGTGAGATCACGTTCGACGAATCGGCTTGGAATGCGTACACCGAAGCCAATCGCCTGTTCGCCAAGGCAATCGCCGCGGACGTTCAGGACAACGACCTCGTGTGGGTCCACGACTACCACCTCATGCTCTTGCCTGCCATGCTCCGCGAGGAGATTGGCAAGACAAAAAAGAATGTCAAACTCGGCTTTTTTCTGCACACTCCGTTCCCCAGCAGCGAAATTTACCGCATACTGCCCGTCCGTAACGAGATTCTGCTCGGCGTCTTGCACTGTGACCTGATCGGCTTCCACACTTATGATTACGCCCGCCATTTCCTCAGCAGTTGCTCAAGGATACTGTAAGCCCGCTCAACCCCGAGGGTGATTGGAGTTGAACCGCCGTGCTAATTCTTTGACTTTCCCAGCGGCTTGGCCACGACCCCCAACGGTGTCGAGTTCCAGGGCAAGGTCGTCACGGTCGGTGCATTCCCGATCGGCATCGACCCGGAGAAGTTTGAAGAGGGCCTCAAGAAACCCAAGGTCCAGGAACGCATTGCCACTCTGGAGCGCAAGTTTCAAGGAGTCAAGTTGATCGTGGGCGTGGATCGTCTCGACTACATTAAGGGTGTCCCCCAAAAGCTACACGCGCTCGAAGTGTTCTTGACGGAGCATCCCGAGTGGATCGGCAAGGTGGTGTTGGTCCAGGTCGCCGTGCCCAGCCGCCAGGACGTCGAGGAATATCAGAATCTACGGGCGGTCGTCAACGAGCTGGTCGGACGGATCAATGGCAAATTTGGTGAGTAGACCTCCCGTCCTCGAATCGATCGAGTCCATTCGCTGATGACGCAGGCACCATCGAGTTCATGCCCATCCACTTCATGCACAAGTCGGTGTCGTTCGACGAGCTCATCGCGCTGTACGCCGTGTCCGACGTGTGCCTGGTCTCGTCGACTCGCGATGGCATGAACCTGGTATCGTACGAGTATATTGCCACCCAACAGAAGCGCCACGGCGTCATGATCCTCTCCGAATTCGCTGGCGCCGCCCAGAGTTTGAACGGCAGCATCATCGTCAATCCGTGGAACACCGAGGAGCTCGCAGACGCTATTCACGACGCGGTAACCATGGGCGCGGAGCAGCGCGCGTTGAACTACCAGAAGCTGGCTAAATATGTCAACAAGTACACCAGGTAAGTCGCGCGAACTGTCGACTTGGTCCATGCGGAATGGCTGACAAAAGTACGCAGCGCTTGGTGGGGCCAGTCGTTTGTCAGCGAACTCACCAGGATCTCCGAGCAGGCTGAGAAGAAGTTGAACGTGCGCCGAGGGTCTCTGCTTGACAATGCTCCCGAAAACGGCGAGGACGGCGCGGCCAAGACGGAGCCTGTCCAAGCCGAATCTTGAGAATTGCTGACGGATATGGATGCGGGACTGGTTGAGCATGCATAAGGGCGTACGGATAGAAAATGTGGCACGATTGCATGAAGCTTGCACAGCACAGGATGGGGTTTAGGAGGACATCCCCTCTCATGGTATAGCTGCCCGTTGCAGGCGCTGGCGTCAAATTGTGGTATACAGTAATTAGACCGTGCAAGCGACCTTTCTTTTCTTTGCAAGCTGCACGAAATCGTATGGAAAATTACAGGATTGGTGGTTCCCGTGCGTCGTTCCAATTGACAGGGCGATTCGGAGATGCCAGCGGAAAGCACGGGCCACATTCCCGCTCCCGGGGTGCCGTTCTGATGTCGAAAAGTGCATCTGAAGCTTGTCACTCCAACCGCCGCCTTCTCCGCGAACGCCGCAATCGCGCCATCGTTGAAGCGAAATCGAATTCGATTGCGCCCGCGCTCCGCCCTTTCGACGCCGTCACCACCCTTCTCGTCGCGCTCCTGCTCGTACGATGCCGACGCCCGGGAACGCATATCGCCAATTCACCGGCGTTGTCGTGTCGGCCGGCAAGATGATGAGGACGGTGAAGGTGCGCATACCGGGTCAGAAATGGGACAAGCACATTCGCAAGGTGGGGCACCTCTACGATCCTTTGCCACTTCAGTTCCCGGCGCTGACAGCTCACTAAAGGACTTTCCTGCGCCTTACCACGTCCTCGTTTCGGATCCTACCGAATCTGCCAGGGAAGGAGATGTTGTCACTCTGCGGAACGGGTGGAGGACATCAAAACAGGTGCACCACGTCGTCACGAGCATTGTGGCTCCGTTCGGGCCCGCGATTTCCGAACGACCACCGATACCGACAGAGCAGGAGCGGCAGCAGCAGCTCCTCCGGGCGCAGCTGGAGAAGGACCTCAGAAAGGCGGCATCGGGCAGGAGTGTGTCAAAACAGCGCATCCGGGAGATTGCTCGAGATGAGACGCGGCTGCAGGAGCTTCCGGAGAACCTTGCGGCGGCCATAGTGGAGGCCGGAGGGCCTCGCCCCGCTGAGAGAGGCGAAGAACAGACGCAGATGCCTTCGATTAACGTTCGGGCAAGGCAGAACGTGGCCGCCGCCGCGCAGTACACGGAAAAGGGTCTCAAGAACGAGAAGCAATTGGAGCGGGTTCAAAAGGCGGCCGGATCCGTGGCTGAGGACGTGGCGAGAGGCGGCAAGGCCATCTAGAAGGGATCAAGAGCGGGAAACATGGCTCGAACAGTGTACTACTACAAATCGGATGGATGGAGACAAAGGTCTACATGGAACCATGAGATGGTGGGGCAGCGGAACACGCCGTGGAGAGACGGGAAGCAATCCATATCATAAAATGTGACCAATCGCCATCCCAAACGACTCTCTCATCAAATCTACACTTTTCAAAACATAACAGAGTTTGAAACGAAACTTTAGCTTGTGTATTACAGTAGATACCGATCAAGATAAAAACGAATACATTAACGACCCGGTTCAAGACAGTGTTTATATTCGGCGAGTGTACATTAGGGCAATTGCAAGCAACCCATTTGAAATAAGCAGCGAACAGGACATCAGCTAAAGTGGTAGATCAGAACGCTACACAAATCACGGGAGCTGGCCGCGGAGCAAAACGAACATGAAGGAGATACGTTTGGTAGTTTGCCCATATCAAGGATTCTTGCATGGATCAATAGCAAACTGGTGCGATTGGCTTTGTCCATTAGTTTCACAATAAAATCGTGCCGTGGTCAGGTTTCCCGAGTAACGTTACTTAAGCGAAGAAGGGAATGATGTCTTTGGGCCAGCAGGCAGGACACCACTTTCTGCGCACGCTGTAGCCTGCGCGCCAAACGGTGCTTTGACCCGTGCCTTCGTCTTCAGCACAAAGCACTTTCGCATCCTCGCCGCGCACGCTGCGCAGCCGCCGCCGACATGTTCATGCTACGGAATGGTATGCACGCCTGCACCTGCCCCACCGCACCCCTCCTTCACCTGGGCAACCGAGAGTTTGCGATGCGATCGCCTGCTAACCCTCTTGGGCCACAGTCAGCAAGTACCTCTTCGGCGACAGCTCCAAAGAGTCCATCGTCGAGGTCCCCCAGGGCCAGCTCTATCTCGTGCGCCCGCTTTCCGTCAAAGGCTACTCCGAGCTCATCTTCAAGGACGCCGCCGCCTCGATCCGCCGCACCGGTCAAGACTTCCAGTACCAGCTCGTCATCCAGCGCGCATACGAAGAGGGCGAGCGCGAGCTGCTCGGCGAGGACGAGGAAGAAGACGGCGCCGCGGAGGGCCTAGGCGCAGAGAAGGACGAGCGCACTTTCCTGCTCGACGAGGCCCTGCGCTTCCGAACCGACGTGAGGCAGACGGGTGAGAAGGTATTCGCCTGGAAGGACCTCAGCGGCGACGAGGGAGACCTCTGGGAGTTTGTCTGCGACAGCTCCGTCCAAGCTCCGACCATCGCGACGTTCGAAGTCGTCGCCGTCCAGTGCCAGTACGAGCGCAAGTACCGGAGGAGCCACCAACAAGCCACCGAGCAGGACCTCCAGCAGTTTTCCTTCGAGGAAGAAGCCATTCCTGACGCGAGCCCGGTGTCCAGCCCCAGGATACGCTCCCCCCTCGCGTCGCCCGACATCGCAAGGTCCAGCTTCAGCCTCGACCGGCCGACCACCATCGACACGATGGTTTCCAAGCCCGCGCCCCAGCCCGCCACCCCGTCCAAGGCCGCAAAGGCCACCGCCGCCCCCGCGGCCCGCGCGCAGCCCGAGAGCCGTGAGGTGCTCGCGAACGAGACTGCCGAACTGCACTTGTTCGATTTCGAATCCGGCGCCTTCATCCTCCAAGACCCCAGCGTCAAGGTCACCGTTTCCGAGATCGGCAACTGGAAGTACTGGCTGCAGATCAGCGGCGAAGGAAAGGAATGGCTCGGCCAGGCCATCGTGCCGGACATCAACCCGGTCTTCAATTTCGAATACCTCTCGTTCATCTTCAACCACTACACCGAGGACGGGTCCGCCTACTCCTGGCTCCTTCGCTTCAGGGACAACGAGACGGAGGAGAGGTTCCAGGGCGGCCTCATGCAGGCCCTGTGGGAGCACCTCAACGAGACCAAATGGCACAAGGCCAAGGATGAAGAGCGCGATTACGTCACGGATGCCTTCCAAGACTTGACGATGGAGGACTACGACGAAAAGGCCGAAGAGGAAGAAGACGAAGAGGAGGCGCAACAGTCGGATGATGACGACGAAGATAGCGCGAGGCGCAGCGAGCACTACGACTCGGACGAAGAGCAGGACGATGTCGTCACGAAGGACAGCGACGGCAACATCAACTCCCAGCTTGCCGTCGGCTACAAGCACGACAGGACGTTCGTCGTGCGCGGCTCCAAGATTGGCGTTTTCAAGCACACGGAGGACAATCAGCTGGAGTTTGACACCAGCATCTCAAAAGTCGAGACCCCGAAGGGCAAGCTCTTCAGCCCCAAGAAGGTCATGCTTCACATGGAGGATCGGGACATGATTCTGCAGAATCCCGACAACCCCAACTCGCTCTATCGCCTGGATCTCGAGCGGGGTGCGGTCGTGGACGAGTGGAAGGTGCATGAAGACATTCCCGTCAGCATTTTCGCGCCGGAAAAGGTAAGCGACGTCTTCTACCAGACTTGATTCACCAAAAGCTGACTGGCGCGACAGAAATACTCTCAGATGACTGGAGAGCAAACCCTCCTGGGCCTGTCGCACAACGCGCTGTACCGCATAGATCCCCGTCTGTCGGGCAACAAGCTAGTCGACTCGAATCTGAAGCAATACACGGTCAAGAACGACTTCTCGGCCGCGGCCACTACGGAGAAGGGTTACATCGCCGTGGCATCCAACAAGGGTGACATCCGGATGTTCGACCGGCTCGGCATCAACGCAAAGACGGCTCTGCCGGCCATTGGCGATCCCATCATCGGCGTCGACGTTTCCGCAGACGGTCGTTGGATCCTCGCGACGACACGCACCTATCTCCTCCTGATCGACGCTCTCCAGAAGGAGGGCAAGAACGAGGGAAAGCTCGGTTTCGAAAAGGCGTTCCCCAAGGACACGAAGCCACAGCCGCGCCGGCTGGCGCTGACGCCCAGCCACGTGGCGCAGTTCCAGCACGAAACAAAGGCACCCATCTCGTTCACGCCGGCCCGGTTCAACACTGGTGTCGACAGCACCGAGACGACCATCGTCTCGGCCACGGGACCGTTCGTCGTGTCGTGGAGTATGAAGAAGGTGCTGGCGAACCGCAAGGATCCGTACAGCATCAAGCGCTACTCGGACGAGGTCAAGGCCGACAACTTCCGCTACGGATCGGACAAGAACTTGATCGTGACGCTTCCCAACGAGGTCAACATGGTGCGCAGGCGCGAGCTTCGGCGGCCGACGCGCGAAAGCATCGCCATGCCGTCGCGCATCGGCACGCCGCGAAAGGGCGGTAGGGGGAGCTATCTCTCGCGCAACGACATTGTGAACAGCCCGTACTAGGTCGAGCGCGCGGCCTCGCTATTTCAGATTTGCGTTTCTTCTCCTAGATTGTATTCCCCAGCGGCAGGTTCTCGTGATGGAGGAGGGAATGTGGCGTTTGATGATATATCCAGCACGCGGCAGTGGGCCGTCTGCCACCAGCGTCGATCAATTGATTCCATTCGACATGAATTCCGACGTGAGTTTCAACATGATTTTTCCACGTGGTCTGCTGTGGCGTCTCAGACAAGCGACATGGCGTTTCAATTGCTTGCGGTAAGGCGGACGCACAGATTGGCGTCAGCCCTAAGCACGCATGCACATACATATGACGGATCCGTTTCTGCACGCTCTCCTAAGCAGTAGGCAGCAGCCGCTAATCGCGTCCGGTCAGCGGGTGAGGCTCGGTAGGCGGGACCTAGAGGGCGAGAGCGGGCGGCGGCGGGCGCGCAGACCATGCACGACGCGAGGCGAGGTGGTAGTGGGATGTGGTCGTTGCTGATCTACGCTGCAGCGTCCTCGCAGCACGGGGTCCCGTAGGGCAGACGAGGACGTCACCTCTTGCATACGGCCGCAGGCTCGACCTGCGGTGAGGCGCTCGTCGGCCGCGAAGCTTTGCTGCGGTGAAGCGGGGAGGCGGGATCGGGCCTCACCTCTCAGCCTGTATACGACGACGACAAATTTGCGGCTCTTGCCACGCGCAGTGCCGACGCTGATGAGTCGTGGTGACCACACACCGCCATGCGCTTGATCTGCAGGAGATCCCTGGCCGTTTCACTGGCCCCGTCCGCACGCTAGCTCTGCTTCGCTGCAGCTTCGATGCGGATGCGCAAATGAGCCAGGCCTGCCGCCCACCGCCCAGGCCCGCGTCCTCAAATCATCGCGACACGCCCTCTTGCTGCTCCCATCCTCTCGGGCCCCCACATGCTCCAAGCACGCACGTGTCGCCCGCTAGCAGACCGACGCACCTCACTCCAGTTCTTCCTATTATTAACTTTTGACGCTGACGACTGACGGTGGGTTATCTTTTCCGTCGTCCCCTCTCCCTCCTCTAATACCGCCCTTCCCCTTCCCTCATCCTCGCTCTCCGCCCGCCAATTCTCCTGCTCCCCGCTCACAATGGACCCTGCAGCGTCCGGAAGCGGCATTGGACCATCCCCGCACCCGCCGCCGCCGGGGAAAGCTCCGGACTCTGACGCGCGCCGAGTGATGGCATCCATCCAGAATGACGACGAGCGGCTGCTTGCCCGCATCGGCTACAACCAGGTACCGGACGCTGGGCAGTCCCGCCGCCCCTCGACCTGTTACTGACGCCCGCCTCTTCAGGAATTGAGACGCGAGTTCAACAAGTGGTCCACCGTTTCCTATGCCATCTCCATCCTCGGTGTCCTGGGCTCCGTCCCGGCAACCTTTGGCAGCCCCATCGCCGCCGGCGGTCCTGCCACCGCCGTATGGGCCTGGTTCATCGGCAGCGTCATGGCCATGTGCATAGCTAGTTCCGGTACCGCTGCCCACACCCCGTCCTGCGCGCCTCTCGACTGACCTTACGCAGTGGCCGAGCTGGTATCGGCCTACCCGACTGCTGGAGGCATGTATTTTGTCACCAAGCACGTCGTGCCCCCCGAGCATGTGGCCATATGGGCCTGGGTCATCGGCTGGTGCAACTTCCTCGGCCAGGCCGCCGGTGTCGCCAGTCTCGCCTACACCATCTCGCAGATGATCTTCGCCGCCGCCGTTATGAACGCCACCGCCGAGGACGGCTCCTCGTCGTTTACGCCGTCGGCCCTGCAGACGGTCCTGCTCGCGATACTGATCCTCTGTCTCTTCGGCATCATCTGCTCGCTCACCACTCGGGCCTTGCACAAGATCATCCTGTGGTTCGCTCCGATCAACATTCTGGCCTCCATCAGCATCTGCGTCGCTCTGCTCGTCCTCACGCCCAACAAGCGCAGCGCCGAGTGGGTTTTTACCGAAGTCACGGACGGCTCCGGCTGGGGGAGCAAAGGCTTCTCGTTTTTGCTAGGGTGTGTCTTTTCGCCGTGTCCAGCGACGCCGGGGATGCCATTGAGCTAACCGTTCGAACAGATTCCTTTCCGTGGCCTGGACGATGACCGATTATGACGGGACGACACAGTAAGGATCGCGTTCCTGGTACAATATACAGCTCAGCTGACTTGGAAATGCAGCATGTCCGAGGAGACGCACGACGCCGCCATCCGAGGACCGGTTGCCATCCGATCGGCCATTCTCGTCTCGGGACTCACTGGTTGGATGCTCACCGTCACCTTCTGCTTCTGCCTGACCGACTACGACGGCATCGTCAACTCGCCAACCGGCCTTCCAGTGGCCCAGATATTCCTCAACGCCGGTGGAAGGGCAGGGGGGATGGTCATGTGGTTTTTTGTCATCCTGGTCCAATTCTTCACCGGATGCTCCGCCATGCTGGCAAATGCGCGCATGTGTTATGCATTTGCTCGGGACGATGCTCTGCCGTTTTCGAGGTGCGTAAATCGAGCGGTGGCTGCGCCTGTGGGCGAACGGTTTGCTGACGCACAATAGCTTCTGGAGCACCATCAACAAGTACACCGGCACCCCGGTCAACGCCGTATGGCTCGTCGTGGTCTTCTGCACCTGCCTCGACCTCATTGGCATCGGCAGCACGCTCACGATTGTCGCAATCTTCAATGTTTGCGCACCGGCGCTGGACCTCAGCTACGTAGCCGTCATCATCGCGCATCGGGTGTACGAGAAGCGGGTGCAGTTCATTCCGGGGCCGTACACGATGGGTATCTGGAGCAAGCCGATCAACCTCGTTGCCTGCACGTGGGTCGTGTTCATCAGCGTCATCTTGTTCTTCCCGACCACGAAGCCGGTCACGGCCACGAACATGAACTACGCCATCTGTGTGGCTGGCTTCGTCGGGCTCTTCAGTCTGAGCTGGTGGTGGATCGGGGCGAGAAAGTACGTCATTGGCGCCCTCACCGTCTGTTTTGATGCTAATCGGGTTCGCGGCACAGGAAGTACACGGGGCCCCGTACCAAGGACATTATCGACATGCTTCCGACCGATGACCCGGACGAAGAAAACTTTCTGTAATGACGATCTTTCCCCCCGTCTCGTTTCGCCTTTTCTCTTCTCTTTTTTTTTTCTCTTCTCATTTACCCCATTGGGACTTGGCATTGCAGGCGTTCAAGCAAGCGAGCATTTTTGGAGCAATCTATATACCACGTCCATCGTTTGCAAAGGAAAAAAGGGAGAGCTGTTGGGGTTGGCATGAAAACGATCTGTATCAAGGTGTTTTACTCGGCGAAAACGGGAAAAAAAGGACTAGGACAGAGCTGCAGCACAGGCATGGCAGCAAGATATGCACGGCTTCACCGCCGTTTTGCAGTCATCTCCCAGCGTCCGTGAGTGAGGCGAGAGCAAGTCGAGGTTTCACCGAGCCGGCACGTCGGATCGCAGTGGTGCCTCTGGAGCAGCGTTGAGGCTCGTTCGCAAGACACCGCAGGGGCCGGGCTGTGGCGTCGTCCAACGATGATGGGCAGACGCCGGTAACGGGACGCGCCACGCGTGAAATTAACGAGATTGATCCTTCATCAACGGCGAGCGTGTGGGTTGGCGGCAGACTCCACAACGTCTACCGCTGACGGATCGCTGGCGGCCAGTCAAACCTCCGCCCCCGCAAGGATTGTGCGTTGTCCCGGTCAGCTGCGACTCTTTGCTTCTGGTCATCTGAGCATCCCCCTCCCGTCTCCCCTGCAAGCAAAGCGCAGCTCCGGGAGGAGCTTGCAGCACGGCAGTCGAAAACACCACGACCAGCGAAGCGAGGTGGTCCCGTCACTATGCGAGACGACCTGCGCCGGAGCGACGGGATTAAAGGGCCTGCGGCTAGCGCTGCAAGGGCCCCGTCACACACAGCGGCTACGGCACTCCACCACGTTGATCTGCTGCAGGGATGGCCGTGTGCCGCGTCCCAACGTCATCCAGCATCTCCGTTGGCCGTTTTTGTCGGTGTGCGAAGATACCCAACCGCCTGCTTGGCACCTTTGGTTCACGACGGGCGGTCAGTCTGATCGGCCTGCATCAAACGTGGGATCCTGATCTACCGACCTAAGTATGGGGCAAGCAAGCACATGTTGCACGCGTGTATCAAGGCAAGAGCAACATATCCTGCAATGTTCGGCCCTTTGATTCCTACAGTCACACTGCAGGTTATCAGGCTCGTCCTGTGCGTATCCGAAAATAGATGCGGGTTCAAGAGCTAGAAAATTTCTGCATGCAGTCTCCAATGAGTGCAACATCGTGCGGGACGGAACTGCAAAGGGCCGAGTTCTTTGGATCCTCCGTGAATCCTGGACCGACGTCACTTGTTGTATCATCTTTGAGCGGTGTAGAGAGAACTTCGTGCCCGCTCGATTAGATATGCTATGTGTTTGAAGGCATTTGCCCTTGGCCATACGGCGGTAAGTCCGCCACGACCATCAGACTTTCACCAGGCCACCGGACGTTAATAAAATCGAAAGACCTCGTAATAAGTGCTATGAGTCCCTTTATCCGGCACCAGTGTGTCTAGACTATCTTCTAAGAGTCTTCCGAGAGGTCGTTATTAACGCTAAGAACACTTCGCTTTAGTCTGTTTTCCGGATGCTCTCGACTTTATAGTGCGAGATGTCTAAGCCTGACTTGGGCTGTTAGTGATTTATATAGAGATACTAGCCTTTGTCGTTAATGTGGTGATCTTAAAAGATTGTTTGGGGAAATTTAGTAGTATATTATTAACGGTTGCACTTTACTCCACCGATGATACTTTAACAAATACTGTAAGGTCTATTTATTTAGTGTCAAAGACCGAGGAAAGCAAGAGCATGAAATTATAGGCACCAGTCAAAAAGCGGTAGTATCAACCTGCGTAGACTAGCACAGCTGTAATTGACCACTCCTGAACGCCATGCACGACTCGGCCACAAAAGGCAAGGCGATTCGAATGCATTCCTCCCCAAACAAGATTGTTCTGATTACGATGAGTTCCCGCGAAAAAACAATTCCCTCGGAACAGATGGGTCACGCCGGCCCCGCAAATCCCACCAGCCGATACAACGCCCGCTATAATGCTCATCATCTCGTCAGACTCGTAAGGACATCAGACCCCCACAAATGGAAATCCCAGTGTTGTACAGCAACGTGCCACGGCCCGGAAGAATCTCGAAAATAGAATGGACCCGAATGACAAGCCATGGCCCAAAGAACCTACAAAACAGAATTGATCCGAACGACAAAGCCTCTTCACTACTGAGAGCTCACCAGGTCCACGTCCTCCTCGGGGTCGTCGTGCTCGACCTCGTCCAACTGAAGGATGAAGGGGTGCTGCAATGCCTCCTCGGCCGTGATCCTCTTGTTGGGATCGCACTCCAGGCATCGGTGCAGAAAGTCTATCGCCTCCCTCTCCTCACTCGATAGGCCGATGCGCCTCCCATTCTCATCCTTCTGGTTTCGGTTCGTGCACCACAGAATGATCTTCTCGAAGCCGTGGCCAGCTTCGCTGTAGCTCGGAATGTTGGTCTCGAACACTTGGCCGTGCAGCAGAGCGGCCTCACGCATGCGAGCCTTGCCGAAAATGGCCGTGAGCTCGAGCAGAGCGTCAATGTCGTCGGCACTGTGGAAGAACGGGAAGCGGCGCGAGAGCAGGGTTAGCAAGATGACACCAGCACTCCACATGTCGATGGAAGTGGTCTGGGCAGTGCACTTGAGCAGAACCTCGGGAGCGCGGAACCCACGGGTGCCGGCACGGTTGGCGCGCCTGCTGGGGCGCGAGTCACTCTTGGGAAATGCGGGCGCGTGGTTGGGATTCGATGCGATGGTGTTCGCGTACACGCTATGCTCTATCTTGTGCTGGCGCTCGTTGGGGCGTAGCTGGCAGGTGCAGAGATGCCAGTCGGTGCCCTCACGCTCTGCAAGGCCGAAATCGACGAGGACGCCGCGGGCGTGCTCCGGGGCGTACAGAAAGTTGGTCGGCTTGATATCGCGGTGCAGGATGCGGTGCTCGTGGACGGCTTTGAGGGCGGTGAACAGGCTGCGGAAGTATAGGCGCATGTCGTGCACCTTCATGTCGCGATAGTAATCCCTAAAGTCGCGGTGCTGGAAGTATGGTAGGATGGCGACCACCTGGTCCTGGTGACGGAACGCCGTGATCAGCGGGCAGACCGAGTCCGACTCGCGCAGGTCGTGCAGGAGTTCGAGCTCGTTGAGGATGCGTAGCGGGCTGCTGGTCACGTAGATTTTTTTGATGGCGACGTAGCGGGCCTTGCGTCTGCCATTGCGGTGCGAGTCCCGCTCGGGATGCTCCTTCGCCTCAACGTCCCAATCGTTCCGATACAGGTCGTACTGCAGGTCCTCGGCCTTGTAGACGGTGGAGAAGGTTCCTGCCGGCAGTTAGCTGTGAGCTACAGACGGGAGCCGGACGGCGCGGACCTTCGCCGATGCGATTGATGAGACGGTAGCGCTTGGTGATGCCTTCAAACGACTCCTCGAATCGGTCCATGTCTTCGGCGACCGACTCCTCGACGACCTCTTCCTCATCGCTGCCATCGTGGGTGCAGCCGCTCTCCTCGAGCGGGTCGCGGCTCTCGTCCGAGTTGGCGCCATCGTCGTCGTCGGGACCAAGGTGGGTGGGCGCGTCGTCGGTCGCCATTCGCGGCGGACGGGCCCTTGCTATCGCAGCAGACATTGGCGTGGAGCGCAGAAATGTTGTGCGGACAGCGTGTGCCTGTGCCTGGGGTGCGGCGGTCCGCTTTAGCGCGAGCCGGCCCGATGGTGTTTTGTTTTGGCAGCAGGTAAACAGCTCCGCGCCTGCTCCTCCGCGCCTGCTCCTCCGCGCCGCCGCCGCCTCCGCCGCAACACCACCACCGTCAACGACGTACTCCCCGCCAGAGCAACACATGCGCCGCGCTGCGCCCGCGCCTCCGTCACCATGGGCGACCGCGTAGAGTTCGACATCAACGATGCGCTCAAGAATTACCTCAGCGATCCCTCCACCATCGCCACGCCCGAAGCGCCCGCGGACCTGCAGGACTGCGAAAATGATCCCGACTCTCTCACCGCGCCCACCGTCAATGCCGCCCTCAATCCCGTCGTGGATGCCGTGGCCGACAGTCCGGATGCCATCACGCGTAGCGAAGTTTTCGACACCTTGCAATGCCTGCTAAAGTACGCCACTTCTCTCTCCCAGAAAAACGCCGCTTTCTGATCGTTGTGCAGGCACGCGTCCTTCCTGCCACCCACCGCTCTCAGCAAAATCCTCGATCTTGTGACATCTGGCCTCTCTGCTGAAGCCGACGCTGTCCACGCCGACCTCGAAGCCGACGAACAAGAGACGATCCAGCACCACAAGCAGCTGCTCGAGCTCTTCGGCTTCCTTTTGCAATGGACAATCTCCGCCGTTGAAGCCAAGGCGGCCGAGAAGCCGGCCTCGACCAGCGGCGTCGCCAAAGGACGTAAGACGAAGCCTAAGTCTGGCGTTGGCAAGGACGGCAGCTGGGACTCTTCCGCCCAACTGAACACGGCGATGGAGATCATGAGCAAGGTCTTGAAGCTCAAGCTGTCTAGGATTTTTGTCACGACCTCCGAGCGCGATACCTTCGTCAGCCTCTTCACTCGTCCGGTTTACCTGATCCTCGAAAGCGAAGCTAGGGTCAAAAGCACCGTCATTCGCATGCACACGTTCAAGGTGCTGTGCATCGCCGTCAAACACCACGGCCACGCTTTCGGTACGTTCTCTCGCGCCTCGCGTTTCGCCGGCTCTTCTTCTAACCGTCTTCCGTAGGAGCCCAGACCTCCATCATCCAGAACCTGTCGTACTTTGAGCATCTGTCCGAGCCCATGGCCGAGTTCCTCCACATTCTAGCCGACCAATACGATTACGCGCAGCTGACGGAAGAAGTCCTCCGGGAACTGAGCAACAAAGAATTCAACAGCAACGACCTCAGAGGGCCCAAGTCCGTTTCCACCTTCGTGACCAAGATCTCGGAGCTCGCCCCGCGCTTGGTCATCAAGCAGATGACCCTGCTCGCGAAGCTCCTAGACAGCGAGTCTTACACGCTCAGATGTGCGATCATAGAGGTTTGTGGCAATTTGATCGCAATGTTGAGCAAGCAAGAGGGTGAAGAACGCAGCGAACATACCGAGGGCCAGATCAACGTTTTTTTCGACGTGCTCGAGGAGCGCTTCCTGGACGTGAACCCGTACTGCAGGTGCCGTGCTATCCAGGTCTACGCGAGGCTCTGTGATCTCGAGACGAAATATCCTCAGCGCAGACAGGCGGCGGCGGAACTCGCGGCGAGGAGCCTCGAAGACAGGAGCAGCCACGTCCGGAGGAACGCAATCAAGCTGCTGGGGAAATTGGTGACGACGCATCCTTTCAGCGTGCTCCATGGAGGCCAGCTTTCGTTCGACGACTGGAACGCCCGCCTGCAGAAGGTCGAGGACGAGATCAACGCCCTCAAGCCACCGACGGAGCTGCAGGAGAAGACGACGGTCGACGCGACCGTGGACGAGAGCCTGCTGGACGACGCGACTGTCGCCGAGAACCAACCAGCTCCCCCCGAGCCAGCTCCCATGACAGAGGAGGAGAAGAAGGCGGCCGTCGAGAAGGCGGTGGCCGAGGCTGCTACGGCTGAGGCTCTGAACAAGCTCCAGCTGACCAGAAAATACTACCTCGACGCGATTCGGTTCATCGAAATCATTCACGTCGCTTCGGCTCTCGTCATGCAGCTGCTTTCCTCCAAGAACAAGAGCGAGGTTATCGAGGCCATGGATTTCTTTGTTATCATCGACGCGTACAAGATCCGCGCCTCCAGGGGTGGCATCCGGCGGATGTTGCGTCTCATTTGGACCAAGGGGAACAGCGACGAGGGCAAGGGTGTCCAGTCGCACCTGATCGACTGCTACAAGGGCCTCTTCTTCGATGCCCCTGATTCTTTCGACACCAACACCGCCGCCAACTACGTCGCTCGGAACATGGTCAGCCTGACGTTTGGTGCCACCCCGGCGGAGCTCACGTCGCTCGAACAGCTCCTGAGCACTATGATGAAGCAGGGAAATGTGAGCGAGTATGTGGTCGCCAAGCTTTGGCAGATTTACGGCGCCCAGAAGAAGGGGAGGGAAACTTCCAAGACGCAACGCCGGGGCGCCATCATCGTCCTAGGAATGCTAGCCCTCGCCGATCCCAACATCATCGTCAAGGAAATGGAGACGTGCTTGCGGATAGGGTTGGGCGAGCTCGGCCGCAGAGACCTCGGGCTCGCCCGGTACACCTGCGTGGCTCTAAGTCGCATCAATGCCGCCGAAAAGGCGAGCAAAGGCACCGTGTCGGCGGCGTCCGCCAAGTTACCCAACGACCACGCCATCCTGGTCCGCCTGGCCGCCACGATGGACATTGTCGCGGACAGCTACGAATGGTTCGGCGTCGCCGAGCAAGCTCTGGATGCCATCTACGCCCTCTCGAAGCATCCGGATACCCTCTGCTCCCAGATCATCAGGAACAAGACTAAGGAAGTCTTCGCTCCGCATGCGAGGAGACCCGGCACGGCGGATTCGCACAAGACGGACCCGGACAAGATGGAGGTGGAAGAGCGGCCAGCCAGCCGCGATTCGCAGCACAGCTCTCGCAACGGCGACGGGCCGCGAAACCCCGCTCTCGCCCTGTCGCAGTTGCTATTCATCGTCGGGCACGTGGCGATCAAGCAGATTGTCCACTTGGAGCTGTGCGAACAGGACTTCAAGAGAAGAAAGGCCGAAAAGGAAAAGGCCAGCGGCGGTGGCGATAAGCGGAAATCAGTGGGACCCAACCAGTCGGCGACCAAAAAAGGCGCAAAGCGAGCGTCGGCGGTGCAGGAGGAACAGGACGAGCTCGACCTCATCGCGGGCACGACCGAGGACGACTTCACAGACGCTATTGCGCACATCCGGGAGCGGGAGTTACTCTACGGACCGCACTCGCTCCTCTCACATTTCGGGCCGCTCGTGGCCGAAGTGTGCGCGAACAATACGACGTACGCGGACAGCATGCTGCAGTCTCAAGCGGCTCTCTGCCTGGCCAAACTGATGTGCGTTAGCTCAGAGTACTGCGAGAAGAACCTCGGTCTTCTCCTCACCATCCTGGAACGCAGCAAGGATCCCGTGGTTCGTAGCAACCTGGTGGTCGCACTCGGCGACATGGCTGTCTGTTTCAACCATCTGATCGACGAGAACACGGACTTCCTGTACCGTCGTCTGAACGACGGGGAGGCCTCGGTGAAGCGGACGTGCCTCATGACGCTGACCTTCCTGATCCTCGCGGGGCAAGTCAAGGTCAAGGGCCAGCTCAGTGAAATGGCAAAGTGCCTGGAGGACGACGACAAGAAGATTGCGGACATGTCCCGCATGTTCTTCAGCGAGCTGGCCACCAAGGACAATGCGGTGTATAACCAGTTTGTGGACATGTTCAGCGTGCTCAGTGCGGACCCGTCGCTTGAGGAAGAGTCCTTCCGGCGCATCATCAAGTTCCTCGCGGGCTTCATCGAAAAGGTAGTTTCAATTTCGAATTTCATTCCGAAGAAGCACTAACATGATACAGGACAAGCATGCAAAACAGCTTTCGATCAAGCTTGCGGCGCGGTTGCCCAGGTGCGAGAACCAGCGACAGTGGAACGATGTGGCCTTCACCTTGGGGCTGCTTCAGTACAAGGACGAAGAGATTCAAAAGCAAATCACGGAAGGGTTCAAGGTTGTGCAGGCTGCGGGGTAAAACGACCAATGAGGAAGGACTCGAGAAGATTCCCAACACGCGGCGTTACGGTAGAGGTTCACGGTTGGGCTTGTATAGTCGGGGGAGTTTTGGCACGGGCGGTCGATTGCTTTTACGCTTTAAGCCTCACGAGAGGATGACATGAATGATTGGTTGCTATCATGATGCTCGACTCCTCCGGCGCTTCATCCAGAGCCTTCCTGAACCGCGGTGGGCTGATGGCCGTGGTCAAAGGGCTGCGGGCGCTTGAGACCGGTACCCTCTTTGAGGTACAGGACCAGGCGGAAGGCGGTGTTGCCGTTGAGGTAGTACCTGTGGAGGCGTTTGCTGCGCAGGAAGCCGAGACGCTCGTACAGGCGCAGCGACGCGGCGTTGTCAGTCTCGGTCTCGAGCACAATCTCGTCGGCATCGCGCGCGGTCATGGCGTCGATGGCCAGCTTGACTAGCTTGCTCGCGATGCCCTGGCCGCGGTAGGGCTCCTGGACGGCGAGCATGGCGATGTAGCCGCGAAAGGTGCCGCTGCGGTGCGGCTCGAGCTTGGAGACGACGACGCCGATGAGGTTCTCGTCGTCATCCAGGGCCTGCGCGCGGGTTAGCGGCGGAACAGGGCGCGGCAACAGGGCGGGGGCGAGTGACCATATAGCAGAGATGGCCCCATTGGTAGAGAAAGTAGCGGTAGACGTATATGCTGTACGGCTCGGAGAGGTCCTTGGAGATCAGCTGGCGGATGGCCGGCAAATACCGCTCCTCGTTGAGGCCGTCATACTGGACGTAGCGAAGGGCGTCGGGCTTGGACCGGGGCATAGGCTTCGCGGGTGGGGAGTAGTGATGTGGGATGGGCACGCGATGGGCGGCGCGTCATCTGGTGCATTGTGGTCTGCGCCCCGCCCGCTCCGCCCCGCCGCCCTAGCTCCCCGGGCCCCGGCGCAGCACTCAGCTTCCGCGACGCGCCGAGTCCCTAACAACGCACAATTTCTCTCCCGCCAGCCCGCCCTTCCTGCTACTCGGCCATGTCCTTTCTTCGTCGTCGCCTCGCCGCCGACGCGTCCGGCTCGTCGAGCGAGCCGTCGCGCGAGCCGACGCCCGACCCGGCCCAGGGCGAACAGTACCGCGTCGTGTCGGCCGAAAAGCTTCACCAGCTCTCCGCCGCCCGCAAAAAGGCCCGCCAGAGCGCTCGCGGCAGCAAGAGATGGAACCTATTCGTCTTGGGCCTCGGCGGCGTCATCGGCATCGTAGGCGCCGGCTGGTTCGCCCAGAACAACGATATGATCGACTTGCCCGCCATCGCCGACATCAACCTCGACTCGATCGCCGATATTCTTCCCGCCGGCCTGCTGCAAGATGCCCGGGACTTGCAAGTAAGCTTCCAAGTCGGTAGCGATTTGCCCTTTTGCTTTGCCGCAGTGCCCCGTGTTGACCGTTGTCGCCCGCCCGCAGAGACACGAGCGCGAGGCCGTCGCCTACGACTCCTTCGCCGTCGGTCTGCACGCCCGCTCCCAGGGCGTTGAAGCCACGCATCCCGTCATCATGATCCCCGGCGTCATCTCCACCGGTCTAGAGAGCTGGAGCACCGTCGAGGACTCGCGCCAGTACTTCCGCAAGCGCCTGTGGGGCAGCTGGAGCATGATGCGAGCCCTGGTCATGGACAAGGCGGGCTGGAAGAAGCACATCATGCTGGACAAAAACACCGGTCTGGATCCCCCCGGGGGCATCAAGCTGCGCGCCGCCCAGGGCTTCGATGCCACCGATTTTTTCATCACCGGTTACTGGATCTGGAACAAAATCCTCGAGAACCTGGCCACTATCGGCTACGACCCTACTAACGCTTTCACGGCTGCCTACGACTGGCGCCTTTCTTACGGGAATTATGAGGTTCGCGACCAGTATTTCACTCGGCTGAAAACGCACATCGAGACCGCCGTCCGCATCTCCAACAAAAAGGTTGTGCTGCTCTCCCACAGCATGGGCTCCCAAGTTCTCTACTACTTTCTCCACTGGGTCGAGGCCGAAGGCTACGGCAACGGCGGCCCCGGCTGGGTCGATGCCTTCATCGACTCTTGGATCAACATCAGCGGCTGCATGCTCGGCACTCCCAAGGGCATACCCGCCGTGCTGTCTGGCGAGATGAAAGACACGGCCCAGCTCAACGCCTTTGCAGTCTATGGTCTCGAGAAGTTCCTGAGCCGCGCCGAGCGTGCCGAGATCTTCAGAGCCATGCCCGGCATCAGCAGCATGCTGCCCATGGGCGGCGATGCCGTGTGGGGAAACCACACTTGGGCTCCGGACGACACTCCGGACCAGAAGCATAGTTACGGGTCGTTCATCAAGTTCAGAAACAACAACTCGTCCGCCACCGCGCGCAACCTAACCGTTTCGCAGGCTTTGCCGTACCTGTTCGGGCAGAGCGAGGAATGGTACAGCACCCAGATCCTGAGCAGCTATTCGTACGGGCTGGCGAGCTCGAGAGAGGACGTAGAGGCAAATCAGATCATCCCCTCCAAGTGGGCGAACCCCCTCGAGACGCGCCTGCCCCTCGCTCCGAACCTCAAGATCTACTGTTTCTACGGTGTGGGCAAACCCACCGAGCGAGCCTATTTTTACCAAGCAGATGAGGACCCTCTTTCCGCAATCAACGTGACGATCGATACCACTTACAGTGAAAAGGAAGCTGATCATGGCATCGTCATGGGCGAGGGCGATGGCACGGTCAGTATTCTCAGTTCTGGCTACATGTGCACCAAGGGGTGGAAAATGAAGAGGTACAACCCTGCCGGGGTCAAGGTGACGACTTACGAGATGCCGCACGAGCCCGACAGGTTTTCACCTCGTGGCGGCCCCAATACCGGTAAGTGATTCCGAGATGCCTTGCCGCTGAAGAGACTGACACGAAGTAGGCGACCATGTTGATATTCTCGGCCGGTCGTCTCTCAACGACCTCATTCTGAAAGTCGCCGGCGGAAAGGGCGACCTTGTCGAAGACAATATCGTTTCCAATATTTTGGACTACGCCGACAAAGTTCAGATTTGGGACGACGAGGAGTAACAGTCAAAGATGTAGAGATTTAGACTCTTCTTAGATGACGTGATGTATAATGAGGCGTTTCTTGCGGTGGATTTGTAGATACTCTTGATACCACTAGATTTTAAACTACTACATTCTTAGTCTAATGCGGAATTTTTGTGTACTTTTCTAACTCTTGCCTACTACAGTGAAGTGCGACGATACCGGAGAGTGACGAACACGGCTTGGAGTGGGCAAGCAGGGCGTTTACACATACATTCTACCGCTGTGCGGGTACTTTGCAGGCTCGAACGTCCCAAATTCGCTCGATGTCCACAAAAGCCGGGCTTGTTCAAACCATTCAAAGTGCTTCAAAAACCCATCTATCGAGTAAACCATATGGCGAACATCAAACAGCCATTCCGTTCTATCAGAGTTGATGTCATCTTCAACGACGACCTGACAGCCAGCGCAGGACTGCGATTCTGGCATGTTCGCGAGGCGGAAACCACATCACTGCTAAATCAAAGTCCTTCCGGTGGTAGGCAATGACCCGTAAAATGGCCTCGGCTTGCGCTAGAGGGATAACGTAAGCTGTTCTGGAATGGTAACAAGGTATTTGTGGCGGCCCAGAACTCATATTTCATGTCACTGTTGACGGTGCTGCTTCGAGCGCTATATTGATATTGGTTGTATCGGGCGAATGCAGAGCCTACGGCACTTCAGAATCAGCTGCTTGACTCCGGGGACGAATATGGATGTTGTTATTCTTACGAGTCTTGGTAGTTGGTTGTCTCGGAGAGAGCAAATGTTTGGGAAACGCGATCGTGTCGCTTGGCAGCTGAGTAACGCTGTCCATTGCGAGATTTGCAGAGAAGAGCTGCAGAAATGGCATAAAAGGGCGGAAGCACGAAGCACAGGAGCACAAGGTGAGCGGACGTGCGCAGTGTCTGACATCATGCTGATGCGCGTCTTCCTAACGCGCGCTCACGTGAGCAAGACACCAATCCTGAACTCTACAACCCAAACCCCTGTTGTCGTCGCGAGCTGCCTCTCCAGCGTTTCCATGAGTTGCTACCTCAGTGGTAACATACTTATCGTTGGATTAGTTGGAAAGATACGCAAAGATTTTCTATTTATGGCAAATACTACATCTGGTGGTCCCGAAATATCAAGAGATTTACAGATGACAGGTCAATGATTCTTCTGTATCTTCCAGTCAACTTTGCGGCCCTCTTCTCCTGCTATCCATTTCTTCTTTTTCCCCATCTTTTCCACCTTTGCAATCGCGTCCTCCAAAGGGTCTGTAAGGAAGTCTGTGGAGACGGAAACCACCAGCGCGATCCGGTCGTCCTTCGTTGACGAGGGGTCACGGTTGAGGAGGATTCTCGTGTCGGCGTCGGTGGACATGCCGGAGGGGTAGGCGATGCCGAAGACAGCGGCGACGCGGCCCAAGTAGCGCAGCCACCACCGCCTGTCGGGCTCGACGAGCTGCATCAGGCGGTCGAACTGCTGGACATTGATGGGATCGAGGTCCTTCCTGCCACCATGGCGCTCGCACAGTGCGATGGCTAGATGGGCGCGGTCCGTGTGGCTCAAGCCGTGCGCTCCAGCCAACTCACCGGTGATGGGAGACTGCAGCGCTGCGGCAGCTCTAATGTCTTTGTTCACGGGGGAGTGCTCGTACATGATGTTTGCCAGTGCCATCGAAATGTTTGTCAGGTCGGGACCGTTCGACATTTCGATGGTGGCCGTCAGCGCGTTGGCTAGGGCGGCGGCGGAGCCGCGCTGGGCCCGGCCTCTGGACGCATAGCGCTGCGTAGCCACCACCAGCGGGCTCTGGCTCCGCACATGTGGGTTTAGATCCGAGAACAGACGGCCTTCGCGTACGCCGCCCTGGCAAAAGTAGACGTTGCGAATGTCGGAGGGCAAGGCATCAGAAACGCAGGCCACCAAGTTGGCAACGGCTGGAATCTGGGAAGCGCGCCGCTCGGACACACGGTGCATCTTCAGCGGCTCCGCCTGCTCGGACGGGGCCCCGACAGCAGCGACGATGGCATCGGTGTTTCTAAAAGTGGCCGCCGGCACACAGAAGCCGTTGATGATTGGAATGGGATAAGGCTGCACGTCTGGGTGATGATGCATCAGGGCGAATCCCCAGCCCCGGAAGCCTCCGCCCGACAGGTACAGGTTGAGATTGCCGCGTGCGCCGAGGGATGTCAGCTCTGCTGGGAGGTCGAGCTTGCCGTACGCTTCGCGGAGGTCGGCGAGCATCTTGTCCTGCGCGAGCATCAGCATCTGCGTCCAGTCGCCACCGGGGTTGCTACTCTTTTGGGCGGATTGTTGGTCAGGGCGGCAGCTCCGTAGGGCAGGCTGACGGCCCCGTCGGACGTGCGCACTTGGCCGCTCTCGGTGTAGATCCAAGAGAGCTGGGTGCTTCCTCCACCCAGGTCCATGCACAAGCCGCGCACCTCGTCGAAGCTGCTTGCGATGCCATGGGCGCCGAGCAGCCCCTCTTCCTCTTTCTTCAGAAGCGTCACGGTCCAGCCGGTGGCGTCGTGAAGCTTTCCCATAAAGTCGTCCGAATTCGGGGCGGTACGAGTGGCCTCGGTGGCCAAGACGCGAACGTGGCCCTCGTCGACGCCAAAGTCTTGACACACGGTTTTGAAGCGCCCGAATGCGCGGGCCACCTGGTTCATTGTCTCGGCGGGTATGGGCACCCTCTGGCCATCTTTCCATTGAGCATCGTATAGCGAGACGCTGAGGCGCTCGGAGAAGACGGTGGGCAAGCAGCGGGCAGTGTCCGGCGACGTGTCGGTGACGGAGAACCGGATGCCATTGCTGCACAGCGCGTCAGATCAGCGCGGCCGGTCGGTCGAAAGGCAGGTTTACCTTCCCATGTCCACGATGGCCTCATAAGCAGCCATGTTTACCATTATTGCGGCAGGGGGGTGGCACTGTTGGGTGGAGGAAGCAGATCTACGATCGGGACCCGCATAAGTATACCCGCGCCCCGCACTAGTGAGTGCTGATCGGGAAACTTGTCAACATCACCTGGTGTCGACGCACGCGGCTGGCGCGCGGACGAGGTCCACGGAAGACCCCTGACGCCATTCCAGAACGTCAATTTGTGCAAGTTCAATCCGATGTCAGTGCAACGCGGCATCGTCCAAGTGGTGCCCTGCCTCGTGTTTTGCCCGGGCCACACCATGTCACCAAGCCATCCATTATTTCTCCTGATGTATTCACAATACAACATAAATACCGTAGGATGGCACTGTCGCCAAGCGCGTGCCGCACTCTGCACTGTAAGCACATTCCCTTGTGCCTCGTCAGTCGACACTGGGTTGTCATCTTGCCGTGGAATTTGACCTTGTCACTTCGAGAGACGGCCATTGTCGAGGCTCTGGTGCCGGCAAACGTTTGTTCCAATTTGCGAGGAACTTCCGTCAGGTGAAACAGCACCTGTCCTGAAGCTTATGTTAGGGCCATCTCGAAAACAAATGAGCACGGCTGGAGATTGGACGCAGCCGACTCACGCTTGTGTCAAAATGTTACCCTGCAATGGTTGTTCATTCAACTAGATTGCTCAAGATCCACCGGACTGAATTTCTAGTGCCTACACCTCCATGACACTATCAAGTCACGTAGCGTAGCGGTTGCGGGAAAATTATCTGAATAAGATGAAATGCATAGGCCGCGAGAAGGGATTGTGCAGAGCAAGTCTCCAATGTTCGTATTACAATCTGTCCAGAAAAGACTTTCCGGCTATTTGTAAGAACACAGCGCCCAAGGATATCCGCCGTAGTGCAGATTTTGACATTTCCCTTCCCATTCGTAGACCACATGACAATAGAAATTAACGGAACGCAGCTCTCGCCGCGCCATCAATGCAAAGGCAATTTGAAACTAAGATGCCGACCGGATAATGGAGCAAAGGGCCCCACATGCCACCGCGTCGACTCCAAGAAGATGAAGAATGGTGAGCTCCTTACAAGACGTAAGCAGCGAAGCCGAGAAGGGCGGCCAGACCGGCGCCCGAGGCAGCGACGTGGTTGGCAGCACCGGTGCTGGACGCCGAGGCGCTGGCCGCCTTGGTGCCAGAGGCCGACGCCTCCAGGGTGGTCGAGAGGGCCGGCTTGCTGATGCTGATGGTGCCGTTGGTGCTGTTGCCGCCGGTGGGGTAGGGCGCAGAGGAGCTCGACGAGATGACGGGCATCTTGTTGGACGAAGGAGTGGTCGGGATAGGCGTCGCTGCGTAAGGAGTGCCGGCCACGTGCTTGGTGATGGTGCAGCCACCGTCGCAGTCGGTGATGGTCAACGTGGTTGCCGAAGAGACGGTGTAGGTCTTGCCGGCCTGGGTGAAGGAGGTGGCGTAAGGGCAGTAGGTGGTGTACTCGCTAACGACTAGATGACAGAGTCAGCGCGATGCCGTCGGCAGGCATGGTATCAATCGTACCCTCGGTGACGTAGACATCGCCGGTGGAGTTTCCGGCAGCCTGGGCGCCGGCGGCGAGGGCGGCAGCAGCAACGACGGCGGAGAAGCGCATTTTGGAGATTTTGAAGGTTTTGGTGTGTTTTTGGTTGTTAAGGCGTCGACGGGATTGCTGTAAAAGAGTGTACTCGGTGACGGCCGGTTGCAAGAGAGCGAGAGTGGGTGAGGAGCAAGGTGCGGCGGCAGACAGCAAGCATCTTTATAGCAGGCATGGCGTTTCACACCATCTGGGCTGGCCGTTGTGCCGGACGGCAAACTTGAGGCTTGCAGTGTCAGTGCTCAGGAGCACGGGTTGCGTCCGGTGTCGCCGAGACAGGTAAAGGGGGCTGCCGGGGAGAGTCTGGCCAGACGGCGAAGAAGCGAGATTAACGGCAAAAGCTGGGGCAGACGCGCATGTCCCCTGGCGCTTTCCTGCAATCGGCGCAGCCCCATTCTAGTGAGAGAAGTCGTCCGTCTTGCGCGACGCCACGGCAGCCCGTGCTACCGCAGCAGCGCCGTGAGCGTCGCGGCCAAACGGCTGAGGATGGCCGCGAGCCGCAGGGAGAGGCGGGTGCGGCTTCCAGTGCGGCGTCCAAAGCGGCTCGTGCTGATCGAACGCGTCAATAATCAAGCATTGACTCTCCCGTCGAGCGCTGCAAAAATAGACGCACATCGCAGTGCGGTTGGACCGACCGAGCAAGGGCGGCGTGTACCTGCAGGCCAGGCTGACGTGCAGCGCTGAAGAAACGCCACTCAGACGCTGCCATGGTCCGCTTCAGCTGCGCCGCGAGTGCAGCAATGGTTCGTTGTTTCTGGCGGGAATTGCATGCCACTGCGCACCAGCCAAGCTGTTTCAACCCCAGTGCATGAACGCCTGGCCTTCGGTGCAGTCTCGAGGAGCGTCGGGCGGCCAGCTGTGGCGGTGGCAGAGGCGCCGAGCGCGGGTGGAAATGAAAAAAGTCGGCCGCCTGCCGAATCGCATCCTCCGCACACGCTCGCTTGCCCTGGCGGCCTCAATACCGCTCCCTTCGCTGTCCACGCGGCTCTGCTCTATTTTTGCGACAAGCCCAATTCCGCTTGGCGCCTCAGACGTCGTCCAAATTTGCCGTCGACGAGATCGGCACTCCCTCCCCTGGTCTCGGCCCCGTCGCGACAATCTCGTGCTGCTAAGCTTCTCCTGCTGCTCGCCTCTGCATAGTCGAGCATGGGCCCTCCAAAGTCGGGCGTCCCAAAGGGCTGGCCGCCGGCCGTGACCTACCTGGCCGCCCCGGTTTACTCGAGAGCGTGCACGGCGGACGTGATTGAACAGCTTCACACGGCGCCCCCGCTGACGCAGCCCGTCCGCCCGCCGCCTGCGCCGTCGCCCCTGGTCCGCATCACCAAGATCAGTAGCCCATCGCACCCGGCGCATGGCCAGCACGGGCTCTTTGCCTCGCAGCACCTCGCTCCCGATACCTTTATTATCCTGTACTTGGGCCTCACCCACACCCGCGCCGACGCAGATCCCGCATCTGACTATGACCTGTCTCTGGACCGTGACCTGGGAATCGGCGTTGACGCCACGCGCATCGGCAACGAGGCCCGCTTCATCAACGACTATCGTGGCGTGGGCCCGCCTGGCCCCAACGCCGAGTTCCGCGAGCTGTGGGTGGACGTGGGGAACGATCGCTTGGAGAAACGGATGGGCGTCTTCGTCCTGAGCGCGGGAAAGAGCGGAAAGAGAGCCAAGGGCATCGCCAAGGGCGAGGAGATCCTGGTGAGCTACGGCAAGGGCTTTTGGAGCGAACGGCGCAGAGAGCAGGAAGGCTGACAGAAAGCCATGCATTCACGTGGCATTCCCTGCCACCGCCACCGAACATTCCGGAATCCCAGGACGTGACACAGGCCTCAGCCTTCCTATGGAGCACCACCGTCGACCGGCGGATTCACGGATTCGCCTCTATAGGCAGTTTGATTAGCCTCCATAGGTCATTCGGCCGAATGCCATGCCATCACACAACCAGATCTCAAAAACCTCTGGCCCATCATGTTCCCTCTCAGAGAATTTCCCCTCCACATCATCGAGCACAAGCGTCACCTCCGTCTGCCATCATACGGCGCACCGCGGGGCCGTTCATCTGTGATACCGGTCTCGGTCAGCGGCACGGCGGCAGCAGGATTCGACCTAGGCGGCGCTCCGATGCATGACATCGGCCCACGCGACCGAAAAGGATGGACAGGAATGAGGACTCAAGGACGGATACCCTGGCCCGCGTAGGGTGCCGAGCACCGTTCTCTCCCGGAAGGCGCAGGCGGCTGGGTCAAAGCGATGGTGGATCGCTCGATGAGCTGGTGTTGAGTTTCTGTCGGCAGGCGCCACATGAGATCATGTCGACGATCATGGACGTGTAGAGGATCTGCCGCAGCGCGATTGCCTACCGCCCTTCCGTACTTGGGCACACCTGCGCGGCGTTGTCGCAACCGCGCAGGACAATCTGCGATTCGGCCGCGGCCTCCCTGAATTCTCCAGATACCGCCCTTGAAGGCGATCACACGCGGCTCTGCGTTCCGTGCAAGGTTCCGTGGCTCGTCGTCGCCGTCTCGGGCGAGCTCACGCCACGTTCGCGCAGGCTCTCCGCGTGCTCTTGGTTGCGCCCGTCGACGTCATGACCGTACGGGTCAGCGGGGTGCCACGGCTCGGGCGGCGTGGGATTGGAAGCGTGTCAGTCCGAGCAAGAAGTGTTGAAACAGACGGAGCGTGCGAGGCTGGGGCTGGCGATCGGGAGAGAACGACTGCGGTCGTGCGTGTTGGGCGTCGCCATGATGGGTGGGAAACACGACAGCATGCAATGCGCAACCCGAGCTTGTTCTCGAAGCGTGATTGACAGGCACGCCGACCAGTTCCGAGTCGGGTCAACGTGCTGAAGCCCACCCGACCAGCTGAAAGCAGCATGATCAGCCAACCAGCAAGCCGCTTTCGGGCCTTGTGAGGGGCCATTCGAGCTTCCAGATGGCCCAATACAGCAACAAAGCCAACGCCGCTTATTGTTGCTCGATCGTCGGCGCCCGGGCTCGTGGCCGTTTCCTGGCAGGAGGAAGAAAAAGAAGCGTGGTGAGTCGGCGACGAACGGACTGGCGGGTCGTTTTGCTGCAGCGGCTCAATAAACATGAAGATCGGGCCCCGGTAGCCGACGATCAGCATTTTTGGCGGGTCCCAGGATGGAGGCGACCGCTGGGCTTCAGGATCGGGCGCACAGCCGCGACGACGCTCGATGCACGGAGATTTCGGCGGGGGGTGTGAGGTCATACGGGCGGAGCTGGTTGGCGCTGGAATGGGCTTTTTGGTGGTGCAGTTTGTCTTCTGCGGCGCTCGGGGCAGCTCAGCAGGCGGACCGACCCTCCAGGCGTTACTTCATCCCTACGTGCCGCCTGCCCTGTTCGCACGTCGCACGTCATCGCGTTAATGTATCTCTGGCGCCGCCGTCCCGGGGCCCCAGAAAAAAACTAATAACCGCTGCGAGGTGAAGGGGCAATGGGCAGCTCAAATAGCCGGCGAGTCCCTGAAGTGCATGTCGCGCGCGGTCTGAACGACGCACCTCCAGCCTTGTGGCGCACCCAAGCCCGTCCCGCTCGACACTAGCGCCCCAGACTGCCCGCGCTGCAGCCCCCCTGCTGCAGCCAGCCTATCACGCTATCACCGCCGATATACATAGCACCGACAATTCTCGCCCCCGGCTTCGTGTCGCTTGTGCATGCTCAATCCTCGCACCACTGCCGCTGCAACATATATCAGCTTGTCCAGCCACCTCCCCCAGACCCGCCCACCACCATCCGCCCCGTAGTTGGCTGTCCATGACTGCGTTATTCACCCGCCTGGATCCTCTCGTCGCAATGGCCCCCCAGTCTCGCCGCGGCTCCAACACCGTAAGCACGCCGCATCTCCCTCCCATCCCAACTGCCTCGCTGACCCGTTGTAGAACGACCCCTACCACCGCTACCTCCTCCTCTCCACCCAGCAGGAGACTCTCCGCCAGCGCCTGACGCTGCAGATCCCACCCACCATGACCCACGAGCCGTCGTACTCTCCCCGCTCCTCCTTCTCGTCGGACTTCTCGACTCAGTACAGTCCGACGCACTCGCCCTCTCAGACGCCGGCAACGCCTCACCACACGGCCGCGCCCTCCAGCGCCGCCAGCTCATCGCCGACGCCCGACATGCCAGGTGTCGTGCAATCCACCCACGCCTCGCACCACCCCCTCCGCACAGGCCAGCCCATGCCGGAAGACAGCCAGCTGTATGATGTCAACAAGCAGGTCAAGGCCGTGCTGACCGAGCTGCTCAACACGGACGGCGTGAAGCATGACGAACGTTTCCGCATGTGGGTGCAAGGACGCCTCATGGAGACGGAGATGGAGATGCGTCGTCAGCGCAGGAGACGCAGCAGCGTCGACAGAGAAGTGCTCGACAGCATCGCCGAGCATTTCTGAATTCGAGAGCCTGCGAGAACGTGGCTCCGACAATGCATTGGATCGGGAAAACGGGAGGGAAAAGTTTGGCAGCGCCGGGAATTTTTTTTTTTTTTCTTGTCTTCGTTTGGAGTTGTAGGTGTCTGTTTACGATTCATCTGGACATGTGTCATGGAGCCTGGGCGGCGTTTGGATTCAGCGCTGTACTATACTGGGGCTCGAGGCTTCACAGAGGCATTGCGGTTTGCATTTTTCTTCATCTTCCTTTTGCTTCGACGATACCAGGCGCCACCGGCTTGCGCATTTTTACTTCTTCCAGACCCCGCGTGTAGCTTGCAGTTGGTCAAATCGACACCATGTCCACAAACAGCACGTCAGCCCATTGGTGCCTGTCTCCGCTCGAAATGTGTCATGGAAACGGCGCGAAGAGAGGTTCCGAGGGCATCACGCAATCTTGACTCGCGGAGTGCGCCAGCTCACGCCTCCAGGACCACCCAACGAACCCTCGTTCAGCCGCGGGCGCCAGTGCCCGCTTTGCTGGCCGCCGTCTCCCTTACCGTCTTTAGCACCAAAGCCAAAGGGCCTGCGACGATCATCCCATCCTACCGGCACCCTTACCGGCCAACCCTAGACGAGAGCCATCTTGGCCACCCCGCACCGGTAGCAGCCACCACCCACAACGGCCAGCCAACCAAGACTGGGCACGGCGGGTTATCTAGCACAGCCCGGCGCTAGTTGGAACAGCCCAGAGCGCAGCCCGGGGCCCGTCTTTCTGCGCCCCCCTTTCCCTCGTCCCACACCTCTTCCACTTTCGGCCACCGCCTGTAGGCTGCGCGGAGGGAAGGGCGAAGCGGGCGTTCGTATAGGTAAGCCAGCGCCTGGGCAGGGTTGGCCGCCGTCAGACGCAGAGCCGGCAGCCAATGGCGCCTGCGCTATCAATTTATTTTTGATCGTCAGAGCGCTGGAGGATCGGCCGTTTGGCAGTGGGGCAACCTTTGGCACAGCAGTCGCGGGTACGGCCCTTCGCGTACCTTTTTGATCTCTGTGCGCCCCCGGCCGGCGGGCGCTTGTGTGCCATCGGGGCTGCGGCGTGTTTCGGGGTTCGTTCGTGGTTGACTGACGGTGGGGCCAGGGTGGAGTGAAGCCTCAGCTGATAACCCCGCCTTTGGGAAGAGTGCGGAGTATCGTTATCTTCACGTGCCGTCGCGGGCGCCGTTCGGGGCTCCGCTCCCGTGGCGAGACTCAGGAACGCCCTCGGCTGTAAGAATACGCGTCTCCCCAACAACTCGCAAGCAGACGACGCATGCGTCCGAGATTGCCTGGCGGCACCGCGCGGACGCGTGCGGATGGGGCAGATGCTTCCGCCACCGCGACGAACGGCCTGCTGACGTGCATTATGCTGCTGCACATGCAAAATTGGCTTTTCTGCTCTTCTTTTTCCATCCCATCTGGCCGGCTCTCGCCTCTCTCCGCCCTCGGCCGTGACACCCGCCAGCAATTGGTGGAACCTACGCAGAAAGTCTCCTGATAGGCGTCTGACGCCGCAGAAAACCTGGGGGAGATTCCGGCCCGCCTGGATCGTTGGCGTGTGACATGCAGGGCCTCCGCATGGGGAACGAAGGGCATCCCCTTTGGCCCGCTGCCTTGACATGGAAGCGTTGCGATAATGCACCGCGTCATCTAGAGCGCTTGCCGATCCGCGCGTCCCGTGGGTGGCTTCCAGCCTGCATCCAACGGTTGCAAGAGTGGAGAGCAGTTGTTGATCGCCGGCACTTCTTGCCCAATCTTTCTCCATCTCAAGGGGAGCCGCGACTGCATAACATCATTGGAGCGCATGGCTGCACGTTCCTTTCCCACCGAGCACAGCTCCCTACTACTAGCGAGTCCCTGCCTTCGTCTTATTTAGTACTCTGCCTCTCCCGTGCCTTTGCCCTGTAGATCCTTCCGCATTCGATTACTCTCGCTTCTCACGTTCGTCATGGTGTTTCCAGGAGCTATAAGTCGGGCGCCTCGTTTCTTGCAAAGTCTACGGGATACTTAGTCTTCATGTGGCCTGGCCAATTCCTCACAAGATTGCTTTGAATCAAGCACTGGCTCGGATACTTATGACTAGAAACGGCTCAAAGTGCTTTCGCCACTTCGTCCACAACTCCGGGAATCCAGGAGATGGAGTGCAAGTCAACTCGGTTTTGAGTGTTGACTACCACGCCACGGATACTTATAATCGTGTTAAAGTTTTCCCGAATCGAACTTTGACGGCCCAACAAGCCTGTGTAGCAAGACAACAGCTCATGTTCAACTCACTGCACCAAGCCACTCATTGATCTTTTTGTAGGTAGACTTTTAGACTTTTCCTGTGTTGTATATGAGCCAAGCCAAGTGTATCGATCGAAGGTATTTGCCATTCCACATCTGATTGGATATAAAAGTATGCTAGCTGCGTGTTCGAAATCAAGCCGCCCGCAGGCAGGCAATTTACAAAAGGTACTGAGCAGCCAGGTTCATAAAAGAAGCAGATAGCTGATACATACATATTATGTGATTAATTTCGACTCTACGGGTGATATTTGGGCGGTGAGAGTGCTGTGGCACAAAATGAGGTGGACGAGTGTCGAATGAAGCCACCAGAAGAGAAAAGGCAAAATAACCTCTTAGCGATCGCACCTGTCTTTACATCTTTCCATTATTTTACTCCGCCACTAGCTTTACAAGAGGAATGTAATCTCTTGCAACCTCTACTTACGCATGTGGAGAGGAGGGTTTAGATGCAGAGTATGGTGAATAGTCAAGTATTACAACAATGCCTCAACGGTGTCGACAACTCCGGCAATATATTTGTTACTACTTCTCTGTAGTCATGGCCATGAGATATGCTACATCCGCCAAATGAACTATAGTCCGGATCTTATGCCAGGACTCCTTGCCCTCGAGAGTCTTGCGCGGCTGCGTAGTGTAGTGGGTGAGGCGGAGCTGTATATAGAGTCTTAACCTAGCACTTAAGTTTTTCAGTCCCGAGATGAACCTTTTATTTGCCGAGGTATAGCTTTAAGTTTTCGATACAGCGACTGGATGCAAAATTGGTACGGGTGTAACCAAGACTATACTCTTACTTGAGAAACGAAGTAATCACCTACGTAATGACAACAGTAGCAGCTATAGATGTCATTAAAGAAAGATTATTAGTAATGTAGAATCTTTGAATGAAAAAATACGAATAGTTTAAACAGTTTAAAGTAATTCGAGCTTTTACTAAGGAGAATCGTCAGAAAATCTAAAACTTTTAACGCTTTATTAATTCTCTTTATTTAGAGAATAGAACCGTATTATAAGTTTTAAGAGAAGAGAACTTAAACTATACTAGAAGAGTTTATTTACACGTCTACAGTAAATGTCATAATTATAGTTCGGCTTGTTTTCGTATTTCTTCTACCTTATTACTCTACCAAGCTGCCACCTCCCGCATTAAGAATTGTTATCCACCAACCTTTAATAGTATCTAGCCATTGACGGTGCTGGTTTTACGACTTTAATAGGTGTCCAAGGAGGTGTAAGTGTAGGTGGCAGTGGTTAGGGTAGAAGAGGTAGTCGGCAATAGTCTCTTACTCGTCGAGAGATTTTGGTACATTTACAAACATTTTGAGCCTGACGCCCCTGTAAGTTTATAATTTTGAAGAATATAACTGCCAAGCGGAGGTAGCAATTATAGTAACAATCCTGGAAAATCCAAGTGAACGGAGCAATGGATGGTAAGCTATTAGAGGGCTAGTTGCCAGAACCTTCTCAACGATATGTTATATCAACCAGAATACTTTAAAATCCACGTACGGAGTGTTAGTGGACGTTCCGGTAGACCTTAACAAGCGGGTAATCTCGATGAATCCGACAACTTCCATCCATCGGTGAAATGCAACAGTTGTAAATGGTCTGGTGGGATCGAAAACCTCCATACACGGCCCAAATTGTAGAAGACCTTTGCAAGCGCGTTGTGAATTATAATCTACTTTTAATACAAATGAGGACTCATCCCCCATAAGTTAGTTCTTCACCACCACAGCGATTTCCTGTACGAAACAGTCTCCCCCATTTCCTCCTACTTCCCAGAAAGACGCCAGTTTATGCTTTTTTTTTTTTTGTATGCCATTCCACGCCTCTCTAAGCGAAAAAGAAAGCAAGAGTCGCCATTTGCCTCAAGCCAAATTACCAGTATCATCATCCAAAACAAAAAAAAACCTCCTCCTCCATTTACCTCAAGATATGCACGTGTTTGCAATCCTACTTGAGTCTTTCCGGAATTTCCGCTCCCTCCTCCCCAGCTGCAGTGTCCGTGACGGCGCTCATCATCTCTTTCGCGCCCCCTTCCTCGCACTCGTGTACGATGCGCTTCCAACGCAGCTCCTCCGCCTCGTCCTTGACAAACTCGATCGTGGGGAAGTAATGCTCGTTCTTCTTCATCGTCGCGACCCACGGTACGTTGTCGAAAGTCATGACCTTTAGGCGGAAGTACGTGTTGTCCGGGATCTTCTTGACCTCGCGCAAGAACGAAGAGAGGTCGGGTGTCGGCACCCCGTTGACGTGAGTCAAAAAGTTCGTGGGCGCGAGGCCGTAAGCGCAAGCGGGAGACCCGCGCATCCGACCAGAGACGTAAATGTCCGAGTGAACCTTGCTGATTTGCTGACGTACGGCGTGATGCGGACGATGCAGGATGGCACCACAGAACAGGACGGCACGGTCGGTCTCGAGGTCCTCGGTCGGTACGGTCGGCACCTTGATGCTGATTTCCTTTTGCTTCCGGATGATGACGGCGTCCAGAAGCTCGTTGTCGTACATGATGTCGAGGTCGGAAACGCGGGTGATCAGCTTGCCGTTGAAGGATAGGATGACGTCGCCCTCGAGCAGGCCGCCCTCGTGTCCGGAATCGACTTTGCGCACCATGAAGAGCTGGTGGCGCTCGGGATCCTCGTGCTCCACACGTTGTATCCATTCTAGAACGAGTTAGCCTACGTTCGCTGCGAGAGGGAGAATGCGCCACGTACCTTCAGAAACCCCCATGATGCGGGCCTTGTCCATCTGGACGGTGTGCATCTCGACGTTCAAGATGCGCAGCTTGGGCTGGACTCCGTTGCGGAGCTGGCGCAGCACGGGTTCGACCATGGGCGTCGAGAGACCGAGGTGGTACTCCATGTCTTTGCCACTGTGAGACGCACGCTCACCGAGATACGTTAGCCAGATGGCCTGGACGGTGCCGTCCTCTGCGATCAGCACACCGCTCCCGCACTGCCCGGCCAGGTTCGTGTCCACAGTAACGGCATCCAGGTTGATGGCGCGGTAGCGCGGCGTGGCGGCGCTCGCGGGGATCGCAACCGTCGTGATGTCGGTGACGACCGTCTTAGCCACGACGGGCCGAAGGTTCTGGTTGAAGCCGAAGAAGATGGTGTCCTCGCCCTGCTTGATGAACTTGTCCGAAAGCTTGGCCGTCTTCACTGGGGCTTGGACGAGTGAGGGATCGTATTTGACGATGGCGTAGTTTTGGAGGGGGTGGAGGAACACCGGCCTTCCCTCGACGACTATGGAGTCGGCGATGGTGATTTGAATATCGCACAGGTCGTACGGCACGATCGCGCGGGAGACGAGCACGAGACCCTTTTCAGCATCCACGACGAGGCCGTAACCGACCTTCCTGGACCGGGGGAATCCGTCGAGCTTGAGCGGCATGGACGAAGCTATCCGGACGAAGCTCCTCACGATGTCGACCGCTTGCGGGTGCTGGGCGTGGTCCATCCGGATGAAGTTTGCGCGCTGAGGCTCGCGCGGCTTGGGCGGGATGCGGTCCGCGAGGTCCGAAAAGTCCCACAGACCGGTGGTATCATTTCGCCGGGCCAGTTTCATCTTGTCGTGCCAATGGCGGTCGATGGTTAGGACGCTGGTGTTTAAAGTGTGCAGGTCGCGGATGTGTTTGTAGGTGACGACGACCCTACTGCGGTCTGCTAAAATGTGAGCAGTGAAATATGATACGGCGGGAACTACATACCAGGAATCTCCTTCATAACTTTGACAAAGGTGTCGAGATCCGGTGTCTCCTTGTGGTCGATCGACTGGACCAGCCAGCCGTACTCGCTACCCTCGAATCGGAAGGACCCCGCCGCCTCGCACACGAAGACGCCCATCCCCTTGGTGGAGATGGCATACAGCCTGGCCTGCTGGTACGATAGCTCGTGGAACGACGCGCCGGCGGCCGAAACGAAGCGATCCGGGGTGATGGTGTGCAGATCTCCGACCGACACCTCCACTTCCATGTCCAAGCCCTGGCGCTGGATCAAGAGCTTGATCGACCCGCCAACGCTGGAGTCCAAAATGTCGTCAAGACGGATGAACTGCGTAATGAGCTCGCCGTTCACCTTGATCAAGATGTCACCCTCTTGGATTTTGGCATCCGCAGGGCCGTTCGGGAGGATGACCTCGGCGACCAGAAGACACGTCTCCTTGGGAAACTTCTTGCGGAGCGCGTCTTCCCAGTTGGCGGTCAAGCCCAGCCTGCGGCACTCGTCGAATGGCTTCAAGATCCACTGGGTCTGGATGGTGCCACGCGTCACGGGCTCGCCGCTCTGGACACACTGCAGGGCACGGAGCGGGCGGTCCAGCGGGAGGAAGTAGTCAGTCGCGGCTCCGTCAGCCCTACCGCCCGCTTGGAGAGCCACGGCTGCACCGTCACGGTTCACGACGGGACTGCCGGAACTACCACCGCTGGCGGCGGCGGCAGCCTGAATGTAGTTTGTGTTGAAGTCGCTGTAGCCTTCTCCATACTCGGGAGCATTGCGGTCCAGACGGCTGATGACACCAGAAAGAATGCTGAGCTTCTCGCCGGCATCATTGCCGACGACCCTAATCTCCTCTCCAACGCGGGCAAGGTCCGGCCTCAGCTCCAGCGCCGTTAGGTCCATGTACTTTACGGCCTTGGGGTCGTACTTGAGCAGGCCGAAGTCGTGGACGGGGTCGCGGTAGACCGGGTGAACGTCGACCTGGCGGAACGGTCAGTCTCCTCGCGCGCGGTGCCGGGGTGTCCAGCCTTGTGTGACGTACCTCCTCGTGGTTGTCGAAGATGACGTATCCCCAAAAGGGGCCGGCGCCGACGACGTGCTGTGATACTGTCAGCTAGAGCTCGAAAGTGTCCCCGGGCGAGAAACGTACTCTGTTCGTGAGAATGTAGCCCCGCTCGGCGTCCACGACGAAGCCGGTGGCTTCGCTGGCCAAGGCTGAGTCGGTGTCAAAGGCGGCCGTCTGGCAAAAGTGGATGGACACGACGTTCTTGACGACCTTTTCGATGGTGCGCTGCCACTCGACCGTGTCGCCGGATGCGCCAATGTGGGCGACGGAGCGCATGTCATCCGAGTCGTAGTCCGCGTCCACGCCATTGCCGTTGGCGCCGTTCATGGCGGCGTCCTGCTGGCCGGGCTGTGCTTGGGCGTCGCGCTGGGGACGGCGCTGCTTCATGGGCCGGTCGTTGGAGGGCGTCGGGGGCTGTTTGCGTTTGCTGCGGGTGTCGTGGGTCTTGCGGTCCATGTCGACGGCGTGGGCGCGGCTCGGACGCGGAGTGGGCTGGGACAGGGAGCTCAAGGCGCGTCGCGCGATGGGCGCAGATGGCAGGCCGCGGGGGCGCAGGGCGGCGAGAGTGAGTGGCTCAAGCACGAGGGTGCTCGATGGACGGCGACACAGCAGCGGCTGGGGAAGGCGCGGGTGCAGCGCTGGAGAGCCAATTAAGGAGCGGCACAGGCGGGCGGGCAGAGGGCCAGCACGCATTCGACGGGAGGCGATTGGCGGCTCAACACCCACTGCGACTTGTCAGGGCGGCGGGCTCGCGTGGATGGGGCTCTGCGCGATGAGGAGCGTCGAGGTGTTGACTTGCATTCAAATTTCAGGGCCAGTATGCGACCAGCGCCCGCCATTGGTCCGCGCGCCCGCTCAAGCGCACGACAACGTCACTGACAACCTCCCTTGCACGTCACTCGCTCCGCACCCAGGTAGATTTGCATGCTCCCTGTCGACTACCTACACCGTCGCACCCGCAAATCATCTGTCCCTGACCCCATGTGCCTACAGTCCCCTCTCGCAGCCGATAGCTAGTGTGGATTTGTTTTTTTTGCTCGTGTCATGGGTAGTAAAAATTCTACATGTCCGGACGATAGCTTCAACTACCCACATATGTTATTCTTCTAAGGCAGAGCTGGGGCATGGTTACGCTATGCTCTAGAGCCCTGCTATTCTTCGCGCTAGCCATCACCCCTCTGTACTCGTTTCCACGCACCGGGATTTCTGAAGGGAGAAACGCCTGCTTCCACGAGCAACGGCACATGTATGTACCATTGATGATCTCTCCCATTGGAATCTTGCCTTCCGTCAACGCACCTGGCTCCACCAACGAGGTAGACTAGACCGTGGTGGTAGGTGTGCTGACACATGTCCCACTCGATGGCTGGAGACCCGCCTCACGTCTTCTTCCTGCCACGCTTGTCGCTCTCGTCCTCATCACCATTCGTGTTCGTGACCTTGGTGCGTAGAGCGCGGATCTAGCCTTTGCTTTGTCGTCGTCATGGCCAAGCTCGTCGTCTTCACCGTCGCTCTCAGCCGCAACCTCTTTGCTCTTCTTTCCCTTAGCCGCATTTTTCTTTGTCGAGGCTTTGAGGGACATGGCGTTGTTAGTCTCCTCACCGGCCTCGTCACCAGCGGTCAGTTCGTTGAGCTGAGGCCTGTAGGAATCTGCAAGCCGCTTCATCATCATTTTGACCGCACTAATCTTCTTGCCCGGAGGCATAGTAGCCTTGCTTCAGTCGATCGTAGCGGGTCCGCTATCGAGGAGGTGAATGAGGAACACCATCTGCGCCCTGAATTGTTCAAGTGCGCACTCATGTTGGCATACGACGAACGGAACGCACCTTCATCTCATTGGTCCATCCAGATGCAGCTTTGCCGTCGGCCATGGTGAGAGACTGTGAGCCGCGTTAGCCTTGAGCAAACCTGATGCTGATCTGCTTCTTACTCGTGGTTGTTGTGGTGAAGGAGAAGAAGTTGGAAGAACTAAGCGGTAAAGAAGAACGAGTGGTGTTTATAAACCCTCGTGGCATCTACTTGTGGAAGGAACTGGACCCTGCTTCGATTGTCCCTTCAGGTCAGACTTGACGCGAACGTTCTTATATGTGATGTGGCAGATGCAGGGGGAAATTCTACGACTTCTCTTTCGCGATAGAGCTTATCAAGCTCTTGAGAAAGGAGCATATTATAGCCTAATAAACGTACGTATGGAAGTAGCTCGGAGCATGAATTAAGGGTAGAGTTCATATTCTAGAACCCGTATTAAACAAAAATTTATAATCTACCCCTGTTGAAGCGCCGAGGCTCCAACTGAGAACAATAGCTTACCTTATGGATATTAGGATTATAGGACCTTAGCTTCGAGATACGCATCGAAACAATAAATATTCTGAGGTGGAAACTTTACATTCGGTATAAGAAATTCATGTTTGATATTTCTATGTAATATGAATCATGTCCAGTAATTAGTGAAAGTCTGACCTTGGACATATACGCACATAATAGCCACGCATCAATCACTCGATAAGTGTAATCGATGTTAGATTCAATCCACGAAGAAGACGAGCGTGTAGGTTCTGATGTGCTTGAGCAGTAGATATCTAAGAGAACGTAGATCTCTAGGGGCTTCATGTACGCGAATCTGACCGCCAATGACACTGAGGTAGTTTCCGGTCCAGAGTTGACAATTGACAAAGCGTAATACACACGACGTGAGAGGGACGTGGAGAGCCCAGCGACGCGGCCACAACATTTATGAGGGCGACTTGTACGGCGGGCGGGAGAAACTCCCGCCGCAAACGGGCGCGGACGGCGCATCCCCGCCGATCGCATCACCCTGGCCGTTTCCGCCGACGGAGAGGGAGACCTGCGCCGTAAACCACCACCCCTCCGCATCAGCCGCCAACATGGTCTTGTCCTTCATCCTCATCCAAAACCGGCAGTGAGCGCCCCTCCAGCTTCCCGCAATCTACCGCTTCCGCAACGCTAACAGAGGCTCGTTGCTCGCGCGCAGGGGCAAGACCCGCCTGGCGAAGTGGTATGCGCCGTACAGCGTAAGCTCTCCTCCCCCCACGCGCTGCTCCACCGCATCGCGCACGCGCATCCGCTAAGCTCGCATCTGTCGTCTAGGATGAAGAAAAAGTCAAACTAAAAGGCGAGGTCCGTCTTCCCCTTCCCGCCACGATCCGTTGCTCCCATCCGGCGTAGTCCCTGGCCTCTCCCGCCGCAATTCGCGAATAGCGTGCCGTCCAATCTTCCGACACACCTCTGACGCCAGACTTTTGTACCAGATCCACCGCCTGATCGCGCCGCGCGACCAAAAGCACCAGTCCAACTTTGTTGAGTTCCGGAACACGTCAAAGATCGTCTATCGCCGATACGCAGGGCTGTTCTTCTGCGCGTGCGTCGATACCAACGACAACGAGCTGGCGTATCTCGAGGCAATCCATTTCTTCGTCGAGGTGCTGGACGCATTCTTCGGGAACGTCTGCGAGCTGGATCTGGTATTCAACTTTTACAAGGTGGGTGGATGTGAATTCTACAACGGTGGAAATAGGGGCACAATTTCGGCGCAAGCTGTACCATTGATTTCGGAAACAGTGGGCATGGGATCAATTCGTAAAGTCGTTGCTCGAGGGACGGACAGGCTGACACGGTGGTCATGGCAGGTCTACGCGATTCTTGACGAGGTGTTCTTGGCTGGAGAGATTGAGGAGACAAGCAAGCAGGTGGTATTGACACGCCTGGAGCATCTGGACAAGCTAGAGTGAGCGGGAAGACCGGGTGCACGGGAGCACTGCTTCGGGTAGAGTTGCATTGGTGAAGGAGTCTGGCGTCAGGATTCGAGAAGTGTTGGCTTAAGCTACTATTCCCCAAGGAGGTCGACATGTTGTCAGGGACACAAATAAATCTATATTTAGCCTTTGAGACATGTTTCAGCCGCATATGAATACACGACTTTCCTGACTGCAGCCTCGAACTTAAAGGCACAACCCAACAAAGTTAATCAGATGCAACACCCGGTATTTCAACGATGCCTACCGCAGCCTGCACTGTGCAGGGCGGTGAGCTCAGCTCTTATGCGAGCAGCACATCTGGAATCAGACATGGCACCACAAGCACCAAAATAGGCATCTTCGGCACGAGCAGTTCCATGGCAGTGGACCACGCGCGCCGGAACGCGCCGTCACGTTGTCAGAATGGAGCCAGGGAGACTTCTTGAAAGTCCGCGAGTAGCCGAAGGCTAGCCCTGGCAACAACTCCACTACGATGCTCAATTTTTTCACCGGTACAATGAGCAGTGCTGGAGATGTCTCGGAGGAGGTGCAGCATCATGTCGGCGCATCTCGCGGAGCGAGGCGCCTGCTTGCCAAATGTCTCGCAGGAGAGATCATCACGGGCATTTGCAGGCAGGCGGCCGGGTGAAACCGCGTGCACCGGCGGGCGCTAGGTAATGCACGCTGCGGCGATACACGGCCAAATACATCTCGTAAGTGCGGGCTGCCAGGCACGGGCGTAGGGCAGTTGGGCACGGGAAGCTGGCGTGGGCGGGCCTAACCCAAGGCTAGTGATACCAAGCATCATCATCAATCGGCAGGGCCTTCGGCACCGGCAGCAACGTGATAGGGCCGGCGCCAGCGTTCCGGACGACCGTTTTGCCGTATGGTAACGGTTGAAGGGGCGGGCTGGGTGGCGGGAAGGTGGCTCCGGACTGGCCCGTGGGCATTCGTTGTCGACTCCAGCGCGGCAGCACTCCGACTTCGGGGCGCGAGCTTGCTGCAACCAGGGCGAATTCAGGCGTCTGGACCCTGAACGGAAGTTGCCCCCCATGAGTTCTTGTTCCAGGAAAACGTCGTGGGAAAAAACCGGGCGCTTTGACAAGTGCTTTTAGCCATGGGCTGATTGTCGAACCCGCGCTGAATGGTCGGGCAGACTCGCAGCGCGCGCCCTACGATGAGTGACGCTGCAGCTGGCGGCGTGTGCAGCCGGAGGACCTGGCGCCGTGACGAAGCGTGTCCGTGTTCCACGCCCGTCGTGCCAGACGGGTGGCGGGCGTCGGCGAAGCATCCATGTGAAGCACCCCAGGCAGATGGGGGTTGGCTGAGAGCAGGTACGCACGTCTCGCCAGCGCCGATGGTCTTTTACGGAAACGGTCGATGTCGGCGCGGGTCCACGGTGAGGCTGGCGAGTGGGATATCGCGGTGGGAGGACTACTTCTGTGAGATTTGGAAAAGAGCACGCCGCACCCTGCACGGGATTTGCTCACGCTGTTTCGCGCCTATCTCGACGGGGCCCAGCTCTCCGCGTGTAATGCCCACGAGGCGAGCGTGGAGAGTCGGATGGGCAGCATGGGTGGTGGGCGGCGCGCAGGCGATAGGCGCGCGGAGCAGACAGCAGGTATTTGTACACGAATTTCGCGGCCCGGCCTGGGCGCTGGCTGCATCGGGACGCGTTCCACGCGGATGGCAGAGCCGCAGATAGGCAGGCTAATGCCCGCAGCGACCCAGCTGCCAGGACACGGCGAGTCGTTGCAGCACCCGAGCAGAATGGGCGTTCGCGGATGGAATTTCGAAGGCTTCGATTAGGCGTCGGTGAGCGGCGGGCGGTGATTGGCCGGGAGGGCTTATCTCTGGGCTGCGGACAAGCTCGCTCTTGGCGACGATCCGGAAGCGCGCTAGGCCGGAGCAGGCAGGGGCCCCTGTGGTCGCTGGCCAGTGTGGTCGCGGCTTGCATAAGGCGATGACATATCATCTGTGTCGCCAAAGATAAGGGCGCCGCTGCAGGGCGCCCATCCGCCATCCCGTGCCAAGCCGATTCCGCCCCGGCACCGCGAGCTGGTCGGCAGCAGCGATAGCTCCTGCCACCACGGCGGCGGCGACGGCGGACGGACGACGGTGGACGCAGCAGAGCGGTGCGGACGGCGCGCGAGCAGCGAGGCGGCGGCGCGAGGCTGCGTCTGGATGCCGTCGCGGACGTGGCGAGCAGGCGGCGGAGCGGTGCCCAGAACCGCAGGCGCAGCTGTTCGCGGCGGCACCCAGACGCAGCGATCCCCGGTTGGCCGATGTTCAGGCTGCCCCGAGCGCCAGATCTCTGGTCGAAGCCACCCGGCCAAACCCCACGAGGCGCCCGCCGCCTCTCGTCTAATTTGCCGCAACGGGGCGCGACAAGGGGAGATAAGCAGACGGCGATGCGAACCCTTGGGTACTTTGACGTTTTCACAATACGTCGGCACAACCGAGTCGTGCGAGGCCACCGCGTTAAAATGCCACCCCGGCCCCGCTCCAGCCCGCAGATCCAGAGAAGCATTCGGAGCTTTCGTACTTCAACCTCGCCCGCCCCAGCGCTCCAGCGGACGCCTCTCCCAACCCACCCTTCCTGAGCCCGCAGCCCATCATGTCGTACTCGTGGGTCGGCGCGCCCACGTCCTTCAACGGCACCGACACCGACCTCGGCGGTGATTCGAGTACGTCGTCTCGCAGCACGTGCCAGCTGATCCTTCCGAACTGACACACAGTCCTCTCGCAGAAACCGAGAACCTCAACCAATGGTACCAGTCGGGCGACCAGGCCTACATCATCGTGGCCTCGGCCATGGTGTTGATCATGGTCCCCGGCCTGGCCTTCCTCTACTCCGGTCTCGCGCGCAGAAAGTCCGCCCTCTCCATGGTCTGGGCCTGCATGGCCTCGTCCTCGGTCATCACTTTCCAATGGTACTTCTGGGGCTACTCGCTGGCCTTCAGCACAAACACCACCAACGGCTTCATTGGCGACCTGTACAAGTTCGGTCTCATGAGGACGCTGGGCGCTCCCAGCCCCGGTAGTCCGCTGATTCCCGAGCTGCTCTACGCTTTCTACCAGGTTAGTCCACCACCGCCCAATTGGCCGCATACCGGCCTCCTTCTGACCCTCGTTTAGATGCAATTCTGCGCCGTCACCGCCGCTATCGTCGTCGGCTGCGTCGCTGAGCGCGGCCGCCTGATCCCCTGCATGATCTTCATCTTCGTCTGGGCCACACTTGTCTACTGCCCCGTCGCCTGCTGGGCTTGGAACGCGAACGGCTGGTTCTTCGCATGGGGCGGTCTGGATTATGCCGGCGGTGGTCCCGTCGAGATCGTGTCCGGAATGTCTGCTCTGGCCTACTCGTGGATCCTGGGCCGTCGCCAGGAGAGGATGATGCTCAACTTCCGCCCCCACAACGTCTCTCTCATCACCCTCGGCACCATTCTGCTCTGGTTCGGCTGGCTCGGCTTCAACGGCGGCTCCGCCTTCGGTGCCAACCTGCGTGCCGTCATGGCCTGCTGGAACTCCAACTTGACCGCCATGTTCGCTGCCATGACCTGGGTTCTCCTCGACTGGAGGCTCGCTCGCAAGTGGTCCATGGTCGGCTGGTGCTCGGGAACCATTTCCGGCCTCGTGGCCGCCACTCCTGCGTCCGGTTTCATCACCCCCTGGGCCAGTGTCGTCCTCGGTATCGTGACCGGCATCGTCTGCAACTTTGCCACCAAGAGTGAGTCGATCCTCGTATCGATTTTCATCATTCACTAACGTCATTCTAGTCAAGTTCTGGGTCCGCATTGACGATGCTATGGATGTGTTCGCCGAGCACGGCGTCGCCGGCATGATCGGTCTCTTCTTCAACGGTCTCTTCGGTGCCAGCTACATCATCGGTCTCGACGGCGTTAACACCGGCCTCCTCGGTGGCTGGATCGACCACCAGTGGGTCCAGCTCGGCAAGCAGGTTGCCTACATCGTTGCCGTCACCGCATACGCTTTTGTCGTTTCCGCCCTCATCGCCGTCGTCATCGACAAGATTCCCGGCCTTCACCTCCGCGCCTCCGAGGAGGCTGAGCTCCTCGGTATGGACGACGACCAGCTCGGCGAGTTCGCGTACGATTACGTTGAGGTTCGTCGTGATTACCTGGCCTGGACCCCGGCCAAGAACGAGCCTGCCACGGCCGACCACCAGATCCCCCAGGGAGAGCGTCACGGCATTCCCCAGCACAGCCAGATGCTCGAGGGTAAGGAGCCCAGCGATTCGAGCTCTGGTCACGAGCACACCGGCGTTGCGGGAGACCGCCACGCCGTGGCCCTGGAGGAGAAGGCGGAAGGCGCGATGCAGAGATGAGCAGGGATGGGATAGTTCACATGCGTGGTCTTTTTTACGATTTTAATTTGAGCGAAGCACTGGCGTTGGATACCAAGAGATTGATTTGAATGGAATTGTTCACCATCTTTATTTCTGGGAGCAAAAAGACGGGACTTAAAAAAAAGTACTTTCCAGCACTTTTTGACGCAGGCCTTTGTCTTCGTCAAGCACGATAATTAGCAAAAAGAATGTTGCCATTGATCTTGCATTTTCCGGGCCGAGCCAGCTACCTCGGAAACCTCAAAGTTCGGTTGCTCGGAGCGCTACGACGTGCCTTGATGGTCTAGAACGGACAGCGCGTCTAGGTACCCCACGATTTGCTTGACAGGAGCCAAGAACAGCGGAAGACGACTGACCAAAGCCTGTCCATTTGGAGGAGCGCGCGCCAAGACGGCCTTATCAGCACGCACCACTCGCGCCTTCATATCCAACTTGCTCGAGCTGACGGCTACCACCAGCGGTTCAATCAAGATCCGCCAGCGACGGAGCGCCAAGCCCCCACGCCACGCCTACCGCTGATCTCTTGGTGTCTTGGTCCGCGATCGTCCAGAAGATCGGCAGATGCGTGGAAAACCACGACAACTTCTTATCTTCACCTCGGGGGTTTCTCTCGAAAGAAGCAATAATGAAACACCACCACTTCCATGACATCACCGATTGTGGGGTGGAAGCGGGAGCCCGTGCGTGCGTGGGTTTGCCCACTGCAGATAATGCGCCCCCGTCATGCACGGCAAATCACCCACCGCTCCAGTGGATTTTGCGGGGAGAGACTGGGATGTACAGCCCGTCCCCCTCCCGGCGGAGCGGGTTGTGGCGCCGCCAGTGTGAAGGGGCGTAGATAAGAAGAAGGTTGTTATCTGGAGGCTATCAGGGAGGGTGGAGCTGAACTGACTCGGTAGGTCCCGCGAGGTCTCGAACGTCAAAAGAGCAGAAATACGCCTTGAGATTCTATGGGCTGCTTGATTCCGTGGTTATCGTCCAGCCGTCTATTGCTCGCTTCCCATCACAGGCAAGCTGCATATGTGGCAACCTCTCATCGCCGCATATGGAAGTACATGGCCACTGACTTTCACGTGCGGGCTATGCCTCCAGGATGGTTCACGTTGAAATTGTGGTTGGCCGCGATCCTTTTGCTGTGTTCTTGGCGCGCTCTTCTGGGGAGACACCAGTTCAAGCTTGCGTTTAGCCCCCCCAGTCGTTCGCTGTGGCGTACCGACTCCGCGTCTCATCCAAAGAGTCTGCGCCACCTATCACACTTTGCTTCGCTCTACTCATTTCGCTGTATAGCAGCACGGAAACATGCTCGTCTCTTTCAAAGAAACGCCCGGAGGCAACCGCCCGGCCATGTTGGTCTTGAGACAAAGGAATCCGGCACGTGGCAGAGCCAGAACACCATCCGAGACCGTAGCTTGTGCCATGCGCTATTTGTAGACTAACCAAACAAGGACTCGTCGACGCAAGTGCTCAGGCGGTATCAGTGAACAATGAGGTGAGCGTGCGAGGCCGCATCTTCTTTGTCTGGTGTTTCGCCCTTTGAAAATGCTTAATATCTTCCAACGTTCGAGCTTCGATATCGCCCTTCACTGCTTGGACCCTCGCTAGTTAGATCGGTACTACCTTTGCGCCTTGCTGGTCGATAAGCTACTCGCGAAGCTGGTCTTCGTAACACGCTCTTTTTACGCTTGAGACAATCACTCGTTTACAATCTGCAAGCCAGAAACATGCCGAAACCGCTCACAATCACAGCTGTTCCGTTCAAGCCCTCCAGGCTTTCCATTCCCCCGTCCCCCTTCTCCCCCCGTCTGCCCCTGACTCCCTCGTCTCCACCAAAGGCAGGTTTGCTGGTGCCAGCCGGAAACAAGCGCGAGCTCTCATCTCCCAGCACGCCACCGCCATCACCGCCGCTGAAGTGGATCTGGCAGTGCCACATCTGCCACCGAGCCTACCCACTCGGCACGACCAGAAGGTGTCTGGACGACGGCCATTATTTCTGCTCTGGCGTGACCACGGTCAAGACATGGCGAGCTAGCGTCAATCGGAGGAGGAGCAAGAGGACGAAGAAGCACCGGGCGTGCGCAAGCGAGTTCGACTACAGCGGGTGGAAGGCGTTCGGGGAGTGGCGGCGCAACGAGGGGGCCATCCGCAACGCCTCCTTCACTGACCTTGTGGACTTTAGCACCCACGATGACAGCAAAAACAAAGTCGCCCGCAGTTGCTGGGATGGTTGCGACTTCCCTTCCGAATGCCGTTGGGGCTCGCATCACGGTGCCCAAGCCTCGAGCGCCGCGTCGCCCATCCTACCTTCTCCCGAAGGAGGACAAGAAGAAGACCCTCTGACTATCGTAGGTATCGAGCTCGCACCGACGCAACTCTTACAGGCGGACAGCATCAAGCTCGACACCGACTTCACGCCGCCCACAACCTTCGACGACATCCTCGACCGCCACCAAGAGGGTGAGCTCTCGCCGCTATCGCCCAAGGACTTGCGTGACCGCTTCTGGGACGGCATCCTCGATTCGGCGCGCCAGCGCAGGTCGAGCAAGTCCGCCAAAGCGCACTCGCCACTCGCACTGCACCCGGTCATGGAAGAAGATGAGGAGCCTGACAACCTCGTTCGTGCCGAGCCCGTCTTTCTCCATCACAACTCGGGAGTGCACCCGTCGTCCCACTCTGTGGAGGGCACTCTCTCGCAGAGACGGTCCGACGCGCCGCCAGAGGCGGATCAAGAGTGGAACTTGCAAGTCCCGGAGCCAGCTATTGTCGCGCGCCACGGTTTTGACTTTGGGTTCGAAATAACGGGCGACGGAATGGATGCCGGCATTCAACGGGTTGAGAGTGATGCAAAAGGGAGAAAGAAGAGCAAGAACGGGAAAAAGTCGAGGAGGAGAAAATAGGGCGTCGTTGTATTACAATTACATATGCGATTGAGATTCTCTCCTCCGGTGAATTATTCCTCACACTAATAACAATGGAGACGCTTAGTAGCTCACGCCAATGCTACTCTGAGTCTGTCCTCCCAGCTGTGGACACATGAACGGCTCCGGGAGACCGAAAAGGTGGTCGTCGTCGAAGTAGTCCAACCTGTAGTCACTGTTCACACACTTGCCACCACCGGTAGGGCCGACGTGAGCGCAATGAACCTAATGATGATTAGCTTAACTAGAACAGCATGTGTAATCTTGGAACCACTCACATCCGGTCTGATTGCCGTGAGGAGTACGTGGATGATGCGGCAGACGACGTTATCAGCCCATACTTCGTCAAAGGTGCCGAAAGGCTTCGCCAGTAGCTGAGCGGTGCAGTCGTCGACGTTCTGGTAGACCTGGTCTTTGCCTGTGCACTGCTTCTGGATGGTTGGGCAGAGAGATTGGACGACGGTGCCCTGCTGAATCGTCCTGTTCTCGAAATCGATGCCGTTGGCGACGCGCGTCCAGAGCTGCAAGTTCGGGATCCAGGCATCGTACTGCTGAACGAGCCCCTGGGCGTCGAATTTCCAGAAGGCGATCTAGTGAAACGGTAGATGAGCACTCGAATTTCATATCTTCTCGAACTGAGGGAACCTACTTGCTTCAGCGTGGTTGTTGGCGACCCTGGAATCAGACCGCCGGTCACGTTGTTTACAGGACCTCCTTTCAGGTAAACGACGCTTGCAGCGACTTCAGGGCAACCACTAGCAAAAGCGACGATGTCCGCCTCGTATAAGCCGAGGCCTGCAGCGTTCGTCTGCGGCATAGGAGCAAGTCCGAAGAAATATTCGATGCTATCCTCGAAACCGGTGAAGTTGCCCAGCGGCGTGATCCTGCCCGTAGCATTCGGGTCAAAGAGCCCTGGGGGCACTGCTGAACCACCCTGTGCTATGATGGGTGCATTGTTCGGGTAGACCTGCCTGTTCGTCAGCAGCCGCGCCGCGTGGGTTTTGGTGTAGAACCTACCGTAAGGTTGTAGATTGACTGAATCGTCCGCAGATTGCGCGCTGCAAAGTCTTCCTGGGCGTGAGCCGCACCTGCCAGGAGCAGCAGCAGTGACTGTACCAGAAGTCCTGTACGGGAGACCATTGTGAAAACTTGAAGGAAATAGAAAACCAACAAGCTTAGAGGTGGTTTCTCTGTTATTATATCCTGACAGATGTTCGGTTACGGGTAAAGCGAATGCGCATCTAATTTCTCATATTGACTTTAAGCTCTTATTGGGGAGGGACTAGCTTCAGCATATTTAGACACCGCAGGCTTCTTCCCGAGCATCCGAGGACTGTCTCGGCCCTGGCTTGCGGCTGATACCGTGGTATTGATCTGATGATAACTCGCAGAAGCCATTTATCGCTTGCCAAGGACACTCTGGTCTAATTCTACCCTGTGGGCTCCGAGGTATGACGTCCGCTTGTACTGCTTGAGCCGCATGCTATGCTAGAAACATCACCTTAAAGGAACGTACCTCTGCAGGCTTTGTTTCCCCTGGTCGGATGCGCCGGAGGCTGGCGGACGGTAAGTGGGAGGCCTGTTTCCCGGTATCTTTGGGCCTGAGTCAATATACTTTCGGTAAATGCCATGGCTATAAAGTTTCGTATGACTAGAACTTGCCCAACGGCTATTTTGGGATGTGAACTATCTTTCAAAGACACAGGTCACGGCAGCTCGTACATGAGCTCGCCAAGGACGAATGAGTCGTGGTGTGAAGCAATGAAACAGATGTACACATTTTTGAGTTGCTTGTAGCTAGTAGACGACAAGCATCTCGACCACAACAGCTATGACCTGTAGAGATATTGCAGTAGCTTTAACGCAATCCCACCGGTTTTCTTGAGCTGCGGTTGTTCCGGGACGCTGAGTGAGATGTGCCAAAGAAAATGCATCAAAGTCAGATGGGTCTGCTTGCTGAACTGTCGATTTCACATGAATCTTATACACCAGAGGTTTTCTGCAGACCAAATACCCTTGACCGGATTTATCATCATGAGTTTTCGAGAGGCCAACTGTGGTTCGAACAAAAGTACGTGTTTCTCTACCGGAGGGAATCCGCAAGGCTGCTTGGCGATATGATTGGCCGATCTGTCAAAGGACGGGACGTAGCCGTAGTGAGATTAGTTTTGCCTCTTTGGGTTAGTGTCTTGGCGGCCCGCTCCACCACGATCCCGACCGATCGACGGCCCAACGCTGACCGCCAGCAACCTACCCAACGTCGCCACTCATAAATGCGTAGTCACTGAAGCCGAAAAAGACGTTCATATGGCCGGTGCATCGAAGCCTCCAACGTTTTGATGGTTCAAAACCATTTTCAGCCCCCGGCCACCACTTTTCCCAAAACAACACCCCCCCCTTTGCGTCCCCTTCACGATGCACGCAAAAAGAAAGGTATAACCCTGGAGTCAAACCAGGACTATTGGATCCGCCGGGAATCGAACCCGGGACCACGAGCCAAACCAGGCATTCGCCAGCTGTGCTGGCGAACGCCTGGTTTGGCTCGTCGATTTTACCGTGAATTCGAGCGTAGCGAGGCCGGGGGGTGCGGGGGGGACCCCCCGCGATGATAGCAGCAGTATTCAGAGCACTGCGGAGTAGAAACATGTCGTAGGTATGGTATAGCGGAGTGTAGATGGTAGTGGTCACCCACCCAAAAAAAAAAGACGTGGCCAGGGTGAAGACAAACTCTATTTCTCACGGAAGAACATCAATTTGAGCTCACCACCATAGTCTTCGCGGGGGGATCCCCCCCGCACCCCCCGGCCTCGCTGCGCTCGAATGCATGGGGAAATGGTAAGCTCAACCGCCGCGGAACATTTGGCGTGTGGTCACCCACCCAGGAAAACAATACGTGGCCGGGCTGAAGCCAAACTCTATTTCTCAACTATTCTACGGCAACCGCGACCCATCGCCCGGCTCCACATGACCGCTCTTGATCCGCCCTCGTTTCTCGCCGCCCGCTCACTTGTTCGAAGCCTTGTGGCTCGACGCGCCCCTCTTCCGCAATGTTCCCCTGCCGCTGTGGGTGGAGGCCGTGCGTGCCGTCGGACCGTGACGACTTTCGTCTTCCTCGTCGCTGCTTCCCTGCCGACGAGTGCGCTTTTGGCCGGCTACGAGATGAACGTCAGCGATGACAACCAGAGAGAATGCGGAAACTTACCAGCGCCACCCGTGCCCTGCGGCTCCTCCTCGCCCTGATCACCCTCCAGAAATTCGTTCAACTTGGCGACGAGCAGTGTAAGCTGGTCATTGTCCAGGGTGTTGACAGCATCAACCACCGGCGGCCTCTCCGCGGGGCCGTCCTCTCCCTCGGGGGGTCTGATGGTAAGCGCGTCGTCGAGAAAGTCGCTGAAGGCTGCTCCTTCTTGATCGCTGTCTTCCGTGAGCGACTGGCGCCATTGCCGGAATTGATCCAGCAGCGTTTCCTGGTCCAGACCAATGACTGTGTTGACAGCGTCGGCCTTTTGCGCTCGCTTGGCCAGCCCGACGTACAACTCCAACACTTCCTTGTTCGCCAAGTTTTCGAGACCGACCTGCAGCCGCTGTGCGTTCGCGTCGCCGTTGTCTGCACGCTCTTTGGCGATGGACGAGGCCTTAGAGAGCAGCTGCTCACATTCAGCCTTGGCTTTGTCGGTCCTCCTCGTGGGCATCGGGCGCCCAAGCGTCCGCTGAAAGGTGGCCGTGACTTCGGCCAGCAGCGGTGTCATGGTCTCGTCGTCTAACAGCTCGCGCGCCCGACCTGTCTTTGCTGGACCATCACCCTCCCCCCCATCCTGCTCCTCTTCGACGTCACCACCGTCACTGCTGCTGCCACTCGACGGCGAACGCGCGCCCGCCACGGACCGAGACCTGGTGGCAGCTAGACTGCCCAGCTTGGCCACGCCCTTTGTAATGGCATCAAGCTTGTTCGCCAGCACAGCGAGATTGTGCGTTTGCACGACTTCTGCCGGGGTCAAGTAGGCACTATTGGTGACTGCCCACCATTTCGGGGTTTCCGTGGTCTTGGCCGTGTCAATGGTGACACGCTTGGACGGGGAAGTGCTTGACCGCCGGCGCTCGTCGGCTGGGAGGTCAGGCGAAACCATCGTTTGGTCAGGGTTGGAGTCTTGAGTGTCGCTCATGATGTGATTGAGAAAGTGTAAGTTGTTGAAAAGCACTGTAATTCCGTGTTGTATGATGAGGAATACGCTGAGCTGCGGAAAGCACTGGCTTTATAGGGCTTCTTTAACAGCCTAAGAAAACTGTCTGAGCAGGATTGCTTGGGTTGAAGTCCCCATCACACAAAGGTCGTCTGCGGCAGCAATCGCTCATCTACTGGGAAAACCGACCGTTCCATTTGTGTGGCAGCATCGAGCTGGATCTGTTGTACGGGGGAAAGCCCGATGCCGCACTGTTTGCACAATAGCAATCAGGACCTCTTCATACCGACACATCACGCAGCCCTGTTGAGCATCCTTCTTTTGGTGAAGTTTCCCCCTTCTGACAGCCCAAGCTTGCCTACAGCCCCCGCGGCAGCGCTAGCAATTCGCCTTCATTCAAGCTGTAGAAGCTAAAGGTCATCAGGTTTGACCGCTTGCTACGGGTTGACACGCGCACGTCTCAAGACCATGCACACGCGATCGCATTCAGCAAATCATTCCTGTTATCTTTTACGCCGTGGTTTCCATCATGATTGGGAAGACGTAAGGAATATTCTGGATGGGAAGGGCAGCCCGAAAAACAGTTGCCAACGACATCATTGAGTGGCTTGCACAATGAACATGACCCCAGCTCCTGGTCAATGCAGTCATGGGGCTTGTTCTATCCTATGCTTTCAAGCAAACCCAGCGACGTTGAGAAGCAAGATCCACACTACAAATGGCCCACTGTCCAGACACGCCACTGGTGCCTTCAAGACCAGCTCACGCAAGGAACTGCTCGCAAAGCTCTCTTCTCGAAATCGAATCTTGTGAACGCCTCTTTCTCGTAGAGACAGCTCTCTACCTCCCACAACACCTTCGCAGACGTCTACGTCCATCAAGTAAGTACACTCAAACTTTCTTTTACTGCTTGCTAATTGTAAATTACACGAACAGACCTTACACACTGCTGCAACCGCCATGAGCCTGCCTGTGGCAAAGCGTCGGTCGCTTCGGGATGAGCTCGACCGGATAGATGAGGGAGAAAATGGGGAAGAACTGCTCAGGCTCGTTGAAGAGCTTGAGGAAGCCCATCAGACCGCCAGGGGTTTCGTTGGCACGCGCCGCTCACCCAGAGCCGACAGGACCACCATCGGAGCATGTACCTGCGCTTCATTAAGACGATCCACCGACTTCCAGATGAGCGCCCTGAATCTGATATCGAGAAGATTGCCTTTCCGACAGATGACGACAAGCTCCTGTTCAAGAACTTGCGCATTTTCCTCATCTTCGTCTTCAAGAGGGCCAGACCCAGAGCTTTCATCTCCGGTGACCATATCGAGTATCGTACGCTCGCGCAATACAGAGCGTCGCTAATGTTCTGGGTCCTTCGCGCGTTCGACGAAGCGGAGAAGCCGTCGCCGCCGAAGAGTCGCATCTTCAATCAACTCACCGAAGCCATGCGCTTCGTCCAGCGCACGCTGGGAGGTGGGCCAAAACAGCGGACTCGAAAGACCTACCTAGGTCTCGATGAGCTCCGACAGCTCATAGATGCCGAAATGTTTCAGAACAGGTGCATCGAGAACTCGGAACAGCACCAGCTTGCCTGGTGTATCGGGAGATTCCTCGCAGTCCGACCCAGTCTGATCTGCCCAACCAAGAAAGCACGCGCCGCTGTGTTCACCTGGCGCAATGTTGAGTTCTCTGTGGGCGAGCAGCCAGGAATGTTTGATGCTCTGATCAGATTCGACAATGTCGCTATCAAGGCCCCCCACGACCCCGAGGTTGAGGAGGCAGCAAGGATGCCACTTGAAGTGACGATGAAGTCACCCGGAAAAGCCGACAATCTAGTTTTCTCCATTCCGCACCGTTTGTTGGTTATCGCCTTACGACGGGGGCTACTCGTCGGTATAACCGACATTGACGAACTCATGAACTCTAGGCGACAGCGCATCCAGATCGACCCCGACCACCTAGACGACCCGGTGTTCTATCGCAGCACTCCCAAGGGTGACAGACTCGACGAACCGAATCCCATGAGGGCCGGTTCCCTGACCGAGTTCTTGCAAAGCCGCGGGTTGAACCTGGGATACGAGTTCCCTGTGACGTTCTACAGCCTACGTCGGAGGGCAGCGACAGACCTCGTCCGAAGAGTTGGCACGGAAGCTACGCGGCAGATCATGGGCCACGCCCCGGAGAGCCGCACCTTGGAGAGGTATTACCTTCAGCTCGGCCTTACCTTTGATGTGACGTCGGCGGGCCTGGAACAACAGATTGAGCCCGGCGGTCATTCCAGCGCGATGCTAAAGGAATCACATTCGCTTGCCTTGTCGAAACTTGAGGGAGATCTGCTCTCCAAAACGCGAGGGGCAGCAGTCCACGCACTAGCCGCCAAGATGATGCGCATCGATCGCCACCAACCGCCGCCATCCGCCTCCATTGCCGAGGTCAAGAACTATCGGAGAAGGATCGCATCTCAAGCCCGCCGAATCCTCCTCTCGAAGTCTCACGAGGAACAGAAAGTGAAGCTGACAGCCAATCAATACAGAGAGCGCGTCTCGGCTGCTGGCGCTTCCAGATTCGCTGAGATGATATTGGCTCAGGCCGGGCCTGCGCTGCAGCAAGATGCGCAGGATGAAGATGACCCCGAGCTCAACTCGCAGCTCAATGACGAAGGGCTCTTCGTAACCGATGATGAGTGTAAGTGTGCTTTTATTCTCCAAAAGGTGGCAGTGAGTGGGTTCTGACATAGTGGATGCTCCAGTTGATGACGAGGGCGAAGCGGATCTTGACGCTGCAGCGGCCGAAGGAAGTATCAGCGGCAATTTCACCATCGCCGCTGAAGAGGACGTGGGCGAAAGTGACGAGGTGAGCTATTTGCCTGACCACCAAAACCGACAAGTGCAAACTATACTGACATGTGTAAAGTCACCAACGGCCACCGCCGGCGTCGACTACCGAAAAGCCGTGATAGTCTTCATGGAGACTCTGATGGAAAACACTACATCAAATTACGCCACTTGGAGCCAAGTGTCCACCAAGTGTGCGCTGTGCGATCAGGACGAAACCATGCCCGACAAAGACAAGACTCGTGTCTGGGACAGCGAAGCAAAGCTGCTCAGGCACATGCAGTCGGGCGTCCACTCCGGCTACACGCGGTGGCAGCGACTTATGCACAAAGCGGCCGCAGCAAAGAAACGTGAAGGGCACACCCACCCCTTCGAGTGTCCGTATTGCCCTGCCGGAACCAGCAAATTCACACAGCTGCCGCACCTTACTCGGCACATGGCCAACCCGCGGACCTGGAAAGGTAGCAAAGAAGACCATGAGAAAAAGATGGATGATGATGGTTGGTACGACGACGGCTGGGAACCCACAGTGAGCGACGAGAGGGCCAAGGAAAGGTCAAAGAAAGAGAAGAGTGATGCAGAGGTATGCTTGTGTTCCCCGCAAACTGTCGTTATGGAATTGCGCTCACCGTCACCTTGTTTAGAAGCTGGGGGTCGATTTCGTGGAAGGGCCCACTCTGGCAGTGCCCGAGCCTCATGACACCATGCCTGGTGTCGTCCACGGTCAATTCGGAGCGGGAGGGCCCCCTGAGCACCAGCGACACTTGATTGAAGAAGTTGATTCGAAGTATGGTCCTGGAATACCACTGCATCTGGGGACTCTCATCCAAAAAGGTGACTACGAGTTCACACCGATACCCCAGCACCTTCGCTCGGTGCTAGAGGAGTCAAGCGTCTTTCCGGAGCCTAAGAGGCGACGTTGATACAGTGGAAAGGGGGGGCTTCAGGTGGTGGTAGAGGACATGGTAAGGGCGGGCTGGTAATTGGTAGATGACTTTATTGGAGCTCGAGACAGCTGTGTCTAGCTTTACTTTCAAATATCAACATTATGACATTTTGACTTTTCCATAATCTGAATTCGTGATTGATTCAATGGTCGATTCACTGCTGCCACTGGCAGAGCTCCCAATTGGCAAGATAAGACCAGACAAGCCTCACACTATTCCCGGCGTCTCGTTACAGGCACTGATAGCCTACGCATTACGCCCTCCGGAAAGAGAACCTCGTGAAGCGTCCTACCAAAGACGCTTACGGATGCGCTCCGGAGAAAGCCATGGATGGGGTGTTTCCAGTATTCTGGAGGAAGGTTGCAGATTGCGACACGGTCGGACAATGCAGAGCGGCCCAAAAACAGCTGCTTGCAGTCTGCTTGTTTGATGCTTCTGTGGGAGCTCAGGTGAGGATGCGAATGGGAAACTTTCCCTTTGCTTACGTATAAGCAATGTTTTGCTGGGGATAATAGACAAGCAGCGCTTCTTGCACTAGAGTACTGACTGCAACTACTTGGGTAAATCATTAATGTTGTTCTTATGACACAGCAACTCCTATCACATCTGTATTGATCTGTTCAAACACTTTTAATCTGTCATTTAATAGAGCAAACATTGTCTCTCCTTTATGAGCACGTGTGGATTTTCAAATTGTTGTGATGCTGGCAGCTGTTATTTCGTTGTGATTGCCACCAAACAAGGATCAGACAACATGTTTTTCCGTACATGGGCCAAAAAAATCAAGCTAGGCCCAAGAAGTAAAGGAAACAAATTTAGATGGTATTTAGGTAGCCTACTGCCACCCAGTGGCATTGTTGGCTGTACACCACTCAACTTCCTGGCCTTGCGATCGAAAAATTCTTGGAGTACAACGATGAATTCTCCTTCTGAGTCCTCTTCGCGAAGGTCCTCTGTCGTCTTGGAGAGCGGTTCATCTCTACTCTTCCCGCGACCTCCCACAGGAGCTTCGTCTGATGTTCGAGAGATCTATGGTGAGCCAAGTGAGTTGAAAGAGGCAAACAGCTGGTGGAGGCTGCGGGATCCAAGTAGTCTGAAAGTTTCCGAGATGGCCATCCACCGGAACACTGCAATTCTCAACATCCTTATGGATGAGCTCTTGGAAACGATCGAACAGATAGGCGTACCACGTCCACGCAGATCAAGATCGCTCTCTCCCAAAAAGCCGCTCTCGGCAGCAGTCAATAACCTCATCGAGACACACCAGCAGCTGTTGAACGAGACATTCAAGAACTGGGTTGAACAAGGCAAGGGGACACCCCTGGTCACGACCAAATCTAAGCATTTCACAACGCAGAGAACCAATTGCGCAGATCACATGGCCGCATTCCTCGAGGAGCAAGAAGACGACAGCGACACTGCGCAAAATATACGCCAACTTACGGATCGCGATGGAGCAGATTTGTTCATCTCGTTGAGCACGGCGTTCGGTTCGGACAAGCAGGAGGATGCCGCGTCTGCAGCAACGGGACGTTTGCTTGGAGAGGAATTTGGTCAAGCGATACAACAAGCACTTGACGCCTGGGAAAGCGAGGGCAACACAGTTGTATCCATGAGCAGTCCGACGCGTTCCATTCAAAAAGCCAAAGACTTTCGCGATTGGCTCCGCGACTCTCAACTGGGTGAAGAAGAGCTCATGTCATTGATGGATTCCCTTCCAGATGACTCACTCGATCATGTCTTTGTCGCTGCTGACAAGAAGTTACTGAACACTAAATATCCTTCCAAGAAAGGCAAGTCTCGATGCACCTATACTGTCATACATTTGACTAACTGGTTCATATTAGGCACCACTCGCGCCCGCCAGCGCCAAGGAGGGCAAACTTCAGCCGACAATCAAAGCCCTGAGGGGCGTGAAGGCGACACAGGTGCCGATACACCTACGACTCCGACGCCTGCTGAGGGTGGCCGTGGTCGAGGTCGTGGTCGTGGTCGTGGTCGCGCTCATGGTCGCAGCCGCAGCCGTGGTCGCCGTACACAGTAGGAGACAGACCGAGCGATTAGCAGAGGGCTTGGGGGGGAATTTTCGGAAGGAAGTGAAAGGAATAATGTTACTTATGATGTTTGTTCTGGCGAGTTCTGGGAAATGTACGGGCCAATGAATAGACGGGCACAAGAGACTGCTTTTTAAATTGATGTATTGTTCCTCTAAGGCTTTGAATGAGAGAAACCACTGTTGAATATATCTGCTTGGATTTATTTGCTCGTTGTTTCGATGTTCAACATTGGACTGAGGATGAAAACAAGGGTGGCGGATTTAGCACCCCAGTTATCCATCCCCTTGTACACTGTGTTACAGTTCGGGTTTGGTAGAGCAAAAAGTCGGAATTCTAACGGAAGGGTAAGGCGATAGATAGGTTACGTGAAATAATAGATTATCATAGAGGTCCGAGCGTTACCACTGAAAAAAAAAATTACCTTTAATACTTTCTTAATCTCTACCATTACAATAAAAGAAAGGGGTAATAGCGAAGAAAACGCAAAAAGAAAGGATATAAGACCGGAATTGAACCAGTTACTGTTGGATCCGCCGGGAATCTGATGTTTTGTTAGATTGATGATATTGAAAAGATTCGAACATGAGGACTCACCGAACCCGGGACCACTCCCATATTACATGGATCACGTGATGCTAAGGGAGTATTATACCACTAAACCACAGACCCGCTGCGTGCTGGTGCTGAGACCCGCTGCTTGATGATACGGGGAAGGAGGGCATGCCATATCAAGACAAGAATAACCTACTTGCCAGTAGGCAGCTAACGGATACTGCTGTGTTGGCTAAACGAGAATGTAGACTTGAATGCTCTTTCAGATAATACTGTTACACATCTATCTCCAGGAAGTCATCCCACTTTCATCCTCTGATATGGGCTAGGTCTAAGCAGAATCGAGAAACGAATTGACTGGAGAATCTGACAAGCCGTTAGCGGAGATACAAAATTTGATACTCAAAGCAGAAATCGTCTTTCTACATAGGGTGGTCGCTTCTGACCACATAGAAAGCGTACTTACATCGAAAATCCTCCTAAAGAAACAACTATCAGGCGTTTCAATTGAAGTAATTTGTGTTGGAGTGTGGCGAACCTCGACGGTATATTTAACTACGTACGGTGCTCTTAAATAGCCAGTTAGTTGGTAAACGGGAACCGTTCCTGATCTGTTAATTTAGTAGACTATGAACGTTATGGTAAGCCTAGTCAGCCGTATTGGACTGCCCCTTGGATTACACCCACTTTGAGAACACGGAGCGCCCGGCACGCATGAGACGAGATGAGACAGGGGCACACGCGTCCTTGTCTTCGTGGCATGGTATGATTGGAAGTTGCATTCATGAGTCTACTGTATTACAACGTGTCTTTGCATTACAACAACGTGTCTTGCATTACAACAATGCACCTGCTGCATTAATGGGCTCGAAACGGTTGACCGGTTGAGGGGTACATTGAAAACAAGCTTGAACAGTTCACCGATTGAGGGGTATATTGACAAAAAGCTCTAACGGCTGACCGGTTGAGGGGTATATTGAAGAATAGGCTCGGACGGCTCACCGGCTGAGCGGTAATATTGAAGAACAAGCTCGAACAGTTCACCAGTTGAGGAATATGGAACAGCAGATCTGAACAATTCACCTGAGGAATATTGGACAACAGTTCACCGGTTGAGGGATTTGAATAATTGAATTAAACAGTTCACTTGGATATCGAACAGGGTCTCTTGGATTATGACAAGCGATTGTGTGAGGAAAGAATAAGCGGCAAAGGACGATAACGAGTCGGCCAAGCAGTAGACAGTTCGAAAACCCCGCAACACCGGCTGCTCTCCAACGCTCCTTTTCTCTCGGAGCAACGGCACCGGTGCAGTACAATTCATCATTCCCAATCTCCAAAATCTCAATTGACTATCTGACTTTTAAATAGGAACCTGCCCAAGTTCTTCTGACCACAGGTTCTACTTACTACAGGACTCCTGCGCTACTGGTGCGTCACATTGCCGTCTTCTTTTACTTGCAAGCACTGCTCATTTCAAAGGTATGTTACATGGGTTTCAAGCTCAAAACGGAGGCAGGTAGAAAGGGTAACCGCCGTTCTTGATCCTGAAAACGCTGAGGAGGAAGCTGTAGCACAGGAAGAGCAGACCACCCCAAATGATGACGGCGGTCTGCTGCGTCTTGGGGTTCGCGATGCGGGGAACCTTGAGGGCGAGCGAGATGGTGGCAAAGGAAAGGACACCGTCTAGGATGGTCAGCATTCCGGTCCCGCAGGACAGGTGCATCAAACTTACAGATAGCTGCGACGATTTGCGTTTCCATCCCGAACTGGTTCTGGAAACCACCGGCAAAGTAGCTGATGCCGCCCTTTCCGTCGCCGGCAACGTAGGGCACCTTTCTGATGTGGTTGAACATGTGGCCGCTGGTGAATAGGAGCACCATGATCAGGCTAAAGGCGGCCCACAGGTTGCGGTTCTGGATGACGGGCAGGATGTAGGGCGCAGCGACGGTGACGAAGGTGATCAGGCCGAGCACGGCGGTGGTCACGGAGACAATCTTCAGGTAGTTGATGGGGCGGACAATGGGCGGGTGCGGGCCCTCGGGGAGGTTGCGCGAGATCCAGGCATGAATGCCGTCGGCCGACTGCGGGCTACACGGGGTCAGCAGGGACTCGCATCGCGTCAATTGGAAGCGTACCCATTGGCAAAGTCGAAGCGCTTGGGCTGGGTGTCAGCCCTGGCATTGATGCCGGAAGTCGGGTGGAAGAGCAGGAGGACGGGCGCGGTTTGGAGCATGAGCTGGCGAGGACATCAGCAATTGAACAGGCGGCGGCGCGGCGGGGTTGCGTACGGATTGGAAGGTGGCCTTGCCGTCGACAAAGTCCAGAGTCGCGAAGATGGTGCGGCTCTCGGCGTCCTTGTCGCCCTTGGTCCAGCTCTTCGCCAGCAGGTTCCACTCGGGCTGGAATTCCTGGCACATCTGGCAGCCGAAGCGCGGCTCGAGGGCGGTCAGCAGCACGGCGACGGCGTAGTCGCGCGGGGCTGAGGTCAATTCATTGAACGAGGCGTCGTCGAGCTTCAGCGGCGAGCCCTGGGCGCGGAAGGTGTGGAAGCGGTCCTGCGACGGCGCCTTTTTGGCGGCCAATGCCGACAGCGGCAGCAGGAGCTGGGTGAAGAGCGACAGGAACCGCATGGTGGCGAGCGTTTCCGAGGCTGCGGGAGTCTTGGAGCAGCTGTTGCTGTCGGCGTCGTAAGCTACTATGTACTCATCTACGTAGCCTCAAAGCTCCCGGGGATGGCCCGGCCTGGTGGTCCGTGCGTGCTGCCGGGGTGAGCGATGTTATGTTTACTCGTCCCGCGCGCCCTCAAACTCCGCACATAACCGCCATCTTTACCGCACCCACCGCCAACACCCTGTCGCCGCATCGCCTCAAACATGGAGGCGCACGCCGAGAGCGACGCCAAAGAGGTCAATGCCCTGTTCTGCCGTCCGCGCCCGCTAATGCTGACCGCGCGTAGCTGCACCAGGCCCTCCGCACCGCCGAATGCGAGCTAGAACTCGAGCGCAGCCAGCGCATCGTCGAGTCGGTCAACCGCGACGAGGAGATCCGCAAGCTGCGCTTCCAGGTCCTGCTGCTGGAGGACGAGAATGACGACCTGCAAGACCAGCTGCAGGAGGAGGACCAGCGCTGCGGCAAGCTGGAGACCGCTCTGGACGATGCCCTCGCTCGCCTGCGTGAGAGGGACGCCGACCTCCAGCGCGTATCCAACGAGCTGCGCATGAAGATGCGCGAGGCCGAGAACATGAAGGTCCGTCAGCGCCCCCCGCCCCCGTGCCCTCACGCTCACCCTCGACCAGACCGAACTCGCTTCCATGGAGACCATTTCTACCGATTCCAACAAGCTCCTGACCGAGAAACTGGCCCTGTCCCGCGAACTCTCCACCTTGAAGCCCGAGCTGGAGCACCTGCGGTCGCAGGTCGCCGCGCAGGACGGTCTCATCTCTGAGAAGCTGTCTCTGCAGCGCCAGCTGAATACCGTCGAGGTCGAGCTCGAAAACGAGAAGCGCGCCACTCAGCGCGCCCTCGCCCGCTCCGAGAAGCAGAGCGAACGCGACGCCGAGCACCAGAACCAGATCAACGACCTCGAGAAGCAGCTTGCCGCCGAGAGGCGCGACCGCGAGAAGGCCGAGCGCGACGCCCAGAAGCTGCAGCGCGAGCTCGACTCCGAGAAGAAGGCGGCCGAGCGTGCCCAGACCAAGGAGCAGCAAAAAGCAGAGCGGGAGGCGAAGGACAGCGCAAAGGCCGATGAGCTCAAGGAGGAGCTGACACAGAGCCAGCGTGAGGTGGAGGAGCTCCGAAAAGAAATGGCAAAGGAGAAGCGCGAGCGCGAGAAGGCCGAAAAGGCCATCAACAAGACCCAGATGGACAACGAGGCCCAGCTCTCACTCGCCACCGAGCGCGCCGAAGCGTACAAGGCCAAGCTCAAGACCACTAAGGAGAAGCTAAAAGAGGCCCAGGCCGAGCTACAAATGGCCCAAGCCGCTGTCACCGCGAGACCCCCCGTCGAGGAGGTACCCAAGCCCTCCAAGAACCTTCGAAAGCGTGTCGCGCAGATGGATCTCGATGCCACGACCCTGGGCACTCCAGGAGATGGGCCGGCCGCGAAGAGATCACGCAGTGCGGCCCCGGGCGACAAGTCCACCTTCTCCATTACGCCCTTCCTCAACCGTACAGCAAGCGTCGCCCCGTCTAGCCCGATTCCGGAGGAGGAGTCCGAGCATGAAGGGGACAAGACCGAGGAAGTCGTCGCTGCTCAAGCGACACCCACTTCGAAATCCAAGAACGACAAAAAGGCCGTCGCCGCCAAGTCCAAGCCTCTCGCACCCGTATCTACGAACAAGTCGTCGAACAGCAAAGCGTCCAAGCGCCAAAAAGCTGCTGTGCCTTCGTTAGAGAAGGTTGCTGAGGAGGCCAACGACGAGGACGATGAAGAGCGGGAGAGCACGCCGCCGCGGCCTCGACCTGCCAAGCAAAAGGAGAATGAGAAACCCGCTGCCTCTAAGGCGAAGAAGTCCACGACTGGCGCGACGATGCTGAAGCCAAAGGCCAAATCGGCCACGAATCAACCCCGAAAGTCGCTCGCCTCGTTCCCTGCCTTTAACGATGATGACGATGACGAGCCGGCCAAGAAAAAGAAGCGCAAGCTCGGTGGTGGCGAGAACAGCGTCCTTGGCAAACCAACCCTCTTCGACATGGAGGATGAAGACCCTCGTCCTGCCAAGCCAATCCCTGGACGTGGAATTTTCGCGGCGAGGGCTTTGAACAAGACCATGGGCCTCAAGGGCAAGGGCGCAGCAATGGGAGGCACGCTGACGACTGCGGATGGCTTTACGTTCAGTCCGTTGAAGAAAGATAAAAGGGCAATGAGAGAGGCGTCCTACATGGCCTAAAATTGATTTGTTCGTACTTTAGGGTTTAGCATTAGGGCGGCGTTTCCCGGTTGGGTCGGAATCGGCTGGTTGGATGAATTGGAGTTATATCGTTTGGATATCGGATGGGACTGGTATCTCATTTATTGTTTCAATGTTCAAGATGTTCGAACACGTCTGTCCACTCATTGGAATCCACTCGGTTAGGTCTTTGCGGTTCGTGCGAATGTTCTCTGTGCACACTGCGCTCAAGTCCTCATTCGAATCCAGCTTCTTCGAGGAATTTGAAGCAATCTTCAAGCCGGGCCATGTTAGACTGGAATCATAGTGGCTTCTGGCGAGCCTACAATCATACCATGAATACGATGATCTTTATCGGACGTATGTATCAAGCGCAGGCCACCAGAGAATTTTATGTAATTGATCACCAATCTAACCCCAAAAAAATGTATCGGCAATAACGTGAAGAGTTACAAAAGCGGTCCTACTGGTCAGGCCAAGAGCACCGGGGAACCCAGGAATGGGTGGACAGGTACCTCAAAAAACCTTTTCACACAGATGGCAGCCGCCGGGAATTCAAATAACAAAGATCCCCGGCTTTCCCCTACTATCCTGGAAGAGGGTCTTTGAGCTTGAAATTTCGTAACATCCAACAATATAATATCACCCATAAATAGATGACCAGACCAAGAGCAACCAGACGGCGGAGGTCGCAATCTAGTGCCACGTAACTAACCATCCCAGACCAATGTGAACGGAAGCGACCCCATACATACAAGCATCCACGGTGTGACAGCAAGGGCTTTCTACAGGATTCGAAAATCAATAATGCGCGGATTCACCGTTTTCCTTGCAGAAGAATTCCCGAAGAGGCACGACTCTTGCCTTTATGATTATATCGAAGGTTCAACGCGTAGAGATGCTAATTGATATCAAACGGCGCGGGACTGGATATTTAACTGGTCCATCAAAACTATTTGAAGAGACTATTTTGCAATTCAAAGAAGAGTTCGTCCCCGAGGTCTGGAGGCGCCGAAATAGTCACTAGTCAGTTTATCCATGATCTCAAATGCGAGACTCGATGGATTTGAAGTTGCATGTAACCTCCACATTAGTTAGTACCCCATTCTCTCAACGCAAGGCTCAATGAGGCGAAGCGTAGTCTCCGTGAGTGACATAAAGAGGAGAGGCCAAACAGGCCCTCCGTAATAGCAAGAACAGAGGCTCAAGGCTAACATGATGAAACTTGGCCAATAGCTCTCCCGGTAGTAACTGATCTCTAGAACCAAACATCCAATTTATGGAAACAACGTTTAAGTTAAGGCACCTATAAATTTGACCCCCCCAAACCGATGATTGACCCCCCCAGTCCGATCGTTGACCCCCCCGCGAGATTTTCACCTCATCTCTTCTCGCTCACCTCGATTTTATATAGTAGATATAGAGAACTCACCCGTATCTCCGCGAAGAAACCAACACCATCACCGCCACCATCACCACCACCACCACCACCATCACCACCACTACTACTATCACCACCACCACTACTATCACCACCACTACTATCACCACCACTACTATCACCACCGCTACTACTACTACCGCTACTACTACTACCGCTACTACTACTACCGCTATTACCACCGCTACCACTGCACGAGCCGCCTTAAGCGAGGAATACTAAAATACGGTAACGAGCGCTTTCGCCGGCACAGCGTAATATATAGTAGTCGTATCGAAATGCAACTTCGTAGAACTAAAGAAGAAGTAATAGAGAGGTATTAAAAAAATAATATAAATAAAACCGTAGGCTCCGTAGCGTTATTTGGGTGCATTTAGGGTGGGGGGGTCAACGATCGGACTGGGGGGGTCAATCATCGGTTTGGGGGGGTCAAATTTATAGGTGCCTAAGTTAAACCAGTAACTTATACGAGATGCATTAGTAGAGGCCATCCTCACTAACGCTCGAATTCTTACATTAGTCCTGTCGCATGAACTATGAATTAGAGGCTTTCATAAGGTTTCGAGGTAGAATGAAATTAGATAACCAACCACTCATCTCGTGTATTCGCCGTTGTTTCTTTTCTTAAAAAAAAAAAAAAAAAAACTGTATGGGAAAGTAGAACATTCTGAAACTAAAAACAAATCGTACACTTATACATGTTTAAAGAGAAGTTATTATTTCTAAATCTTACGTTCGATTTTGGCAACATCACATGTGATCCTGGAGCGTGTTATCCTACCACTCAGTACATGGTGCAAGAGAAATGACTTGAATATATTTTTTACTCTTTCTAAATTATCAGTGCGGACAGCAGATACTTTTTCAGTCAAAAAACATTGTGAATATCAAACGTCTAGACCTAGGCTTCAACTGCCTACGTGAGTGGGCTCAAAACCCCTCGGAATAGTGCGAGGCATTTTCATAACTACGACGCATTCTCACAGCCATCGTCTACGTTTGATGTTACATTGACCGTCATGACATGGTTAACTCATTGATATGTTCTCCATCGCGTTCCAGAGGACGGATGCGCCATGACAGAGGCTGGGAGCACGATGCCGGTGATGGACAATGTCCTGTCCATAATCTCAGCCATAGCTGAGCCATGGAGGTTTGAAGGCCACATATCCGGTGACTGGCAGTATCTATGGGAGAAGGTAACCGCACCAGCGCACCGATCTACATGCCGATGGCTAGCGTGGATTTTTGCTCATGCCATGGGTAGCTGAAGCTATCGTCCGGATGTAAATGTGGAATTGATAGTTACACACTTACGTCCGGATGATAGCTTCAGTTACCCACATATGTTATTTTTCTAAGAAAACAACTGAGGCATAGCCATGTCTCACGCTGCGATAACCCCCTGTATAAGCTAGACCAGAGTATGCGGATATCCATCGATGACTGTATACGTATTTCTCGGCGGGGCCTAATGAGAGGATCCTGACCCTGCATGCACGCCGAGGACCTGAACAATAGCTGAAGGAAGTCGGAGCTGAGCGGTTGCCGGCCAGAAATAGTGACGTAGCGGCACAACTCCTCAATGACATTGGGCGTGGCGCATCGCGAACGGCAGGGGGCGAAGCCGGCACCCGCAATTGCGTCGACCGGAAGCATCCCGGATCCTTGTGATCCTACGTCACAAGTCTTCAGGTTGTTTCATTTTGAAGACGTCTCCCGGACTTGGAATAGAAGTGGCGACGAGATCCGCGCTCTAGTATTGAAGATGCGCAGGATGATCCATGGAGGTAGAGATGTAGGAGTAAAAAACGTGTCGTGTTCGAAATGGCCAACCACTATCTATACAACGGGCCAAATCTTGTCCTCTTACCGGATTCCGCACCCTGAAAGTGTAGTAAAGTTTCAACGAAGATAATCTCAAGTGTATCTTTATCGTTGGGGTATCCAGACACCGATGAAGACAATAAATCAAAAGCGAGAACCTTGACCGGCACGGTTCAAGGAGCTATATTTGGCCCCTTACAGTCAGTCATTTTGAACAAGATATGGTTTTTTTTATAATTACTTCTGGAATATACGTTGCTAGGTGGCTAGTTACTAGGCGAATGGCGTGAGATTTCTCTAATGATCAGTCAAGAAAACAAGGATTGATGCAGCAGCAGCATCAATGCGGTACATGACCATGGAGAGGATACTGAAGGGAAAAAACAAAACGAAGAGGTGAATTCTTGGGTTCAGCCGCAAAACAAATCTCTGGGCAACGGACTAATCGCTTGTCAGGGTACATTGTTCCCTTTTGCCGGGTGCGGGCCCGAGGAGATGGTCATGGGGTTACACCAAGACTGCATCCCGGTACAGGGGGACGCATGGCAGAGTCGTACATACATGTTGCGAGACGGGCGGCAAGACCGTATCCAAGCTCTCGCCTGGACGTTTGTTTTGGCTCACCAAGCATCTTTGTCTTCTTCATTCCGGTGCAGCTCGAGCAGGAACCGTATTGCTTTGTGCTGCACGACGGGCCGGGGTTTTTTTCCGGAAGAGGAGAGGGGGTGTGGAACGACACATTAGCGTGACGCCTCAACATGGGGGTTTTCAGCCCGAGATCTAAATGCGAACCCATGTGATGCGAGGATCGATGGGCTTTGCTGGGGAGCTGACTCGCAATCATGCAGCTGAATGTCTCGGCGATGATGGGTCATGGATGCGGCTCGGGAAGGTGCAGATGCAACAACCGACCTCTCTCTTTTTGGAATGGGGCCTTGCTGGATGTGGCAATGCTTATCAAAGTCCGACCGGAATCAGGCTTGCACCCTCCTGTACGATGCACGTGATCATCGAAGCACATCATTGCCCGACTTTGAGAAATGTGTGCCTGCAAGGACGGCCGTTTATCGCTGAGGTCATACGCATCTATCCTGGGACGTCCTAGTTAGAAGGGCTTGGATGTTGACTCACGAGGTTTTGCAAATCCTGATCGAACATCCACACGTGGATTAATAAGGAACCTGACGGGAAAGGTGACAGTCTCCAGTCTATCGACCGCGTTTGGCCCCTGCTAAAGATACAAAACTCCATCATGCTGAACCAAGTATACCATTGCGGCGATGGAAAAGGAAGGTTCCCTAACTATGCTCCCCAGCAGCACTTTCCGGTCGGCTCCTGCCATGCATCCCATTTCCCCCAAAGCGCCGTTGCCCAAAAATCCGCTTCAAAAAGCAAATACAAAATAAACGGGTTATTTGCCCCCCGGAGACGCTCGTCTTACCGAGTGTAGCCTATAGCAGATTGCTTCTCCTGCATGGGGCCGAAACAAGAGACAACGTTGCTAGCAAAAGGCCCATAATATCTGGCGATATCGTTTCCGGCTATGTGAGAGCGGCTGGCCTATCGCCGGGAGGCCATGCACGTCCGTTGCCTACAAGTTCGATCGTCATCATTCGTGTCCTATGATTTCATCAACAACACTGGAAAGAAGCGTGCAACGCGACGGTCTCAGCCCGAGAGATCCACGTTGAACTCCCAGTTGCCTAGTCTCCGAGTTAGCCCATCGCTTTGACTCCACGGCCGAGTGTAGCCCTCACCTGACTTCAGATTGTCTGCCGTGTCACTGAGTAGAATCACCCGCCGGCGGTTGCAGTACGACGTCTTGTCCATCATCTCGACCTTGAGGTCGGCGAGCTGATCGACAGGCTTCTCGAACATCTCGCTGAGGTTCTCGACGGCCATCTCGAGGTCCTTCTGGTTGTCTTCGAAGATTTCGGTCAAGTTGTTGCGGGCAAGGTAGTACGCGAACGCGTACGTCCACTTCAACGTCTGGCGGCATTGCTGGAGAGCCTGCGACGCCTGCTCGAGGAACTGCACTTCAATCCACGACATTCCCGACGACGTTTGGAGCTGCGTCATCTTTCTCTCCGTCTTGAGGTAGATGTCCTTGTCGAGCTTGGCGGATTGCTCGTGGTTCGCATAGCGGTTGTAGTAGTGCAGGTAGCGTTCGAGGGACTGCCGCGACTTGGCCTGCGCGTCGCGCGCCTCGTGGCCACTCTTCTCCTCGTAGCGGTTGCAGTTGTACCAGCTGGTGCCGTGCTCGGACCAGACGCCCATGCACATCCAACAGAACTCGTGGCGACACTTTCGGCAAGTCATGTGATTGCAGCCTCCGTTCTTCTCAATCGTCGAGTGGCACTTTGGGCATTCCTTGGTGTTGGCCGAGATCCAATTGGCCGTCTCCGAGTCGTCCTCGCACTTCTTGAGCCACTTCTTCACCAAAGCGCACGGCGCCGGTTGGTGGTCGTTCAGCGAACAACCGAAGCAGAAGTGGTGCTTGCAATCGCACATGACCGTGGGCACGATCCGCAAGAGGTCCCTCTGCTTCACCGGGCAATCCACGGCGAACTCGCAGTTCGGCGCCGGACACCACTTCAGGTTCTCCTTGTCGTCGACGTACGTCCTCGTCAGCAAGACGTGGTACCTGCAACGCCACCGTTAATCCATGGCACATTGGATGTTGCTGCAGAAAAGTCCAGCGAGACGTACCTATCCTTGAGATCCGCGGCGACCAGCAACTCCAGAGACTTGGAGTCCACTATCCGGTTGCAGTCGGTGCCCGGGCACTTGATGCGCGCTGCTTCACCCTCGTCCTTTATCTTGGTGTAGAGATATTGCTTCCAGCACGGGACGCAAAACTTGTGGCCGCACTTCATGGCAAACGTGTCCAGCTCTGCGTCGTCGTCGGCGCAGATGTCGCACATGAAGTCCGCTCCTGCTTTCGAGATCTTCACGACCCCCTCGACATCGTCGCCGAGCCCGGCATCCTCGAGCAGCTCCTCCTGCTTGTCCATGTACTGTTCGATGAGCCGCTCCTTGTTCCACCGCGCGTATCGTAGGAGGATGGCGGTCGATTCTGCGGGCTGGCCGAGGATCTGCGAGACCTCGTCGATGACGCGGTTCTGGTATGCTTGGATGTCGGCGGGGCTGTAGACCTTGAAGTCGACCTCGTACGACTTCTTGCTCGGCTTGATATCCTTGTCCTGCGAGTCGAACGCGACGTCGGCGTCCTCTACGTCGAGGTCGGAGTCTGCGCCCTGGGTTAGCATCAAGGGCCGGCTCGCGGAGGGGCGACTGCGGGGCGGGAGGCGACGTACCGTCCTGCAGGCTCACGTCGCTGTCATCGTCGACCATGAAGTCGTCCTCGCTCGACTGCGGGCTGTTGAAGTCGTCGTCGGAATCCATCGAGGGCGAGGCTGTGGTGAGGGGGGTGGCTGGGAGAGCCTGTTTGGTCAAACGCGTCGAGACAGTCTCCGGGCGTTTATTGGGTAGGGTCGATACGGCGTCGGACTCGGAGGCCTTTCGCTTCTTGACGGCGGAAGGCGTGGTGGGTGGTGGTCAAGGAGCCGAATCCGCCGTGATGACGGAATCGGCTGCTCGCTGGGACGAAGGGAGGGTCGGGGTAGGAGAGAGAGAGAGAGAGCGACGGTCAGCGGTCACGCGCGGTGTGCTGGAGGGTGGCTTCGGTGTGGGTGAGGGTCGTGTGGCGGAGAGATGCAGAAGAAGGCGGGCTGGTGAGGTGGGAGTCAGCTGGAGCGGTTGAAGGGTTGTCAGGCACACGCTGGCTAGGTCATGACAGTACGGGCAGCGATAGACGCACTGGCGGGCACAGCCAGCCGCTAGTGTTCGCCCGGAGGCAACCGCGTCTGCCTGCCGGCTTCATTTCCGGGGCCGCCCTGCGCAGAACTGTAGTGCGAGTCACCTTGCGGCTGACGCCTGGCGCATTCGTTCCTTCCATTACATTTTTTTTCTCTCCTTGGTCTTTTCCCTCCACCGTCCGGCGCTGTCGCCACGGCTCGAGTAGTCTCTTCGCCGGACATGTTCGCGTGAACCTCGGCATGTCTGCAGATCAAAACGCTATCTAATCTACTCGTCGTCCTCGTCTTCGTCGTCCTCCTCCTCGCTGCTCTCCTCGTCCGACTGTGCTAGGAAATCGATAAACTGTTGCGTCTTGCCTCTGACCTTCTGCAGACCCTCATTCTCGCTGGATTTGGGGTCCGACCACCACTGCTCAAACGCCTCGTCTTCCAACACGTCCATTTCGTATAGCTTCATCGATATGTGGAGCAGCATGCTGTCTCCCTCGTTGCGAGGTGCCAGATCCGCCTGCAGCAGCAGCAGGAAGTCGATCTGGTCGACTTTGCTTGATGCGTCCTTGTCGAACATTGTCCGGGCGATGAGATTTTGGTGCGGGCTGAGCACCTGTTCTGTAGCCTGCTTGATGCCCTGTCCGGATTGGACAACTTCGGAAATGCGGCGCACCAGCGCTATGACGAGGGCGCGCCGCACCTGGTGCTCCGACGCGTTGGTAGTCATGCGCAGAGACGCCAGCTCCAGCTGAATGTTTGCCGAATCGTCGCCCTTTCGGAACGAGTCGAGCATGCTGTCGACCGCTTCGTGGTCGAAGTTGGCAGCGTGGTGGCTCGACGCGTCGGAATTGATCGAGACGAAGCTTCCCGCTCTCGACCTGTCGTGGTGCAGGCCATCACCGGAGATGTCCGACTCGGAATTGAGCGTAGAGATCGACTCGGCGGACAAAGAGAGGTGCGCGAGATTGTAGACTGTATCACGTCAGCAACACGCCCGCCAGGCGCCCGTCTGGGGGGCCACTTACTCGACTTCTTCGGCACGAGGCCTTCGACGATCTCGTCTACGTCGTCCTCGTCCGGGTCGACGTATTCGATACCGTCGCCCTTTTCGCCGACGACCTTTGGGTCCGGCGCCGCCCTCTCGACGTCCTCGCCTTCCTCCCTCTTCCTCTTCGCGCGCGTGATCCTGCTCGACCCGTCGACAGTGATACCGTCCGCTATCCGCACGCCGTACGATATGAGAGCCCCAGGTTCGACTGTGCACCTCTTGCCGATGCTCGCCTCGTTGGCAATGACGGCCTTCCTGATGACGGTGTCGTCACCAATCACCGCGTTGTCCCAGATGTACGCCCCTTCGATGGTGACATTCCTTCCGATGTAGCACATGCGGCCGATGATGCTGTTCGACACGACGCTGCCGTCCCCAATGCTGCTGTCCTTGCCGATGACCGTGCCGCGATTAATCACGCATGACCGTGCCAGGATGACGCCGTCCTCCTTGTAGATGTTGCCCTTTTGAAACCGGTACGTCTGGCCGCGGAGGAGGTTGCTGTCCGGGCAGAGCGGGTACGCCCACCGGGAGATGACGTCCTGGCTCACCGCATCATACGCGTGGAGGTTCCGCACGCGCGCCGCGTAGTGATCGTCCACGATGTGGGTGTGGATCGTCTTGCCGTTCAGCTCGTAGTCTTTCAGCACGCTGTGCAGGAAACCCCTCCGCGGGGCCTGGAAATCGAAGTTGTCACTCCACAGCGCGAGGACGTCCGGAGTGCAAATGTCGATGCCGCAGTCGATCAGGTCGTTGCGGACCTCGAGCTCCGTGTTTTCGGCGAGCAAGTCCGGGGCGATGCTGACGAAATGCTTATCCGAATGTTCTCTGGAGTGCATCTGCTCGAAGTGCAAGCAGCGATCCTTGGTCGGGTCGATGACAAAAACAGGCCGCGATTCCTGCGCTTTGGTGCGGTGGACTGCGCCCGCTTCCCTCAAGACCATGGTCATGATTGCGTTCTTGTCCTTTGCCCGGCGCGCCCTGTGCGCTGCGAGCGCCGCTTCGAGCGGCAAGTTGCTGATGACGTCGCCGTACACTATGAGGAAATCTCCCACGAGGAATCCGCGGTGGTCGAGGTCACGCATGGCGTCGCCGATCGTGTGGGAGGCCGACCGCACGAGCTCGACCTTCGAGAAGGGCGACGAGGGCGAATACCATTTCGAATTCCTGGCGGCTCCCGTGTCAGCGATGTCGCCGAAAATTCTTCGTCGATGCCGGCGGCTCCGTGGCACCTACTGAATGTACTCTTCGACGAGGTCCGTGTGGGCGCCGCAGCACACAAAGACCTCCTCAACGCCAGCGTTTGCGAGAAATTCGAAGGTGTACTCGATGAGCGGGGTGTTCGCGAGAGGGAGAAGACACTACCAACGGCGGCACATCAGTGTCTGTGAGCACGCCTGCAGAGCGAGGCCGACGTACCCGGGGCCGTTCGAGGGTGAAGGGGTTAAAGCGCGTCTCGAACGGATCAGCGAGTATCTGGCAGCGAGCTTAGTATGACGCAGTGGTGGCTCGTTGCCGCGACGGAACTCACCACAGCCTGGAGAGGATCCTCGACTTCTTCCTCCGCGGACCGCTGCCGGTCATTGGAAGCGCCTTTCTTCGCCTTGGGTCCCATGGTGCGTGGCGGTCGGCGGGCGGTGTTGTAGAGTCGCGGTGGTGTTTTCTCCAAAGCGCGAGTTGACTCAAAGCGGCGGCATGTGCATGACTCGTAATTGTTAGCGGCTACGCGGGGATGCTGCAAGAAGACAATCCGAAAGATTAGAACTCTTTCGCCACAGTAAAATTCAACAAGCCCAGCCAACTTGCGAGCAGGTCTCGACTATTGCTACATGTTGAACGTTCTACACAAATGTACAGTGAATCCCGCCCTCCCTGACCATGCGCTTAGTTTCGAGCCACTCTTATTGTGACAGCAACTTTGAAATGGCAACGGTAGATTGTCATCATCTGCCTCGATTGGTACGAGCAACGCCAAAATTGGACAATGGGCGCCTGATCCCGGAGACTCGCCTTAACCCCCGAAATACCCGATCCCGTTGACGCCGTTGCCGTTCGACCGCTCCCGGCGGCCCAAGGCCATGGTTCGGCTCCTTTGCGTGTGTCCCCCTCTAGATTTGTTTTTATTTCTCCGCATCGTAGATTTCCCGTGGTATGCTCGTTCGACCGAAGAGCAAAATCCCTCCTTTCCTCCCTTGGCACAGCCTCGACGAGCTTGCTCTGGACAGACAAAATGGTGGAGCAGAAATTGAAACCAAAACACCAGATGCATCGAGGAAAACACCCAATAACATATCCTCCCTTGCGCCTGACGTATTGAAAAAAATCCCTACAAAAAATCCGATACCGCTTCCAGTGTTATCGTGGCCTCTGCATTGGATTCATGGCTTGGGGTTGCAGCTGTGCGTTGGCGTAGAGCTGTTGCCGCTTATTCGGTGCGTTCATGTCGTCTCCTCCGGATATTTCAGATATCTGTCTTCGGTGCTGAGCGCTCGCTTGCCGCGCTCCCATGGCCAATTGAGGTGACGTGTTATACTGCATGCCGGCCTGCAGAGGTGCAGCGCCGGGCGGGACTCCGTAGGCCCCGGGGTGGCCAGGGACGGTGTTCATATACTCATCCGCAACGGAGCTTCCCACGGGCGAGACGCCTGGAATCTGGCTCGGGGAGTTCCAATTGCTGCCGGTCGTGGGCGACTTGGCGGGCGAGTCCTCGTCCTTGAGAGATGGCCTGTTGGAGCTCTGCGGCAGCGGTTGGGGCGCTTGCACCGCCGGGGGGACCATGGCGTCCATGCCGTGGCCCGGCTTCTTCAAGTGCGCGAGATGCTTCTCGAGCATTTGCAGCAAACCCTCTTTCGTGAAAGGCTTTGGCAACACGTCGTTCATACCTATCAAGCGTTAGCCGAGGACTTCGTGACGTTCGCGGGCGCACTCACCATGCTGAAAGTACATCGAAATGTCGTCGCTACGAATGTTGGACGTCATGGCAATGATCGGCGTCGAATCGAATTGCCGGATCAAGTGACAAGCGGACACTCCGTCCAGATTGGGCATGATGATATCCATGAGAACCAAATCGTACTTCGAACCTTGGTTCATCTTGTTGACTGCCTCCAAACCGTCCAACTGGCCGAGAATCAGCATGGGAACATTCCGACCGGCCTCGAACAAATACTTACCGCGCTGTCGATGGCGCAATTGAAAGCGTAGAGGAATTTGCTGCCGATGCGTCGGCACGTTTGATCATCTTCGACCAGCAGGATCTGAGGCTGCCGGATCCAACCCGGATCGACTTGAGCGCTCTTCTTGCGTTGCTCCGCGGTACGGAATCTGTGGTCGTTGTTGCCGCTGTTGCCGCCGCCTCCGCCGCCGCTGCTGTTTTCGACGGGTTTGGTGGGCATCGGATAAGGAATGTTGTTGATGTGTTCGCTGTACATGGGATCGATGCCGTTGTTCTGTCCGACAGGGTACACGAGGGAATCGATATCGCCCAGCCGCATGGAAGTGGAAGAGCTCGCCGAGTGGGGCGCGGCGTTGCGGCTGGCCGGGCGGTTGCCGTTGCGGAGCAGGTCCGGAGGTGGTGTGGTGAGGGTCCCGTTCATACGCATGGCCAGCTCGTTCATGTGCTCCAGGTTGCGCGGGTTGAGCATCACGTCGGCGTTCGTTTCGCTGAGCAGTTTCGAAGCGTGCTGCAGCGGCGAGGCGGGACCGTCATCTTCCATGGAAGGCATCTGCTGATTCGAGGGGTCCATGTTTCCGTTCTGCGCCCCGGAACCGTCCCCGGGGAACGGGTTGACCAGCCTGCTGTCCCTCCTCCGTTGAGCGTCGACCGAATGCAAGAAGCTCATGACGCTCTGCATGATGTGCTCGTGGTTGACAATCGTCTTCTGCATCCCCATCAATTCCTGGAGGAGCATCGAGTGGTGGATGCTCAACTCGTTGTAACGCTCCTGCAGCTGCTGCAGCTGCTGTTGCGTCGCCATCAGCTGCGTGTTGAACATGTCCATCTGCTGCGTCGGAATGACCATGTCCTCGGCGTTGGTGGCGGGCTTCCTCGGCGCAGGCGCTTTCCTTCGAATGTTATCCAGGGCATCTTTATTGTTCATCTTGAAATCCGGGTGCTTGAACTCCCAGGCCTGGTTTCGCTGCGCTTAGCATCGTCTTGCGTCACGGCCGTCGACTTTGTGTACTCACTCCTGCGCCATAGGGCGACTGTCCGTTCTCCTCGTTGTTGTGCCGGACCTTGTGAAAATCATACTTGTTAAGCTGTCTGACGAAACTGGCGAAGTTGCTGTGCTTGAAATGTTTGGGCAGAATGTGCTTGGTAAACTTTTCGTTCTGCGCCCAGAGTCGTCAGTACCGGCGCCAAGGGGGCGTGTGGTCGCGGCGGGCCATTACCTCCAAAACGACGAAACTGTCACCCTCGTTTCCCCATCGCACGACACTCTCGTCGGAGGGGTTTTCCAACATCCTGCAGCGATGGTCAATGGACGAACTCAAGAGGACGAAATCCAGTCCGGGAGGGAACGCACTTGTACAGCTTGCGAACCTGTTGCAGCGGGTTAGCAGGGCGGATCGCGCGGGGGGGAGACCGCAGGGCACGCGCTCGCGCGCGCGCGTGCGCGTCTGCGTCTGTGGGAGGGCATCACTCACGAAGTCGCTCGAATTGGAGCCGCCACCACCGCCGGCGCCTCCTTGACTGGTCGTGTTGCTGGAGTCCATGGCGTCTCGGGCTCGGATGCGGTCGCGCACCGTTGGCGGGTCGTTGGAGCTTCGCGGAGACAGCCGCAGCGGGCCAGCGTGGACGGCAACGCTCTAGGACGGGATCGATGCCTGGATGCAATGGCGCTGGATGGGGTCGCGAGCGTAGGTTCGGCGGGCGCGACGGTCGGTCGTCGTGCGGCAGACGGGCCGTCGCAGGCAGGGGTGCCCGTCTACGTCAAGAGCCCGACGGCCAGGGACGGGCAGGCACGGGAATAAGGTTGGAGAGGCTGAAGCCTGTCGCAATGCGATGGATGCGCGCGGGATGGGGTCCGGTGGATGCAGGACTCGAAGAGCGAGGACTTGGAGTCCAGAGGGATGAGGTGGGCTCGGAGGAGGCAGGCGCGAGCCTCGACGGTATTGGCGGGCGGCGGCCGGTGCTAGAGGAGCGCTACTAGATGGACACGGCCTCAGCTGCGCGGCAGCTCTGGCGAGCGAGCTTGGGACGCGGGGAGGACTCGACAGGCTGGGACGCAGCGGGGCCTTGGCGTGCGATGCGTGAAGGGAGAGAGAGCGCCGTGGGCCAGCTGATCGGGCACAGAAGGGCTGCTGGTTCTGGGAAGGCGCGTCGAGCGAGTGCCTTTGTTGCGCGCAACAACGACCTATGGCGGCGGGCAGTCAAGGCTGACCAGCACGATCGGCGCGGCAGTCGAAAGAGAGGGCCGCTGCCACGCTGGTTTGGATCGCGCAGCGCGCCGGCGACGCTGAAAAGTCTGAGGCGACGCCGTGACGCCTGAAGCCCGCCAATCGCCCAGTGAGGCGGCGTAGCAGCGCGCGGCCGCGCTCCCGGGAGATGCGGGCGGTGCGATCTTCATTTCAGATTGCCCCTCTCGATCGAATTTCCAGCAAGCAAAGTGGCCCGCTGTCAGCGGTGCGTCGTCCTGAGTCCCACCCGCGGCACCTTGCCCGGCCTGCGCTCGCTTAGCCCCGGCAGCCCTCTCCGCCTGCCAGCGCTGTGACGTCTGGGTCCGGCGCCTGCGTGCTCGCAACACCGCCGCCACTCTACCACGATGCTTGCTGCCCGTCGTATTCCTGCCGCCCTACCGCGCCTCGTGCGCCCCCGCGCCGCCCAGTTCCACGCCTCTGCCCGTGCCTGTGTGCGCGTGGGCGATGCCGTGCCCGACGTCGAGCTCATGGAAGCCAGCCCCGGCAACAAGCTCAGCATCGCCAAGGAGCTGAAAGGCAAGGGACTTGTGAGTCTTTGCGCGCCCCCCGGCTGCGTCCTCGCCCCGCCGCCGCCCCGCTGACACTCTTTGATCGCGCCCCAGATCATCGGCGTCCCGGCAGCGTACAGTAAGAGAGTTGCTTTTTCCGGAGCTGTGTGACGCTGCTCGGTTGCTGACCCCCGTCTCCCAGGCCCGGCATGCTCGTCGAGCCATATCCCGGGATACATCTCGCACCCCAAGCTGGCTGCTGCCGGCCAGGTGTTTGTTGTCTCAGTCAACGACCCCTTCGTGTAAGGCTCTCTTGTCTCTCTCGGCCGAATCTTCAGCGTTGTCGTACTCACTAGGCCCAACAGAATGAAGGCGTGGGGCGATGTTCTTGATCCTGCCGGCAAGAGTGGCGTATGAATCAGTCTTGCATCCTGCTGTTGTATCCCTCCATTAACGGCCTCCCAGATCCGCTTCATTGCCGACCCTGCCGGCTCCTTTACCAAGGCCCTGGATCTCTCCTTCGACAGCCGTGCTATCTTTGGCAACGAGCGCAGCAAGCGTTATGCGCTTGTTATCGAGGACGGCAAGGTCAAGGAAGCTCACGTCGAGCCTGACAACACCGGCGTCAACGGTATGGATCTTTCGAGCGTCTCGTCAGCATTGTGTACTAACGAGGATGGTAGTCTCCGCGGCGGACAAGGTTTTGGGTTGATTCATTTAGACCAATTATGCGCCAATGGAGATGTAAAATATGACAGTGGTGCCTCCAAAGTGTACTGTGTGCAGATCAGCTCGAACGTGACGTTGGAAAACAACTTGCAGAGGTACCGCAGCCGATGGCTAGCGCGCTGCTTTAGAAAAATAGCATATGCGGGTAGTTGAAGCTATCCTCTGACGTGTATGTAGAATTTTTACTTCGACATTCTCGTCCGGGCGATAGCTTCAACTACCCATGACATGACCAAAAAGCAAATTCACACTAGCCGTCGGCTGCAAGAGGGGACTGTCACAAGAGGCCCTGACCCTCTGAGCTTTGAGCCGGGAACGGCTTCAAGGGAATGTAGAATGCTTTGTGCTACGGGGTGACAGACCCTGCATCGTGCTACAGCCGCAACGATTCTTCAACCTTAATTCCCAGAGACTTTGCTGTTTCAATTCTCGGGAATGAAGCTCGTAGCAACAGCCATCGTGTTGCCGTTTTCGAGTGGAAATCCATGGCATGTTGCATCGACCCGCACTGGCCGCTCCCTCCGTTATTCGACCAGAGCAATTCGCGAAAGGGCGCTTCGAAAAGGCCACGCAAGCTGTAGCGCCGGCCATTGACTGAAGGATCCTGACGTCACTTCTCTCCGCAGATAATGGCACCACCCTTGCGGGATTCGGGGCTTGCCTGGGCGGTCCTCGCTAGCGACAAAGCGGAAATGGGGTCCTGCCAGTCGATTCCAGTAAAAGGACCCATTCTCGAGGCGAGTGTTTGCAAGTATGTGGTATCGCACAATGCGTGTGACCTGAGGCTGCGCCAACCTGGCACCTGGTTCAAGCGGGCAGCTCGCCGCGCCGGCGCGGCCCGTTCTTCCGCCCACCACGCTGCGCCTATGAGACGCGTCGGCGCGTCGCCCAGCTCCACGCGTCAGCACGTCGCACAACGTGCTCTCAACATCGCAGCTTCCAATGCAAATACAAGCTGCTTAATGCGACTTCTCTACACTAACCTACCGATAGCGCTTACCACTGTGCTTAGCAATGAGAAGAGACATACGCGCATACTTTGCGCCTAGCCGCGCACGCTCGTCTCCCACAGCGGATCTCACCAACAGTGACAACGCTGCTAGCAAGGCGGACAATGACAGAATGTCCAAGAAGCGCTCAAGTGCCCAGGCGCAATTGCAGCCCGGACCAATCGGAGTTTTCAGTCACGTTGCCAGTACGTACCAAGCTTTCCCTATCTCACATCGTGTGGACGACCAAGGCCGCCAGCCACTGACGCTCCATTTGCAGTCCCCGTTCGAGCCAAAAGGGTCAAGCCCAGCGTTACATTCCACCTGGAACATGCGGCCACCTCTTTGCCAACCCCACAAGGTTCCTCGGATGAGGCAAAACGTCCTCCGTTACGCCGTGCTAGAAACGGACGGGTCTCATATGCCGAACTGGTTCCCCCACCTGACGAGAGCGACACCGGTGACGCTATTGACGATGACGAGGAGTCCGACTACGCAGAGCCCGAGGCCCCGACTTCACCTCCATCTGAAGAGTTTGATTCGGATTCAGAACCAACCGCGAGTGCCGAGTCAGAAACCAGTGCAGATGAGCGCGGTGCCGAAGTCATGGACCTGGATGACGAGCCCGAAGTGTCCGTGCAGAAGGCGCATCCGAAGCCTCAAAGAGCCAAGAGGAAGGATACCGCCAGCAAAAGGCCGGCTAGGCCGCGCGGCATCGACGCGAGTCTTCCGCCCTTGTCCAGCATCGAAGACATCTTCGAGGACATCACGGAGCGCGCGATGAGCAAGGGTCTCCGCAAGACGCTTAAGGCACTCAACGGTCACGAACTTCGCATAGCTACCATGTGTTCCGGGACAGAAAGCCCGGTCCTGGCCCTTCAGCTCGTGTCCGAGGCCCTGCAGCAAAACGGCGACGTGTTAGGCCTCCGGCACGTCTTTAGCGCGGAAATTGTACCAAAAAAGCAGGCATACATTGAACGGAATTTTCACCCGCCAATCATATTCAGGGACATCCGGGAGCTTGCGAAAGAGGACGCATTCGAGGCAGGGGCGTAAGTATTAGAGACTACATCTGCATGAGCATGTGCTAATAGGTCCCAGGACAAACGTGTACGGCGCAAAAGTGGCGATTCCGGGAGACATCGACATCCTCGTAGCCGGCTTCTCTTGCGTGGACTTTTCCGCGCTGAACAACAAGGGAAAGACATTGAACGAAAAGGGAGAGTCTCGGGATACTCTCGAGGCGATCTTGAGCTACGCCGAGAAGTGGAAGCCCAAGATTATCGTCTTGGAAAACGTCTACGGAGCACCGTGGCCGAAGTGCGTCAAGCGTGCGGAGAAGGTTGGTTACGCGGCGGATTTCGTGCGCGTGGATACGAAGGACTACTATCTGCCGCACACCCGTACGCGTGGATACATGGTGTGCATCCACAAAGAGCAGTTCCCTGGGCCTGGGAGTGCGCGCACGGCTGTGAGCCAGTGGACAGCGCTCATGCAAGATTTTAAACGTCGCGCGAGCGCCCCGGCGTCCGATTTCCTCCTGCCTGCTGACGACCACCGGGTGCACCAATTCAACTCACAGCTCACTACCCAGTACAGACAAGACGCAAAAGACAGGACGGTCAATTGGGATGCCTGCCGCATTCGACACCAAAAGGTGCGGCGATCGGATGGCCTCGGCAACCAACGACCAATTACGCAGTGGATCGATGGGGGCACATGCGTTACTTTTGAGAATGCACACAAGATGTGGTTTCAGAAGCAGGTCGAAAGGGTGTGGGACTCGATCGAGATTCGTTTTCTCCGCGCCGCAAAGGACAACGGTAGCGGCGCGCCCGGATATGATCCCGCGTTCAAAACCTCGATCATGGAGTTGAGCCAGAATGTGGACAGGTTCGCTCAGGAGATGCCGTTCGGCATATGCTCCTGCATCACTCCCTCTGGTATATTCTTTTTAACTGATCGCGGTGGTCCTCTGACGCCCTACGAAACGCTGGCTCTCCAAGGGCTTCCCTTGGACAAGATCTCCTTTACCATCGAGACTATGCGTGAGCTGCAGGACCTCGCGGGCAACGCTATGAGTTCGACCGTCGTCGGCATTGCACAGATAGCAGCCCTTATCGTGGCATCCCCAATGCTCAAGCAAGCCAGTCCGCCGGCTACTTCCGACCCGGCTACATCTTCCCAAATCGATTCCTCCATGCGAGGAAATGGAGATCTACGACCAGTAGAGTATCAAGACCTCAAGACCTCGGAATTCTCCGTCGGTGGGCTCTGCGAGGACGCATCGAATAGCATCCGACTCTGCCGTTGCGAGGGTCGATTTGGGAGCACGGATCAAGAAGTACTCGTGTGCAAGGAGTGTGAGCATACCGTATGCCGTAAGTGTAAAAGTAAACCATTACATGATTTTAAGGCCGGACTGTTCAACCGCACAATCACCGCTCACGAGTTTGAGCTGCGCTGGAAACACCATTTTCCCTCGAAGCTACGGTTTACAGCGAAACCCCACCTCCCTAACCTGAAACATGGGAATCAAGTGGACAATTCCCTCTGTGATAAGTATTTCAGCGTGGTATCCGAGGCTCTCGAAGAGCAATTCGAGTTTCAAAATTTCCAGCGAACCTTGAAATGGGCCGTCCGTTACGAGTCGCCCCGGGCCATCTTGAAGCTCCAAATTGACCGCGAAGCAGTATGGCTCTTGTTCGTCAAGGCTCCCGCCCATTTGGCTGGAGACGATCCGCTCAGAGACCTCCTAAGGTCGCCCGTCGCTCGTGCCAAGCTACCGACTGGTCTAGACACGAATGGCCACGACGATTGTTGGGCGGATCATTGGGAATGGTTCGTCCCTTCGAGCCGCCGTTTTCAAGTCTCTGTCCAGGGAAGTGAGGACTTCAATCGATCCTGGAGGGCTATGTATGGGCTTGTCGAGTACCAGAAAGAGACGGTGCCACAGCAGCTCAACGTGTCAATTTCTGCAGACGATGCAAAGCTTCTACCCCAGGATATTTCTGGGACTTACAAGCACCTGCCGGATTGTGGCACGGCTTGCTCGAGTTTGTATCGCAGGTTGTCCTGTTCTGACGAGGTCCCTGAAGCCGCCCCCTTGTACCTTTTCCTAGATCCTTCGCCGATTGGTCCTGTGGATCAGGATTGCTTTGTGTTCTCCAGCGCACACGAGCGTCTGGAGAGCAACGAGCAAAGAGAAGTGGTCACCCGTCTGAAGCCCTCGTTCCGGCCCTGGAACCGGAAATCATTCGAGACCGAGGGCAGTCTTGCTGGGCTCTGGGTACAAGAGGACGCGTCAAAGCTGTACGCATCACGCGACATTCTCGTCGTCAAAGGCCCGAATAGTAGTCGTGATTGGGGTACGAAAGTGTCTCGAGATTGCTCGCAAAGTCTCGCGGTTCTGAGTTTGAAGTTCCAAGTTGATGACAGTAACGAGTTAAGGGAGCGCCGTTTCGATGAGCGCAACGGATCAGCGTTCATTAAGAGGTTCTCGTGGGTTCTCGCGACCAACGCGCACCTTCCCAGCCTGAAAGAGTGGCGAAGGCTCGACATCGGTGATACCGTTGGACCTTGCGATACGTGTGGTCCCGTGCTACCGTCAGTCCGGTGGGCCCTGTCAGACTCCGGGCGAGGGAAGACCAAGAGTACCTTTGTCGCTCAGGAGGACCCCGAAGAAGCCGCTCGGTACGAGCTCGGCATGAAAGCGCGTCCGCATATTCTCGACATGACAACGGCGGTGAACGGGTCCAACATCTGCCACTTGCAGATCGGGCTGAATGTTGTTGCTTTGGCTCACAGGGCGCTCGCTCATCTCCATCCTCGTCGAGGGAACCCAGTCCTTGCGTGGAAGCTGACCACCGAGTACGTGCCTCCGGCAGCACCGGACCTTCGGCCTTTTCGACTGTTGAGCAACATCCTCGATCAAGAAAATGACCAACCGAGGAACTTCCGCCTCAACCTTCGGCCCGCTCAGCGGAGGTCCCTTTCCTGGATGAGGCAGCAAGAAAAAGGCAAGCATTTTGCTGTGCAAGAAATCGCGGAAGAAGTCGTTGAGCCAATGCGCTGGAGAATTGAAGCCAAGGCGGGGATCGACATGACGGTCAAGGGCGGCGTCGTCGCCGATCAGGTGTCGTATGGCAAGACCATCACGTCGCTGGCGCTCGTCCACGCGGGGTTTTGCGAATCCCAAGACGTTCCCAGCGGCGACGAGGGATTGATACCTTTGAAAGCAACGCTGATTCTTGTCCCGAACAACTTGCCCAATCAGTGGATGCAAGAGGCCTTGAAATGTCTGCCGAGCAAAGACTACGCATCTGGGGAAATCCTGAAGATCAGGAACGCTAACGAGCTCAAGAATTTGCGGATTCAGGACTTTAAACGGGCGAAGATCATTATCGCCTCGTTCTCTCTGCTTGGCAAAGATTTTTACGCCCAGCAGCTCGCTAACGTCTCGGCCGTTCCGGAGACACCCATGTCGGAGGGGCGTCAGTACGACGCATGGTTTAAATACTGCCTCAAACGGATCCCGGACGTGAATGACCAGCTGAGAAACCTTGGTGTCTCCTCGTTCAAGCGGTACCTCAAAGACGAACTTGAAAAAACGAAATCCCTTAAAGACTTCACCGGAATCATGCCCTCGAAGCGTACGAAGGGGGCGAACTACAAGAGCTTCGAGGAGCTAGAGGGCAATAGCAAGCAAACAACCAAAAATAGCCATCCCAAAGCGCCGGCGGCTGCGAATGTGTACGCGCCAAAGGATGACTGGGAGCGGTGGGAATTCCCGGTCTTCCATCAATTCAGCTTTAACCGCATAATCATAGATGAGTTTCACTACCTCCGCGATAGAGATTACACTGCTCTGGTCACGCTCTCCGCGGAGAAACGGTGGATCCTTTCCGGAACCCCGCCGCTCGGGGACTTTGCAGATGTAAAGCGTTTCGCCGCTTTCTTGGGAGTCAACCTAGGGATGGACTTGGACACGCCGGGCGTAATAACCCGAGAGAATTCGAAGCAGATGCGGAAAGAGAAGACGAGCTTCGAACTTTTTCAGGCGTTCAGCGAGAGGCGCTCGCCGACGTGGCACGAAACCCGGCACCAACACGCGCAGGATTTTTTGGATTCCTTTGCCCGTCAGAACTCCGCCGACATCGGTGATGTCAAGTGCTACGAGAGTCTGCGGTCTGTCCCGTTGGCGCTCGACCATCGCGCAGATTACGAAGAGCTGTCCTCGTACTTCAAAGGACGAAACATGACCATGACTGGCCTCTCGGGCGCGGAGCTCGGTGACCGAGCGAAAAAGCTGCGGCAGAGTATACGCGGTTTCGAGACGGCCGAGGAAGCACTGGTAAACTGCTGCAGTGTGCGCACGACCGAAACGAGCGATGTCTCGGCATGCACAAACCTCATCAGGCAGCGCGAAACAGAATTGAACGAGCAGGCGAACAGGCTGCGAAACTACATCCTCGAAGCAGCCACTCTCGCCAAACGTAGCGGCGATCCGAACTCAGAATGGAAGGGGTGGGCAGAAAGATACCGAGGGGACTTGAGCACATCTACAGACCCAAAGTCTCACGCCGAAATCAAAAAGATGATACTGAGAGCTGAAGAAGAATGCGCCGGCGTTGCCACCACACAATCTGCGAATGCTGCAGCCAACCTGCAGAAGCTCGTGCGAACCAAGGTTGGTGGAGAAGCCCGCAAGTTCACAAACATGCGCAGGTCGGTCAGATATGCCCGCTCCGTGTTAAAGGTTCAATCAGCACTCTTAGAGGACAAAGACTTAAAGTGTGAATGCGGCGACGCTCCTCACCCGATTTCTGCCTCGCTCACCTCAATCATCGTCGGGTGTGGTCATGTTGTTTGTCACGATTGCCTGGACGATGGTATGGCCGAAGAGAGGTGTGGCGTCGTCGGGTGCGAGATGGAGATTCGAGAGCACGGCGTTCTCGACGCAGAGACTTTGTGGAGGTGCGAGGACACTGCTCCTCGTGTAGAGAGCTTCGGTTCGAAACTGGACAGCGTGATCAAGTTGCTGAAGTCGATCCCCGACGAGGAACAGGCTATCATCTTCGTGCAATCGTACAGCATGATGTCAAAGGTCGATGAAGCACTTACGACCCGAGAGATTTCTCTATACGCCATTGATCGAGTGTCTGAAAGCGCAACTGACAAGATTGAAGCTTTCGTGAAGAACTCGCGGTACACGGACAGCGGCAAGACGAAGCTAAATGGTGATTTTGGCAAGGTCCTGATTCTTAACTTGGGAGACGAATCGGCCTCTGGAATGTAAGTTTTAAGAGCGATGCCTTAAGATTTAAGACTGACACAGCACAGGAACCTCGTCAACGCGAATCACGTAATATTCATCTCGCCGCTCCTCACCAGTACGAGTCAAAAATACCACGCGGCCATGATCCAGTCGATCGGACGGGCGAGGCGATACGGACAGCAGAGACCGGTTCACGTGTACCGGTTCATTGCACCGCACACGATCGACGTGGACATTCTAGAACAGCGGGAGCGGAGAAGCGAAGCTTTGGGCTCTCAGCCTCAAGAAATGAGGATGCCGGGCGACACGGCGCATGAACAAGTCCATGTCGTGGAAGATGCCAAAAGAGGCATGATGATGGTGCCAAGGTCATGGATCGAAGACATAGGCCTTGCGAAAAGCCATGGGATTCTCACGAAGGTTACCAGCGCCGAAGAAGTCGAGCGGTTCAATTCGCTCTCGAGGTTCTCTGACGCATTTGCTGAAGAAGCCTAAAGTCGAGGCGCTCGCTGAAGAAGCTTAGGATGGTGAAGGTCACATGGGAGCAGGATTGTTTTGTTGTGGTGGTCAAGGCGTTTGGAGGATTCATGGATCGGGCGGCGCGGTGTGGAGCATTGTCTGCGTTGTCAACGAGCGAGTCAGACCGCATGTCCTGATACCGCCACGCTTGCCCTTCTCGGTCGGGTGTGGCTGGGCGGTCATGCGCGCAACAGGGCGGAAACATGGCATGGAGGGAACGCGTTCGGGGTGGTTTCAGGGAATGGGTTTGGAATTCTCAAGGATAGCTATAGCGCGGGAGGAAAAGCTTGAACAACCGGGCCGTCTTTTGTTGTCGGCACAACAACAACAAACAATACTATTGACACCATCGCCTTCTCGTGGGACTGCGACACGCGGATGCCGTGCTGCTAGTCGTCGCCTTGTTTTTTGGTGCCCAGCAGCAGCGCTCAGACGTCGTATCCCCGGACCCACGGCAATCCCGCCGAAAGATCTGGTTTCGCACCAAGGTCAGCAGGGAACCATCAAATGCCCAGTCTCAACACCACCGCCAAATGAACCGTCCGGCTTTCCCCGCCGTTCTCTGTCCGTTTTCCTTGCCGCGCCGCGCCCGTCGCCCTCTATTTTGTCCCATTGCGTCACACTTCATCGGGTAACGGATGGTGCGCTAGCACTTCGGTTGTGGCACGCCGCACGAGCGCCGGCAAACAACATACAATCCTTGAGTAAGTGGTAATGCCCAATACCCGTTCCGGAAATTGCGGTCGTGGAATCCTTCGCGAATGGTGCACTGGAGCAACCGCTTCAAGCTCGGCGGTGTATTGTCTGTTCACGATTCTTATATGTACTGTACCTGCCTCGCCAGTTGGAGGAGGAGCGTGGTATCTTTCCGAGAGTCGGGAAGAGTGCATTTAAGCAAGACTTGGTCCGCCGTCGTCAGCATTAATATATCATCTTCACTAACAGACTCTCAAGTCACAATCAAGCTTTCTGGAGTGAAGCCCGGCCAATCTGAATGCCATCTACCACATTTTTATGTCCAGGATACGGCCTCTCGACGACTCATCTCCTGGCCAACATGGATCCAGACGCTACCCAACCTACGTTCACCGCCAGCACGGACACTATACCGGAGCAAGACGAGCCCAACTCTGGGAACCTGTCATCCGCCTGTCAAAAATTTGCAGATGACGAGATTAGCGTGATCCGGCTGCGGCCATCAACGCAGAAGCCGTGCAACAGCATACCAGATAGCACCTCTTGTGCGGCAACTGCACCTCCGTCCAAAAGTTACAGTCGGCGCAGTCCATCCAAGGGGCGGCGCAAGTCCATCGACGGCCGGCCACTCACCCGCAGCACCACCAGGGTATCGGTGCGCATGAAACCCCGGTCGACTCCAGCATCCATGGCCACAGTCACTCCTCAGGCGGGCGCGGAAGCTTCCACGGTTCCTCCGTCTGGATCCCCATCGTCCAGGAAAGAGCAATCGTCAGCATTTCCGCGAAAGGTGTCTGCTGCGTATCTGAGAGCCGTGTCTTCGTCTTCGCCGGATCAGACATCGACGCAGGCGTCGGGCGGTCCCTCTCCCATTGGCAGGAACAGCGGCAACCTGGGATCGTTGAGAGGCGCAGGAGCATTGCGTCCACGGTACTCGGTGTCGTATCGTCTCCCCAAAGCACCACGAGCCGCTGCCCCTGGCACTACCGCCGCGGCGGACAGCAACACTGGAGCTTCAGTGGCCGAGCCTTCTGCAGATATGACCGTGGAAGCAGAGCACACGGATTCTACCGCCACGAAGGACTCGGCAGGAAAGGAGGATGGTTCTTTGCCCGCGAAGTCCACGGCACTGCTCGATGAGGCCACGGCTCTGGCAGCAGCGTGGAGAGAGGTCCAGCGCAGGGAGCGAGACCTTAAGGTCCGCGAAGACGCGCTCAAGCTGGGCCAGAAGCGCCTTCGTCACGACCGCGAGGTGTTCGAGAGGGAAAGGCGACAGCTGCAGGAGCTGCTGAAAGCGCAGCAGCAGACATGGACGACAACGACGACCACCACCACTACCACCACTACCACGACTTCTGCCGATGCTGCTGCTCCGGTCTCTGCTGCTACCCCTACTACTACCACTTCTGCTCCTGCTCCTATTACGACCCCTGCTCCTACTGCGACTCCTCCAGCGACTCCTCCTATCAGTACTTTCGCTACTGCTGCTCCTTTCGCTGACCCGGCTCCTGCCACTTCCCCCGCTCCTACTGCTTCCCCCTCTCCTTTCGCTTCCCCGGAGCCCGCTACTTCGTCGGGCCCTGCCACTAGTCCGGCCCCTGCTACTGGTACTACTGTCCACGACGAAGCCAACGTCCGGAAAAGACGATCGGTGAGGCGGAGCCGAAGCAAGCCGCGGGGCAAAGTGGTCCCTGACGACAGCTGGCGCCGTGACCATCGCCAGAAACCGGCCAAGGAGAAGCAACAGCAGCAGCACGACTACCGCAGCGCGTCCTGGTGGTCCGTCAACGGCAGCGACACGTCGCGCCACTCGTCGGCATCCTACCCCTCGGATGCCGACAGCATCGCGACGGCCACCACGAACACATCCTCCTCGTCTTCCTCGTCCTCTCCCCCTCCTGCCCCCTGCAACCCCCAGACCGCACCTCCGCCCAACCCCACGCCGGCGAACGCGCGCGGCCACGTGCGAACGTGGTCTCCGGCCGACCTCAAGCCGTCGCTCGCCGCCTACAACGCGCGGTGGTCGTCGCTGGCGCCGCGGTCGGCCTGCATCCCGTACCCGGCGCCGAACCACACGGCGGGCGAGCTGGTCGACATGGGCCACCTGCGCTCGCTGCTGCCCAAGGGCATGATGGAACGGGTCGAGGCCATCCTGGGCGCCGCCGGCACCAATAGCAACCACGACGCCGTCGTGCAGTACAACGCCGTGCACTTCTTCCTCGTGTCGCGCGGCGTCGCCTGCCGCCCCGTCGTGCTCGACGCCGTCGACGGCTTCACGTCGGCCGCCGACGTGCTCGTCCCGGACTACGGCATCGGCCTGCGCGGCGTGCCCGTCGACGCAAAGGCCGGCAGCAGCGAGGTGTCGCTGCGCGCGCTCGTCAGGGAGGTGCGCAGGGAGCTGCGGCGCTGGCACGAGGACGGCTTGAAGCACCGCTGTGACGGCAGCGACGGCGAGGTCGGCGAGGTCGGCGACGAGCTGGTCAAGGACGAGACGGCGAGGGCCGTTTTCAGGGCCTTTACCGAGCTGAGGGACGAGTTGTTGGCCGAGATCCGGTGGAGGAAGGATATCGGTGTCAGTGGCGGTGTCGCCGCCGCCATGAGAGAAGCCGCTGCGGGCGAGACGGGGAGAGAGGAGTGGGCGAGACCCGGGTCGGGTCAGGAGAATCGGAGTGATGGAGGTGTCGACTGGACGGTCATGTCCGAGGCTATGTTGTAAAAAGGAAAGCGGTGCTGTCCGAGGCCGTGTTGTAGGACGGAAAAGGGGGGGCAACTTGGACGACTGACGATGCTAATAATTAGGTGACACGATAGATGACGGTATGAATTAGATGACTACTCCGCGAGGAGAATCCGACGACGGAGGCGTTTTGTTTGAGTTGCGAAACATTCTTGTGGCAATACCTTGGGCGGCACAGTTTGGATTTTTAGTAGATGTAGGCTTAGTTACTTGTACAGAAGAACCTGGTATATTCGTTATTCTTTTTGGCTCGTCGCTTCGTGACGTCGTTACCATCGTAATGTCCGGACTAGGCTATTTTATCGTCAAATCTTTCAACTCCCTCGCTACAGCTTTACATGACTTCTCGTTTGGTTTGGAGAATTGTACTTTCCGTGAAGTCCTGCTTCTAATTCCCGGCCCCCTCACTGCACAAGCCCTCCTTCGTCAAACGCCATTACAACTCGATTGGGCCTTCGTCAGCTGCCCATAGGGGTATCACTTTTGCGGCCTGATAAGCCACGCGCAAAAAGCCTTCCAGGGTCCTCCCTGCAGACTTTCCACATTTTTCCTTCCTTGCTGCCAATTCAGTTAGTCAGTTATTCGCTGTACGCCGGCAAGCTTCACCGCCGGGAGAGCACACTCACCCGCAAAACTATGAGCGAGTACTCGCTTACACTCGCAATTCAAGGAGTCCCCCATCCGTCCTGGAAGGGTCTCACGGAGAAAATGCTGCCGTCGAGGTACATCATCACCTCGCGCTCGTACACGCGCTGCAGACAGATCTCCGAGTCGCGCGCGCGGATCTCCCGCAAGCTCTCGTTACGGGGAGAAAACTTGCGGCGGAGCATCCGCCCGGAGGTCGGCGGCGATGACGAAGAGGATGATGATGAGGAAGAGGAAATCGACGCCGACGATGCCGTCGACCCTCGCCGCTGCCGTGGCGGCGACAAGGGGAACACGGTGGGCGGAGCGGGGCGGTAGTAGTCGGGCACTGCCGAGAACCGGGGAGACTTTTGTCGGCGGGAGGAGGTGCTGTTGGTGTAGTAGAGGGCATCGTCGATCTCATGGATGATGGCGAGCACGCTCTCCGACCCGTCGCTGCAGGCGCTACACGACCGGGACGAGGCCACCGACGATGACGGAGAGGAGGCCCAGGTGCCAACCTTGGGGAGTCTACCTGGAGGGTCGGGCAACGGGCGCGGAAGGCGGCGGCGGAGGGGCGAAGGGGTGGAGCGAATGTCCGGGAAGTGAAGAGGCGGGGAGGGTGAGCGGCATTCCATGGTGAACAAGCATGTACCCGGACGGGAAAGAGGCGATGGTCTCGAGAAGCTGAAGGGGACACACGGCGCACGGAGGACACGAGCACGGACAATCAGCCTCGGGAATCAAGGTGGGAAAGGTGAATCAAGGGGAGGGGTGGCGGGTAGAGGTGGGCTTGGAGCTATATAGACGGCCTGCCACGCACATTCTTGGGCTGTGATCTCAGAGGGCAGCGCTCTAGGCTGGGCTTTTTCAGGCAGGGCTGGAGTGGCACAAGACTGGATTTGGGAGCGTGGGTGGCCGAAGGTTGCTCGAGAGGTTGGGCGTGGGCCTGCCACCCAGCCACTCGGGCAAGACGACGCGAAACAGAGAGGCCTGGTGCGCGTGAGTAGGCGATAAGATGAGCGATATGCTGCGGTGGAGCAGCGAGGCCGCAGGGCTCGGTAAGCTGATGTCAGTGGGCTTCTGGGCCGTCGTGGTGCGAAGTGTCGCGGCGAAGGTTGGTGACGTCGCGGTACAAGTCCTGGCCGTCAGGTGCGCGCTAGCGACGCGTTGCCGCGGCCACTACTACTAGCGCGGGCGGTTGCTGCAGGGAAGCGGGAGGAGCAAATAAGCTCTGCAGCCGCCCGACATCTGCTTCTGCTGGTCATGCGGCGCTGCAGATGAACTCGACCCGATACGTCCTCGTCTTCCCGCTCCCGTATCCACTTCTGAACCCTTCTTTTCTCCACCGCCGTACCTGGGCTTTGCCGTCCTGATGACAGGTACGCAGGGGTGCTCCGCCTCTCGTCTGGCCTTGCCTCGACTTGGGCTGCCCTCTGCTGCCCACCTCACCGCCGCACACCATCTTCGACGCCGCATCTTCGCCGCAAGTCACTCAGCTCCTTCAGCCCTTCAGCCTTTCATAAACACCATCCCATGATCTCCGCGGCTCCCCGCCGGATGTGAAGTGCAAAATGTAACACAAGCTCGTAGCCATCATCATCATCATGACCCCTGCCGGCCGCCTACCGAGGCACCAAGGCAGAAGACTCGTTATTCAGCCTGATGACTCGCAGCTGTGGGTGTGGGGACCACGGCTGCGGGCGGAGGATTAGCACCCGTCTCGGAACACTCGCATTCGGCACCAGGAGCACGTGGTAGCCGCTGCCAATCATCCCCGACTACAGATATGCACGGCTTACGGCTGCTTATCTCTCGAATGCTTCTGTAGCAAAACCCTCTTCATCAAGTGTGACCTGATCCATTTCATTTTGGTGATACGGCTTTTTGGGGGCGGCTCCTCTGTCGATCTGCACAAAATCGAGTGAATCGTGGTCACTTGCTCATATTATTCTGCTCTTCAGTGAAAAGGCTGCCCTCAAAACGACCAATAGCATATTTTCCTTGCGCACCACTTACCACTCACTGCCTCTACTCCTCCTCTTTTCTGAAGGGGGCTCATCTCTAGCCAAGCCCGTTGCCACCCCTCCATAACGCCTGAAATCATCTTAGTCTAACAAACGAGGAGCAGTCCTAACTCCGCTATCCAAAGAGAACGTTGCTTAACGCTTCAGGTGAAAATCCCCCGCGCCGCGCCGAAAGGAAAGTGGGAAAGAAAAGATTCAGCCCTGACGCCGAGGTGCTGTTCAAGGAGGGGGTATCTTTGTTACAAACTTACGAAATTCAGTCAACATCCGACGCGTCCGTCTCTCTCCTCCTGTAGTTCCCGAGAGGGATGCCGTAATCGTCCTCGTCATCCCATTCGTCCGCCTCGTCTTCGCTCCACTGCCATGCTCCCGGAATCTTCTTCCCCCGCCGCAGCCTCCACGAATCCGGCGTGAACACCCCGGTCGCAATGCGTGCCGCGATACGGAGCATGAGCGCGACCAGATGTGCAGGCGGCCCGATCAACATGCCCATCGTCTTCTGCATGATGGCCGTCCTGTACTCCTTCTTGGGATGCGCCTGCGCCGGCGGAGTGAACAGATTGGCTGGATGGGGCATCGGAGAGAAGGCTCGCAGATGCGACGTGCTCGTCAGGCGCCGCAGCCTGATGTTCTCCGGCGGGGGGTCGATATCTGGATAGCTCAGATCGACGGCCGAATCCGAATCGCTGGTCAGCGTCGGTGTCGGCGGCGCCGAAGTTGGCCGTTCGTCGGCACGAGGCGACGGCGTGAACGGTGACCGCTCGTCCTCGCTCAGGTGCGTCCGACCGGTGATGGTCAGCTCGGAGATCTCACGCTTATGGCGTCTGCCAGGGCTGGAATCCGTATTATATTCTGACGCGCCGTCTACCGACTGCGAAGGTGGCGATTCTCGACGCATCGATGCGGCGTCAAAATACATGGATGCCTGCCGAGAGTGCAGCTGTCGCAGATGCGATTCGTTGTTCAGCGAGTAAAACGAGTCCGCAGTCGAGTCTGCGGTCGACGAGATGCTTGCGGCATCAGAATGGATGTCTGACGACTCTTCAGCCGAGACGCCAAGCGAAGAACTCGACGCCGACCTGAGCCTCGAACTCGACGCCGACCTCAGCCTCAGCCCTGCCGGCGCCGTCACCGACCTCGAGCCCTCGGCGGGCTTCATGTTGGCTTTGAGGGGCGGCCGCCGTGGGGCAGAGCTCTCCGAGGAGCCGTCCTCGGAAGGAGTCTCGTCCTCGACGATGGAGCTGGAAATAGACGACGTCGAAAAGACGCTGCTGCGTCTGTAGGGGCCGGATGACGCAGAAATGGTGCTCGTTTCCGAGCTAAAAGATCTCTCGGTTCCCTGGCTCACCGGCCTCTGTCCATCCTCGGGCTTCCAGATGCCGTCCAGCTTCCACTTCTTGGCCCTGCCGGGTGTCACGGGTCTCTTTTTACGGGGCGGCGTGGCCGGCACCTCGGGTAGCTCGACGTGAAAGCCGCGCGTAAACGGACAGACGGTTTTTTCGTACAAAAGGACCTTCTCCATCACGGCCTTGAACTCCTCCACCTTGGCCAGGTTCTCCGCCCCCTCGCCGGGAAGCTCGATGCGGTAGTACGAATTGGGGCGGGGTATGCGCATGGCAAACTTGGACACGCCATCGACGCACCAACACTGCGACTTGGGCAAGATGGCGTGCAGCAAGGAGCCCGAGTGTAGGAATGCGACGGATCCGGGGACGCGGTAGATTCTTATGGGGCCTGTGCAATGGTTAACAGCGGGCACACGCAGCTACTGCGTCACACATACCAGCAGCGACGGTGCTCTCCGTTGGCGAGATCCAGGGGATCGTGTCGGCGTGGCCATTGTCCCCTAGCACCGTCCGATTGCTAGCGCTAGACGACGGCCGAGATAACGACGAGGCGGTCGTGAACAGCAAGATTTTGGCGAAGCTGTGATTGAACAGTATCTCAACGCCGTCGGCGGAGCCGGCCGATTGCGCCGCGGGACTCGAGCCGGCGAGGCGCGTGGGCAGGGTGAAAGAGCGGCGCACGCCGTGCTTAGCGGTTGGTTGCGCCGGACTTGGGGTCGAGGGAGCAGGCGGGGAGGACATGGCGCATGCGGGCTAATCAGGTGTGCATGCTGACGCGGGCGCGGACGGGGTTGGTAGTGACTGCAGGCGCGAGGGTCGTGGTGTTGCGTGAGTGGAGTTTGTTGTGCGGTGGTGGGCGGGTGCGGGCACAGCAAAGAGCAAATGGCCGGTGACGAGGATCGACGGAGCCGGCGGCTGGCGGGCCTTCACGCGGCATGCGCGTGAGCTGCCCTACAGGGGCTGTTCAAAGCCATCTCCACCGCCCTCGCTATTGGACGCTCGTCAAACACAATTCGAAACGCTGCGGCACCACCATCACCTGTCACTCATGCGCGTCGTGTCCTGGCTTCGTGAATTGAGCTCTATGCTAGCTGTGCTCATGACAAAATACAGTCCTGATCTCCCCGCTCCCCCAGCCCCATCATTACGTCGCCTACTCCAAATCCGCCGTGACGTTGGAGAACTCGCCCTTCTCCAGCTTCGTCTTCCAGAAGATGGGGTTCGTGTCGTTGAAGCCGTGCTTGACCCAGCCGTCCTCCTTGACGTGGTAGAGGTTGATGAAACCACCCGAGTATGCGTCCCTGTGCGTGGCCGCCAGGATGCTGCGGCGACCCAGCTCGAGCGCGTCCTCGTCCGAGAGATCGTACTTGTACTCCGCATCCAGGACACCGTACGCGAACGTCTGGCCGGAGCCGACACAGAAGAGGTTTCCGGCGAGACGGGTGCCGTCGCTGTCGATGTAGTAGAGAGCCGGGCCTTCTTGCGGCGTCACGCCAGCACACATGGTTCCCTACGGCCAGTATATCAGCATACGCTGCACTTTCAGTGTTGAGATCCAGCTATTACCATGCTCAGGCCCATTCCCTTGTAGGAGTAGACCAGGTTCGCGAGAATCTTAGAGGCGGCGGCGACGGAGATGCGGCGCTTGTGCCTGAGCTCGTGGAGACGGCACTGCATACCGAGGTAGGCGAGCCAGTATTGGCAATCCTGATAGCATCAGCGTGAGTGTTTCTCGTGCGGGACTGGGGCGGCTCACAGCGGCGCCACCGGCCATGGTTCCCAGCAGGCAGTTGTTGATCTCAATGACCTTCTTCACCGTTTGACTGGCGATCCAGTTGCCGGCCGTCGCTCTCGAATCGGTTGCAACGATGATGCCGCCCTTGAACCTGAATGCCAGCGTCGTGGTACCGTGAGCCAGCTTGATGGGGCAGCTCGGGTTGGAGTGGTCGTCGGTCATGGTGCGGAGCCATGATGCGGGCTGACGGAGCTGTTAGCACCACGAGAAGCTGCGGACGGGAGCTGGAGCGCTTGACGTACGGCGGCGATGGGAGGAAGAGCGAACTTCAACGACAGCGGCGGGGTGACCTCCATGAGCTCCTGCTGTTCGTCATGGCCGTAGCCTTCGGTCTGGTGCGCCGGCTGGCTGTACTGCGCCACTAACGATTCCATGGTGCGGAGTGTGATCTGGCAGGACGGGTGAGGGAAGCAGAGGAGGCGGCCGAGATGCGGATGCGGTGGTTGATGGGGTCGGAGGGTTGCGGTGGTTTGGAGCTTGGGTCTTGGTAGCTTCGGCTCCAGGCACGCAACGAGGCGCGTCAAGCTGACCGGGCGGCCAACAGAGCCGCACCGCCAAGTCTCGCCGCCACCTATAGTCAATAACCTCTTGTCAAAGTGCGATGCAGGACGTCAAACACGCGTCTGAAATCCACACGTTGCATTTATGGAGTCAGATAATCGTCTCAGCAATTTTCTTCGCCCTTGCCGGGCCAAAGATATCTTGCCCGCTTCGTTCAATATGACGGCACACGAAGCGGACAATTCAGAGTACAGCAACGGGTCAAAAGGGCATGCGCTGAACTACACGCGCGAGATCAAGCAATCGTAGGCGATGTTTGAGGGCAAGCAAAGCGATGATGCATATTCGAGATCAAGCAACGTGGAGATTTTGAACGCCTTGACAAGACATTTACGGCGAAAGCGACGGCCATGCATAGGCTTCAGCTGGAAAACAGAGGGGAATCTCAAAGCGGGCTGCTTCCTGAAAAGTTCTTCACCCTGTAGTATGAGTTCCTGCCTTTGGTTTGAGATGCAAGGCTCGAATAAACGACACATGCTGCTTCGGAAACGCGCGCTTGCTGGCAGCATTCCAAGGTCAATGTAGATGATGCTGCCCTCACTAACAGACTGGCCCGACATTGAGAACAACTGCCATCTTCATTGCTGCCTTCCGGCGTTGATTGAGTCTTGGATTGTCAGCAGCGCTGGTCATAGAAGAGGATTTGTGTTGTAGAAGATTTGGACTCCACTGAGGACGCCGTCCTCTTCTGACGCGGTTGAAGCAAATTTCTCGACGTACGTACGTTATTCAACTATCTACGAAAGTTCTTGATTCGATAGGGTCTTCCAAGTGAGCCGCCGCGACGCGTTCCGTCGCGTCGCGGCTTCCCGCGTTCAACAACACCGCCCAATGAGGTGTCTCCCCCAACGGCCCTTCAGAGTACTCGCGGAGCTCGTGGGTGGCTGTGGATTCGGCTGCGCTGGGGAGCAGCGGGCAGGCATTACGATGGTTCAGGTCAAGCCAGGTCAAGGTTTGGGCGTACCGTCGGCGGGCGCTGAGATGAGCTGTCAGCGTTGCAAACGTCGTTGCTCGAGACAGTGACTTCACGAGCGAGCACGTACACACCAATCTCTTGCGGGCGACCTCATAGACCGACGCCGTCGTGGTGAGCTGCAGCGCAGCGCAGCGCAGCGCACCACTGATGGCGTCAGACACTTCAAACATTCATGCACAACCATACAACGACAGGTGACTCTTCCTCGAAGTTCCGCGCAAGGCGAAAGCGACAACGAAAAGCTTTGTTCCACATGGGAAGCCATCAAAAATTGCGCCAGTGAAGCCCCCGAAGGAGATTCATACCAAGCCACCTCCGCGCTGTGCAATGCAGGGCAGCCTGGTAGGCGAACCGACTTCATGATCTCGGCAGCCCCGACAAGGTAAGTATGGGTCAGAGAAGGGGAGGCGAGGGGAGGCCGAGTTAAATAGGCAGATGGAATGGCCCGTGCATCTAAGCGAGCCCGGCGGTCGGACGGGGTTTTTCCGGGCAACGCTGCAGCCTGGCGGCCGGCGGAAGGTGCCACCGGTGCCCGCCCAGCCGAGGGCAGAAACACCAGATGCCAACGTATCATGTCGCTCAATTGGGCACAGTCGTTCCCTGTTGTTTTTGGGCCTCCCCTCGCCTCCACTTCTCTGACCCATACTTACCTTGTCGGGGCTGCCGAGATCATGAAGTCGGTTCGCCTACCAGGCTGCCCTGCGGCGGCCGCGCCGTTGGCTACGCCAACGGCCTGGCCAGCGGCACAGGAGTGACAGGCGTTGCAGTTCAACGCGGACGAGGATGCTACCCGTTGGGAGAGATGTGTGCGAGGGCACCAAAGGTTCACACCCAGCGAGAATCTCACGGCACAGAGATGAACGAGATGAGGCAAGCACTGTAATTGTAGTAGTCGCTGTAGTAGTGTAGGTCTAGAGTTCCGTAAGTATATTACGGATACCCTTGGCCTGGACAAGGATGCACCTCTCGAGGAGGAGGAGAACCCATTGACCACGGCTATCAATGATTTAACCAACAAAGAAATGGATAACCTGTACGAAATGATCCGCCCGAAAAAGGCTCGACAAGGTAAAAAACCCTCCGCAGTTTATCTGATGGTAGCCAATTGGAACAGCCTCCAAGAAGGGCACCCAGGCGCCTCGGACGGTGGACGACGATGAGGAAGATAGTAATTGGTTCAGTTGTTGGGGCATGTAAGGCTGTTGAGGTGGAATTTTGGCTGCTTGGAGTCAAAACCTGTAGATTTCTGTAGGCGGGCACTGGTGGTAAGCGCGGCACGCGGTGGACAAAATAACACGCACCGCGAAGCGACCGGCACATCAACAACAACCATACTCCTCACTCCCCCAAGCAATGCGAGAGGTTCCACACACCGATCAAGAATCAAGTCATTGATAGAGTGCGTGCTGCAGAACATTTTGACCGTACTGGAAGCCCTTGCAGCCATGCAAAGGTGTTCGATTTGGTGGATCTCGAAGATTGGGCAGTTTTGGCCCAGCACGCCAGCCCTTGCCTGAGCCAGGACAGGAGAGAATTGATGCTTAAAGGCTGGAACGAGTTCCACAGACATTCATTAACAAACACCAAATCGGCATGCCGAAACGAATATATGACTTATCCAGGCGGATGGAATAATTTAGCAATCAATTCAATTCAATTCACCTAAAACATTCTTTTTGTGGTTATGTTAGTAAGAGCTGCTTAAACGATCCTCGGTCACTTCGCGATACAAGCTATTGTGTTTGGTGCGTAGTGGGTATTAGTTGAATTCTGGCCCCAGCAAAATATTCTTGAGTACTTAAATTAAATGTCGACAGCAAACCTCCAACAAGCGCCGATGGTGTAATGGTTAGCATTAATGCCTTCCAACCTCGTAATTCAGTTTACGACTTCCGATAGCATTAGATTCGGGTTCGGTAAGTTTCAAAGTTCGACTCCTACACAATGCATATTCTAATAATCCAACAGATTCCCGATCGGCGCATGCGCAATTACTATTTTTTTTTCAAATAGCACTTTTTTTTTTGCTAAATTTTTTTTTACCTATCCACGATGCATCAAAGTTGGGGTGGGCGGGGGCCTCTCAATCGTTTCGCAGGTTTCGCGCACCAACACGCCACCAACTCTCAGAGATCAATACTAAGCAGGCGACAAGAGCTATCTCTACCTAAAAGTAGGCAGATTCTGGTGTAATGCCTTGCAGTTGGCTGGAAGCTAGCTGTAGTCAAGCACGAGCAAGCACATCATATCCTTTTGGAAACTGCAAGATGAAAGAATCCACAAGAGGCAGAAGGCCGACAAGTCGGAGATCAGGAAGTGGTCTGAACATTCTAGAGTTGGAGGCGGGATTCCAGAAGTCGCCGGGTGCGAAGGGTTTCGTGTAATGCGGCGGGCAAATCTGTCCCTTTTGATAAGTACAAAGTGACATGCTGCAAGCTTCTCCTCTCCTCGCACCATTTCCACGCCAATCCGCCCTCGTTTGCTCTCCCTTTTCGCACCAACAAAGCCGTGCTGCTGAGGTGAATGTGGATTCAGAACACTGCCGTGGGAATTCTGGTGGGAACGAGAGCCAGTTGCCCATTGACAAGGCTGGAGACTTTCCCAGAAGAAACGGGCTGGGTTAACAGCCTTGTTGCAACTTTCGAGAAGTGTGGAGGCCAACAAACCGTACACTTTCTCGTACACTGCGCGTTTTTAAAAGATGGCGTGGATTCCCACGGGATCCGAGGCACCCAAAATCCACTACAGAACGGACTCTCAGAGTTATCTGACTCTATTACCCCATTCGGCAGCTTGAGAACAGCAGACTTGTTGCACCTACCAAGCTCGACATGTGGCAACCCGGTAAGTCCAAGGCTAAGGAATCTGATAAGGCCGAGGTTAAAAAAGAACAACGACCTAACACGGTTGCAATCGAAGACCAGGAGATGATCACAAAGTATGAAGAAATGGCCAAGGGCATTGTGGTCACCTACTACATGCAGGACAAGAAATGGCGGATGATGAAGAGAACGCAGAGATACAAAGGCATCGGGTATGACGAGTGGGAGAGACTGACACACGGGTGTCTTATCTGCGGATTCCGAGAAGAAGATGAGAAGAGATTCTGGGCACATGTCAAAAGGGAACATGTGAAGTCTGGCTCAGCAGCATAGAGTGAAAAGTACAGACCATACGATGAGCACGCCAGGTGAAGAAGAAGAGGTAGATAGCTCATACATGAATGACAGATTTCCCGTTCAAAGAAATATCGGGCATAAAATGCTACATTCGAGAGTAGCTGGAGCTGTTGTCTGAACGCAGATATTAATTTCAAAGTTGAACGAATGCGTCCGGACATGAATTTCAGCTACCTACGCGAGGTCGATATTTTCCCTTGTTAGGTGTTCTAGATAAGCGTGGCTACACCGACAGGGATCGGCGAGGTGGAGGTCTGTTCCTGGCACAAGCTACGCTGATCACTAAAAATAGGCAGCGACAAATCAACCATGGCGTCATGCTCGACAGGCGGCAATATGAAGGTGAGCTGCAGGGGAAGCCAGTCGTCAGCCCACTAAGCTGTTCAAATCCGATCATTCGCCAGAACGGAGCGGGAACTGCATTTCAATCTGTGCTTCTGAGACGGCGCGTTGGTCTCGGCTTTTTGGGGGTTGGGGGCCGGGAAGGATATGGATCCTACGGACTGCACGCCACAGTCCCTTTCATTCCGGATTCCCCAGCCCCGAGAAACTCGATTTCTCTCCAGAGTCGGCGGCTCCTCGTGGGACTGCCGTCCACCATGTCGCATCGGAAATCGCTGGAATCTCCGTCCAGCGCTGTGTCGCGCTACAGCCTGGGAGCGTATTCCACTAAAAGGTGTTGTTCTCGTGTTCCAGATGGTTAGCGACGGGCTAACGCAAAGACGCAGCAACGGCGACGACCGGGGAAGCTACGACAAGCTGGAGCTTGGGGACCTCTCCAACACACACCTTCTCTCCGCCACCGCCTACGATCCGTACCGGGGGTCGAGCCGCGCTCCAAAAGCGCGGTCCATCTCGTCATTGTCAGCGGCAAGCGATTGGACGCTCAAGTCAAAAGGCAAGGCTTTCCTCGAGCGCGCCAGGAGCACGTTTGGCATCTCGAAAAATGTGTCGCGCAATGAGCGAGAGAACACGCGACCAGGCCACGGCCTTTGGAGCGAGCTCATGCTCGTCGACCGCACGCTGCGAGGCATGGCTGGGCTCACGAGCACCTTCGCCGTCGTCATGATCGTCATTTGCGTCATTTACGCCAACGACTTCACCAAGCACATGGAGAGCCTGCCCAACTCGACGTCGGTGACGATTTCTTCGGGCAGCGACTCGGACCGCAAGGCCGAGGCGTACAAGTTCCTCATCAACGTCGCGGCAACCATGATCCTGGGCATGTCCAACACGTACCAGCAGCTTCTCACCGCTCTGACCGTCGACGACCTGAAGCACGCGCTCTACAAGTACGGCGACGCCCGAGTGGGGACGAATTCGCCCTTCTCGATCAAGCACAAGCGAGACGGACGCCTACGCGCCTGGCTTGCGTGGATGCTGCTCATCTGTACGTCGATGCCGGTGCACCTGCTGGCCAACTCGGTCATCGGCGTCTCGGACTACTACGGAGTGAGGTTGAACGTGCACTACCATGCCGAGGACAACGTCACCTCGAACTCCAGCTACAGCTTCGGCAGCTTCGACTGCTACTCTGCGCTGCGGACGGGCCAAGCGCGACTCGACCCGACCATGTGGGAGGATGCGCTTCCCGGATCGTCGTACGCCGACAACTACTACACTTCGGCCTCCCTGTGTCCCGCCAACCACTCGGACCCAAATAACCCCTTTGACGCGTCCAATTCCGAAGAGGCCGTCTACACTGACATCACCGTCTACTACGAGCCGGGGTCGGCGTGCAGCAAGCTGGTCAACCAGTCGGTGCCGCACGACAGAGTGTGGGACGAGTGGGAAAGCGGCGACTACTCCAACAACTACACGTACTTCGGGGGCTGTTCCGGACGCAACTTCTCTTGCCACTACAGCGGCAACTCGATGGTCGACGGTGGAGACCGGCAGGGGCACCATGTGCGGCTGGTGATGCGCATGCAGGCTGCCATCATCCTCGCCGTCTGCATCTCCATCAAAGCCGCCTACATGGTCGCCGTCAACGTGCGCAACCGCCGCCAGATCAAAACCCACTGCCTGACCTTCGGCGACGTGCTGGTGGCCTCCAACTTCGACCCCGACCTGCGCATCCCCAGCGAGTCGATGGTCAACGGCGGCGACTTCCACCGGCGCGCCGTGTCGCACACCTGCCACAAGCACTGCAAAGCCACCCAGCTGTCCGACACGGGCGAGGAGCTGGGCCACTGCCAGAAGTGCAAGAAGCACAACACGGTCAACAACTGCCCGGGCCTGCCGTGGCCGTCGCTGTCGACCAAGCGCAAGAAGTCGCTCATCACCAACCTCGGCCAGACGGCCCTCACGCAGATGCTGACGCTGAGCTTCTGCTCGGTGGGCATGGTGGCCGCCTCCGTCTTCATCGCCATCATCTTCACTGCCCAGTACGCCTACGCCGTGTGCGTGCGCTGGACCACGTACAACGAGCAGTTTGCCGCGCCGCAGACCTTCGCCTCCATGGCCGTCGACAGCCTGTGGGGCGAGATTGCCGCCTTCCTCATCTCCAACGGCGCCCAGCTGCTCTACTCGTGCCTGTACCTGCTGCTGATCTACAACGTCACCCTCATCTGCATGGAGCACGAGTGGGGCAAGTTCGAAAAGGGCCGCCAGCGCCTGCGCTGCACCATCGTCAAGAGCGAGCGCTTCGACGAGTCGTATTTCCTGCAGCTCCCCAAGAAGATCCTGTTCCCCATCATGGTCTACTCGGTTCTCATGCACTGGCTGCTGGGTCTCGCCATCCTCGCCAAGGAAGAGATTGTCGACGACGGCTTCGTCATATACTCTCGCTACAACGTAAGTCGATCCTCGCCTTTGCCGTGCCCATGACTGACCGCTCCAGATTGTAACCGTTCCGGACGGCGTCTGGGGCTCTTGCGCCCTCCTTCTTGCCATGACCAGCGCCTGTTGGTGGGCTTACACGTACAGGCGCGAGGGCTTCATACCGCAGATGTTCGGCTCCATCCGCGCCCTCTGCGCCTCCACCAGCAATCTCAGCGATTTCCCCATGGAGGGCATCCACTGGGGAGACTGTAAGTTGACCGTCACTCCACGCTTTCCTCCAATTCTGATCGGCCAATTGCAGTGGGGACGAATGAGACCGGCCAGTGGCGCCACGCCGGTCTTTCCGAGGGTGAAGTCGGCGAGATTGTGCCAAACGAGCTGTATGCCTAATTATCCTTGGATCTTGTCACTTGCTGTTTTAGCGAAGAGAACACGGCGTTCCCTCGAGAGGCAGTTTCGATCGTGATTTTTTCTGTACCATTATCGCACCCCTTACGCTATTGAGCAAAAACGGGTGCAAGAGGCTGTTGGAACAAGCGATGCTGGAGCCATCCTTGTGGTGAATTTCAGCCGAGTAAAGGGTGCGACTGACACGCATTATGTTCCAATAGATGTACTTTGAACCAAACACACGTGGGTAGTTGAATCCAGTGTCCAGATGTCTACTCTAGCTAAGAAGGTCAAGGCCATGCAACTATGGCTACGTTGAACCACGGTTGCGCGTCAAACTAATTGGGATCAGCGAGTCTCGGCGCTCTCCACATCCTCTTGCCAATTCGAGGAAAACGCACGTGCCACTTTCCGAATCGGGTACGCGAGCGGGCCTTCACAGATGATGAAAACTTAAGAACCATCGAGGGTGTGACAATTTGGATTGCTGGATGACGATGGATCCATAGCCCTTCCCAACCAGGGCAGCTCTACATTACACTTTCGTTGGTTTGCCGAAGCCGATTTCGGGGTTGAATGGTTTCAAGGCTGGGCTTGAATGTTGGAATGGGAATTTTATTGCGTTAAAACGAGACCCTCTCCCGGCCACCGAATGACCGAAACATTTTAGCCTTGCATTAAACTCATGAATTGTCGGAATGAAATAGACGAAAAGGTGTAGATCAGACTTGCACCCTACCGTGCTGGCATATAAATTGCCCCCTTTCACTTCCTGTACCACATCCGAGTTATCTTCGTTCGCCTGATCTTCTTATGCAGCTGGAATACGCCGTACATCAATGCTTCAGCTGTAGGCGGGCAGCCTGGAACGTATATATCCACCGGCACAACCCGATCGCACCCCCTTACCACCGAGTAACTGTAGTGATAGTACCCTCCCCCATTCGCACAGCTACCCATTGATATCACCCATTTGGGCGTCGGCATCTGGTCGTACACCTGCCGGAAAGCCGGCGCCATCTTGTTCGTAAGCGTGCCCGCCACGATGAGGACGTCCGACTGCCGCGGCGAAGCCCGGAAGAATATGCCGAGCCGGTCCTGGTCGTAGCGGGGCATCGAGAGGTGCATCATTTCGATGGCGCAGCACGCGAGGCCGAACGTCATGGGCCACATGGACCCTTGGTTGGCCCAGTTGACGATTTGGTCAAGAGTGGTTCTGTTGGATACGTGAGCGGGGCTACTGTCGGGTGCATATTTACATACAGTGCGTACTGCACAGCTCCTTTCTGTCCCTCGAGCGGCTTCCCCGTCCGACGTGTCTGTTCATTGCCAGCATTGCCAAGGTTCGAGCTCGTTGATGAGAGATGTGCTGCGGATGCTGGAAGGTATGGCAGTAGCGCGGTCGACGGTCTGGCTGTCTCAAAGTTTAGATTTCGATTGGGAGTTGTTGCAGCATGGCAACGAACCTCGCAGTGCCATTGAGAAGGTCGACTTCGTTTTCGAGAGCATATTGCTGACCAGTCAAGGGAATATTGTGTGGAGAGGAGATGGTTTGCGAAGGAGATTGCTCGTAAGAGCCTCCGTGCAACATATGAAAACTCACTGACGTCGTAAGCGTTCTGCGTATCCTGGTTTGCTCACCCCAAGTGGGGCTGCGATAACTCCTCGAGGTGAATTAACACAGGGACCACCCAATGCACTGCAAATACTGATACAGTATTTCGGTTGTACAGTACCCCGGTGACATTCAAAACGCGTAAACGCAGGGCGAATTGTGCTCGGAAACGCCGGTGAGTACAAGAGAACATGTCCACCTTGTTTTCAGACTACGAGAAAGGATCGTTTCTCATCTGAGCTGTAATGTGCAAATTATAATAACGATGAGTACCACGAAGTACCGGAGTAGGGCCACTAGTCCCAAAGCGGTACCAACTGTAGCAGCGAGGCGATTGCTCCAATCAAAAACAATAGCGCCCGATGACTAGCACCGGGAAACCCCCACAGCCGCTAGGGAAACACCTACAAATTCCTCGGGGAACCCTACCGTCGGCTGAACCCGGCCCCTGCATCAACTTCCTCAAACACCAAAAACTCGCTGTTCAATGACCCCACATGCAAATGGATCTTTCAGATGCACCACATGCAGCAAGGCTTACTCGACTAAAAGCCATCTGAATCGACACAAGGCCACGCGTAAGAGCTCATGCAGCTTCATTCTCTGCGCATCCACTTATGAGAATAGACAGTGACAAACCCGCCTCACAGTGTCCTTTCTGCGGTAAGGCCTTTATCAAGAAGTACGTTCCAGTAATTGCCATCTCTGAATATCAATTGACAATCATCAGCGAAGTGACGCGGCGACATGCCAAGGCTTGTGCCAAAAAGGTGAACAAGCCATTCCCAGAACACGGCAAGCCTGGAAGGAAACGGCATTCGTGCGCCAACTGCTGGCGGAAAAAAGTCGCATGTGACGCCCATGTTCCTTGCCAGCGCTGCAGCAAAAGTGGTCTGACGTGCTCATACGAAGTAGCTCCTGGCCAGCTTGCTGAAGAGGAGGACCACGTGCCCATTCTACGAAGGTTGACGGATACATTACTATGCGACTCCAGTATCGCCATTGCCGAAGAAACGCTCCGGCAATCCGACAACTCACATGAAGCTGAATTTGGGGATACCTTGTACACCATGTCTGGTGCACTCTCAAGGAACCTATCACCAGATTTGATTCTCAGGGACAATGAGACCCGCCGTGGATGTCTGTGGCTGTCTTACGGAAGGGCGAGGGCTCTTGAGGCAGCTATGACTGAAGCTATCCTCCAAACATCGGCTGTCTTGGACATGTTCGTCCAACAACACCACTTCCGCGTAGATGCAGCGCTGGTCAGCACCGTATTCACAGCAAAAAACCTCACAGACTTCGCTTCAGTCTACTTCGACCGTGTGCACCGAATAACACCAGTTGTCCACCGGCCCACGTTCGAACTCGGGAAAGCGAGCGTCCCGCTCCTTCTCGCCATCTTCCTCGCCGGCGCCAAACATTCTGCGCCACCCGATCAAGTCATACAAGCCCGCCAGTTCTCCAGGGCCATTGAGGAATACGTATTCAACCACGGGACTTCCTCCTCGTTTACAGAAGAAAATAGTGAACCCATAGAGATTTTGCAGGCCGCGATGCTTGTGCACCTGCTCCTAATCCACGACGATGACGTGCAGGCACGCCAAAGGCTCCGCAACGAACGACACCCGTGCCTTATTGCTAAAATGAGGCTATTTGGTCTTCCCGGTGTCGCGCACGAGCTGCGCGAGGGTGGAGAATCATGGAAGTCTTTCATAGATACCGAGGTTAAAATTAGGTATGAATTTCATACGCATGGCTGCAGCCAACGACGACTGACTAGAAGCGTAGGCTTTGGTCTTGGATGTATCTTTCCGACTGCCACATGACCTTCTTTTTCAATGATCCTTCCCGGATAGCGCTGTCGGAGATGATCGGGAACATGCCGTGCCGCGAATTGCTGTTCGAAGCAGAAACGGACGCCGAGTACCAGCATTTGGTCTCTTTGAACCCCCAAGGCGTTTGTACCCCGTTGTTGCTAGAGCTGAGGACCTGGCTTTGTCAGGACTCATGGGGAGGGCTGCAAGGCCCTCAGTGGGACTCTATTTCGGTCCCTCATCTGTTGCTGCTGATATGCTGTGAGTCCCAAACCGCTCAACATCATAGGCCGACACTTACCTTTTTGACACTGAACTCGATGTATTTCTCTTCGAGAATGAGCTTTGCTGCCAACTCGGTTTCGGAAGAGATTCTCCGCGCAACAAACAGATGGAAGATCTTATGGGATGCTGCTTTAAAGAGGGACGCAAAAGTACAGCCACCAGCGTTTACGATGCATGCCGTTGAGATCTGGTGGTTGCTCAGAAAAATGATAGAGGTCATCAGGTATGACGACCGAAGCGAGAGGTATATAAGCGGCATCGCTTTCACGTCCGTAAAGGAGCTCAATAGCTTCATTCATAAAGTCAACCCAGTCAAAATGAAACACTGACAGGCTCAATGGCATGGGTATGATTTATTTCTTTTGCAATAGAACAAAGCATCGCAGGATGAGAACGAGTAAACCTTCTATTGATCGAGGTTGACAGCCCGTGGTGCATCAAGATTTCACGAGTCGCCCAAGTGGTTCTTGACTCACGGGATGGGTTCTCTGGCCTGGCATCTCCCTCAAAATTCCACGCGCGAGCACAACTACCACACCCCCTGGTATGGCGCCCTTCCTTCCATGTCGGCAGAACTGTTGGTATTAATACAATTTTCCCCGTCAGTTTACTAAGCCATAACGTCATTGACTGGGATTCAAACTCACATTATCCTCATTCGAAACCCAAGTCTTCTCCACCACGAACAGCGCCCCACAATCCGTCCTCTTCTCTGACCCGTCTCTTGGATCCCATCAGAATCTGTACGTGCTTGCTCGCATACCCTATACCCCTCACCTAGTCACCTCAGTTAGGAGAGTCCAGCCGGCCGCGGTTGTTGAAGGCTGGTGAGGAGTTTTAGAATATGACTTCTTGATTTACGTCCATTCAAAGTGGATGGTTCACCCAGTAGTCCTGAAAAGAGACCGGTTCTCTTAAAAAGATCATCCCCAACGAGCTGGGAGCCGTAGAGAGGGTTCTAAGTTATAGCCGTTAGGAGTTTCTGAATTGGTTCTAAACCTCTTCGGATTCTGAATAAAAGGTACCGAAGGAGGGGTTAATACAAGCTTTAGTAGTTATGCATCACCACTCAAGTAGAGGATAAAACAGCTCTTCCTTGTAATCTTATGAATATTGAATACAGGCTGGCCTATAGTCGTGGGGGCGGTCGTGTTGAGTCGCTGTTGCGTGTCGAGTGTGGTTAAACAGCGGAATTATTTGCCTTCTCTTACTCAGCAGGTACCCTGCAAATGGTCGGTAGCAACAGTAACAGCGACTTACCCATCCTCTCGGTGCATTAAAACTTAATGCTGTCAATTATCCTTGAGAAATTATCACATGTGTCCTGAGACACTGAAATAACCTATGATCTTCGATCGCCGGAGTTACTACAGCGGATGACAAGAGAAGACGCTTTTCTCAATGCTTTTACTACTTAACCTAGCACTCTACATTCATCGGGATGCGGCATCGCTACAACCCTAAAAAAAAAGAATTCGCGAAGCCCAAGTAGTCACATGTTATCGCTTGCTAAGGCCCATTACTACATCTACCGACGCGTCTACTTTACGTAGATGTAGTTCTAAGAGCGGTTTATTCCTCAAGAATACACTAAGCCCCATAAGGTACTAGTGAGCATGGCGAGGACTTCGATGGGCAAGGTAAACCGCGATGAAGGGAAAGAGTAGATGGTATAATTTAGTGCCGCAGTCTTCCGGAACAGTCAACTGATCCCGTTTCCAAGATCCTACTAGACTCGAGCTAGTTTGGATGCTGTTTCTGTCGGTCTTCGGCGATCTTCTCAGTCCGAGACGTCATCGCTAGTCACGCGGGTCGTCTCCTTTGGGTCCTTCCGCGAGGTCAACTGTGAATTAGAGTTCGTGAGTCTCTTCTTCGGGGTTGCGGGACTCTAGGTCGCTTCCTGGTTCTCCTGTGAGACACTTCCAAGAACGGAAAAGTAGCCCGCTCGCAACTCATGCTACTGGCGCGAACCACGCTTTGGGAACCTTCGGCCTCCCTCCTCTGGGGAAGAGGGCACTCCTTGCCATGGTTCCTTCCGCTGCTTTCCGGCCCATCGTTTGCCTTCCTGGGCTTTGTTTCAACGGCCCCGGCGTAGTTGTAGTCTGTACAAATACATCTGGACTTGGATTCAGCTGTCTACAAGAGTATTGTATAGAGGGGTAATCGTAAGCTTGCCCCGCCCCCCGTCTCGAGACTACATGTGTTTATTAATCATTCCGTCACATTCGTCACCGCTAGATGACGTCCGGTTTTACCCATCCCATCTCGTCTTCTGCGGTATCGTCTCATTTCGGTCTACGCCCCATGAGCAGAACAGAGACCCGCTCACCTTATGGACGTCCGAAATTGAATTCGACCAAGGCTGACTCCGGGCTCCCGCAGTCAAGCTCAGTCCCGAGAAACACAGCCTTGCAGACACAGCTGTGGTGAAACCAGCTCGACCTCGACGGTGAAGAGGGCTCCATATTCGTTTTCAACCCGGTGTAACAGATGACAGACGGCATACTCCTTCTGGGGAATGTGTTGAAAGGCGGTGTTGCGCGTAAAGGCTCCACAACGGTAAGCACTAACGCTGCGCGTAGAGCAAGTATGACGAACGCCCTTGGCCGTCAATTGGCCGCGTCCGAGAGAAGAAGGCAGACACTGTCGTACTGCGCGTGCTTACGGCAGACTACACAACCAACATAGCCCGGAGGCTGTGGAAGAGATGTCTGCCTCGAAAGGATGACAAACGTTGCAAAACCCACCCGCGTTTCTTGCTTTTGGAGAGGCAAAGTGCAGAGGCCATGGTCGGAACCGATGACGTTGCTGGTCTGACAAAGGAATCCTCGGCCTGGCCGAAGGTTGGTAAGTAGCGCCGAAGTGACATGTTTGTAGACCTGCTCGAAATGAATCTTGTTGTCCTCAATCCTCAGAGGAGCCGGAACATTAGTGGCACGGAAAGTTTGATAACACGCTTGCCACGCACCCATCCATGTAATTATGCCAAGAGGAGAGCCTTTTTACCCGGAGCGAGACCCACGGTAGCGGACGAGTGTATGCATCCGCCGCATCATCCGTCGGCATCTTCTGATATGGAAAGCTGCAGGAGAGCCAATGCGAAGCGCTGCGTGTATAATGGCGTCCTATCATGTCGCGGGTTATATAAGAGGCGCTGTGTAGAGTGTAATAGGTTTGACATGGGTCGGAAATGATAGCCCGCGCGTACAGCGGAGACCAGTCTTCTTTGATGCATGCCCCAATTTATTTTTCCACAACAGCAAAGACGAGAGAAGTGACACATCGTTTGGCTGCTGCAACTCCACGTAGGCCTGCACACCCGCTGACAGGGCCGGCCATGTTTCACCTCTTCCGCTGACCTGGCCCTCACATGCTCCATTTTCCAGGGCAGGGGAGCATGCCGGCCTCTGCTTAAACAATCCCCCCGGATCTAGAACGGCGCATCCCGACCGTGTTGCGCGGCTGCGGCCGTCTCGGGCCCTGCGCGCCGAGAGAGGCAGGGATGCCACACGTGAAGTGCTTCCAACAGGCCTCGGCGCCTCGATACTTTGTAGCCGTCGGATGCTCCCTATTCGGGCATGTATTGCCGGCCTCGGCGGGTCGCAAAAGAGATTGGCAAGGCAAACGCACAATGTACGGTATACATCTCGTACGAAGGAAAGCCGCGTCTTATGTAGCCGGCTTCGAAGACTTTTAGCACGACTTCTGGATCCAGTAATACGAGGAACAATCTTGAACGCGCCGCCTGATTGGCACCAACACTGACTCGTAGTCGATCTTTATTGCGCTTGAAAGCTTCTTCACGAGAACCTCGTGGCTCGTATTCAACCCGAGTGAAGTGTCCCTCACGTGGACCCGCGTATCTGCTCGTGTGGACATGCCCCGAATCGGTCAGCAACGGCCAGCATCATGGATCAAGTACTCACATTCCGGCGAATGACGGGCAGAGACATGGGCACCGCGTCACTTGTACAACGAGAAAAGGCGGCATTGCGCTGTTCCAAAGCCTGTACTGTCCCCATGTGATCTGGGCGCGGCTCATTCGTAAAAAGTATCTTATTTACAGAGAATCGAAAGGTGGTGGAAAATGTCGCACAGTGATGGCTCGAAAGTATACACAGAGCCCAAGGGGATGTCCCCGCCATCTGCCTCGCGGCCGTGTTCTCGCTGAACGCTGGCAAACGGAAAGGATGAGTGAAAGGTGGAAATGCAAAACCTGGCCCTATATGAGAAGAAGATGGAATGTGGAAGAAGAGGGAAACCCCATGCACCCGCCCAACTCGCGCCAATGCAAGCCCGATACCCTAGATTTTTCGTCTCACAAAAAAGGATGACACATGTACGCAAACGAGTTCAAGAAAAAGAGCATGGCGCCAGGAAAATGCAGAGAGACTGAAGCCAACGGTGGGACCGGCGTGGCACGCGTGAAAGGACGAAGAAAGAAGCTGCGTGATCTGCAGGCAAAAATCAGATCGCCGCCCGGCCAAAGATAGAAGCGCGTGTAAGCATGAAAGAAGACGAAAAGGACGGGGTGAGGGACAAGCCGCGCAAGCTTTCCCCGGCATTCGTTGGGTGCGTCCGGGAACCGTAGGATCTCCGCCTGGGGACCCGGTGAGCTGCCAAGACTCGCGATGGCTTGCAGTGCAGTAGGGCCAACAACACCAACGGGACTTGTTCCAAACGTCGGCGATGATGCAGATTGCGCGTCACAAAGGATCGCCGGCGCAATGCGGTGCGAGGAGCCGCGGCAGCTGGAGAGGCAAAAACATGGGCAGCCGCGTGGCGGCGGGGTAAGAAGCCGCGCTGGGGAATCTGAAAGCAGCAATGAACGAGCGGTTCCAGAAGCCGTGTCTCTATGATGGCGTCCGGGTATAGCGAATGGAGCAAGCAAAAGATGGAGCCGTCATCCAGGACGGCGAGGTGTAGTCCGCGGAGTCCTCCGTCGAGCCCGCGATAGGAAATTTTTGGTGGGTTTGAGCACGCTGAAACAGCGCAGTGTGATCGAGGAGGCCGGCCAATCTCGCTTCGGGTCCCAGCAGACTGTCGCCGTAATCCGCAATCTCCCCCCAGCCCAAAGTCCGAACGGGAGTGGTGACCTGCGCAGAAATGGTCAACGTCAGCGATCGCACAAGCCCGTGCCGCGGCTTTCTCCTCCTGCGCCCGCCCTTTCAGCCCCACCGCCCAAACGAGCGACAATCATGGCCGGCCAGCCCCCGCTTCCCGCTTCGGCGTGCTGGGACGCGAGCCCTGGGACGCTTGTACTGACGGCCGCGTTTCACGCTGGACTAGCGAGGACCTCTCCGAGCCCTCGCCGTCGCTGCCATGGTTCCCTCGCTCCTCGGCGCCGTGCGGCGCCTGGAGCGGTTGCTGCTGCTGCTGCTCTCGTCGGTGAGCATCGTGGCTTGCATGCCGGTCGGAATATGAGCTCGATTCGGCACCCGTGTGCGTGCCGGCCCTGCTCCGGCCGGTGTACTGCGTCTGCTCAGTCGCGTACCCTCGCGACGACTGGTCGCTGCGGGTCCGTGCGTGGCCTCGCCGGCCTGGTGTCGACGTTGATGAGCCCGAGACATGCGAGAACGAGGGCGAGGTATATTGCGGCGCAGAGGTGGGCGCCGGTGCTGCCTGGTGCGCTCCCTGCGCCTTACGCTTCTTGGGCGAGCTCGCGTAGTCTACACCGCATTCGTAAGCTGTCAGACTTGTGTGGACGCTCCCTATTTGTGGTGTTTACCTGACGGCGTCGCGGAAGGATTCGTACCGGAGCTGGACTGGGTGGTTGGGGGCACCCAGTGGTGAAAGTAGATCGAGGGCGACGATGTCTGCGGTTGTTCCTGCTGCGATTGCTGGATCGTGCTGAGCGTCTGCGCCTGCGGCGGCGGCTGGATCTGCATCTCGTTCGTCGTGAGCCGGGGCAGCTGCGAGTGCGCCGGCGGCTTTGGGTGCTGGGGGTAGTTGGACGCCGCCCGCGCTCGCGGCGACATGCCGCCCACCGGCGCGTACGTGGGCGCTGAGAAGGGCCCGGCGGCGGGCTGGGCCGGCGGGGCCTGGCCTGGGAGTGCTCCCACGACGGGCGGCGCGCCCGCGTAGACGGCCGGCGGAGCGGGATTGATGACGCGCTGCTCTCCCCTCCGCATGTCTGGCGACACCTGGGCCTGGGCGAGGGCCTGCTGCTGCTGGGCCTGGAGCTGGACCGAGTACTGCTGCAGCCAGTCGACAGTGACGCCGGCGGAGCTGCCGCCGCCGATGCCCGCGAAGATGATGGGCACGAGGTGCGGCGGCACGCCGCCCTGCATCGACTCGCGCAGCATCGACTGCTCGATCTTGCGCTGCTCCAGGCGCAGCGATTCCTGGCGGGTCCTCTCCTCCTCCTGCTTCCTCTTGTCCTCCTCGGCCTTGGCCGACAGCCAGTTACGCATCGACTCCTCGGCGCCCTGCCACTGGGTGGGCGGGGCGGGCATCTGGCCCAGCGACTGCGAGACGGACATGGGCGGCGGGGCGGTGCGGCTGGGGTCCGGCAGGGTCATGGCTGCGGGCGGCGGGAGGCCGCGATGAGAGGTGCTCATCGTGCTGGGAGCACTGGCCGGCAGTGACTGCGAGAGCGGGCTGGGGCCGCTGGTCACCTGGGGCGAAAGTCGAGCGGTCGGCGAGTAGGCCTTGGGCGGAGGGTAATCATGGGGATGCTTGAACTCAAAGTCCGATCTGGTCGGTTGGGACAGCGTGAGTAACATTGGGGGGGAAAGAGGTCTTTTAATTTCTTTGGGCGCGGGCGGCAACGACCGACATCTGAGAAGAGAAGAGAGGAAGAAGAAGGAGAAAAGAAAAAGAAAGGAAAGCTCTTTTGCGATGATGGCAGCTTTTTGAGGCCGTCGAGGCGCGCGGAGCTGGCTTGGGGAGGGCTACCTTATTTAGAGGCATGGCTGGGCCGGTGGACCAGGAACCTTACCGGCCGGGTGGGAGATTCGCCTGCCGCATGCCGTAAGGCTAACGGGCTGGATGGCTGCGCGGTCGATCCAGCGCTCGCGTGAAGGGCGGCGATCACGTAGGCCTGGGCGGTGTCTGGTGTCGCTCGGCTTCAACGGCAGGCGCAGAGCGTGTGGCGCGCAGCGGCAAATGCACAGCGCGCGGGCACGATGCTAGCGCAGTCCATCCTCGTCGCATCGCGCCCGATTCGACGCGCTCAGGCGCGCCGCCCCAAGCCTATCAGCCCTCAGACTCAGCCCGAAGCGTCATTTCGCCAGGAGCCCCAAGTCCCACCGCCCAATTTCGTCGCGAGCGTTGTCCAGAAAATGAAGGACCGCGCGCGCTTCTCCAGCAATTTGGCCCTGATGAGCGCCTCTATGCGAAACGGCCGCGGCGCCGGCATCTGCCATGGGCGCCAGGGCTGAAAGAAGATGCGCCTAGCTCGCACTCCTCCCGCGATCGACACCGCAAGGCGGACGGCATGCAATCGATAAGTCGGCAATGATCTCCGCCGCGACGTTACAGTGACATTCCGCCTGCCAGAACCTCCTCCTCCTCCGCCGCCGCCGCCAGGCGCGGCTGCCCGTGACGCGCGCGCGCTGCTCGTCATCGCCCAGCTCCCGCAGCCGCCTCATCTCCGTCACTGCTCCCTTTCGGCCTGGCCAGCCCAGCTGAAACACCGTGGCGCTCCCGATCAGGCGACGAGATCTGCTCGCATCGGGATCTAGACGCTGCACGCCCGCCAATCGACGCGCCGCGAGCAGAGAGCCGCTGGACCCCCCGAGCTAGAGCGATGTCATGCAGCGACTGAGCGGCCAATTGCTGACGAATGTGCGGATGATACAAACGCGGAACATCCGACACCCCCAAAGCGGCGCGCGAGGGTTCCCCAGCCTGGCTCGGGCCACCAGCGTCGACCTTCTTTCGCAACGGCGGGCGCACCCCTGCCGGCGCCGTCTCCCTCGAGGGCGCGCGGGAGCGGGTTAAGCGTAATTGTTGATGGCGCCGCCGTACCCTGGCCCCGTATCCCGGCTCCCAAACGTGCTCAAGACGTCGGCAGCCAAACGCGCGCTGCTCAAACGCCGGCGAAGTCAAAAGGAGGAGGGCCGGTGCAGAAAGCGGAAAAATAAAAGAGCAGTGCTATGCCCTCCTGGCCGGTTTGATGCTGAGACACGCCCGCGACTCCCAGATTACGTGCGTTTTCTGCAAGCCACTTTCCCTTCACTCATCTAAGACACTCGGATGCCGCTTGGCGAGATGAAAGAGCGCAGCGCTACCGACGTCGACCGAGCAGTAGCTTCGCGGCCGGATACGCGAGGCGGGCAATAATCGGCGGGGCCAGCTGCGTGCTAGCCAGCCGGTGTCGTTGACGGTGGAGGCGGCGGGAGCAAGTGCGGCCGGGAAGGAGCCCCAAAGGCATGCTCCGGAGAGGGGGTGGGAGAGGTGCGTCGTGCCGATGAGGCCGGCATGCCGATTGCTCGAACGAGGACGTCGTGGCCAGAAGCGGGCAAGCCGGCGGAGCAGTTGGTGGCGAGGAGCGGCAGCCCGGGCAGGCGCAGGCGAGATCTTCGCCGTCGCCTATCGCCAATCGCCAACTCGAGCCCCGTCATCAGCCCTAGGCGGGCGCGGCAACTCGTGGCGACGCCGTTAGCCCGCGCGTGCGTGCTTGTTGCGGCGACGTCGACTTTTCCCCTTCTCTGCACAGCCGCGCATCGGCAGGGCGCACAGCAGATCCCAGCGGCCAGGATGTGAGGCGGGGACCACGGCGGCGCGTGCCACATCTGCGGCGTGGTGTCGGCGGCGGCGGCGATGGCTGGGGCTCCGACAGATCTCAGCGTGCGCTGTGGTTCCCGGTTTCCAGTTCCGCGCGTGCGCCTCTTTTTCCAGCGATTCGAGAGCAGCGCGAGATGCAGCGATGAGCGAAAAGTGGTGTGATGATCTACGAGCGGCCCCTCAATCTGGCAAGATTGCGTCTTTCCCCCCGGGACGCGGACCCTGCTCCTTCGCCAGGAGCCGGCCTTCCCTGTCACATCAGTCAGACACCATCAACAATCCTCACGCAAGCTCCACCTGCATAGCCGCCCGCAACTGCCACTCCCGCCGCCTCCTCTTTCTCCGACCGGCGAATGCCTTGTCGCGTCTGCCTTGCTACTCCATCTGAGTCGCGTGCAGCTAATGCACGAATCGCAGTCCTCCTCACTTCGACCAAGGCTGGCACGCGGCATAAAGTCGAGGAAAAAAAAAAAATAAATGCCACAACCCGGCCTATCAGGCGCTTCGCTGGCACCCGCACGCCGCCTTTCTGGCTCGACTTTTGTAACCCAGCTAAACCGCATTGCCTCGTCCGCCGTGGATGCATGTAGGAGACGAGGGCAACTGCCGGGACCTGCGGCACTGCCGCCCGCATTCACTTACCGCTTTTTGCAATCCCGATACCTCACCGCACTGTCTCGAATCCCATCGCCCCGATCACCGTGGCTACGTTGCGCTGGCGCCCCCTCTCGCCCTCAACGCCGAGGTAGACGGGGGGGAGAACAATCGAAAAAGCGGAGAAGCATGCCAGACGGCCGGCACCGAGCTCAGACCGCTACGGAGACATTTCCTCCAGATCTCGTGTTCCTTGCAGTGCCTCGTTCCCAGACTCTACTTGCTTGGGAAATAAAATGGAGACACTTCGGCCGCCGATCATCACTCCAGCAGGCGGCCCTCACTCTCCATCATGGAAGAACCCGCTTCTCGGAAAAGAACACTCGACAGGTTTTCATTGGTGCTCTCGTGCAGATTGACAAGATTGATCATCTTGGATCGTTCGAGATTCACGTAGATGGTGGGGGGCAAAAAGCGGACCGGATTCTGGCCTGTCAACAATCAAGTACCGAGTCTGATGCTGCTCTCACGAGAGACCGCGGCAAGAATCCACACACGCGCGCACGTGCCTGTGAACGCACGATCAAACGTTGCCTCCTCCCCTTCCTCGCTCGTTCGCCCTGCTTCTGTCCATATAGTAGACGCAATTCTCCGTTTACAATAGGGGGGCAAGGACGGTGGGCCTCGGGGGTGCATTCGGATTTTCCGGCAATAAGGTACTCTTAGTCGCGGAACCTTTGTACCTCTCCTCTCACAAGCTCTCATACACAGATGCTTATGGGAATATCTCCGTGCACACTAGCATAAGCTGGCGAATCCCTCCAATCCTCTAACAAGAAGGTACATATTGTTGAGCCGTGGTCCCAGGGTGCCAGCGCCAGCGCCAGGGATCGCATCCCGCGCTCTGTACATGGTACACGCACATGAGCGGGTGGGTTATCGGGAAATTTTATTTCCTAGGGCCCCATCTTGGGTACGCTTCGCGTCGTGGGCGGGACGGAACATGGCGCGTAGACCCTGGCTTGGGATTCACACCCCTTCCTTTCTCTCTTCTGCTCGTGAGAAGTACCGTGCCCCTTCTGTCTCGGACCCTCGTCGCTCTTCCCACTACAGCGGGTTTGCGAGAGGTGGGACGGAAAGAGCCATTACGTCCTTCATCGCCGAGGTTTCTCCGCAAAACAGTACCGCACAGCATATCTGACGGTCCCCGTTGCACGAAGCAAGAAAACGATGGTCGCAAACATGAATAATGCAGTAATATCCAGGGCGCACCCCCCTTCACCCTGTCCGTCTTCCAAGTTCAGCAAGCCAAGTCATTGCAATCTCTCAGCCACCCCGGCGACATCCGGACCCAAAATCTTACGCGGATCGTGCTCGCGAACTTGATAACAGCCGAGTCCCATTTGCGCTATGGCCGGTTCTGTAGTGAAGCTTCAAAAAGGAAGGAGATGAAGGCACTAAAAAAGCATGCTGTCCGGGTCAACAATCCGCTCTACGGGTAACGCCGTGACACTATGATCAGATTCGTGTGCCCCTCTCACGCCAACCAGCCGTGCCGCGCATCCGCGAGACGAGTTCAAGAGCGCATCGTCAGGGGGTCGTTTGTAGTGCAGAGGGGTATCGCAGCCGAAGGCTAGCGCAAAGAATAACAGGGCCCCGGAACATGGGGTAATTGTGCCTCAGCAATTTCTTACAAGTATGTGAGCAGTAGAAGCTATCGTCCGGACGAGAATCTATGGTTGTTAATGCCACATCACGTCCGGATGTAGGTATTCAACTACCCACGACATGAACGAAAAACAAATTCTTGTTAGCCCTCGGCTGCGATACCCTCTGTACATAGAGACAAAAGACGGCTCAATAAAGAGGCGCACCACTTATGAAGCGTAGGGGTTCATCGATTCTGATTCGTCGATAACTTGGTCACATGGCGGAGGAACGGTCTTTGGGGGGGCTTGTTTGTCTTAGCCAATCATTAGCGATTACTACTACAATAATAACGATCTCTTTTTGCCCTTTTGATGCCCTCTTTTCCTTTCGATGACCCCTCCCCACCTGATGCTTTCTATCCTATCAAACACAAAAAAGACCTGTAAGTATGTATCTGCTGCCGGCCCGTCGGGGAGGAACCTCTTTTCTATCACCCCCGCTGCAGGCTGAACCTTGGCAAACATGATGGATATCAACAACTTCGTTCGAGACAAAAACAAAGCGAAAACGAAAAATGATTGGATGGAAGAAAAAAAAAGCATGGACAGGTCAAAAGCCTGTGCAGTCTTCGGCCCCAGCTCCGGGAGACGCGATCGACTGGCTGCATATTAGCCGCCCATGAAGTGAAAGAAGAGGTGAGCAACGAAAATGGTAAATGATCGACAGAGTGGAAAACCAGTTAAAGTTGCAATGGCGGAAACACCCGTCGTTCGTGACGTCGGGGTAGCTCTTTTCTTACGCAAAAGGAAGGCGAACAGGTCATCTGCGTGTCGTACGGCCCCAAGCCGACTTGGAGAATACAGTGTCGGAAAAGACCTCCGACGCGATAAGTGCAAGCTAACAAGAAAATAAGACAGCGCAACGAGAACGACATCGTGATTGGCCGCAAACGATCCTGCAGATTGCCGCCGGTGAAACAGATCTTCGCGCGCAAAAGCAATGGGAATCAAAAACTAACAAAAATGAGAGAAAGATTGCGAACAAGAGACTTCCAATCGGGGTATTCGGTTGTGACGGTGATTGGAAGGTGATTTGTGAAAGACCTCCGTGGAAAAACACACAAGCGAGCAGGAAAACAAAAACAAAGTAACGACAGAACGCCTGATCAGGAGGCAAAGTGCCACGCTAAAGCCACGCGGCAGCCCTGCTCGATATCGCCCCATCTTTGGGTTTTCGTCCGAAAGATGATGCAGGAGTGTGGAAAGGTATTCTCCGGGTGGTGATACCGGAAAAGGTAGGTAGGTGGAAGCGCGGAAGTGGTTCGCTAAAAGGCGCAGCCCCTAGCCAGCACTTTGAGCCTAGCCTCGGCAGCCCTCTACGCCATCGATGCAACCTTTGCCGCGAGGTTCTGCAGCAGGCTCGAGTGCGAATGCGAACAGTTTAATCTTGCCGGTCGGACGACGCAGTCCACCTCTTTTGGGCTCGGGCGACAGGTGGGACGCAGCATTACCCGGTCGTAGGATTTGCCTTGGCTCGCTTCTTTCTCTGCTTCCACTCTGCCCTTGCCACGCGCATGAGCAGATCCTCGTCCTTGACCGGAACCCACGAGGTTAGCGTCTTCATCGCGTTCTCAAAGTCCGAATCCAACAGGATCTCGCGCGTCGCGTCGATGAGAGCGGCCGAGGTGGCGTGCAGCACGTCGAGATCGGCGTGGAAGGAATTGTTTGGGTCGCAAGACATAGAAGCGTCTCCGAGCAGCATGAACACGTCCCAGACACGGAGCTGCGCCGGGAACGGAATCGAGTAGTTGAAGAGCGTGAGGTACCAACGCGTCCCGTAAGCGGTACAGTGCACGCCAAGTTCCTCCTATAGTGTCGGTCAGCGCCAGCGAATCAAAACGTGAGGCTGCGGTATAGCAAGGCTTCGGAACAGGGAGCCACGAGTAGTCCAGACCGAACTTTGCGTTCAGCTCGGTGCCAAACGAGGCGGACCGGTTCCACAAAGCGCTGTGCGACCAGTGGTTGCCGAGACTTACCAATTTCTGAGCCACATCGCCTCCGCCGAGCCAATACTTCTCGAAGTCGCCCAACGCTTCCATGAGACCTTCGAACCCGTGTTGGTACAGGCGTTCCAGGCCTCTCAGCTTCCACAGCCGCACCAGCATGACGAACGCCCTCTCCTCGTCGTAGTAGCAGAGCAGGGTCGCCGCGAGCGCGGCCATTCCCTGAACGTAGCCGGTATCCGGGAGATAGAGCGAAAAGGCGTGTAGCACGCGGAACAGCAAGCGCTGGCCACCGCGGTAGCGTCTCCTGAACATGATGTGGTGACTGATGGTCCGGGGCACGTCCATATCGATCTGCATGTCTTCTGCGGAATCGTCGTCCTGGAGTTCGTAGAATGCCTCGATGAGCTCTTCGTCCGGAGCGCTGTTCGGGTCCTTCTTCGCGCTCGCCGCGAGAAACGCGTACCACGCGGTGGACCGCCACCTGTCCGGAATTCCTTTCCACGTGCGCTCGATGAGCTTGGGGTTTCTGGTGTCGAATTCGAAGAGCATTCCGCCTCCGCTTGGAGACTTGCCCACGAGCTTCCCCATCTTCCGCCACTTCTCTTCCCTCTGCCATTCCTTCCGCTTCATCATCTCTACGGTCCTCCCGCCATCCCTTTCCTCGGCTATAGCAGCGAGACCAGGGGGAAGCGTGAGCATATCGCTGGCTTCGTCGACCAGTCTCCTGCTGCGGTTGTGCGGCAGCCTGTTGGCCGCGGTCCGGAAGATGTTCGAACGGACGGACGCTGTGCTCCGGGTGGAGTAGATGGATTCCGCCGGACGAAGGGATCTGCTGGAAGACATTCGCTTGGGCTGGCCGCTGAAATTCGTCCGCGAAGACCTGGCGATCGATCCTTGACGGCGGAGGGTGCGCTTCCGTCTCGGGGCCTCGGACGCGAGCTGCAGCTGCGTGGACACGCGCTGGAGCTTGGGCGTGTCGAAGGTGACTGTAGACTCGCGCTGCTCTGTGGGAGCGGGCTTCTTGGCGACGATGAACCCGTATCGATCAACCTCGCAGCCTTCGATGTCCTCCCAATCTTCTATGCCGCCTGCCAGCTCGTTGGGCTCTTTTGATATCAAACTGGCCGGTTTGCTCACAATGCTCGCGCTGCGCAGGGTATCTCCGTTGTTTCGTGACTTCGTAATCTGCAAGCTGTCTCCTTCCCCGGGCAGGTCGGGTGGGTTCTCGTCTTCGATCGACGCGTCCTCCCGGATGCTCTCTTCCACGGCCCAATCCGCGGCTCTCTCGTCGCCGTACTCGTACATGAAGCGGACCTTCTTCGACAGCATCGTCTCGTCCGCGGACAATACGCGCGTGCCTGGGATGCTTCGACGCGGAGCGAGAGACCTGGCTTTCCTCGAAGGTGCTGCGGACACTGCAGTCGAAGCTCGGCCGTCGGCAGTCGCCGCGCTCATGCTCACGGCACGGGGGCCGTCCAGGTGCGGGTGCGGGCGAGGGATTACGAGGTCTGGTATCTTTTCCTGTGTCGATCCCGTCTCCGATACTGCGTTTGCCGCCTCCGGCGCCGATCCTTCTCGAGGCGCCGAAGCCTCGTCATCTGCCGGTTTTCTGTCCTGCGTACTGCTACCAGCCTCAACGCCGTGTTCGCCTCTTGAGCCATGCGCAGCGCCATCCTTGTCCGTGGGCCCGCGCATCATTTCGTTCATCCTCTTTCCGTTCAGGAGCAAAGTTCCTCTCTTGGAAAAGGCGATCTTGTTGTCGGCGAGATCGTCGAATTCGGCCTTCGGGATGTCGGTGCCGACCAACCTGCTGCGGTTGACCTCGCCCGCATTGTTGGCCGTCAAGGGGCGCGGAGGCTCGTCGTGCACCACGATGGTAGGCAGGCTGGGGACGCGGGGCACGTCGTGGTCGCCGTCATGCGAGGGGCTGGCGATGGAGGGCGCGAAGCCGGAGTCGCGCTTCAGCTCGTCAGGGAAGGGCTGGCTGGCGCGCGACTTGAAAGGCGAGGGTCGCGGGCCGGGGGAGGTGCGCGGGCGGCGCGTGGAGGGGTGAAACCATGAAGAGCGAGACGATGACGGACGCGCAGGAGAGGTGGGCGAGACGGGCGAGGTTGGTGAGGACGGGCGGGGCCTGGAGGGCTTTTGCGATGGAGGCGTCACAGAGGGCCGGCGCGGCAGGTGGAAGAAGGGCGGTGCCCTGGCGGCGGGCTGCGGTTGCCCCGCACCATTGTTCATGGCGCCGCGTTAACAGCGATGAAACGCGATTGATTGCGGGGAGATGAGGTGTTCGGGAGGGCAGCCCCGGGGGGGAAGACTGGGTCTAAACGGCGGGCTGGGCGGGCATGGAGTGGCGGGACTGGGCGAGGGGCGCGGTCGAGTTAGCAGGCGGAGGTTGAGCGAGCGCATGCGGCAGCATGGTGGTTTTGCGGGTGCTTGGGGCTGGGAAAAGGGGGGGTGGTACTGCAGGCTGGGAGGTCGCTTTTGATCGTGTGTCGTGCGGCCAGGGTGATGGCAAATCGGAGATTGGCCTTAGCTGCGCGCGGGAGCTACAAAGCCACACTCACTTGGCGCCGCCGTTTGCTGTCTCGATGTCGCAAGTGGCCCAGCTGCGGCCCGGCGGGCTTCAAGTACTATGCTTGCTCTCCTGGCTCTGGCGCCAGCTCATCAAAGCGCCGTGTAGCGACGTGCTGCGCCGGGGCCAGGCTGTCGTCATGCGCCGCAAGTCATGCAGCTGGAGGCTGAGATGAAAATAGGTACGGGTCGCCGCAGCCAACGAGGGTCGTGCCGCCGGGGCGCCGCAGCCCTTGTGCAGATGTGGAGCGGGTGCCTGGCAGCAAGATCTTGTGCTCAGCAGCCTACCGCAGCGTTGGTGAGAGACAGCCCTACGCAGATGGCGGCAGACCCTGGGGCGCGTTCACGGAGCAGGCCAGTGCTGCGCAGGGCCAAATTGCTTGTTCGCACCGGCGCCGTCCCGTCTATTTTTGCGCGCCCCACGCGCGGTGAAACCGCCACGCCCGCTGGGCTGAGACGCTGCAGGATTCTGCGCTGCGCACCGCAGCAGCTCGTCGCGTACGGAATGCTTCCGCCCACCCTGCGGGCCGAGTGTGGACAGCCGAGCTCTCGACGGGCGGAAGCTCTCCAGCTGACCGCGGGGGCCCCGCGCAGCACCCCACCATTGATGCTCGAGAAAGCCATGTCAAAAGCGCCGTGCTCCCTTAAGCTTGTCTCTGGCACCTGTCTTTGAACAACCGTCTCCGAACCACTGTCTCGGCCCATTGACTGCGCGCGGACCCGCCATGACCACCCAGAAAGTCGCCCTCATCACCGCCGGCTCAGCCGGTCTCGGCGCCCAGATCGCCCGCGTATTCGCACCTGACTTCAGAGTTGTGAGTACCTTGTACATACTCGGGCCCTCCAGCCGTTGTGCTGACCCTCAGCCGCAGGTCATCAACTACGCCAACAACGCCGATCGCGCACAGGCCCTGCTGCAAGAGCTCCACAACATTCCGCTGGCCACCAGCGTCCCCGCCGCGTCCGCCGCCACACCGCGTTTCCATGCCATCCAAGCCGACGCCGGCGATAAGGCTTCGGTCCAGAACCTTGTCGCCGAGACGGTCAAGACCATGGGCCGTCTGGACGTCGTTGTCTCAAACGTAGGCTGGACGCGCATTACGAACCTTCTGAACTTTGACGAAGGTGTGGTCGAGGAGGACTGGGATAAGTGCTTCGTCTACAACGTCAAGACCCACATGTGGCTGGCATACGCCGCCAAGAAACACCTCGACGAGACCGACGGTGCTTTCATTACCACCGCTTCCGTGGCCGGCGTCAAGCCGAGCGGCAGCTCTTTGGTAAGGCGATCCCGATCCACCGGCCACGTTGATGCTAACGGAGAAAGCCCTACGGTGTGACCAAAGCAGCGCAGATTCACCTGGCGAAGACGCTCGCCGTCATCTGCGCTCCGAAGATTCGTGTAAACTCCGTCAGCCCGGGCTTGCTGATGACGGTAAGCAGCTGCCTAGCACCGCCATGATCTGTCGCCTAATCGCTGTGCAGGAATGGGGCGCCAAGTTCCCCGAGGCCAAAATCAAAAAGTCAATCGAGAACACCAAGTTGAAGCGTTTGGCTACGGTTGAGGTAGGGATAGGCTCGTCGACGTTATTACCCGAACAGGGCTGACCCACGTACAGGATGTAGCGAATCAAGTGCGGACCCTCGCGCTGAGCCAATCAGCCACCGGAGGCAACTACCTTATCGAGAGCGGCATGACCCTTTAGAGCTACTATTTCGGTGTTCAGATACTTTCATTCCCGGCCTTCTACTCAAAATAAAGATTCGCTATTATATGCCACTTAATTTGCGTCGCTATGCCGGTTGTTCGGCTAGAAGGCTTTAGGTGCACCAAGCTCGTGTTCCGATGTTGATCCTTATCTCCACAAATGGACAACGGCGCCCCATCACCCCAGCCTTATCAACGCCGAAACAATATCTCGCTTGGATGAGAATATTGCACCTGGCAGTATAGAAATTCAAGACTACTGCGCGCCAGCAATTCTTGTCAGAAGCATACTTCCGCCAGAGAATTCCCCTGAACTAGAAAAAAAATATACAACACCATCTTAACCTCCAAGTTCCCTTCTCCCAGGCTATTCAAGCATGCGCCAACGGTTTCAAGGTTCAGATCTTGTCTCAGGGCGTTGCGCTTTTCACCCGCTACATGTAAATTAGAACAGACGCTATTGTCCTCAGGCTTCGACTTTATATCCACAACCAATAACACTTTAAACCCCAGCCCTCTTTGCCTCTGTATAAAACAGATAGCCAATCACCCAAAAATAATCGTTTAAAATATCAATTAGAACCCAGAGCTTATTTGCCCTGAAGCAATCTCTAACATAAAAACCACCAAACAAACAATCCTTCGCAATCGTCAACAGCCAGCCAGAGCTTGCTTACTCCACAGTTCCCAACACGCACTTCATCGAATTCAACCACACTTAGGGACCTATCTCTTGAGACTGTCTTACCTCTAGGGCTAGTCATGCTCCACTGGACCTGCATGTTGTCTGTGTGCACCCTTCTGGGGTGTAACCATCCCCCCTGAGGATAACGCCACGTGTGGCCCATGCCTGTCCCACATTTCCCAGAAACCCTTGCTTCACGACCTTTACGGGTTTCTGCGCGAATGCACCGCCGCATCCTTGGCTTTGGAATGCTCCAGAGGCAACTCTTGAGCGAGATGATGGCTTCGGGATTGCCGACTTGTGATCCAGCAGAACGGTTCAACGGCGAGTCCGAACGGTTCTTGGCAGAGAGCACAGCTTATCGTATTGTCAAACAGTAGTAGTGGCACGATACCCTGACATGTTTGCTCCGTTCTTCGAGCCGTGACAAGCCGTTCCCACACGCGGTAAGTTCGTATACGGGTACCAGAAACTACTGTCCGGACGGAAATGCAAAATTATCAACTGTACAACTACGTTCGGACAGTAGCTTCCACTACTCACATAAGTCAAGTTACGATAATATTGTAAGAAGCATGTAGTCAAACAATGTGTAGCCACACAACAACAGTAACGTGTAGCAACTACTTCTAATGGACTCTAAACACTATTTCCTAAGGGAAAGCGCACCGCCTCTTCATGAAACCGATTAAACTCTGTAACTCTCCTCATAGTGCTCACTTCTTCTAAAGTGATCGGAAGTCTCTTTATTTTCTTGTTCTACAAACTTAATGTCTTACAAATTTGTTAAAATATTTCGTAGATAATGATGGCTAAAATGATAGCCACTATCCTTAAAAAGAAGTTCAATACCTATATAGAATATTGAAATTTATTTCGCTTACAGCATGAAGAGTTGGTCACGGGAAATTGGCTATTTTGGCGGAAAATGTGTACTCTTGCCAGGTCACTGTACATCTGGATGGATGTTTCAACTACCCTTACAGAAAAACCTTATCAAGAAACCGGAGATTCATCGTGCTCCCAAGCATGTTGGCAACTACACGTTACCAGACATTACCAAACTTAGTAGTTCAGAGAGCTCTGTGACAAGTGTTCTGTTTTCCAACAGACAATACGTGAAGTCAGAAGGCGCAAACAGAACTACGAAGGATCTCGCGGTTTCCTGCAAGCCAAAAGAAATGCCCGCTTATTTGCGTCTCATCTTGCACAAGTCTCGCCACAAAAGATCAAAAACTGTCGATGACTGTATTGTAGGCATGTCAAAATATGCTATGCGAACCAGAGCGGCATCCCTGCGTTTTCCATGATGCTCATAAAAAGAAAAAGTCTAGGGGCCAAAGAGTCCAATGCGCTTACGATGTTGTGGCATGAGTCCTTTACGCTCTTTCAAGACTGGCCCGCCGGTACGGGATACGGGCCGTAGCCCGGGCGCGGGAAGGCGGGAGAGCCATCCTCGTTCCACTCGAACTTCTGGGCGCGGATGGTGCGGGCAGCCCAGCCGGTGATGGGATTGCGCATACCGTGGTAGACGATCCAGTCCTCGGAGCCGTCCGGGCTCTTGACGAAGCTGGCGTGGCCGACGCCGTAGGCCTCGGCGCGCGCGTCCTGGTAGAAGACGCAGCCCTCGTTGTTCTTGCGCCAGTCCTGCGGGTTCATCGGGTCGTCGCCCACCAGCTCCAACTGGCCGAGGCAGTAGTTGCGGTTGTCGGAGCGGGCGGCGGAATAGATAAGAAACGTCTGATTTGTGGTTGGGTTCGTCAGCTGCTGCGGCCCCTCGTTCGAGCTCATCCGGTCGTTGAACGGCCGGCCGTAGGGCGTCTTTTCCCACGGATTGCTGGGAACGCTGATGATCTGGCGCTCGGAGAAGTTGGACGCCACGGTCCACGGGTTTTCCATTTTGGTGATGCACAGATTGGCGGGCCAGGCGTCGTATTGACGGTACCAGCACGAATAGATGTGATACAGGCCAGTACTGTGCTGAAAATACGTTCCGTCTATGGCAAACTGGTCATATGTATCCAGCTGGGCCTTGAAAGTAAAGGTGGCGTCCCAGGGGTCGTCTCCTAGACCCTCGAGGACGTACATCTTTGAAGGCGGTAAGTATGAGGACTTGTTGAGCAACACGCAGTGAACCTACACGATGATATACAGCCGGACAGTTGAACTCGCAGAGCATGTCGACCTCGGGAGGCGGGCTGTCGTTGTTGGGATCGGCAGTGAAAATGACATACCAATTGCCGTCGAGGTGGTGCAGCTCGGGAGCCCAGAGATTGGTCGAGTAGTTGGTGCCCTCTGGCGGCTGGTACAACAGCTTCCTCTCGGCATTGTTCCAGTCGGTCAAGATGGGACTGCGCAGAAGCGTGATATCCGAGGAGGTCGTGTAAGTGAGGTAGTAGTAGTCATTGTAGCGGAACACCCAAGGGTCGGCGCCGACGGCGTCCAGAACGGGGTTGGTGAAGGTGGAGCCGCTGGTGTTTGTGGCCTGCCGAGCTCGGACCAGCGACGCGGAGCCGTCGAACGAGCCTCTGTACTGGGCAGCCACGTAGCTCGCGAGGAGCGGCACGAGGAGGAAAAGAATGGCCATGGCAATTCTCCGGAGAAGGGGGGACGAGGGGGAAGAGGGGGAGGTGCACTGCGGCGCGGTCATGTCGCCCTTTTAAGCCGCGCAGGAAGGATTCCTGGGTACAAGCCGGGGTCAGCCACGGCGGCGGAATGGCTGACCGGCGCGGGCGAGCGATCTGCTGCCAATTTGCGGGGAAGAGCGAGCACCGACCTGTTTACGGAAATGTGTACTACAGCCGAAGGCCGAAGAATAGCGAGCGTAACTTTGCCTCGTCTTTTTTGTTTCAAAAAACAAAAATAAAACAATACATGGGTAGGTGAAGCTTTCGTCCGGACGAGAGTGTCGAATTAAAAAATTTACATACACGTCCGGACGATAGCTTCACCTACCCATAACGTGAGCGAAACAAATTAACGCTAGTGGGTGCCTGTGCGACGTCGGCTGCGGGCGAAGTGACATCGTCGACTGCCCTCTCGCTTGGCTCCCACCCAACTTTCCGCCGCAACCATGAACAACCAAGACTTCAAGAACTTGCTACGGAGTTCCTCGTCGCAGAATGCCACCCCGCGCGCTGGCGCCACGCCTGCCGCTTCGCTGGGCTCGCGCCAGCGCTCCAGCATCCCCATGACCCCGTAAGCTTCCTACCCGCTCCTGCTAGCCCTGCTAACGACCCGCCAAGTCGCACGGTGAAGGGCGGTGGCCCAGGCCTCGACTTTCAGCGGCAGCTCGCCGAGCAGCGCGCCGGTGAGCAGCGACCGGTCAAGAAGTTCAAGTCATCCGCCGCGCCCAAGGGCTCAAGGCTCGCCGCCGGCTACACGGACCGCGCCAAGGCGCGTGTCGACGACGACAACGACGACGACGATGCTGGTGCCGGCGACGACCGCGCCCGCCGCATCAAGGCACTCGAGGAGAGCTTCAAGCTCGGCCAAATCGACCAGATCACTTTCGAGAAGCTCCGCGACGAGATCACCGCCGGCGACGTCACCGCCACTCACCTAGTCAAAGGCCTGGATCGGAAACTGCTCGAGCGCGTGCGGAGAGGTGAGGACGTGCTGGGCGTTGGAGGGACCAAGTCCGTGGAGAAGGAACCCGAGCCCGATGTGGACGATGAGTTCGAGCGGCTCGAGGAGAAGGAGGTGGCTCCGGTGATGAGGGAGAAGAAGGAAAAGAAGGGCCAGACTGCTCTGGCGGGAACGAAGCGAACGAGAAACGAGATCCTGGCCGAGCTGAAGGCGCAACGGAAGGCTGCCGCCGACGCAAAGGCTGCCGCACAACCCCACCTAGGCTCGAAATTCCGGAAAATAGGCCACACCGAGACATTTCCGAGAATAGAACGCGACGAGAAGGGGAGGGAGGTGCTGCTGACCCTGGATGAGGATGGCAATGTTAAGAGAAAGGTCCGGAAAGTCAAGGCGGATACTGGGTCCGAGGAGAGCGCGCCTTCGGGGTTGCTCATGCCGGACAAGGACGCGAAACCATTGGGCATGGAGGTCCCGGAATACGCAAAGGCGCCGGTCGAGGAAGAAGATGACGACAGCGACATCTTCGAGGGTGTTGGTGATGATTACGACCCCCTGGCGGGCATCGGTGACAGCGACTCGTCGGATGAGGATGATTCGACGTCTGAAAAGGAAAAAGCCAAATCGCCATCTTCGACGTCTGAAAAGACTTTGCCCCCTCCACCGAAACCTTCAGAGCCCACGGTGATTCCCAAAACGAACTACTTCAAAGATATACCTTCTAAAGACACATCCACCACCGCTCAGCCGCCATCGAATCCACTCACAGACCCCACCATCCTTGCCGCCATCCGCAAAGCTCGTGACATCAATCCCGAAAGGCTCAGGGGCGATGACGACAACGACGGCACCTCGAAAAGGGGTCCGGAAGAAGAAGCGCGGCTCAAGAAGCGCGCTCAAATGCTATCTTTACAAGACCGCGACATGGAGGATATGGACATGGGCTTCGGATCCAGCCGCTTCGACGATGCGGAGGATATGGACGAGGATACCAAAATCAAGCTCAGCGAGTGGAAGGGTGCTGCTGCTGGTGATGACGATGAAGAAGGCGGGAGGGAAAGGGGTGGAAAGCAGAGGAAGCGGGGCCCAAAGAAGAGGAAAGGGGACAAGGATAGTGCTGCGGATGTCTTAAGGGTGATGGAACAAAGGAAGGGCGGAAAGTGAGCTGGCCCTTTGATATCATCAGTGACAGAAATCCTAAAGGCCACAAGCATTATATGAGCTACCCAAAAACAAACTATACTTTATTATAGCCCCTATTGCTGCCGATGGATAGCGTGGGTTTGTTTTTATTTCGTGGGTAGTTGAAGCTATCGTCCGGACGAGAATGTCGGATTGAAAATTCTACATATACGTCCGGACGATAGCCTCAACTACCTACGTATGTTATTTTTCTAAGAGCTGGGTTAGAGCTACGTTACAGCAATTTCCTTACGAGGAGCAGCATTTCGGGCCAGTAAAACCATCGTCTGGGCGAAGATATATAATAGCTCATCTACGCTTACATTTGAATAGTCGATTCGACTACCATGACACGAACCAATTACAAATTCAAGCCAGCCAACGGCCTAAACGCATCTGTACGCAAATGCCTTCATTTTATTCAGCGAGGGTATCAGAATACGGGCTCATGGTTCGATTTCCACAATGCACCACTCCTTCCTGCGTTACAGAACGCGAAACGTCAAAAGTGAGCAGCTTCAAGCAAGGAAAAGGATGTCAATTGTAGACCGCAAGAATGCATCAACCCCCTCAACAATCAGTACCAGACGCTCATCTCATCATCAATGACAAGTATGTTGAGAAAGTCAGTAATGGGTCTTTCATGCAGATGCATGAATCAACCTCGCAGCCACGAATTGCGATAAGCTGGAACAAGTAAACTAAAAGCCAAAACTCATACAAAGGACGTCAATGGCATGGGCAGAGTTGCTTGATTTTCATTTCTTTTCTCTTTTCCCGACGCGCTCTCCTCCCATCATGGTATTTATTTCGTTTCCTCTCCATTCTTTACTGTCCTCCAAACCCAATCTCTCCGTGTGAACAAAAGAGATGAAACTCTTGCAATGGATAGGAGCCTTGCCGTTCCTTCCAGTGTCTATTCACACTATGGGTGAATTGATTGTGCCGCCGTAAATGCTCGTACGAAACCCACGAAAAAAAAAACAGAAAAAAAAAAAACCGGTGACCGAATCCAAATACACAGTAAAAGAGGAATGATTCGCTTCCTCTGAGAGTGGTGATGATAATGTCGATGAGGGGTGGTCGTACTTGTCTCGTAAAACGAAAGGTGTAAAAAGACATTCGTGCAAGCGAAAGAATTTAGCCATCCGTATCGAATCTCCAAAGGAACCCAGTTGATCGTCAAAGTGCGCCGTGATTACTTCTTTGCTGCTTTAATCCAAATCTTCTGGTCGCTTGACAGGGCTTTGCCGTGGCGGCATGTCGTTGACCAGGAGTCGATCCCGGTCTGAGACGGGCTGGATGCTCAGGCTATTCCGGATCAGGTTGCTAGTGCTGGGGCGTCCCGCCCGTTCATCTTCCGTAGGCTCCGAATTCAACACGGGCTGGTAGTCCTCCTTTTGCAGGTGCGCTTCCATCCTTGCCTCCTCCCGCATCCGCTTGAACTTCATCCAGTTATACGCCGCGATACTGCCGATCGTGACGATGAGACCCGACAAGTTGATGGTGGTGAGCCTGTCGTCAAAGACGATGGACGCCGCAGTGATAGTGACGATTTCCTTGAAAATACCACAAACGCTGAGAGTGACGACACTGGTGCGCTTCAGCAGAGCGAACTCAGAAGCCGTCATGAGGAAAGCGAGCGTTCCGGGGAAGATTAAGATCAGGCAGCTCATAATCGTGCCCTTGATTTCCCGGAGTGTGTTGAACCCGTCCAACAGCTCGAGGAATCCTTCGACGGGGATTGCGATTACGAGAAGGCTGATGAACATGACAGGGGCAAGGAAGAAGATCGAGGAGAAAGGATTGGACGTCGCGGGGTTCCGAAGGAGTAGAATCTGAGTCAGCGACCACCGGAATCCGGACGAAAGGGCGGACGACATGATTAGGATGAAGCCGAGAGCGTTGAAAGCAGTCTCTCCGGCGACCATCATGACCACTCCGATTGTCATTGTGAGAATGATGGCTCCTAGCTTCCACGAGGGCTTCTCCAGCCGAAAGAGGAAAGCAAAAATGAGCACGAAGCCAAGCACCGACGACTTGCACATTGCTAAAAGTTCATTAGCACGAGCTCAAAATCACAGGACCGGAAGGAAGCTTACTGAAAAATGTGAGTGAGATGAACTTGAGACTCATGTTGCCCAAACCAATGTCCAAACCCGTGGCAGCGCCGCACGGCCCGATCCTGCTCAGATAGAACCATTTGGTCATAAGCGGCTTATTCGGATCCACGTTATCTTGCCGTTGCGGCGGCGAACGGCCCGCAGGTCCATCGTGTGCGCTTAGAGAGTCGTGCCGCGGACGGAATTGTGGGAGAAAGTAGAGAACGAGAGATGCGAGCGTGAACTGCACGATCATATGCAGACACGTTGTAAAGAGCGGAAAGGGGAAGTTGAGATTTTGATTCTTGTCATCGCTTTTTGCGAACATCCACTTGTTGTACTGGACACGGTTGTCAGAGCTCGGCGGTTTTGAAGGAAAGCCAGGAAATGGGGGCTCACGATTGAAATAGATATGGAAAAGAGGTACCTGCACGAGAGTAGTCAGTAAAGCTCCAGGGAAAAAAATTACGAGGCAGGTTGGACGCCGTACCATAGGCCGATCAGGCAGACGTTGATGAGCGACGATTTAACCAGGGCAGCGGTCGCGACCTTCTCCTCCTCGTCGGAAATGGTGACGTCGGAGGCCACACGGTTGTCAAGTTGGGTGTTGCGGCGCTTGCGCTTCCTGCGCCTCCGGCGGTCCTTGCCGGTGAGGGCGGCCTCCTCGTCGGTGATATCGTCGTCGTCGGTGTCCTCGTAGCCAGAGGGGCTGCTGGAGTCGCGGTCGGGATCGAGCTCGCGCTTGTCCTCGGCGTCCTCAGGGATGTGCTCGGACACGGCTCGCCGGTGGCCGCGCTGGGAGCGCAGCGAGTTGGAGCGGCCGATTCCCAGGGCCTGGGTGCCGATGAGCGAGGTGCTCCGGCGGCGGGAGTGGTTCGACGACGAACCCTCCATGGTGAAGGCGCCGGAGCGGTGCGGAGAGGGTAGCGGGCGGTCGTGGTGGAGGAGCTGCTGGGGGCTATGGGCCAGGGGCGGCGGATCTTGCGGTGAAGCGAAGGTGGCCAGCGGAATGGCGGATGCGGTGGCCGACGGGGGCGGAGAGAGCGATGTCTGGGGGATGGGGGAGCCCGTGTGTTTGGAGTTGGGCATCGCGGGAGTCCATGAGGGCACAGCAGCAGTAGCAGCAGCGCTCTCAATCCAGCCCCGTCATCTGAGCGTCCGGACGATCCAGGTCCAAGCAGCAGGGGTCTGGGCGACACAAGTCGCTGCCGCCCGAACCGGACTTGGAACGCGACCCTGGCGGCCACGACTAGTCGCTCGGCGCGCCACGCCAGACGCGCCCGATCTTTTTGATCAGCCGGCGGATCCTCCACACTCTGGCGGCGCCCCAGACGCAGCTGCTGTTCGCGCACCCGCCCAGGCTCCCACCGACCGGTGCTCTCGAGGTGCCGTGGGCCGCCGCGCGGGTGCCATGTCACACGTGCCCGTCATCGGGCGGCGAGCACACTTGCACAGCCCGGGCTAGCCAGGGACGCCGAGTTACCTCATCGCCCGTTTGGTGCGCGCGCGATCCGGTTTTGCGGGGAAGCCTGGCCATCCTCCCGCCGTGCCCATGCTGCGCTGGAAGGGTCAGAATGCGCCGTCCTCCCCTTTCCGTCGTGCCGTGGCTGCTCGAAGCGGACTGCAGCCGACCCGAGCGCAGGGCGCGTGTGCAGCGCCTCTGCTTAAGGTTGCCGGAGGCAGGGATTGTGCAGTGAGTCAAGCCACAGGCAGGGTGCCAGATGTCTACCACCATCATGTGCTGCTCTTGCCAAGGCGTTGCCCTCGACCACACAACACCATCACGGTTGCCGTCATGGCTGCTTGGAGGACACGCTGCGTGTGCCGTCCATTCACTCCAGCACACCGACATATGCCGCAGCGAACGCGCGTGGCGTGGCATAGCATACTTAGACCGTCCGTTACTATCACTAACCACACGTGCTGACAGCTCGCAGAAAGCTTTAATTGTTCGTACCGACGGCGTGGGCTTTTATCCGCGGCCAGCGTCGCCTTTCTCGAAGAACTCGTCTAGAAGAAAAGATCGATCGTGCCGCACGGCCTGCAGCCGCCTCCTTGCGTCATTGCAGATTGCCGCCGACAACTCTCCTGAGACTCGAGCGACCCTCACGTCAAGCCACCCACGGCTGAAACACCACGCAAGAAAAAAAAAAGTGAACGAATCCTCCTCACGAAAATGAAACGGAATCCGACGGGCATCCAAAGACCCTGGCCGGGCGTGCGAGGGAAAAGAGGATCATCCTGCCGATTGCGCAAAAGCATCCCAGGACCCAGAATTTCCCAGAGGAACAGGAGATCCATCGCATTCGTGAGGAAACAAAAAAGAGTAATGTCCGCTTCGCCCCGATAACACCGTGTACGTGTACCTGGTGCCGACGAACCAGCTTCGCGGCGTCGGTCCAGCAAACCGGCTTCCCATCTCAGTCTCGCCACGCACAGCCGCACGAGAGACTCATTCGGGATAGGAGACGCCGTTGCCGGAGTAGCTACACTCATCTCCAATTTCCGAGCCCTGCGGTACACGCCACGGCGGCGAGACCCTGCAGGAGCGATGACGGGCCCGGGCGTCAACCACCAAGCGGCAGTCTCACGATCTCAACCCTAACCCACCTCTTGCCCTCGTCCCTTTCGGTCAGCCTCCTTTCCTCGCCGCAGCCCTGACTGTCTTCCACCAACCAAATGCACCTGTCCTCTCCTTCCGATCCCGGTATCACCTGCCACCGGTCACCCCATGCGTGTGTCTCACCCCTATCGTTCCTCTCTCGCAAACCAATCCCCACTACCGTGTCGAAGAAGAACTTGGCCCCACCCACCGTCCTACCTCTTCCGATTGTCCCACCCGGTCCACCTTTGCCAAACTGGCCGGCTCGCTCCTCGCCGAGCACAAAGTCCACGAAGCGCACGCCGGGCAGTAGCCGCACGGACTCGTACAGCAGCTTGCGGCACTGGACGTACACGGGGAACAGCACCGGCCGTAGGTCGCCCTCCCACTGCTTGGGGTGCTGCGACCACGCCGCGCTGGCCGTGAAGGTGAGCGAGCGGATGGCCCGCACCTGCGCCGGTGACAGCACCGCCAGTCGTGTCGTCAGCGCCGCCGGCCGGCACAGCTTCGTGCGGAACGGCGTGCGTGAAAACGCCAGCAGCAACGTCTCCGCGCGGATCTGGCGGCAGGTCAACAGCAGAGCTAGGCTCGGGTACGTGCCCAACGCCGTGGCGCGCGCTGCGTCCTGCTTGCCGCTGCCGACGACGCTGACGGAGCCGTGTTCGTCGTCTGCGGGGATCGCGATTGAGCCCGTGTCTGAGCTCGAGGTCGCACAAGAGGCCGATGACGTCGAGGATGATGGCGATGGGTTTCTGCTCTTCCTCGATTGAGCCCTGCTGCTCCGGGCGGACGAGAGCGTCGTGTATCGCGAATTCGGCGGAGGGAAGGTGTATTCCCAGATGAGATTGCGAATCTCGGCAGGTAGGCCCAGCAGTGACAGACGCGACTCGCCCATTGCGTCGCCGTTCATAGTTTTGCGCCCTTTGGTCACTCGTCCTTAGCGAACTGTTGGTGGAGAAGATGCAGGCCGAAAAGCGGGGTTCGGGAAACCGTCGAGCGCGAGCGCGCGTAACGCTGTTGTTGCTCCGCGCAGTAATCCTAATTATCCTTCGATTCGGTCAAAACGGGAACCCGGTCGGAGGGATGCTCTAAGGAGTTGTATCGTCTAGAGCTCGTTCTTTGCTGTGATGGCACAAATGAAGAACAACGAAAAGGACGGGTATCTGGGCAATGATCTAAATCAAAGACGCAGGATCACTAGAGGAAATCTTGGGTAGACGGACTTTCACGAGACGCGGCACGGCGGGGTGGTCAAGGAAAGAAAAGAAATGGGGTGGGAAGTTGGTCGGAGGTGCTGAGGGGAAACGACGCAAGCAGAGTCAAACTCTTATGAAGTCAGAGAGCAAGCATGACAGGTGGCTAAAGCAGCAGCTGCGACGGCAGGCGACCGGGGCGTGCTGCGGAGGCACGAATGTAGCGGGTTGCGGAGAAAGTGCGGGGTGATCGCTCGGATCTGGTGGGATTGTCGCTGGCGCTCAGGAAGGATGCCGAGCGCCTTTAGCTTCGTGCGTCAGTAGTAGCGTCGCTGATGACAGATGAGTGCGGGCTGGCCAGTGGGCGGAACAGCGCAGAGCTCGAAAAACACCAGAGAGCTGTCGTAACGCTGCAGGTAAATCCCTTTCTTTTTGCGGGGATTGATGGGCAGGGCCGAAGAGTCTGGGGTCAAGCTAAGGTGCACATTAGGCAAGTGCGGCGGATGATCCGACGCCCCTCCCCGCCCGCACGTCCGGCCTGAGGCTTGTCTTTCTATGCCTCGCTGACCATTGGTCCGGCCGCTGCATCCCGTGCGATCGAGGCCTTGGGGATTTATCAGACAGTGAGGTCACGCACCTATGCGGAAGTCGACGGCTGACCGCACGACTGTGAGCCCCTGTCTTGTTGTCAATGTCTCGGCTCAAATGCGAAGCGCAGAGAATACGTCACTGATGTAGCATGTGTTTTTCGCTCATAATTATTGAAGCAACGCAAACGTCGAATTAACAATACGTACATGTGTTCCTTGCAAAGAACTGCTGAGGTAAAACAAAGACACGATGAACAAAGCAGGCAGGAGAAAAGCAAAGCCAAAGGCAAGGGCGAGGCAACACTGACTGGCTCGATCAAGACGATGGCGTATTCCTTTCTCCGCTCGGGGCGTCGGGTGGTTCAATACTGTCGGTTGCCTTGCCGGGAGGTTTAGGAACCCGAGCGTTGCGATTAAGCTTTCTCTCTGTTCCTTTTTTTAATGTTTTCGACGCCGTCAGATCTTTGTCCCTTACGTCCCGGCCTGCACCCGTCATTCTCGTGCGTGGAGAGGGCATCAAGCTGCGTCGTCCTCGCCGAGCCTCTGGGTCGTTGAGACGCGGGGTTTCCCCGCTTTTTAGCTTCGCGATAGTCCTACCTTTTCTGGCACTTCGTGCTTATCTATATTGCCCCGACTGACCAGTCGACTTGCGCCCACGGTTGTTGAGATGGTGGTGGGGAACGCGTCGTCATGAACTGCAGTAGAACGTTACTTTGGCACAATGTTTAGATGCCCGACCTAAGGCTTGTTGGCGAAGCTTAAGCGCCTCGTGTCATGTTAATAATTTTCAACAGTTGTAAATCTAACTAGCTTCCGCTTTCGTCCGAGACGTGTTTGAAAGTGTCCAAATACATGATCAACATGCAAAGAACTCGCTCACACGACGATGCTTCCTAAGCTTGAGTGGTACAACCAAACGTGTTTCGAGTGACTTCAATAGTGACTGTATTCAGGCTATCTAGCGGTCCGATAGACCTGGCTGCTTTCCGTTTGCGCGCGGTTCGATTTCCAATAGTGTGATCAAAACCCAAAACATGTACGCTCAAATTAATTTTCTCTAACCACCGGGTATCCTGAACCGTCTAAGCACGCTCCCAACTGTAAAACCTTTTGCCCATCCCGTACAAATCCCAGTTTACAAGTGGCTGCCATGCGTCCTCTCGGCCAAGTGCGCCAGCGCCTTGATCTCCTCTTCCACCCTGTCGACCTCGTGGAACGGATCGTACATCCTCTCCTTGATGTACGTCTCCAACGCCGCATCATCCAAGTTGCGGAGAGCAAGCTCGCGGTCGACGCCGTTGGCTTGTGCAGCACGGATGACACCGCGAGTGACAACGACGCTGACCTCGCGAATGCGGCGGATGTCGGGGTAGAGCCAGCCCTGTTCCCTCTCCTCGGGAGTGAGGGACTCGGAGAGGGCGACGGCGGACTCGTAGATCATGTCTTGGGTGACGTTGACGGCCTTGGACAGGATCGCACCGAGACCGATACCGGGGAAGACGTACATGTTGTTGCCCTGGCCGGGAACGAGCGTCTTGCCGCCGAAGTCGACACTGGGGAAAGGACTGCCGCTAGCAAAGAGGACACGGCCGTCGGTGTACTTGACGGCATCCTCGAAGTTGCACTCGGACTTGGAAGAGGGGTTGGAGAGCGGGAAGATGATGGGGTGCTTGTTGAGCTCGGCCATGCGGGTGATGATGTCCTTGGTGAAAGCACCGCCGATGGTCGACAGACCCATGAGGATGGTCGGCTTGACGTACTCGATCAGACGGGAGAGCGAGTGGATCTGCTTGCCGTCGTTGTCGTCACGGGCAAAGTAGACCTTGTGCTCCGCCAGCTTGTCGCCGCGGTCGTTGGTGACGAGACCCTGTCATCGGTCAGTCCGCGTGCAGCTGCGGGGCTGTTTTGCTGTTGACTTACATTCGAGTCGACGAACCAGAACTTCCTGCGCGCCTCGTCCTCAGTCAGGCCCTCCTTGATGAAGAACTCGACGATCTGCTTGGCGACGCCGGTACCGGCGCTGCCGGCGCCGAGGAAGATGGCGCGGTGGTCCTTGACGGGGATTCCGGCGGCCTTGACGGCGTTGATGAAACCACCCACGATAACGGCGCCGGTTCCCTGGACATCGTCGTTGAACATGGTGTAGGTGTTCTGATAGCGCTCGAGAGCGGGGAAGGGGTTCTTGAAATCCTCAAACTGGATGACGATGCTGCACGCTGTTAGCTTCCGGACCAGCCTGCGTGTTCAGATCTGTACGTACCCAGGCCACCTCTCGGTAAGAGCAGCCATGAGCTCGTCCAGGAACTCCCGCTCCTCCTCGGGAGAGATCTTCTCCCTCCTGCTGCCCATGTAGAGCGGGTCTTCCCTCAGGGCCTTGTTATTGGTACCGAGGTCCAGGGTGAGCGGCAGGGTGGCGTCGGGCCTGATGCCGGCGCACGCGGTGTACAGCGCGAGCTTGCCGACGGGAATGCCCATGCCGTTCACACCGAGGTCACCGAGACCCAATATCCTCGAGCCGTCGGTTAGGACGGTAATCTCGACGTTGTGGGGCCAATTCTGCATGATATTGTGCAGGTTGCCGCGGTCCGAGTAGGAGAGGTACATGCCCTCGGGCTGGGTGTAGATTTCGTGCCATTTGAGACAGGCCTCGCCGACGGTGGGCGTGTAGATCAAGGGAGTGAGGTCCTGCGAACTGTATAAGTCTCCGGACGTGCAGACTGCGCAATGCCACGAACCTTGATGTTCTCGGAGAGGAGGCGGTAGAAGAGGTGGGCGTTGGTCGCGCGGAGATGAGTCAGGTATTGGTACTTGTCAATCGGCGTGTGCTTGGAAGCGAGCAGCCTCAAACCTGCGGCGCGATTAATTTGGAGTTCTCGGACGAGTCAGAAGAGCAATTGGGGAGCGTCTTACATCTTTGCGCCTGGATCTCGTATGTCTCACGGGCCGGGGGAGTGAGGCCGTAGGTACGGAGGTAGCGGCGGGCCTCCGGCGGGTACGAGGTGTCGTAGTCGCCGCTCCTTTGGCACAGGTCAGTTCTGGGAGGCACAACAGAGGCGGGGAGCATACGCACGTCGTGGTGAGGTGGCGGGTGGGCAGGCTGTGTTGCGCCTGCTTGACGTTGGCGGAGGGGTAGTCTTGGACAGCAGCCATGGTGGAAGCCATTGCACGAGAACGGGAGGGAATGGAGAACTTGGTCGCCATTGCTCTGGAGGGCAGCAGGCGGGATTTAAAAAGCGCGGAGGGAAGCATCAGGAGGCAACGGAGGGACCAGCAGTCACGCAACTGCCGGTGGGTATGCGAAAGGAAGCGCGAGATGGTGCGGAAGAGGTTGCCCAAGACAGCGGCAGTCCGACACGGGCCGCCTCAGAGCTTGGATGAGGGGAGCCGTCCGCGAGCAGGGCTGGCCGGGCGAAATCGCGTGTGCGAATCAGCAATTTGAGCTGTTGGGCAGGCCGTCTCACAATTGCAGCCCGCATTTCGTGAGCTTCAGCTTGTGGCCAGGGTGCGGGCCGCAGGTCTGGTAGCCGGGGCCTTCTGCAGGCCCCAAGCGCCGCCTGCGTTTCCGACATGCTCCGACGCCGCCTTTCGCTGCCCGTCGCCGACTCCACTCCTCCGCTCCTTGGCAGCGAGACGAAGCGCAAGCAACGGCACGTCGTGCCCGAAGTTTTCGTGGAGATGTGGGCTGTGGGCCTGGCAGTCGCGCCGGCGCCCTGAAAACTCTTTAGCCGACCGCTGTGGTTGACTCACTGTCGGAATTGGTGGCCCGTCATGCTCGGGGCGCGTGAGGGCGGCCGACGTAGCAGCGCCACAGACTAATTGACGCGCGTGGAATGCGTTGAGCGAAGGTTCGCGGCGCCGCCGCCCTGCCGCCCTGAGCCCCCGGCGCTGACAGGGGCCGGCCATCAGGCATGAGAGCTCAGCAAGCGCCCAACACGCGGCACCCCTTCGGAATATTGCGACTTTTTTTCGTTGCAAAAAAAGAAACGGATCGCAAACGGCCAGGCCGATCAAATGTGCGCTCCGCCGCAACACGGCGCGATGGCAGGCAAAAAAATCCCTCGTCATCAGGAGCGTTCAAGGAGTGCAGTCCGCAGGCCCAAAGCGGAAAACGAGCACGCGCGCGCGAGCCAATGGCCGTGGCGGGCAGCGCATCCCTGAGCGCGCAAGTGTGAGAGCAGCGGGCGAGCATCGGACTGTCGCAGAGCCCAGGCCGAGGGGGTGTTCGATGCGCCGCGGTCTGTAGGGGCGATGCGCCGGTCTGTACATGCGCCGCAGTCGGTTGATTGTACGGACGGCAGTCGGCGCATTGACGTGGGTGACAAGCATGATTCAGGTCAAACGCGTCCAGACGGGAGCCTCGCCTCCTCCCGCGTGGCAGCGCTATGCGGATGGTCCTTGCAATGTCGTGGGGAAGGAGGCAGCAGGTCGATGCGCCGCCGCCATGAATCGATGCGTCGCCCGGGCGCCGGGCTCTGGGCTGGAGCTGCGGGTCGTAGCGCTCCCCGCAAAATCCAGCAGATGCTGATGAGATCGGCCGCCAAGCTGCGCCGTCACCATCACCAGCCACACACACCAGCCGCAGATGATGTCAACCGCCCAGACCCAGACCTAGACCTCCTTCCGTCACAACGACGCGACGACGCTTGCCTTGGCGCCTTCCGCAAACGCCAGCTCCACGCCAACTCCACCGCCATGCCCCAACGCCATCTGTCCGCAACAACACCGCCAGAATGCTATCCTGCTTCGGCTTCCGCAGGTCGAGCGCCGACGAGCGCCAGCCACTGCTGCCTCGGTACCGCGACGACACGGTCCTGCAGAGGGAGCTGCACCAGAAGCTGCATTCGTATCAGATGATAAGGGCCCTCTCGAAAGGGTACATGCCCTCGAACGAGCAGCTCATCGTCAACATCCGCACCCTGCTGGCTTCCGACGTCCTCAACCCCGGCGAGCACGATCTGAGCAACTCTGGCCGTCTTCTGGTCAAGTTTACAAAGCAATGGTTCACCGAATTCCTCGAGCTGCTGCAGCATAAAAACGCCAGCGATCAGATCCAGGACTTCATCTGGTTCCTGTCCAAGTCCAAGGTCTCGGTCAACGTCGACGACATCGCTTCCAGGGCGAGCAAGGCCAAGTCCCAGGCGAACACGGCCGCAGGTAAGTCTTTGATCCCCGCGCGGCTGGCGCAGCAGCTGAACCCGTCACCTAGCCTACAGGAGCCTCCAAACTGTCGGCTCGCTGCTGCTCACGAACTCGGACTTCCGCCTCTTCCTCTCTGACATCAACGTCATCGGACGCGAAGTGTTCAAGGACACGGCGTTCAAGCTGTCTGATGTAGCAGAGGAGGCAGGGAAGAAGCTCGAGCCTTCAGAGCAGGAGCAACTGGCTTTGAAGGAGCCAGGTGCCGATGCCGGCCCTGCGCCCACCGAGCAAGAGCTCGAGCAAGATGTTGCCGACTTCTCCAAGGTCGTCGGCAACGGTGCTACCCAGGTGGTCAAAGAAGCGGGGCACAGCCTCGCTGACCACGTTAGCGGCGAGGAAAAAGACACGCTGCTCTACCGCCTGAAGCAAGCTGTGCTGAAGCTGAGAAAACGGAACGACTATTCCGACTCGGTATCAACTCTCTCGCTGCTGGTCCAGCGATATGCAATGGTGTACTCTCGTGCTGTGCAGGAAACCGTGAATACCGCTCAGGATGACATCCATGAAAATGACGCCATGGACCGCGCAATCAAGAACTTTTGGCTATTCCTAACTTCCTTTGGAGACAGGAAAGCTTGGGAAGACTTGGAAGAAAAGTTCAAAAAAGTCATGGAACACAGCAAGAACGATCCGGAGTTTGAAGATCTGATGCTTGACATGGGAAATTCTCTCCAGAAGCTGCTCACAGATCCTGAATTCTTGGAGCACGCAGACGAAAAGTTCCAGGCCCTTCGGGAGAAGGCTCGTGGCGTCGGCACCGACTCGTCCTTGCGGAAGGACGTGGACGATTTCCTCGGCCAGGTCCAGACCACCCTCGAGGCCGTCTCGCACGACGAGGACATCGCTAAGCTCCTCCGGACGTCCATGCAGATTATTCACATACTCTCTCCAAAGTACCAGTACACCAACGGGGAGCTGGTGGCGGATTCCATCAACGTTTTTGTGCCTCTGCTCGTCCAGGCGGTGCAGTACGTGCCGATCCCGCGGCTGGAGGTTTCCACTCCTGAGATAGATTTGCTGCTGGAGAACTTGATCGTGGAACCGGGAAAGACGGTCAACCACACGTCGTTTTTCCCCTACAAGTTTCGGGTGGAGACGTACAACGACCTCGAGATTCGCAAGGCTCGCTTCCGAACGACGTCGTCGGTGTCTTCTCAAGTCACCGTCAAGATCGACGGACTCTCGGTGCGGGCCGATGAAGTAGGCTTCTGGCTGCGTGCCCACTCGGGCATATTCCGCCTTGCCGACGCCGGCATCGCGTCTTTCGCACTCGATGAGCGCGGCCTTGACGTCCACATGGACATTGAAGTCGGGCGTGATCGTCTCGAGAAGATCCTCTCCCTCAAAGCCGTCCGTGTCCACATCCACAAGCTCAACTACACGCTACGCAAAAGCAAGCTTTCCATTTTAGGCTGGCTCTTCAAGCCCCTGCTCCGCCCAATCATCCGCAAGGCCGTTGAAAAGCAGCTCGCTAACGCCATTGCCGACGCGCTGCATGCAGCTAACCGCGAAGTGGTCTTTGCGCGCGAGCGCCTCCGCGCCACGCAGATCTCCAGTCCGGAGGATCTGCGCACGTTCTTCAAGGCCGTTGCTGCAAGGCTGACCCCGGAGGAGGACCCTGACATGTACACGCGCGTCGGCGTGACGGAGCCGGGCAAGGGCATTTTCAAGGGTGTCTACGCGCCGGGGAGCGTGGTCAAGCTCTGGGAGGAAGAGGCTGCCCAGGCTTCCGAGAGAATCGACGAGTACAGAGAGGACGGATGGCGGAACGAGATTTTTGATACGCACACGAGAAACATGATGCAATGACCGGGAGGTGATTGGTAGTATCGGAGCGGATTAGTCTGGCATACACACACGAACGGGGTAACCGTTCGACGGCGGGTACCATGAACATTCTCGGACGACAGCATTTTCAGAGTCAGTCTGGTCAAGGAGCGCGGGTTGGACAGGCGTTCCCCCACGCGCGACAGCCAAAAGTAGTCCCAAATTGGTAGTAAATGGTACAAGTCCGATATCGCAACCGCCGATCGGTGACAGGCCGCCACGCTCGTGAACACACGGACACTATGTTTTCTGTGCCCAAAGAAACATTCCCCACCCCACAGCCCCGCAGTGAGGCATCATCTCCACCGTCAAAATTATTCGATTGGGGGTCCAGAACTCTTTCACTTCCCCGCAGCGACGTCTGCTTTTGTTGGTGTTGAGGGGGGCAGCTTTGCGGGGAAATTTGGGGCGCCGGATGTGACAACCTCGAGCGCGCTGCGTGTGTACATTCGCTCCGCTTTTGCATTTCATGTGCGAAGAGCGAAAAAGGGCAGGACATGGCCAAACGAGATGCCCAAAGGACGGAGGGGAGAAAAATGTCGGGTTGACGCGATGTGGCCCGCCGCGGGGGCACCGAAAGTACTCACCAAGTGGGATGGGGGCTCCGCAATCGTTGACTCAAAGTGGAACCCAAATTACATACGCCATGAAGATGATTCGTTGCCCCCTTGGTGGTTTTGCCGAAGAAAGCATGTAGAGCGACCAAAGAAAAAATGAAAAGGGAACATGGGTCGGGGGGCGGGAGGCTTTGCTGTCTTTGGCCAAGTCAGAAGGCAACAACCGTTTCACCGGTCGGGTGTTTTAGGGATCGGAAAAGGATTGCGGGGGTTCTGGAGGTTTCCGACTGCCTATCGACATTTTTCTGGCCGTTGCGGCGCGAAAGCTTGTCGCATGTGAGCACCCTCGCTCCGTCAACAGTGGAGTGCAGAAAGGTTGGACGGGTGAACCCGCAATGGCGCCATGTTTAGAATACTCTCCGGGCTGAATGATTGTTTCTGTCCCAAATGGGGAGCCGAAGGAAGTCGTGGTCCGGAGTGTGTCCCGACGTCAGCACGCCGCTCCCACGCACAACTCTCCGCAAGTCTCAACAAAAGCCCCGAGCGACTACCTTCAGAGAGGCATTGCGGGTTCACCCGTCCAACCTTTCTGCACTCCACTGTTGACGGAGCGAGGGTGCTCACATGCGACAAGCTTTCGCGCCGCAACGGCCAGAAAAATGTCGATAGGCAGTCGGAAACCTCCAGAACCCCCGCAATCCTTTTCCGATCCCTAAAACACCCGNGGCCGGGGGCGATATCCCCGATGGGCCCACCGCCAGATCACGATGCTTTCCTTCGCCGCAGGAACATGCAGACAATCGAGATGCGATCCCCCCCGGACCTTGTTCAAACATTGGTACCACTCTCCGCAAATAGCCATGCATAGATGAAAAAAACTTCACAGGCGCGCCGTCGAAGCAATGCCTTAGGGGGGTGAAGTGTAGACGTTATAGATCAGGCTAAAGGCGACAAGAGACGTGTTCGAGTAGGCGCCCACTAGTGCTTCAATCGCTTTGCGGATAAGTCCTTGGATGAATGATTCGGCTCTACGTGCGTCATAGATGCACGTGCAGAAGTTTTCCATGGTAGCACAGGCACTCCTTTAGAGCGAGAGTAGTTGTGAGGCTGGGCTGAACGACTATGTTTGGAATTACAAGTGGGTATCTGAGCAATACTTTTGACGCGCATGCTTTTGATTTGCCAGTAAGTCTACCAAATGGAGCACTCCACGGCCGGCGCTAAGGCACGTATGGGGGCCGTAAAGGAAGTGGCCCCGTCGTTGAATCAGGAGCGGTATCCAAGTTTGCAAGTGGCTTGAGGGGAGGGCGCGTGGAATAGGGACGGCCCGCAGTAGAGGCTGGTCGAAGCGGAGGAGGTGGGCCCACCTCGTACTTCATCAGTGATCAGACACGCTGCGGGAGATAGCCGCCGCGGGCCGCAGATTTTTTTATTGACAGCAGCGGTTATGAGCTCGGGCAGCGTCATTCCGCACAAGCTTAATTTCTGCCCCTAACTTGTCTTCTTAGAAGTGCAGTAGTATATTACTAAATTAGCTTCCCCAGTTGCACAGGCAAGCGTGGCCAATCACTTCCGGTGGAGGAGAGAGCTCCGGCTGTGGAGCTGGAGCTGTGGGGAGGATACGAGGCTGATCAACGTCGATTGCCCTGTTGAGTGTTCTGGACTAGTTCTGGGGACAGGGGGTGTCCGCATCGGGTAAACATTCACACAATGGTGAAAACAAGAATTCGAAGGAACAAACAGCCGCGTGGCTGGAGAGATGGAGAGCTGCACGCGCTGTTGGCGCTGGGCCAATCGACTGCAGCGAAAGGTACCCGAGCCGGCCGTCCGGGTTAGGCGGAGTGCATCGAAGGAGTGTGCATCGATTTCCCCAGCGGCATCAATCTAGATGGGCGGGAGAGGGGAAATCCATGGGTGGCCTGATGGGCAAAGATTTTCGAGGGTAAAATAGTCGACGTTTGCTGTAAGCTTTGGACGCCGCCACCCGCTGCGTCCCCGGACGCTCTCCCGCACAGCCGCCCGCGCCCACGTCGCACTCTTTCACGCACCCTCAACGCCGCGGTCCGTGTCCCGCAGTGCGCTTCCGTCCAATCCGCCCGCCCTGTAGACGCCTCACAGCTGTGCCAACGGCCGCCCTCGCCTCCTCTGCGCCGGTACCGCAGCTCGTGCGCCTGTCAGCTGCTGTCCTTTCCTCTTGGGTTTCTTGTCTTGCTCCGTCAGTCGACATGGCTTGCGTCGTGCAGCCGCAGCTGCCGTTTTGCCCGGAGCCGCACTCGCAGCAACAAAAAGCACAGCGCATATGTGTCTGCTGTGCAACGGCGATCAGCCCGTCGTCCATTCCAGCCCATGCCAGCGACACATCTCCAGACACCGCCGTTGCCAGCCGCACCGCTCCTCTTTGGTCAAGTCTTGACTCCATCACGCGGCTCAAGCTCCGGGGAATTGAAGCCCACTGCACCATCACAGCCGCCTACGTATTGACACGAGCGTTGGCGTTCGTGCATTTTCTTCCCCCCCTTATCGTCTACCAACTCCCGTGTGCCATTCATCGCTATCTCGTCACATATCGTTGACCGGTCGAACGAGCTTCACGCGGAGGCTGAACCGCCTGCCTTCCATTTTGCCCAATCAGCCCTGCCTCCACCAATTGCACCTGTCACACATTCTGGACTTCTCGTTTCCGCTAGCTTCACGCTGATTCCTGGAAAGACTGATCCATTGACCCACTGTTGCGGTGGAGACCCTCGGATGGCCGAGTCTCGGGCTTTGGGAAATCCTTCACAGGCCTTGGCTGTGAAAAGCAATTACATGACATTATACGCTACCGACAAGGATTACAAATGGATACACTCAAACAGCGAACACTTTTTTTTATGAAAAGAAATAAAAATCAACGGCTCCTGAAATGCAATGCATAGCTTAGCGCGAATCGAAAAGGAAAGAATAAACACCGAAATGCAGCCATTGCCATGCAAAAAAATGAGTCAACTTCTATACCGCTTCCACCGACCTAATCTCTATACCGTACCTTCTTATCTCAACTTCAACTCGTAACGTGGTGATATTGGTTCTGGTGCTGATACAGCCCCTTGATGGCTGCGCTCCTGTTGTCCGTCACTGTGCCCGACTTGCTCCCACTGCTACCACCTCGCGAGCTCGCACCGCCGGGGTTGATGCTGTCCATGCTCTCTGCGTATCGGCTGCTCCCACGCGCGCTGCGGTCACGCAGCGACGCCTCGCTCGCCGGCGTGACCGGGTCGACAGTGGGACTGACGGCCGCGAAGGATGAGTGCCGGCGGCTGCTGGACGCCCCCTCGCCCAATGTGCGCGGCTTGCTGCTCCTGTGGCTCGAGCTGCGCTCGATGACGGGCTTGTCCCTCATCCGATAGTGCGGCCGGTCGTCCGCCTCGGACCCGCGCCGCGAATGCGAGGGCCGTGACGTCGTCCGCGTTCGCGACGACGGCCGCTCGCTGCGCATGCTTCGAGGCCTGTCCTCCGATGGTGTCGGCATTGTAGGAATCGAGGAATCGCTTGAGCTGGCGCCGTCGTCGCCACCGCCTTTTAGGCTTGCTGCGATGATGCTGGCGGCCGCGAGGCCTTCAGCAAGTCCCGGCCTCGGCGTGTCTGGTCGTGAGGATGAACGCCTCCTGCTCGAGGAGCTCTTGTCGCTCTTGACACTGCGGACGCTCCTGGCGCTTGGGGCCTTGCTTCTCACGCTCTCAGCCTTCCTGCTGGGGGCTGGGGATGGTGCCCTGGCCTCATCAGGCGGAGGCGTTGGTGGCTTCGCCTCCTCGCCATCCGCTGCCATCGCCGGCGTCGAGCCGATCTTGCGAGGTAGGGCGATGTAGCCGTCGCCCTCAGACTCTGCCTTGGGCTCCTCAGCAGGCAGTTCCTCAGCTTTAGGCTCCTCGGCAGGTGTCTCTTCAGCTTTGGGCTCTTCAGCGGGTGACTCCTCAGCAGGAGCTTCGGCGGGAGCTTCAGCAGGAGTCTCCTCAGCAGGGGCCTCGGCAGGAGTCTCAGTGGGAGCCTCAGCGGGAGTCTCCTCAGCGGGGGCTTCCTCAGCCTTCGTCTCTTCTTCAGTCGTGGCAGTCTCCTCGGCAGGCTTCTCTTCCTCCTTTGCTTCGGCAGAGGGCTCATCAGCTGGCTTGGCTTCATCGCCATTGTCAGCAGCGGCCTCTGGCTCTGCGGCTTTCTCCTCTGTCGACTCAGCAGGCGGGTCCTCTGGAGCCTTCTCCTCCTCAGCCGGCGGGTCGTCACTCTTCTCTTCGCTCTTTTCCTCTCCACTAGATTCATCTGGTGACTTTTCCTCGCTGGGCTGTTCGTCTGCCGGCTTGTCTTCACCTGAATTTTCCTCACTGGGCTTTTCCTCCGAAGGAGGGTCCTCGCTCGGCTTGTCTTCGCTGGACTGCTCCTCGCCGGATTTTTCTTCGGAGCTCTGCTCTTCCGCAGGCTTCTCCTCGCCTGCCGGTTCTTCGGCAGCCTTCTCCTCTGACTTCTCTTCGGCAGCAGCCTCTGGGGCGTCTTCTGCCGGCCTCTCCTCAGCTTGCTCCTCCTTGGACTCCTCCGCTACCGCCTCAGGCGCAGCTTCGCCCTCTGCCGGCGCTGGGGGGTCACTGTTCTCCTCACCTTTCTCAGCCGTCTCCTCCGGCGGCGCAGTCTCATCCGCTGCCGCTTCTTCTTTCGCCTCTTCTTCCGCGCTCGCAGCCGCCGGCTCTTCAGCTGGCTTCTCCTCGCCGTCCTCCTCCTTTTCTTCACCCCCATCCTCTTTCTTCTCTTCCTCCCCTCCATCAGCAGCAGCGGCAGCGACACCAGCCGCAACAGCCGCCGCAACCACCGCCGCCACAGCAGCATCACCACCCCCACCCCCTTCCTCAGCTGCCTTCGTCTCCTCCTCAGCAGCTGGAGGGTCCTTTGACTCCGATTCAGCACTCGTGTCTTCCTTTTTGTCATCATCGGTAGAAGGAGGAGCGGAAGAAGAGGAGTCGTCCGTACCTGACAGACCGCCAGCCAGCTCCGCTTCGCGCAGGCGCGCCAACACGGGCGCCGAATCCTCATACAGCGCCAGCCCGTAGCAGTACACGCGCCCGTCATCCGGCCTATTGTCGTCACCGCTGCCGCCATCGCCCCCGTTGCTGTCCTTCCTCAGCCTCGGCTCGCGCTCGATGACCGGGAACAAGCGCAGCAGCACCTTCGACTTGGGCGACAGCTTCGCCTCGTCCAGGTCGGCGATGGAGCTGACGGGGTAGTTGGGCGTGTCGAAGGGCTGCTGCGGCCAGTACTTCTCGCGCGCGTCGTCGGCGCACACCTCGCCCGGCGCGGGCATCGAGGCCGAGATCATCTCGCGCTCGATGCGGGCGAACCGCCACGTCTCGGCCGCCAGCTTGACGATGCGCCGGATCTCGACCCGCACGCCCTCCTCGTCCATCGGGTCGGCGAGCGGCTGGATCGCCTGGCAGATCTCGTCGACCACGGCCCCCGCCGCCTTGTTGATGCGTTGCTTCGCGTCAGGCCCGCGGAAGAGCGTTGATAGCGTGTGCTGCCGCCAGGTGGCTTCCTTCAGCGCGTTCTTGGTCCGCAGCTGGTCACTGACTTCCTGAAGGAGCTTGGTGGTCGCGTCTTCCATGCCCTCTGGACTGAAGAGGAAGGGTGTGAATATGCGGAGCGTGATTATTGACGAAATCTTGTGCATCACGTAGGAGATCCGGATGTGAGTGGCTGATGGACTATCATCCAGGAACGTAGGCAGCCCGGCGGGGAGTGCGCCGACCTTTTCTGCCTCTGGAACTGGATCGGGAAGCTTCTTGAAGTGGTTGTTCGAGAGGGATAAGACCTGTTGCTGGAGACGCGCAAAGGCGTCAAGACTAAGTTCGGAGGAGACGTTAGCAGATCTACGCTCTAACGTCGAACATGCATTGTGACAAAATGACAAGAAGGGCGCAACGCTTGAGACCAAGAGATAGAATTAAATTGGCCGCTAAGTCGAACCACTGAATACAATTTGCCAAGCCAAAGAGGAAAAGCCGCCTCGTTGCCTCAGACGAACGAAAGGAAAACTCCGAAAATGCAACTTTTTTTTGTTTTGTTTCAAAGACAGACAGAGACCAGGGAGAGGACTTACTAGTACGCATCTCCCTTGCTCTTGACGACAGCCGCCTCACCGAAGCCTTCGATGATTTTCTGCATCCGCTCCCTCTCATTACCAAAGTTACCGGCTATGCTCCTGAGCTCGCCGATGGACTTTTCGAGACGATCCTTTTCCTCATCCCATTCTTTGCTGATCTTGTCGCGCTCCGCAACCAGCTTATCCCTCTCTTCCTGCGCCGCCTTCTCCGCCGCCTCCTTCTCCGCGGCGAAGGCCTTGCGGAGGTCATCTTTCTCCTTGTTGAGCTGAGAAGTCAAGAGCTCGCGCTGCTCTTCGAAGCCCTTCTTCATCTCCTCGCGCTCCTCTTCCCATCCCTTCTTCAAGCTCTCACGCTCCGCATTCCACAGCTCGCGGCTCTCGCGCTCCTTCTTCAGGGCATCCTCGAAGTTGTTCTGCGCCTCGTTGAGCTTGTTCTCGAGCTCCTTGCGCACCGTCTCGAAGCTCTCCTCAAGCTCGCGCTTCTGGCGTTGCAGATCAGCACGCAAGGCCTCCTTGTCCTTGACGTGCTCATCGATGAGCTTGCCCTTCTCAGCCTCGAAGGCGTCCTCCTTCTCTTTCTGCAGGCGGTCGAACTCGACGGCAAGCGCCATCTTTTCTTCCTCAGCTGCCTTCTTGGTCTTCTCGGTTTCTTCCTCAAACTCCTTGGTCATGCGCTCCTTTTCTTCGGCTGAAGACTTCTCGAGCGCGTCCTTCGCCTCCTTCTCCTCGGCGAGCGACTTCTCGAGACCCTCCTTGTCCGCCTCCAGCCCCGTCTTCGCCTCTTCGAGACCGGTCTTCTCGCCCTCGAGCTCGGCATTGGCCTCTTCCAGCGCCGTCGCCTTTGCCTGGATCTCGCCGAGCTCCTTCTCGAGGCGATCCTTCTCCTCACCCAGCGTCCGCTCGAGCTCCTCCTTCTCGGCCTCGACGGCCGTCTTGGCCTCCTCGAGCGCGGCCTTCGTTTCCTCCATCTCCTTCTTCGCCTGCTCGGCCTCGGCTATGCTCTCCTCCAGCTCCTTCTTCTTCTCCTCGAGATTGCCAATCTCGAGCCGGAGCTTGTTGCTTTCGGACGAGTGGTGCTTCGCCGCGGCCTCAAGCTGCTTGGTCAACTGGTCGATGTGGTCCTCCTTGCGCTTGATCGCATCGGCTTGCGCGGCCTCGGCCTTTTTGATCAGCTCCTCGCGCGCGCCAAGCTGGCCTCGAGTCTCGTTGTAGCGCGACAGCAGCATGTGCAGGTCGGGAATGGCCTGTGTGATGCGACCGAGGAGATCGGCAGCACCGTCATCCTCGACGGCGGATCCGTTCATGCCGCCGATGCCACCGCCGCCGCCGCCGCCGCCGCCGCCGTTGCCAAAGATGTTTGGCGGCATGGCGAAGTCACCACCCATCTGGCTGCTCCGCCGCGAGCCGGTCGAGTTCTGCCGGCGCGCCGTCGGGCTTCCTGGGTATCCCATGAACGGCGGTCCGCCATTGTAGCCGTATGGGGATTGCGCATACCCAGGGGGTGTGCCTTGAGGTGGTGCCATCGCCATGTGGGGTGGTGGGTAAAAGTAGCCTTGCGGATACCCGGGCATGGAAGAGGAATAAGGGTCTGCGTAAGGACTAAAGTAGGGGCCTCGGGGCGGTGCGTAAGATGCAGCGGTAGGCGACGGAGGTTGCTGGAACTCGTCCTGGGCTTCGGCGTATGACAGTGATGGTGAGCTCCTGGGGAGGTCCGTCTTGATCGATGCCGCCTTTGGCGACTTCAGCGCAGATGCTGCAGTAGGTGATCTTGGCACGGGTGTAGCTGCTGAATGGTATGAAGTTGCGTGGCTTGTTCCGTCGTCGTCCCCTTGTTGCGAAATGCTATCCTCCGGAAGAAGCGGCTCGGCAGTACCAAGGTTGTCCTCGCTCTCGTGGGCTTCGTCGCTTTGTCCACCACTGACCTTCTCGTCTGATGATGAGCCTCCTCCTGAAGCACTCCCTGGAGCAGTCCCTGAAGCAGCCCCCGAAGCCTTGCTCACAGTGGTTGGGGTCTTGCTGGCAGTAGTTGGGGCCTTACTGGCAGCGGTTGCGGCCTTGCTGGCGGAGCTGTCGGCCTTGCTTGCCTCAGTTGGAGCCTTACTGACGGAGCTCTGGGCCTTGCTCGCCTCAGTTGGAGCTTTACTGAGTGCACTTGGGGCCTTGCTCGCCTCGGTCGGGGCTTTACTGACGGAGCTCTGAGCCTTGCTTGCTTCGGTCGGGGCTTTACTGACTGCACTCGGGGCCTTGCTCCCGGTGGTTGGCGTCTTACTAGCGGTGGTTGGTGCCTTGCTAGCTGTGGTAGGGGCTTTGCTGGCGACGCTTGGTGCTTTGCTGACGGAACTCGGTGCCTTGCTAGGAGCCTCCGAGGCAGCTTGATCCTCCTCTTTTTGCGACCCGGGGGCCGAGGCCTCGGTACTGGTACTTGTAGGTGCTTCTGAAGGTGCGTTACTGTGCTGTGGCTCTGGGGGTGGTGAAGTTATAGTTGGGGTCTGAGACTTTTCAGACCCCGAGGGTTGAGTGTCCTCGTTGTCACTGTTGTAGTCCTCCACGGTGGGCTGTAGTGCAGACCTCACTGACGTGGCGTCTGATCGGCGAGAGGAGAGGGAAACGGCAGACGGTGCTGGGCTGGTCTGTCGTGACTTTTGGGCGGATAGAGCTGGCGATGGGGGAATGGAAGCAGGAAGGGGTGGCAGATTCTCAGGTTTGATGTCGGGGCTGGTGGGCGGGGTGTACTCAGTTTGTCGAGATGCTTTCCTCAAGACCTTTCCCTTGGATCTGGAGTCGCCTCCTCTTTCTAGAACTCTTCGCGTGCGTGGCGAGTACATGGTGAGACGCAATCAGTGGTCGAGATATAATGCAATGAGATGTATCGACTTCTTATCGGTGGATGATAGTATTCGAAAAGAAGTGATGAGATACGGAAAGTGATTGCGTGGCAGCATAGAGCAGAGGAGAACGTCTTTGTACGGATGCTAGATGGGCCAGTTGCTGGCCTGCGCGGCGGAGCAATTCCTTGCTGGGAAACGAATACATGAGTCGAGGCGCATCTGAGCCCATTCGGGCTCCAACGGCCGCGACAGCAATAGAGATGACGGCATCCGGAAGGGCTTACAAGGACCGCGTTGGCGGAAGCGAGCAATGAGGAGCGCAAGGAAAAGACAGGGCTGGGGGCGGCGAGACAGACAGTCATCGAGCGCACATCTGTCAATCTACAACTTGACAGACAGTCGGGCGGTTGCGAAGGTTGCACAGATACGTGTACAGCAACATCCTGGCTGCAGCTGTCTTCGCAGGTCGGCGTAGCTTCCGCGGGCGGCGGCGGGCGGATGGGGCAGCTGGGCAGACGGGTATCAGTGGAGGGCTGCGGGGGAGCATGCGCGGCTGCATGACAATCATGCGCGCCCGCAGCGGCGCATATGCGTGGTGACGGTCGGTTGGTCGGCTCCTGCGCCAGTCTGGGGAGGAAACTTCCTGGATCGCTGCCGGGGCTCCAAATCACACGCGTTGGTGCCGGACGGGACGAGCCAGCGGGCGCGATGAAGAGGCTGGGGCGTAAATATAGCGGAGCCAATTGAGGCCGAAGTCGTGGACTCGGTTGGATGGAGGTGGCGCGGGCCGCGAGTGACTGTGATGTGATGGGTTGCGGCACACGTGATACCGCGCTTACTCAGTTGGCCACGACTTCTGCCAACGACGTGAGCCCCAGCTCCCGCAACGCCCGCGTCTCCAATCGCGCGTCACCTCTGCGAGTGCCGACGCCTCACGTCGCTCGCGCCCACGCTGCGCCCTCGATCATGACCCCTGCCGTCCAAAAATTGCCAATTTCGACCGTGCGGCATGCCGCAGCCGCGCTCCACCAAGAGGAAGGCCGTTGTGCTGTCCTCCGACGAAGATGAAGCCGGACCGTCTGCGAGCCCTCCCGCCCGCGATGCGAAGCCGAAAACCCGCGCAAGGCCCTCCACGCAGGACACCAACTCGTCGCGCACCTCCCAGCCTCGCGCTAAGCCCAAGCCCAAGCCTCAGCCCAAAGAAAAAACCATCTACTCTTTCTTCAATGCCGCCACGCAGCGCCAGCGCACCAAGAGCTCACAGGACCAGCCCGTCGCCTCACAGGAAGCGCCGCATGCTGATTTTGTTGAGGACCAGGACGACATAATACAGGATGACTCGCTCGACGACGGGCCCAACAAGTCTGCCTCACGCTCAACATGGCTGAAGCGCGCGCGCGGCGACGCCGGCGGCCCTGACCAAGACGCCCTTTCAAGCGGAAGCCAGAAGTTTCTCAAGACGTCGTCCAGCCAGAAGCCATATACTCCAGTGTCAGCCTCGACCTCTGGTAGTGGAGTCGATCAAAGGCCTTGGGTCGAGAAGTACGGCCCAGTCAATCTGGACGAACTGGCTGTCCACAAGAAAAAGGTTGCCGATGTCAGAGCATGGCTGACTAACGTCCTAGACGGGCGGGAGCGGAAGCGTCTCCTTGTCTTGAAGGGGGTTGCAGGCACCGCTAAGACGACCACTGTCAATTTGCTGGCCAAAGATGTAGGCTTCGAAATCAATGAATGGAAGAACCCCATGGGTTCTGACTTTTCCTCTGACGCTTTCGTCTCCTTGTCCGCACAGTTCGAGGACTTCATGGGTCGCAGCAAGTTCGGCAGCTTGGATTTCGCTTCCAGTGAGGAGAAGAGCTCTGAGAGTACCCGGTCTGATGCCAATCGAAAGCAAATAGTCCTGATTGAAGAGTTCCCCAACACCTTTGCGCGCTCTTCTGCGGCATTGCAATCCTTTCGTTCATCAATCGAACAGTATCTCTCCTCATCTGTGCCGTCCCTAGGTGCCATGTTCACTCGCTCCGCAGATGCGCCCCCGCCAACACCTATTGTCATGATCATATCGGAAACTCTGCTTTCCACCAACACAGCGGCAGCAGACAGCTTTACAGCCCACCGACTTCTCGGGCCCGAGATAACGAACCATCCTGGGACCACTGTGATCGAGTTCAACCCGATTGCACCAACCTTCTTGACCAAGGCGCTCGAGCTTGTAGTCGCCAAGGAGGCGCGCAAATCTGGGCGAAAAACCACTCCCGGTCCTCAAGTCATCAAAAAGCTCTCCGAAATTGGCGACGTCCGCAGTGCCATCTCGACCCTGGAATTCCTCTGCTTGAGAGGCGACGACAATGCAGACTGGGGCAACCGAGTGACATTCAAACCAGTGAAAAAAGGGGCAAAGGACAAGCCCATGACGAAGATGGAGGAAGAGTCCATGGCGCTCGTCTCCCAAAGAGAAAGTACGCTTGGTATATTCCACGCTGTGGGTAAGGTGGTGTACAACAAAAGGGAGGAATCCGCGGATAACTCCAAGCTTCCTCAGCCTCCTGCTTATTTCCCCGAATACCGCCGCCCGAAGGCATCCGAAATCGACGTTGATGCGTTAATGGACGAGCTCGGCACCGATATCCAGACCTTTACTGCCGCTCTGCATGAGAACTACGTCCTCTCCTGTAATACGGGAAGCGAGGAAGACACATTAGACTCGATCAACGGCTGCATTGACGCACTATCGGATGCCGACTTGCTCTCACCCGACCGCTTCAGCTTGGCCGGGAGTTCCCGACGAGCATATCAAAGCCTTGGAGCAGACAGCCTACGTCAGGATGGGATGAGCTTCCAAGCATCCGTCCGCGGCCTCCTATTCAACCTTCCCCATCCAGTCAAGCGATCAACTCTCCCACCGGGGGCCGCGAGAGGGAGTGGACCGAGCAACGCCAGAACCAACGCTGCCCTGATGTTCTACCCCACCTCGCTCAGGCTATGGCGTCTCCAGGAGGAGATCCAGGGTCTTCTCGACGTTTCCATCCGCCGGTTGCAAACGGACGTTGTAAATCGCGCAGAGGCGTCCGTACGGCTGCCAGCACGAGGTACCGTCGAGTCGTGGAGCAATCGACCCACCAGTCGCCTCGACGACGGTTCCAGAAACGGCAATCACAACGCAGGCGCCGACATCACGCAGCAAGACGGCGGAGCTGTCACAACGCCTCTCGGCAGCAGCGGATCTCTGAAACGCGAGATGCTGCTCGAGCGCCTGCCGTACTCGGCCATGATGCTCCGCCGCCAGGGCAACAAGAAGAAGACCTCAAACCTCGGCTCCGCCGCCGCGGACGCGGCGAGGCTGAGCGAGGTGGAGAAGATCACCAGTTTCAGCGGCGTTGGAATAAGCGCTGACGACGGCGTCGCCGATGCCGACGACGGCGTCGAGGACGTGCTTCGCGATGGCGAGGTGGCGGCACAAGGCCAAGAGTGGAGCACGGATCGACCGGCGGAGCAGGAGCCTCCATCATCAGCATCCAGACCCTCAATGCTGGGATCGACGAGGAGTAGTAGCATCAGGCTTGGTGGAGGCGCAATCGCAGGCGCCAGCGGCACGAGCACAGGACGACGAGGAGGAGCCGCGACGACGCTGCGTGACGATCACATCGGAGAAATTATGATTGGAGCAGGCGGTGAGCAAGGCCTGGCGAATCTGGTGCTGAGTGACGATGACATCGAAGATGATGAAGATTAGGCAGAAACAGCAAAGGGATTCTGAGGCAGAATTGAAGTGGAGATGGGGCCGTGGCGCGCAGGTACGGCAGGGCGGGCGGTTTCATTCGAAAGAAAGGCGCAGCCAATACGCGCCGGGTTCGGGCGCTCTGCGAGCTGGTTGGCCCGCTGTGTAAAAGTACCATGATAAAATCCTGCCCGTGTGACTGGCTGCTTCCCCCCCGGCTGGAAGATCACCGCCGTCCATGTGGTTGGCGCTCTCATGATTCACGTTCCTTGTCGCGCGCTTGTGTGTGTCTGGTGTTGGTGGACCCTTAGATCTGCATCGACACCAAATCTGGCCCGCAAGCGTGACGGGTGGCTGGGCGTGGGCACGTCTTTCCCCTTCCGCTCTGACTTCATGTTTCTGCTTTCCGTTAACCCCTCGTGTGGAAAGCAGGGAAACGTCACGCGCCTTGCCTGGATTAAGCAAGGGCTCGTGTCTCTCACTCCCACACACGACTGCCACTGTCATCACGGCTGCTCGTGCACGGGGTCGTCGCAGGCACGTCTGTCGCGGCTCGTACGCCACCCGCGCGGGATCCTGAGTAGTTAGCTGATGATAGATAGTACAGCCGCAGCTTTGTTCAGCTTGCTAACTGAATACATCATCACCCAGCGGATGATGCCGTCATAGATTGCCGCGGTCAATATACGGTCCTTGCACCGTGTGCTTTGACTTTTGATGGCTGACCGCCAGTGCGTCCAATCAAGGCAGAACGAAGCATGTGGGGGTATGAGGTTATTTTTGCCAGCAGGCCTGGCGGAAGCCAAAGGGCAGCTGTTCGTGCGTGACTGCTCCCGTTGGATGCAATGTTGGGGGTCCCTTGTTACACAAGGTCATCCGTCCACGAATACCTACACCACGTGCTTGCCGTACCACTTAGCTATCGCATTATGGCCATGGGTACACCCGCCACGCCACGGAACAGCTGCTCCCTACGAAATCGGTTGTTCACGGTCCGAGGCAAATTCCTCTACAGTCACAGGGATATCAATTCAGTTAGCTATTTCTCTTTCATGGGAGAGCGTTTGCGCTGGAGCTAGAATGCTCAGCACTGTCTTTTTTATAATACAACGTCCTCCCTACGTGATGTACCTCGTCCATATCGTGCCCGTGCAAAGCCTCGTCGCCGAGCTGGGATGAAAGCCAAAGCACCGCTAAGAGTCATCAATGACAACAATCTTGGTGCCAGGAATAAAAAAAAGGGGGAATATAAAAAGGCGGTCCAACCCCATCCGTCGATCCGTAGGAAACCGGCGCAATGCAGAGGAAGTGAAGGTGAAGTAGAAACCACAGTAGTGGTAAAAGGGGGTATAGGGAACGGCGCCAATCGCCCTTCTCTCTGTCCGGTGACGGAGTTTCCATCTATGAAAGTTCCATGTCCGTTGCTCCCCCGTGCCCGACGATATGTGCCAAATTCAAAAAGATTCGTGATGCACTGCCCCAGAGAGTGGAGGGACAAGTGCGTTCAAAATAGTAGAGAAGGGGTGTAACAGACCTCTGGGCCTGAGCACAATCTGAGGATAATCATCAACAGGCGAACACGATCGCCTCAGAAGGGAGAAAATAACACGCTTGCTTATCGTGACTCGTAACCCGAACCAACCGAAAACCTAAGGGGAGCTAAAAAGAAGTGCTGTGAAGGCTGAAAGACGTCAGATCTCACAATTTGCAGGCCGAACAGCCTCCGCCACACTCAAGAAAACACCTGGACAAGCGAATCCATGGTGAGCTCAAAGGCGCAGCGCGGTGCTACGTCGATCGTATTCAACCGTCGTCGTCGTCAATTTCGTCCTCGATATCTTCCTCGCTGTTCTCGTCACCGCTCGTGCTGGGCCGCTGCACGGGAAGATTACCGAGTTTTGTTTTTTTGATTGTTGGCGTCGACTGAGCGTTGGGACCAACTTTTCTCTTAGCCGAGCCAGCTGCGCCAGACTGTAGGGACTTTGCGGGCGTACCGGCGTTTTCCTTGTCAACTCCGTCGTCCGCTTCCCCACCATTCTCGCCGTGCTGCTTGGCCTTCTCCATAGCAGCAACCTCGTCGGCCGTTAGGAAGCGTCCTCCTGGTCCTCGCGGACGGCGCATGGCATGGTTGTGGCGCGATTCGTGCAGGTACGGCTTGCGACCCTTCGAAGTCAGGCGCAGAGCCTCTTCGAGCTTTTGACGCGCCATGCGCCTCTTCAGGATGCGGTGGAATTGCTTGGCGTTGACGTAGAGCGGTGATTCCTCAGCTGCGCCTGTGACGAGGTCCGGAGACGACTGGTGTTGCTGGACTGCAGGCGCCTGCGGGGGAATCTGCGGTGGTGCTGAGGGCCTGCTCACAGCTGGGTTCATCGCCTGCGGAGGTTGCTGGGGCATGGCAGGGCTGGTGATTTGCTGGCTCATGCGGCGCGGTAGCGTCTGCTGCATCTGAACCTGCGGTGGAATATTGGGCTGGCCGCTCATGTTGTTTGGGACCTGCGGCGGTGAGCGAGGACCTCGCGGGTCTGCTTTGACTTGAGCGCCTCCTCCTATCCTGGGCGAAGCACGCGGGTCCTGGCTCAGCTGGCCTTGCATGCCGCCGTCGCCCATCTGGTAAAATGTTTGGCCGGCCGCCGCTGCAGTTGCCATGGCGGCGGCTGCCTGGGTGGCCGAAATGCTGTACTGCATTCCGTAACCGCCGGCGGACGGATAGCCCATCGATTGCACCTGGTGGCCCGCAGCATTGTTCGTGCCTTGCTGCGAGTAGGGGTTCGTCTGCGAGGGTAGGAGGGGCGACGTCTGGTTGTGCTGCTGGTGCATCTGCGTCTGCTGGTTCGGCGAGGTTATGGTGCCCTGGGCTGCCGACTGCGAGGGCGTCGCATAGGCATTCTGCATGTGCGATTGGGCATGATTGTGGGGGTGGTGAGGCTGCTGATACTGCGCGTACTCCATCATGAGTGCGGTCGTGAGGAACTCAACGGCTCTGGGGTGGCAATCTTGCGGACGCGCGCGTCTTGAGGTCTACCGCGTCTCGGACGCGGCGCTAGCCTGTACTGCGGGTCGTCGAGCTGGTGACCGGGCCAAGTGACGGGCGGCGCAACGGGCGCGGCGCGGCGATTGGAGGGCGTGGTATTGCGCCTTCCGCAGAGAGTGGTGCCTGGAGGCTGGGATGGCGCGACGGGGATCGAGGCAGCGCAATTAGTGGCGAAGGAATGGTGCTGAAAGTGGTCAGCGCGTGGTCCTTCGGCCCAATCAAGCTCGGCACGGCGAAAAGCGCGGTTCACGTACCTGTTGCGGGCGTGATGGAGCCAAAGCGTCGGTGATCTTCGTCTTGCGCGCGGACCGCAGTTAGAGGATTTGAGAGAGCCTCGATGTCCCTTGTTGGGCGCTCGCTAGATATCGGGCGGTCTTGAAGTCGAGGGCAGCGCAGGCAAGCCTGAGTCACGTCACGGGCAGGTATGCGTTGTCAATTGGGTGGCCACGGTCAGGATGAGGCGGATCCCGGGGGATGCGCAGGCGCAGGCTGGACAGGGCCAAGCTGACGACAGGGCCTAAGCCGCGATCAGAGCACTCAACTGCGGCGGTGCGCTCTGGACCGGGGAGGACGGTCGACTGCTCGGGTGCCGTGTGGAGAGGGATTAAGCTCTGCCAAACGAGTAGCTAGCACGATGATGTTCTGTTAGCACGACGCGCGACGCAGATTGCGGGAGATCAATTGGGGGAGGATGCGAGGTGGGCGTGCGCTGGCCGGAGGTCGATTGGAGGTGATGCGTTGGCAATGCATGCAGCATAACCGTACCGTGCTAATCAGCTCAACCCGGGCGATCCACGTCGGCTGTCGCAGGCAATTTTTGGACCGCGCCGCTGCCAGGTGACGTTGCCGGCTTACACGCGCGCGCGCAGCAGCCGTGGCTGGTGGTGTCTGGAGCGAGGGCGACGAGGACGAGGTCGCGCGCGTCGCGGCCGTCAACAGCGCAGAGCAGTGCCGCGGAAGCGAGGCAGCCGAGGCCCCGGCGGCGCGCCAGCCGGTGGCAGGCAGCAGACGGCGACAGGACCAGCGCGGGCCGCGGCGCAGCGCACACAGCTGCGCGGAGCAGTGCAGTGCAGCGCAGCGCAGTGCTCGTCGACGGCGTCGGTGCGGCGGGATGGGGGGAGGTGCGAGACTGGGGCGGGTGCTGGCTGCGCAGGCCGGGGTGCTTGGGGCGGATGATAGGCGCAGCGAGTGGAGAGAGCGAGAAAACCAAGACGCAACCTACCAAGCTGTCGGGGACGGCGACGTCGGGTCACGAGATTTGATGGTGGTGAGGCGGCGGGCTCGTGGGCGGGCAGCTCGTCGGCGACGCGTGCACGCGTAGCTCAGGCTCCCGTGGTAGGCGGTGCGCGAGTAGTGTGTGGCTCAGGCGCGTGGTAGGCCAGCGGACGAGCACTGCTTCGCAGCAGCTGGGCCGGGCCTGATGGAACAGCGATAAATAGGACTGCGAGGCCGATTGGTGAAGCGCGGGCGAATGAACGAATGAAAAGGAAGAGGCGGCGAGCGAGCCTTTTCACTTGTGGAGCTGACACAAAAACTGCGCCAGGCGGCAGACGCCGGGGCCGCGCTGCTTGGGCCCTCATCAGTTCCGAGCAGCGCGCTGCCCGCCGGCATCGTCAGCACTGAGCCAGCGCTTCGGGATGCCCGCCCAAACGCGCTGCCTTCTGGCGCCCGCCTGCGCGAGCTCGTGCTGCGAGACTCGCAAGCCGCGAAGCTGCTGCCCTCGCCGCTGCTCGCCGCGCGCGATCGTCCAGCCTTGCCGCGGCGCACCCGTCGGTGTGCGCTACTGACGTGTCGCTGTTGCGCCGCGCCGGTTCAAGCTCTGCTCGTTCCCAGCCTGCCCGCCCGCTGCCCGCCGCCTCTTGCTAGCAGTCGTCAGCGGCGAGCGCTGCGCTGCCCACGCTTGCCACCGGTGGGTTCGCTGCAGGAACAGCGCGCGCTCGACGGCGGCTTCGCGGGTCCTGCGCGAGATTGCACGTTGGCGGGAAGCCGCTGTCGCCCGTTTTCGCGAACGTCACACAGCCGTCGTCCAGCGCATGCGAACCACGAGCGCGCCTCCACGCCATCGCCCCCCAATTGGCCGTCTCCCCCGCCCAGCCCGCGTTTCAGTCGCGCTGAGCCGTAGCGCCCGCGGCTCGATGCGCCGCTTCTGCTTCGCCAGGCTGCTGATGCTGCTGCTGCTGCTGCTGCTGGGCTGCTGCTGCTTGCCGGCGCCTCGTCCCCAGCCCTGCCACGCCGATCGCCAGCCCTGGGAAGCGCCCGGCCGCGGCGAGGATTTCACCACGCCCGCATTCAAGGAACATGTCCGACAAGCCCAATGCACGACAGCAGCGCCAGCGCAACCGTCGTCACGGCGCTTCCGCCCGCTGTGCCATGGTACCGGCCGGCGCCTGCACCGACTGCTACGCAATGAAACCCTGGTAGCCGGCACGTCATGTGACCGGCGCTCGCGACGCGCTGGGTGCCTGGTGCGAGGTCGGTTTGCCTAATATTGCAACCAAGTCCAGCCGGCCGAAGACGAGATCTGTCGTGCGCTCCATTGACTCCCTATCCTCGATGCTGCAATGCTAAGCGAGCCGGCCTGGTGAAGGCTGCGTGAGCGAGCGCTGCGTGCTGACGGCCCGCTGGGCGCATTGGCATGCACTCCCTGGTGGCACCTCGAACAGGAGGCCGGGAGCACCTCAAAAGCTGGCTGCCCGCTCCCGCCGCCGTCTCAGGATGGTCTGACCACACCTGCCCTTCATGCGTGCGGTATGGATAAAGTCAGCGCGCGAGAAGGATCGCTCGGAAGTCGCTTAAGTAGCCTCTGGAGTCTGGCTGCATGCCCGGCGATCGGTCGTCACCGCCGGCGTGGGCAGGGCATTAATAGCTCAGGTTACGTCGAGGGTGCGAGGGCAGCCGGGAGCAGCGCCGTCAGCCACGCAAGCGCAAGCGAGACGGCCGCCGGGCGAACGCGCATCTACGTAGATGGCGGGCCGCGGACACGGCGGATGGCGGCGTGAAGTTAATGGAACTCCTCATCTGTCGTCCCCACGACAAAAAAGTCCCGCGCTGCTCCACCCACCGGGATCTGCTACCCCTCACGCGGCCGCCTTTCTAGAAGCCGGCCACGCCTCGTTCTCACGGGTGAATCTGTGGCACACGTTGATCCGGATGAATGAGGTCAGCACATGCTGGACGCTGCTCCGTATATCCGGACCACCAGCCTAGCCCGCGCGGGCAAACCCGCTGCGCCGTCTCACGCCCCTGGGCCGCTCTCAAACAAACAATCCAGCCCAGCATTACACGTACGCACGCCTTCCCACGTCGTCCAAGTGTTGCATCGGAGCAGCAGCTTCCATGACGTGCAGGTGACACGCGCCGCCGCCCAACGACACAGCCCCCGTCAATGTAACTCTAACCAGCCTGCCCGACGTAAATTGTGTTTGAATTTGGCTCGCAGTCACATGATAGTGATAGCACTATCTACCGGTGCTGTCGTGCGACCTTCGGGAGGTTGTAAGGCGGGCGTGGTTACGAAACGGGCCGTGGCTTTCCAAGCATTTTCTGGTCTGCTTTTCCGGCATCCAGCCAATCATCAAAATGCCGTCTGTTGGGGTAAGACCGCGTCAACGCATGCCGTGATTACACCTGCCATCATCCTGCGGGGAAATGAGTAAGCAGTCTCAGGTTGGTTCCGGCCAGCCTGCGTGAACCGGACAGGGACGGGGATCTGGAGCAACCCTCGCGGAACAAATATTCGCCGACAGAAAGTTGCGATTGCGGGTGACCTAACCACTCTCCGACGGAGATCCTCGAGGCCCATTGGGAGCTTTGTCGAAGGCATTGCATTGCATCCAACAACCCTCTTCCGCCCCGAAGCCCGCCCCAACCATGATCTGCCCGCGCTGCCTCCTCCGCACCGGCTCGCGGGGCCTCCGCTCCGCCGCCGCCGCCAATCGCGCCTTCACCACCACGCGCGCCGCATACGCAAAAGCGCCCAGCACCGACGCCGCGCGGTCCGCCTCGCCCGCGCCGCCCGCGACGTCGACCTCGGCCGCGCAGCCGCTGAGCACCCCATTGACGCCTTCTCCCGACGCCGCCGGCGTCGCGAAGCCCGGCAAGCCTTCCTCCGCGCCCGTCCTGGTGCAGAGCTCCGTGCCGGCCGGCACGCCGCTCAAGGGCCTGAACTTCCTCAAGAACAAGACCGACCCGGTCGCCATGGAGGATTCGGAATACCCGGCGTGGCTGTGGACGACGTTGCAGCGCGAGGGCAAGAGCGAAGACGCCGACGAGGGTGACTTGTTCTGTGAGTTTCAACTTTATCACTTTTATTTTTTTTATTTGTTCGGCTTGCTGATTACAACCCTTCTTCAAAACAGCGAAATCCAAGAAGCAGCGCCGTCTAGCCGCGAAGCGCCTCCGCAAGCAAGCCATGTTGAACCCCGACCTGCTAGCACCAAAGATCCCCGTCTACGAGCAGAGCATCGACTTGCCCGCAGGAGACGGCACCGCCAAGGGCAGCCTGGAGGCGGACAAGGCGAGAGAAGACCTCACCAAGGCCATGCGGGAGCAGAGGAGAAAGGCCATCAAGGAGGCCAACTTCCTCAAGGCCATGGGTTAAAAAAAAAAAGCGCGGAGTGTATGCGGCGCAATTGGGTATATCGGACGTTTATGTCTACATATGTGTACATCACTAGAAAGTCAGCGACCGCACAGTGGAGCATCAAAGGCGCAAAGGCGCTGCTATGTATCTCTAATTTATGTTCTCAACAATCAGTCATATGCATTAGCTTCCTGGCAAACTCCCGGAAGGCCACTGGATCGGTTGCCTCGATATCTTTGCCCAGCTTCAGCGCAGGTACAATCCTGCCTCAGGCTTTACACCCATCCAAACACTGTTCTCCAGATTGCTACTAATCTGGACTAAACGCCTCCCAAAAATTATTACCGAATGTCTTTTGATCCCCCGATCCCCCAGTGACCCAAGTTCCGAAGTGAAACAGAAGAAAAGCCAACTCAGGCTGCAAGAACGTCTCGAAGCATGCTGAGGAACGTCGGATGGAGCTTCCTGAGCTCGGTGATTGGCGGCTTTTGTGGTTCGCCAGCGGTGCTCTTCAGCTGGTCTCTCTTCCTGCGTCGGCGATTGCGCTCGGCAACGATCGGATCCGAGTCGTCGTCGGATTCTTCGATTGAATCCGGATCGTCGTCATCGTCCTCGATATTGAGATCCACAAGGTCGTCCTATAATCGAAATTACAGCGTTAGCCGAATCAGGTTCGCTTGCTTCCCGAATTTCATTGGCCGCGTGACCAAGGTTGCGGGTACTTACGGCATGGAGACCGAAATCGCTGCTCGTGAATCCTCCAATGCCCATGCCGACCATCTCTCCGCCATCGTCACCTCCTTGAGCCATCTTTTGCCTCGTCTTGTCCGAATGCCACTTCTTGCGAGCTGTCTGCCACTTGATCAAAGAATTGATCTCTCGAACAGCCGTTCGCTGGTCGATCATCCCTGAATCCAGACCAAGTTTGAACAACCCATTCATGTCGAGTTTTCCGCCTCCAGGGGGACCCTTTCTCAGGAACTCTAGAATGCCTTCGATCCAGCCCATGAGCTGGTCGAATAGCCCATTGTCGTGGATATGGACCTCGTGAATGAACTTGTAGAGGTTATCTTCATGTCTAGCGCAAAGGTCGATGAATGCTTGCACAGTTTGGTTGGGATCGGCGGAGATGTCAGCGCGCTGGGCTGCTTCAACTGTGCGGATGATGTCATCCACGAAGACAGCGAAATCCGTGATACTGTTGTAGACATTCGCAGACTTGTACACCCGAACAAGAGGTTCGTAGAAGATAGTGAACAGATCACGGAACAGTTGTAGGGTAGTTGGCTATCACGCTGTTAGCATCACATTAAGTACGCCTCATTCGGTAAGAATCTACCTCTTCGATGATCTCAAGCATCATCTTCTTGTCTCTCTGTCGCAGACTGAGCTTCAAGAGCTGTTTGAGATGTGCGAAAAGCTCCGCTCCTGAGCGCATTTCCGCGTCAACCTAAATAATAAAGTCAGCCATCTTCTGTCATCCTGCATGGTTTCCTTTTCCTAGTTTAGGGCGTGGGCTCTTACATTTTCTACCGCATTGTTCCAAGCCACGTATGCGTTGAACACGGTGCCAATTTGTTCCTCAGAAAGCTCCGGTTCGAAGAAATCCGATCGAAGAACGGCCACGAGTATGTCAACCTGCTCGGACTCTGCCTGTTGGCGAATGATGCCCTTGACCGCTTCATCAGAGTCCGTATAGGCCTTGATCTTGTCGCAAAGGACTGGGTCTTTGATCTTAGAGGAACTCAAGGTATCAATCGTCTTTTGCACAGCGTTGATTCCATCGTTAATTGCCATGCCAAAGATGCGCTGCAGAAGTGACCGGGATCCGAATGGTTGTGCTAAGAATAGATCTAACACTCCGCTCATAACAGCAGCGGGATTGGCGATGCGAATGACATTCTTCATGACGGTATAAGGGACCATTGAGTGGATTCTCCTAAGTTGAGCAAACAAGTCAGGGGAATTGTCCTCGGCGAGGAAAAGATGGTAGATTGTAGCAGCCACCCTAAACGTTGTTAGTAACGGAATACCTGCGGAGAAGAACACAGTACGTACTCTATCCTGCACCACTCGGCGAATTTCTGGTACTCAGGCTTGAGGTCTGCGATTTTGTTCTTCACGCGAATCTCTTGGAACAGATGCGACAAGCCGTCTACAGCCGACTGTTAGCGTGAATGGACGACCGAAATGAGTCGGTATACCTACTTGCTTCGACAATCTCCCTCCTGAACTTCTCCATATGAACGTCGAGCTCTGCAGCCCTCTGACGAGCGATTTCGTAGAACTTCCTCTGCTCCTCTATACGCTTTTCGTCCATCTCTTTGCGCCGCTCAATGTCGTCCATCTCTTCCTCGTTCAATGAGACGACATTTCCGGTAAGGAATTCGGACATAGAATTCGAGTTGGCAATCGTTTCGTTCTTTAGGAAGGTGCGAAGGAATGCTCTGAGCGACACACGCTGCTCCTCTCTGTAAAGGACGTGACGCTGCTGGAGACCGAAGCCTTCGCCCGAGGCTCTACGCGAAGGTGAACTTGAAAGAGACGATTTGGAGGCGTTGCGTCTGTGGCCACTTCCCGGTAGAGGAAGGTAGCTGCGCAGTCCGCCGCCTCCTCCGCTCCCATTGTCTGATGCACTATCACCGCCGTAATTTTGGACATCTTGGGTAGACACGGAAGAGAGTGAATCTGAATCCTCATCGTCGTCGGCGCCGGCGCTGAGGTATGAATTCTTCTTGTTTCGTCTAGGAAGCGGAGGAAGAACCTTGCCTGGGAGCTCGAGCCTGATTCTCTTGTGAAGATCAACAAAATCGGACCATTTCCGCCCCACGTAGATCTCGGGTTGGTCATGCCGTTGGACGCGCAAGATGTATTCCTGGAATGAATCGTCAGCAACGCGTAATTTGGCCAGAAATGCGAGTTGCACTTACGGCATGAGTATGGTAGCGAACGTGCCGCTTGACGGAAATGGTGCGCACTCCTGCAACATTGACATCCCAACCATTGATGGGATGACCTTGGGGCTTGTTGACCACCAGTCCGTTTTCGTTTGCACCTCTGTCCACTACCTCCATTTCGGAGAAGCGTATTCTCTCCTCATAACCAGACGCAGTGGGTATGCCCGAGACCATCATGAGCTCCACAAGCTTCTCAGCCTTCACGGCAAGCTTCCTACGCTTGGTCTCCTCCAGCCGATCCTCAGAACCAGAAATGTGCTTGTTCGCAAAAGACTCAAGAAACTGCGCATTGACGTCAGCCTCGACGAGCGCCGACATGGATTCTCCAAACTAACCACTTGTAACTTGTCCTGCCAGAACTCCTTCTCCCTGGCCTGGTCAAGGAAGGGGAAATTGCGAACATGGTGCACGAATATGTATCGTAGTAGCGGAAGCTCCGAGTCTCGGGGAGAGACCTCGCCGGCGTCAGATCTGAAGGGGGCGCCGAATCTTTGGAGGGCGGTTGGCGACGACAGCTCAGTGATCTCGAATTTAGTTTGTTGGGAAATAAGCTCGCGTTTCAGATCTGCAGCGAAGTTAGCACAACGGCGCGACATTGCACAGTGCGGGCGCTTACAATGCTCTTGCTTGCCGGTGAGGATTGACCCAGGAGGGGGCACCGAATTGATCGATAGCTTGGACATGTAGGATGCACCCGACCTCGCAAGCGCAAGGCGCTCCATTTGAGGAGATTCCTCCTGCTCCTCTGGCGCCTCGAAGAACTCATCGTTGGTGGTGTCGACCGTGTCGGCACGAACGGGTTTGGGGAATTCGTCAGCGGGGGAGCTGGCCTCAATCCTTGGGGGCCCGTTGGCGGGGTTCGCAGGCGATGTCTGTTCAACCATAGTGGGATAGCAGGAAGCAGAATGGAGGGTGGGAACGGCGGGCTTCCTGATATTTTAAGAACAGCCCTGCCGCAGGGACTACGGCTGCGGCTCGTGTCGTAGGCTCAAGGGCAACGCAGCGATCTGTGGGTCGGAGGCTGCTGCGGACAACAACAAAGAGTGCAGCGCGAACGAGCGGGCGCGACGAGTCAGCACGGGTCGGCGGCCAGAGGCGCTGTCGGGGAGGGGACAAGGGCGCGAAGAGAGGGCGAGGTGGAGAGGAATGAGCGGTCCGCGGACTGCGAGAGAGAGCAGGAGCAGGTCTGGGCGGGTGTTTGCGATGACGCGGGTCACCGGCACAGAGCCCGAGCGCCCCTGCGGCTGGGCGTGCAGCCTGAGGCTGTGTGGCCTACTAATTGAGTACGCAAGCTCCAAGCCGCTTTTGCCCACCCGCTCCTAGGCCCAGGCTGCCCAGGTTCGTTGGCAGCGTCGCGACGCAGTCCTGGCGCGTTCAACAACCAGGGCTTGGTCGTCACGCGCAGCGGGACGTCAGCGCCGAGCCACAGTCCACCTGCTCAAGCCCAAGCGGCGATCCCCACAACCGCAAAGCTTGGCACGACCAGCAGGCACCTCTTGCTACTCAAATTTGCATTCGCATTATGCTACCAGAGCCGGCCTCCCTTTTGCCCACCGATAACCTAAGTGAGAACTAGTCAAATCCACTGAATAATGAACCGTGTCGCCGCTGACGCCCGAAATCGCCGCCCCGAGTGCCTGACGCCTCTAGGTCCGCAAGCCTCGAACCGAGCGCCAAGCCCCTAGTAGTTGAGCTCGCCGACGCTGCCACCTGCTGCATCCAAATCCTCATAGCTCTTGAGGCTCCTTCCCTGCACCGCCTCGCGCGGGCCTACCGCTCCTCCATCGGTATACCGAGTCCCTGCCCCAGCCCGTCCGTTGCCTCGCGGCGGCGTCAGCCGGCCAGATCCACCGTTCCACCGCATGTTGCGCGCGTCCTTCTGCTGTCGATCGTACGGGCCCGCTGGCCGACTGCCGTACCGAGACCCCGCGTTTCCCCGCCGCATCGGGCCGGCCGCGTGCCGGTCGTCGTCGCCAAATGCTCCGTAGCCATTGGCCATGCCCTGTTGTCCAAACAACGCCGAGAATGCTGCTTGGTTCGGCGCCATGCCAGGGAAGCCAAACGGCATGCTCGCCAAGTTGAACCCGCGAGGCGTCCCCGTCGGCACGTTGTTGTGCAGAGGGAAGTGTCCGTTGCTGTTTGCATCGCTGCGAGAGGGGGCAATGTGCGCAGGGTCCAGCACATAGCGGTTGACCATTTCGACCTATCATTTCGTTAGCGGCAGGGCATCCCTGTTTCAGCGCTAGGGCGGACTAACCTCAGACTGCACTTTTTCGTAGAATTCGGGATGTCTCTTTTCCACGTGCTTTCTCCAGAACGGCTGGCCCTTGAAGAGCTTTGTGCACTCGGGGACCTTGCAGCGGAACTTGGCCTCGTCCTCCTGCTTGACGTACTTGATGAGTTCGTCTTCCATCGCCTCTTCCACCGGCTTACCGCCTAGTTTCTTTAGATCCACGTTCTCGGGTTCGAGGATTTGCAGAAGCTTGTCCTCATACGTCTTAACCCAGTTGAACGCTCTCTGAAGCTGCTGTTGGTTCTTGCCGCTAGTCTTGAACGTCTTCTTCTCCTGACTCGGTGATCCTGCTGATTCTTCCTCCGTGGCCGACTCCTGCTTCTTAAGCGGGAATGCCTGGCCCGCGGCACTGGCCTTAGCGACCGTCTTGGCAGCAGTGGTGAGGCTAGACCGGGGGCGGCGCAGGTGTCCACCGGGACACTTGCGAGTGAGCTCATGTACTGAATCACTCTCAAAGACGCAGAAGAAGCAGAAACTGAAAACACGACGGAGGTATTCCACCAGGAGATCAAGCTTCTTTTTCTTGACAAGCAGCTCCTCGTCATCAACTTCCTCGTCGTACGCTCCTTCTTCCTCATCATCCATGTTGACATCCTCTCCCTCCTCGATCTCCTCATCTTCTTCCTTCTTTTCCTTCTTTCCACTGGGTGCGGTAACCGGGGGTTGCAGAGCGCCTTGGCTCAAGAGCATCTCAACCCTCTCCTCGATCTTACTCAAGCTGTTGTTCTCAGAACCCAGCTCCTCGTCCAGCTTAGACACCAGGCGCATGGCAAGTTGAAGATCGCGCTCAATGCGTTCAGGAGCAGAAAAGAGATCCCACAACGCTTTCTTCCGCGGTGCAGCAGGAGGTTCGTGAATTCCGACGTGACACGTGAAGTCGCCGCGAACCTCATCCTGAATTGTCTTTCCGTTGATCTCGGCAAGCGCCTTCTCAGCAGTTGAAACACTTGGTGCATCAGTCTCGGACCGTGCCATGTCGACGTCTTCGCCTTCCTCCTCACGCCCATCACCACGCTCATCTTTTGGCGCTTGTTCCGCACCAGGGTTGAGGATGACCCAGCCGATACGGTGGCACTTCTTGAGCGGATTTGGGTCACTTAGACTAAGCCATTTGAAGCCGCCCTCACCTTCACCGAGGTGCTCCTTGCAGAAAGCCTCCATCTTCACCCTGCTCACAGTCGGAGCGATAGTCTTGATGAGGAGCGTAGGCTGAAGAGCAGCCTCGTCTCGTAGATCTCCGCCCTTGGAAGGGAGGAGATCTCCGACGCCCAGCACTTCGTTCGCTGCGGTAGTTTCTCCCTCCTCTTTTTCTACGACGCCACCTGCGCCGTTGCTTTCGCTCTTGTAGATGCCTTCCAGGGTAAACTCGTCAAAAAGACCGGATTCCAAATCTTGTTCCCACTGGTTGTAGATGTCACGGCGGAACTCGCTGAGATGTTGGCGGAAGATGTCTCTCGCCTCGGGGTCGTAGCGTTCTTTGAACCATTCTTCACCCTTGTGTTGTTGAACGAAGGTCCGAGCCATCTGCACCTGAAGCTTCTCCTTGTAGGCGTCGTATGCTGCCTGTATTTTCTCGCGCTCTTGGCCACGCTCTTCCCGGGCCTCACGTTCACCCTTGAGACGCTCGGGGCGACGGCCACCGTTGGCCTGACGCTCTTTTTCTTCCTTCACGAGCTGCTCCATCCTCCACCATTCGGCGAACCAGTTGAAGCCGACCTGGTAGTCGAGTGTCAAGGGATTCGGCAGAGGGTTGGTCATGAGAATTGGAGTAGGGTCTTGGCCAGGGACGTATCGATCGATTCCCGGTTGCACGGGCGGAGGCGACGAGCGTCGGCGGTGTACATCATCGCGGCCACGGTAGTAATCATCTCTGCCTGAGCGATCGGGCTGGTAACGGTCGATAACCTTCGGAGAGCGAGAGCGTTCACGGGCTGGGCGTCCGCGTCTTTCTGAGGCACCTGTACGAAGCAGAATGAGCGAAGAGTTCAAGAGCTAGATGCCGGGTGCACGTACCAGGCGATCTGCGACGATAAGAGTCGGTGGCAGGGCGCTCGTCACGACTGTGGCATGTGGTCAGCGATTGCACGGGAATGGGGAGAGCAAAAACTAATAGAGAGCATTGACAACTGACGCCGATGGGAGAGGGAGTCCAGCATCCGGTTCCATGGCGACGTACCCGTGAGTGTCCATGGTGACAAGTCGCAAGGCTGGGCTGGAGCTGAATGTTCGCGGAGGACCGAGAGGGAGTGGGGTTCAAATCGTCAGCGGGACCGGTCAGCCAAACGCATCCATCAGGAGGCGGCGTTTGGTTGTGGGACCAGAGCAATCGTCGGAGCTGTTTGCCATCATGGGCCCGGGTTAGAGAAGCACGTCTAGTTTTGGGTCAAGGAAAGACAAGACAAGAGGGGGTTCGGAAGTTGATGGACAATAGGCGCGGGCGCGTGGCGGCGCGGCAACAAAGATGGATTGGATGGGAGGAAGGAATGAAGAAGGCGACGTGGGCGGAGGCGGAGAGACGACGCGGGCAAGGGAGAAGCGGAGAAGAAGGCAAAGGAAACCAACAATTCTCGACAGCGGAGGGCGCCGGTTGAAGGGTGAAGATGGCGACACTCACGGATGGCAGCTCACGCGGCAGGCGGAGCAGCTGCTGGGGTGAGGAAGAGTGGAGAGGGTGACGGGGCGTGAAGGAGAGAGAGGTCTCGCGCGCGACGATCGGGGTCGTACCGGCCGGGGAACGGGCAGCTGGCAACCGGCGGCTGCGGCTGCGCTGCGCCCGCTGGCTTGGCGCGCTCCCCCGTGCGACAGTGCGCTTGCGCCGGCCGTAGCAGCACCAGGGCAGTCCCGGCGCCATGCTCAAACAAGCAATCATTTATTGGCCCGCCGCAAACACTCACGTCACCACCATCCCTCTGCCATCCTCACCTCCAAAATGACCACCTTCGTCCCTGCTCTGACACTGCCCGCGGCCGTCTTTGAGCGGCCCGCTGCCGCCATTCTGCTGCCCGTTGTCGCCGGCGCCGGCATTGGCTACCTCACGCGCCGTATGTCGCGCATCCGCTGCGCAAGCCGTCGCCAGCCGCTAATCTTTCTCCAGCTCAGACGGACAGCACGTATGACAAACTGAGGCGGCCGAAAGGTCGTCCGCCGGCCTGGGTCTTCGGCCCCGTCTGGACGCTGCTCTATGCTGGCATGGGCTATGCCTCATATCGTGCCTGGACCGCTGGCCTGACGTCGGTTGATCCCATCAAGGCTGATCTGGCCAAGGTAGCCTCTTCATGCCTTGCTGCCTCAGACCAATGCTTTACTGACTCAAATTCAGCAAGGTGCAACTCTCTATACCGTGCAGCTTGGCCTGAACCTGATCTGGATGCCTCTCTTCTTTGGCTTTGGCCGTCCTCTTGCCGCCACTGTCGACATTGTTGCTTTGACCGGCACTGTCGGCTACCTCGCTTACACTTGGAGCGGGGTTGACGAGACGAGCGCCTGGATCATGGCTCCTTACCTTGCATGGCTGAGCTTTGCCAGCTACCTGAGCGTGAGCCTCTGCCGGTGTTGAATGCCGCCGTGTATATCCTGCTAACTGTGCCTGTAGGCTGGCTTCGGTTACCTCAACAACTGGTCCTTCAAGGACCTCGACAAGGCTGACAAGTCAGAGTAGTTCCAGTCAACATCAGGATCATGCGTCGGTATGCCCACTCGAATGTGCTCACGCGAGAGCACGCAGCCTGTCGTATCAACTTCTCACTACAACCGCAAGATTTAAGCCAGTATCGTATCTATTATAAACTAAGTCATTAATTTTCGAAGTTCAACCAACCGTTGCCTGCTTGCAATTTTTTTTCCACTTCCGAGACCTGTCTCCAAACGCCGGAAAAAGACACTAGTCAATCTATTTTCGAATATGATCGGTCACTGCCATACACGGGAGTGGCAGCCTTTCTTAATACTTTTCACCATCTTGGGCAGTCGGGGTGTCACAATCGGGTTGTGAAGCCTTGCCTTTCTGGAAGTAACCTGCGCCAGCAAGTGCGGCTAGGGTGTTGAAGAATGCAGCTCCGAGAAGGCAGCTTCCTGCGAAAATCTGCATTCCCTGGTAGCTTCCGTGGTTGTACTCGATCAAGGATCCGGCGAGCGGGCTCCCCGTCAGGCCGGCAATGCTGCAGATGCTCATGACCATACCCACCCTGACGCCCATCTTTTTTAGGTTGGTGGTAAGGCCTGACAATGCCGCGCCGAAAAGCCCCTGCAGTCCGGCGCCGAAGAAACCATAGAAGGCGGCCCAGATCATAAGGCCTTTCAGACTGTCGACTGCGGTCCAGCAGAGCATGACGGTGCCTGCGATGGCTGTCAAGAAGATGAAGGTATTAAGTGATCCGAAGAAGCGATCAGCGAAGAGAGCAGGTAGAATGCGACCAGCTACCGAGATGCCATTCATGAGATACAGCAGTGTCAAGGACTTCGAGGAAGGGACGTGGATGATGTTATGCGCAAAAGAGTTCACCTGTGCAGTTCGTTAAAGGTATGCTCTCAGCCACACGCTTTCTTGATGACTTACGTAGAAGAAAGCAAGGTAGACACTCCATGACATGAGGAATGCGCCGACGGTGAAGAGCGAGTAAGCTGCGAAGCTGTCAGCAGGGCGAATGGCTCGAGGCTTGGTCGCACTCACAAGGCTCTTTAAAGGACTCAAGGTCCAAGAACGGGCCGGATTCTCTCGGATTGATCCTGGTTCGCGCAAGAGAAAGCACGATGCAAAACAGAGCCACAACAATGAAGCCCATGACCCTCACAGTCCAACCGAAGCCGAGATGCGGCATGAGCTGCTGGAAAATCACCGGGAAAATAACTCCGCCTGTGCTGGAGCCGGCAAGAGTGAAGGCGATGCCGACAGCGCGGCGTTTCACAAAGTAAGTGGCGATCAAACTTATGGTAGGACACCAGATGAGGCCCATGCCCAAGCCTCCACACACGCCTTGTGCCAGGAAGACCTGCCAGAAGCGATTACAGAGGGAAGTCATCATGATGGCAAGCACCTCGAGTATCATGCCGCAGAGGACGGTGGGGCGGTAGTAGCCGGCGTCGAAGAGGCGGCCGGAGAAGCCAGCCATCAAGTTGATCATGAAGATCTGGATCGAGACGACCCACGACACAGTCGAAGCGGGCAAGTTGTATGTGGAGACGTAATAGGCCTGGAACAAGCCCCACGAGTTCAAGTAGCCCCAAGTGCAAAAGAGAGTGAGGTGTCCAGCAAGTACCTTTGATCGTTAGTTTTTACAGCGAGACGCGGCAAGTTGCTAAACTAGAAGAACTCTGCTCAGTCACAGCTCGACCAAACATACCTGCAGCCAGGCCTTCAGACCTCCGTCTGGCGGTGGCTCTTCTCGGAAGGTGGAGGGGGTGATGAAGCGCTGCAGCACATTTGCCGGCCGCGAAGAGGTACGCTGCAAATCTACAGTCTGGTGTGTCTTAACTGTGCGAATGGGCTCGATGGTGCAATCATTGTCCTCGCCCTTCTCGGAACTGGACCGAGTGGGCTCGGGAGTAGTGGAGACGGGGGCGATATCCATGGCCAAAAGAGTGCTATCAAGCTAGAGGTGGTCGATAGGGCCTAAAAAGGCAGCAAATTCGAAGCGAGCGGGTTGGAGCGGGGCGAGAATGCGGAGACCAAGCGGCTTTTTAAAAAGGAGAGTGAAGTTTGGATTGCAGACCGGTGGGTGGGGACTGATAGCAAGTGAGCCACTTGGCTGGGTGGGCGACATCGGCTTGGGTTGCCGATGCAAATCGGAAAATCGGCCTTTGGACAAGCTTCGATGTGCATGATAGCGTACGGCACACAGCTTTTCATACGCTCATAGTGGCCCAGAGATGCACCGTCGCTGCGCTCCCGGCATATGACTCACCCGGTTCGTAGTAATACGCACCGAGACGGCTACGGACACGTCGATAAGCGACCCGTGTTCGTGCTGTTTGATCTGCGTATAGTTTGGCGCTCACTGCACCCGGGCCGTGTCCTGCCGTGCATTGGGCTGCTTCACCGTGATCGGTGCGTGATTTATTCGTGGCCAGTCATGGAATTGTGGTTGCAAATACGCGATTAGCCGGTCAAGAAGGTGTACCATCGGTAAACGAGAGAGAAAAAAGCTCGGTGCCTTCATACCACGGGTGGCCAACGTCGGACCATTTTTTTTTTGGGCCGCACCACCCAGTCACCTCACTTCTCTACTTTTCATCTCAAATTTTTCTTCTCGGAGTAAGACCGGCTTTTTCACATCATTGTCCACTAACCCTTCACACCACGGCTGATTCTACACCTCGCTGCATAATGCAGGAAATGTATGGATATAGTTGAGAATACAAAGCTAACGTCCTGGACAGGGCCATTCGCCCACCCTGTCATTTTTCGGGGTTCTCCTTAGCTCGCTTACATAAAAAAAAAACACTTTGAAAGGAACGGAGAATGAGAAGGTAGGCAGTTAAGCCGTCCATGACGCCAGTTTATAGAACGTTGAAGGTAATAGACCGGGCAGAGCTTAATCTGAAGGAAACTAGATTACTACTAGGAAGTTATTAGCTGAGCTAACATCACTAATTGCTTTTCCGAAACTTTAGCAGCTCTATATTGACTCGAGCCTGATTATACTTTAGGGACGTCCAAGCGCCTTCTTTTCTTTTTTTTTTTTTTGCGAACGCCGGCAAACAGCTTGGATGACCTATACCTAGGACTTGGCAGAAGGGACCTGGTCAAGCAAGTCCCCAAGACTACCAAGCATTGGGTCGGTCGTGGAGGTGGGGATCCACCATTGCAGTTGCCACGGGTTGATCTGCGGGATCATGCATGCCCAGGTAACCAAGGAACCCTCGGCACGGTGGCCAAGTCTCCTCGACGCGATTACGCGAGCCCTCGAGACGGTGGCCGACAGCACGCTCACAATTCTTGCAGGTAGGCACGTCAGCGGCTCGTACTGCTGCTTTTTGGGCTTGCAGCGGGCTCAGGTGGCGATTTCTGAGGGCCAGACGTTCAACTATTACGAAGCTCTGGGCAAAGTGGAGAGAAGAAAGATGAGAAACATGGCGCGTCCGGGATTGTTGCTCCACCACCCCTGCATCCAGGCACACCGTCTCAGCCTGTTTCATTCTGCCGCGCTACTAATCCAAACTGCCGGGAGACAGCTGTGTTAAAACGTCAATTGCCGTCGGTTTCCGGTCACAGTCAAGCTTATTACTTATAAGCAGTCTAGACATGCAGCGCTTCAAATCACTAGTCCGTGCCATCATCTCTCGATTCCAAGCCATTGCACAAGAACCTCTTTTCCAAAAGCAGACCAAAAATCATGCTCAAGTCAACTTCATCGTAAAGCATGAAATAGTAAGACATATCTTTCCGTTGTTGCATTCCAAATTCCGAGCAGTCTGCATGTTCATTGTCTCAACTACTCGAAAATAGGCTACCGGATGAAACCACCTAGTCCTCAGCGTGAGTTTGCAGGTGAAGCTTGCCGAGAATGTTGGCGCGGGCCCAGTAGCTGCGGTAGACCTTGCCCCACACGAAGACGACGGGGGTGGTGAGGATGATGATGGTGGTGATGAGCGACAGGACGTAAAAGACCTGGCCCACGCCGGCCGACTCGGTCCAGTCGTTGACGAAGTAGCTGAAGCTGTAGAAGACGAAGGCCTTGAAGGCGGCGCTCAGCACGAAGATCTCGGAGGCCATCTCGCGGTAGGCGTCAACGCCGTAGGCGGCCGTGGACGTGGCGACGCAGATGACGCCGATGACGTCGACGCCGTGCACGCTGGCCGTGGCCCAGAAGCTGACGCCGTTCTGGGCGAGGTAGCCGAACAGCAGCGCGCCCAGCGGCATGAGGAAGCCGCCGACCATGCTCAGCAGCCGGTACTCGGGCTCGTAGACGCCGCCGTTCCTGCGGCACGCCCACCGCACCAGCGGGTCGCCGATGGCCGCCATGACGACCGCCGACAGCAGCCCGCCGACGAACGGGCCCATCGACAGGTAGCCCACGCCCGTGGGGCTGAGCAGGTACGGCGGCGCCGAGAAGACCTGCGGCAGGATGATCGACTGCACCACCACCAGCGCCACCGCCCCGCCGCTGACCATGACCGACCACAGCACCGGCAGGTTGATGCAGATGGCGAACGGCATCACCAGCAGCTGGAAGAAGTTGTCGTCCGAGTACGTGCCCGTGAAGACGGCCAGCTGCTGCCAGTACGTCTTCTTCTGCGGCACCAGCGTCGACCCCGTCTCGATCGACCGGATGCTGCCGCCGTCTTTGGTGGTGATGATCTCGGTGTCGCCGCCGAAGCCCGTCCCGCGGTTGTACTGCGTCTCGGGGACGAAGAAGAACAACAGCACCGTCTCGATGCCCGTGAACGGAATCTGCCATCGTCAGCCCCGCCACTTCGCCAATTTCGACTGCATCTACTCACCAGCAGGTAGAAAAGGTACTCCCAGCCAAGGTTCGCCGTGATCGGTCCCGCAACCACCGCCGTGAAGTTCGAAGTCGCGCCCAGGAGGAACTGCATGAGCGCCATGTAGAAGCCGCGCTCGTGCACGAAGTAGATGTCTCCGATCATCGAGATGCCAACGCTTTCGAACGCCGCGATGCTTCCACCTTGGATGATCCGGCTGACTATCAACCCATCGAAACTGGTCCACAGAGCGCCGGATATGGAGCCGACAAGTCCGAACAGCGCCGAAATCAGCATCACCGGCCGTTTGCCCCATTTCCGCGAGCAGGCCGACACGAGCGGGAGCGAGCATCCCGCAACAAGGGACTGGTATCCCGTTGCGAGAGACACGTCCTTTAGTGGACGCTTGAACTCTTCAGCAATAACTACCAGCCCGGGAGCAAGCATTGGGGCTGTGGCGTGTTAGCGCTAGGATGCGCCGGAAAGCTTCTGCACTCTTACCAATGACAGCAGAGAAAATAATTGTTCCAAAGGATACAACCGAAGTTATGGTCAGCTTCTTCGCCGGCGAGAAGTTGAGCGGGTCGTTTGGATCATCCGATCTGTCTTCATGTTCAGCAAATTTTCTCTTCGCACGTCTTCGAATATATACTTACGGCTGCGGCACAAGAACCGTGTTTGCGTGCTTGCCAGTGCCATACTTGAGTGCTGCGTCCTTCTCCGGCGAGAGGTCCTTTCCGCTGCTGTTGTCAAGAAACGCCGTTCCGGGCACCTCCAGTTGCCCAAGATGGCGGTCCTCCAGAATGTTCAGAAACCCCATTTTTGTTTTTTTTGCTTTGTGATTAAAGAGAGTACTACCAAAGGATTGAACGACCTGCGCAGCTACAGGGCCTGCCTGTAGGCTGGGAAGAGAATTGAGGGAATGGAGAAAAAGAAGGTGTGGATGGTGAAGACCAAGGTCGGGCGAATGCGCGCAATTGTATTAGCTCTCGGCCCCACATCCTTTCTGTCCTCCCTTTTTTGCGACACACTAAACAATCTTGTCTTTGATTATGCTGGCCTGATGTGTGTACTTTGTTGACACAGGTGTCGTCGCGTACCCCTACGTGCAGCACTAAGGTTCTGGGAGATTGGCGATCACGAAGAGCTAGTCGCGCGGCACTCATTCGGCTCCATACGCCAGTGCTTCCCTCTTCGAGACACTGAGGAGACACCAACTTTCTTGGACTCCATGCCGATCCGGGATCTGCGCGCTGCGGAAAATACGCTGATACGGCGGCTGTTGCGGAGGCCCTGCACGGCCCTTGTTCCAGATCCCCCACCCGGAACTATCAAGTGTGCCACACAGCCCTACGCGCCAATCTCAACACCACGGAATTGTGCGCACTCTGCTGACGAATGCCTCTCTGTACACCTCTTGGCTTGTGGAGCTTTAGCTTCGAAACCCACCTCAGTTGCCGCTCCCATCTGATACATGCGAGTCGTTGCCCAGCCTACCCGTCGTCTCCCCGACCTGGCCCTTCACTTCTCAGTCAGCACGATTCCTGAGCTGGTCGTCTATGGTTCTTCATCAGGGGGAGGCTATGCAACTCGCCTCATTTCGGGAAAGGATTGTGACTCGAGCGTCTTCCTTAGAATATGTGTGACTATAGCGTCCGGTCCAATATTCCAATCGCTCGATTTTGGCAGCTGTTCCCTGTACGCGATTGAGAAGGCCTTCTATCACACCACTTGGTGGCTTCATTAGTGCTGTCTCAGAGAGGACTGAGGGTGTATGACGAGAATATTGTACCCTTTACCTTAACACTGAGTCTCCTGGTAGCTTGGAATCAGTCAAGTGTACAAGCTCGTTTGCACAAAGTAACCTTGCCTCCTGAGCTCACCGATTTTTCTCGGCAAAGACAAAGAGCTTGCTGTCGTACATGTTCTGCTTGTGCTGTTGTCTTAGATGGGAAACTCGATAGTTTGTGAAAGCCAAAGTGCAACGTCTCCGCCAGAAGTTCCTCCATCTCAAAATCTGAATTCAGTCTATAAGTGCCACTAAATTAACCACCCGCCTACGAAAGACCGAAATAGCGAAACGAAGATTGATTGTATCCTTTTCTCCTGTTGTAGGGGCACGGTCTAGCTTGATGAAAGGAGGGGGAAATAAATACGGGAGAAGAAGGTAGAAGAAAAGGAAAAAGGGCACCGCGGTTTTCTCCCGCGGACATGCTTTGGGTATCAGAAACAGAGCGTTTGCAGCGGTCGCCTCCAAATAATCCTGTGTGCCTGCCAGCCAAATTTGTAGCAAAACATGGAAAGGGAAAGAAAAAGTACAACAAAAAGCGGCCATGGACCATCCAATCATCCAAATGGGTTTGAGCTTCTTTCTGACGAAACCAATCGTTACATCTCAACGCCGGCATTTTAGACTCGTACATACACACGGATAGTGAAGGAGGGTGTCGGAGGGATATCCGTCCTTGGTATTGGTGAGGGGTTCAAAGAGAGGTTCGTTAATTTCCGGGTTTATCATGGCAATAGATCTCAAGCACTGTCGTCATCCTCCGCCGGCGTTCCGCTTCCGCTGCTGAAGTAGCTCTGATCGATTTTGAGTATCCATTCGATCTTTTCGCGTTCACTCTTGGCTGCGAAGAGGAAGGTGTTCTGCGGCGCGAAGACGGCAAAGACGTTCATGTTATGCCGCTGCAACAACCCAGCCACCGGCGGTTGGTGATCTATGCGCGAGTTGGACAGGTTGATGGCATTCAGTTCGTCGCCCTCAGGCACTGTGAAGATGTGCAGATATGGCCGCCGCAATTCCACGAACCGCCGCACCCACCGCGTGTTGGTATCATCGGGCGTCATGAGATAGCCACTCTTTAGCATTGTTGGGTTCTTCGCCACATAGCGCACTTCTGAGACCAGTGTCGGCTTCGTCTCGCCATTAGGCGGCGTCGCAAAAGCTGCACCACGCTCCGGTGGCTCGAGGTTTTCCTTCGTGAGAATGATCTCTCCAATGTCCTTCTTTGTCTGCCAAAGCGCAAGAACCTTGTTCAGAAGTTCTCTCTGCCGGTCGTTGAGCTCGCCATCATTATCAAGGTAAGCATCACTGTTGGCCGTGAGCGCCCTTTGGCTGAGAATGCTCCGAGCTGTCTCAATCTCCGCAACTCTTCTGCGTCGCTTCCGCGTAGCAAGGAAGTCTTTGACGAGGGAAACGCCGCGCGGGGTCCAGCCTGTGAGCAGTTCCTCGCCCTTGACGTAATCGTGCTGAGTGCTCATCCTCCACAGGTCCACAGCTCTCTTTGCAGAGACCGGTCTGATGGCGACAGAGAACATGCCCGTGGTCGAGTGTATGATGCGTTGGCCGCGAAACATGGAGCTGAACATTGACGTGGGGCGAATGTAGGCACGAGAGCGAATTTGCACGGAAACGTCCAAGGAGAAGGTCATAGGCTTCGCTAACTTGGCACACGCGACATCCCAGATGAGAGACACTTGGACTCTGTAGCGATCGGCGGTAGTGCGGTCAAGCATAAGGGATCCGTGCATGCTGGAATCCCAAAGGGCAATGAAAGTCACGTTGCTTGTACCATCGGCGTTGTCCTTGACGGTTGGTCGGGCTAGGAGTTTCATCGGTACCTGAGGCTGTGGGGAATCCGTTCCAGCGGTGCGGCCACTTGCATCGAGCAATTTGACATGGCCCACACGGATCGACGAAATGTCTTGCCACTGGAGCATTTGCCCAGAGCTGTGGGTCAGATCAACAACGAACCGGCGCTGAATACCCTGGTGCAGTTGAAAGGCACCCTGGTCGAGAGTGCCGGTCTGGATAACGTCGACAGGTTTGTAATTGCCGTCCTCCGCCATTTCCTGGATTTGCACTCTCGCGAATATGTCATGACGCTCTTCAGCATAGAACTCGGACTCTGGCAGCCGCGAGTTCATACGTTTTACCTTCGGTCTTGGTGCTGAGTCACGCATATCATCCCAGCTCAGGAGCTTGTCTAAATGTGTCACAGTGACCTTGGCGAAAATGGAAATTCGAAGAGACGCTGTGCGCGGGCTGTTGAGCGGCAAACCCATGCTGTGCACGCTCTCAAACTTGATTGGCCCTTCGTTGAAGCCCTTGATCATTTGAGTGGTGGTGGCGCCTCCTTCGTCGGAAATGCCGGGGAAAAACAATTGGGCATGGACGTCGGTTCCTTCGCGTTCAGGGAAGCCAATCATTCGGTGCATGACCACGTTGAACTTCAGAGTTGATGATGAAGCTTCAGCGAAAGAAGGCTCCAGAGAGAGCCGCAATATGCCGACCACGCCCTCCGTATAGGTCGATGTAACGTCAATCGAAAAGTCCTGGACGCGGGATTCGAAGACCGCAGCCAGAGGCACGTCTGCATCTCCAATTCGAGAGTATTCCGGTGAACACGGCTCGGTAAAGGGGTTTTCGAGGCGGAAGTGTTGCATGTACTCCGGCTTGTTCAGGTATTGGTGCATCTGGCGCATTGCTCTAACGCGCCTTCGGAGTTTCTGCAAGGACCAAAGGTGGATGACGTGGTCTTTGAAGTCGACAACCCTGACACCAATGCATGGCTTGGGGGTTGCCTCAAGGTCTTCGTCATCCTCGCCGGGAACGCCATTAAGCACTAGATCGTAGGAAGACGCAAATGTGTGGCCCACGTCGACAACACAGAACTGGAACACGACATGCTTGTCCATTTGTTGGCTCATGACCTGGGCTTCCTTCAGCAGTGCAGCATTCTGAAGTAGCGTTTCCGCCATGGCCACGTATCTGCGCTGTCTCCAGTGCGCGAACACGTTCTTGGCTCGCTCAGCCTCCTCCTTTGAGAGGTAGATGAATGCACTCTTCCCTTCTGACGTCGGTGTAGAGTACTCCTGCATCTGCCTTTCAAAACTTTCCTTTTGTCGTTGAAGTTCTTGCTGCATTTCCTCCTTGACTGCGCGGAGCTGTTCTTCCATTTTGACCTTCTGAACACGGATGTCTTCAATCTCGAGAGAGGCCCCTTCGGCGTCCTTGAGCTGGTCCTCGTACTCGCCTTTACGCTTGTCGAGCTGGCTCTGCATATCTTCACGAGCAGCCCTGAGCCGTTCGTCCTCCTCTCCAAACTGTGGGGTCCCAGGGATTGTCAATGCAGTATCCAAGGAGAAGTTATCCACCGTGCTAGTTGAAGCGTACTTTTCCCTGATCGGAAACGACCCGTCGGACTCTGCATCTTCCTCTCTCTCGAAGAACTTGCTCTCTGGCTTCGCTTTTCTCACCGCGCGCACGCGTTGGAGATCATCGAACAGGACATCCAGCTCGTCATCGGTCAAATTGGAAATCTTCTGGTCAGGTCCAAGGATAGCTGTCACTGCTTCACGCCGGGCAAAAGACCAATCGGTATCCCGACTGCTCTTGTAGGGAACCGGCGAACCACCTCGTGGGCTTGGATCTTCGGACTGGCCCTGGCTGGTAGTACTCCAGGTTCGGGAGTGAGCTGGTCGCGAAGATGTTCCAGCTGGTGAGGGCACTTGGCTTGCTGTCATCGAGTGACGGAGAAGACTGCCTTGCACTTCTCTCTCGGCGCGGGCTTCCTCAGGATGGTTGAAACGGAATATGTGGAAATCACCCAGGATAATACGGTAACCGCTGCGGAGTCGCTTCGGCTCTTCAATGCGCAACCCGTTGACCATAACTCCTGCGTTGGGCTTGGGAACCACCGTTACCACGTTATCCACGTTCTCAAACGTACAGTGCTCAGGGAGAATCTTCGTTCCGTTAAGGCGGACTTCAGCGTTGTTCTGGGTGTCGACGTTGCCAACCAAGGTTGTACCGGGTTTCAGATTGTAGACCAGGCACTCGGCCAGCAGTGGGTCATCGCTCAAGTTGACCAGATGGGGCATCTTCTTAGGGGTGTGGAGACCAACGAAGCCCTTTTCGATGCTGATACCCAGTTCTTCGAGCTTAGCCTCTCGCTCTTTGTGGATCTCCTCTGTCTTCAGCATCTTTTCTTCCCATGTTTGATTGAGGTCCTTGAACAGTTTTTCAGATTGACTGAGCTGTTCGGCAATCTCTGCCTTCGAAACCTTCTTAACAGTTCCGTCCGAAGAGGTGATGGAAACGATTTGTTTCTCCAGCGGAGTGTCCGGTGCATACTGCTCTTCCAGGGGTACGCCTGCACCGCCACCGCCTCCGGCACCTCCTCCACCGCCAAGTTTTGAGCGGAGTTGGGCCAATTCCTCTTTGAGTTCGCGAATCATACGAGCGTTCGGATCCTCGTTGACAACGGCGTGGTTCTTGATGCGCTTGGCGGAGTCGGCGTATCTTAGGGTCGATAGAGTTTCGTCGAAGTTGATATCTGCTGGGGAAATTGCAGCAATCATGGCCGTCATACTGTTTCCACCAAGTGAGTCTTTCAAAAGCCAAGTGAGAACCGAGTCTCGATAGGGAACCATTGAAGCAGCCTTCTTCTTGGCCTTTCCGGACGATAAGTCTGCCAAAGCCGCAATGACACGTCCTAGGGTCGACAGAGATCTGTTGATCTCAGCACCTTCCTTCAGGCGCGCGCCTGTTGCTCCCGTAGACGTAGCACGTTCCGAACCAGCCAAATCGACCAGACTGATCTTCGCCACCTTTTCCGTATCCATGTTTGTCTCATTGTCGTGGCGCTTCTGGGTGAGAGTCAAGGTAAAGACGGCGTGCGATCGAGAAGAGGTTTCGTTCATGTTGGTAGCGGCAACGGTTCTGGCCTTGTTACCCTCGTCCATCAAGTTCTCGATTTCCACAAAGGAGCGAACGACGAGCTTGGCCAGATCTTCAACATAGGGACCGGTAGACGGGTGTTCGCGGACCTTCAGGTTGCCCTTGTTGGCCGGATTCAGCAGGTCGCGAACGCGCTCGTTGTAGATCTCCAGGTATGAGACTTCGACGGTGCAGCTAAGCGACGGGTCCTTCTGCATTTCCTCGATACGTTCGAACATGCCCCTGCAAATGCGCGGGATAACACCATGTTCCTCGCCATAGCCCATCATGGAGTACGATTTTCCCGAACCTGTCTGACCGTAGGCGAAAATACAGTTGTTGAATCCCTGGAATGCATTGTCAAGCAGCGGGCTGCCGAGGTCGTCGAACAGATTGTCCTGGCCAGCGTAGTTGGGATCGGACTTGTCGAAGGACCAGTAACTCTTGTCGAAGCTGAAGTTCTTGGGGCCCTCGAGGGCGGCCTTGTTGCCCTTGGCTTTCGCGTCCATTCCCTTCGGGGGCATCAGGACGGTCTGGTTGCCAGACATTTGCACGATACATTGTGCGTTGCGGTCCTTCTCTGCGCAAGCGTCAGCATGCTCTCCGGGCAGGTCGTGGTTGCGATCGCACCTCTGCTGTTGAAGGGCCTGCATCGCACAACGACCTTGATGTTCCCTCCGCCGGACGCCATGGTGAGTTGGGGGTCGCCGTCAGCGCGGCGGGGCGCGTGGGTGCGGGTGAGTGTATGTGTTCAGTCGGGTTCGCGTTGCGAGGCTATGGAGGCTTCATCGAGGGCGGCGGGGGGAGAACGCGACGCGCGTGAACGGGGGGTGGGCCTCGGTCGGTGGATGTTGACAGGCGGGAGTTATTAACAGGCCCTTGCGGATGGTTGGCAAGCCCGCTGCAGGGCTTCCCCGAAGCTCGATCCTCGCCGGCCGCCGACGCTTAGCCAAAAACACGGCCCAAAATAATTTCCACCCTCTGACGCCTGAGCCTGCGCATCCCCCAGACTGCACCGACTCCCGCTGCTCATTTCACAGTGCCCTGGGCTCCTGTCGCTCCATCGCCCCTGCCCCGCGCCCATGTCTGACGACACAATGTTCCGCCCCCCCGTCAACCGGGCCATGCGCACCCTTGACCGCAGCTTCTTCCAGAAGACCTTCCCCATTTCCGCCGCCCGTGTCGCGAACAACAAGGACATTTCGCTTGTGCGCAAGGCCCTGGAGAAGAGCAAGGATGTGCTGTCCGCGCCGCGTCTGCAGTCGGTTCAGGCCGACCCGCTGCCTGATCTGGCCTCAAAGGGCCGCAAGTGTGTGCTGCTGAGGCCGGACGTCAGACACGATGGTAGACTGGCCTATGCCCCTGTTTGTGCGGAACGCGTGCTGATGGGAGCAGGCAGACCCCTCCACCTGGTCTCCCACGCTGGCTGAGTTCCAGAGCAAGGATATCGCAAGCGTAGTGCCCTATGACTTGCACCTAGACTATGACTACTGGACATATGGTGGGTCACTTGGGCCCCAGTGACAGCATCCCGTGCTGACTCAATGTCAGACGAAATCATGTCTGCGATCGTTCCAGAGGACAACAGGGAAGACGCATATCCTAAGCGCTTCTCCCAAGTCGGGCATATCCTTCACTTGAACTTGCGTGAATCCCACCAGCCTTACAAGAATGTCGTCGCCCAGGTTCTCAAGGATAAATCTCACAAGGTTGAGACTGTCATCAGCAAGATCGACAACGTGGGCGACGAGAGCGAGTTCCGCACCTTCTCCTACGAAGTGCTCATCGGATCGCCAGATCTCAACGTCGAGCTTCACGAAGAGAACTGCACCTTCCGGTTCGACTACGCGAAGGTCTACTGGAACAGCAGGCTGCAGGCTGAGCACCGGCGCATGGTCCAGGCCTTCAGCGAAGGAGAAGCTGTTTGCGACGTCATGGCTGGCGTCGGACCTTTCGCGGTTCCTGCAGGCAAGAAGCGCATCTTCACCTGGGCGAATGATCTGAACCCGGACAGCTATGCATGCATGGCGGATGCAGTCGAAAGGAACAAGGTAAGATCGGCCCCCAGGTGTGCCCCTGAATGCCCCTCACGACTAATTGCGCGATAGGTTGGCCAATTCGTCCGCGCCTTCAACGCCGACGGCCACGCGTTCATCCGCGATGCCACTGCCGATCTCTACAGATCGTCACATAGCGTCACAGTGAAGGCGGCGCCTGGTGGCTCGCGTCGTAAGGCTGACGGAGACAAAGTACCGGCTGCCGTGGATCCCAAGTCGCTTGAACGGGTCCTCACTCAGCCCCGCACCTTCTCCCACTACGTCATGAACCTTCCCGCCAACGCCATAGACTTCCTGCCTTCCTTCATTGGTCTCTACGCGCGCTCACCAGTCATCGAGGCTCTGGGAACGGCGGATCCATCAACTCTGTTTGCTCCGCATACTGATGCCAAGCTTCCCATGGTGCATGTCTATTGCTTCGGCACCAAGAGCGACGACAATGTTGAGCAGGAGATTGATATCTGCAAGCGGATATCCGAGAAGCTGGAGTTCGAAATCACCCGCGAAACTCTAGATGGGGAGATCTACGATGTGCGAGACGTAGCACCGAACAAGAGGATGTTCTGTGCAAGTTTCCGCCTTCCAGCAGAAGTTGCTTTCCGCAAGCCTTAAGGGTGTTGTTCAGTTCTGCTGCATGCTTTGGGGGGCTGGTGGGAGGGTTGTTAGGCCAGGCGTTTGGGACTAGGAAAAAGCATCTACGAGCAGGATAGATAAAATTATAGGCATACGGATTGTGGACCATTTCTATTTAGCCTGAACGGTGCTTTGTCTGGTCGTGTCTCATGTCTCAGTGTCAGATGTGTTGGATTTGCACGTGATTCTGTCCTGCTCCGCTCCGATGTCCGGCTGTTTTGTCATAGGTTGCCCCTCGTTGCTGGTGACGCCGGATCTGCCCCGCTACGCATACCCCGCCACTCGTCTTGTGCACTCTGCAAATACACATACCGCCCAACCTCACGAACGCCAATTCTCCTCTCGCCTTCTGCCGCGCGCTATTTCAGGCAGGATACACACATGGCCGACACCGAAGCAGCACCGCCTCAAGAGGCCAAGCAGGTCGTCTACTGCGGCGGTTCGTCTCCCCCGATTCACGCGATCTCCACCTCGCGGCCCAAAAACAGAGAAAGGCTGACAACAACGCATGCGCAGTCTGCACCCTCCCCCCGGAAGTAGGTAGGAGGCACAAATGGGGACGATCCCGTACCGTAGCGAACATCGGTCGACTAACATGATACCTGCGACGGCGCGTAGTACTGTGAATTCGGCGGCACCACCAAGAAATGCGAAGAATGGCTCAAGGCACACCACCCTGACATGCACGGCCAGATCTACTCCGCAGGTACTTCTCTCACCGCACACACTTCCCCAGGATCTTCCCCCATGCCTGCGGACACGCTCCGGAGGCCACGCGGCCCACATACGCATGCAGGATGCTGACTCAACGACTCGTAACCTCCCAACAGACGCGATAGAAGCCAACCTCTCCTCGCTCTCGATCGAAGCCCAGCAACGCGCCGAGAAGGACGCGAAGAAGAAGGCGGCCAAGGCCGAATCGGCGGCGGCCAAGGAGGCGGAGATGAAGGCGCACTCCAAGGTCACGATCAAGCGCATTGAGCGCAACAAGCGCAAGTACGTCACGGCCATCATCGGCCTCGAGGCCTTTGGTCTCGACCTCAAGAAGGTCGCCAAGGACCTCGGCAAGAAGTTCGCCACCGGCGCCTCCGTCACCAAGCTGCCCGCCGGCGGCGAGGAGATCACCCTGCAGGGCGACTTGAGCGACGATGTCTTTGACTTCCTCATCGAGAAGTACGATGAGGTGCCCGAGGACAATGTCGAGTGTGTTGAGGACAAGAAGAAGAAGTCGGACAGCTGAGCGATTTGAACGAATGGACGTATGTTGCAGTCACGAGGAGTTGGCGATGTGGCGTTGAATGCGTGCCGGTGCGGGTGGCTGGGATTGTTGAGGTCTGCTGCGATAAGGATGCAGAAGCATGCCGTTGTGTATCACGTTTGATGGCGCAAGCGGATTGTTGGAGTCAGAGATCACCCGGGAAAAAAATTATCTGGAGATGGGCAACCTGCTGATGAGGTGTCCAACCCTATGAAGTAACGAAACCATTGAGCATCCCCATAGAGTTAGTTGAGTGTTGCTATTGGTGAGACGCGAACACATCCCAAAAGGCGGAAACTTGGCTCTGCAGGCATATAGATAACAACGCGATGTTTCAGTGGTCCAACTGCTTCTGCAAACATCCATTTCTATTCTACTAACCTTTTCTGTAGCATTATATGCTTGCTTTGTTGTTTGCACATCGATCGGTTTGGTTTGAACGCAATTAGAAGTATATCGTCTTGAGCATTGGCGAAGAAAAGGAGGTTAGCGAGGACTAGGCGCTAAGAAGATGCTTCTGGTTACGAGAATAGCATGCCAAGTTGCCGGCGCAGTGGTGGGTATATATATGTACAGAGCGCCGTAACGGCATCAAGAAAGAAAGTAATCATGCTTTTGCAGCTTTTGGTCTGCAGACATCCACCGTCTCCCTTCTCTCCTTCTTGACCTAATACATGCAAGAACAAAGGGAAAAGGTAGGTCTGACTAGGGGTGAGCAAGGTATCCAGGAAAGCAGAGAAATGACAGCACCGGGCGCCCTGCTATCCAACCAAAAGACATCCGCGCAAAATGCGTATGGAAAGGAAATCCCACGATATATAACAACGGAGGATGAAGGACAGGGAAAAGAGAATAGCCATGACCTTCCGCGCAGGGGGAAGTTTATTACTTCGTCGTTACTCGTCACATTCTTTAGGGGTGTCAGAGGAATGCAAAAGTTACACTTCCTCAAGCAGATCCCGAATCTTCGCGTAGAAACTTCCGGGATATTGTCTTATCTCCTCTTCCGTTGGCATCGGCTTGCTCTGGTCCCTGAAGCGGTCGGCAACCCTCTGAATGATCTGGCCCAGGAGTGCCTCGGGGATTCTGAGGTCTTCGCCCGCGTCAGGACACAGGAACTCGTCCCTCTCGCTAAGCATCTCGGGAATGGAGGGTCGCCGTGCTGGATCGCGCTGGAGGCAGCGCTTTAACGTCTTCTTGAGGCCGGTGGGAATGCGTACATTGCCAAGACCATGAGAGGGAAACTCGATGTTGACATTGGGGTTGACGATGGCCATGACACGGTGAATTTGGTTGGAGATGTGCGCAAACGGTGGCCTGCCGTACACCATCTGGTACAAAATGCATCCCAGACTCCAAACATCGCTGGGCTTGCCCAGCTTCATACAACGACCGAGCGATGAGTCGCCATTGGGCCCATGGCGGGCCGACGCATTTGCGTCTTGCAGGGACTCGGGAGACATGTAGTTCGGTGTGCCAACGTGGGAATCTCGGTGAACGTTTACGGTATTGTCAATATCGATGGCGTTGGCAATGCCAAAATCGATGAGCTTGAGACGTCCTTGGATCAAAAGGAAATTTGCGGGCTTCAAATCCGAATGGACGATGTCGTACTCGTGGACGGATGCAACACACTCAAGCATCTCCTTCCAATAGTAGCGCGTGAAAGAAAGATCCAGGCTAGCGTCTTCAGGATCGATTTTCATGCGCAAAATGCGGGCAAGGTCAGATTCGCCAATGTCCATGAGCTGAGATCCATGTCAGTCGGTGCAATCCGGGATTTCAAGAGACTACTCACCACACTGAGGATCTGTCTTTCCTCGTCCACCTCCCAGTCAAATAATCGAACAACCCTCTCCACGCCTTCAAGTTTTCGCAAGAGCTCAATTTCACCCTTGTATCCCCGCACTGCGTTCTCGTCCGCATCCTCGAGCTTCACCCTTTTCAAGGCAAAGAGCTTGCCGTTTTCGGCCATCACTCGATAGACATCAGAGCTGCCGCCCTTTCCAATTCTGCCTATCTCTTGGTAAGGCTTGCCGTTGACCATGAACGCCCTCCTCCGCTTCTTCTGCTTCACAGTGGATGCACCGGCTGCAGATGTAGCGGTTTCCAACACCGACATCCTTGGAGGAGGTGGTGGAGCAGGACGAAGCGGAGTATTTACGCTCACTGAAGCCAATGGAACCGGCTTGTGTTCGCCTTTTGAGGATGGTCTGACCGCAGGCTCCGCCTTCATCACCGAGTCCCTCATGAAAGAGTCTTTCATTACCGAGTCAACCTTTACACTGTTGTTAACCCTCATGGCCGACTCGGCTTTCATGGAAGAAGCAGCGAGATTTTCTTGGTCGTTGGACGGGCTGGTTATGCGGACAACTCTTGGGCTGCCAGAACTGGGTGCCTGCGGGCTTCCGCTCGCCTGAGGACTGGGCACATGAGATGCATCCAGGGAGGACTGCGGTTGTTGCTGCTCATCCTCGCTCTGAGGCGTACGCCGAAGCCTGCGCATGGGCGCGCCCCTTAGAGGCACCCTCTTGATGCGCAGCGACGGCGCAGGGGTGATGGTGTCTTGCATTGGAGTATCCTCGGTGTGCCCGAGAGAATTCCTCGCGATGCGTAGCTTAGGAGCGCCTTGTTGCCTGATTGGAGAGCTGGGTGCGTCCTGGCCGAGGAGCGCACGCGTGTAGGGGTTCAGCTTCATGGGCTGCTCGATCTCATCTTCGGAGCTGTCGCCAATGTCGATGCGCTGCATCATGGGGGCGTTGGCGCTAAATCCGTGAGAGTGGCCTAGGATAGAGATGGGCGACTCGCGCCTGTGTTGCAGGGAGCTGTGCATCGAGGGCTGGCGGGACATGCGGCCGCCGTTGCTGTAGGACGATAGAGGAGTAGGCGAAGCTGCGGCCATGGCGTCCGACGGCAGAGGGAATGCGATGCTGAGAAGATCCCGGGGCAATTGTTCGATGTAGCGAATGCCGAGGATGTGCTACCGTTCCATAGGGAATGCTGACGAGGTTGGCGAGATAGTTGCGTCGGGAGGTTGATGGAGTTGCGGGCGTCGAGGCCGCGGGTGCGAGTGGACTGTTTGCGTCGCCGCTGCCACGGCAACCGCCTGTGCCTGTGCACGTGAAATTTTGACCCGCCTACCACTGCGCAATGACGCGTGCGACACGATATCGGACGAGACGGGCGTAGGCTTGATGATTCTGGCCGTTTGTCGATGTTGTTTCACCGCCGCGCCCGATGCGCGTAATTTCAATTCTCCGTCCCTGGCCTGCGCCGCTATGATCACCCCAAGCGCCTTAGGCACCCGACCGCCTGCAGCCCTACTGGTAGCCGCTAGTGATGGTACATGTGTATGCATTGTTGCTACAGTTTTACAGTAGTAAGATCCCAAGTCATGCTGCCTTAACGCCCCTATATTCAAGACAGCCAAATCTACTATCCCGCCAGCGCCTTACCATGCTTTCCCTACCCGAGGGAGCAGCATCCCTAGAGCTTGCTTTCTCTACCATCTTCGACTACAATGGCAACAACAACACAGATGTCGTCTGGCTTTCCCCCATGCCAATTTTCGCCTGGGTAGTACTTCTGCACCTCTTTTGCGAAAGGACCATCCCTCCTGGTGTTGAGACTTGCCGCTTTCGCTTCTCCAGCCACCGCAAGCGCAATGAGTGCTTGCAGCGTGTTGTTCTCAGACTTGCTCAGGCCGCCTCTTTCCGTGAGGTTGCGTAGATGAGGGCTCACAACGAATTCCTCTCTGGCATCGATCCATCCGCCAAGAGCAGTCATGTTTTTCCCCACAATGGTGAGCACATCTTGCGGGCTCAGATTGTCCCAGACGCCATCCGTTGCGAACACAAGAACGTCTCCGTGTTTCACTTTGTGGTTGGTGACTGCCGAGTCCTTGGGTGTCTCGGAGTGCTTAAGAGAACCTCCGAAGAGCTTCATTTGGGCGAGTATCAGGGGGGGAATTTTGGACATTTGGTACGGGGTGTTGAAGGCATGCGTCTGCGGCGGGGAGAAGTAGCGGACGGCATTGAGGCCGAGATGGATGAAGCCTGAGTCGCCCAAGCTGTCAAAGAATTAGCTTGTCCTACATACGTGGTTCTGGGAATACTCACTTGGCAACCTCAACAGAACCATCAGGCTCTGCTGCTGCAACGCACGCGGTACTTCCTCCACCAAAAATCGCCTCATCATTGGTCACATTATCATAGCCGATTTGGAGGAGATCCTTGGGATGCAGGGGACCCTGTGCAAACCCCTCTGGATAGCCGTTGGCAGCTACAGCCATGTAGTCGCAAAGGCCATGAGCAAAGTCCGCGGGATCCACGCCAGACTCGACCCATCCGCCAACCCCATCCGCGACTCCGAAAGCGACCGCACCAGTATCTCCGATCTGGTTCACAAAGAACGAGTCTTGTCCGCTTGCCGGTCGCTTGTGTCCGCCCTTCTTCGTCAACCTGACGAAAGGATTGTGGTTGAAGAGGTTGTACTCGGGATTGAACTGGTGTCCCTTTGCAGAGTACGAGGCGGATATCCGGTAGGTGAATCTGGGCATCTGAGAGCCGCTGCGGGCAGTTGTACTGTAGGACCGGGACGCAAGCGCAGTCGAAGCAAGCCAGGAGGAGAGGCGGGGAGCCCTGGCAAGACTAGCGTCGCATAAGGGCAATTGCGTACAGGCTGTAAAGCCGGCTTCAGCAGCTTGGGAGAGCTTGGTTTGCAAGACAAGGCGAGGACCGGCGAAGCTCATCGCAATCGCGATTAAGAGGACAAGAAAGGAGATAAGAAAGCGAATGGCCGCACGCATGGGCGGCTTTGGACAGGCTTAAGCTGTGAGCATCACAGAGCAAAGAGTGGAAGCGAAGTTAGGAGAGTTGAAGCGGGTATAGAATTGTGCGTGCAGTGTGGAAGCGGGAGTAAAGGTTTCACAGTGACCCGTAAGCATTGATTTCGTCAATGCACCCCGCCGGCGTCTTGGCGGCGGCGGAGCGGGCGGCGGAAGCGGGATCGTGCGCGCGCTAGGGAGAGCGCGATGGACCAGTCGCGCAACCGACGCTGCCTGCATCGCGCGCGGCATGGACTTTTGCTACCAGCCCGCCGCCTCACAACTACGCTTCTGCCCGCCCAATCCTCGCCGCCACAACGCCGCACCGACTCTCTTTGAGCGCGCTTCCGGACCAACCTGTCTGAGGCTGTACCTCAGCGACCAGTAGCAAAGATGATGCACCCGTCGAGGCAAGCATACGTGGAGGAGGAGCCGCAAGAGGTAAGAGAGCTCCGATTTACCTCTTCTTGCGATCCATCGGTGTTTACGAATTTGCAAAATAGAGGGCGCGATTCGAGTGCAGCGTCGCGATCGTACCCTCGCGGCGAAAGTCATGAGCAAGGCGCTGATTTTCATGCCTCTGGACAGGACGTTAATATGGGCGGCATCGACCTTGCCAATGTCCGTAGGTCTCCCCACGCTTCTTCTCCCCTTAAAGGTGATGATGCATGCTCATGTATTTCTACAGCTATCGATCGCGACTATTCCCTTCCTTCTGGTGCGGCTGGAATTCCCTCTGAGAAGGCATCGGCCATCCTTGCTCAATTCGAGCGCAAGCGTCTTGCTGCAACCATTGCCGTTCCCACCGACGATAACAAGGTTCGCCTCCGGTTACGAGAGCTCGGAGAGCCCATTACGCTTTTCGGAGAGGGCCCCGGAGACAGGAGAGATCGTCTGCGAGAGCTGCTCACCCAGCAGCTAGAATCAGGCCAGCACGATGCGGAGGGCGATTTGCAGATGAGAGACCAGTCAGCCGAGGCCGAGGCTGAGGATGAGGGAAACGAGGAATTCTACACCGAAGGTCTGGAGGAGCTTCTACAGGCACGGAAGGACATCGCACGGTATTCCCTGCCAAGGGCACAAAGCCGCATTGCGTACCAGAAGATGGAATCTACGATACCCCTACGGACCCACGTCAAGCACCGCAAGGCTGTCAAGGAGCGCCTGGAAGGTTTCGACTTGTTTGGATCGCAGATTGCTGGAGACAGGCCTGTCAGCATGGCGCGTTTCTCCCCTAGTGGAGAGATGATCGTGGCGGGTAACTGGGGCGGCAGCATAAAGCTACTCGACGTACCCAATCTGGAAGAGAAGGGAGTGCTTCGAGGGCATACTGACAGGATAGGTGGTCTGGCATGGTATCCCGGTGCTACGCTGCCGGACAGCAACGTCTCCCGCTCAACCCTGAATCTGGCTTCTGGCGGCGGCGAAGGCCAGATTCACCTCTGGTCGCTCGAAGAAGACACGCCGATTTCCTCTCTGTCCGGTCATACTGGACGTGTTTGCCGTGTGGAATTCCACCCCTCGGGCAAGTACCTGGCATCAGCCTCCTTCGACACAACGTGGCGTCTGTGGGACGTGAACACCACAACCGAGTTACTTCTCCAGGAAGGACATTCACGTGAAGTGTACACTGTCAGCTTCAACGCTGATGGGTCGTTGATTGCAAGCGCTGGGCTCGACAGCATTGGCAGAGTTTGGGATCTTCGAACAGGTCGCATGGTTATGCTTCTGGACAGTCACATCAGCCCGATCTATGGTCTGGATTGGAGTGCGGACGGCTACCGCGTGCTTTCCGGATCTGGTGATGGATTTGCGAAGTGTTGGGATGTTCGCGCTGTCCGTGAGATGGGCAATATCGGTGCTCACAGAGGAGGAGTGACAGATCTGCGTTGGTTCAAGGGAATTGACGGGCCCGCGAACGGATACACGCCAGTCAAGGACGAAAGTGGTAACCTGCAGCCGAAGAAGGCCGGCACTTTCTTCGTTTCTTGCGGATTTGACAAGAATGTTAGGATCTTCAGCGCAGACGACTGGGCGTTGTGCAAGACGCTGAGCGGACATTCGGGCAATGTGCTCAGCGCTGATGTCAGTCACGATGCGAGGTGGATTTGCAGCTCCGGCCACGATAGGACAGTGAAACTGTGGGCTAGGGATGATGGAGAAGGAATCTGAGATCACTTGGGCATAGATCTGAGAAATGGTCTTAGCTCAGCACAAAAAAGGTCTACTAAAGGTACAAATCTCAGTGCCTCAAAGGCGGGCCCTGGAAAGGCGACACGGAGCGTTGCAGCTTCACAGCGACATTGATACCGGGCAGACGTTGGCTATGAATGGCCCGCGCTTATTATAGAACCCAACCTTCACAGTAGCAGTCAACAACAAGAGGTCACTCCACAGTCCCTCATATCAAGATGTCCAACTTCAGGTTTTAACCGGTGCGTGATAATCCGATGGTTGGTGGTCACCGTCGGTTTACACGCTGTACGCTCCTCCGTGATGGTTCGTTCAGATCCAGACGGAGCAACTTTTCGCAAATCCTATCCAATTAATTGAACACCAAAGAATTTTCTGGTATCTTCGCGTTATTATGACGTAATTGTTGACATCCCTTGCTGATCTGCACTGACGCGCTATCTTGGCGTTGACAGCAACGCGACATCCGAGGTCCCAATAATCACGCGTCGAAAACAGTGTTAGAGTATAATTCAAGCACCGCTTTTGTTTCAACAAACAGCGCCGACTTCGACACACCACCGATCATGTCATTCACCGACTCTGAGGAAAGAGAGCTTGACTCTGAAGAGAGCGAGCTTGACTCCGAGATTGAATCTGGCGGTGTGTCCCTTGTATCTGGAAGCAACACCGATCTCAGAACCAGGCATGCGAAAAATCTCTGTGAAGCTTTGGATGCGATTCAAAGCAGTGGTAGCTTCGCTACTTCGGGATCATTGGATACCGCGGTAGATCCCCAAATCCACGTTGATGGGGTTGGGCATCTTAAGCTACCATTAAGTGAGCAGGATGCTCGTAGCCTTGTTCAAGCTTGCCATCAGGCTCCTTTTGGCAAAGGTAGCGAAACCATCATTGACACTTCAGTCAGAAATACTTTGGAGCTCAATCCCAACCAATTCCAAATCCAGAACCCGGCTTGGGCTGGTGTCTTGGATGGGCTGATTGGGAGGGTTTCTGAAGAGCTTGGACTTGTCGACAGTGCGAATGTCGAGGCTCAGCTTTACAAAATGCTGCTCTACGAAAAAGGAGCGATGTTCAAGGCCCATAAGGATACCGAGAAGGCTCCTGGCATGTTTGGAACCCTGGTCATATGCCTCCCTTCTGCCCACACCGGCGGCTCAGTCAAGGTGAAGCATGCAGGACAAAAGAAAACATTTCGCTCAGAGAAGCTGAGGCAATCATACGTCTGCTGGTAAGTGCCAAATAGTGTGTGTAGTACAAAAACTTACTAGTTTAGGTTTGCCGATGTTACCCATCAGGTTGCCGAAATTGAATCCGGCTACCGCTGGGTACTGACGTACAATTTGGTCAACAAATCTCCGTCGCCCGATAAATCCAATCTGATCCCAGGAATCAAAAGGCACTTGCTCCGCTCAGCATTACGCGAGTGGTGGGATGCATGTCTCGTCGACCCTACCGAAGAGCGCGCGTATTGCTACATCTTGGAGCACCAGTACACAGATGCAAATCTTAGTTTCGATTCCCTCAAAGGTCAAGACGCGGCCAAGGTTCGAGCTCTGAGAGAAAGCTGCCAAGATGGTAATTTCTGCTGTTTACTCGCCAACCTTCACCGCGAGGTCTGGGGTGCATGCATGGCAGAAGATCCATGGCCGGGAAGGGTTCACCACAACACGGACATGTCCGGAGCGTTAAGTGGTGGGGACTTTCATGTCATTGACCAAGATGAAGAAGTTACTACCAAGCTCAATCACGTTCTTGACCAAGATGGTACATGGGTGGGGGAAGAGATACCAATCTCCGAGGATGCCGAAATCATCCAGTTCAAGCCTTTCAGGAGGGACCCCGACGACGAGGATTTCATGGGATATACCGGCAACGAGGGTGCCCAAGCCACTCACACTTACAGGGACTCGGTAAGCATGCCTGGCCTCATCCCACTTCATATTACTCATAAGCTATGCAGGTTGTCGTAGTCATGCCGCGGCCGCACCTCGCAAAATTCCTCCTCGGACGCTACCTTGAGGAGTCTCGTTATTCGAAATGGAGTCCCAAGGAGTACCTCAGCAGTCCACAAGACGTCCGCTACGTGGTAAATTATCTTCGCCGTCTAGTTGAGACCAATCCCACAGATGAAACTTGCAGGCTGGTTCTCGAAAAGGCTGCTCGCTTCATCCTGGACAAAGAACGAGCTCAAGGGCGCAAAATCTTGGATTATTGCGTCAGCCAAGCAGTGAGATGCAGTTTCACATTACGCAATTCTGGGCTCTTTGAAGACGCTTCCTCGCTAGTTCGGCAAAAACTTGAAGACGAAGCGATTGGCGATATAGTGGCCTGGATAAGACAATCAGGCCTGACGCCACTCGAAAAAGCGTAAGCTGGGTGATATTCCATATTGTGCTGTGATGCTGACGCATAGTAGGCTTGGTCAATGTTTTTCTTTGGAACAGAGGGTGCATGCTCGCTACAGTAACCTCCAGGATTTCCTTCGGCGCGTGCGCAATGTGAACGAAGCAGCAGACGAAGTCAAGGAACTAAACCTAGATGCCTGGGCCGAGACATTCATGAACGACTCGGTTGAGAATTGCCAGGAGTTGAGCGTAGATGATGCTCCTGTCCTCGCTCAAATGGTCAAGACGTCAAGCCAGCCTCATAAAACACTCGATAGGTGAGTTGCGCGAAACTATGATGAGGCTAAACGACTATTGACACGCTAACACACGTCAAAGGGTGATAGCAGCAGCTATGCGCAATCTGTCCGGCACACCATCAATTATGGCTCTGTTAGCCCATGTGTTTCCTGAGGTTAACTCTGGTGGCCTTTCGGTATCCAAAGAGGATGCTTTGAAAGCATTTCAAGACATTCTGGTGCAGACGATACCGTTGTTAAACCTAGAACCAAAGCCGTCCGAGGAGCCACCAGCCCCACGCGTGTGGACAATCTATTCCCCTGAACCTACCAAGCCGCACGCAGGCATAGCGGAGAGACTAAGTGGTCAGACTCTTGCAGAGCTTTTCCATGTAATTTTCCAGCTTCAAACCGAAGCTGGGTTGGACCAAATCCTTGAAAAAATCAGGTCCCAGGCTGAAAAAGCAGACGCAGAGATGTTTCATTCAACACTGCTCCCATTCCTTCAAAGTCTTCCACCGGTTGCTGAAAAGAACGGCGTCTCCCTGGGTGGGCCCGAGGGCAAATACTGCACGCTCTACCAAACGGTCCTCAACGCATATCTCAAGCGCTACGTCCGCTCCGAGCCAGTACGACCTCAAACATGGGAAAGAGATCCCGCGAAGTGTAAATGCAAAAATTGCAAACTATACCTCAATCACTTTCTAGGAGATCCGTACGAGAGGTGGGGCAGCTTCAGCTTCAGTGAGAAACAGCGCAAACATTTCCAGCAGAGTATCCTCTACCAATCGCCACCCATCGACTATACCTCAAAGACCATTCGAACCCGCATACCCTACACTTTACTTATTGGGAAAACTGAGGATTCTTGGCGCAGAGAATGGGATGCCTGGGCTGAGAGATCCCGGACAGCTGGGGAGAAATTAAAGCAACTTGACTCGAGTATGGACCTGGAGAATATCTTGGGCGACCAGTACAGCAAGCTTGTGAACATGGAGGAAGTGCGAGCTCCAGATGGTGTGAACAACAAGGCGGCTCCATGCCACGTTAACACCAATATCATCCCTCGAATTCTCTATAGTGAGAAGTCTGCCGAAAAACTAAGGGCACACGTGGCTTACGAGCCACCATCACCTGGATCAGAGCAGGGCGTTGAGTCTGCCGCGGTACGAAGCGAAGGAAGTAGTCAGCAGTCGCTGCGAGCAGGCACGGGCAATGCCGGGGTTTCTCGTGGGACCAAGCGTGCTACTTCGCGGGCCAGAGGCTCGGCAAAACGGCGCAAAACATGAGGGTGGTATTATGCGGAATTTCGCGTGTCGAGATGTATTGTGGGTAAGTGTTTTGTATGCTTGAGGAGAAAGTCACGTTGGATTCGTCCTGCGTGCTGAGTAGATATAGAATTAAGGTGAGACGAGATGGCATTATCTTTCTAATTACCAAGCACGTGCGCTCTGTCTGATCAATGGTCCTGAATAGAAGGTACCTGTCTCGACCAGTCTTACAGGTATATACTACACCATTGCGGACCATTACGAAATTTCAACCGTTCACCATTCACATCTTCCGTCTTCCATCAGCAGCACTTCCCGGACCAAATATCACACTTGAATAAGCCACTTTCGATGATGATCATGATCCACGCATTAGTCTTGCTCTGGGCCGCATTCGTGGGGGGTGAGGCCGCACTCCTCAGGTCGATGGAAATCAGCGCCGAAGGGCTTGCTCCTCCTGCAACATCGGTCAAGCGCATCGAGACTACATATTCGAGCTTCTATGCCTGCGAGCAAGCAGGCTGAAGGGGCGAATGCCACTGGTTCCAGATTCCAGCGGGCAAGTGCTTTGGCCTCAGCTCGGTTTCGTGGAACGACAAGATATCTTCCTTCGGACCTGACCCGGGATACGCATGCTTTGCACACATGTAAGTACGATATTGATTACAAGCGCTGTATGCTGATGATCGAGTTAAGCGACACTGAGTGCCAGGACCCGAAGGCCGACCCCCTGGGAAGAGTCATTGTAGGAATGCGCTTCCAGTTCCCAGGGGTCGATGACCTTGCGAAGGTGGATGTTTCATGGAATAAGACTATGTCAAGTGTCATGTGCATTTTGATTGACCCATTGGAAGGCTAAGGTATGGCACGCACACTCTCTCCCAAGATCTCGCTTTTATCGATGGTTCTGAAAATGCTCAGTGTCGACTTCTATCTCAACGTTGGTTGCGAGCACGACTACTTCAACTGCATGGCTTCCTCCCTCGACTCCGACTCCGACTACGACGACTACAACAACTACAACTACTATCTAGTCCCAATGAATGCAGTATAACATTATTTGACGGTCGGGCGGGAGAAATGTGGGCATACACAAATTCCAACGATTCCGCCCATACTTTCCGGGGCTTTCGTGGTGGGGTTTATCATATTCAAACGTGGCGAGCGCATGACAGGCGGATCATTACAAAACAATTTCAGATGAGCAGTGAGTTTGTCTTGCAGCATAGGCGGGGAACTTCTTGGTGGTGATAGCAGCCGGTGAAAAGTGGACATTATTTTGCACGTGCCCGAAGTTGCTCTTGCGATTGCACCTTCTGCTTCAAGTTTCGTGGCAATGAATGGAAATGGCGGGTGGTACGACCAATTTGAGGGTGCAAATTCGACACACCCATGCCAGCAAACCCAATATTGCTTTAAGATGTTGTTACAGAAGATCTTTGTCGACGTCATTCGGTCACTCTATCTTTCCCTCGTTGCCTGTGCCTCAGGTTTGCGCCACCACCTGGCAACCAAAATGGATTCAAACAACAAGCCCGACAACGGCAAGAGGCGTGTATTTATACCGTCATTCTTGAGGCGCTCCGGCATCAAGCTCAAGGCAGATGTCTGCACGGAGCCATCAGAGCAGGGCGCGCCGGTACAGGTCCCTGATCGCAGCAGAAACCCCGGTAGCGAACCAGCAACACCAGAGTTGCAACCACACTCGCATAAACCCCAGAGACGCCGCGCCTGGAGGCCACGAAGCTTTCTCAACGAAATCGCCACCACGCCCATGACACGCACACGCCACCGCGACTCGCCCGCCGACACTGGCGAAGCGAAAAAGGCAGAGACGAAAAGCGACACCTTCACTTCAGCCACCCGGTCAAGTTCGAAATCAGACAAAAGTACACACATGGAGGGAGACGGAAGTGAGGTGCCTGGCGCAGCCGATGACGGTCCCTCTACGACGGCCATATACGGCGTTGAGTACGGCAGCCTTACTCAGTTTATGCGCGGAGAAGACGAAGCTAGCAAGGGCACCGGAAGTAGTAGCGGCGCCGGCACTTTGACCCCGCCCAGCAGCGTCGCTGAGCAGATCGACGGCGTCGACGAGGATCCTGAGACGTCGAGCAAAGCCCCTGGCGCGACCGTGCAGCTGTCGCCTGCCATGGCCGCCTATGAGGTGGCGCGCGAGTGAGTACAAGGCGACCCAGCATGACACATGTGCTGACCCTACATGGCAGGTACCAGAGGCGGGTGGATAGAGGCGAGGTGAGAGCTCCGACAGCCCAGGACCGTGCCAACTACGTCAACTGGAAGCGCAACTACACCGCTTGGCTAGCAAAGAAGCGAGGAGAGGAAGCGAGAGAGTAGGTGAGTCGGCGCGAGAGATAACGTCCGTCGGCTGGGGGATCGCCAGACCCAGCTGGTTGGGCTCTTTTGAACGGCCCCTGTCTGACCTGTGTTGCAGACATCCCGGCTCTGATCACTTCCGACAACCTACCCTACGGTGCGAATAGAGAGCGGGGTGATATCCAGGGGCGATGGGATCGGATGGATACTTTGGCTTGAGCATTAGCTGGTTTGCAGTGCGTTGCAGAGGAAGTATGCACTTCGAAAACAAGTCTTCTTAAGCCCAGCCTTTGCATTATTTGAAAATGTGCACCTTTTGATTTGTAGGCGTTTGTTGCGGACGGGTGGAATGATCAACCCGAGGCAGATCTAAGATTAAAGACGCGGGCAGGCCGAGGTGTTGTATGACTTTATCTGCGGCCTAGCGCGGTCGATGACGGCAGGCAGGCAGGTACAAGCACCAAGCGGAACGGTTCCATGATGAGCTGGGACTCCTGCCGTTCTTTTAGCGCGCCGGCCTAAGTGGCGGTTCGGGACGCATGCGAGCGGTTCAACGCCAGACCTTCGACTCCCCTTTCGGCTAGCCGAGTCGCGACGCCAACGGCGCCTGCTCGGAGCTCTTCCAACTCCATTCCACGGGAACGTGGCTGAAGATGCCGCGCAACGCCTTCTACCGATCGCCAGCCAAGCTGCTCGCATGCCTGCCGCCGGGGTTCAGCCAGCCATTGTCGTTCCACTAAGAGGGCTTAGTCTTATCTCAACGACCAATGCTCTCTCGGGACCGTGCCATCGTCTCTTATCTCTGGTACTCCCCATCCTTCACGCATCGACCCTCCTCCCTCGCGGCATTGGCAAGCCTCCGCCACGTTTTGCCGCGTGTGCCCATGCCGCATTATTTCCAGAGGCTAATTGCATCTCCCGCTGACTGATGCGTCGATTCGCCCAGGAACCATCTCCACGACAAAATCGCTCAGGCCGTTCCACGTCAGAATATTCCAGCCTGTGGCTACGCCTAGCTCTGGATAGGACCCAGCTGTCCGGTTCGTTCCTTAGAAATCCCGAGCCTTGACGAAACCTTGCAGCCGTGTCGGCACCATGACTCTGGCCCCAGAGATCTTCCCTACCCTTGCCGCGCAAAGGCGAGGATCAGGAAAGAATCATGTCGACCTTCATTCAAGTGTTCCGGCTGAGCCGCCAACCTGAGTTCAAGCAGTGTCAGCCATCGTAGCTAGCTCCGGCAGAGCAAACGCCCACCAGCGGCCACCAACACCAGCCTCACCCATGCCCCGGATGGAGCCGACGGTCCAACACCCTTGTCGAGCCTAGCTTTCCGTCGGCATTGCCACGCTTTTCTACTTCGGAGCCCTGTGCATATCTGCAACTGTAACTGACAATCTGCGGTGAACCGCGGGTACGGCGCTGCACATGCTTTACACGCTTGGATTCTGCGAACATCTTCCCCGGACTAGCCGCTGTCGCTGTTCCTCGTCATGTGCCTGAATGGCCTGACCTTCCCTGCCCTTGGGCTAGCTAAGTTGGCCTGCAGGGGCCAGGGGCCGGGACCCAAAACGTGGTAGCAAGGACCATGTGCTCGCTGCCTAGACATTGTCTGTCCGTGTCCGGATATACCTCCCGCTAGCTATCTAATGCCACCGCTCGGCCCTTTTCCCTCAGCTCCTTGGTAAGACCTAGGCATGCCTCTCCCTGCTCCCACATTCCGCAGTCTCGCGACTGCATGAGCAAACACCGAGAAACTTTGCAAAGCATATCGGGCGCACTTCTCCCCGAAACTATTTTCGATTTTACCTTCACCTGACTATTGATCTCTTCGAATCTCTGGACTTGTTTTCCTTCTCTCCATACACTCCATTCTGGAAACCAACCACCGCTTGACCCGTCACAAATCGAGCCCCGGGAATGTGCCCGCTGAAGGCTTATCGCCATTGACGGCTCACTCACACGCTCCTTTCCTTTTCCGACATGTCTGTGTTCGACGAGGAGTTCCAGCGTGAGCTCGCCAGTCAATCATGGGCGCTCTATGCCGTGGGTATACTCATGATAATTTTCAGAATGTAAGTGCCACCCAACAATTCACCACGAGAGGTTGGCTTAGTACTTCCTGCAGGTATGCACGCGCGCACAGAGTGGGACTCTCAGGACTGGCATCAGATGATTATCTGATGATCGTGGCAGCGGTTTGTGCAAAGATTTCCGCCATGTGCCCAGAACAGCTTTTGCTTACTCGGTCGCAGTCGTGGTACACTATCTTGATCGTCTGTTTGAACGTCATTGCTGGAGGCGGCGGGAGCAACCTGTTCCTTCCCGAGGAATACGCCGCATTCACCAAAGACGACATTGAGGATCGAATCATGGGGTCGAAAATCGTCATCGTTTCCGAGCAGGTCGGTTCCACTTTGGATCTGTATGCAAAACGTAGTAACTGACCAACTCAGGGCATGCTGAATGTCATCTACACACTCAAGATATGTCTCTTGATCATGTACAGCCGCCTGACAACAGGCGTAGCCCAACATCGCCTTGTCCAATTTCTCTTCGTCTATGTGGCCGTGGGATGGCTGGCTACAGAGACTACCTTCTTTGCGTCTTGCAGACCCTTCAACGGCTATTGGGCAGTACCGCCTCCGGATCCTCAATGCGCCACTCTGGAACGCTACGCAATCGTCCAGGTTTGCTTCAACCTGTCTAGTGATCTCGGCATCCTCGTGATTCCGGTACCCATGCTCACTAAGTTAAATATGCCTTTTCGACAACGGCTGGTCCTCGGGCTCGTCTTCAGCTTGGGCGTCTTTGTCGTAAGTTGACCACATCACTTTCCACGCATGATCTGACCCGAAGGTACGTCTAGATCATCGCCGCAATTCTCACCAAGGTGTACAACCTTTCCGATGTTTACGACACATCGTACATGCTGTGGTACACGCGCGAAGCATCAGTCGCAGTATACGTCGCCAATTTGCCGATGATATGGCCTCTCCTTCGCGAATGGTTCCCGTGCTTGCGCAATATTTCGACGGGCAAGAGCTACGCTGCAGAACGACGACCATCCGGATACTACGGAGATGGAACACGGCTACGCAGCACGCCGGGCGCGAAACAACACAGATCGATCCGCGATATCAGGATCTCGCACCACTCGAAAACATTCACGAAATCGAATTCAGGGGGTTCGTTCGTGAAAGGCGACATAGAACTTGGGGTCAAAAGTATCGCGACGGTGCGCAGTGGCAGTCCGGCGAGCTCGGAGCGGGCGCTGAACCCGGGAGATATCCGCGCCGAAGTTACGATTGAAGTGGCGCGTGAAAACCCGGAGGAGAACGATGGCAGTCGGCCGGCGGGAATGAGCCAGGGCGACGCATTGACGTGGACGCATGCCACATCGACTGCGCCCATGACCGAGACCAGCATAAGCGGACCGGAGCGATTTGAGAGATGATTCTATATGATGAGATACCTATGTCTAGATTTTTTTTTGTCTACGTCTGGCCCTTAGAGATGATCATGGAGGAGGCGCAAAAGGGGGATTCGTGTAGGATAATCTGGCGCCTGGCGATTCTGGAGAACTGGTAAAGTCTGGACCGCGCGGAGCGGGATATTTATATAGAGTTCATTAATATGGGGAAAGTACAAGGAGCATTCTCTTGGCGGGGTGGGAGCCCGGAGCCGATGACGTCCTTCGCTCACATGGCGTCGAACTCCCCGCCAGGGGACGCGCTCTGCCCGACCCCAAACAACCATGGCCCGGAACCGCCGCCTGTCGCCCTCCGCCCAGCAACCATGCACCGCTCCGACAGCATCGCTATAGCGAAGCTAGCCCAGACCGGCCGCAGCTCCACCCTCGCCGCCCCCTTCGGCACCAAGCAAGAACGCGACCCGTCCATCAAGCGCTCGCACCTGTCGCTGCATGGCCACAAGCACCACAGCCACCATCACCACCACCATCGCCACGCCAGCCGCTCTTCCAAATATGGCGGCGACGAGAAGGAAATCAAGTCGGCCGTCCTGCCCACCGTGCGCCCCCAGTTCCCGGAGATCAACGTCGTAAAGCCTGCGAACAGCAGCACCAGCGGAGGCAGCGGCAGCGCCAACGACCTCGTCAGCCCTTCCGTCGTTGCCGAATACGATCACGGCGTGCGGCGCGTGGCCTCGCGCGTCGTCAAGCCCGAGGATGTCTCTCGGGAGCGTGCTTGCCAGAGACAGCGCGACGAGTACGTTTCCACTACTTTCTTATTGATCCTTGTGTCTCACGCCTATGCACATCTTTGGTCATCCACACATCCGTCCTTGCCGCCTTCACTCAGACATTGTCTCAACCTTTTTCTCCCCTTTCTCTTTCTCTCTTCTTCCCCGGCACAGGCCCGTCTTGGACAACATCTCTGACCGCTCGGCACCTCACAGACAACTCCGCACCGCGCTACGCGTCCTCGACGAGCAATCCATGGCGACGACGCGGCGGCTCGACGATACGTACTACTCGATCCTGGAGAAGGTGGCCAGCTTGCACGGCACCATCGGCGGGCTGCAGGAGCTGTCGACGCTGACGAAGCGGCTGCGCGCGGGCTTCGCGGCCGACGCGGCGGAACTGGTCGACGAGGTTGACGGCTCGCTTGACGGCATTGGCGACTTCGCCGCCCAGGCTCGCCTGCTCGAGGAGTTCGAGGCTCGCATCGCCGCTGGCAAGGAGCGCGCTGCCCGCCTGAACGAGCGTCTTGACGCTGCACGCAAGCGCGTCGACGAGCGCGAGCGCATGGAGGAGGAGTGGAGGACTAGCGTGAACCGTAAGTTGTTCGCGGCTTCTTTTTTAATGTTTTCTTGATGAGGGGAGAGTGCTGATCAGTGTGAACAGGCCGTCTGCGAATCTTTTGGAGTGTTTTGGCCGCTATGGTTGCGCTGTTCCTCGTTGGCTACATCGTATACGGCATCCGCACCCAAGGCGCTGGTGAAGCCGTGTCGAACACAACCAACGTTACCGCCAAGCGCAACTTTTCCGTCGACCTGGAAAACGTGGTCGTGCCGCCGCCCGTCCGGGAGATCCTTGACAGCGTGCACAGCTCTTCCCCGAGCGCTACCACGTCATCGCCCCTGACGCCGAGCGCTCCGTCGGATGATGAGATATTGCACGTATTCGACGAATTGTGAACCGAATCGTGGGTTTATAGAGAAAACTTCCGAAAGATTCCACGTCAAAGGCACGATTGTGTCTTAGCAAAGCCTGAGGACATGGCCTCATCGACCTCGCGTCGATCAGAAGCACCGTGGCTCGTACGAAGGCTTACTAGGACCTCGCCCGTTATCGCTTGTCTGGACTTCATAGTGGCGCTACCGCCTGCTCCGGTTTTCAGCCGCTGGTCCGCTGTCATGTGCTGATCGAGTTTTGCGCTTTGGGCGAATCATGCGCGATTATTCAGTATGCTTTTTTTTTTTTTGGTCACGGACGCGCCCATCCCATCTTCGACTCTATCACAGTGGAAATCCCGACCGAATCCTACGGCGAATAGATATGTGCGGTCGTCGCGTGTGGAATCTCACTGCGCATTCACTCTTAGGGGCAAACGATGGTTGAGAGTGGAAGTGGAAACAAGGGAAAGAGATCTGCACTAGAATCCAAATTCTAGTTACGGAGGTGTAGTCGCTATTGAAGTAAGAGGGCGCGAATAGAAGAAAGGGACCTGAAAATGGCCCTTCATTACGAGTCTAGGTCGAAAGACCGTATTACTTGGAATCCCTTGACCCCAACAGGGTAAGCTGTTGCCTGTCAATTTGCAGGGGATGGGTATACAAGGGTCAACAACAATAGCGCTGGCCTCTTCGTTCGAAGCCGAGCGACTCACCCTCATGCTACACCAAGAAAGGCACCAGCAACCGACAGACGGACCTCTAACGCCGGATCTCACTCACTTATGAGGTTTACAGCAAAGGCCCAAGGCCTTGCAACCTCATATGCGCAACTAAGGGTCCAATATGACCTCTTCGCTCAACACACGCAATTGTTATGAAGAATCGATACCCACAAGACTACTACTGGCAAACGATAGATCAGCAAAGCAAAGGTCTGGCCAATTACCGAAGCACTGCTACATTTTAGGAAGAGCATCGAGCAGGAACGTAAGAAGGAAGAGTGGCTTGTTTACACTGCTGCGAAGAAGGCAAAGAGGGTTGTATCTACTTCCCAGATTACCCGTGAGCCTTCACAAATATAATCTGAGTGTCTCTCGCAGTCGGAAAGAGAGACGCAGACATTCATTGAGAAGTTTGACATGGTGGCCGCTCATGTGTGATATTGCACTGAGGGTTGGGTATGCAGTGACGCAGAGGGTGAAATAGACCCTAAATACCACCAAGAAGCCTTCATTAATGCCTCGCTTATACAATTTGCGCAAGACGAGGTATCAACGGAGGTAGAAACCAAGTATAATGTCTCCAGCGAGGTGGTGACATGACCAACTATTGTACCGTATGATACTATGGCTTGATTATTAGAACCTTGTTGTTACATATTTTTTGGGCCCAGTGCATTGCTCATTCAGTTGCATCTTGAATGCTATTTTTTGCGTTATGTAAGTTGCATAAATTGGTCTAAACCGGTGTATTGACGCTCGTGCAGTGAGTTTGACAACCTATAGTGTTTTGATGCGGCAAAGGCTTCATATTCAAGAAATTCGTAGGCACAGCTTAGCGCTTGATCGGACACGATATTAAGAGCGCGAGGGTTGAAAGCTTGAACAAATGGAGGCGAATGGCGTATTGCTTGAGTGGATCAGGAGCTGGTTATTTTGCGTCAATATTGAGGCTTGTTGAACATACGTTCTAAATAGGCTGTTCTGGGCTCGAGGCCGTGTCTGCAATTGTTGCATCTCGCATATGTCTAATTTAAAGATAACTCCTTACAGCCTCCTTTTACCATTTGGTAGCCCATTCGCTTGTCCTATGGAAGCTGACGTGAAAGGAGGGCCGGTCCGCACCATCGTCGTTACTACCGGGATACCAGTCTTCACCATTACTTGCGGCGTATTTTTCTTGACCTACCTCGTGCTGGGCGCTTGACATATTCTGATCGTTGTAGGCATGACTGACGGAGATGCACGAGCCTGTCACTCAACAAAACAAAGTGGACTAAGCAGCTTAAGGAGGGCAATAAAATTGGAAAATTGGGTCATGATATTCATTTCGGTTGCACATTCTATGTCCATCTTTGCAAAGACCGGAAATCGTCTTATTTGGTGGCGGGCTGCACGATAGTGTTTCCTGGAAGTACGCGTCAGCTTAGCTTATTCAACGTCGGGAGCTTTAGATGTTTGCATACCTCCATCTGGATACACTATTTGCTCATTGTAAAAAGTACCTCCACGGCCAGCGAGGAAGAGGATAGTTGCGGCCATGTCGGAGTCGGTTCCGTAGCGGCCTGTGGTTCGGAATGCAAACGTCAGCATCATTCCATTCCACGTTTGAATGGTTACATACCGGAGGGATTTGAAGGCGTCGTTCTCAGGCTGGACTTATTCTTTTCATCGGAGTCTCCGGTAGTCATCTAGAACCGGTCCTGTCAGCGACTGCTTTTTGAACCACTCCTTGGCCAAGGTGTGTCAAAAGTAAGAAGCCACTTACTTCGCTTGGAAACATGCCGGGTGCGATCGTGTTAACTCTGACACCGGTCTTGACGAAAGTAGTAGCAAGCATGCGGCCGACGTGGGTGGCAGCAGCCTTGCTGGCAGCATAGGCAAATTGACCGCCGCTGCTGCCCTTCATGCAGCCGGAAATGCTGCTTACGTTGACGACGCTGGAAGAGTAATCGGGCACCGTTTTGCCGCCCTTGGCGAGCAGCGGGAGGAAGGCCATGGAAGAGAAGAAGATGGAGGTCACATTGGTGCGGAACGTCTCGTCCCAGTTCTCAGGCTGTGATGCGAGGAAGTGCTTGGAGACGGCGGCGGGGTCGGCGAAGTCCAGGGGCTGCCCCCTGCCAGAAAGCTTGGTGTGGTCATCCCGAGCGATTCCAGCGTTGTTAACGAGCAGTTGGATGCCGTTGGGCTCTTTCTTGGAGAGCTCTGATGCTAACCGCTCAATGTCGGGTTTAGAGCTCACATCGCCGGGTAGGCTGTAACAGAGGAATGTGAGCTAGTCAGCGACGCAAATGGTGGGGTAGGGACACGCACGCAATGATTTGGCCAGGTCCCCTGTTGTAGGTCTCAACTGTCTTCTCCAGTTTTTCTTTTCTCCTTCCAACGATGTAAACCTTCGCTCCGTTGGTGGCCAGGGCTTGAGTGATCATCAGGCCGATGCCAGTAGCGCCGCCAGTGACGACAGCCGTGACGTGTGACACGTCAAACAGCTTTGAGCGGTCAAAGTTTGCAGCCTCTGCGTTGCTAATAGCAGCCATGTTGCGGTAGTTGATAATGCTGTAGCTAGTGCGAGGAGAGAAAGCGGTTCTCGCTGACGGGGCAGACCGGGCGAATAGGCGAAGCATGGTTTGCGATGTAAGTCACTTGCGGCGGATCTGAAGCTTTTGACGTGGACGACGTGTGGATAGATGTGGATCTCGCGAGAGGATCATCATGCACGGTGGATGTTCATCATGACGTTTTCTCCGGGCGGTGGGCCAGACGTCATCAGGGTCCAGGCGACAGATCGTCATAGATTGAGGTGCTGATGGCATGACTGCCAACGATGATTCTGATATCGACACCCTGATCGCTCGGTACCAAAACACAGAAGCCAGCGGATTGGCCACATTGGATGGGATAACCGCAGCCAATGCGGATCCCCGGCAAGCATCAGCCGCCTGTGCTGGGCCCGACCGAAACACAAGCTACCAGAGGCTCGTTGACACGCCGCAGCAAAGATAATGGAGACGACGACGCAGCAGCAGCGACACGCTGGCTAGGGCCGGAAGGCACGACTAGCGGAGAAGAGCGGCCATGACGCATGCGGCAGGCGGACCGCGACCCCCGCAGCGGCAGTAGATGGAGGCGTTGCCGATCCCCCTCAGTTGTCAGGCCTTGTCAGGCACCGTGCAGCAGCTGCCACATGATGCCGACCCCAGCCATCTCGTGCCTGCAGTGTTGCTTTTTCCTTCTGTGCCGTACTTCAACTTGCATTCCTCCGCCCACCGTTGATTCTCCACCCTCGCATCCCGCCCCGACGTGCCACCAGCTGCGTGTCTTATACTACCCACACAACTCGACGCTGATCTCCCTTGCTTCATGTTTATCACTCTCCGTCAAAACTCTTTAAGATTCCATCACACTTGACCCCAAAATACGACTCACCTCGGCCGCGCCCACACCTATTTCTCGCAACCAGCGCCAGCTGATCCTTATATTTCTTCGGTGAACATTTTCAAGCATACCATGAGCGCCAACCAAGCGCCCCTCCGGGCTGCCGACTGCGCGTCCGCAGGCACGGCCTACCCACCCATCTCCACGCCCACCATCTTACCACCCAGCAATCCTTGCATATATGGCTATACCTCAGGCGCCCTCCATACTACCTACACGCTGCCCTACAACCTCACTACTGTCCTACCACACATCTCCTCCTTCGGCAACATCGACTGGACCGGCCAGATCGACCCGGACACCTCTTCCGTCGCGCTCAACGGTACCGACAACGAACCCGGCACCGCACGCGCCTACACGCTCGCCGACGGCGCTAGACTGGTCGAGACACTTCTCAGCTACTCTTCCTCGCCCGCCAGCCAAGGCACCTCATCTTCCGGCTCCTCCGCCGCGCAGCTCGTCGAAGTCCACAGCATAGCCCACCTGTACCAGCCGCTGGACCGAGACGCCACCAACGTCAGCCTGACGTCCGACTCGGTCGAGTACGCCGCGCCCAACGGGACCTTCGGCTTCTACGCGGCGCGCGACGCCATGCGCGTGGCCGGCGCGTGCGGAAGCAGCAGCAGCAGCAGTAGCGCGGGTCAGGCGGCCGCCGCCACAACGTTTGACTTTTCGGCCGACTTCTGCGCGACTGATGCCGATGCCGCCGCCCGTTGGTTCCGCGCGCGCCATCTCAACGCCATGGCTACGCTGGGTCGCATGCTGGGTGGCGCCGGCGAGAGCGTGACGGACTGCGCGAGCCTGGACGCTGCCGGAGGTGGGGACGGCGGAAGTGCCGGGAGTGCGGCTGAGTCGTCGCCAAGTAGCGCGGCGAGCCATCAGCAGATCAGAATGAGCATGGGGACGGCTGTGGGCTTGGTTTTGGCGGCTTGCATGGCGTTTGCGGCGTTGATGGCGTGATGAGTGTGGTGGTGTTGAAGCGAAAAGGCGGGGGAGGGGCGATGTTGGAAGCGTACTTAGACTGCTAACGAATGATACCCAGCCCTAATGGGCGCTACGTTTTTTCCACGACACTACCAGGTCCGCTTGCCAAGAATGTGTTTTGCATGGATGTGAGACATGTGCTTGACGTGAAGGTCGTAGACCTCATGCTACGAATTGTCCGACGATGCAGCTAAATATTGTGTAACTCGGGCCTCAGTGGAACATTTAATGTGCAATGTCCTACTGCGCGCTTGTCATTTTTATCCTGCCCATTCTCAAGCGTCACATACTTTGCAGGGCTAGAATGGAACAGGGACCTTTGTGAATGCTCTATTAGATAAGACGCGTGTACATGCATGCCTAGTAGCGGGCCCTTACGCGCACAGACTCCCGTTTAAGCAAGCAACAAACAGATGCTCTATATCTCTCCTTTTATACGAGTTGCCGTGGCACAGCTAGACGATACGACAGCCACGCCCGGCAAAATTCTCTCTTACCTGCGTCGTCTATCGTCGTATAAAAAAAAAAAAAAAAAACTCAAGACGCTGAACCAGAACGCCCTCAAATGCCAGCTGCGCGTAATTCACTATCAGGACGTGGGCTGAGCACGAGCAGCAAAAATCGTGGGGGCGACCTTTCCCCTTATAGGCATCGGATGCTAAGGAAACGATTTCCGCTGGGGGAAGCCTGAGTCGTAGATCTCCCGTCGTAGTGTTTTCCTGTTCCTGTTATTCTCACTCTAGCCTGGACCCTGTGGATTGCGCAATCTTGAGGGGACGACCCGGAAGCTCCCGGCCTATTTTTTTTTTCTTAGCGGGGGGATCAAAACATGTACGGAATCTTGCCATCCGCATAGCGATGCGATGGTCGTACGGACAAATTTCAACTGTGCGATGCTGCGTATTGCTCTCGCCGTCTGTGGTGATGTGCGCATTTATTCACTGTTTTGCCTGTGCATCATAACCCACATTTTGGACTTTTTTTTTCCCTGAGTTATTTACACTCTAGAAGATCTCGCAAGAACGACAAAGACGAAGTAATGTAAAAGAAAAGGACCGATAGACTCCTGACTCGAATAGCCCAAAGCCCCCAAGGCACCCATTACTTTGTTTGTTGTTAACCGATACCCAGAGATGTGTTGGGCAGGAAAAAAAGGAAATAATGAATGCACAAACAAGAATTGAGCTGGAGTCTTCGCTGTATGCATGGAGAGATCACTCTCCCCTTCTTCTCTGTCATCGGCGCAAACACAAGATCAAGGGTTGGAGAGACGTGAATAGGCAAACATGCCTCCATGAGCGCAGGGGAAAAATAGAGTAGTCATCCCGCTTTGGGCCAGAAAAGGTGGCCGATGTAAAACAGCAGAGAAAAAGAGGAAACGACAAGATGATGCAGGAGAGAAAGACGTCTATGACGACACCTGGTTTCGCCTATCGCTCCGAAACTTTGCAAGTCATCAACAAGTGGCGGTGAGAGAAACTCTGCTTGGTGGAGCCCCTGGTATTGACACGCCGTCTGAATCCGGAAACGCGGCACTCGTGGTTTGTGTCGATCCTGTAGGGGAAGAGAAGCCCGACTCGCTCAATGCATCGGAGGCTGGTAGTTGATCGGTCGCCTGGGTTATTTGTTAATTTTTGGTTTCGAAATGGGTCGCCTAAGAACCGTTGGTTGCGACGAAACGTGGGAGGTGACTCAGTATTGCGGGGACACGTACTTGAAGAGAAGTATGTGAGGCTCTGGCTCATGGACCTCGTAGTGCTCCCACCCCAGACTCTGGATGACGTTGCGTTAGTTCTCATTGTGACTCATGGAGGGACTAGAAGGGCGAGCCTACCTGAGTGATTCCCAGCGCTCTCCACTCCTCCTCCCATAGCAGCTTCAGCGTTCCCCTGGAGCCGTCAAAGTACTCCTTTGGTATGACCTTGAGCATTTGCTTGGGCAGCTGGACATGACGGTACTCATATTCGCTGTCCGAGTACCTGCATGGCATCTCTGTTAGCATGCGACCGCGCATCTGATTGGAGAGCGCGCAGACAGGCTGCGACAGCTGGCGCGCTCGGCTGGGGGGAGATGCGCGCACCGTGCGGAATAGTGGATGCTCTCGACGAACTCATCCAGCTTGTCCTTCTCTGACTCAGACAAGGGCCGCGGCTTCTTGTTGCGGCGCGTGATGTCAATGCCCATATCCATGGTGAGATGGTGTTGGTGGTTGTTGGCAGCGAGGATGCGGGCCGATGTTGACGTGGAGCGGTGCGCGGCGGGCGCGGCGGGCGCGGCGACTCTCTAGCGGGGACTCGGCTGTGAACGGCGCTGAGTCGGGAGCGGTGGAGGGGAAGGAAGGCGCTGGACGTCGTGGGCGCGGTCGCAGGCGGGGGTCGTGTGCGCGCAATCGAGGGGTGGCAGGACGTTGATGGCGCAGCGGCGGAGGGGTAGCGGGGGACGAACAACAATGGCGGCGTCAGGAGCGCAGCGCGTCGAGTGGATTGGGCGCAACGCGAAGGCCCTGTGGCGACGGCGTGACAGCTGTGGGCGAAACGACTGGCGTCGAGTGGAAGTGCGAGGCACGGGTGAGTGAGTGGGTGCGACAGCTGGCTCTCGGTGACAGCGGCTTCGGGGCGCAGTGACTTGGTTCGCGGAGCGACGGAGTTGAAAACATTGCCATGACCTGATGCACGGCCCAACCCGCCGTTTCTCACGGCCCTGGCATGGCGATCGATGCTGACCGCTTTGCACCCAACGTCACTTTGTTTTGCACTTTTGTTTCAATTTCAACCGTCTCTCTTGCATTCGTGCGGCCCATCGGCCTCTATCTACGCATGCCAAGCGGCAAGCTGTGCTATTGCCGCCGCCCTTTCGGCTGCTTCCCTTCCCTTTCAGGAACAAATTCAAAGTCAATTGTGAGGTCATAAAAGATCGTAGCGAGTGTGAGTGGAAGTAATAGTGGGGTATAGTCGCCAATCCTCCGCCGCTGTTTTGCGGTCTCCCCCTGGCAACGCGGTCGCGTCTCAAGTATGTATAATGTAAAGTCAAGGAAAGTTAGGGAACGAAATTAAAAAATATCAACAAGAACAGATGCAGTGTGTGCAGGGGAGTTGTCTCAACATCCTGGTGAGCCAAACTCGCGGGTGGGGACCACTGTTTGCCTGCAATTAGGCGCGTGCGTGGACTGCAGAGAAGTGGACTTTTGAATCCCCTCCAATCCCCGGGCTAGGCGGCCCATGCGCGCCGTCTAGATCCAGGTGGTGCTGAGCGTCGGCGTGGGTGCCAGTGGCCGCTTGTTGTATGTTGCCGCCATGAACGGTGCGATCTCAGCCAAGTAGTCGGAGGCGCAGAACTTCTGCAGCCCGCGCTCTACCATGTATCTCGTGTCTTCGTCCATCTCAACATCGCGGATTACGCCCCCGAGCTCCTCGGCAACTTCGTTAAGCTGTTCCAATTCGCGTCCGAAAGGGTGGTTCGGTTCCACGCCGCCTCCGCTCCTGAAGAAATCCACGGATGAACGCTGTTCCTGAAGCGAAGAGCTACGGCCATGGAGGCTGCTGGGAGGACCCATGCCGCGAATCGATCTCTTGCGCGCCACAACTTCGTGCGCCTCTTTGCTGTGAGAGAGCGCCCGCTGCGGAACGTCAGGAATCGATTCCTGAGCCTTTCGGCTGGATTCCTGGGCTGCCCGGATGCTGTCGATTGATCTCTTGGTCTCCAGAGTGCGCTTCGCCGGGCCAACGTCGAAAGACCTCTTCGAATCTAGGGAGCGCTTCGATTGCATGTTGTCCATCGAACGCTTCGATTCCAGAGACCTGTGAGTCTGGTCGATGCTCGGGCGCGACGAAGACTTGGAGTGCGAAATCGAGTTGGAAGCAGAGCGGGGAGTGCGGGATCTCTCGGGGGCAGCCTTCTTAGCAGATTCGAAAAAACCGGTCAAGTGGTTGGTCTCGGGCGACGTAGGAAGGGAATCCAAGGAGGATGCATCCGTAGAGACACCGCGGGAGCCACTAGAAGTAGAGCTGCGGTCCGATTCCTCGGAGTGAGTGGTCATATGAGATTCGGTCGAGACTTGGCGTAATCCAGCAATATCGGGAGCGTTATAGGAGAGCATATTCGTGGTAGAAATGAGATTGACCGGTCCGGAGATCTGGACGCGGTTGATGGAGGAGTTGGAAGGCTTCTTCATGCTGAATGCGCGGCTAGGAGGAGAAGCAATCTTCTCGGGCTTCTTCGCCCGGCGGGTGGTCAACGACCGAGAGATAAAGTCAGCCATGGCGATGGCGGCGGTAGGTCTTCTTGACAGTTGGCGTCACACAACGGTGGAAGGCGGGCTCTTAAAGCAAAGCAAGATATGAAGAAGAAGCCGGAGGTTGGGGTCGTTGAGAATGCCAGGTCGAGGTGCAGAAGACTAGTGATGCGGGCCTTGCAGTTGAAATTGTCACGAGCTGCGACGTGCTGTGGTCCGGAAGGAGGGAGGGCAGAGGGGTAGTCAAGTGCGCGGCGCGGGTCAGCTGTGCAACCACGGCGAGGTCAGAAGGCGGTGGCAGTGGTTCCGGATTCGGAAGTAGTCGATTCCAGGGCTTCTGGAGAAGCGGTTTTTTTTGTCGCGCGGTCGTCCTGCGGTGAGACGCGGTGGATTTAGTGGTACGTTTCGCCGGCTCGCAGCGAAACAAGGCAAAGGTGGAAAGGAAGGTGAAGGCAATGAATGAGAGGGCGGGTGCTTGTCGTCTAAGGAGCGAAGCAACAGAGCACGGCCAGAGGGTTGACGAGAAAAGAGAGAGAAGCGCGTTGCGCCAGGAGGGAGGGAGCAGAGATATGGGAACGGGGGATGCTCGCAGCACGAGAAGCGCCGACCGAAGGTGAAAAGGCGACGGCAGAGCGACCAATGATTCAGCGGGCACGGCACAGGCGTGCGAGATCGCGCGGCGCTCGCGGGCCTGTAATTGGGCCGGCTGCAGACCCGGCCCCTGCTGCTGCGTCGGAGAAGCGCCGCATTGGGCTGGGAAACGACGCATGCGAAACAACCCGGGGCGCCCCAGTATAAACGTCCTCGTCTCAGCTATATGAGGCCTCCACGCGGGAGAGGGCGCGGCGGCGCAGCAGCGCACACGCTTTGCGCCCGCCCTCCCATCCGCAGTCCGCAGCAGACTTCACAGCCACCCGGCCGAGGATCTGTTTGCACGGCTTCCCGCGATCGCTGTAGCCGTTGGGGAGGATCTTCGGGTGGGTAATGCGTGCGGTGCTCGGCAGCCAGCCGCCGCGCTAGCGGGTGGGCCGTGAGCCTTTTGATGCGCCGGGCGTGCAGGGCGCTGCCGCGTGCTGGCCTGCTGGTTCGCCGTTGACGTCGCCGAGGGAAGCAGGACGCCTGGGCCGCGCGATCTGGCCAGGCACCGGCCAGAACCGTCGCTCAAGCTGGCAAGGGCGCGCGGTACGCTAGCAAAAGAGCTTTTCGCACGCTCTCGAAGGCAGCAAGGACCAGCAGAGGACCCTGGCAATCGACCGCACCACGGCGCTGGTCTGCCGCTCTCGCGGCGACGTGCAGGGACAGCTCACAGCGAAAGCTCAATACAATATATCACAGCCTGCGGCACGCCGGACCGCGCTGCTGCTCGGATTTGCCCGCCGCCAGGCCGGCGCCTCCTGGCTGCACGCCATGAACGGGCGGGACGTCGGCATGGCTGAATAAAACAGCCTGTGGTCGCGCGCTGCCCGTTTTGGCCGGCCGCCCTTCCTTCCGCGCTTTCTCGGCCAGCCACGAATTCCTGCATGTCCAGCACGCGCGCCAAAACGAGCACTGCCGTGCATTACCGCCGTCCCAAAGCAGAACCGAAGTCGTGCGTATTTTAGGATCATCGTATCAAATCACGCCGTGAAGGTCTCTCGCTAATTCTCAGGCCCTACGCTTGGTTCCGCCCGTGGTCGCGCGCTCATTACTCGTCGGCAGCCAGCTGACCGGAGGGAGGGTGGTGGTTAGAGTCAATACTGCAACACTTTCAAGGTCGCGCACAGCAACTCGGGCGTTGAACTGATGCACTCTCAGCATGGGCTCCATTCCACTACAGCTCTGCTTCCCGAGGCACTCCTGCCAGGTTGCCTTTCAGCCTTGCGGACCGCGGATGCCGGCTAACTAACATTAATGTGCCCACTTGAAACCGTCCACAAAGCCATCCGCTCCCTATAGTCCCCTTAATGGTATATTTCGCCGATGAAACGCGCCGGCTCTAGAAATTCCGCCGCTCAAAGTCAACTGTTCGCGAGACATGCTTTTTCAGTGGAGATTCGCCTTGCCTTGCTCCGAATTGCTTTGTTTAGTCCCGATCTGCCTGTCTTCCAGGGGCAACGTGACGGATCGAACGCCGATTACGCCGTGATGTTCGGTCACGATACCCTCAGCCTTTTTTCCTTTTGGCGCGGCAGCGATCGTCGCAGCCACGGGTGAGTCTCCGCGGCGATGTACTCCGTCGTAGCAACCCCAGCTGAGTGCTCCCGCTTTACTCCTCATCCATGGATTCCCAGCCATCTGGTCCCGCATCGCTGTCTTTGCCATCCTCATCTTCATCTTCATCACTGTCAGACTCGCTATCCGACTCTTGAACGGCAACAAGCCTCTCCTTGACTTCGCCCTCGGCGGGCGCCACCCTGTGGGCAAAAGCGCGTCGCACTGCTGCGTTGGTGGACGTGTCCCAAACCTGAACGGAGCCTTTGCTGCCTGCCACTGCCAATCTGAAACCAACTTCCTTATCGGGCGCAAATGACGTAGAGAACACTTTGCCGACGCCGAGGTTCCTCGATACAACCATGCTCGGTCCCGTGGGCTGGACATTCCAAAGCTTGACTTCCTTGTCCGTCGATCCAGTGGCGATAAAGCCGGGCACTACAGGGTTAATGTCGAAGGACGAGATGGACTCGTCGTGTGCCTGAAGAGTCCAGATTGGCTTTGTCTGCGACGGATCTGAGGGAGCAAGGCGGGCATCGTGGTAGTGGATGATGCCATTCTCAGTTGATACCTAACGACAATCAGTGAAATTCCTAATCCTGTGACACCAAGACTTACGTAGAAAAAGTTGGGATCGTGGGGGTCCCATCTGACTTGTTCAACGTCACTTTCCACGCCCCATCTTGGGACCTTAGCATCCGGCGCCCGCATATCCGCTGCGACGACGGTCCTATCGTAGCTTCCGCTCAGGAGCACAGTTGTCTCCGTCGGATGCCACGCCAGAGAACAAACTTTATCTGTGTGGTAAGTGTAGGACTTCGCACACTTGGTTGTGTTCAGATCCCAAAGCTTAACCGTCTTATCCGCGGATGACGAAGCAAGCAGGTTGCGGTGCGTGCGGTTGGCAGCCAGAGAAAGCACGGCATCGACGTGGTAGTCGTCGTTAGCCTTCTTAGACTTCTTCTTCTTCTTCTTTTTCTTGGGCTTCTCGCCATTGGGCATGTCCTCGGCACCTTGCCCAAGAATGGCATTGGGATACATGCAGTCCACAATGTCAAGATCCCAAATCTCGATGTCCGGATCCATGGTACCCACAGCGACGAAGTTGCCCCTCGAGTTCTCCTCAATCGGGCCCTTGCCTACTGGTGTGTTCAACCACTCCACTGTGAGAGGAATGGCTGGCAGCATAATGTCGTGGTGGACGTAAAGGTTGTCTGCCTCGTCCTCGTACACATACACTTCGAGATGCGCCATCTCGTCTTCTATCCTCGCTGCTAGGACGAGATTGTCGGAGTCAAGGATTTGCAGTTCCTCCCTCTCAACATCGTCATCAACGTTGTCAGGCATAGTGATGTATGGGTCGTCGTCGTTGTTCTCGTGGTAAACCAGAGACTTGACATTTCCGAAGATACCAAGAGGTTCACCGTCCTTATCAACGGCGCCCTCGTCGTCATCGTAGTGCTCGAGGTCGTACTCCTTCAAATCGTCGTCGATTTCGCTTTAGATATTGGTTAGACATGGATTGAACGACGAATACAAGGCACGCATACATATCATCCTTGGAGGCTGCGATAGCAGCAGCATTCGACTTGGGCTCCTCGTCTTCGTCGCTCTTGTCGCCGTTCTTGGCCGCATCTAGGTCGTCTTTCGCATCGTCCAGCTGCAGGCGCGCAAGCTGCGAAATGCGCTCGAATTCGTCGTCGTCGAAGACATACTTATGAGGAAAGGGTGCCGCGAAGCCGCGCGGCACCCAGGTGGTCGCCGTGATCATAGACATGTCGAAAACGTCCTGGTGAAGAAGCGTGGATCGCAACGGCAACTTTTTTGCCTGCTGCAAACTAAGACCCTCCAAAAAAGTTGCGAGCGGGCGCGCTCGGGCGATTTCTTTTCCGCAGTCTTGGCAGCTCTTTCGCCGCCTAAACCTCCGCGGCGGCGACACCCAACCTCCCCCGAGATCCTCGCGCCAGCCCACCGCGCAAGGCCCATCCGCTTCATTGAAAGCTCCGCTCGTTGAATCCGACATGGAAGAAGACTACCACATCGCGCCCAAAAGGCGCAGACTGGACTCGTACCAGCAGCGTCCCTCTACCGACCGCTCCTCACGACCGCACCAGACACCGCGTTTCCACGACTCACGGGCACAAACACCGCGAGGCCCCAATGCAGGCTCAACACCCCACCAGCGGGAATTCGATGGGCCCGAGCCTCAGATTGATGAAGAGGCTGTTATGACCTTAGATCGAGACTGGTATGGCGGTGAGGAATATGGCGGTCACAGTCTCGGAGACGATACACACAATCCTTTCGGAGAGGACAGCACATGGTTGGACCAGCAGCGGGAAGCGGCAATGGCGGAGAAGAAGACCAGCAAGCGCATGAACGCGCGACAAGTGCAAAAACAGAAAGATGTGGACGCCTGGGAGACGAACCGAATGCTCACTTCAGGAGTGGCTCAACGACGCGACTTCAGCGGCGATTTCGAGGATGATGATGAGGGGACTCGTATTCACCTGTTGGTCCATGATCTTAAGCCTCCGTTCCTGGATGGACGGACCGTCTTTACAAAGCAGCTGGATCCCGTATCGGCAGTGAAGGATCCACAAAGCGACATGGCTGTATTCAGTCGCAAGGGAAGCAAAGTTGTGCGCGAAAGGAGACAGCAGAGGGAGAGGCAACAGCAAGCCAAAGAATCTACCAACATGGCAGGGACCGCGCTTGGGAACATCATGGGTGTTAAAGAGGATGACGGTGACAGTGCGGCACCGGCTGCCCCCGGCCAGCCAGAAGAGCCGGAGAGGAAGGGGGGCAGTCAATTTGCCGAGCATCTCAGGAAGAGCGAAGGTCAGAGCGCTTTCAGTAAAAGCAAGACGCTTCGCGAGCAGCGGGAGTACCTTCCTGCTTTCGCTGTACGAGAGGAGCTCCTACGGGTGATCCGGGATAACCAGGTCATTATCGTTGTGGGCCAAACGGGTTCTGGTAAGACGACGCAGTTGACGCAATTTCTCCATGAAGATGGCTACGGAAAATTTGGCATGATTGGGTGCACTCAGCCAAGACGTGTGGCAGCAATGAGTGTGGCCAAGCGTGTCAGCGAAGAGATGGAAGTCAAACTCGGTGGTCTTGTCGGCTACGCCATTCGTTTCGAGGACTGCACGAGCAATGACACGGTGATCAAGTACATGACTGACGGCGTATTGCTGCGAGAGTCCCTGGTCCAGCCCGATCTCGACAAATACTCTGTCATCATCATGGATGAAGCCCACGAGCGAGCCTTGAATACGGACGTCCTCATGGGACTCATCAAGAAGGTGCTCGCTCGACGCAAGGACCTGAAACTAATTGTCACATCTGCCACGATGAACGCGGAAAGGTTTTCCCGTTTCTATGGTGGCGCGCCAGAGTTTTTCATTCCTGGTAGGACATTCCCTGTCGATATTCAGTATTCCCGTTCTCCTTGCGAAGACTACGTCGACAGTGCTGTGCGGCAGGTTCTAGCCATCCACGTCTCACAAGGCCCTGGTGATATCCTGGTGTTCATGACGGGCCAGGAAGATATCGAGTGCACCTGTGAGCTTATTGACGAGAGATTGCACCAGCTTGTTGATCCGCCTAAACTCAGTATCCTGCCAATCTACAGTCAAATGCCAGCAGACTTGCAAGCGAAAATCTTCGAGAAAGCTGCCCCTGGTGTTCGAAAAGTCATCGTTGCCACCAACATCGCTGAGACCAGTTTGACGGTCGATGGTATCATGTATGTGGTTGATTCTGGATTTTCGAAGTTGAAGGTCTACAACCCTCGCATGGGTATGGACACGCTTCAGATTACTCCTATATCACAGGCAAACGCGTCCCAGAGAGCAGGTCGAGCGGGAAGAACTGGCCCAGGAAAGTGTTTTCACCTCTACACAGAGAGGGCGTTCAAGGAGGAGTTCTACATGCAAACTATCCCGGAAATCCAGAGGACGAATCTGGCGAACACGGTCCTTCTACTCAAGTCGCTTGGCGTCAAGGATCTCCTCGATTTCGATTTCATGGATCCGCCTCCGCAGGAAACTATCTCAACATCGCTTTTCGACCTTTGGGCTCTCGGAGCACTCGACAACTTGGGCGAATTAACATCGCTCGGCAGGACGATGACGGCCTTTCCCATGGACCCTCCGCTAGCAAAGCTTATAATCACGTCTCATGAATATGGCTGCAGCGAGGAGATGCTCACAATCGTGTCGATGTTGTCGGTCCCGAATGTTTTCTACCGCCCGAAGGAGCGGCTGGAGGAAGCAGATGCAGCACGCGAGAAATTCTGCGTGCCCGAGTCGGATCACCTCACGGTTTTGCACGTCTACACGCAATGGAAGGCCAACCGGTATTCTGACGGCTGGTGCATCAAACACTTCCTGCACCCCAAAGCCCTACGACGAGCCAAGGAAATTCGAGAGCAGCTAGAAGACATCATCAAGCAGCAAAAGCTGACGCTAACCAGCTGCGGTACCGACTGGGATGTCATTCGTAAGTGCATCTGCTCCGGGTACTACCACCAGGCGGCGCAAGTGAAGGGAATCGGAGAATACATCAACCTGCGGACCAGCGTTACGGTGCAGCTTCACCCGACGAGCTCGCTCCACGGCCTTGGCATCCTTCCCGATTACGTCGTGTACCACGAACTTATCTTGACGTCCAAGGAGTACATGTCCTACGTTACAGCAGTTGATCCGCACTGGCTTGCCGATCTTGGCGGCGTTTTCTATTCGGTCAAGGAGAAGGGCTACTCGGCTCGCGACAAGCGTGTTACGGAAATTGAATTCAATAAGAAAGCCGAGCTCGAGGCGAAAATGGCAGAGGACAAGGAAAGGGAGGCGCAACGAGTTGCCAATGAGCAGAAAGCCAGGACGGCTGTCAGGAAGCCCACGACTGCGGTGCGTAGGATTGCGACGCAGGGCGCGGTGCGCAGACCAATGACGCCGAGGTCAGGACGCGGGTTCTAGAGGCAAGTAAAGGAGCAGTATATAGCCAGGATACCCCCAATGTAAGCAGCCTGCAGTGCCCTTTTCTGGTCTGTGTCCGGGGAGCATAATGCCACTCTCCGAGCGATAAAAAGCCGGGTTCCTGCGGAGGCTCTGTGCGTGGTCCCACAGGTAGGGTCCGACGTCGCTCTGATCAGGCAACATGCAACACATTTAATGCGGACTTCCCCATAGGGTCTAGCACCACGTGGCGGCATGGGCCCAATGCGTTCTGGGAGCGGCAGGGCATCGCGAAGTGTTGAGCGGAGCCGGAGCGGCGAAGGTGGGTGACGGAATCTCACCCGCCCCGGCGCGTCCCTCAGCTCGCAGCCCTCAACACCTCGAAACCGCCCCCGAATCGCGACTGTGATGCCGACCTGGAGCTGGAGACTGTCGTATTGCGCCGCCCAGCAGACCCCCAAGCTCCTCCGCCGTCTTGCCTCGCCCGCCAAACCGTCGACCACCGCTGCCCCGCTTCCGTGGCCGCCGCAGCGCGCCGGAGCCCACACAGCTGCGCGCGAGCCGAAGACAGGGTCGGGTACGACGACGCCAGTGCCCGATGAGGCGGCCGCAGTGCGCGCGCGCTCCAAGGCAGCCTTCTACTTCGAGGCCGGCTACGCGCTGTATGCGAAGCGGCCGTCGCGCCCGTTCCCGCCGCCGTTCCTGTCCTACCCCTCCGGCTCCTTCTCCGACCCGCTGAGCACGCACAACCGCAGCCGCGACCGCCGCAGCTTCGTCAATGGCGAGATGATCCGCGGCATCACCAACGGCGACGATGCCGTGCTGGTCAGCGACAACTTCATCGGCGCCAACGACGGCGTTGGCGCCTGGGCCGCACGCGAGAGGGGCCATGCTGCGTAAGCAGAGCTCACGACCACCGGAGGGAAAAGCTAACTGTGAAACCGCCCAGGCTGTGGTCGCGGCTCATCCTGCACTTCTGGGCGCTCGAGGCCGAGAAGGACGCCTACGGCGGCGCCAAGGAGCCCAACCCGGTCGAGTACCTGCACAACGCCTTTGAGCAGACCAAGCTGGCCACCTCGGACCCCAACGAGTGGTTCGGCACCACGACAGCCTGCAGCGCCCTGCTCGGCTCCGATGCCGGCGAGTCGCCCCAGCCCGTGCTGTACGTGACCCAGCTCGGCGACTCGCAGGTGCTCGTGCTACGCCCGCGCGACCGCGAGGTCATATACAAGACGGCCGAGCAGTGGCACTGGTTCGACTGCCCGCGCCAGCTGGGTACCAACAGCCCGGACACGCCGCGCGGGAACGCTGTCATGGACCGCGTGTTGATCGAGGAGGACGACGTCGTGCTGGCCATGTCGGACGGCGTCGTCGACAACCTGTGGGAGCACGAGGTCTTGGAGAACGTTGTCGATAGCATGCACAAGTGGGAGAACGGCGAGGCCGAGCTCTGGGATGGCCACAACAAGAATGATAAATCGCCTGCCGACGGCATGCAGTACGTTGCCCAGGAGCTGGTGAAAGCTGCCCGCACCATTGCCGAGGACCCTTTCGCCGAGAGTCCTTACATGGAGAAAGCTGTTGATGAGGGACTGTCCATCGAAGGAGGTAGGTCGAGCTAGGAATTTGTTTCGAATTTTATGAGGCTAACGCTCTCGCAGGAAAATTGGACGATATCAGCGTCGTTGCGGCTATCTGCAAGCGCAGGAAGTCTTGAAGACGTTGAAAAACAGCATTTCCCAATCTTCCCCCACAAGCTAGCTCTGACACCTCTGCCCGCCAAGCCTTGCGTCTGGAGAACAGCCCTTCAGGAACGAATCATTCAGGCATTCGAAGGCCATGTCTAGCTCCAGTAAAGGCTCCAAGGCATAGCTTTTCAACGGTCCCCGTCACTGGAAGGTAGGGGTCCTTCGTCCCGTCCATATTCCCTTATCTGGGATCTTCCGGACCCTAAATCAAAGCGGCAGGCGGCAGCACGCGGAGTACCCGGCTTTCTACTGTTGCTGTGGGCGGGTTTCTCAATGTGCAACTGCGGTCTATATCCCAAGTCGCGTGGATATCACGTCACGAGAAATTTGACATAGAAGATTCCCTTTTCCGCAGCAAACAGAAAGGCTCAGTTTCCAAATTGGATTTCCCGGGCGCTCGCTGAGTTGTCGCATGCTCCTGTGCCGGTTTGTTGGGGAGGGATCAGTCCGGGCGCTTAGGCTACGAATGACACATGTCGTTGTGGAACCAACGTATGATATGTATGGGGGAGCGTGGTGAGAGGATGACTCGGCGCTACAGGCGGCACAGCAGAACCAGGGGAAGATCGCCGTTCATCGTTGCGGGACGCGAGTGGCACTCCGACAGAGCACGAGGCTGTGATGAAACTCCGACCACCTCTTTGGGACTGCAACTTTTCCTTTTATATTCTTTGCAGCGAAGCAGTTCGACGACTTGTTTATTTTTTTCCCCTTCGTACTTCTTGTCAGATCGTAATTACCTAAAGTATAATGAGTTGCATTTCTGCACCTGTACTGATCAAGAAACTTTGAGACGGATCCACCTGGAATCTGCGTTTATACTTTTCTGTCGTCCTTCAGGCTTTGCTTGGTTAACTTTCTTACAGAGAGTTGCTGCAGCCGATAGCTAGCGCGAAGAATGGTAGAGCCTCAGAACATAGCGTAAATATACCCCAGCTCTGCCTTAGAGAAGTAACAAACGTGGGCAGCTGAAGCTATCGTCCAGACGAGAATGTGGAGTTAATAATCATACGTTCGGGTCCGGACAATAGCTTCAACTACCCACGGTTTGAGCGAAAAATAAATTCATATCAGCCGTCGGCTGCAATACCCCCTGCAAAATGACTATACTCTAGAGAACCTGAATGAACGTCACCTGCACTTGGCGGCTATCCCATGTCTTTGTACGACTTGCAATTGGACGAGACGGAGGTTGTTGCGGACCCTGGACGATCAGCGCGGCACGTAAGCGCCTGCTGTGCCACAGCCAGGCAGGGAGTTCCGAATATATAGAACCTACGCCACTACGATTCTCCTTCGCTTCTCAATATCCGTTGCTTTTGTACCTCTGTTTTATCATATCATCAGTTCTCATTGCTAAGCGTTTCCGTATCCATGCATTTGATTTATTCTTTCCTGTCGTCCCTATGGGCACTATTAAGCTTACCCCTCATTCATCAGAACCGTTACCAGGCTCTACAGTGGCAAGGAGATATGCCTTCTCCTCTAAAAAAGCACACGGTAGAAGAATTAGTGGATGCGGAAGTAGAAATTCGCCAGGATGACAGTGCCCACCGTCATCCAGCCAACCCTCATTCTAGCAACACCGACAACCATCCCCCTGATCCAAAAAGCGATGTAGACGATTCCCTCCCGAATTCCTCAAGTCAGGTGCAACCGCTATGCGCTTACTGCCGCTCCCTTACTCTCTCCTCTCTCACGTCCCCCGCCGGCTACGCCTTCCACCAGACCTTGTCCGACATTCGGGCATCTTCTAAAGACTGCGGAGACGGTAGCAACGGTTGCCGTCTCTGTGCCTTCTTGCTGAGATGGTCGACGGGCATTGTATCACCCGAATACGGTGGCGGCGGCACTGAATGGACCCTTTTCCCATGGGGCCGCTTCAACGGGATTTTCAGAGTCTCCCAGGCTGCTCAGGAACAGCTCCGTAGGCTACAAAAGGGGCGACTCTACGCGGTTGAGATATTCGAGGGGGAAGGCAGAGGGCTGGTGGGGATGTTTGATCAAGGCCGGGACCGACAGGGTGAGGACAAGGTGTGGCTTTACTTTGCATTAAGAATCGGCGAAGGAGAAGGTTGCGGTAAGTTGTATATTTTTGATTTTTCTTGGTTTCGTACATGTTCTTTGGATTCATACAGGGGTATATCTGGATCAAACAGCTAAAGGTTTTATGCAACTTCTTTAGACAAACTATCAAATCTCTACAGGATCTCTGTCAGGAGGCCGCTGACCAACACTGGTTCGATATCGTCTTTTGCTACAGCAAAGCGTTGGCTTGCTGTCTGCGATGCGTCCCACGACTGTCAGCAGACGCAACTGCCGTCTTCAAAGTCCAGTCAAAGCCCAGCCAGCCGCTTGCTCGATGTTCAAGCCTTTGATCAGCCTTGCCTTGATGTGAGACTGGTAGAGACCTGGGAGGGGGAAGACACTTCACAAGTATGATCTATTCCACACGACTAACCACTCGGGGACTATACTTACCGTGCCAAACATCCAGTACATAGCCCTTAGCCACCGCTGGGGTACCAAATCTCAACCAATGACGACAAAGCACTCCACCCTCCAGGAGAGAAGGAGCCGCATCCCCTTTGCCTCCCTACCGCTCACTTTCCGGCATGCTGTGCAAGTTACCCGCGACCTGGGAGTACGTTACCTCTGGATCGATTCGCTCTGCATCATTCAAGACAGCATGGAAGATTGGGAGGTCGAGTCCGGCCGCATGGGCGCCATATACATGAACAGCTACGTGACTCTGGCGGCAGACAGCAGCCGATCGAGCGATGCCGGACTGTTCAATACGCAAAGCGTGCTGCAGGATGAAGCGCCACTGGGGACACATATCAGACTGGACGTTTCCACTGGAGACACGGGGGGGAAGGGGTCTAGCTGCAACCTCTACATTTCATCCGAGTTTAACGTGCCGAAGAACATAGACCCTCTCGGCCCAGTCACAATCACGCACGACAACGAAGAGCATGAAGATGATCCGGACGAGAGTTTGGTGAAACGAGGTTGGACGTTGCAGGAGGCAGTCCTACCTCCGAGGGTGCTCCATTTCACCAGCAAGCAGCTGCTCTGGGAGTGTTCGCAGACGGGATACGAGGCAGAAGATATGTTTTCTTTGAATCTACGGTTCCTACGACCGTCTTTCACGGAAATGAAGGCTAAGCTGATGCCCCAATTGGAAAATGGGGAAGGGAACGATTTCTTCGACCCAGTTCGAGGCCTTCACGCCAGCGAAATCAACATCTTGAGGGCGTGGTACCGGGACCTTATCGAGTTTCGCTATTCCGGCCGGCGTCTAACTTACGGGGTGGACAAGCTGCCGGCTATCGCTGGGTTAGCTGAATTGGCATCACAGACATTGGATTGCGAATACATCGGCGGGATGTGGAAGAAGGGGATAGAGTGGGCATTGGCGTGGTATACACTCAAACCTGAGGTATTCACAGCAGAGAAGAAAAGACAGCCCTACCGCAGCCCGTCATTCTCTTGGGCATGCTCGAATAGCCTGTTCACCTGGAACCATGCTCTGGAGACGTTTCAACAGACAACGAAGGTTGAGGATACGCACGTCGAGCTTCGGTGCAGCAGTAACCCTTTTGGGTGCCTGCGAGAGGGGTGCCGCATACGGATAACTGGATGGGTTTCTCAACAACTTGTATCACCTCACGGTGCTCATCGGGATGCACTTGCTTTTCGCATTGGCGGCAAACGCGCCGGCAAAATACACGTGGACCGTATTCCGCACGATACCGAGACCGGAGGACAAGCCGAGCCCTGTTCGGTGGTGTGTATCGAGCTGGGCATTGGTACCGGACCCAACCTTCAGACGGGATTCCTGGAAACTCGGCCAATACCTAAAGATTTATGTTTGCTCGTACTCATGCCGATCCAGAGCGAGTCGGAGTGCTACACGAGGTTCGGCTACGGTGAACTGGACTGGGACGAAAAGAACGAAGCTTGTATAGAGTATGTGGGCTCGCGTGAATGGCGAACTATTACCATTTACTAAGTAAGTCTCGGATTCTTCCTCTTCTCACTTTAAAATCTAGTTGACCTTCTAAGAAACAAGAGTCTTCTCAGACCCGGATTGTGTAGGGCTCAGCATTACCCACTACGCCACGCCGGTTGTTGAGGTTCAATGTGGCATGGTCAGTTAATATATTGAGCCGTGACAGATAAACATTACAGAGGGGCATTGCAACTGACAGCTAGCTTGAAATTATTTTTCGCTCATACTATGGGTACTTGAAGCTATTGTCCGGACGTGAATGTATAGTTATTAATTTCAAATTTACATCCAGATGGTAGCTTCAATCATCTATACATATTCTGGTTCATTGTGGGGGAAAAAAAAAGAGGCATGTTCACACTATGTTCTAAGGCCCTGCTATTCTTCGCGTTCCCCATCGGCTGCAGCACTCCTCTATATAAGCGCTTAATAGCTATCCCATGCTTTTGTAGAAACTGTGATTGGGCGAGAGACTGAGGTTATTACGGACCCCGGATGATCTGCGCGGCACGTAAGCGCTCGCTGTGCCACAGCGAAGTGGGGAGTCTTCCAATATATAAATATAAACCAACGCCGCTACGCTCCTCCTTCGCTCTCTTAAACGTCTGCTATCTTTCTCTTTCCCCTCTCCCATATACCCATCAGTCTTGTTCCCAAGCGTTTCCGCACTCATGCATTTGATTTATTCTTTCCTGTCGTCCTTATTGGCAATAATCAGCCTACATCTCTTCAGGTGGGATCTGTCCTCAGCTCTATTGTGGGATGAAAACACTTGCTTTCGTCCAAATGAGACCAATGTGGAAGAACAGGAAGCAGAGGCAGAAAGAGAAGCGTCCAAACACGAATTATCTACCGGAACACAAGACTATCTTAGGCACCACGGCGGAAACCTACCTGCATCGAACAGTGTGGAGTTGAAACATCCCTTGGATGACCAGCTGTTCAAAACTCGTTCGGACAGCGCACTCGACTCGGCCTCCCTGTGTGCGTGCTGCCGCGCCATTGATATTGAGCTTCTCTGTCGCACTATAGACCACGAGGACACCGGTCTCCCCTTCCACCAGTGCTGGCAAGATGTCAAAGAATGCGCGAAAAAAGCTGGCTGCCCACTTTGTGCTTTTCTGGAACGGCCAGGTGCCATCTCCATGCAAGATGACGGCATTTTGCTCCCGATTAGCAAATTCATTGATACAGACCGCCTCTCCGATGAAACAAAAGCGAGACTAAAGGGGTTTGTTCGCGGCAGGCTATACGTAGTAAGTGAGTTTGGGGGAAAGGGATTGGTGATGATGACGCAAGAGAAGGAGGGTGACGTGCGCTTCGGATACTGGAGTTTATCGGTAGGGGAAGATTGTGATAGCTGTGGTGAGTCCACTTGTGGTCAGGGACGAAATCAAGAAGCAGCCGAAACTAATGATACCGGGATACCGATCGACAGGACAATATGTGGAAAAATATGGGCTTCCGATTCGCAGAAGATTAATGTCTACTGGCTCAGAGTCTTCTCTGAACACGGTGCGTCAATGGATGGCCACGTGTGACGCAGACCACGACTGCTATCCAAGTCATTTCACTCAGAGTCATTGCCCTGCAGCTCGTCTGATAGACGTCCAGGCTTTTGGCACGTCCTGTCTTGATGTGAGATTGATCGAGACGGAGAAGGTCAATGCCAGTACAGGAAAGGTTTGCTATTATTTGCTCTCTTCTTCCCCTTCCAAAGTCTAGAAGCTGTCATGCTGACCATGTGAACACGATATAGTATATCGCCCTAAGCTACTGCTGGGGACCTCCTTCCCACAGCAAACAGCTCATAACTACCCGCGCCACCCTACCCAGTCGCACCAGTCGAATTCCATTTTACATCCTCCCACTCACTTTCCAACATGCCGTCCGTGTCGCCCGGTTCATAAACGTGCGCTACATCTGGATTGATGCGCTCTGCATCGTCCAGGACGACCCGTGCGACTGGGACCACCAGGCAGCTAAAATGTGCGATGTTTATGCGCGCGCGACGCTGGTCCTGGCCTCTGATAGCGCGGGCGACCCCACGTGTGGACTATTCAACGATAAAAGCTTGATGTTCGATGAGGAGCCCTTTGGAGCGCATGTGGCCGTGAAATTTCCAGTATCCTCTTCCTCGACGGGAGGCGGATCGACTGCTGCTCCTCAAGTTACGATTTACGTCTCGACGAACAAGTCGTATCCGGCCCAGATGGATCATCGTACGATTAGCAATGTTAACGGCGACATGATGCTCGTAAAGCGTGGGTGGACGTTGCAGGAGGCAGTGCTAGCGCCACGTGTACTGCACTTCGCAAGTTCCCAGCTGGTGTGGGAATGCAAAGAGTGTGGGTACGTGAGTGAGGATGGGTTCTCGGTGTATTTGAGGGATCAACGGCCAACGGCCGTGGAAGTGAAGGAGAAATTGAGGATGAATAGGCAGGAACTTCAAGGCGCAGAAGGCGAACCCGAGATGGCCAAGGAAAATGATGGGGGAGATGGAGGAGGTGGTGATCTAGAAGAGGTGGCGGGGCCACATCGGACGAAGATTACGGCTGATGAGGTTGAAGTGTTGAGTGCTTGGTACATCGACCTTATCGTGTTTCGCTACTCGGCACGAAACCTGACTTATCAAGAAGACCGACTTCCAGCGATCGCCGGTCTCGCGGATTGGACAGCTCAAGCATTACAATGCGATTATATTGCAGGCATGTGGCGGACCGGATTTGAATGGGCGTTGACGTGGAGGGTGGAGAAACCGAAGAAAATAAGAAGGCTACCTGGTAATCCACTCTCCAACATGGATGGAAACATGAGATCGCATCACGCTCCATCCTTCTCCTGGATCTCGTCCACCGGCCAGTTATCATGGGACCACGCCATTTCAACATTTGCACCCAGCATACGTATTTGCGACCTCAGTGTTCAGCTAGCGGGCTCCAGTCCATTCGGTCGCATCCACGCTGGTTTTGGTTCGGATACTCTGCTCCGCGTGCAAGGCCGCTTTGCAAGAAATGTGGTGCTACGACGCTGGCCGGATTCGACGCGTTATGCTCTACCGGGTGGAGTCTCGGGCGAGCTTTGGATGGACTATACGTATGAAATTGAGGACTTAGATGGTAAAGGGTATGGTGAAATCAGAGTGTCTTTGCTGGAGCTGGGAATCGCGGCAGGGCCACCGGAACGGGCCGGTGGAGGCCAATACTGGTTGGACCAGGGACTACAAAGAATCGTTTGCGTGTTGGTGCTAGAGGAGTTGACGCGGTCTCGAGAGGAAAGCGTGTTCGTGAGGAGAGGGACGGCAGAGTTTTATTGGGACCTTGCTGATATAACAAAGTTCCGGGAAGGGCTGAAGTGGGAGTCAGCTACTATCCTTTGATCCTGGGCTTCTAGAGAAACGACTTTTTTATGGTTGCGGTGGAGATATACCAGCGAACAGTTGCATTTATCGAACATTGGTATAGCTTTCGTGCACTGGTACTGAAGTATTGGTCTATCAAGTAAAAGCTTCCTTCGACAGGATAGCGGTGAATGCGAAAAGATAGCGGTGAATGTAAAAGGATGGCGATAAATGGAAACCGTTCACCAATGAACCAAAATGAAGATTGATTCACATGAACCCCTTCACTGAGCTGGGACAGGGCCGTCGTAGTCGTAGTATAGCTTCTCCCTCAGGACCTTTTCCCCAGACCTGATGACGACGTGTCTCGTGTGCTTCCTCACTCCCTTTTCGTTAAGCGCGAAGCCCCAGGTCTGGTTGGCCGTCCAGCCTTTCTTCTGGTTCTCCACAAACGTCTCGACCACTTCGCCGCCCTCGATGGTGCTCTCGTCCCAGCCTTCTTTCAAGAACTGGCCGTCCTCATCGTCGGGGAGATCGGCCAACGTAATCCAGCGGGTGCGACCCTTGACCTCGCCGAAGATTCCGTTCTCGTGGTCACGCCATTCCCAGTCGAGAATGCGTTCCTCGGGAGTCGGTTTCTTACCCGGCAGACTTGGAAAGGTGACTTGGTCGATGTCGATATGTTCAAGGCCATTTTCGTCCTTGTACTGTTTGCAGATAAGGGTGACGGTTGCGATGCTGACGGCCCTACGGAGGAGCCAACCAATACCCTGCAGGGTGAGGATGGCGTCGGTGTTGCCCGAGTCATCTTTGTTCTGAGTACGGAAGGTTAGTTGCCGTATAAGGAAGCCAGCTAGTTTAGGCAGAGAACAAGGGAGATGTATGTACCATGATCCATGAACCACTAAGGTCTTGAATCGTCTTCTCAGGAGGTGCAGCCATTTTTTGAACCGTTAATCTTATAATGTACTCGAGACAAAGATCTTGAAATGGCGATTGGGAAACAGAGACAGATCGAGGACAGGACAGATGAAAGTATGGTGTGTTGGTATGCAAGCGTCGAGCTTGTGAACAGCGGTGTGGTATGCGGAACAGAAGCATCAAAGCACTCTTAAATATTGCAAAACGACGCCATAATTAGCAGATCCGCCCTTCCGTCAGGAACCTATGCAGTCTTCTGGGATTGGGGGCTTAGCATGAGTTGGCGTGTAGGTGCCGAGGCCAACATCGGGGCATTGGCGGATTGCGCTCTGTCTCATCCTTCACATGTATGTACCTGCGCAAGCGATCAAGTTTTCAGTGCCCAATCCCGCGGGATAGCGCTGCCGGGCGTTGCACGGAGTCGAATCGGTGGCCGATACCACCTCCGGAATGGCCTCCGCCTAAAATGACCCGCCGAGCCTAGAAATACGACTGCAACTAATCGATCGAAGACGTGATTATCGAGGTGATAGGCTTTGAAAATGCTGATGAGATGGTGTGAAGAGTTGTCATCGGCAGGAGTGGGACTGGACTGATGCTCGTCAATGCCTACTCGGTAGAGCTGCAAGGTCATCCAGCCCCCACAGGGGCGTCGGCTCAGCGAACGACACCAATTCCGCCACTGTGACCCGAGTATCCGCCACCAGCCCACCAGCATTGGCAACGTGGCACTTACTCGCGATGAGCGCCTAATGCCTCGGCTTTTCTTCGCCCATCACTTCCGCCTTCTGCCTATCAAATTAGCTCGCACAGCTATCCCTGTTTAGTGTTTCTAACAGTCGTCGCAAGGCTCCGAGGCATCCGTCAAGACGTTCACGTGCTTAACCTAACGCACTTCCGTTCTTTTGAATATACCGTAGTATGGGGGAACTACTCCGCATTCTTGGCCAGCCACATGCTACTATTTTCTGGGGTGCATGTACTTCGCAATGACTCATGGTTGCCACTTCTCTTCCCTTTTACATTTACTTTATTATTTCTTTAGGTTGGATACAAACCACCTAAATAATTCGAGATTTCTTAGATGAAAGACTAAGAGGGCTTCTGATTTGACTCCGCCGGATTTGACTGACATTTCTGTTTAGGCCGTCATAGCGAACATCATCAGGAAAGACAAAAGTAGACAAAATGCTCCCTTGTGAAAGGTTGTGACTGCAGTTGCGAAGCTGCGCGAGCATTCTAGCAAGGCCCTCAAAATTAAGATTACAAGCCCGCCCAAACGAAAAAAAGACAATGCATCCTCATAGGTCATCAGGCACCCAGGGCAGCTGAAAGATCGAGGTCGTAGCGGATCGTGTTCTCCTTGATCGCCGCCTCCAGCCAGGGAATGTGCTCGCCGGCCGAGTTGATGCTGCTGTTGCCGATAATGTCGAGCGGGAGCACGAAATCGCTGTACTGCTTCGTGATAAGCCCAAGGACGAGTGACGTGTTGACATAGGAGCGCATGTCGAACGTGTTGTTGCCGGGCACGAGGTTCAGGTCCGGGATGAGTGTGTATCCAATGTAAGTTCCGTTGACGGACAGGTTCATGGTCACGTTACCCATGGCCACGCCGAGCACCGACGGGTTGGGGATGAAGAGCGTGCCAAGAAGCGTCGCGCCATCGGGCTCGGGCTTCGTCTTGATGTCCGCGGAGGTGATGGCCAGGCCAGAAAGTTTGTTCAGACCTTGATAGAACGTCAGTCCCTACAATTATTTTTTGAAAAAAAAAAAATACGGATGTGGAACGCACCTTTCATCGTGATGACTTTGTTGTAATCGACATCAAATGAAGGCAATCCATCAAGCTTGACAGACGGCCGGCCGCGCACAGCAAGCCTAAACTCTTCGCTGGTGATCACTAGCTTGTTGTAGGCGATAAACTGGTCCATGTCGGCAACCTCAACATCTTGCTCAACGTCTACTTGGGTTTCGCTTTCTGACTTGACGCTCGGAATGGTGATGTAGCCAAATGGTTTGATGTCGGGCAACGTATCTTCCAAGAAGAGCGAAGCGTTGAACGAGGACAAGGTAGGATGGTAACTGCTGGTGCTTGTGACCTCGTTGTTCAACACAAGGTGGAAGGAATTAGGCTGAGGGTCGCTGATCCCTTGGTATGTCACTTCGATGTCGGCCTTGTTCACCTCCTTCTGTCCTTTGTGCGGCACGCCTACGTAAATGCTGCGGTCGCACAAGGGTTAGCTTGCGCGCGATGGAAAAGCGGTATTGGCGCGGGTAAGATGATCCAAACTTACATAGGCAGCACAACAATGAGGACGATTATGGCAAAGATGATGAGCCACAGCCACCAAAACTTCGCGCAGTGGCGCTTCGCTTTCGAGCCAAACGACTCCTTCTTCACGAAGCCGGAGGTCGTGTTGCCATTGGCCTCGACATTGCTGCCAGCCGCTTTGGTATCCATTTTTATGCTGCTGTGAGAAAAGAAACAGATCGGATAGAAGTAGTCGGTTCAACCCCAGCGCCTGGCTTTGGCTGTTTGCGTGGGTAATTAGGGTATAGGTGAAAGGGACGTAAAGCGGGGAAGACGTCCAAGTTTAGGTATGTTGCGGACAGGCCGACTTCTTGAAGCACATGCTCTCGGGCGTTGCGCCTCAACGGGGGGCCCGATGGCTGGGAAGATACTTGCACAATTCGGCGCCAACCGAGAGGCGAACATAGGGAGAGCAACTGTCTTGGTTGAATGGAAGCGAGGATCGTAGGCTAAGCAGGGACCCGCAACGGGTAGCTAGCGGTGTCAGAAAGAAGTGAACCAATGGCGGCTTTGGAGAAAGAGCTTGTACGGAGCATCATCAAAAGAGAGTTTAGAGCAGCTGAGAGAACCGAGGCAACGAAGAAATTTGAACGGGCACATGCTGCAGATCGGGATGGGGATTCTGCATGAAACGGAGGAGTCGGCTGCACAAGAGCCGCTGCACACGATTTCGTTACACAGCACGACGCAGGGGACCCCGGCCCCCGGTAGTTGGGAAATTTAAAGCGGACGAGCTGCCTATTCTGCGTTTCTAGAACAGGCTAGATGCAGAGCTGAAGCATAAGGCACGGGCTGCAAAGTCGGTGGCAAGGCCTTGATTCGCGGCTGTGGTGGTGGTCAGCTGGACCAGTTGGAGAACATGGCGGAGGCGGTATGATGGCATGGAATGACAGCTACGTGTTGCAAGTGGCGGGTGTGCTAAGGCCCAGGGAACGCAGAGGTTGAAGGATGGTTTGATGAGGATTCCCCGCATTTGCAACCCCGGGATCCAATAGAGGGCATTTGGCCGGTAGTGATCACCGCGGGAGGGTCGAAGCGTTCGGGGGTGGGAGCTGGAATAGGCAAGCGGTTGCTTAGCGTGGTGTGCGAGTGGTTAGACAGCCGTATGCCCTGAAGGCTGCGGGGGATGATCGATAGATGCATTAAGCCATGGCGGGTCGGGCATGCAGGAGCACGGCGTAGCGAGGCCAATGAGCGGAGAGGCTGACCGAAAAATCCACAACGCGCAAAGACACTGGCGCCGGGTCACGCGAGCCAAAGAGAAGGGCGCTTTCGTTGTAGTCATCAGCCATCGCGACCTCTGCCGGCGCATGCGGCTTGCAACTTGCGACACGCCCCGGGTGTCTGGCTCCGGGTTGGTTGCGCGTTTTAGATCAAGGAGGCTCTGGTGCGAGGCAAAGCGTGAGGTGGATGTCATGTCCGCGGTGCGGCGCGGACACGCCGTACTCTCCACCGCAAATTCCGGAGTTGCCGAATTGATCATCTGCGCACACCACAGGTACCGTGGCAACGCTAGTCTCGACACTTGCAGAGAAAAAAGAATCGGTGGGCGGATGAATGGGAAGAAGAAGCGAGGGCGCGATGTTCCTGACAAGGCGACGCCGCGTCGGCCGCCGAGCCTCCGATCGGCTCTGGGGCCGCTCAAATTCCGGGGTCCTATGAGGTCACAGCTTCACCACCACACTTTCTCTCCACGCTAGCATGTCGCCCACCCCCGAAGATCAGGCGCTCTCTGGCCCCGCCGCAGCCGACGATGACGAAGATGACTACATGAACATGGTCATCGAGGAGCCGAGCAAGAAGGAGACGTCGTTGCAGAGATTGCAGCGCGAGAAACGTGAGGTAAGCTGCCGCGCCCATCTGCGTCTTGCCATGTTTGACACTCACCCCTAGTAAAGAGAATCGAGCGGAGTCGGAGCCATAAGACGAAGCGCGAGCTCGCAGAAGAAGCCGATGCTGCCCGCGAGGCTGCCCTCGACCAAGCCATCGACAGCTCCAACAAGGGCTTCAAGATGCTCGCCAAGATGGGTTTCAAAGAAGGATCCAAGCTAGGCAAGGGCGAATACGGCGTCGCTGAGCCCGTGAGGGTGCAGATGAAAGAGGGCCGTGAAGGCATCGGCATGGAGTCCGAAAAGAAGCGCAAGCTGCGCGAGACGTACGAAGAGCACGCGAAGAAAGCCAAGGTTGAAAAGGAGACCGAGGAGCAATACTTTGCAAGCATGGCCCAAGAGCGAAAGAACAAACGCATGGAAGGCCAGTTCATCGGCGCTCAAAAGGTTGCTGAAAAGCTGGACACTGAGCCGGTCCAAGACACGCAGGAAGAAAACGCGCAAGACGGTGATGAGGGGCAGACTGGCGACGAGGAAAAACCAGCCACCTCTGCTGATGACGAGAAACCATCCATCCCTGCTGATGACAAGAAACCGACCGTCCCTGTGGATGACAAGAGCCAGCCGCTGCAAAGCATCCCGTTGATCTGGCGTGGCCTTGTGCGCTTCCGCTTAGAAAAAGAAAGCGAGGGTCTGATGCGCAAGGCTCTTGAGACCCGCTTAACACGTCTGCCTACTTATGATGACGAAGATGAGGATGAGGACGATAAGCGCGGCCTTGGAAAAGACGAAAAGACCAAGATGATTGTGCACGAGGACCTTGCTGAGGAAGACACTGAGTTGGAAGAGTTTAATGCATTGGAGCCGCAGAAGAAGCTTGAGATGGCCGTCCAGTACCTCCGCGATAAGCACAATTACTGCTTCTGGTGCAAGTACAAATATCCCAATGAAAAGATGGAAGGCTGTCCTGGTCTGACGGAAGAGGATCACGACTAAAACGGCATGCGGAGTGTAGCATAATCCGATAGAAAAGTATATACCCAATAAGATGACTGTGACTGTAAATTTCGGGGTGGTAGTCTACTTGGCTGGCACGTGCGCTCGTGAAGGCGCGCTCGTCCGGTGCGCGAGCTTAACAACAACGACCGCCAAACAATAATTCCACTTCACCGCCATCAGTGGCTCCAGATCAAAATGGAACACGAGAAGTGCTATGTGTTCAAGCCGAATGACGAAAGGCCGTCGAAGCGACGACGCGTTAGTGGCGCTACGAACAACGCGTCTTTGGAACTGCGAAAAAAGACGTGCCGCGAGCTCTGGGACGCCCAGCAGGAGCGCATCGACGTAAGGCTCCCCGCTTTTGATACCACCCACCCGCTTACCCGTTTCAGAGGATCGTTGAGCATGTGCACCGCGCTACCCTGACCGACATCATCGACTACATCAAGACGGCCGCCCTCGACCGCCACGAGACGTCCAAAATCCCCACCGGCCTAGTCGTCGCCGGGCCCAGCATCGCGTCACATGCCCAGTTCTTCGATAGCCTGGCCCAGAGGACTGCCGGGGAAGCCGACAGTGCCTTCGTTGCGCTGACGTCGAGTGAATGCCCTAATCTGAAAACTCTTCTCAAGCATCTCATCCGCAAGGCCACTTCTGCCGAAGATGACGACGGCGATGAGCTTGTAGCTCCTCGGCGAAAAGGGCCCAAGCTGCTCAATTACGACCTGCAACTGCTTTTGGATTGGTGTAAAGAGAGAAATCCAGCCCGTGTCGTCGTCACTTTCCGCGACAGCGAGGCCTTTGAAGGTCCTTTGCTGGCCGATGCCATTCAATTATTAAGGTATACTGCTCCACCGGCCTTACCCTTTCGACATTAGCTAATCCCCTCTAGCTCCTGGCAAGATCGCATCTCTTTCGTACTGTTGTTCGGAGTTGCCACGTCTGTGGAGGGGTTCCAAGAAAAGCTCCCGAGCGCTGCCATCCGTTGCCTCGAAGGTCGCAAGTTCGACGTTGCGCAGGCTGATGAGGTCCTGGAGCAGGTCTTCCTCAAGACCATTGATGGCGGCTCCCCTCTTTGGCTAGGCCCTGAATTGAGCCGCCAATCGTTCGACAGACACAAAGACCACATACAGAGCGTCGAGACGTTTGTCGATGCGTTAAAGGTTAGATAACAGCTCACCCACTACGAGCATGCAGCTGACGCTGAATAGTATGCATACATGTCTCACTTTTTTGCGAACCCTCTGAGTATATTTCTCCAATCGGAGTTAGAATATGGACAGATTTGCAGCGACGAAATTGAGGCTCTGCGAAATGTAGATTCATTCAGAAGGTATGATATCTGAAGCTTCATTTCTGGCCTAGGGCTCACAAAACTAGATTGACAGAAGATCTTTTGGATGAGCGGGATGCCGCCACCGTGCGCAGTCTGCTCGAATCCGACGAGTTCCTTTTCGACTACGCCAAAGAGCAGATCACTGCCACCCAGGAGAAGATCCAAAGCATCGTACACGCCTGCCAAATTCTGAAGGACCTCCGCGGCGCGATCCCGAGACTTTCGCCGATGCCAGTCTCCGCTCTCTACATTCGTGCCGCCTCCGGCGAACTCAACAAATCCCCATTGATACGGGACTTCCTGCTCGCGGTCAAGAAGGCCCCCTCCGATATCCTCGCCAACCTACTCGCCGTCCTCGTCGCATCAAGCGCCAAAAACAAGCGCGTTGCAAAAATCCAAACCGACCTCAACGAGCTCGTTGCGAGCACGGGAGCGACCGGCCAACCGCTGCGCAGTGCCCACGACGTACGCCACGACACGATGCGCACGACCGTCGTCGCGCAAAAGGTCGAACTGAGCAAGCACAAGTCGGCCCTCTCCGCCACCGACACTGCTTACTCCAAGATTGTCGAGGAGGTGCACGGCTGGTTGGTCGACTATTTTGAGGGCGTGCTGGTGCAGCCTCAGGACCTGTTCCTCCACGAGGTCGTCATATACGACCTCAGAAGCCCGCATAGAGATGTCTTCACGCCGAAACCGCGTATTGCGGTTGAAAGAGCGCTGTCGGCGCCACATGATTACCTGGGGTGCAGCTGCTGCGAGACGGCCAAGGGCACTGAGGGCGCTCTCTCATCGACCCAACCGCCGACCGCCATCTTGTATCAGCTCTATTTGGAGTCGGGCAATCTCATAAACGTCAATGACTTGTGGCTTGCGTTCAACGCCATTGTCGGCGAGGAGGGCGAGGATCAGAGCATGACCATGTGAGAAATCCGTCAGTGCCGTGCATGAGGAATTGAGTTGCTAACAGTATCATAGGGCGCTGTTCCAGCGGTCGCTCGCTGAGCTGAAGTACCTTGGCCTCGTCAAGGCTAGCAGGAAGAAGACGGATCACGTTGCTAAGCTGGCCTGGAAGGGCCTGTAGCGCAGCAAACCATGGTAGGAAGCACCGCGATAGGAAACACAATTATTTGGCCAATGGTAGTCCTCTCCCGAACCAACCAATGCAAATTGTGGAAGCGTGACCCTCCCGCCCAACTTGACTTTCTCCTTTTTGGTTACCTTACTTTCGTTTATCCGTGCTATTACCGATACTGGCACTCAACTAATACAACTTCATGATGTTTGCTTCGGCACAACATCACACAGCGTCCCACACTTCTTGCAGGTCCTCGCCTGCTCATCCTCCTTGAAGGCATTCACGGCCTCCTTGATCTGCGTGCCCAAATTGGTGCAATGGAAGCTCTTCTCATGCACCTGCCCGCCGCAGCCCTGACAGTACCAGCGCAGCCTGTCGACGCTGCCCTCGGGCCGGGGCTGCTCGAGCACGATGCCGACCGTGTTGGCAAAGCGCACGGGGTTGTGCGGCACGTTGGGCGGCAGCAGGAACATTTCCCCCTCGTTGATGTAGATGTCGCGGAAGGGCTTGGTGGGCGAGTCGTGGTCCTCGTCGATGACCTTGAGCAGCATGCGCCCCTTGTACTGGTAGAACCACTCGGGGGTGCCGTTGATGTGGTAGTCGGTGCGCGCGTTGGGCCCGCCCACGATCATGACCGTCATGTGCTCGTTCGTCACGCAGTAGTTGTTGACCGGCGGCTGGAGGAGGTGCGAGTTCTCGGCGAGCCTGAGGGTAGGGGGAGAAAGGCGTCAGTATCGAGGGCTGGAGGAAGTTTGGAGATGCTCTTTACCATTTTGGCAGGTTGATGGGCGAAGGGAGACCGCCAGCACTGCTGAGCGCCGCTGCGCTGGAGGAGAAGGGCTTCGGCGCGAATGCATTATTACTGAGGGGCGTCACGACTGGCGCAAGAGCAAGCGGGCGGATGACGGCGGGTCTCAGCGGGGTGAGGCTGGTTGCGACGCGGCGCGCTGCGGCCACGGCGGGGCGGATTGACGGCTGCATTGGATAAGACGTATGGGGCAAGACCCCGGATTATCGAGATGGTGGGCGACTTTGTATCGCGGGTCAAGACATTGAAAGACTTCGGAAGCGGGCCGTAGCCGACGGAGGGCTGGTGATGGATGAGAAATCAGAAAAGGCGCGACGCGTGCGGGTCAGCGTGACGTGAGGGGAGGGAGCTATGGCCATTTTTCTGCCGCCCGCTATCTCCGCCCCGGTCGCCGCCTTTGCTGAGGCGGGGGCGGAGAGGAAGCAATGGACGAAGAGCAGGACGTGGAGGAGTTGGCTGATGGTTGGTTGGCTGGTCTAGTGCAGTGCGAGTCAAGGCGCTACGCGTTTCGTATCACCCGCAGTTCCAGCTCCCCTGGAGCACTCGTCAGACGACAAACCACCTCTTATTTGCTCATCGCGCCATCCGTCACCTGCAGCGACGCTACGACGCCCTGCAGCTCGAGGCTCTCCGTAGCTTAGCCGACGCCACATATCCCGGCCGCGTAGCTCTCATTAAGCCTCACCTTCACCCCCGATAACACAGCTCTTCCCGACCACCACCAACACCACCGCTATCATGGACCACGGACACATGGATCATGGCCACATGGACCACGGCGATATGGGCCACGGCGGCCACGGCGACATGGATATGGGCGGCGGGCCCAAGTGCAACATGAACGTCCGTCTCCCCTCCAGTCCTCAGCTCCCATCCTGCGCGCCCTAAACCACGGCCCCGCCCATCTACCCTGAATATTCGTGCATCGACGATATATTCTCTATTCCGCTTTTCTTCTGCGTCCCGTCGCTTGCTTTTGCCTTTTGCCGAGCTCTGGACGCTGACGGCGAGATCGTATAATGTGTGCAGATGCTTTTCACCTGGGACACAACAGACCTGTGCATCGTATTCCGGTCCTGGCATGTTGGCTCGACCTGGAGCCTGATTGTCTCGCTGCTCGGCGTCGTCGTGCTGTGCGCCGGCTACGAGCTGGTGCGCGAGCTCTCCCGCCGCTACGAGGCCTCCGTGGCCGCGCGCCAGAGCGGCGTTAGAGTTGGTGGCTCGGGTGTTCCTGGTACGCTCCTCTCTCTCTTTGCCCATTTAACTTTCTTCCCATTTTGCTCTCCCTTTTCCCGAAAGATCATTACCCTCGGCCCAAATTTCTTATCCTTCACTTCCTTCACCGGAAACGAGAGAAACCAAAGAAACCGGGCTTACACGAGAACCCTATGTCATTCTTGCCCCCCACAAAAGACCCCCGCACCCACTCAATCATCGACGAAGACAGCAACAACCACTTTGACGAATCGAGCTCATTACTCGGGACAACAACAGCAAACAACGCCGGCGGGCGGACCGTCGTCGCGTGGTCGGCGCGCGAGGACAAGCGCGTCAAGATCGTCAAGGCCGTGCTCTACGCCGTCCAGGTCTTCTACTCGTTTTTCATCATGCTCCTCTTCATGACCTACAACGGCTGGGTCATGCTCGCCGTCGCCGTCGGCGCCTTCGTCGGCTACCTCGCCTTCGGGAACGCCGGCGGAGCCGGCGGCAGCGCCACCAAGAGCGTCGCGTGCCATTAGGAGTTTCAGGGAACAATACTTCAGAGATGATTTCCGGTAGATCAGGGAACTTCTAAAGTAGCTTGCAAGATTCTGGAGACCATGGCGAAGAATTTCGGCATGTCTGCGGCGTCCCATTGAGGAATAAGGCAAGGATAAGCATTTATACACGTCGAGGGCTTCAGTCAAACGCACCGCGTGAGAAGATCACATATTGACTTGCAACCGTTTGGAAATTAGCGGTTTTATCTTACATGCATGACTATAATTGAAGTAGCCCATTTTTTGAATCTGCTACGCTGTACCAATCCGATTCTTTCCGAACAACATTAAACGCCAGTCTTGCATCTCCAAAGCAGTAGAAAAAAACAAAAGCCACCTTCAAACAATCACTATCCCCCGCCCAATTCTACTCTACTCTACTCCTCATCCTCTTCCTCCTCATCGTCCTCCTCCATACCCTCCGCCACGCTGACCTTGAAAGTCGGCGCCTGGTCCACGCCCACGTAGCTGTCGCTCATCAGGTACAGCGTAAGCTCGTGGTCGCCCGGCGTGGGCACCACGTATTCGAGCTTAGTCTTGAGCTCGCGCTGGACCTGGACGCGCTTGATGGCGAGCAAGCTCTTGGTGCTCTCCTCGCCGACGACCAGCCACCACCACTCGGTCTTGTCGGAGGGGAAGAAGGGCGCATGCACCGCCCTCGGCGCCGTCTTCGGCGCCTCCTCCTCTTCTTCTTCGTCCGTCTCGCGCGTGACCGTGATGCTGAGGTACGCGGGCGAGCCGGCGGCGATGTCGTCGGGGTCGAGCACGTCGAACTCGACCGACAGGTCCGGGTAGAACTCGTTGACGAAGCGCGCCGCGTCGGCCAGCTGCGCGCCCGAGAAGTCGAGCCGCTTCACGAGCTCCTTGTTGTTGGGCGCCTCCGGGTCCATGGCGTCGATGAAGTCCGACACGTCCTGCACGCCCACCGCGTTGGCCTCCTTGACCAGCTGGTTGTCGATGTGCGGGATCTGCTTGAGCGGGCTGTCGCGGTCCCACATGGCCTGCACCACCATCTGCGAAATCTCCATCGCGTTCATGGCGTTGAGGTGTCCTTCGGACGAGAGCACGTCGACGCAGCCCTGCAGGAGCGGGAGCACCTTCTTGAGGATCGTGTCCTGGTCCTTGACCAGATCGACGGGGAGCTGCATGCGGGAGAAGTGCGCCTGCAGGAGGACAAATGCCTTGAAGTGTGGTGACTCGTACGACGCATCTGCCATCTTGACCGGCAGGCGGTCATACACCCGACGCAGGACGTGATCTTCGTGCCTCCGGATTTGGATGCCTTCGAACTCTGTCGCCGAGGTGATAATCTCGAGGATGCCCTTGAGCTTTGTGCGCCCATTGAGCGAAAGCAGGAAGGTCTGCATGGTGATGAAGGAGATGTTGTAGTAAGCGGCAATCATGGCAGGGTTAAGCGGTGTGATCGAGTCGTCGTCTTCATCCAACTCAATGATCTTGGCGTCGACGAGGTCCTTCAGGGTACTCTCAACCAATTCTGACAGGTGAGCGCTAAGACCTTCATGCGAAGTATCGGTGAGGCCGTAGTAGCTCGGGTTTGCAAGAAGGCGGCGGTAGAAGTAGGTGTAAGTCGACCAGTCAACAGCATCCTGAGTGGACGATATCATGCGGGTGCTGATCTCGGAGACAAACGCGTCGTGAAGGAAGACCTGAAGATGCGACTCAATCGGAAGAGCCTCGTTCAAGAACTTCTTGTAGTACTCGCGCTTGACAGCGGGCACCATCAGGACACCCTTGCTGAGCTTTTCTTGGCCCGGACGCCCAGCCTTGCCAAACATTTGCAGGATTTCGCTAATCGGATAGTCGATGTAGCGATGCTCCCTACCCTCGAAGAACTGCGTGTTCATAACGATGACCAAGTGAGCATTGACGTTGATTTCCCAGCAACAGTCACGCGATACAAGGAGAACTTGGATGGCACCAACCCGGAAGAAGTGCTCGACCGCCCGCTTGTCGAAGGCCGACAGAGCCTCGTGGTAGTAACCGATACCGTGTGAGAGGGACTCAGCTAGAGCAGGTTCGTTGATCTTCTCCAAGACCGGCTGCATCTCCTCGATGGAAGCGTGCAGGAAGCGATCTTCATCGTCGTCGGCGACACAGGCAGCAATGAGATCCAGAGCGGTATTCCTGACCTGCTTGCGGCTCGGTACGAAGATCATCGCAGGCTTATCAGGCGACATCTGCAGCACCGCCTGGTAGGCAGGCTTGGCCATGGCAAGCATGAGCGACGGGAAATGCGGGATGGTGAAGGACTGGATGTGAAGTTCCAACGGCACGGCCCGAACGCCAGGGGCGAAGTTGAAAATGGTGTGCTTGGTAGCTCCAATCCACTCGCCGATGTCACGAGCGTTCGAAAGCGAAACACTCAGGCCGACGATACGCATGTCGGACTCCAGCTGCAGCGTCATTGCGTGCATCCTCGACACGACCGTCTCGTAGACGAAGCCACCCTGTCCGCCAAGCATGTGCAAATCATCGGCGATGAAGAGCTGGGTTGCTTGAACGTACTTACGACGCTGCCACTGACGCGAGACGAGATCCCACTGCTGCGGGGTTGCGAGGATGAGATCACCCTGTTGCGCCAGTTGAAGGTCAGAGGTGTCGCCGACAAGTTTGACGATTTCCTTGCCACCGGCGACATTTGCTAGACGCTCTTTCCAGTCTTTGTATCTGTTGTTGACCAACTCCTGGAATGGAGCAACATAGACTGCCTTGCCGCCCTCCTGCTTGGCCCAATGCCGCAACAGGGCAAACTCAGCGCATACGGTCTTGCCCATGCCGGTTGACGCGCCGACGAAGACGTTGTCGTCCTGCTGGAAGAGAGCAGGGAAGGTCTGGGTCTGCACCTTGTTAAAGCGTTCCCATTTGGGGTATAGCCCAGTGAAATCCGGCCTCTTGAGAGCAGCGACAGGCAGAGGCTGCATGTCCAGAAGCTGGGTATGCGCAGGGAACTTCTCCGGGAGGATCAGCTTCTGGAAAGACACGGCGATCTTGGTCTCTGAATGCATCCAACGGTCGGATACAACGGTGATGAAGTAGTGGGGGGGCATCGGCTCCGTAATGGGGACGGTGAACTCCACAAGGTGCTCGCTCATCTCCGAAGTGGCATATTCGCGACGCAGAAGGAACTGGTCGTGGAAGAGGATTTCCTCACCGTCACAGTCCTCAACTATGATCCAGAAGCTCTCGGCGTTGCCATGCAAAGTCTCGTCCCACACGAAGTTTGGAGTGATGGTCAACTCCATGCGGAGCATAGACCGCGTCATTGGCTGGACATGGGCCTGGATCTCCAGGCGAGGGAACTTCTCGACAAGCGCACACACAGTACGACCAGCACGAGGGAGGCCCATGAGCTCACCCATACGCGGTGGGTCAAGGTCGAAATAGCTCGACCAGGGTACATCGATACGTTCGGCCTTCTGCACAATATCACGAGGGCAATTGGAGAACTGGCGGAGCGGAGTCATCGTGGGCCACATACGCTTCTCGGCCATCTTGCACAAGTCCAATGCCGTTTTCGCGACATGTGCCCAGCCCTTCTTCAGGCAGATCTCGAAGATTGCCCTCAGGATACGACCGGCAGACTGGGTGACGTAGACAAGATCAGCCATCAAAGCCAGACCCTCAAGCTTGAGACGCGAGATGTAGGCCTGCAGCAGGACGTTGATCTTGGCATGGGGTTCCTCGATGCTCTCCTTGACGGGAATAGGGACACGTCCGAGAAGCTTGGCGAGTTCAAGCTTTTCATCCTGACGGACGGGGATGTACTTGAATTCGTCGCTGAGTGCGAAGACGCGGAAAAGCTCGATAGTGGAGATGTTCGGCTGGATGTGCATGTTGTATGTGGCCATGGAGCTGTGGGTAATGTAGTAATGCGAAGCAACACGACCAAGCTCTGTAGAAGTCAACCTGCCACTCTTCTTGTCATATTTGACGAGGTTCGACTTTTCCAATACAGTAGCGGCCGAGTGGATGAGATCGACTCGCTTCTGTTCCAAAGCCTCGTCGTCCTCGTACTCGGCGCCGACGCTGTAAAGACCCGGCGACCGGAGCATACGGACATAAAGGTAAGTGTAGCCGAGCCATTCGACAGCCTCGTCCCGCGTCCGAACGTTGCCGAGGACGATTTCGGCGTTGAGGTTGTCTGCTAGTCTACTCATGAATTGCGACTCAATGGGAAGTTGCTGGTTCATGAGTGACAGGTAGTACTGGAGCTCGGATTGTGTCGTGATGATGATACCTTCACCGTATGTATCATACTGCGGACGACCGGCACGACCAAGCATCTGCAACACATCCTGCGGACTTAGCTCAACCCAGCTACCCTTCTCAGGCGAATAGATCTGGGTGCCCTTGATGATGACTGTGTGAGCAGGAAGATTGACACCCCAAGCCAGCGTAGCCGTGCAAACCAATACGCGAAGAGAACCGTCGGCAAAGAGATCTTCCACAGAGGTACGGTCAGCACGGCTCATACCAGCGTGGTGGATACCAAAGCCGTAAGGCATCACATCCTTCAGATCCGCGTTCTGCACACCATCAGATTCTGACCGAAGAATCTCCCGGCTGGCGGCATCACTGCGAATGATCTGTCCGATCGTCTCCAACTCCAACGCCTTGTCGCGAATGTACTTGGCGGTTTTCGCAGTTTCTTTTCGCGAATGGACGAAAATGAGCATTTGATTGTCTTGCTGCCCGACTTGTTCCAGAACCTTCGTGTAGCAGACGTCATTCATCGTCTTCAGCTGCTTGATGGCCTTCTTGTCGGTGACACCAATGAACTCCTGCTTCAGCGGGCAAGGCCTGAAAGTTCCGTCAAAGTGGAAGAGGCCTTTGACAGGATCAACCCGCAGGAAGCTGGCAACGTCACGGTAGTTAGGAAGGGTGGCAGAAAGACCAATGATGCGCACGGGATCACCGGTTTGCTCCTGGCGGCGGATGGTTCTGCTGACGATGCTCTCCAGAACGGGACCACGGTCGTCATGCAGCAAGTGAATCTCGTCGATACAAATCAACCGCACCAAGTTTGTGTAGCTCGTGTCGGTGGCTTTTCGAGTAATGACATCCCATTTCTCAGGGGTAGTGACAATCACCTGGGTATCCGCGATCTGCTGCTTGGTAAGTTGACGATCACCTGTAAGCTCAGAAACTTTGATGCCGTATGGCTCAAGCCTCTTTCCGAAGTTTCCGACTTGTTCTTGCACCAGAGCCTTGAGGGGGGCAATGTAGATGATCTTGAACTCATCCAAGTTGATCTCACCAGTCTCCGGGTTCCTGTGTTTGCCAATCTCACGGAGCATGGTCAACATGGCAACGTTCGTCTTTCCGGAGCCGGTAGGCGCGCAAATCAACATGTTGCCGTCGTCCTTGAAGGCTGTGGGGTAGCATCGTGTTTGGATCCTGTTAAGACTCTTCGAGGTACCAAAACCAACTCGTGCCCATTCGGGAAGTTCACTGACAGGCAAGTCCGGCGCATCGTTCGGGTCTCTCCTAGGCTTCGGTGCTGGAACATGGATCTCCTCATAGCCCTTGAAGGTCCGCTTCGTCGAGCCTTGGGGGAGCTTGACGTTCGGATTGGTCATAAGGTGGTTACCCTGCTCAAAGACCAGGTTCTCCAGATTTATCAGCCTCCTGGGTTGGAGACCGCCGACCAACCCGCCCTCCTTTGCAGCGTCCGGCTTCTCCTCTGCCTTGGGAACATCAATGTCCATGAGCTCGACCTTCATCTTCTTTGATGCAGGCGCATCCGTGGGGGCGTCTTCTCTTGTCCGCAGCTCGTTCAAGATCTTCCTGTGACCGGCGGCAATCATTTCCCTCTCAACGGCTCCCCGCGCGATGGGATCGTCTTCGACCTTTCGCCATCTGGTAACCCAAACAACCTTATCCCGGTTAGAAACGAGCTTCGCGACGAGCTCGTGGTGCTCCCAGTCGAAAAGCTCCATAAGGTCGTTCTCAATCTCACGGAGCGGCTTCTCCTCATCGTCCTCGGTTTCTCCAGACAGTATTTGCAATGCCTCTTGAGTCTTCTCCTGCTGGATGTGCGCGTCCTCGTATATTTGTCCGATCTGGCGCTGTAACCAATATGCGTCAATTTCGTGCGCCGGAATCGGCCTATCCGCGCCCTTCTTTTCCGCCGCGGATGCGTCCATGCCGCCGTCGATAATCATCTCCTCCTCGCCTCCAAGGTTGTCACCGTCCTCGTCGTCGGCGAGGATACCGCCGCCAGCAGCCGTAGCACCCTCAGCGCCTTGCCGTTCGGCGAAATCTCCTTCCTCTTCATCCGAGGTATCATTCTCGTCCCGAACCTCAAACGTCTGGCCCGCCTCCTCATCATCGTCATCCTCATCGAAAACGACCGCGACACCCTGCTTCTCGTCCAGCTCTGCGCCCGCAGCCCCGTCCGCCGCGTCGCCCATTTCCTCGTCGTCGTCTTGGGTGTCGTAGTCGGTGATCTTCTTGCCCAGGTTGACGAGCTCGTTGAACTCTTTCGAGCCCATGGTCGACCCGAGGATGTCGTCGATCTCCCTCTTCCTGTCGAAGTCCTTGAGGTTCTCATCCTTCAGGTACTCCAGCACGGCGTCTGCGGCGCTGCGCACGACGTGGTTCGGCACGTCGCCCAGATGCCTTCCGACGATGGTTGTGATGAGCTCGTACGTAGACCTAGTAGCAGGCGTGCGCGGCCGGTAGCGCAGGTCCTCGACGAGCAGGTCCGCCTGGCTTAGGATGCCGGTGCCGCGTAGCTGCTGCGGCTCGCCGCGCTTGCGCTTCTTCTGCTCGCGCTCCAGCACGTCCTCGCCTTCGTGGATGTCGCCACGCTCGATGTCGGCCAGCCCGCCTTGCTTCTTCTTCTTCTTGTCTGTCGGCGCGCTGTCGCGGGCCACGCGCCCGCCCATCTCCTTGATGCTAATGCGGCCGGCCAGCGACTCCGGGTCGCCCGTGGCGTCGTCGCCTCGCCGTGTCACGAAGCGCCGGTCCGCCTGGAGGACTAGGTTGGACATGGCCGCATATTTGAACTGCGCAAGCCTGTTCGGATCTTGCGCCATGGTGGATGGATTATGTTACGGTGTCGCGCCGGCGTGGCGATGGAGGAAATAGTCTTTTCGACGGCCCGTGAGGCAGTGGATTTTCGGATTAAGTGTGAGGCGAGGATCTCATTGCCTGCGGGCGCGTCGAGTTGCAGGCAATGGACAAACGGTATGGGAGGCGGTGGCAGAGGGAGGCGAGGTGGATGCCTGCGTGTAAGTCTTGTAGGCGTCGACGCGAAAATGCTGGAGCTCAAGCTGCAATCTTGGCGCGCCACTTCCATTTCAGTGTTAGCGTACCAAGGAGACTCACCTTGCATCACTTCAACTTATCCCTACAAAATTATTTCCCTACATTTCGAATCGTCAGAAAAGTTTCAAATGTATTTGCAGGAGCCTTACTCAGTCATTTATGTTCAGGCGCTTCACGTGGCAAGGGCTGCTTCAAGTTGCAACTGCGACGCCTTACACCCGACCTTAATCGTTGATCAGTTCATTTGACATCTACAATTGGGATCTTTTACTGTCTTTGAAATTCTGTGGTTTACTTTGTAGAATGCAATTTTCTATCATACTAGCTCTAATTGTACTACCGCCCATGTACAATCAATGAAGATCAGTACCGCATGATCCCCCTAACTTCTGCCGAATGGGATCCAGAATCCAGCCTCGCCTCTTAGTACTTCATGCATCGGTACCTTTGATAACCCCTCATAGGCGCCTATGCAGGAATCGCCTTGGTATTCCAGGTGATAGTGCGCGCTCTCCACAAAACAATCTGTTCATCATAGAATCCTCTCTCGCATACTCTCTCGCACCACGCCATTCAGACGTCCCTCCAGCCAGCATGCTGAACCGCCCTGTGGCCGACGGAGTCATCTCTTCCTCTCCCCCCGTTATGTGCGCCGTGATAACCTTCCTTCCTCGGGTGATGGGTCTCTTCTATCTCACGGACCCTTACAATGCGGCCACGCTCGTCAATGACGTCGAGATCTCTGACATCAACCATCCTGTACGAACCACCACTCACGTTGCTGCTGTCAGCTATAGATCTCTGCGACCACGTTACGGTGTCTTCGAGTGGCTTCGGAAGAGGGTGAGTTCCTGCATAATCAGTGTATGTCGTTGTGCCAGATGGAGGCGCTTCCTTGGGAGGAGTGGCCGATCGGTAGTAAGTGATATGATCAGGAGGATCAACGTGGCGTGCACGATTCTTAGCCGGAGTATCGTCGTGATCGTGGCTGAAAGAAGGCTTACAAACGATGCGACCTCTTGCGGCGTTTTGGTCTGGCGCGTGCATTCCGTCGTCCTGACGAGGCTGAAAGCTGGTTTGCGGTGGCTCTTGCCAGTATCCATAGTCTCTGAAGTGGTGAGGCCCTAGGTTTCAATGCTATTTAGCATTATCCTTCAGCTAGTGGTAGCTTAATCAATACCGGCGAAACTTACCAGCGCGAGGAACAGACTCTGAACTACTGGTGGGGCCATCAACATGCGGTCGGTGCTTTCGTGCGCCCTTTCCAGCCGGACGAGTTCGGTCTTCCTCTCGTTCATGGTGAGGCGGGTTGGCCTTTCGGCGAGAGCTTGAAGGTTCTGGGGCAAAAGACACTCGTGGTCCTCCATGGGCCACACCTACCTCATCAGAGTCATCTACATAAACGTCTCTTTCCGGAGACGGCGACCAGTGTCCTGACCGAGGACGGCTTTGAGACCGCAGGATACTGCGAAGCTTTGTCTTGGAGTATTGCTGCTCAGGCTCGTGCGATGGATAAGCAATCGAATGCCGCCTGTGCCCGTGCGATGCCCGCGGGGGAGAAAGATCCTTCTTATGCTTCGTCCTCGGTTCGGGATGCGGGGGTGGCTCAATGGCAGGCCTACGGGAGTTTTTTGCATTCTGAGGCGGATCTCCGCCGGAGACTTGAATCATGACCCCATGACGGAAAGCCTGCGGATGCTCGCGCAGACGACGCTCAGCATCGCTGGTCTGGCGGTGTACGGGAGGTTTGCGGGTTGGACCCGGTGGAGGTGGAGGGTCATTCTTGACCACTCGTGAATATCTCTGCTCGTGAATAAATGCCGGCTCAGGGCTGACAGAATGTGTACGAATCTCTCTCATGCGCCTGATCAGGGTCGCGTCCTCATCTTTGGGTCGAGTTGGGGAGCTTTGCTGACGGACGTCATGGACTCCCTCAATGTTTTTGATATGGACCCTTGTGCCGCTTTCAGGCCTTTTATGGGGCCTATGTGTATGTTCCTCGGTCTCTTCGATGGTGATGACTTCATGTTCATCAACCCTTCCGTGACGGCCTCGCGGGGATGCAGGGCTATTAGAACGGCACTCTCGGACCACAATTCTCGTCCTACTTCCAGACCTATATCCACCGTCAGCATTAACCTTAATGTCTGATCTTGCACAAAAATAAACTCACCTGCGACGAGGACGACGATGGTTGCGCAGGTCTTTGTCTTCCATGGCGACAATACGGACACTCTCACTTTCTCTGACGGCCCGCTTCCCTGGTTGGTTGACTATGACCTTGCCGTCGTCCTCACTTGAACTTGAGCTAATCGCTGAACGGCACTTCCGACACGGCTCGGGAATTATCTGTTGACCTGGGATTAGAGGATGCTGCCGGTGGTATCTCGTTGAACGCGGCCTTCGGCAGATTGCGCAGATGTGGTATTGTAAAGCGACGTGCTTGTGAGTTGAGTTGTAGTTGGGCGCCTTGGAATTGTATGGGTCATCAAAGTAGCTTGTCGACGTAGCCGGAGGTGCGTCTGGCGTGTGAGTGATCGTGATCTCCGACTGTACGACCTCGCGGGATGGCGGTGGAGGCGGAAGAGGAGCAGATGGAGGACGATAGCCGTGTGATTGTTGTCGATCTGCAGGCGGCAGTGGTCCCATGGGCGGCATTGGACGCGGCGGTGGCCACGGCGGTGGCCCGTAGAAGCCAGGAGGATGCATGTGTGGTGGAGGCATCAGCTGGTTACCGTAAGGGTATCCGTGCACATGGCCAACTCTCCAATCGCCTGCGGGCACGATGGGAGGCAGCCCAGGTGAAGGGGGAGAAGGGGAACGCGAAGCCATCTTCTTCACCGTTGTGACCTGCTTCATGGCCTCGTCCACTGACAACCCGGGTATGAGAGCCTCAAGAGAAGAGTTCGACAAAAGATTTGGACGAGTCGCGCGTCCCAAGGCACTATCTTCCTTAAGAGCGTCACTTCCCTCCCAGGTACTGGGCTGTGTGTCTCCTGGCCTTTCGTTCCTGCTTCTATCTTCGGATTCGTCTTGCTTCACTGGCACCCGTTTCTTTGACTGTTCTGCAGGTGAAGGAGAATGGTCTACTTCGACCACCCGAGGTTGTTCTGAAGCAGGTATGGGCTCAGGTGAAGGGGGCACTAGTCCTGGAGACAATTCTGGCCTTTCAAGCGGGCCGTGGGGCGGAGGTCTGAATTGGCAGAGATGTTAGGGTGGCACTTGGTGAAGGTAAGAGCTCAAGCTCACATGAAAGGCCCAAAAGGAGGAGCATAGCAATACGGAGCGTAGTAAGGTGACGGCGCTTCAACGCCGCTGTGAGGTGGGATTGGAACCGGGCCGAAGTCGTCGAAGGCGTAGGGGGAGTAGTAGTAGTAGTAGTAGTAGTAGTAGTGGGAGGCGGAATGGTCGGGGGGTTCAGTGGGCGATCGCGCCCGCGGCTGCCGCGAAAAGAAGCGGCTGGATCGCCGAGGTGCCACTATATCGATGTCAGTCTCTGTCGGAAGGCGCGACGATTGGAAGCCGCTCGCGACGCCGTCGGTCCAGTAGGCACTTCGGGTAAGGGCTTTAAGAAGGCGCGGAGGAGCGGTACTTGACTGAAGTAGCGAAAGAGCGTCGACGGCGAGAGCGCGTAAAAAGCGATAAGAAAGAGGGCACTCAGCAGATGGGCGGAAGTTGAAGATTTTGGGGTTCTGGCAAACGACATTGATGTCATGGGACGAGCAGTGACACCAAGCACCAGCGGCTCTCGCTTAAGGACTTGAATGAAATTTAGGCACCACCCCGCTCCTGGGCAACTGCCAGCAGCGATGCATTTTTGTATTCCTACGCCTTCGCTTTCCTGGCGTTCGTAATATACACATCTTAAATTCTTTCCATTTTTCCGCTAATAAGAGAGAAAAGCCGACCCCGCATCCAAGCCGTAGTTTTACTCAACGCGCAGGACCTTCGGGCCCTTCTTCTTGGCGGCACGCTTCTTCTTGTTGCCCTTCTCAAAGGCCATGGCGCTAGCATGGTCTCGGCCGAGGTTATCCAAGTCTTTGACCTTGTAGATACGGATGATCCAGTTCTCGCTGGTGAATGCCTCTTCGATGGTGCTGAGTTGGGGACCTTCGGCAGGAAGACGAGCGCCACGGACACGGTCAGTAGCTTGCCCAGCAGGGAAGAGGGAGTTGTAGTTGTAGTAAGACATCTTGTACCTGGGAAATTGTCAGTAAAGCACGATGGTCATGGGGTGTTGTGCTTACATCAAGCTGTTCCTCATGGTAGGAGTCGCCTGGTCATCGACGCGGTACTCGCCTCTGGGAGTGAAAAAATCGCGCTCCTTGACCTCGTCAGGCCAAATGCCCTCAGCAATTCTGACCATCCACAGGAATTTGTTAATGTCATCGCCGGAGTACCCAAGAAGACCACCGAAGACGACGAGAACATAATCGACCTCGTGCTGGCGCATGATGGGATAGCTGACTTCTTCACGGGAGCTCATGGCCTTGCCAACAGTGGCAATGTGGGTGTTGTTCCACGTGTTGTTATCAACAAGCGTAGGCCTGTCCGCCATGCCACCAATCTGATAGCCATAGTCCCACCAAGACATGATCTTTGCATTCTCGGGAGTGTTCTGGCGGAGCCAATAGTAAGCCTCGCGGTAATCGTCAATGATGTGCTGGCTTCCGTCGGGAAGTCTGCTTGCCAGGACGACTGAGGGAGACGAGTACGCGTTAGACGTGACCCAAGTGCAGTGCAGGACGAAAAGGAGCAAGTAGATCGTGGTCGATGCAACAATAGTAAGCTTCGACGCATACGAGTAAATGCCGACAACAGGGTCGCGGGTGGAACGCAGCGAAGCCGGAAGAATGGAAGACGCAACCTCCTCGACGCTCGCTCCGTTCTCCTTGGCCTTAGCATTGACAACTGCAGCAGGGGTTTGCACGACGAGGTAGTTGTCTAGGATGTGCGAGAGCGCCATGGCCGCCGCAACGCAAACAACCGGAGTAAGAGTCAACATAAGGCGGACCATGACGCCGGCAAAGTAGCTGGCAAGGACGGCGTAGATGACAATGAAGACTTGCTCATCGGTGAGCTTACGGAAGCACATGTAGACGCCAGCGGGGAAGAGCCAGATCATCATGTTCAGATCGAAGAAGAAAGCAGGCCAGGCGGTAGGCTGATGTTCGGAGACAGACGCAATGATGGGAATGTGGATCTTGGCGTATCCCGTGTCCCAGAGCGAGTAGAAACGGCCGGTCCAGGGAGCAATGACGCCGGAGACAGTAAGGAGGACGAGGCCACCGAAACCGACGACGAAAATCAACAGAACCAGGCTACGGAGAAGAGTCTGGAACTGCTTGCTCGGAAGCTGCGTCCTGACCCATTCGGTAAAGCCGACAATTTGCAGAAGACCAAAAACGCCTGATCTGAGTTAGAACAAAGTCAAGGAGATGGTTCGACGATTGCTTACCGAGAGAAGCCATGTGTTCACTGCTCCTAATGGGCAAGAATCCGACGAAAGGAATCTGCATGCTGGCAAGCGTACCCAGCGCATACCAAGTGGTGTAGCTAACATAGAGGCGTGGGCTATAACGTCCCATGCAGATGAGCACAAAGGCGTGCAGGGGAAGCAGGTTGGTGATGAAAACGTATCCACCCCATGCAGACACCATGTAGCCATAGAACAGCGCACAGAGGGCGCCCCAGAAAGCAGAGCCAACCTTCAAGGCCTTGATCCACAGGAAAAAGGTGAAGACAAGCAAGAAAATGGCAATTGCCTCGTTGTCGTAACTTCCAGCGACCGAACGGGAAATGTAGCCTGGCGAAATGCCCATGAAGGCAGCGGCGAGGAGGCCAGCCGACGGAGACTCGGACATCTCGGACGTGAGGAGGTACGTGGCAAGAGCCGTCAAGCCCGAGAAAGCGGGCGCCAGGAGCACGCAAATGTTCCGAATGTCAACGGGGATGGTCAGGAAGCGGAGGACGTGGTAAATGACACCGCTAGTAACCATGAGGCCGGGATAGAGAGTACCGCCAGTAACACGGCCCAATGGGTGCCATGTCCCTGCAAAAAGCCCATATCAGTATCATAGTCCTCGTCTGTATGGATTGTGTGCGCGAGCGAGCGAGCGGGGAGGGGGTGCGGCGCGAGGCGTACTGTCGTCGAACCAGTCCCAGAAGCTGTAGAAGCCATGCTTGACGAGGTACTTGGTGGCGCGGAAGTTGAACCAGGGATCGACTGCAAGCAATTCAATTAGCAGCGCTACGTGCGGAGGCATCCGGGGGACAAACACTCGTGGATAATGCTCTCGAAACGGATGACACTGAACAGACGGCTGGAGACGGCGGCAGCTGCGATGGTGGCCAAGATGATGATGCGGAGCATGCCACGGGTGTTCCGACCCGTGGCACCCTCCAGGAAGCTCTTATCCGCGGCGGTGGCCATGGTCGAGCTCTAGGTGGCGAAGGCAAAAGCAATTGGAGGACGGTGGTGTTGTTGGAGCTTGCGCTGAAGCCGCGCGTAACGAACACCTATCCTAGAGCTCCCGCCAATCGTCAGCGCCAAGACTTCCCCTGCCGAACTCACTCCAGGCCTTGTCGCAACCTTCGTGTGCACAACGCCGGTCGACTGCATCCTGGCTCGCGGTCGCTGGGCGAGATCGAGTCAATGAGACGCTTGCCATTGGCGGTACTCTAGTTCGACGCCGGCGTCCCACTGCAGCTGTCTGCGAACCCCAGTGCACCGGCCTCACCCCGCAAAGTGTTCGGATGCGCACGGTAGCCAGATCAGGTCGCATGGGCGCCTTGGGACCTCTGAAGTCTGGGCAAATGGTTGCGATCACCAGTCATCACGATTGTCGTGGTCCTTCCAGGTCAAAATGGTTTACGAGCACGCCAGTAGAAACAATATCGTCGAGAATACGGGGTAATCGATTGTCATCAAATAAAAAGAAATTGCCATGTCCTCCGCAACGCGGGATCAGGGAGAAGAAAGCTCTAGCAACCCGCGGAACAGGCCCTCAAACGCCAAAACAGGTGTCCATGCATCTGTTTGCGCCCAACCGGTACCCAAGGCGGAGTGTTAAGGGTATCGAATCCAGCCTCGACAGGGCCCGGTTCTCGGGCAATATGGATGGATTATCGCAAGCGTCCAGGCAAGCGACGCCAATGCATCTCACAGCAGACGTTCCATCATCGCCGTCGTCGTCCGTTTAACAGCAGTCCTCGGCACACTGGCGCGGTTAGCTAGAGCCGTGCATCGGCCTATCGGAGTGGCTTACCTCGCAACATTCCGCGCAGCACTCGCAGCCCTCCTCACAGACGAAACAACAGCAAAGAACTGCCAAGCAGGTACCCAGGCAGCCACGGTCCTTCTTCTCCTTCACGATAACGGTCTGAGGAGGTTGCTGCGGGTATTGCATCTACAAACTTGTCAGCGGCCGCGGCAGGCGATACGGACATGTGCATCTTCTTACCTGGGGTGGTGGGCCCTGAGGGTAGCCCTGCTGAGGGTAGTAGCTGTGCCCAAGTTAGCTGTAAATCCTGTCGCAAGGCGCTGCAGAATCGCAAGGACGACGAGCGCTCCATGGGCACGTAGTGAAACTTACGCCTGCTGGGGAGGCGGAGGGCCGCCGTAGTAGCCTTGGTTGGACATGATGAATTCCGGTCTATGACGCTGTCAGCTGGATTGGCGATCGCGACGGTTGGGCGCGCACTCACGAGAGAAGTAGTGAGTCGAGGGCGACGGGGTGTAGTGTTGCAGGTGCGGAGAGGGCGAGACGCGGAGTCGGGGCTGAGGCGTCGGAGGAGTCGCGGGCAGCAGCAGATTATGGGTGCAAGGGAGGGTAGGTGAGAGCGACAAGGCTGTGATTTATCCACTAGCAGAAGGGCGGATCAGCACCAGACTCAGCGATTCTCGAACCCGCCACAGTCGGCGGTGCACCTGACGCTGCCTCTGCACGAGCTCCCGGCCGATGACCCAGCGCGCCACTGCTGCGCCTGCGTGCGGCGATTCGCAGCGGTCGCAAGCAGCTGAGCCACCGGCCCTGCCCGCGCTCGCAGTGACGAGCCGACAAGGCGAAGCTTTTCGCGCGCGCTTGGCTAGTCTTGGCTTTCGCACGCCTCGGCACCTCGAGGCCGGCGCACGTAAGCGCTGCGCCCCGTTCTGGCGCCATCATTGGCTGCGCAGTCCGCGGACCTCACGCTCGCGCCACCCCAGCGTGGCAGCTCCCAGGCGTCACGGAAGCGACAAGCCGACACCGCGTAGCAAGTGGCCGTATCAAGCACTGCGCTCTGCCAGCCCGATGAAGCCTTTTCGTCCGCGCGGCCCTCTTGGCGTGCAGCCCGCATGCCGTGCGTTCCGGCCTGGCTGCCTCGCCGTTGCCTACCGGCTCGCACCGCCTGCGTCAAATGTCAATACGAGCCGCGCCCCAACCTAGCCAAACCATCCTTCCCAAGCTTGTTTAGCTCGCGCCGTCGAAAAAGCATTATTTGACGCGGAAAGCTGCCGTTGCTGCCCGTTTCCTCTAACGCCGTCGCGCTCACGGATCACTCTTCGCTACTTCGTAATTACAAGGACGACGGTGCCCCATCGCCACATGATTCCACGCAACAAAGCTCCGGCCACACTAACATGCACGCGTCTTTAAAACGACACGCCTTCACCGCCCGCATGTGCTGTGCACTGGAGCAACGTCCCATGTTCGTCCCGGCCAAGCTCATTTGGATCACCGCCGCCTTATATCCGGCTCCGACGTGCCGACTGGTCCTCTGAAACTTTCGCGCAACCACGGCGAGACGCTTTCATGCAGCCGAAATTCAGGGTCCACATTGCTTGTTTCTGCCTGGCTCTCGTCTCATTCGCCTGACACAGTCGTAGGCTATGCGCTGATCATGTCATTGTACCGCACTGACATGGAGCCGGTAAATCTTTATTTCGTATTCGTGCCCACCTCTTGAAGATCTCTGTCCAACCTTCTGGAGTGCTACAAACCACAACTTCTGCATGCCAAGAGGCGACAGACCGTCGCACTGCAGTAGCCAGCTAAATTACCTCTTCGGAAAGACAACTTGGAAAGCTGGCGAAGGATTAGAAGACCGTCCAATACCGGAGCGCCGATATTTTGATTACGAGATCCAAGCGCCGACTGGTGATTCGAGAGCGTTCAGTAGGCAGAGGTGCTGTCGTAGTAGCCACTGGAGAAGTAACAATGCTTGGACCCTGCCGAGACAGGTGGCGCTTATGCTTGTTGTCAGTCCTGTCACCGTAAGCCGGCGGGACCCGTAGCGCAGCGGCTCGCAGCCGCCGGTGAAGAGTTTGGATCCTAAACGCTCAGGTGAGCGATCCTTCGCCCGTAGAGAGTTGCCATTCGGTGGAATTATAGCGGATGACCGCAACACCATAGATTCCGCTGTTTCCGAGGATTCTCAAGGCTATTATTTGGGGTTGGTCCGTGTACAGAGGCCAGGTAGCGAGTCACAAATTAACCAGACATGCTCATAGGAATCGGCATTCAAGCAGTATAGGCTCCTTTTTGTGTATAGATCCGATGTTTCTAAAGCTGCTATATGCTTCGCGAGAACCAAAGATAAGGGTCGTAAGAATCAGATGTTAAATTAGCAGCACGCCGTTCCACACCGCTGGATCGACGGCAGCCATCGCCGCAGAGACCATCGCAGAGTAGCTCAGCTTGCTGCCCACTTCAAGCACGATTAGTAATTGGAGGAGTAGTTGAATAGCAGTCGCTGGGCAAAGCTGCCGGTACATCCCAGTCCAGTGGTTAAAGTAGCTACAATTTGAAGGCGTACCATGTGGAATGAAGCTCGGAGAGAGAGTTTGGAGAATCTTTTCGTTCATTTACAGATTTGAGGAGGAGATGTAGCGCTCACGGCATGGAGAAATTTATTTTAGACTTCTGATGAAAGAGAGTTCGATCGTACGGTTGCCACGTTGTTGCTCACTGTTAGCGCACACCCTTCCGCCAAAACTCCCTTCCGAAATACTTAACTAACAAACTTTCTGCATGGTACGATATAGTGAGGTTACACGTCATTCCGGACTTCAAGAGTGCAAGGAGCAGAGAAACTACAGTAGAAATACTGCAAGACCAACGTGAAAGTGTACCTCGGCCAGAGTTGTTCTCTGAGGTGTGAGAAATGAGATAAGAAACACACTTAAGTTATCTGTTCTCTATAAAACTGTAAGCTGTAACTGTTTCACCGTCTTTATTACTTCTGGCGTGACATAGGTGGCAAAATGCGGCATGATATGACACTTTCTTACATACGCAGACTGTTTTTTTTTTTTTTTTAGATAAAAAAGTGTCTTGAAACTTAGACAGCTTAGATGAGCATGTTACATATGAAAAGAATCCAATCCCCAACACATTTGTTAGTTAACACAGAGCTAGATAAATATTCAGCATAAAGCAAAATATGTTTCTTAATTTTGTTGATTGCTTATTGCCGAACCCGTACTTCGATTCCCTTAGAATCATCAAATGCTCAAGAATGAGAACAAGAAAATAAAACCAAAAAAGCACGCCAAAAGGGCAAAGCACTTCAAGGAGCCGCCCAGCTACAACACCTCGAAGTGGGGGGCAAGACCGATGCGGAATTCGCATAGATCGAGAGGGGGAAATAAAGTCCGGTCGATGTCCGGGAATCGCACTCGGACATCGGAGCTTAGCTGCGGGTACTAGGACGGGACGCGCAAGCGCCACACCTACATCGCACTTCTCCATACGCTCGTCCCTTGATCTCCACAAACCTCGCTTTTCGTCCATTGATCAGTTTGCCAAGAAGTCATAGAAACCTAGTTTCCGGAGCTCGCGCAGAGCCTCCATCTGGACTGACCTATTGAACGTCTCGAACGAATAATCAAAGCCTTCATTGGCAGAATCTCTAGAAGTGACATTTGGTCTCGTAGCCCGATCCGAATCCGAATACGTCAGACAGAAGATCGGCCATACTAGGGATGCCTGGATGAGTTATTAAAAAGTGAAAACCATCGGGCCAGCCACTAGTCTTGGTCAACTATCCCCACAGTCTAGCACAGCTTCATCTGCATTGAAGTGCCTAAGACTGGGTTGGAGAGGCTAGTATCATTTTCTAAAAAAGGGGCGGTGACTTCTATACTTTCAGTACTGCTAAGCTGTCACAGGCATGGACTATTCGCATTATCAACTCATTCCGTCTCCCAGAGCAGTACGATATTCTAACGATCTTTGTATGGGTGTACGCGGTCGCTCAGAGTTCCCTTTGAACTTGCTCATCACCGAGCCCTGCTGCGCATGAATTTTAGCCCGATAAGGGTGTGGTTGCTCACTAAGTTCTCATTGATAGATCGCCGTTATGCACAAGTTATATGGATTGACGCGTGCAAAGTCCGCGTAAGCGGGGAAAGGTGTGCGGGGATCATTTATTGGCACATGGGCTATGCAGGTAGTGTCAATTTAGAAGTCCTTTAACAAGACAGGGGTGGTTGCTAGTGTCTCCGCGAACGGAAGCCCTAGATCGTCTTTGTAGCAGTGCGTATGGAGAGCCTAAGGGTGTGCAGTCTATAAATCAAGGGTCGGTTGCTCGAAACCACAGTACCTATCCTTCCATCACAGCACCTGCATTAGTTTGCCGCTGAGAACCATTCGCTTTCTCTTGGGAAGAGAAGAGCTCTCTTTCTCTCATTTCTCACCCTCGTTCATTCTCCCATCTCTTCCTCGACTTCGTGATTAAAAGTTGTTTCTCTGAAGGGGAAAACTTCATGATGGCGTTCAAGTCTTGTCATGTCCTCCTGGCTCTCGCAGCTTTTGCGAATCTTGCCGCTGCGGCTTCATCCTGCAATACGACCGCACTCAACTCCACGACCGGCCTCTACTATATTTCTGAGTACGGCACTACGATCTTCGACATAGCGAATGCCACCAACCGCGGCGTGTGCGACATCGGCCGCCACAACCTCATGGCCGACGTCGAAATCATCCCCAATGTCGGACAGGAAATCCTCATCCCGCCTGAGGTCTGCGAGCCGGACAACGAAACCTGCCTGCTGCCACGGACCAACGCAACGCGGACCTGCATCTACGGCGGCCCGCGCCTGTACTACACGGTCAACGGCGACACGTACGAGGTCATCGCGCGCCGGCTGAACATCACCGCCGAATCGATCATGGAGTACGCCAAGGACAATGAGACCGCTACTACCGCCCTGGAAGTCGGCCAGTTCCTCAAGATCCCGCAGTGCGATCCGAGCCAGTGCGTGATTCAGCCGTACTCGTTCACGTACGGAGTGTACAAGGATCTCGCCGAAAAGTACGGTACCACTGTGGGCCAGATCATGATGCTTAGCCCGACGTACAATTACAGCAGCATTGCGATGATGGGAGGAACGCCGCCTCCTATTGGTTTGCCAATCAACTGCACGGCTTTGTCGGGAAATATCACGGTTTTGGACTGATCCATTTCCTGAGGGCCCGCAGATTTTCTATCCAGGGCTCGTAGCTGTGTCATTTCCCTCGACCTGGACCTGGTGGTAACGATGGCAGTCCAGCTGTACGGCTTCTATCGATCTTCATAAGTTGGCGCGCAATCAGGAGCTGGTGTGAAAAGACGGGTTTGGCAATTTTGTAACTTTCTCTCTTTCTCTAGTTTACGGGCTATGCAGACGAAAATTCATTGATTGATTGGGTAACATTTTCAAAATGGATGATGTTGTCGCTGAATTTTATACCAGTGACGTCATCACCCAGTCCTATGATGCTCTTCAGCCGAGGCAGATGTACGGTCACACTTGTTTGCGTGCAACATACCTATAGTCAATCCCTTGCGTTCAGATCGTTGATTCAATCAAGATCGGCTCAGATTTCGAACACGAAATCGTGTACAATCTGCTTATGCCTTAAGAGCAGGGATGATGACAGGTAGTGAAGCTGTGAATCATGTTTGGGTATACCTGCGTCGATAAGCGAGGGCAGATGGTGTGACTTGACCGGATCGAAACCAAGCCCCTCGGCTCCTGAGCTGCGAAGTCTCATCTGCACTAGGCGTTGATGCTATCATAGCGGAGCTAATCGAAAGCGGGGAAGGGGATCGAGATAGCATCGCTGCAGGAAAAGCAACCGGAGAGCGCTCCGGAAAAACAGGCGCCATCTCAACCAATCGCTTTGTTGATGCCGGTCTGCCCGCATTTTGAATCTTTTCGATAACGGTGGCATCGAACATGACAATGCGCCCCCACATACCAACTGTGGAAATGTGGCTCGGATGCGCCCATGTTTGCCACTGACAGGAACCACTCAAGCCACAGGTATGACGTAGGATTGCGAATCCCAAATAATTCAACATACCTGAGACTGTCTCCAGATCGGGTCGCTATCACGCGCGGGCGATTTTTTTTCCTCTAGTCTTTTAAACCATGCCATCTGCAGCCCGTTGTGGGATGTTGCGTGGTCAATTGTCTTTGCGGTCGTCATGGACCTCGGGCCCCCCTTTGCTCTCCCCAACACCGTTGTTGGGGGTGCATCGATGGTGGTAGTGCCAGCAAGCACCAGCACCATCAGGCGCCGACGCAGCTTCGACACCGTCCTGCCCACCGCCCTTGACGACATCGTTCTCTCTTCGCTGCACGACCTGTTCTTCATTCTTTCGCCAAGCACCACCATCATCCGCGTCTCCACGAACTGCCTCTCTATTCTTGGCTGCGAGCCTGATCTACTTCTCGGCCAGCGACTAGCTGCACTGATCCATGGCGACGATGTCCGCGTCTTCGCCAGTGAGTTGGACAACGCCATGCGCCTCAATGCAGCAGTGCCGTTTCGCTTCTACTGCCGCATCCGCAGTGCTGCGCGCGCAGAGAGACACTACTCCGCTTTTGAGCTAGTTGGTCGCTATCAAACCAAGCTCGTAGACTCTCTATCTCCCCTGCATTTGATGACCCCACCACCGGGAATTTTCTCTATCACGGCACGACCCGCATTCACCACAAGAGGGGCCATGTTGGACGAAATGCTTGATCTGAAAACAGAAGAAATCAGACTTCTGAGCCGCATAGCAGAACTGCGGCAGGAGGGGGGCAAGACGTCAAGTTCTAACACATTGAATTTACGCAATACTTTCACGACTGGAAAGTCAGCTCAGACGAGAGGTTTATCAACCAACCCTGCCCCCGGACAGGTCCTTATGGGAGATGCTGGAATACCCTATCTCACAAAGCCCGAGGGGTCTTTTTTGGGCAAGACGCCGACGGCCACAAGGCTTACGAAACGAAAGGTTGTGGCAAGGGAGACGGGCTGTGACGGGTGCGGTACCTTCAACACCCCTGAATGGCGACTTGGTCCCAATGGACCGAAGACTCTTTGTAACGCTTGTGGACGTAAGATGTCGTTCGAGTCGAGAACTCAACGTCAAATGCTAATATCATTTATAGTCAGATACTCGAAGGCCAAGAGAAAGGCGAAAGCATTTGTAAAGGAAGAGCCAAAACTCAAAGAGGAAGATGTGGACATCAAGCAGGAAGAATGACTTGCAACAAGTGGATGTATGGGAATGACTTTAGGCTATTTTGTCAGTAAAATCTATTTTAATCATACAAAGTCTTTAAACTAATATCAGAACTCTAAGCATCCACAACTGATCGCCGTAAACTCGACTTCCTGAGGGTATCCAGCACCAAAGGCCAGCGTTACACTTTTGAAGAATACAGGAGTCAGATGAGTCACTCTTGAGAAAATGGTATCAGAGCGGTGAAGAGCCCAATTGAATGCTAAATGTTAAGTATTGCTTCTGAACTTTTGTGCTATGCACCTCAGGTATTCTGCAAAAACAGATGAATCGCGAATGGCTACCAAGAAGCCCTTTTGGTTTCAAACCTCCAAAACCGCTCTAGAGCTTTACTCGTCCAACTGCACATAGTTGGCAGGGAAGAGACCCGACTTGCCGCCGAACTCGCCAAACCACCAATCCTCATCAGGGAATTCCTGCGCAATAAAGGTCAGCCATGTCAGGCAGCGCAAGCAATACAGGTGGTACTTACAATGTTGTTGATGGTTGCTCCATCGGGGAAGCTGAGCTCGTTTTCCTCAGCAGCCTCGTAATCGTACAAGGCTGTGGCAGTAGGTCCCTTGGCACCAGCGGCAGCAGGAGGTGCAGCAGGAGGCGCAGGGGCGGCCGCAGGGGCAGCAGGGGCGGGTGCGGCGGCCTCATCATCTTCAATCAGCTCGACGTAGTTGCTGGGGAAGAGACCGGCCTCGCCACGAGAGTTCTGGCCCATCCACCAGTCTTCATCAACCATGTCGATGTTGATGATAATTTCACCCTCAGCAAGCTCGATCTCGTTGTCTTCAGCCTTCTCGTAGTCGTACTGTGCGATAGCACGCTTGCCACCACTTTCCGCACCGGCATGAGCCGCACCGGCACCAAAAGATGCCTCAGCAGCGGCGACACCGGCTCCCCGCGCAGGGTCATGCTCCTCCACCCTCGGCTCGTCGGGAATGTGATCCCTGGCGGCGGAGACAGCGGCAGAGATGGACTCGGTGGGCAATGCCGGAGGCGGCGAGTGCTGCTCTGCCGGCTCGAGCTCGGGCTCGGCGCTCCTTGCAACAGGCTGGATGATGCGGATCGGCGAGCTCGGGCGAACGTCAGGGGATGGGGGAGTGGGGCTGCGGGGTTGCGCAGGCGGAGTCGGAACCTCCACGTGCTCTTCAGCAGGGCGCGTGGGCAAACCAGGAACCGCGCGGCCCGCGTTCGGCTTGCTAGCCAAGTCCATCGGGGGCGGTGCAGGCTCGTCCTGAGGTACTGGGACGGGTCTCGAAGCACCAGATCCCATGGGGGGAGCCTCCTTGAAGCGATCCCGGAGTGCACCAATACCGCCGGCAGGCGATGCGGGAGCTTCTTCTTGAGGATGATCAACCTCACCAGTACGCTGAGCGCTGAGGTTGCTAGCACCCGTGTGAGTCGTCTGCACGGGCGCCCAGCTCTTGCCAGTGTAACCACTCTTCCAGCCGCCGGAGCCGCTCTGCTGGCTAGCAATGGGTTGGGCAGCTGGCGGCGGGGGGAGGTCACTAGAGCCACTGAGTCCGCGCTCACGCGCCTTCTTCTCTGCCCAGAGTTGCGCCGGGGTCTTTCCACCTTCGTCTGCAAATGTCTTGCTCGCCGTTCCAATGGGCGCAGAAGCCGCAAGGGACTTCGGCGCAAAGGCAGGGGCGGGAGGCTTCGTGCCTGTGAAAGCACCCGTGTTTCCGAACTTGTTCGCGACCTTGGGCTTGGGCATGGAAGTAAGACGCTCAGGCTGTTGGTTGAATGCCGCAGACCGCTCTGCCAACGACTTGGGAGCTTCCTCATCTCCGCCAGTGGGAGCGGGCGCAGGAGGTGGTGCAGCGGATGCCTTGGCTCGAATTGCCGCGATATCAACCTTGCCAATAGGCTCATACGAACCCTTCACAGGAGTGGGACGGTCGTCCTTCAGCTGTCCAGACTCGGCGGCTTGTTTCCGGATGGCAGCAATGTCGACCTTACCAATTGGCTGATAGCCGCCCTTGACAACATCGCTCGGCGTGTCGCTTCTGGCAGGCCCACTGCGGGTGGCATCCTCGTTCTGCTTGGTGAGATCGGCCAAGTTGACCTTGGTGGGCTTGTATGCAGACTCAACCTTCTCGAGCTGAGACCTGGTTACTGGAGGAGCGTCGGCACCCCATCCATCTTGGTCGACATTCTGGGCGGAGGGCGCGGCGCGCGACCGGGCGAGGGGATTGAAGCCGGAGGAAGCGCCCCCGACACGGGTAGGGGTGAAGACAGGTTTGGATGCAACGGGGGGCGGAGGCCTGCTGGCGACTGGAGGAGGAGCGTCTCCAGCAGAGTATTTGGCGCCCGACGCGTCCGCGACCTTCTGAATAATACCCTCGGGGCTCAGCGCGCTCTCGGACCGGGCGGTGACCTGGACGTGGTATCCCTAAGAAATTGTTAGTAGAAGATCGTCGGTGCGGAAAAAAGGAGCATACGTGGAGCAGCTTGGACACGGCGGCCAGATGAGTGTTGAAGTAGCCCTTGGTGCGTTCGGGAACACCTTCACCGCACTATACAGCATTGTCAGCGCATTACAGCAGCAAGGCATCCGGCAGACAAACCCATGCTATCAGGACGTTCTTGGGGAGGCCCGTGTTGGGGTCCTTGACCTTGACGAAGGCGAACTGGATGCGGCCGTCGTTGAGCTCGTCAATCAGGTCTGCCAACTCGCCCTCTGTGTAGAAAGTATGTCAGTTCTGCTGCGACACGGCATGCAGCATCGGCGATGCGTACCTCCGGTAGTCTGGACCTTGAGAACGCTCTCCTTGCCGGCGTCGGGCTGGAAGGCGTTGGCCAGGGGCGCGGAGACGGAGAAGATGGCCCATTGTCCGAAGGTGGGCGAGGCGGCGGCAGCACCGGAAGGGAGGGGCGCATTGACGACGCCCTCGTAGCTGCGCCTAATCGTGGGGCCATTGGAGGAGGTGTTAAGAGAGGCCATGGTGGCAGGCAGTCGCGCAAGAGGGGCTCCGGCGGGGGGGCGGGAGGGAGCGCGAGAGGGCCGCGCAGGCTGCAAATGCGAGAGCGGGGACGAAAGCGCAGGTGACGCAGTTCAGCGCGTGCAAGAGGCGTGTAGCAGCGAGCGAGTGTGGTGGTTGGAGAGAGATGGCGGCGGATGCGGTGGTGTTCGGGCTGCCTGCTTGGGCGGCGCTCAGCCGTGCCAGTCGTCATCGCCTCCAGCTGCGCCCGCGCGGATCAATCGGCGCCGGGCCCGCCAGGCCGCATGGAACAACGAGGGGGTTGTTACAATACGCTCGAAACGCACGCACCCACCGCGAGTGGGCCGGCGGGGAAGGCGGGCGCGCGTGCCGAGCGCGTCCCGATTGGCTGCAAAGTGAGGCGGTCGAGCCGAACACCCTCAGAGCGTACAAATGAAGCCGCACGCCGTCCATCTCGCCCGTCGCCCACCCGCTTCGCTGCACTTCCGCTCCCTTCACCACCACCGCATCCCTGCCGCGTGCCCACCGCCCCAGGCCCGCTCTCCTATGTGCGCCCGCTAGCACCGGGTGCTCCCGCCGTCCGTCCGCGTCAACGCATTCACGCAGCCTTGCCGTAACGGCTGCTGCTCTCCTATGGTTGTCGTGAGCTGAGGAGCTCGAGTGATGGAGCAGCCTCCGAGCCTCGCCGCGAGGGCCGGCTCGCCGCACCTCCGTCAGCCGTCAGCCTCGAGCGCTTGCGGGCCTCCCGACCGCATGCCCGAAGCACGGGATTCTCAGTCTTCCGGCAAGCGGAAAGCCGACGGCCCTGGGGAAGCTCCTGACAAGCGGCGCCGCGTTACTTTGCCCGATCATCTTGCCAACATTCTTCCGCCTGTCGCAGGCCTGCCTGGGCAAATCTGGCAGAATGTCTTTCTTTACCTCCCTCCCGTTTCTCTCGGTCGACTGTTGCAGGTCAACCGCGCTTTCCATACTCTCCTCACCCGCGTTGTTGAACCCGACCCAGGTTCACATCCCATTTCTCCCTCCCTGCCCATCGTCAGCTCTGAGTCCATCTGGTCTTCCGCGCGCAAGACGTACTTTCCTACCATTCCAAGGCCACTTGCCGGCCAATCTGAGCTGAGCATGTGGCGTCTGCTGAAAGGCCGACGTTGTCAGTTCTGTGGCAAGAGTCAACGCCCTGAGCCGCACCCTGCCAATGCGTGGGAAGGAGGCCCGGGAGCTGATGGTGTTCGTGTCATTTGGCCTTTTGCCATACGTTCGTGCGGGAGATGCTTGGAAGAGCGCTCACAACCGGTTTGTCGTTTGTCTGGTGCTGTTGTCTTGTTCGTTTTCTAACCAGCACACCAGGAGCAATCTCTGCTTTTCACTATCTCTTCGACCACCCTCCTCAAGGCACTGCCTTGCGTCTTCCTGACGCAGAGTCTGCATGTTATCCCTTCGAGCATCATGAGCTCTACCTCCATCCCACCTTCTATCACCTGGTCGACGTGGTATTACAGAGAGCATGTGCAGGACATCAATCGCGAGTTTGAGGAAGTCCGGGCGCTTGGACCTGCTGCCGGCGAGGAATGGTTCAAAGGGCTTGATGATATACGCCGAGGAAAGATTGCAGATGCTGAGCGCTGGGAGAGATGGGAGCGTAAAGGTGGTTTCCACGACCTGTCGCCACCGAGAAGACATACAGTGTCGCCTCCAACAATCGCGTCCAGCAGCCAACAGCCGCCAACAGCTGCTGCGTATGCGCAGGCCAGACAGCTGCCGATGAATGGCGTTCCACGAGCTGGTGAGTTAACTCTTCTCGTCCCCTTAGGCCAAATCGTGCGTGCTGCACACTGGAGACCGTGTAATCCGGCATATTCGAGATCTGTTGGACCGTCCACGCACTGCGAGGATACTGACTGCTGCCCTTTTCAAGTTTCCTCTTACTCTTCACAATATCCTGGCACTACAGCAGAGCAATCAATGGCACCGCAAAGCCTGTCTCCGGGTGCATCTAACCTGCTCCGTCCTGAACGGAGCATTCGGGATGCGAACGAAGCAAAGGCTGCCCGCAAAAATGAGATTGAGCGCCGTTGCCAGGAGCTCAACCCTCCGATCTCTCCGAATGTGCTGCGACACATGAAGGCCTTCCAGGCAGCATGTCAGATCTCTTCACCCCTGACCGAAAAGGCGTGGGAAATGCTCAAACCTCGGCTTGAAGCCCAACGGGATGAAGCTGAAAAGGTTGAGCATGAGCGCGCTGCCCAAATGGCTGCATTGCAGGTCAAGCTTGAAGACCGACGTCAACAGGATGCTAGTATGAGAGAGGTTCGAGAGGTGTTGGAGCGTGAATGGGAAGAGGTGCAGAGACCGGTTCGCGAGAAGCTGGCCCGCTACGCCGACGAGATCACAAGTCGTGACTGGATGGATGGCCGCTCGCTTTCCAAGGACAATTGCCCACAGTTCGCTGCTGATCTCTTGATTGAAATTCGTAGCCGATTCTATGCCGACCTTGCCTTGGAGGACGAGGACACACTAGCTGCTGGACAGGAGATCCGTGAGGACCCTCCGACTGGACCCCCTACCAGACGTTTACTCCTGGAAAACATGAAATGGGTATTTGATAACAAAATCAAACCGCTAACCGAACAGTTTCGTAAGGAGCTTTTCCTCTGCAACGGCGAGGGTTGCGAAGGCAATCCGAAATGGTACGGCTTCGAAGGTATCATTCAGCACTACGGCGCCAAGCACACCACCGCTTTCAGTGTTGGCAACGTCGTTGTTTGCTGGAAAGAGGCCGAGTGGCCCGAGGAGCATCCATTCCACCCGGACCCCTCCAAGGCCAGATACGGATTCTACAATGGATATCCCTCGTCTTCAATGGCCGCCCAGCCCCAGCACGCTTACCCAACTTATCCCTACGGCGGGTATCCTCAAGGTACAACGTCGATGCCACCTACCACTTCGCGTACGCCTCATCCTTTCGTCACTCAGTCCAGCCCAGGACCTTACGGCCAATACGGAGCCACCAATGGACCCTTCCCGCCTCCTGCTGCCACTAGTGCTAACTTCTACGGCCCTCGTCATGGCCCTCCGCAGCCCTACGGCCCACCTCCCGGTTCCATGCCGCCCTACGTGGGCTCTTCCCAAGCACAATGGCACGACAGCCCGTACTCTTACGACGGCTATGCACAGTTCCCACCGCCACACGGGCCTACGTTCGCTCCTCCTGGCAATAACTTTGGCCCTCCCATGCCGGGCTATGGTGATACTGCTCAGGGCCAATTTGGCCCACAGCCAGCTGCACCCGGACCCTATGGACCATACCGTGGCGGCTCCTCCTCCCATGGAACTCCCCCGGCACCACTAGCTCCAGATTCCAGAGGACCACTGCCAACGAACGTGTATCGGGAGCAATTGCAGGTGCTAACAGATGTGGCCAGAGACTACTGGACATCCACATCCGGAGTCAAAGGTTTGCCTCCGAGTGTGAGGCTCTCTGTGGTAATCTACCACATCTTGTACCACTTCAATCTTCGGTTCGGTATCGAACCCAGCTTGGATCTTTTTGCTGATGCTCTTGATTCTCATAATTCTATGCATCCTCTTAATGCTGTTGCTGGTCTTCGTTGTAGAGCTTGTGCGTTGGGATTTCATCACCACGCTCCTACTTTCCATTCTTCTTCTTCTTCCTCCCACTCTTCGGAGAGGAATTTCTCTAGTCTTCTGTCTTTGATTATTCATTTCAAGTCTGAACATATGGAAAGAGCAGCGCCTGGGATACACGATGTCAGTCCGGGACCACAGCTGGAGTGGAAAAAGGACATGATCGAGCTTCCTGACGACAGTGCGATCTCCGCTCTTGTCCAAAGTCCAGGAATGGATGATCACAAGCTTCGGATCATTGCCGAAGCTTTCCCCACACTATTCCCATCTCCTCTCCCACACATAGGCATCGTGCCCGAGGAGCCTGTGGAGAACGAGACGTCGACGGCCAACCAGCCGCGGGATACTTCCCCAGCACGACGTAGGTTCACAGGTGACCATGCTGAACACCGCCAAGAACAACGTCAGGAGCCAACGCCAACACCACGCTCTCGGCCGGCACGTCTCTCTGGCCCTAGTTTCGAGGGCTCTCCAATGGCTCGCTCTCCGATGGCACCTCCTACTGCCCCTCCGTCGGGTGACGGTGAATATGATTCTCGCCGCCCTCCTTTCGAGTTGGATGAGCACAGAGCCTCGCGCCGTCCAATGGAGTATCCCTACAGTCCTCCTCGAGTGGATCGTCGGATGCGGGCGGTTTACTATGACGAGCCCCGATATTACGTAAGTTTTCTCCACTCACACTGACGCTCGCACAGCTGACACAGATTGTCAAGGTTGCACGAGATTACGATGACCATGGCTACCCAGGCCGTCGCCCCGATAATTACGTTCCCCTCAGTCCTGCTGCTTCACGACGGTATTCCTACTATGGTCGTGTACCTGAGGAATCCTGGGATCGACCTAGGCGAGAGGAGCGGTATGCTCCCGAACGGGATGCTGAAGCACAAGAGCGTGTCCCCACGCGTGCTGGGTTGCGATACATCGACCGTCCCGAGCTCAGCGCTGCCCCTTCACCAGGCAACGCAGTCCGCCCGGAATCCCGCCAGAGAAACGAGGAGACTGCCGACGACAACAGCGTCAAGCAAGAGCCGCGCAGCCCAATGCCCCCAGACGTCGAAGCAGCGGCAGATCGATTCTTGGACGACCTGGCCACTGGGGATCGGGTGCGCGAGTACGTGTCCCGGGCTGCTCGCGATGAAGATGAGATGGAAAACGCGGAGAACAGAACAAGGCAGCACTCCCGAGCACCAAACGAAGCTCCGGCTCGTTCGGATGATGCCGCGGACGGGCAGGGGTCACAGACAAACTCGGTACGGGGTAATGGCTTTGAGCACACCCCCCGTGGTGGGCGATCCACAGCTGAGCCAGAGCCTTCGATGCGTCGTCACTCTCATGGACCAAGATACCCCAGAGATGAGGACTATGGGTCACTGCGGCGGCGGGAATCCGAGTCACGTCGCTACACTTACGCGCCCTCCCGCTACCGCCGAGTGAGCATGTATCACGATGAGCCGTATCACTACGGTCATCGTATCGTACGTTCTCGCAGCAGTAGGTATGGACGGTACGAGGCAGCTCGTCGGCAGCTGGAGCAATCAAAGTCGCCGACAAGGGAGGGCACAAGCGTTCCAGAACCGAGGCAACGATCGGACCGCCACAGCCCTGAGCCGCCCATGTATGACGGCCGCTACGAGGCGCACTACCCGAGCCACGCGCCGTCGCGAGACTACATGCCATACGAGGAGCGGGAGCGCTACTCGCCTGGCCCTCCGCCTGGTTATCGTTATGCCGAGGCACATCCGCCGCCTTCTTACGTCAATGAATACGGCGAGGTGATCGAGTACGTCCGGATTCATGACCCGTATCATGAGCATAGATATGTCCAAGGTCCGCCTCCAGACGGCCATGGGCGCTACGTCGAGTATCTGCCGTACGAGCGTCAGCGTAGGTATGAGCCAGTGCACGATGATAGGCACTACGTCTACTATCCTGAGCGGAGGCCTTACTATGGTGATCATGAGGCGCATCCCTACTACTCGGGACGTGAGGGACGTGACTACGAGGTGGGTTCTTCTGTCCCGCCGCCACAACCGCCGCCAGGTCCGCCACCCAGAGAACGTGATGAGGAGAGACGAAGGGAAAGCGCATTTGCGGAGGATGCGGCTTAAGTTGAAAGGACATCGGTATGCAGGTGATGGATTCTCGAAATATGTGAAAGATGTGCTCTTACTAGCATGTTTATGACGAACAACATACGAGTCAAGTCCCTTCTAATTCCTCATATTACTTTTCTTTCCCCCCGGCGTTCTCGCTCACGATGTTTATCTCCCTGTTTGCTTTCTTTAAAAAAAAAATTCTCTCGTATATTTTGGTAAGCTGGAGTGGGTTCACAGGTTTTGATTCATCGACATACTCTTGTACAAATATCTTGCCCATTGTCCTATTACTTTTCTGCATCAACTGCCGGTATGGGGCGTCGGGTTACGGGTAGTGTAAAGTCTCATTGAGTCTTTTCACACCTCTCTTTTTTTTTTCGTTTCCGTCTTATCCTCACGACTATTTCCTCCTTTAATAATGACAACGACCACATATAATTGAATACGCCACGCAATCATGGTTTGGCTTGTGGAATCTTTTAGGATTTCCTTTGGAAAAAAAAAAAGGCTGGGTGTCTGTGGAGGTCGTGGATTTGTCTCTCGGGTAGATTGAAAATCTCTAGAACGAGGTATAAGATCATTTTACGTATCACTGCGCTGTGCGTTTCTATCTATCCCGAGAAAACATAATACTGACACAACAACAACATGAGCTGCCAGCAGAGGCTTCATGTAGGGTCAGCGGAAGTTGAGTAAAGCGGTTGGGAACATTGTGAGCGATGATTGGAGTGAGTGCTTTTAATGCTTGAATAGGGCTTCCGCTTGCATCGACACTTCAACGCAACATGCCAACCCTCACGCTTTGTTTCCACGCGGCGGCCCCATCTCCACATCCTCCGACTCATTCTCGCTCGCCATCAACTTATCCGTCTTTCTCGTCACCCTCCGCGCGCGACAACACCACGCACATCCCATCACCGCCGAACACAACCACAACACCATACACACGCAACCAATGCCCACGCCGACCTTCATCCTCCTCACATCCGTCGTCAGATCCCACTCCTCGCCATCTTCCCCCTCGGGCCTCGTCGCCGCCAGGTACGTCGACGCGAAGACGCCAAACTGCGCCGCCCACAGCACGGCCACGACGCCGTCCCACACGCACCACGCCACGACGCGCACCGTCACGAAGCAGTGGTAGGCGCACGTCAGCGCCGACAGCGCCGCCACCACCTCGGCGTAGATCCAGTTCGTCGGCGCGTGCGTGCTGGTGCGAGTGTTGTGCGCCAGGTCGGCGCCGTACAGCCCCGCGACTATCACGGCGAGGACGAATTGCATCGTGCGCAGCGTCGTGCGCGCGATCAGCCCGCAGAGGCCGGTTGGCTCCCAGTATTGGTCGAGCATGCTGGTGGCGGCGGCGGCGGCGGCGCGGCGGGAGGAGGAGGTTGGCGCCATTGGGGAGATGTGGTGTGGTGGATGGGTGTTTCAGTGAAAGGTTGGTGGAACACTGGGTTCGTGGATAAGGCTGGTGAGCTGGATTGTTAGGCCTTGAAAGTAGAAGCCATCGGTGTTTGTGGATGTATAGACAGACCTTTGAAATAAGTTCGCTATGCTCAGAGTGCAAAGAGGATATACGGTAGATCACCGCTGGAGCCGAGAGACGGTCTGGTCGTGCTCCGCTTTTAAGGACTCAGAAGGGGCCAAAAATAGCCACCGCTCTTCGAAAAACTAGTTGATCGGGCCAAAAGCAGAGGAAAAATCTGAAGAATTCAGGAGAGGCGGGGATAAGGCCGAGGGTTGGGGCTTTAATTGGAGTCGGGGTCGGGCTCGTATCCAGAATACGTAAATTCCTACGAATACGTAAAATCAGATGTGACGCACTAGTGGAGCACTATTTTCGGGGCTTTAAGTCTTAAATCCCTTTAAAGTGCTCGATCTGCGCATCAGACAAGTCATTCCATCCCTCATGGCGAGCAGCAGTAACGCAGACATTGGGTGCCCCCCTCCATACAGCGAGGTGGTGGCCTCCGGAGACGTCGTACTTGACAACACCAACGTAGCAGGTAGGGTATCCCCAAAGCTCCAACACGTAGCGTACTCATGGCGACTAGACGATGGACGCGTTACCGTCGATGTGGATTCAAAGCTCGGCCGAACGCTGGCGAGGCTCATGCCCAGCGACCCCGACGATGACAGTTCCGAGCCAGCGCCCCAACTGCCTCCCCGTCCATGCGCAGTCAAACTCAACATAGTCATACAAGTCGTTGGGAGTCGGGGAGACGTGCAGCCATTCGTTGCGCTGGGAACGGAGCTACAGAAGTACCACGGTCATCGCGTGCGGCTGGCGACGCACGACGTGTTTGAGGACTTTGTACGCTCTTCGGGGCTGGAATTCTATCCCATCGGCGGTGATCCTGCTGAGCTCATGGCATTCATCGTCAAGAACCCAGGCTTGATTCCGAACTTGAAAAGCCTACGTGCTGGCGAGGTGCAGCGCAAACGTGCTATCATTGCCGAAATGTTGGAAGGATGTTGGAAGTCGTGCATTGAGCCCGACACTCGTTCGAATGCGCCCTTTGTCGCCGATGCTATCATTGCGAACCCCCCAAGCTTTGCTCACATCCACTGTGCGCAAGCATTGGGTGTGCCGCTTCATCTGATGTTCACCATGCCGTGGAGCAGCACCAGAGCCTTTCCCCACCCGCTTGCAAACCTCAAGTTCTCCGCCGGGACCGACATGAAGATTGCCAACTATGTGTCTTATGGGATCGTGGAATTTCTGACGTGGCAAGGGTATGTTAGCCCCCGAGTTGAAGAGTATCGTGTCTGACGTACCCTGTAGCTTGGGCGACATCATCAACCACTGGAGAAGACATACTTTGCAGCTGGAAGCCGTGCCCGCAACAGAAGGCCCGCGCCTGGCCGAAACGTCCAATATACCTTTCACATACTGTTGGTCTCCAGCACTGGTTGCCAAACCCTCGGATTGGCCAGCACATATAGGTAAGCTTTCTTTCAACCCGCCTTCGCCTCCCCGATGCTGACACTTTGAAGACGTGTGCGGCTTCTTCTTCCGTGATCCGCCGAACTATTCACCTCCACCTGAGCTTGACAAATTCCTCCAAGCGGGACCTCCGCCTGTCTACATTGGATTTGGTAGCATCGTCATCGAAGACCCTGCGCAGACCACAGAAACCATCTTACAGGCTGTACGAGCAACTGGAGTTCGAGCCATAATATCACGAGGATGGAGTAAACTCGGCGAAGAGACTTCTTCAGATCCGAACGTATTCTATCTGGGAGATTGCCCGCACGAATGGCTCTTCCAGCACGTTGCTGCAGTTGTTCACCATGGAGGGGCTGGAACAACAGCGTGCGGACTGTTGAACGGAAAGCCCACGACCATTGTACCATTCTTCGGAGAGTAAGTCTACGCCATATCCAGGTGAAAAGGCTGTCAGACTAACATGTGGTGTTAAAGTCAACCATTCTGGGGGCACATGGTTGCTGTAAATGGTGCCGGACCAGAGCCTATCCCGTACCGACATCTGAATCCCGAAAATCTTGCCGACGCTATATCATTCTGTCTGACAAAGCAGGCACTTGACAACGCTCAACAGATTGCGGACCAGATGAGGCAAGAGTCAGGAGTAAAAGCTGCTGTGCGATCTTTTCATACGCATCTGCCCAAGGATTTGGGCTGCGATGTGTTGCCAGATCGACCTGCGGTGTGGAAATGCAAAGAAGGCAAAAGGTCAATAAAGCTCTCGAAAGAAGCCGCGGTAAGATTGTCAGAAAGGGGGAAAGTGTCCCGTAAGAGCCTTACACTGTAAGTCAAGCCCGCCTCCGTCTCGGGAACGAAGCTCATTAGTATGAAAGACTTCGAACAAAGCCCATTTACATCGATAACCGCCGATGGGATCCACTGACTGCTGTTGGATCTGCATCTGTATCTACCGCAGCCGGCATGGCAGACGCAGCCGGTGGTGTCTTCTTAAAGCCAATCAAGGAGTACAAGCGCTCGCGCTCGCGCTCTTCCAGCGCTCAGCCTCCAACCATATCTTCAGTATCATCAAACCGCGATGCTTCGGAATCTTCCACAGCGAGTCTTGATACTCTTCGTCCATCTACGCTCTCTGCAAGAAGCATCTCTAGCACCTCCGCCGATCTGCGTCCCACAACCGCCCCTGCTTCGCCTACCACGACGCCGCCATCCGAAAAAACAACCATCACATCCTCAAACTCATTACCGTTACCATCGTCACGCCGCAACTCCGGTGACACAGGAAAATCAGCACCACCGCCCACCACCACTGACATCGCCACCACCACCACCACCAGCAGCGGCGGCGCACCAACCACCCAGCTCACCAAAACCACCAAAACCACCACCAACAACAACACCGCCGCCGCCATGGCCTCCGCCTCCGCCCTCTCCCTCGGCAAATTCTTCCTCACCGGCGCCCGCGGCGTCCTCGTCGACATCCCCCTCGCCGCCGCCGAAGGCATGCGCGCCGTGCCGCGCCTCTACACCTCCACACCGACCTCGTCCGCGAGGGATGCTTACGGCCACGTCACCGACGTGCGGTCGGGCTTCGCCGTCGCGGGGCGCACTTTCGCGCACGGCGTGGCGGAAGGGTTCGGCGACATCTTCGTCGAGACGTGGCGCGGGAAGCGCGAGGAGGGGGCTAAAGGCGTGGCGAAGGGGTTGGGGAAAGGTGTTGTGAGTCTGGGGATGAAGACCGGGGCGGGGGTTGTGGGGGTGCTGGCGTATCCCGGGTTGGGGGTTTGTAGGAGTGTGAGGGGGTTGGTGAGGAGTGAGGTGAGGAGGGGGGTGGAGGGCGCGAGGTGGGTGGAGGGGGAGTGGTTGGTTGCGAGGGCGGGGGAGGAGGGGAGAGTGGCGTGTGATGTGGATGAGGTGGCGAGGGCGTGGGAGAGGGTGGTGAGGGGGAAGGGGAGGGAGAGAGGGTAGCTGAGTACAGAGCGCAATGATGGTTTGGTGTCGGGAGTTGTGGGAGTGAAGTGTTGTTTAATAGATATCGATGAGTTTTTTGAACCTTTCAATTGGTATTTCGACCATAGAAATTTGTATTATTTACAGTACGAGATATCGGGCTGTTCTAATTTCTACATAGCTAGGAAGCCGCTGACGCAATGTTTTATAAAATGTGGCTGTATTTTTTCTCTAGTCGATAGTTTTGTTCAAGGGTCAAAAATTCCTTTACCTGTAAAATTAACTCCACGAAGCTTACAACTCTTCACACTCTTTAGAAGAGTGGGGTTTGTGGAGACAATGGGTCGCTCGTCCAACGGTCACCTGTGATCGTCGCTGTGCCACGCCTACGCCGCACTACCTGCCTGTCTGGTGTGCCCAGGCGGCCATACTGTCGGTAATAATATGCATGGGCCCATGGTTCAAAAAGAGGGCCCGCCCAGCCAGCATGAGCCGAAGCGGGGTTTTTACGAACTCATTTTTCTTTCTTCTAGCATCTTGCGACGACCAATTCCGCATAGACCAGCACCTACGAACCTTGTACATGTGAAAACAATATGTGCAATCCAGAGACACAAACCACCACTCAGGCCGAGGGCTTGCAGAACATCGAGGTTGACACCGGTGTACGTAACCACAAGACGCATTTACACACAGGTGGCTGGTCCTTAGGCCCAAGATAAACTTTCTGGCTGAAGGTTGTGAGAGATTAAACTCGCCAATAGTCGCTACCGTTCAGCTGGGCCTGACCTTCACTAATAGCAAGACTCAATTCTGACTTGGCAACCTTGATAGCTCGACACGGATTCTGCTGTTGGGAGCGTCGATGACCAGCTGTATTGTCGCACCTCTGTTGAATCGTTTCAGTGAAATACCGCTAATATGCTTAGCTCTGCGTATACCCGATCTTTGACGTCGAGCGTGACTGCGTACCCAGTCGAACACGGTCGTCGATACCATGCTTACAAAGATGGGTCTTATTTCATGCCCAACGACGAGGTGAGATCCTGAGAAGCGTCTCCGGGAAACTCACTCTCTAACATTTTACACAGAACGAGCAAGATCGTCTTGACTTGATGCACCATCTCATAAATATCCTCACTGATGGGAAGACCTTCTTCTCTCCCATCAAGAGCGAGAATTTAAAGCGTGTTTTGGATGCTGGCTGTGGGACGGTGAGAGATCATTGCCCCAAAAACCCACTGATAATTGAGATACTGAACCATGGCAGGGAATATGGTCAATCGAAATGGGTATGAGTCTGAACTCACTGTGTCTTTGTTGCTGCTCAGCTGACATATCGAATCAGGAGACCAATACCCCGGAGCGGAGGTGAGATTTCCTTTAAATATAGGCCTGGGCAAATCAGATTGCTAACTGCTGAAAGATTCTCGGCAATGATCTCAGTCCGGTGCAGCCATCATGGGTGGTAAGTACACGAAGTATCTTCTCTCGTCATCACTGACTTATCTTGGCTCTCTAGCCACCCAATGTCAAATTCGAGGTCGATGATCTCGAAGCGCCGTGGAATCACCCAACGCCCTTCGACCTTATTTTCTGCCGGTACCTTGATGGCGCCATTTCTGACTGGCCTGCTCTCGTCTCCAACATGTTCAACCACACCAGGCCAGGAGGCTGGGTTGAGTACGAGCACTTTATCAATGTTTTCTCGGAAGATTTTACTAAACCGCTCATTTCAGACTCCAAGGCTATGACGCGCAGTATAGGTCTGACGATGGCACTCTGAAGGCTGAATCGTATCTCAATCAGTATGTTGACACGATAGAGAAAGGAATCTCCAAGATGGGCAAAGTACTGTCCACTGGCCCACTTTTCGAAGGGTTGCTGAAGGATGCTGGGTTCATCAACATTCACATCCACACATACAAGCTCCCCATTGGCACATGGCCAAAGGACAAGAAGATGGTGCGTCTTATGCGTTTGAAGGTTTTTGAGCCGTATGGCTGACTTCCAGTATAGAAAGAGGTCGGAACCATCAACACATTGCAGTACCTTGAAGGCATGGAGGCATTTTCATACCGTTTGTTGACTTCTGTCTTGGATTGGAAACTCGAAGAGGTGCAAGTGTTCAATGCTAAAGTTGCGGAGGAGATCAAGAGCAACAAGGTCCATGCATACTACACTCTGTAAGCACGCATTTCTCCATTCTGTGTGATGTACTAACATGCTCCTCTACAGCTACGTTGCCTATGGGCAGAAACGGAAAGACGATGAAGAATAAAAGGCTCATCAAAATGGCTGATTCATGAAGGTAATAATGGTGGACTCGAAAGGTTATGCAGTATATCTGTCGTTTAACATTTCCTTGCTCGCTCAAGGCCAGAAGCCAACAGATCAAACTTTTTTCCTTGTGCATGTACTGTCAGTTCGTATTTCCCAGTGGCATCTGAGGGCCAGTAGCATGTTGTCCAACTCGTTATTAACTGCGGCGTAGCTTAGCTCACATTCAATTTGGAACAGCCCCCACGCTGCGCCCCACACTATGTTCTAATACCGAAATGATTGGCATATGTTGGCGGCGCTTATATATTTCCAAGTCCTCGCTCTTTTTTGATTATTCCTCACCGTCATTCATAGAGTGGACTGCCACATATCATGGATGACCTCGACCCAAGGTATGGTATCAAACAAGAGAAACCCTGACCTACAGGAACTAACGGTCTGCAGCATCCCTCTCGTCCCTCTAAAACAAAGAACGATCATTCTATCTCCATCCAGACCGATATTGAGAAAATCAAGCCTGAACTCAATGTGGACGGAAAAGAAGACCGACCAAAAGAAAGAAAACGCTGGCCTCCGAAAGCGCTCCAGCCCTTGTGGGATTATCTTTTACGGAAGCAAGAGGCCATTTCCAAACATCTGCCTCAGGGATGGAAATTTGGCGCTATTGTTGCGGTGATTTCATCCAGCTGTGCACTGGTGGCTAATATAACCGTTGGCGCAATCTGCTACCACATTTTGCGCGGGCAAGGAGTCGACTCATATATTGCTCCCATCCGCACTGGATCATGTGATGACATGAACGGATTGAGCACTCGCATACATCTTGCCATCAATATTCTTAGCACGCTGATTCTAGGCGGTAGCAACTATTGCATGCAGGTGATTGGGGCGCCGACTCGGAAAGATGTTGACAAAGCCCACCAGAAGCGAGAATGGTTGCATATTGGCGTTCCAAACCTGAAAAATCTGAGGTTCATTCCAACAAGAAAGCTCTGTCTTTGGCTGATCCTGGGAGGGTCATCGATCCCTTTGCACTTGATGTGGGTGTTCGGCGTCTTGCCTAAAGCGGTAGTACTGACTCGTGACAGTTACAACTCCGTCTTTTTTACATTTACAGTCACCAACTTCTACGATGTCTACCTTGCCACGGAAGGCTTCACCAACAGATCTCATTTTGACAAGACGTTGTTTCCAAATGCGAGTAGCAATACTGCTCCCGGTGGCTCGTATTGACATCGATATGTCTCCGATCCAGCCGATATACAAACGTCTTTGAGTGACAATGCCTTCGAAACGTTAGGAATTGAGGATCGCATAAGAGCTTATGCGAAAAACATACTTCCGGAACGCCGGAATCTTACCCTCGTTGCAGCAGACGCATCAAGAGACGACGTCGATCCTTCTGACTGGCACACAGCGAAGACGTCTTGCGCATCGACTTCTGCGCAGTCAGTCGGAACAGAGCACTTGGGCCCAGTCAGCTGCGGAAACTCGTCTCTGTATGCAGTAATGGGATACGACATGGGTCTCATGCCTGCCATCACGCTAGGCGTATTTAATTGGTCCTTCTGGATCTGCTCACAAAAGTACAACTACGACACATCAAAAGAAGACGTGCCGAGGCTTTGCAGTGACGGGGCTTGGAAAGACGCCAACAAGGATTCACCGTGGGCTGTATATGGATTCGAGGTCGACCACTGCCTGAGCGAGAAGGTTGACGCCCAATGCAGCCTCAACGTTGAACTGAATCTTCTCATAGCCGTCATTGTCTTCAATGTCATTAAGGTCATGACCATCATAGCCACGATCGCTGTTGTGAAAGATAGCCCGTTGATCACGGTTGGAGATGCTGCTTCCTCTTTCATCAAAATTCCTGACGAAGCAACCAAAGGCATGTGCCTGTACTCTAGAGTTAATTTTGAATCAAAGAGAAAAGATAAAGATGGAAAAGCCTATCATCCAGTCGCTGCTCCAAGAAAGTTTGAAGCAAAGCAGGAACGTTGGTCCAGCGCTGCGAGCAAGCGCCGCTGGCGAGTAGCAATATATCTGTAAGTTTCCAAACACCATATCTTTCAAGAGAGAAATGGGACGAAGAACTGAATTCAGTCACTAACACCTTTAAAGAACAGGCACCGCCCTCGCAGGAATCCTCTCCTTCTTCCTCGTCGCCATCATGATGCTCAACGGGCAATACAACCAACTCTCCAAACTCTTCAGCGTCGGCCTCGGCACGCTCAACCCCTACACGCTCATCCAAGGCTGGGCCCTCGCCAGCACCGGCGACGCGGCCATCATCCAAACCGTCCTCATCGCCAACCTCCCCCAACTCCTCCTCTCCTTCCTCTACTTCGTCCTCAGCAGCCTCTTCACCAGCATGGCCCTCGCCGCCGAATGGTCGCACTTCTCCTCCTCCTCCTCGTCCTCCTCTTTCCATCCTGCACGCGGCCTCCGCGTCACACATCCGCGCGGCGCCCAGCGCTCAACCTACTTCCTCTCGCTGCCCTACCGCCTGGGCCTGCCACTTCTCGCCGCCTCGACCTTCCTGCACTGGGCCGTCTCGCAGAGCATCTTCGTCGCCCGCATCGAGGGCCGCTCCGCCACCGGCGCCCCCGCCAACCTCAACGACCTCGAAAAGGGCAACTGGCAGCCCGCAATCACCACCTGCGGCCACTCGCCGCTCGGCATCTTCTTGGCGCTGCTCACGGTTGCTGCGATTGCGGGTGCGGCGCTCGCGCTGGGGAGGTGGGGGAGATTAATGGGGGGGATGCCTGTGGCGGGTAGTTGTAGTTTGGCGGTTGCGGCTGCGTGTCATGCGTCGGAGGGGACGGAGGCGGAGGGGGTGGTGAGGTGGGGGGTTGTTGGTGGGGAGGATGGGGGAGGAGGAGGAGGGGGTGTGGGGCATTGTGCGTTTTCGAATGGGGAGGTTGAGGAGCCGGTGCCGGGTAAGCTGTATGCGTAATGATTATGGTGGAAGCGGGTAGGCGGAGGTAGACTTGGAAAGCGATTGCAGCATGAAAGTTGTATGTATAAGGTATCATGATGAAGTGAATTATTGAATAGACTTTCGAGATATTCTACTTATCTTATGAATATAATCTGTGGCTCCTGGTTCCCCGCCAGAAGGTCTTTCTGTACCTTTCCATCTGCATAGTTCGAAAGCTTTGCTATTCCGATCCGCTTGAAGTTGGCTCCATCATCCAATCTCTGCAACAGGAGACACATCAAGTATCGCGATGTTCTCTTAACAGTCCGCTCTCCATACGCGGCGGGCATGCAGTAAAGTTCTGCTGTTTCAGAAAAGACATCTACATCTGAATCTGGAGCGTCGAAGCATACGTTGGTAAGCTCTTTGTTAATCTGATTGGATGGCGGATCCAAAGCCCCGTCATCCAGCCACCAGCCGTAGGGAACCTTACGATGCGGCTCGAGCCTTCGAAGAATGATTTTGTGAAGATGATGTGCTCTGAGCTTGATGTACCCGGTGCTGTTCTCGTTCTTGACTAAGCTAAACGCGTCCGCATCCGTTTTTCCGGTCTCTACGTATGGCAGATAGAAATCCATGGCCTGGAAAAGAAGATCTTCGATGTAATCGCTGTAATCTGTAGCCTCACCATATACAATGCCCTGGGGGGCGTTGATTGATGCCCAGGAAAATGACGGCGCACATATTGGATCGCGCGTTGAATGGTTCTCAAATGCGCCGTTCTTGAACACTGGCTCGACACGCCACAAGAGCTGGCTCTCGAGATATTGATTCCACATTCCCGCAACGTATTGCACCCCTTTAAGGTGGTGATCGTGAAACAGTCTTGCAATACCAGAGAGTGCAATCAGCCTATCCCTCGACATGGTAAGCTTGGATCTTGAATATCGTTCCACGATGCGCTTCCAAAGCTCATAAACGTAAAGATTCGGCAAGCCCTCATCTGGATCCGCAAGCCCCCTCAGACGAGATTCGCGCACAGCTTTGCCATCTATTTCAGGATTCATTGATCTCTTGAATCCACCACTGTACACGACCTCTGATGATCTCATCATATAGGTCGGGACATCCTCTGGTTGACCTTCAGCCCGATCGAACTCGGCGCATTCCCAAGCGATTCGGTCTGCGCAAAAGTGGAGAACTCGTGGGGCCAAAAATCTCTCTTGAAACACCCATGCTCTCTGGTTGATTGGAGCGTCGTCGACCAAGTCTTGCCAGCTACTGGCGTCAAGGATTATACAGCGTCTTAGACCGTTGTTTAAAGCTTCATCCAATTTGCGGCGCTTAGTTGGAGGGATCTCGTCTTCGAATCGGGAGGTCAACGGCGAAGTTAACGGCGAGGTTAACGGCGATCTTCCCTGCCCGCTCTGTGGACCTAGAAGCGCACCTACGTTGAGGTTGACCTCGTCTTCCCAAAGGCGATCGGGCTGACGAGAGAAGAACAGTCCTTGCTCTCCATCCATAGCCGCGGTCGCGGAAATATTAAGGTATGCTTCGCGATAGACATCGCCCATCTGCTGAGATTGTTCCAGCCAGTCCAGTTCGGCGACTCGATTATGATCAGGCTGACCAGGAATCGGCTGAATAATGCAAAGAGAATCAATCCAGACGTAGCCGACCCTGTCTAGACGGCTAGCAAAAAGCAACGCATCCCGAAAAGTTTTGGTGAATTCCCTGAATTCGATCCCTTCGCCTCTGAACCTCTCTTCAGTCAGGGTTGTGAGTCTAATTTGGCGTCTTGCAATAGCGGGCGGGCCCCAGCAATGACTCAATGTAACGAATCTGTTGCATCGGCTGGCCCTGAGTGTCGCATGGTCTTCTTCCACAAGTCTCACTCTAGTATGGTTGAGATCCGAGTTGAGGGACTGAAAAGTAGAGTCTTCTCTAATATTCACTCCGGTTGCAGACCTCAGCTTCTGGATGTCAAGGAGGCGTCTTGGGTACCACTTATTGTCAGTATTTTGCCAAGAGCTTGCGCAGCTACACTCGGAAATCCAATCCTGCGCCAGCTCGAAAACTTCATCCGATGAAGTATGAGAGGATGTCGGCGTCCTCAAGTAGGCATCCTGTGAACCTGCTCGCAACCGGGGGTCAGAAGCTTTACTTGGCATGAAGAAGATGTACGTGCCTGTGGGGCGCAAAACAAAAGTTCTGATGCGTTTTTTGTCCAGCTCGAAGTCAAGGCGATACTCAGCATCCTCCCACTGCCTACCCCTGAATCGCGAGAGATGAGCGTTGAGGGAAATATGTTGATCTTGAGACAGACTGATTTCGCTCTGCAGTTCGTTCGCGAGCGCATCGCATATTTTGCAGCCTGCCTCTTGAGATCTTCGGAGCGTTTCTGTGCTGGTATGGTGTCGAAAGATAGGGTCGTATGTCCCATTCCATTTCGGGCCCAGTCCACCGCGAAGCAGAGAGACACATATTCTGCACAGCATGTTGTATAAAGGAGAAAAGAGACGGGGTTGCAGAGGCTTTTATGGGGCTGGAAAGTGGGGCCCCCGCTGTCGTACAAGGGCTGGCTGGAAAACCGCGCGCTTACCTACATAAATTTCACGCGCTGTGCCACACCTATGTACTTCGTGGCTCTACGCCTCAATCTATTCAGTCATCCTGTTGCCTTGCATATTCTGCCTAAATCAACTTCGCCCGCTCGCCACCATCCAGGATTTGTCCACTCTCCAACTCTTGCAACAGACCCGTAAAAGGTTCATTCACCCTTGAACCTCTTACTTGCCGCCAAGAAGCTTTCTTGGTAACCGCAGATGGCCTCAACACAACATGTAACAACACCGTTATTCCTCCAGGACTGGACCCCAGTGGTGCCAGTCCACCTGCGGCCAGACGCATTAAAAGACGGGCTGACGGAAGATCTTGTCGTAAACTTCACTGCGTTCAGAAACTGGACCAGCACACTCAAGAAAAACCTGTCCTTGCAAACGCAACCCGGCCATGCCTCCCAGGCGGATCCCTGGCAACTGCAAGGAATCGTCGTTCACCACGTAACATTCCAGAGTCCGCAGAGCCCGCAGAGCCCGCGGAGCATCCGCTTCATGACGGTCGAGGCCAAGCTGCACCGTGCGTACGAACAGCCCCTCACGCTGGACCGCGTCGTCTTCCTGCGCGGCGGCAGCGTAGCGATGCTGATGATCCTGCGGCCGCGCGACCTGCGCACCGAGCGGCAGGTCATCATGACCGAGCAGCCGCGCATCGGCGCCGGCAGCACCGCGTTCCTCGAGATCCCGGCCGGCATGCTCGACGACTCGATGGAGGTGCGCGGCAAGGTGCTCGAGGAGATCGAGGAGGAGACGGGCTTCACCATCCAGCGCGACGAGCTCATCGACCTCACCGAGCTCGCCATGCGCGGCACAGAGACGCCGGACCGGCTGGAGGCGGGCATGTATCCGAGCCCCGCGAATATGGACGAGTACGTCACCCTGTTTTTGTGGGAGAAGGTGCTGGATCGTCAGGAGATTGAGGACCTGAAGGACAGGCTGAGCGGCTTGAAGAAGCATGATAATATGATTACGTTGGTCATTTGCAACTACGAGGAGATCTGGAGGAAAGGCGCGAGGGATTCTAAGACGCTTGCCGCATGGGCGCTATATGAGGGTTTAAGTAGGGAGGGGAAGATTCAAGACGAACTCTATAGAATACGCACAGGTCGTTCGAGATAAGAGAGTATGTGAGACGGCTCGAACCTAAATGAAACGCCCAAAATCTCACCATGGAGTTTGAAGCATAACAGTACTGTTCGAGTTAAGAGAGGAACACGGACGGGGACAGGTTCATATGTTGGTGATCTTTTGAAGCCCCACTCTGATAAGCTTCAGCTCGTAACTATATGAATTTCTCTAGTCTTTCAGCTTACGGTGGTTCACAAGGCTGGGATGTGTTTCTTAACAAGTATGCTAAACATTCTGGTAGCAACGGCCAATATTTATCTGGAGACTGCGGTGAGAAGCGGGAATTATCTCATCTCTGAGAAGTCAAATCTTATGAGCTGCAGGTAGGTTTTCAGAAGGTAGTAATCAATTAAGTGTATTTCCACCGTATGGCAGTCATGAGGCTGTGAAACGGGGCTGTGTGGCGGGGCTGAAAACACAAGGCACTCTACAAAGCTAAGCGCACTCTAGGCCCCCGTCTGCATCTTTGGCCGGAGACGTGACTAGTGCGGCTCACTTGGTGGCGGCCAATGGCATGTCGGGTAGCGCACAAAAAAGACACTTGAATACAGTGCGCACTTCACGTTTTGCGCACTGGCGCATTGCGCCACACGTGGGATGCGCACCCAGTACGAATGATTTCATAATTCGTTGCCATGCATGGAAAGCCTCCAAAGCTCACAAGCCGGAGCGCTCACTCGTGATGAGAAATTAGAAAGGAGATATGGAGAAATTGAAAAAAGTGGACCTCAACCAACTGTAGAAGGGAATTAAAGAGATGAAAGGAAATAAGCCTGCCTAAATCCTAAATGAAACTGAAATTCAAGAGCAAACGTAACTCAATGCCCTCGATCCCCTTCAAAAGCTGGCAAAAGAGCCGGAAATCGTCCTGCCATGAACCAAGAAGGGGTCATGGATCTTCGCTCTGTGAGTTCTCAAGCCGTCCGGCCTGGCATAGGCCTTCATGCAACCATCCCAACCACAACGGAGTTTTTCCCTGAACTTCCTGATGCAACTGTACTTCCGATGTCGCTTCAGGTTGCAATTAATGTCATGATCAGTACCGGTAAAAGCTTTTCCACAGACACAAGACTTCTTCTGTGTTGGTCGCCCAGTATTGCTGTTTTTCTTCACTTTTCCAAAAATCTGTGTTTGCTTGACTGGGCAATGCACGGTCGGATGCCCGTGTTTGAAGCATGGGAGATTCTCGCCCGAGATGGTTTGTTCCAGAACTGCATGCGCCTGGGTGGGCGGAGGCAATCTTTGATCGAGGAATGCAATGTCGGAAGGGGTTGTCGCATTTGGATATGCTGAATCACTCCCGTTCGACAGCACTGAAGTTGCTACAGTCACGGAGCTTTGAAGCGAAACGGGGCTGAAGAGTGCTGACCTGGCACTCCGATCGCTACCAGGTGTCGATTCCGATAGGTCGGGGGAGAATTGACTGTACTGTTGTAGTATCGGCGGGGAGCAAAGATGGGGCGGCGTAACGTTCAGCGACAGAGGTGGGCCTCTTCCGAGCATGGCGTGAGGAGGAAAATTCTCAGCAGCCGTCTCCATCCAGGGGAGAGTGCTTTGTTGGAGTGGCATAGATGCTTCGTGGGAAGTGTGGGCTGCCTTCGTACCCAAGCCGTTGTATGAATCCACATCAAAGTCCAGGAGGGTGTTGTGGCTTGGTGGAAATTTCTCAGATGAGTTTATCTCTTGTGGTGGAGAAAGGTATGGCTGCTGTCCTAGGATATTCGTATCTCCGGAAAGAGGGAGCTCACAGACAGGTTGAGAGTGGGGATCTACAAGCTCGTACACGTGGGGCTGAGCTGGGAGTTCGTGGAAACCGCCGGAGCCGTCGAGCTCTGAGAATACTTGACTGCCTAGATAGAAATCACCGAAGGCCCCTTCGAGCTCAGAAAAGGATGGTTCGGGTCCCGTTCCAGCCATAGTAGCAGTCCTTTTGTGGTGATCTGAGCGAAAAAGTTTGTGGAAAAATTTGCACGCTCTGTTCCGCTGGAAACTCGACCTTGGGGTGTTTGAGCGCGGTCTGCTGGATATGCCCCCACTCGCATTCACCCTTTGATAGTTGTTGAACGGAGCTTCTGCATGGGACTCTGTCACAGCTAGTTCATGGACCGGACCGTGAACTGAGTTCCCAAGGCGGCAGTTCCCCGTTGGATGATGCTTGTTCCCAGTTGCGTAGCAGTTGTTGGTAGGAAGCTTCTGTTTTCGGTCGAAGGCGATCATAAAGGGGCCGTTCTTCGACCAAGCAATCACTATCGGCACCCATATATTATCAGTCAATGACATATCAGCAAGAATATCTCAGTGGGAGATCGTCCGTACCAACTTGAGCTTTTTCTGGTGGTCAAAGTGAACACAGTGACCGTGGGACATGACGGTCTAGAGCAAGAATCGCAGATAACAGCAAGGGTTGTTATCGATTTCGCGTTCCAGAGTGATGGAAATCCAGCTATGCGGATACCGTGCAAGAGCGAGAAGACGAGTATGTAGCTTTATAGACCTACAGACAGCAGAAGCGTCATTGAGTCTTCAAAGCAAGACAAGCCCAGCACATTGCGGGACTCCATTGCCAAGTCGCTTCAAATGCCTCCTGCATGCCCGATTGTCGTGACGGACTCCCTCGGGATTTGTGCTGGCGACGCAAGAACAGCGAATTTGCGCAACTGAGTAATATTTCTCGATAGGCTTTCTTATGTCTCCTGTGGACGCCTGACTGACAGAGTCCCGAACTCTGCAGCTCCCGTACTGATTCGCTGCCAGCTCATACCCTATAAGCCATGGGACTCCCGTGCATGGAGAGCGTGTAACCGTTCAGCAGCAATAATGCACTTTCGCAACGCCCGCTTGACGGACTCGCCGCTACGGCCGGGAGGGTACGAAATCAGCCTTGCATGTGGGGTAGTAAGGGGTAAGGCGGAGGCTCGCTTGATACCAGTAGAGCGTTCGTTGAGCCTCATGAGCCCCTGCCTCGGGTGAAACGGAGTGGCCTACTGCATTGTCAAGGGACCCGATAATAAGCTGCGGGGTACACGCGAGGAAATTTTCTACGTCCGATAAGGCTGAGCCATGCTCGCTGGTGTCTAGATTAGCCCAAAACCATCTTCTTGGGAGTAGGTCGTACTGGATCAAGAACTTGAATTCTAGATATGAAACATGAAGGGGCTCTGAGCGATGTGCTCATGGTCGAAGCTGCCAAGGTTGCATCCCGGTGCTGCAGAAGGGTCCTTGGGGATCGAAAGAGCGAGCGGGACTCAAGCAGCCGTCGGGAAGAGCCTGCCTTTATTAACACAGAGCAGTGAACTCGACAAGTGTCCCCTCACCTAAAAACAGCAGCACCAAGACATCAGCGCATAGCCATGTACACTTTCTCTACTCAGCTCTGGGGCCGAAACTTTCAGTCCGCAGTCAGTCCGCAGCATGTGTGGCTGCGTACCTGTTACTAGAAAGATAGGGAAGAGCGGGCGCGCAGATAATTGGGTGGCACTTCATGTAGCACGATCGAGATCAGCATATTCGCTGTTGTGTATGCCTTGCAGTAAGCCTCTTCCATACCGTGTTGTGGCACGACATGGTCTCCGATAATGTTCGGCCGAGGGGGCGTGTCTCTGGTGAAGATGGCACGACCGGAAGTTCACGTGGGGCGAGGCCATGGGTGATAGCAAAAAACCATCAAAAATCAATTCCGACTCATCTCCAGACTGTACGACGCCAACCCAATTAGTCCTTCACTACAGATCAATTTCGCTGCCAGGACGTGCGATGTTCTGACGCCAATGATGGGCGTTGAATGGATCCTTTTCATAGACGTTCACCTCAAAGAACTTGTTGTGGGTCGAACACTTGAAGTTTTTGTACCTTCCGAAACAAATCAGTGATGAAGTTCCATTATGACGTGGTTGCGCCACTTACGCATTCAGCTTCTTGTAGTTGGCTGCAATGAGATCCGATTCGGTGACTTCAACAAACGCTTCTTCTTCATCGTTCCCCTTGACGACGGCAAAGTACCTCCTGCTCTCAAGCGGACCATAGTTGACCTGCTTGACCAATTGAATGACGTGAGGATAGTCGAGAGTTGCGAGCACGTCTCCCTGCTCTCCAGGAGACTGCGTTGCTGCCTCTCTTGGGAAAGTGGCCCACTTCATGAAGGCTGTGAACTTTGGTTCGTGACTCAGGGCTCGGGGCCGGTAGGGTTGGGTGTTTGAGCAGCAGAAAAGGGTAGTCATCCTGGTAATGAGTTTGAAAACCGACGAAGTTCAACGAGAGCACGAAGCTACCAAGTCATTCCATACTGACACGCCCTATTTATGTTTATCGTCCTCAATGCTTAAAGATGTCGTTTAATGTGTTGATCTGTGATGATTGGACAAAGCGTCAACCTTTCACTAATGTGAGGCCTACCCTACGGCTCTGTCTTGGCAGCGGAGTCGAGTCGTCAACTGTGGAACCTACGATGCACCATGCTTTACACATAACCCAGTGATGAAATAAAAACGCCAATAGGAACGGTGATGCTGCTGCATACAGTGCTGCTTCCGATCTGTATTCCCGAGATTTTCCGCATGCCATGTCATCCTCCTGTGAGGCCTACCCTCGCTATCCGGCCAATCAGGGAGCTGCTGCTACACAGGTTAAGCGGGTCCAATTCGACATTCAAAAACCGACTCATTCTTGTCTCTGCTCCATTTTCTTTTCTTTGCGGACTCAACGCAAGCCGTTGCCCGTGTCACTCTTTTTGTTGATCTGCCCCCTCTTTTTTTCCCCTTCCCTTTTTGGCCTCGGGTGTTTTCGTCAGTCAACGCTTGGGTTTCTGTGGCATCCTCATTCTAAGAGAGCGGAAGCCGACAGCGACAAGTGACATCTGAGTTTCAAGAGTACACTGGTTCATCTGCACGGGTAGAACAACAACAACATAACTTTTGCATCAACCCATGGTTTTTGGACCGGCGGAATTTTGATCCAGATCATCAACCTTTCGCTACATCCTCAGATCCCCCTTCTCTGCAGGATCCCATCGCTGACACCGAGGCCTTTGTTTTCGAACCTTCCGTCCCTACTGAGAGAATCACCGATGCCCCCCTACAATCACAACCACCAACTTCTTCGACATCTCAACAGCTTGCCTCTTACAGTCTTCAACAGCGATCAGGCTCTGGGTTGATTCCTTGTCCCTTGTGCCCCAAAAAATTCAAAAATCGCGATCAGCTCAGGTAAGACATTGGATTATTTGTGGACTCAAGTTTTAGTTGTTGACTCTTATTGTAGGCGGCATTACAAGTGCCATTCAAAGCCCCACAAGTGCACAGTGTGTGGCCAAGGCTTCCCGTACAAGAAGGACCTTGAGCGGCATATGGTGTCGGTCCATTCTGTGTCGGACCACTCAAGCGAAGGCTTTCCCTGCAAAGCCGCCGGATGCGAACGGGCTAGGAAGCCCTTTAAGCGAAAGGACAACTTTATGAGGCATATGAGCACGCAGCACCCTGGACTGTTGGAGAATTAATTGAAGATGTTGTCGTTAGCCTTGCCACAATGTGCCGTGAAATCTCCATGCCTTATGTTCACTAATTCTGGAACTGGTCTGTTGTGAGTCTGAAGTAGCTTTAGTGAACTCAAATGCATGCGATTCTGTAGTATGTTGTTGTACGCCCAGACTCGATTGTCCGCCCTGCAAATACCATGAGCTCAAGTTCAATCAGTCAAGATCAACATGAACGATCCAAGGTGAAAGATAGTGAGGATTATTCCAACATCGGCTATTGTTAGTAATGGAGGTATAAATAAATATTTTTGGGTGAAGAAAGTCCGGAGTCAGATTTTGATCCGAAGAAGGATCAAGACGCAAAATGAGCACCACAATACATCATGTACCATCGGAAAGCGCCCTTGCAGGGACGGAGCTGACCGAGATCGGTGTTGGATTCCGCGTTTTGCCACGGCGGGTAGCATGCACGACTCCCGGGGGTCGCGCTGATTGGTAAAAGCGACAGCCGAATTCCGCAGGGGGGCGCGGGGTAGTTCTCATCAATCATCAACATCTTCATTCTCCGCGGACGTGGCATATTCGTCTCACCTTTTCAACTACGACTCATGGCTCTGATGTTTCCGTGCCCTTTCCCACTCTCGAAGGTCAAAATTCGAGATTTGATGCATTTCGACGGCGCTATTCTCCCATGTCAGATCAATACATCGAAGCCGCTACACCGCCGCAAGAGTCTTTGAGCAGCGAAGACAAACAAGATCGAGACATTGTTATTAACCCAACTCCAAGCAATGTTCCCTCAACTGTCCCGTCGCCCGCTCCTGATGGCGGATTCAAGGCATGGTCACAAGCCGCAGCGGCGCACTTGGTAATCTTCAATTGCTGGGTATTCAACCCCATTCCCCCCTGCACACGACGTGAAAGCTCACAAAGCGCTAGGGCTACATCTCCTCGTTCGGCCTCTTCCAGTCCTACTACACAACCACTTTCTCCGTCTCACCCTCGGCCATCAGCTGGATCGGGTCAGTGCAAATCCTCCTCATCTACTTCATCGGCACCTTCTCCGGCCGCGCCCTCGACGGCGGGCACTTCCGGTCCGTAGTGACGGCCGGCTTCATTCTGCAAGTGATCGGCGTCTTCACCACGTCCGTGTCGACGAAGTACTGGCACCTCTTCCTCTCGCAAGGCATCTGCAAGGGCTTCGGCGACGGGCTCGTCTTCTGCCCGGCCGTGGCGCTGGTCGCGACCTACTTCACGACCAAGCGCAGCCTGGCCATCGGCGTCATGGCGACGGGCGGCGCGACGGGCGGCATCTTCTTCCCGCTGATCGCGCGCCAACTGCTCCCGCGCGTCGGCTTCGGCTGGACGGTGCGCACCATGGGCTTCGTGGTGCTGTTCAACGCGTGCGCCTTCTCCGCCGTGGCGCGCGTGCGGCTGCGCCCGCGCCGTCGCGGCCCCCTCGTCGAGTGGGCGGCCTTCGCGGAGCCCGCCTACTCGCTCTTCTGCGCGGGCATGTTCCTCAACCTCTGGGCCGTCTTCCTCGCCTACTTCTACATCAGCTCCTACGCGCGGGACATCCTGCACGTCCCGTCCGAGACGGCGCTGACGCTGCTGCTCACCATGAACGCCGTCGGCGTGCCGGCGCGCCTCAGCTGCGGCTTCGTCGCCGACCGCCTCGGCACGGTCAACACGCTTATCCCTGCCGTCTTCTTTGCCGGCGTCCTCTTCTTCTGCTGGATCGCTGTCGGTTCGGTTGGCGGGCTGTATGCCTTCTGCGTTGTGTACGGCTTCTTCGGTGGAGGCATACAGAGCTTGTTCCCCGCGGCGTGTGCGAGCTTGACGACGGATTTGGAGAAGATGGGCGTCAGGACTGGTATGTGCTTCTCGGTCGTGTCGATTGCATGTCTTACCGGCCCGCCGATTGCGGGGGCGCTGATACAGAGGCACGATGGGGGGTATTTGTATGCCCAAGTCTTTGGTGGGGCCGCCTTGATGGGTGGGACATTGACGCTGGTGGCGGCGAGGACTGCGAAGAATGGATGGGATTGGCGAAAGAAGATGTGATGGCTAATAAGGGTAGGTGGGATCGAAAAGCGGCCAAGCCATTGAGGTTTGTTTTTTATGTATTTTCACAACACTTCAATAAGTCCCTACATAATGTTTGCTTGCTTCGTATAGCAAGTAGAGCTCTTCTCTACTCACTGTTAGATGATTTCGTCCGTTTCAGGCGCGGACCAGCGCCAGCGACCATTTCTGTTTTAGTGCTTATGAAGCACTTCAGCCCATCATATCGAAGGATCCTCCCTCACATAAAGAAGACCCCGCAACCTCCGCTACGTGCGTTTATCTCCGTAACAATCTACACTTAAGACGGGCAGGAATACACATCTAGCAGAAATAACCCAATCATCAACAATGGCAGCACCAGCCAAACGAATCGTCCTCATCACCGGCGGTAAACCTCCCCTCCACCAGTCCCACCATCACCACATACACTAACTTACCTCACAGCAACCAGCGGCATCGGCCTCGAGCTCGCGGCCCAGCTTCTCGCCCGCACGCAACCCACCACCTACCACGTCCTCCTCGGCGCCCGCACGCCCTCTAAAGGCGCCTCCGTCCTCTCCACCATCCAATCCCGCAACCCGCCCGACGCCCCCGGCGGCACCGCCGAAGTCATCCACCTCGACGTGACGTCCGACGCGGCCATCACTTCCGCCGCCGCGCACGTGCGCCGCGTCCACGGCCATCTCGACATCCTCGTCAACAACGCCGGCACCGCCGCCCTCGACGGGCACGACGCCTCGACGCCCGCCGGCCTGCGCGCGCAGCTGCGCGAGTCCTTCGACGTCAACGCCACAGGTCCCGCCGTCGTGACCGCCGCCTTCGCCGACCTACTCCTCGCTGCCAACCCCCACCAGCAGGACCCATCAGCGCCACCTCGCCGCATCGTCAACATCTCCAGCGGCGCCGGCTCCATCACCCGGCGCCTCGACCCGGCCTCGCCCATCTACGCGCTGCAGGCGCCGCAGTACCGCGCCAGCAAGGCGGCGCTGAACATGGTGACGGCGTGCCAGCACGTCGAGTTCGGCGCGGGGCAGAAGGGCGTGAAAGTCCACGCGTACGACCCGGGCTTCACCGTCAGCAACCTTGGCCCGCCCAACCGCGCCGAGAACAGCGGCGCGCGGCGCGCGGCCGAGTCGGTGGCGCCGCTGGTTGAGTTGCTGGAGGGGAGTAGGGATGGCGGGGAGGAGGAGGAGGGGGCGCTGTTTTTGCATAATACGGGGGCGTATCCGTGGTGAGGGATTTTCTTCGTGTGTGTTCTGGGTGGGTGGGGGGAAGGTAGGTAGGCAGACGGGGCGGATAGACCGGAGATGCCGAGGGGAAGTGGGGAGGGCACGTGTGGTGGGGGTGAGAGATGCTGGGGCAGAGAGATAGAGAGAGAGATGGAGAGAGAGCGAAAACGAGCGCGCTGGCTGGGGCGGCACAGAAAGAGGGGGGCTTACGGTGGAACCGCTAGGCAGCAAGGCACTTCTCGTTGTTGCACGGTGCGAGAAGGCACATGGAATGAAGGAAGCAGTTCTGATCTTCATTTCGTTTTTTTTGTTTTTTTCTCGCGGTCACCGCCGAACTGCCTGCCTGCTGTGCCACAGCGATGACGCGTGTGGCGCGTGGGGTCCTGGGGCCGACGGGATGGCTGTGCGATGTGGGTCCGGCGGCTAACTATCTCGTGTGAACGTCTGCGGCGCGGATAATTACGAGGTGGTGCGGGCCGAATGACGGGGGCTGAGCCGGTAGCTGTCGGGGTGGCTAGCGAGAGCTGAGAGTGACGAGCAAGATGTGTATGAGGTGGAGGAAGTTCTGGGTTTGTGCTCCCAAAGTGGACTCCTCAGCACTCAAACTGCAAAGGGCAGTAGTATACATCAAATATTTGATTTAGATTGGCGATATAGGTGACAATAAAATAGTAGTAACATTAGAATGGAAGGGGACATGCCTGTAGGCCTCTCAGAGGCTTCTACCGACGCGGCCAATAGGTTGCTTTTGCTAGGATGTACATCGGAAGGATATGGGAACCAACAGTTGAAGCCTCCGAGTAGGAAAGTAAGAAATGACCACCCATCTTTTATTGCTCCCTCTCCAAACCGCCGTCTCGAAGGAATCCCCAACGGAAGAAAAGAATCATTAGAGCTCATCATCGCACATATCAATCATTAGCAACGACCACCCCTCATCCCCCGCAGCCATTTCAGGCAGCCGCACTATACGTCCTCCTCATCGGAAGACCTTCGGCTGCACCCCTACCGCGTCTGCTACTCCTGAGGATGCCGTGCTGCTTCTCCTCGTGCACCTTCTTCGCGCAGTCTCTGACGAACGTCTTTCTGCAACCGAGAACTGAACATGACAGCCGCGGAGCAATCGTGTCTCGTTTCGGGCAGGCGAGCTCCAGGTGCCGTCGAATGTTCCGGCTGACGTCGCGCGGCTTGCTGGTGAAGACGTGGTCGCATCTCGGGCACCTGTTATCGCACGAAGCCTGCGGCCTGGGGCTACAAACTTGAGGTGGTACGCGAGGAAGCGGATCGTTAGGCTGATCGGAAGGCCGTTGGTGCTGCGATAGTGGTGGTTGTGGCTGTGTTGGAAGTGCGGGTGGGGCGGATGGCTGTGGGACACGGCGGTGGTCGAGAGGTCGTGGAACGAGGCCTAGTGGGTCTGCTTGGGTGGACTGGTCGAAAGGGCTTCGAGTCGGCGCGAACTGAATGTTGTCGTTTATCGTTGGAGATGAGATAGGATGCGAGTCAGCGAAGAAACTTTCGAGCCCTCTGAAGTCTCTCATCGTGGCTGATTCCGGGGTCACAACGTGATTTTGATAAGGCATCGCCTCTACCGGCGACCTCGCATTTTTGCTGTAGTCCAAGTATGCCCTTGAGGGATCAAGCCCACTTTGTGGAGGGATGGAAGAGGACGGGCCGAACGATGATTGCGTCGAGCTGAAAGGGGTGAAGCGGGTGCCGGATAACGGTGTCGTACCGGTGACCTGGCTGTGCACGCCTGAAGATATGCTGCTCTGCCAGGATAGCCGCCTAGAGGAAGGATAGGAGATGTTCCTGCCTTGGATGTTCTCGGTCTGCAGAGTAAGCATGGGAGGGTTCGGGCTCCTTGGTCCGTTGCCGCGCGGAAATAGATGAGTAGGATTAGAGACAGCGTTCGGCTGTGAGAATTCCAGAGTCTGAGTTGGTGTTACGAAGTTCAGCTGAGGCTGGATGTCCGTGGGAACTGTAAGGGTGCCATCCTGATTCGGTGAAACGGGAAGCTCGTAGGGGCCAGCAGATGAAGGGAAGTCATTCGCACCACCAAGGAAGAGGCTGCCAGCATCACCCAACACCCTCGTGTTGTTGAAGTTTCCAAACTGGAAGATATTCTGATCGGCCGGTAACTCAGCAAAGCCAGAGCCAACTCCACAAAGATCTGGCATGGCGATGTCGCACCCATAGGGCTGCGACGCGCGTTGCCCAGTAAAATGGTTGGGATAGGACCCGCTGTGGTCATAACGGCCAGGCAGTTCCTGTATGCTGGGTTCTTGGCCGTCCATCTCAGCCGGAGGATGACTCGTCGATCTGTGTCGACCGTGAGGTATACGAAAGGGGAGACGCGTCTTCTCTTTTAGTCTTCTAAGAAGACCGCGACAGCGTTGATGGAACGGTTTTGAAGTGCCGAGGGAAGATGTGTTGAGGGGTGATGCCGTCTCAGGCTGAATGAGATCTTCCTCGACTGAGAAATGCGGCGATGCAGAAAGGTAGGATGAATAATGATCCGAGATCGGGGCGCTTCTAGTAGTAGAATCCCAGGGCGAGCAGGGAACTTTCTCTTCCGGAAAGGCCGATGACGGTGAGGAGCAACTTTGGATACCGGGCGCAGACGTGTTTTGATATAACTGGTTCCCGGATGCAACGCTGGTTTGCCCGCAGAAGGAGTCAACTAGCGGAGACCGAGGGCTGGTCGGTGAGCTTGTTTGGGTTCGGGCTTCTTTCGAACAAATACGGATGAGCGAGTGCTTGTGCTGTATCGTCTTGCAATCACAAGCGCAGTTGCGGCTTCGATCGATAAGACTAAGGCTATCGTCAGCCCAGACCATTAGTTGGAGCCAAGATCCGGGACGGCTCGTACCTACTGCACGGAGAAGAGCGCGGGACTGGCCTGTTGATACATGATAGATTAGAATCGGAACTGCCGGCCAACTTTACGGTGAGTTGTACCTTGTGAAAAGCGAGAGAACTCAGGCGAAGGGTGAACGAGTGTCGTGTTTTATGGTTTATATGGGTCCCTAATGTTTTAGTCCATCGGTCTTGGTGTGCTTCTCAAGTCCCTCAACGATGGGCAGGACGACAGGAGGACGGCACAGACGTGGGCGAAGCGAAGGGCGATGCTGGCGGGACGGGAACCACGGGATGTGAGCCTCCAAGCTAAGGCGTTCACCGGCCTTGGACCATGTTCTGTAGTCCTTCGGGACGATGAGACGGCTGGCAAGGCCCAATCAGAAATGGTGCGGTAGTCGCCGAAGCCCAGATGGAGATTATCGGGAAAACCTAGAACCGTACTCGAGCATTGGAGAACTATATGAGCCAGCCCTGAAACTTGTTTTCCGAGAGGCTGAAGCAGCTGCCTTGTTCTCGGCGCCGCGATGTGGCGACGCTGCACCGCCTCGTGGGGTCGCGAGGTGCTGCCTGCGGCACAGCATGGGGGTCAAGCCCGAGTATGCCTTGGGAATCAGCATGGTCAGGTGCGGCTGGTGCGACATGCGATGTAGGCGACGGAGGACTGCAGCGGAGCATCAGCTGGCCGGTTGAGCCAAGTTCGATTTGGTAAATGCACGTCGTAGTGCAAGTCCGTCCGGCGCTGCCCGGCAAAAGGGCTGCATTCGACCTGTCATTCATTCAGCGCACATTCGACATGGGCGGGGATAGCCTCACTTTTTTCATCTGCATCCTGGTGCGGCATTTGTAAGTCTGTAAACCAGTCGGCGAGGAATTGGCAGGGCGCCGGGCTCGGCTCAAAAGATCGGTCGGCGACGGAGTAATGTGAATGCTGAAGCCCGGGAGCCAGCGCCTGTTATAATCAAGCTGCGTTCGGCTCCTCATAAATGCTATGAATAGCAGCGGCAGCCAGTGCTTTCAGCTGCTCATCGATCGAAACATGATCACACCCTCGCGGGGAAGCATGTGGGTCCATGGTCGCTTCGAGGTACTTGATCTGTCAGTAATTGGCTCGGTTACGCCCAGAACGCCCAGAACAGTCATCGTGCATTAGATTATGCGGCCCGGCGGATGAGCAAACCCTAACGAGCTGTCTCAGAAGAACATCGTGAAGACAGTTTGAAGCATCTAGCAGACGGCCCTTTTGATGTTTCGTCTCGAAATATGTTCTCGTGCTCCCTCAGCGAGAGCCATGCGATCTGGGGCCTCTGCTTCCCCATGTCGTGCTGTCAAAGATGTTGTGTTCAGTCTCAGCTCGAACATTGCTTACCCCGCTCCGATCGGCACAACATGATTTATGAGTCCGAGGACGCCACACTCACGCAAGGGGGTTGGCTTGTTGCGATAGTTGAGAAGCCAAGGCAGTCTTCAGTCCCTCTCCGCCTTGTTCACTAGCCGCTGCCTCGCCGCGTCATCTTCTTGAATTGCCACTTCCTGACCCCAATTTCGAGTCTGTGGAGACATCCACGACCCGTGCCACCTCGGCCATAATGACTGGTTCATAGCGGTCAAGTCACCAGAGCTGAAAGGATGCCGGTGATGCAAACGCCAAGATCACTGCAGTCCCGCGAACATGCCACAAGAAGAAGCAATGAGTTCGATTTCTTCAATTGAGCTAGTTGTGCGACGTCGGCCTGGTTCGGCGCATAGCAGCCCTAAATGTGAGCGCAAGGCACAAGCGGCTATACTGTCGATCCGGATCGAGCCGCAGTCATCTGTTCCTGCCGCACGACCATTCCTCTTGTCGATTAAACCTCCGTTAGGCTAACCGCCGATCGAGCAGGCGCGGACAAATCAAAGTCCCCAATGCCCAAGAGGACTTCTCCAATGAACGACAGTTCCTTTGGATTCACTCGTTGTTGTTGCTCCCAAACACCAGGATCATCCGTTGTTCTGATTTGAACGCGAACCAGCAGTCCATGGGTCGGCACGTTTCGGCTGTTGCAAATAGTTTTCCAGGGCCCATGGAAGTTCATATCCGTTGTTGTTTCCGGACGCCGCACTACTTGTTCCTGATGAGGATTGCTGGGACGCTAGCTGTCTCGAGGGGTTCGAGGAGTGGGAGTTCGACTGCTCTATTGTTCAGCTCTTGCTTCCGGGTCGCGTTCCCAGTTGGTATTGTACGCTTACCTTTTGAGTGTTATTAGGATTGCTCTTATTGTAAGACATTGTGACAATGTTAATCCGTGGAGGATCAAGTTGGCTGACTATGGTTGTGGAGTTGAGGTTGGTGTCGATGCAATGAGTCTGAGAAGAAGATACGACATGTAGAGGCAAGGCTCGTAAAATATAAGCGGAGCATGCAGATAGTACGTCCCTCTGCACTCGTGGACGATCATGACGCTCGCGTATGGACTGGTTATGCACGAAGGGCGCAATAGATCCTGGCATGATGGATTTGGACCGCCGTTTGCTAGATCGACACGTATCGAAGGGCGGTCATCGGACAGATTGGAAATGACTGTGCATGGAGTTGTTGGCTGGAAGAAGGCATTGGGTTTCATCCGGCCGCCGCTTACCAACGCTACCCAAGGGTCTGAAGCTGCGGAAGGTAGAGCGTATAGGGGTAAAAGCTTAGCATCAGGGTCGAGGATCTGACAGGGCAGCATAGCTGTTACGCAGGTGGTGCTGAGCGGTCTGGATCTGGCGGCATGTCAGGCAGCTGGTAGACCCCACGTAGCCGTACAAGGGCATCGGTGGCCAGCAAATCCCGATATTGCTGCCTGTTTGTTGTTGATCCGGACACCCCGATGATCCGCGGCAGATTGACGCCAGTGTTGGCGCGGGATCGTCGTGGGTTGCAGAAATAGAGGTACAAGGTAGTGAGAATTCGGGCTCGGCAATGCACGGGCAAGGAGGTGAAACGGCTATTAGGGTCATCTGCTATTCCTTCGCCACTTTAAGGGTAGGATACGCGATTCCGGTGAGTGTTGCGGCTCTGCGGAAATGAGTCGTTCGCGTCGCCGATCTCGACACAGCTATGTGCCGTGTCTATCCGGAGCCAGGTGTCGCCCTTCGTTGCAAACGCAGCATGTCGCAGGCCGTGCGCCCTTTGAGCCCCGCGTCGCCCTTCACGAAGTGGACGGGGTTCGTACGAAAGAGGGCGGTGGCTGCAGCGGGCCCAGACGCGATGATATGCAGGGTTACGCCATCATCGTGATCAGCCGACTGAAAATCCAGGCAGCCATCGACATCCAGGTACGCTTCCTGAATCAGGCGAAATGATAAGGCGCCTCGCTGGTGAGGGTTGATAGAAGCAGAAGAGATGTACGTGTCTAGACTGGTCGTTGCGCGTGGTGCCGCCGCGGTTGGCGCTTACGTTGCAGATGCAGCCAGCGCGGCTACAGCTCGCCAATGCTGTCGTGGCCTTTTTCCGACGCCCTTTGAGCATGTCAGCGCCGTTCCATGTGACTGCTGCACGTGAGAGAGGTTGGACATGCGGCTCTGCGAGAGGGTGAGGGTGGGAGTTGAAGTGGGAAGCTGGAGGCGTCGCTGGGCCCGACCGGTTCGCTTGACAATTTGGCCGACGATCGCTGCTTCCCTTTCCTCAACACCACACAAGCCCCGCAACGAGCTTCGCTCTTGCTACCTGCAACAGCGACTACTCACCATCTTTGTGGCCACCTTGCCAAGTTTATCAGTGTGGTGCAGCGATTATGCTGTGTCCATCGCTCAGCTTGCGCCCTCCTACTGTTACCGTTTCAGTCTCACTGCCTGCGTTTCGCCGGTTGTTTGTTTCAGGACGTACGTCCATGATGAATGGCTATGTGCTAGGATAGCTGCAGGATCTGGCCCCATGATCGACCAACCAGGCAGCATGCCCTTCTGGAAGGGAACAAAAACGGGCCGTCGATGCAGGAACGCGGTACCTATTCGTCCGCTATTTGTCCTATACCCGATCTACTCCCATCTAGCGCAAGATTGGTTGTACGAAAATTGTGCCATGTACTGCTTTCTGCACGCTTTGACGGACGAAATTGCGAGCTGACTGTGTAGTACCTAAGTCCACGGCACGGCTTAACTCCGTATCCTCCGGCTTTAACAGCCTCCTCCGGATTCAGCATCCATGCTCGAGTCTTTGTATAAAATTCACCTAATGACCGAATTTCAAAGAGCTCATACAAAGTAGCACCGCTTCTGCAGTTCTGCCTTTGAATATTTCCAACCCCGCAAATCTCACTCATGTCTGAACGCATCACCCCTTACGCCCACCTTCATACTTCCCTTAAAGGGCCAGGAGATCAAAGACCAACGGCGCTCCAAATCATCGAAGATGAAAACCTGATCGGTAAATGGACCGATAAGGTCATCTTCATCACAGGCGCCAATCAAGGCATTGGTCTTGAGACTGCACGTGCACTACATGCCACTGGTGCAACCCTCTACCTAGGCGTACGAACAGTGGCCAAAGGCGAAGCCGCACGCTCCTCCATTCTGTCCACTTCGCCCAGCCGCAGCCCAATCAACCTGATCACGATCTCTCTCGACTCCCTCGCCTCCGTCCGCGCCGCAGCCACGGCCTTCCTCGCGCAGTCCAACACACTCAACGTCCTCGTCAACAACGCCGGCATCATGGCCAGCGCCCATGCCCTCACCCCCGACGGCTACGAAAGCCAGTTCGCTACGAACCATCTCGGGCACTTTCTGCTGACCTCGCTCCTCCTGCCCGCTCTCGCCGCGGGCTCGACGCCGGAATTCGCCAGCCGAGTCGTCAACCTCTCGTCCGCCGGCCACAAGGCCCACTCTAACGGCCAGATCGATCTGTCCGACCTGTCGTGGGAGCGCCGCGGCTACAATCCCTGGAAAGCGTACGGCGCGGCCAAGACGGCGAACGTCCTACATGCGAACCATCTGGACACCCTGTACGGTACCGGCAGTCGTCCAGTTCATGGTCTCAGCGTCAATCCAGGCGGCATCTTCACCGGACTGTTCAACAACGTGAGCGAGGAGGAAAGGAAGGCGTACGAGAAGATACGTCATATTTTCAAGAGCCCGGAGCAGGGCGCTGCAACGACGGTGTGGTGCGCGACGGCGAAGGCATTGGAGGGGAAGGGCGGGCTGTACTGCGAGGACTGTGGAGAGGCAGCGCCAGCGGAGATGGACGAGGAGACGGGTATGTGGAAGAGGAGGGATATCACATATGCGCCATGGGCCAAGGGTGATGTGGAGGCGGAAAAGCAGCTGTGGGAGGTCAGTGAGAGGATGACCGGGTTGCGGGAGTGAATTGGCATCGGCGAAGCTGCTGGATGGTAGCAGATGCTGCTTCAACATAGAACGCTGGTTATTAATTTGAGCTATTAGCATCCCAATCCCAAGTCTTTTTCACGTAGAAAATTGGTGCGACAATTTTTGTTCATGTGGCTCTTACAGTCCCCTCTCGCAGCCGATGGCTAGCGTGGATTTGTTTTTTTTTTTTTTGCTCACGTCATGGGTAGCTGAAGCTATTCAGCTACCCACACACGTCATTTTTCCAAGGCAGAGCCGGGGCATAGTTACGCTATGTTATAGAACCCTACTATTCTTCGCGCTAACCTCTGTATTTGGAAAGGTGAAGTGCGGCAAAAAGCCGGCCTACCTGCCACAATAGACCCTCCCTGCAACAATAGCTATTGTTGCTATTGTAGTTTAAACCAAGTCCCTGGTTCCATGAAATTTTTTTTTTTTAAAAAAGGGTCTGCTGCCGTTAGTGTTTCTAGGAACAAATAAGAGTTTTGTCTGCCCTAGCGTATAAGAGCTCCATCTTTTGCTCCGACTCTCTTACTTCTTCTTCTTCATCCGATCAACACTCCGACAAGCTTGAAGTAACAACGCAACCAGCTTCCGCACCTGGCACAAGAACAATCCTACAACACACTCGCGACCAACATTGCACTGGTCCACAAACCATCCACTCAACCAGCCTACTACCTGGAACCTTTTCAAACTACAACATCATGCAAGCCACACAAGAGCACAACGGCAGCGCCACCCCAAGCTTCAGGGACTCCTCACCGCCCTACTTCCCTCCAGCCTCACCAACACTATCACCATCAGGCTCGTCTTCGCCTCCGCTAGTACTATCACCTCCGTGCTCACCTTCACCATCACCACCACGAGAGAGCTCCCCGCAGGCGGAGCTGCGTGAGGAGCTGGAGAAGGAACTGCGTGAGGAGCTAGAGAAGGAGCTGCAGCGGAAGAGGCAGATGCAGTGGGAGGAGGAGATAGAACGGGAGATGGATATGCTGTGGGAGAAGGAGATTCAGAGGGAGAAGGAGATGCAGCGGGAGGCGAAAATGGAGCGGTTGCAGCAGTTGGATATGAAGAGATATGAGAAGCTGAACCGCAAACTTGGCGTTCGGAAGCAGCGGAAGGATATTCTCCGTCTGCAGGGGGTGGTACCAGAGTGGCTAGTGAAGGAGAAGCTGGCCGATCTGGAGAATGAGGAGTTTCTGTACGGAATAGAATAGTGGAATGATGGATGAGAAGGCAAGGATCAAGGGAGAGGAAGTTCTGCGAGTGTGGGAGAGCAAATATACACGGCACTATCATGGAGAAGCAATGCAAAAGCCAAATACATGAGAACGTTTCCTAATTATGCATAATCTCTCGTGACAAGAACTTTAACCACCACCAACCCCTCCTCCTTCTCTCCATTTTCCCCACCTTCCCCCATCCTACCTCCCCTTCAATTCCCCTCACACCACACCCCCGGCGGCGCCTTCCCGCCATCATCGTTCCCCCCGCACTGCACCGCCACGCCGTCGACGCCGCCGCCGCTCACGTCGTCCTGGTACGTCACGTCATTGCACCGGTAACCGACGTCGCGGCCCTCGCGGCAGAAAAGCGCGCAGCAGCCGCTGCCCTGCTGGTCCCACACGTAGCTGCGCGCCCGCCACGGCAGCGTCACGTTGCCGGCGGCCGACACGTTCTGCGCAGAGCCGGTGAAGGACGGCGAGGCGTAGAGCGTGAAGTGGAAGGGGAGGGTGGCGGTTGCGGTGGTGGCGGTGGTGGTGTTGGGCGAGGAGGTGGAGGGGGAGTGGGAAGTGGGGTCGCTGGGGATTCAATTAGATGGGGCGAAGTGATGGAGGGAGGGAGGGAGGTAAGAGGAGAGGATGGGGATTGCTTACGAGTTCGCTGTCACGGTGGCGGTGATGGTTGTAGTGGGTTGGTTCGCGGTTGCAAGATGTCCGCCTACGCCACCGCCGACCGCGGCGCCGATGAGGATGATGATGAGGAGGGTGAGGAGGGCGAATGTTGTGGGAGCGCACCCGAGGATACGTCTGTGGCGTGCTGTATGAAGTGGTTTCTGGGAAGAGGAGACTTCTTTATCGTTGGATGTGATGGCCTCGGGGGCGGTGGTGGTCCAGGTGTTGGCAACAGGGTATTTTGGTTCCTCGAGGTAAAGCTGGGGTGCTTCAAGCGCGCGGCTGTCGTAGTCTCTTCTTGTGTTGGCGGAATTGTCGGGCTTGTTCTCTGCTGCGGCCGATGCGTCATGAGAAGGATGATCTGGATAATTGTCCATGTCTCAATGTGGGCAGTGTGAGGGTTTCAGTACGGAAATTGGTGTCGAGTATGATGGAAAGAGATACTCGAGTGTTTTAAAAGGAAATTGATGGCCGCTGCTGAAGCAAGGCTAAATTAAGCATACAACAGTGTTGCCTTGCGTCAATCAAAGAACAGCCCAAATTTGTTGCACGATCATGACGTTGTCCCATCTATCTATACGAGTTGTATTGTTCCACAAGTGACCCCGCAACCTGTGACTGCATGCTATTTTCGCTCATGACAGGAAGATGCCAGAAAAAGTTACAAAAGTGCGATCCTGGTAGGCATCACTCCTACGATGGTAGGGGTTTAGGCCGGATAGGTGCGTTGCAGTGAAGCTCTAAGAGAGGAATAGCGACCCCAAAGCCAACGACCGAAATTTTGACGCCTAGAGCTGGGGCCAAATGGTTCAGATCCAGACCACATATGAGTGGCAGCCAAGCTCGAAAAACCTGCTTGCTGTGTCCGAGATGATTGGATGTTCAACCTCAGAGCTGCAAGTGATCGTATAGAGTACCAGCGCGAACGAGGAATCAAACCGACTGGTTGAGTTTGGCGCTGGACGTCACCTAGACCGTTGACGGCGCCTTGGCTTTCCGATGACCGATTGTAGTACAGCATGCAGGGGAATCCTCCGGCGCTTGCTCAGTGGTTGGGAACATGAAGCCCCACGGAGAAAAGAGCAACGCCAAGACAGTTCGGTAAGCGAAACCAGTGAGCCATAGAGCGAATGGATCGTGGAAGCTGAAACAGTGTGGGCGTTTAGGAGGGCGTTGCCTCTTTTGGATCAATCTGTCGGAGCGGGTATCCCTGAATATGAAAAGCGCCAAAGCGATCTCGACAATATGCAGCGATTGCAAGTCGAAGACTTCGTTGTCCTTTCCTCGAAGAAGTAATAATCCGATTCTACTTCAGGTGTTGCCGGGACGGCCCTGGTAGTTCTAATAATAAATTGTCGCTGCTACGAGGCTTCCATATCAGTAACAGTCGATAAAGTAGTGCGCAGCTGTTTGACTCACCTACCGACCTAGTTCATTGATTCGGCGAATCCTTCTTGTCGTTGTTCACGGGGAGCAGACCGCCGGCAAGAGAAGCTGCGACGGCAATGGCAACACCCAGTGCAAGAGAAAGCCAGAAAACGGTTCGTGTGCACCCGCAGATGCGCTTTTGCTTCTTGTTCTTTGTCTTGTTCTTTTCGAGATCGATGGTTTGTAAGTCGGCGGTAGGTGCTCTTGTCAAGGATATCTGGTCTTCGCTTCCACGGTTCATTGGATAGGTCCGGTAAGTCGGGGCGGGAGTTGTCGGAGTATAAGGCGACGTCGGGCTGATGGTGGAATCTTCTGCAAGAAATTTTGGTTCATCGTGGAGGATGACTTGGGGAGCCTCGTGCCAGTTATTGTCTGTCGAATACTTGGGCTCTTGTATGACGGGTTGCAGGGCCTCGGATATCTTGGGGTCATAGGGCGAAGTGAGTTGAAGACCCTCATGGACTTTGGGGTCGTAGTTGGGGTGAATGGCCGACTTCGATATTGACATGGTGGAGGATCTGTTTTCTCAGGGGCCGTTTGCAGGGGAAGCAGAGAGAAGCAGAGGAAGAGGAGAGATGGTGGTTATACTGGCACTGAGAGCAGGCGCCTAATGACTCGCAAATCATGCCGAAGCAAGGAATTAAGTTTCGACATTGCGCGTAATTACAGACCAGAAGTCTGAGCCAAGGAGATACGGGAGGCCTTTGCCGCTTAGGGTAAGAAGCCAGTCTAAGGCTGGGAACGCATGGATACCCGATTGAGTAAAGCGACAGACTACGTGTCTTAATAATCTGTGAGTACGAGCTCCGAGTGCGAAGACGAGGTACGCGTATTCTCAAAGTCGAGACAGGCTGGGCACACGAGTGAGTTTTCAGCCGTATCGGACTCTTTTCATTGGCAGCCCGGATGACTCGTGCAAGGAGGTATTGCAAGAAAATGCATATGGCTCCGACTTATCGGCCCTGTGCGCTTTGGAGGAGCCAATGATGGAGGCCCAAGAGCGTCTTGAAAGTGGAGGTTGAGGCTTAGTGTTCGTCGGCGAGAAGGTGGCGGAGCTGGGATGCCGCAGCTTCCTCTCGTGTCTCGCATTCACATGGCGCGTCGCGCGCGTCAACCCGAGCACTTTTCCTCCTCCACCGCGAAACCCTGCAACTCCGCGTCGCGTTCGACTTCACTCCGCCACAATGCCCAGCGTTCCACTTCATCCCCCCTCTGCGGCATCGGAGACTGTGTCTGGCCTCGAAAACCCGCTGCCACAACTCCTGCAAACGCCCTCAGGCCTTGCAATGCTCGAAATCCAAGGCACCATTCACTCGTCCGCCGCACAACCCGAACCTGATGCTCCTTCAGCTTCCGACGCCCACATGGCTGTTGGCAAGCTCGTCTTTCCCAACTACTCGCCCAACGACCCGCCCGAGAACAAAGCCTGGATGAAGCGCGTCCACATGTACGTCGGCAAGCACCAGCGTATGACGGGCGAGGTCAAGGAGCTCCCTAAGCCTGTGGCTGTCATTCGGCGGAAGCCTGGCACAAGTGAGGAAGATGGACAAGAGGAATTGGAGATTATGGACATCATCCGGCACAAAATAATCTTCTCCACTCGGCCCGAGCCCGTGAGCGGCAGCTGAGGGAGCAGCTCTCTAGACGCCCTCTCCGAGACCTGCGTGAATGGCCATCACGCGTCGCTGAGCCGTTTACCATGCAGCAATGCCATTCACCAGGTCTTGAGTGATTGGAATCCGCTTTCCCAGCCTGGTCACCGCTGCGCTTAGCAGCTGCACATGTTTTGCTTTCTAAGCGAGGTGCAGCCTTGCATTCAGACGGATCGCTCTTTCAGCTGAGGACTGAGGCTCTTCATAAGTCACGTTTCCCTTACTCAATTGGCCTTGTTCTGTGGTGCCACGAAGTAAGCGCCAAAGCTATGCATACGCGACGCTACGGGGCCGTGCCGCAGACCACAGCAGACCGGGATCCCGCATATGCCACCCGCCCCATTGCGGGCCAGCGTGCGACACCTCATCTAATTGAGCCTCAGCCTCGTCGGTTGTTTCGAATCAATAACAAAGCTGTCCCTCTCCACCCTGCACCCCTTGGGATCGTCAATTATGCTATGGACATGAGTGACCGGTCCAACGTCGCGACCTCGGTCGGCATCTGGGTTGCCGTTGCCGTTGTAGCCGTGGCTGTGGTTTTTGTGGGCGGACCTTTGCTTGTTTACAAGGTTTCCAAAACAGAGCGACACCAGGCTCTGAACACCGTCCGCGATAGCTCTGGATACATCAGCCAGGGGTTGAGGTTGAGCAAATCCATCAGAATCCTCCGCCGAGTAAAGGCACCTATCCTGGCCTACGAACCGAATTTCAACAAGGAGAAGATTCCCGATCCGAACGCGGCCCGTCGCTCAAAGGCCTCTTCTCTACGAGAGCGCCTTCAAAAAGCTGTCGAAGTGATCAAAGAGGAGGGTCCAACAGATGAACCAGTCTATCAAGGTGACACTCCACTGGTCCTTGACGTGAACTCTGCAGCGTTGAAAAGCCGGTCGCCTACCTCATGGGTCAGACTTGGCAAGTTGTTGGAAGCCTACCCGCAACTCCCCATTGAGAGAGGCGACACGCTGCGCATTGAACGAAATGAGACCCTCCTTCCTGTGCACCGCCTCTGGGTCTTAATGTTCGGCTTGGCCGGAAGATACGGTTCTCGCCGTGAAGACAGCATTATTATGGGGGCTGCTCGATTGCTGGACGCAGCTCCTGGAGCAGGCACAGATCGAAGCCATCAGCATACATTGTTAGGCCTTCCAATAACACAACCTGCTAGCGAGCTACGGGAACCACTTCGCGGCATTACTGGTACCATTGCCCCATCCCGGATCCGTCCCGTCCCCACCTACACTTTCATTCCTCACGATATTCAATACCTCGAATCCATAAAGCCGGACAAACTGTCACTACGAAGCCTTTTCTGGCTTGCGCTAGGCGCAATTCCGTTTGGAGAAGGGAAAGTCTACAGCATAGTCGACCCCGAGCCGCCAAAGACCTGGTCATCTCAAGACGAAAGTGGACAGGCAACGCAAACCAACGCCAATGGCGATATCGCTATGGCATCATTTTCTCGCCAGACGTTGGCTGACTCTGAGCATCAAGCTACCCCGGGTTCACGGGTACGATTCTGCAAACTTGTTCAGATCGATATCACCAATGGCCCCCCTCTCGATATCCTACGCCGTTTTGGTGGAGGCACGCAAACTCTTCATGGTCTTGAAGAGGTTCCGTTGGACCCCTCAGATCCCTACAAAGCTCCTTCTTCTATTCCCTGGGTTGTCTTGCCTTCCAACAGCCCTACTGCCACGGATAACACTGTCTGGAAAATACAGCGGAAAGATACACAGCTCCTAGCCCGACGTCTTCTCGAGTTGGAATGGCATCCAGAAGGCTACCTTTTCGGCCGGAATCGGGCCCTTCGTCTTTGGCGCTTTTTCACCGCCGCCGCCAGCGACCTCCATGGCCTTCTCGAGCACGTGCAAACAAATATGCATTTCATAGCTAACACAGAGCAAAGCCGTGAGCAGCTTACCCCGGTGTTGGAGCCAGCCATCAGAGCAAGCAACCGCCAGGAGATCAACCGCGCTGGCACCAGCGCGCTCTTCGCCGCCCTCCGAGCTTTCACGGAGCAGAGGTGCAGCTCCGAGGAACAGATCATCAGCGAATTGGTCAGCGTCCTCTTCATCACCGACGCCGAGTTCCGCAACCTCGTCATGCAGAGCTGCAAGCACCTCTCGCCTGCCACCACGGCCACCACCACCGTCCCATCCACCAGCTCCTCCCTGACTTTGGTTGCCACGGCACCGGGTCCTGCGCAGAACTCACCGTTCGACAAGGTCATAACTTTCTCCCGCCCCGCCTCTTGCATCCTCGTTCCCGGCGCTTTTGGCGTGCCTCAGTCGTTTCCCGTGGATTTGGAGGGCTTGTACCACGAAAACGGCCAGACGCAGCGCTTTTTCAGAGAAGGCGCGGGAAGAGAGAATATCCATGCGGGACTGAGGATCGTGATACTGGCGGCGTTGCGGGCGGGATGTGTCAGCGCGTTGTTGAGAGGTGCGTGGAGTAGCGAGGCGCTGTTTAAGTTTTGGGCAGAGTCCCCAGAGGGGGTGATGTTTTCGTAGATTGACGAAAGGGGGTTCCTCGGGTCGGGTATGGAGGGCAATGGGAAAATTAAGAGCGAATGAGAGCGGAAATTGCCGGGGTTAGCTGGGCAAGGCTTTTCAACTGCATTCTCGGCGTCTCTTTTTATTGTGAAGGTTTCTGTAGTGGGAGGTGTTGAATTTAGTCCTCACTTAAAATTTCCTGTGCTTCTTTTGATATCCATACAATGCTTAATTAAATGCTAGCTCTACCACACGATGTGCATATCTGCTGAAGATGGCGGGCCAGGTCATGTGTATCGAGTCTATCTTGTGTCACATAGAAACCAACACACAGGCCGCCCCCTTCCTACCAATCTCAACGCGAATGTGGTTCCAAGATCCTTTATGGGTGAGAACCTAGATGAGCAAGAGAAAGACTCTGCTAGGTCGAGTGTGGGCTCTTACCGGGTGGTCGCTGCCATGCCCAAATCAGTCGACCTACATACTGTGCGCGGAGGTCCAGTGCACACTCATTGAGAAGCAATGATGCGCTGTATTAGCTGTTTAATAAAACTGTAAGACAGCATTTAGGAACCTTGATGGGAACTTTTATGGTCTCGTAATGGAGGGACACTAAGACGGTGCGTCGTAGGTAGAAGGTGGGTGCTGTATGAGAAACGTGTTGGGAGAGCAGCAGTATTCTGTCGACGAATGCTTTCTGGATGCTCAGTGTTTCTCAGCAACTTCGTGCTGCTGACGAAGTAGCTGTACTAGTGCGAGTGCGGAGTTGATAGAGTCCGAGTTGAGCCGGGGTTTTATAGTAAGTACAGCTCGATTACGGAGTTGATCTACTCAGAACTGTCCTGGACACATGAGCATCGTATAAGCGCACGGAGCTGTCATGAGACCAGTGATGCTCGTAGACTGAATGAATTGCAAGTGACTGATGCGGCAGGTGATACTCAATTCGCCGTCTTCCAGGGTCGATTTAAAAATGTGAGATCAGACAATTCCTCGGTACACTAAAGAATCCTATTAACGTTCTAAAGACCAGTCAGAGTCAAGGACTTTCACTTTGTCATTCCTCTTCATGTGAAGCTTAGCAAGCTTCCTACTGCGCTCGCTCACGCGGAGCTCGATGGCAAAACAGAGCGAGACGTAAAAGAGATCAACAGCTTTTTTAAAACTCAGGCAAGCCATCACCTGACTCTTCTGATGAGTAGCGGCATCATTCTTCGCACATGTTACGTAGGAGATGGCATAAATCGATATATGATCACTTCAGTCTCACGTTATTCCGCTCAGTGACAGTATTGCCTTCTGCTTGGAGAAAAAACCAACGGAGTAAAAGAGTGGTACCAATCATTGCCTTCATTGCATCACAGCAAATGGTGCGCGAAGATGCGGTAAATAGAGTCGATTCTTGGCTCAAAGCCTTTTATTTCCCCGCCTTACCCAGGGCGACTGCTTCTACGGGGACAGATGCCCTCAAAGAGCAATTGTGGTAGAAAATTGACATTTATCCTATCGATTCGAGCGGCATGATAGCTAGCATGGCCGTCCAATCCTTTCTCTTTCTCGAGTCCGAGGAGTATTCCGTTTCTTTTGGCTCGAAGCGCCCATGTAGAACAGAATTGGCAGCCGCGTCGCATTTTTGATTCCGAAACAGCAGCGACCTAGTGCAACAATTTATTGGTTAAACACCATGTAGAACCCCAGGACTAAACGAATGACACAAGACGCACCAGAAAAGCGATACGTTCTGTCAGTCTACTTACGCTTCGCGCAGGACGCACAAGCTGCATGACCGTTGAAGCTATAAGGGTATTTGGTGTTGTTGATGCAAGCTATTCTAACGCAAGGTGAAGTGTCTGCCGGCCATTTTTGGGAGCTGACTCAGACGTGGTGGTTGTATGTGATGGTTCTATGGTGGTGTTGAGCCTTGGGAGAAATGGGATAGTTCTGAAGACTGTAGATATGAAAGCATCACGCCTGTACTTATAGCCGAGCAGAATAGGAAAAAGAAAATCTGCAAAGAGTGGCAGCTGGTGGTGGAATTATGGAGAGGTATCTGATAGGCGGAACTATGTAGCTAGCCGCATGTAAGAATTGAGTAAACCCATGGACCGGAACGTGGCCCAATGAACATGTCCGGGACACTCCAATGAATTGAAAGGCTAGAAAATATCCCCAGAGTCGGAGACCACGAATGTGCCGCAAGCGCCCAGGTAGTACTAAAGTTCATGCATGGAGCTTACAAGATCGCTTAGTACCCCACAGTCATCGTCGGACCATTGGTTTCCTGGTTCTCTTGTCTCTTCTCATCATAGAAGGCTGCACTGCAGATGTCGATCTCGCACCCATCGAGGCTCAGGAGACCCACATGATCGTGTATTCTTCCTTCGCGCAAGACAGCTCGAATATAAATGCTCTTCATGACAAGCTTCCAGCAGCAGGGAGCCAGACTCATCGCCAGGGAAGACGGTTTCATGATACACACACCATCGACTGCTGTCGGCTCCTCGTTGCTCTTCTGAAGCTTGTGGGCTTTGGAAGCGTTTGACCTAGTGTATGCACGATGTTTTATACAAACTCTGAGTTGATTCCGTATGCACGTTCTTATATACAGAATGGTAGTGAGCATCCAAGATTGCAAACGATGGTGTGAAACATCATGACTTGATTCTGGAGAATTAAAAAAAAAAAAAATAGGTAAAGCCAGGCAGGCTCTAGTGAGACCGTGAAACGGGGAGAACAGAAGCGTTCAGGTATCAATGGAGTCCACAAAAGACCGAAAACCAGTTTCAGCTACCAGAATGGCAGGCCATCCAGTGACAAATCAAGAAAGGTTGGGTTCTCACATAAAGCGCTGGGAAATGGAAGCTTTATATTCGCAGTGACGCTGAAGAGCCATCGTCAATGCGTCATGAAAATTCTGACGTTAACCAACCTGTCTATACCTTCCAAAACCGTCTATCTTGATCATTCCATGCTAATGGTCTTCTTCCGTTCTTCCGCGACTATTCAGCTTGGCGGTGCAGCTTTACGAACTTGCAGGGATAACCTGTAATGGAGAGGCGCAACCGCCAAACCCAGCTCTTTCCGCGAAATGTCCTGCGTGTGCCTCGTCCTTCTACGTCGTATCGAGCTGAATATGACTCCTGAACCTCCCACAACCGCGTGAGAATTCCCTGTCCATTTTCACCGCGCCGCCCACAGCCCCTCTCCCCTCCCAAACGCACCAAACGCACTCGACTCTCCACCGGGCCTCTTCGCGACCCTCCCCTGCGCTTTTACGCCCTGCACAACCCTCTCTAGCCCCGTCTCGACGACAACGCCTCCTACTATCATTTCGCTCAGCGTCGCATGCAGCGTCTCGAAGTTGAAGATGAGGTCCAGCTCGCACACGTTCTCGAACAGGCGGTCCAACGCCTCGACGAAGACCTGGATCAGGTCGAGCAGGGCGAGCGGCGACTCGGTGGCGGTGCTGATGATGATGAAGTACAGCGTCGCGTAGTGGCGGTAGGTGACGATGGAGGGGGTGTCGGCGTAGGGGCCGTTGGTGGGAGAGTTGCTGGAGGAGGCGAGGAGAGGCGGGAGACTGTTCGCAGATGTCTGTGGTCAGCGGCGCGAGGGTCGTGGCGGCGGGGGGAAGACGTGGGCGTTGTGGGGGGAATAGAAGGCGTGGGAGGGAGGCAGCGTGGGCTGCTGGGATGGTATTGGTGGGGAAGGGTGTAAGAGGGCAAGGATACGTACGGGAGAAAGTTACATGACGAGTTGGGGCGGTTCGACACCAGGGTGAAGATCTCAGAGATCAAGCGTTGCTGGACAGCTGTGTCCTACAGCGCGTGTCGCGCGTCAGCGATCTGGTGGAACAAGTGGGCTGCAGCGCATACCAGCTGGGTGTAGAACTTGGTCAGGCGCGGTTGGCCATGGTTGTTGAAAACTAGAACGGCGTTGATCATGGCGGCGGAGACGTAGGTTGCAATGGCGGTGACGTTCCGCCTCAGGGAAAATAGAAAGGCGCCTAGGGCTGCGGCAACGGTAACCCCGCTTTCAGGCCCACTGCCCGATCTGGCAGGATTAGAGCTTAGCCCGGAGCTTTAATGCAGGCGCAGCGAGTCACAGCGCAGCAGTTTGCGGGCGGACCAGCAGTCAGCGCCTTGGTTTGTCGTGTCAATGCCGCGGGGGTGTGCAAGTGGAGAGCGGGCTGGCTCGCGTTTGGCGGGGAAGAGATGCCTTTGCGGGCAGCATGTGGCCCGTGTGAAGTGTGCAAGCACCCGAGCTTTCTTTCGTCACCAAAGCTACATGGTGACTGCACACACTTCCCTCCCGCTGCTCTCTCCACCACTGACCATCCCCTCAATTGGCTTCATCCGCTCCCATCATGGTTCTCCCAGCTGCCTCTCGTGTCGTCGGCCGCGCCTCCCTGCGCGCAAGCCTCACTGGCACCACCTCCGCAGCTCGCCTTGGTGCTGCTGTCCCAGCTGCGAGCTCCGCTCTCCGTTCGCGCGCCTCGCCGGTCGTCGCGAGCAGCCTGCTGCTCCGTCGCAGCCTCTCCAGCTCCCCGAACTCGCGCAGCATCATCCCCGACGCCGAGCACCCAGCGCCGAAGCAGAGCGAAGCTTCGGACTCAGTTACCAACACTCAGCCCACTGACATCTCTCTGTCTGAGTACCACGAGCACGCCGACCGCTACCTCGAGCTGCTGCAACAGAAGCTGGAGGACAAGCAGGACGCGGGCGAGGGCGTCGAGGTGGAGTATTCGGTAAGACACCATCCCTGTTTCCACGCAATCCGCGTCTGCTTGAGCTTCCCCCGAGCTCCGGCCGGTTTGCTACGAATATGTCACAGCTACCTTATTCATCCCTACCATCGGAATACGATTCACTGACTGATCATTCGCTTGCTCTAGGCCGGTGTCCTCACTGTCGACAAGCGTGGCGTCGGTACCTACGTCCTGAACAAGCAGCCGCCCAACAAGCAGATCTGGCTGTCGTCGCCCATCACCGGCCCCAAGCGCTTCGACTGGGTTGTTCAGGGCGAGTCGATGCACCAGAAGGCCGATGGCGGCATTGGCGATTGGATCTACCTTCGGGATGGCAGCTCTCTCACGGGGCTGATTCGGAAGGAGTTGGGCGTTGATGTGTCGGTTGACGGCGAAGTCCCTTAAATGGGGCATGTTTTGAGAGCGAAGACCAGATGTGCATGTGAAGGGAGTTCAAAGGGTTTCGTTTTGGATGGATGGAAGGCAAGCTGATTGTACACATAGCTACCGAGCAATGGTAATCTCATTTATGCGGCCTTGTTAAGGCCAGTGTCGTCATCTACGATTACGACAGTAAGACAGTCCCAATAATGACGATTTGCACACGCGCACTGTATCCATTTGCATGGCCACCATCAGGAATAGTCACAACACACGAGTTGCAAACCCAAAAAGCTGTTCAATTTCTTCCAATTGAATGCTGATGACCCATGCGAAGTTTTCGCAAAGGCAAAGCTCTCACTTCCACATATAATCTGAGATAACAGATGAACCAAGCCCCGAGCCTACTTCCGAACACCTCGTCCTTCGCATACTAGCGATCAGGAGGAGGCTTTTCTCCCGATAGCAGAGCCTCCACACGCCAACCTGCTATAACTGTAGGGATTTCCAATCGCTTGAGACGGGGCCCAACATGATTTGCAAACCAGTCTTGCAAAATCCATGGCAACTTGTCGCATGCTGAACACAGACCCTCTGTCCGCCAATAACCTCCCCAGTCTTGCTCCCCCCTGGCGCGGGTGTCCTTTGGCCATTCATACCAGCCGAACGAATCAAGAGTGTTCACAATTTCTTGTCTCTCTCTCAGTGCCGCTCGTCTTTTAAGCAGCAACAGCGATAGGCTGCGCGCCCTCATCCTTCTCCTCGTCCTGCGGCAAATCGTCCTAGTTGAACCCATCACTGTCAGCCTGCCATTCTCTTCCGGAAATCCCCTCCTCCACGTTGTCTCATTAGGAATATAGAGCGAGAGCCACCCACCTGGTCGAAGATGACCTTGATCATCAAGCTGCAGCTCGGGCACACACCGACGTCCTCGCCGTCGCGCAGGTCGGCCAGCGCGATCTCGAAGCGGTCGCCGCACGGGCACGGGTACGTGTAGATCTGCAGCGCCGGGTCGAACGTCATGTCCTCGATCTCGATCTCGTCGTAGAAGGACTCGGCCATAGTTACGGATGGCGGGGTTGTGCCTGGTGGCGACGACGGTACACGCGGGCGGTGCGTGGAGTTTTCCTTCGCAAAAAACGCGGGCGCGGAGACGGCGGAAAGAAGGTCGTAGGGTAGGTGGCCTAGCAGAGAGCGGCTGCGCTGGTGGGGCGTCGGTGTCGCGGGGCTTGCGGCGGACAAAAAAATGTTTGGGGAATGAGTCGCACAGTGTTGCGGCGGCATGCGGAGGTGAAGCGGTGGCGTCGAGACCTCAGGTTGCAGTGTAAGTCGTTGCCGGTACTATCACTTTCAATCGCACTCTCACTGGTATTTCTGCATGCACATACAGAATCCAGAGCCGGAAAATCCTTCTGTGAACTCTCATGCATCCAGAGAGCAGTAAATACCAGGCTTTTCGATTTTTATTTAGAGGGAACCGACATGGCTGAAGTTCCGGATCAGACTCGAAATACAGCTTGTCCAGACTTGATAGAATGCTTTGGACACTTCCTTTTTTTTTTTTTAAAAAAAAAAAAGATGCGAAACCATCTAATCTCTTGTAGTGGATACCATCACATATGAACAGCTACCAGAAAGTTGCTGTGTAAGACTTCAGGACCGAGGTACCAAACCAATATGACCATATTGGAAACTCCGGGATTGCTCCAAGGGATATCAGCCTTTGTTTTTTTTTCTCGGGTTTAATTCTTCATCTAAATCTGCTAAGCCTGTGTTCCAGAGATTATGGTGTTTTAGCTTCGCAAAAAAGAAATACAAAAGAGACAGTATTTGGACATGGCTGCCTGTAGTCGAGCGTCATCTGCGGGGGTGGTCACAAGCCCACCCCCCTGTTGAGCCCAGCCTAAACTCTGTCAGCGCCAACTGCAAGAACATCGCAAAGCCTCGTCATCTCCAGCCATTCTTTGTGCTACCAGAAGATTGCGTTATCTCAGTTCACGCTGTATACAACTTGCTTTCGGTGCCTGGTCGCGGAGACTCAAGTTATTGAAGATGCGGCCGGCTGCTTGTACCTTCATTCCTCGATGGCCGGATCGTGTACCTGCAGTAATAGGAGGATTTTCAATAAATCGACACTGCGCAATTTTCAGCCAGTGGCGCAAATGCTCCGCTGACCACCTTCTACAATGAGTCAACTAGAGCTTACGAAGCAGGAGAGCCTAACAGCCGAGACAAAAGAGCTACCTGATCACTTCCCGTGAGCACTCCAATACTTCAGACATAAGGCTGGCCCCCACTGACGCAGAATCTCTAGTTGAAGGAAACAATATGATGAGCGCATCGCTCGTCCATCCTCCAACCCAACCAGTTCGTTACTGGAAGCTTGACCAAACCAGATCTCATCTGAATTTCCAACATCGAGCTGGCAGTGGAATGCAGGATTTGATATGTCTGCATCAACAGACGTCGATCCTGAGTGGGAGCTGCCGGTTTCCCAACCCAAGCGCAAACAGCTGTTAGACTGGCTATTCGACGAGGATCAGGAGCCTCCCAAATTCTCTCAGTGGTTTCAAAAACCCCCGTTTGATGAAAATAGTACAGACTTTAGGCATCTCATAGAATGCAAGTATCCACAAACCGACTTAGCCTTTTATGATCATTTTCTAACGCAGCACGTGGATTTGGTAGGCACAAACGTCTCTCAAGCAGCTGAAGGACCCGCCTCGTCAGAAACTTCGAAGATTTGGACCATCAAACCCCCAGAGCAGACGCAACCTGAATCTCCTTCCATATGCTCTTCTGTATCTTTCGGGGACAGTGGAATCACAGCTACGGTCAACGCATACGGGCAACTCGTTCAAATCACGCGCTATCTCGGAGTTGGCCAGTCTGGCTTCTTTTCTGTTGATCACCAAAAAACTCCAGAGCCATGGGCCATTACACGCCGCCTGAGTGCCCTTCTTGAAGCTCGAAATGTTCCGAGAGGAGGAATAGGACTCTGGCTTGACCTTCCACATGGATTGAGACCAGAGCTGGAGTTTGTCTACAGCCGATGGCCGCGATTCACTGCTGAAATTGATGGCCTGGAAATAGTTCTGCAGTATGTCATCAGTGGTGGAACGGTAATCCAGGAATATACCTTGATACGATCGCGGAAGGAACGGGCCTGTGCCCTTCCGCGTTCTCGTATGAACGTTGAGGAATTTCTGATTCGAGATCTGGACTGGCAAAGCACCAACGACTTCAACGACGAAAGTCAGACATCCGCTGCCTACCATACAGTTCCCGGCCTCTATAATCGAGCTCTTGTTCTTGTACACGAATTTCCACCAGACGATCTAGCAGATGAGGACGATTCTGCACCATCGATCGCGGAGGTCGGAGGGGTTGAGCGAACAAAAAAAGCAAGCGAAAGGTCTTCGCACTATAATGCTAATGATACCCCACCAACTCGACCGAAACTTTCACCAGCGGACGCAGAGAGCCGCATGTTTCGTGCAGAGACAGAGGAAGAGATCCGAATCAGTTCAGATGAGGCTTCACAGCCGAATGGGAAAGGTCCATCTGCCAGGCCCCCTGAAGCTGTTGGTGTCATAATGGCTATGTACATCAATGGTAACGCATGGGAGATCGACGGAAATGGATGGAAAAATATGCATGGAAATGGACCTGACAGTGTTGAGTCTGTGTTGGAATTTTCCTTGAAAGAGACTGGGACAGCTCGCATCACTATGGCGTATCGGCCTCAGCTAATGCATAAGACGGAAAACGGCTGGGGGTGTGCTGTTATACCAGCACCGGAGGCCGATATTGCTACTGTTCTGGCTAAGACATGGGTTCAGAATTTGGAAATTTCTACCGACTCACGCCTGGATTTTGTCCTTCGGCGAAATTTGGAGCACGTCCTGTCTGTCTGCGCAGTTCCGATCCCCGATGGTCCTGTCTGGGACCATGGCTACGGCCATGAGAAAGAAATGTCCATCTCTACAGCTAAAGGACCAACTCGCAAGAGAGACAAACTCTGGAACCTACTGTCGCCTAAAGGAAGTTTCTTAGATGCCAGTTCGCAAAATCAAGACAGAGCCGGTGCAACCCAACACGTCGTAGCTCTTACGTGCGGAGATCTATCAGGCCATCATGTGGTCACTTCGGCGAGCTTGTGAGTCTTCTACAGTATAGTGTTTTCCAGCTAATCTTTTCCAGCTTCGCGTTCAAATTCCTTCTTGCAATTTCTGAGCACATCAGAAGCAAATACGGCACGCAGGCAGAGGAATTACAAAGACGTATTTATGACGTCTGCGCAGGACATCTGTCCTGGACTTTTGAGAAGACTGTTTTTCCAGAACCTGATGATACCGGGGAGGGCTTGGAGGCTCAAACACCAGACCGATTCCGATCGAACTATTGGGTCTCCGGCAGGCCAGTTGCCTATTCTGTGAACTCTCGACGCCCACGCTCGAGAACATTGATGAATACGCCTTTTCAGTTCCTCAAGGCCATAGAGTTCTCCAGAGTCTTCTCAACATATTTGAACGAAAGAGGTATTGATCCTGACGATTACGCCCACCTTCTGCTCAAGGACCATGTAAAACCCTGGGTCAGCGCCCTGAGACGCGACAATCGATGGACTCACTTTGCGTTCAAAAGATCGATTGAGGAAGGTGTTGCAGTCTATCGTCTTGAAGACCATGTGTGGATCTGGGAGGCCTTAAAAGGACTTGAAGGAGTTGGGTTGTCAGACGAATTGATTCCCGACTTGTACCTCGGACAAGTGGAAGAAGAAACCTCAATCCGGTTTTCGTCAGCGTCTGCCCAAACAAATATCCTCAGGAGGTTCTCAACAGATAATCCAATCTCTGGGAGACGCATGCTTGCGACGACACGCTCGGCCAGAGAAAGCAGATTTCTGTTCCACGCGCGCGACACTTCTCTTTTCTATGCAATGTCACACGATTTCTTCAATGCTGATTCCCGGCTTCCCCTCTGGAAAGACACTGTGGAGGCGCAGAGATACCATGATCACAACAACAGCGAGGAGGATTGGGATAATCCTCTGCGTTACGGGCTAGCATTGATCATGGCATCAAAGAGCCAGCGGCTGAACAGTCTGCGACGAGCACGCGACATCTTTCGAAACGCCACAGAAGTATTGTTTAGAAGCTGCTTCCCTTCCGGAATTTTTGCTGGAGAACTGGATGATACGACGAAGAAGCCTGTGACTCTTTCCGACGTGCGATATCGAGACTTTTACTGGCATGTCGGCTTTGAGATCCCATTCCTCTTCCTGCTGTACGGACGAGAGCGGCTGGAACACCCAGAGCAGGTCCCACAGGATAGTCCGCTTGAGTCAAAGGATGACTGGAAGTCAGACCTCTTCGCGCCAAAGGCGTCGGGCCCCCAGCAGATGTTCATCATAATGCAACCTGGCGAAGGTTGGCCTTTGCAACAAGGAAATCCGTCGTCTGAGATCAGAGGGCTGGGGGATATTCCCCGCTTTTTGACAGATCCACGGCTATCTGCTGGTGCATTAAGGATGAAAAAGACCATGCCGTTCAACAATGTCATCGACCAGAAAAGCATTGTTGAATTGGCGGACGAGTGGCTCTACAGCTACCCAGAGTTTCTGGATTTTGACCCGGAGCTCAGACCCATCCAAAGACATGTGGATGCATTGGAAAAAGCCTTCCCCAGATCGGACTCCATGCTTGCTGCTGCTGTGAGAGACAGAGACCGATATGACCAATCTTGGCCGCTGGGAGATCTATTCAGCAAGGTCGCTGGGGTCATTGACGTACCTCGATCTAAGCACACCAGGAGGGGAAAGACACAATACCAGACGGCATCTTTGCACTTGAAGTTTATGCGAAACTTTCTGGCCGATATCGATGGCCGAAGGACTGCACAAGATGCAAAGAAGCGGCTTATCTGGATGCCTTTGGCCAACAAGGAGTCTGCCGCGCTTCTCTGTTACCTGTCGACCCCAGGATCTCAGAGAGAACCATTGTCTGATTTCTTTGATCGACACATGAACTGGGAAAAATACTTCTTCGAGGATACAGTGGGCTTCCGGAACATCTGGGAAACGGAGTTTCACCTCTCATTTTACCAGCTTTTCAGCCCAAAGGATCAACAACGGGCTTCTGGATTCGACCCAATGGACTTTCCGCAGATAGGACGCAAGAGGATCGGTCGAGCTGCAATGGGGTTTAGGTTTGTGGGTGACTTTTTCGACCGTTACTGGACCTGCCACGTCGTAGAGATTCATCCAGCCAAATCTCTCGATGATCACATCAGCCCAATTAGCTCAAAGAGCCTTCCAGAGACTTCACAAGATCATTGGAAGCAACGCAAAGTGTTGGAGCTTGTTCTATTTGACAGAATGCTCGACGAAATAACCACCTCAACGAAAGAGATACTGGATGAAACAAGAAAGGAGCTAGGGATTCAAGATGGTACCTTAACATTCGGAATACCCGGAAGCAGGGAATATTGGTCGTCTTCGAGCAACTGGCAGAGATTCCACCATATTTTGCAGGAAGTGGAAGAGGATCTTGGCGCCATCCTGGAAGAAGTGCAGAATTGGAACAATCGAGAAGCAGCGCGTGGCCAGCAACAGCCGCGATGGACAAAAGAAGACGAACGCAAATATCGACACACAATCAACAAGGTCCTCGGGCACAACGAGCGGCAAATCAGAAAGCTGAGAAGCTACCTGGCGAGCATACAAGCCTGGAAATCATCACTTGAGAGGACGCAAGAATCATTTCGAAATGACGTCAACCTTCTTGGAGCAGAGAAGGTGCGGATATTCACAGTCGTCACTGTGGTTTTCCTTCCTTTGAGCTTCGCTGCCAGCATATTCAGCATGAATGGAGCCCCGGAGAAACCAGTGTGGATACAAATGGCAGTCACTGCTGCAATTGCTCTTGTTGTCACCTGTCTGATGATCCTCGGTGCGGACTCGACCGCAAGGCTGTATGAGCGTACGATTGGAGCAGCCATCGAAGCGGTTGCCTGTGATATCGAACAATGGCGGAAGACACGTTCAAAATCAATCATCCACAGAAGTGTCCTTGCACGAACCATGATTCCGAAACAAGCACTGGCTACGCCCCCAAAGCCTAGAGAAACGGGACACACTGCATGGCTCTTGGCGTATTTTGGTGCACGTCTGAGACTGGCGTGGTTTTGGGTGGCTTATGTGGCATTCGAGTATCCTGGCATCCAAATCAACGAAACTTACTATGCTTTGAGAAGCATCAGACCTGACCATCGGCCGAAGAGGGGGGCTTCAGTTACAATAAAGCGCGATTCGGCCGATCCATTTGCGTATGGAGTCTCACGCGAGCCCGGACGAAATCTCCCGGGGTACAACATCGCTCAGGAAGATCCAGAACGACAGATACAAATAATCGTATATGAGAAAAGTCACCGCAGGAGTTCTCTGTACCGCGTTCTGAAAGGTTGTAAACTGGGAATACGGTTTGTATGGGCAACATTGCTACTTCCAATTTTTCTATTCTCGTCCCTCGTCCGCTTTCTATTCTTTAACATTTCTGATATAATCTATCTCATTCAACGTAAGTCTGGTCAACGGTTCTTCCTGCGGGGTTGTGGCCTGCTAACCTGTTAAACAGATCGAGAGCGCCGTACACTACCTCTCTCGGATCCTTCAGACAAAGGATTGAAGAATTCAAAGGATGAATTTTCAGAAGTGAATCCCTCTGAAGTTCGCCCAGCACAGACTACGCTGCAGTCTATCCTCAAAATCCCCACCAGAGGACGTCCATTTGCCCAAAATCAACGAAGGGAGAACGAAATAATGCAGCAACAGAACATCAGCGACGTTCCTTTGGACCAAGGAAGAAGGATTCAAGACTACATTGAGCCCATAGAGATGCTGGAGAACGCAAATATTGAATCTTGGGCCAAGTAAAGAAATGCATACCTCCCATCCGGAGACACTCCTTCACACTGCTTTTTCTAAGGAGTAGGTCAGGCGTAAAATGGCATTACTCCTATCTCTAATTATTAATCTATTTCCTGGTAATCAAGTTACGGGTAAAGTTGCTTCATGGAGTTTTCTGGTTCTTGTGAGGAAACTTTGAGACTTTCAGAGTGACCAATGGATAAAGGCCTTTCAAGCGTACAGTCTTCCCGACAGTGGTCTCTCTAAGCGTTCATTTGCAAAAGCGCAGTGCTCAACTCCGGAATGCGCATCATCCGGATGCTTCGGAATCACTCCCCACATGAGCGGTTCAAGCTCTGACGTACCTTCAGGCACATGACAAGTCGCTGAGATGGCGATGCTGCAGCTTCCAGCCAGCGGCATGCCTGGCTTGAGCTTCTGTACCCCAAGAGCAACCGCAAAGAGAGCAAGGGTAAGACCGCCTATTGTAGTGAAAATCATGCCAAACGGAGAGTAGCCGCAAGTTGTGACATTTCCGATCTCGGAAGGCCATCCGCGAGCGTCGAGTCCATCGACTTTGGCCAGGAAAATGCTCTGTGACACGAGCCAGTGCAGGAGGCTTGAGAGCAGTGTCAGAGGCAGGCCGAAGCGGTAGGGAATCTGGAGGAAGTAGGTGGATCGTTGGGCGCCTCGCGGCTCAGACACGCGGAGGGTACGAGGCTCGCTCGCAAACTTGCTCCATTCGAAGGCCAAGAGCATGTTGGTACACAGGCCATTGAAGACGAGGTATATGAATGACAGCAGTGCTTGCGGCAAGTTGGCGATGAGAACCGTTCCAGTGACGGCTGAGTCACCGGTCGTTGGGATCGCCCAGCCCTGTATCAGAGTCGCGGAATGAATTTTGCCAAGTCCAAGTCTCCAGAGATATCTCACGTCGCTATCGCCACGGCGACGGAGATCGGAAATGGCGTAGATCAGGAGTGTCAGTATTACTCCAACACCGACAGTGACCCTGGAGACTGTGAGTGGTGGCATTAGGAGTGTGCTGGATGTTACTTACATGAGGAAGCTTGATAGCCACCTTCTCTTGCTTGCTGCTTTATACCACCGGAAACTCTCCGGTTTGTAGGTATCGGGAGCCTTAATCAAATCTTCCTTCTGCTTTTTCCAATGTTGGTTGTCTACCATGCCTCTACTGATCAGACAAAAGCCTCTCGTAGAGTCATCAGGCTCTTCAATGAATGTTGAGACGGCATCTCCGACCGTGATCAGAGGCTTGTCTTTGATGCGCAGCACCACGAGAGCGACGCAGGAGACCTTTATGAGGTTGAAGATAATGACGACAGTCAAGAGTGTTAAGCTGACGTTGAAGCTGCACTGTGGTTCAACCCTTTCGCTGAGACAATACTCGATGGGCAATCCGTATACGGTCCAGGAACGGGCATTTGCTCTCAAGTCCGAGAGGTGACCGCTACACATGTCTGTGCTGGTGTATCTATCGTGCGAGCAGATCCAGTAGTAAGCATCTGGTCGATTGATCCCGGACGTGGCGATGACTTCGTTTGCGTACGTCCCCACACCTATGAGAGACGTGTTGTGTTGACAAGCAATGCGCATGTAACCGAGAGGCATTGTCGGAAGTCTTGCGTAGTATGATGTGCTGTTACAACTCTTAGTATGATTGACATTGTTATGCTCTCCGGGGCCTCCCAATCCGCCCACGTCCGTATTCGTCCATGACATAGTCCGATTTGCGTCATCCGCCACGATTAGAATCAAGTTGCGTCTGTTTGAGATGAAATCTTCCCCGTACCCTTGCATACAGTCCGAGTTGTTGAGACGTTCAAATAATGGTGCATTCTTTTGGATGAGAGAGGGATTTGTGATCACGTCTGCAGGGTAATAGCCGGGGTAATCGGAGTAGGAGTAGGAGGAGTAAGATGAGTCCCTGGGGTCAGGAAATAGGCGTGTGTCGTAGCTCTTGCCTTTTTCGAAGCCGCTGGTTGCAAAATAAACATCGTACGCATTTATGCCAAGGGAAGTAAAGAAAGTTGAGTTGTAGCTTCCCTCTGTGTTAGCTTGAGGACTATTCTAGGGAACAAAAAGATTACCTACATGAGATGAAGGGGCACCGACGATAACCCAAGAGTCAGCCATGCATATAGCTTGGCTTTCTTGATGTACTTTAGGTTAGAGATGCTCTGTACTCCGATATCAAGCCAAGCACCCTTCTCATGCGCCCTGTCTATGTCTTTCCTGGTGGGAGCACAGACAATTTGCATACAGTAATTGCTGGCGCCGAGCAAGAGAGTGCTGACAATGTTGATGCCCAAGTGAACGACGAGTCCCAAAGTATCGACAGTCGTGCATTTTCCGGTGTAGATTGGTGCTATGTTCGACGTGTATCCGCGGTGACGAGTCCAAACCCATGAAAGAATGGCGACTGCGACATTGATTGTGAGAACACAGGAAGACATGATAACGGCGAGTGTGGCTCCGAAACGCCAACCCTTCGGGAGTCTGGTTTTGATGATCGAGTTGAGATACATTCCAACTCTCTCCTTGAGATTTTCAGGCGGCTGGTTGTCCCGTAATTTTTGGGGGCCGAGGGTTCCAGAGCTGGACGTGAGCAATGAGGTACGCAGGTCGTAAGATGTATGACGATCGGTGCGCAAGACGGGTCCGGAATCCCGGGCAGTGTCCTCTGACACTCGTTCTGCTATATCGTCTCTCTCCGACATTGGGGACGGCGCATACGTGTAGAGAGACTCCAAAGGGACTAAACTGAGGCTGTAATTCTTAGTCTACCTTACGACTACAAGCCCCGGGAATTTCACTAACCTTGATCCAATATCGTTCATCTTGATGGATTCCTTCTGAGAGTATTCTGGTTGTTGAGTTCAAGTATTGGAATATTGGGGTGCTTTTCCGTACAGAGAGGTTATATAAAAATAAGCCAAGGTTTCAGCCCCGCATGTCCGCCAGTTGATGGCTGGATTACGTTGAGATTCCCTAAATATGGAATGGTAAAAAAGCGGCAGGTAGTAAGCTCAAGTCTGTACAATAACCGCAATGATCTGCTGTGTACCACTGTTGCCTTGGATTTGTAAAACTTTCAAAATATTCTGTGAAACATTTGGTGCTAGCTGTGCACTCTCGAGTATGATCACAGCCTTACCACACCGACATATCGAGGCTTAGATCGGCATTCATTCCAGCTACTCTGACATAACCAATGATATGCGAGGTATCAGTCGAACATCGATGATATCATTCATACCCTCAGATAGGACTCAGTGGATGAAGGGGGAAGTTTGGTTGCACATTCAACTCCTGCTTACACGGTACAAATGCAGGAGGAGGCTTTGCGGCATAGCACAGCTGAAAGACATTAAAGCTCTACTAATAGCTCTCAAAACTTTGCAACCTCAAAAGAGAGACTTAAGGGATGTGCACTTTCGTCCTCAAATACGCTAAATAATGTTTCGAATGCGCCACATTTTTGTTCCAGAAAACGAACATTTTCAAGTTGATTCAACGACTGGTGAATTTAGGACGCTCAGCCGCGCGGGAGTTCTATAGCGTCACAGGGTAGTATTCCTACCGACCGTTGGCGTCATCTCATAAGCTCGTGAAATGATATCTTTTCAGCCTCTTGCATCACATGTGATGCAAGAGGCTGAAATGCGTTTGTAAATCGGATGTGAAATTTGCGCCCAATGCAAGGGATGGATAGCGATGGCTATTGAAAGAATTATTCACTTAATACCAGCAGACATAAATACTGGTTCGAGATTCACTCAATCGGGCAGCCAGGTTGACACGGGATACTCAAACTTGATTAGTTGACCCATGCTGGCGAAGAAAAAAGCTCGCTCTCGTCGTGGTAATGGACAAACGCTTGCTTTTGATTGGTGGATCCGACATTTTAGTGGCTGTCTATGATATTGGCAAAATTTGAGTTGCCGCCTGGCTGTATTTGATATAGATGGTATAGCTTATTGAATGTCGATTGCACGTTATCCGATGTTCTCTGTATATTTACTCTACTCTCTGAAACACGGCATGGGACCTATGTTAAGTAGACTACAAACAAATATTATTCATTACTATTCACGGTTTCCCCCCCAAAAACAGCCCTTCGTGGAAGGGTAGGCTTCCCTAATGCCTTCCGACGATTCCTCGACTAAAATGTTTCTGCTATTATGGTATAGCACCTCAATCGGATATGAGCCTTTATAGACATCCGATGAACTAGTCATCTTTGAAAGCTCGCAAGATTCGTGGTATCTGGGGATGGCTAGATCTGACGATCTACAAAAGCCTTCTGGAACGATGTCTCCAATATTCATTTGCCGGACGCAGGCGGGCGAGCCGAAAATGCCTTGTGAGCCGATGCAGGGCAGAAGTTGAACAGCTACCACCCATGTATGATTTAATAAAGTCTGCCGATCTATCTCGCAGAATCCATGTACTCCGCAGATCTCTTGTTCGAGAACATGTTCGCCGCAAATTTGAAAATTCTGCCCCAACGCCGGACAAGCTGCGCGCGGCGGTCCGAGCAATGCTTGAGGCTGGCAAGGCGTACTTACCACTGCGTCTGGACCTCAGCACCTACCTGTCTTCTCCTACGTCCGTCCGCCAAGTGAAGCAAGCTGCGACATAGACAAGAGATCTTTCTTGACTTACGTCACAGGCTTTTTGATGTTGTAGTTGTGCCTTGAAATGCGGGCTTCAGGCGGTATCAAAGCGCCACGGGCGGCAGATGAAGCAAAACCGACAGCGTTTCAACCGCCACCTTCCTGCTAACTCCAGCCGAGCCGCATTTCTGCAGTACGGCACATACCGACGGGCGTTTCAAAGGTCAGCCATCGTGGTCTTGGCTCAGCTGCCGATTCGTGGCGCGTGATTGTCCGGATTTACAAGTCAAGGGATATCCGGCCGCTGTTAAGGCCCACTGTTGCCAGCGCATTTTATGGGTGTACGATCGTCACCATTTGCACGAGCAAGAAGTGGAACGGGCACAGTCAGGACTGCTTTCGGGGAAATGCAGGAGCCGGGCGTTTCGCCAGGCAAGAGCCTGGCGGGACACCCGACTCCTCCGAAAAGCAGGACTTTCATTTCAGAGAGAGGGGGTTTTCTAAGCGTCAGAACTAAAAGAAAGTGGTAATTATCGTCGTCATCATCATCCATCAGGTATACCTTGCGCGATTTGTTCTCGTGATCCAGTTGGGGAGGGCCGCTCAACGAGTGGTTTCTCAATCGCCGCGGATCAGGCCAGCGAGCATCTGTTTGAAGGTGCGTGGCTCCCGGTGCTCGTAGAGGGGCTTGTGCTCGTCGTGCACGCTGTGGTCGTGCTCGTAGTCGACGTGGACAAAGGCGCGCTCGACATCGGCCAGGCCCTCGAGCTTGCGCTGCAGCGTCTGGCTGACATCGTGCGAATCGCGCAGGCAGATCTCGGGGTCCATGACGATGTCGACCTCGACGTAGAGACGCTCGCCGGCGTGGTAGGCGCGGCACTGGGAAGGGGTCAGCGGAAGGTAGTTTTGAGATTGGAGGAATAAGACGTACCGTGTCGACCTTGCTGATACGGGGGTCGTGGGTCATGGTCACGTAGATGACCTTGTTGATGAACTCGCGCGAGGCCGCCTTGCCGACCAGCAGCCAGACCTGGTCGAAGGCCTGCGAGACCCAGGAGAAGAGGATGAGCACACCGATGCACATGGCACCGATGGGGTCGAGATACCAGACCAGGCGCTCGCCGACGATGGACATAGTCAGGCCGAAGACATTGACGACGAGGTCGTTGCGGTGGTCGATGAAGAAGACGTGGGCGGCGGGGTAGCGGCGGTAGATGTAGCAGTAGCAGAACAGGCAGAACTTGGCGCCGATGGCAAGAGCGACGCACACCAGCGGCACAATCTTCAGGTGGCCGTCGGTGCGCTCGCCCTCGCCCAGCGCGCGCGCCGACTCGACAATCAGCTGCACAGCCACGGTCGTCATCAGCGCGCAGAACAGGATGATGCCGACCGTCTCGATGCGGCGGCGGCCAACAGGGTACTTGACCGGGTTGGGCTTGTTGGCCAGGCGCGACGTGATCAACATGACAATCGACGACACCAAGTCCATGAAGGCGTCGGCGGCCGTGGCGAACAGCGACAGCGACCCGGTGCTGACGGCGGCGTACAGCTGGATGCAGAACAGGCAGAAGTTGACGACGAAGGAGGCGTTGACGGCGAACTTGACCTTGCCGCCGTTCTTGGTCTGGTCCTCCTCGTGCAGCCGCTCCTCGTCGGCGCTCTGCAGCAGCTCGTCGATCAGCTCGTTCTGCTTCTCGTAGAACGACTCGACCTTGCGCGCCCGCGACCGCTGCCACAGCCCGCGCGTCGCCCGGATCTCTGGACGCGAAACGGCCTCGTTCTTGAGCGCCGCCAGCCCGAATGGGTCCGGCCCGTAGTGGTCCGTCACCCCGATTGATGCCTCCTCTTGCGCAATAGCGTCGTTGGTTTGCCGTGGCTCTGGGTTGACCTTGCTGCGGGAGCTATCGACCGACTGGCGGCTGGGCGAGCTGGATGACGGCTCTCCTCCGCTGTAAGCAGGGGTAGGCTGTTGGATTTCCGGTTGGACGACCTGCTTTTCGTCGGATCCAGGCACAGGCTCAGCAGGGGGTTGAGTCTGGACAGGGCTCGCAGGCACGGCGACCAGAGTGTGTTGCGCGCTCACTTGGCGGACGTGTTGAGCGGCGGCGGCATGCTCCGACGCCGCGGACGCCCTTCTCTCGAGATTTCGCACCATGGATCGCACGCTTTCATGCTCGGAGCCTGCTCGAGGTCTTTGGCCGCCCTGGCCAGGGACCGGGGAGTTGTTGTTCTTGTCCGGAGTCATTGCGGATGTGGTGGATGACTCGAAGGCTTGGGCGCGGGAAGGAAGCTTGAGAGGACGAAGCTTGGGAAGGCGAAGCTTGGAAGAAAAGCTGAAGAGGGCCGAGAGCAAATAAGAGGATGGGCAAGGAAGCTTGGGTCAAAGGCGAAGAGTCTTGGAGCTCCGGTTAACACGGGTGCGTCGTCCTTGGCATCACTGGGCATGCAAAAGAGGCCACAGACGAGCACCACAAGACGGGCGAAGCTGCGATTATAATGCCTACACGTAGCGCATCTTGATAACGCCGAGCGGGGTGCGCCGCAAGCATTGAGGAGGATCTGGCGACGGAGCTTCAACGCATTGACGAGCCTCTTGGCCGACATCACCAGGCCGGGGTTGCACACCGTGTCTATGTATCTGGCCTGGTTTCATTCGTCCGCCCATCTGCGCATAAAGCACTTTCCGCTTCAGATTGACCGCCGGCGATCTAGAACTGTTTGCACTGCCCCCGTCCACCGCAAGGTTGACTTCACACCATGCGGGGCAGACATAGAGCCACCGGTCAGCCTGCACTGTGCTCATCAGTGAAACACCCATCTACGTAGTATATCGACCCTGCCCGATAATGAGTGCTTATCGCACTCAAGACGGCACGTGCACCGCCTGTCAATCACTTTACTGCGGGCCGAATCTGAGTTTTGCTGGCAACAAATGCGGGGAACACCCCAACACCGCGAGAACTCACTTTCCTTCTCGTTCGATATGCAAATCTCGTTTAAGTTGAGACCGTAGCTGTCCTAGTCATGTGCTCTTAATCGGCAGTTGTGGTGGCTCCTGTTACAATCAAACATCTATTCATACTCGCTTGAGGATAAGCATAGAAAAACCTTGATAGAAAACTTTACTAGAGCACACTTCATGGCCAGTAGAATATGCTGCTATAAGTACAATAGGTACATACCTACTGTAAGCCTGGGTGATTATGCCATGGAGCTGATAGAGCGTGCGGCTCCGTTTGTGCATATTAAAAAAAAAAAAAAAAAATAAAAAAAAAAAAAAAAAAAAGCGGATACACTGTATCCGCTGGGTACGAGTCCGTGCGAAGGAGGGGCATGAAGTCGCCAATACCTTCCGGACCGTGGATCTGACAGTAGAAGTTTGCAAGAATAATCGACTTGGTATTTGACGGTACTGATTAGCTGTCCACGCGCCGAAAGTTTGGTCAGCCAACTATATTCTCACCACCACACGTCAGCGCGGGAACTCACCCAGCAGACTGTGTAATACCCCTTGGCTTATCCGCCTTTCCTCATCAAATGCGCATGAGTCTAGCTCCATATCCTCCTGTTACTCGGCACCGCATGCCCCCACTGGCATCGTTGCTCGCTAGAAGCATGCTCTTCTGCTGATTCATCTTCCATTGTGCCCTGCACATAGCTAGCTAGAACTAGATGAGGTGAGCCCAGCTTATATCAGACGGCAGGCGGGTGCGGAAAACCACGTTCACACCAAGGCTGCATTTGGGTAAAAGATCCGCATGTATGGCGAGCCTGCTAAATTGTTTATAGGAATACTTTAGCAGCTTCTTGTAGGTGGAGGGGAAATGGGCGATCTGAACGGCACTTGGATATAGGTATGTATGTACGAGAACGAAGGAGACACTCGAGTACTTCTGATGTTCCAAAATAAATCGAACTCTTTTGTTGAGAGACAGCGACAATGATGATTTGCCCTTCTTCCTTTTTACTTTCTTTTTCTCTTTTCTCTTTTTAGAAAAGTTTGATCGGCTTCAAGTCGTGGCATTGTAGTTCGCGCGTGTAGCTTTGAATTCTTTAAGGACATGGTGGGTGTTGCCACTGAGCTGCTCAGCAGTCAAGTGGGCAAATGAGATCCAGACGAAACCTAATGAGATCGATGATGACTTCTTCGCATTTAGGTATTTGAAGGGCGGCAAACTCCTCAGGAATGGCAAACTGGGAGAGCCGATGGCCGGATTGAATTCTTTTTCCCTTGCATCGGGACAGAGCACGTCAATTTCACTTGCGGCATTGAGTTACTGCATGGATATGAAACATGTGGCATCCTGGTCGGGTGTACGATCTAGCCTATGGGAGGAGCGAAGGGGCCGGCTTGCGGAGAACCTTGAGCACCACAAGTAGTCACGGCCCCAACATTCCGAGCTCGCCAAGAGGCTCGTGCTACTGCTTGCTCAACCCTACAGTAACTGCAACTCGCCCTGGTTCTCCAATAGTCGCCATGCACTTCGGCTGCACGCCGGATATGATTGGCCCGACAATCTTCGATGATAGGGCGTTGGAGAACCGAACACCCTTTCCGTCGGATCGCCATGCCGACTGGCGTCGGGAAGCCGACGCCCCTTGACAGCTTAAGCCCTGCCGCTCTACGGTTTAATCATCCTTAGTGACAGGGCGCACGGCGCCTCCCTCCGGGACAGCACACCGTCGGACACAGTCAGCGTCAGCCGAAGTCAGCTCAACGCCCGTGATAGGCTACGCTGAAGAAGCCAGAGCGTTGATCATTTCCGATACTTTGGTCTTACACCAAGCCATCTCTGCCGTGTGTGGTTCTGATAGGTCCATCATGCACACTATCTCGACCTTTTCGGTGAACCTCAAGATGAAACTTTTCCGACTATACCTGGTGGCTTTCAGCTTTTCTTATTCGCCTCGTCTATTTATTCAAGGTATGACTGATGCTTCTTGGCTCTTATCATATATTCTCCCAGTGGCCCCAGGCCGTCCGCGGCAAGCACCCTTCTTGGTACCAGGTCTCTCTTTACACCAGAGCTTTCTGCCATGGCTTCCTCAGCAGAGAAGCAAACCTCGAACAGGCTCAATGCCCCAGCGCCGTCGGAGCTTGAGCGCGGCCTGTCAACGTCCAACTCGGAGGAGCTCATCCTCGGCAAGGACGGGACCGTACTCATCCCTCAGCCTTCATCAAGCCCAGATGACCCCCTGAATTGGAGCTGGACCAAGAAGCACATTGTGCTCTGTGCCTTGATCCCTGGTTGTCTTCTGTCCGATTGGGCTTTGACCTGGGGCTCTGTCGTCTTCCAGTTGCAAGCCCCAGAATGGTATACCCTTCCAACTCATATCTCCTACTAGGACGTGCAACTAATATGATTCTGCAGGCACATGTCTGTGCAGGCTGTTTCTCAGTCTATGAGCCCTGGAATATTCATGCAGGGACCGGGTGGTATCTTCGCGGTGCCCTTGTGTCAGCGCTACGGACGGTAATAAAAGCGACCGCCACTTCAGGGCAGTTACTGACATAACTTATCAGACTTCCGGTTCTGTTCTGGTCCCAGCTCCTGTCCCTCATCGTTACCATCGGGGCCACCTTCGCCGACAGCTATGCTTCTTTCACGGCGATGCGCACACTCCAGGGCTTTTTTGGTGCCGCGCCCCAAGTTATTGGCTTGTCCATCATTCACGATATGTTCTTCTTCCATGAACGGGCTCGGAAGGTCAACATCTGGGCTGCGTCATTCCTCATCGGGCCGTACTTGGGACCCTTCTTCTCCAGCTTGCTCATCTTAAAGCTGAACTGGCGCCAGGACTTTGGCGTGCTCGCCGGATTCTACGGGCTGAGTCTGCTGATGGTCGTGCTCCTCGGAGATGAGACTCTCTACGAAAGAAACGCGTCGGAGAAGCCCAAGGACAGGTCAATCGTCCGCCATATTTCTCTTCTCCTCGGCATCGAAGGTGCACGCGTGAAAGGCCGTCCGGGCCTCTGGACTGTCACCAAGCACCAGTACTCGCTGCTTGCTAGGCCTTACCTGTTTGCCCCAAGTAAGTCAGCATGTTTCCACTGAAAAATCTACAACTGACGACCTGTTCAGCCGCCCTCTTCGTCATGCCCCTCACCATGTGGACGATCGGCCTCGTGTCGACAATCTCGCAATTCGTGCTTCCGCCGGTCCAAGCCGGCGGCTACGGCTTCTCGTACGTCTCGCTGGCCATGATCCATTTCGCCCCGATGATCGGCACCATCGCGGCCGAGCTCTGGGGCCACTGGTTCAACGACTTCATCGCCACTCGCTACATGAAGAGCCACGGCGGTACGCACTCGCCGGAGAACCGCCTGAACGGCGTCTACATCCCCGTAATCATGGGTGTAGGCGGGTTGGTCCTCTTTGGCGAAACACTGCAACACCACCTGAGCTGGGTCGGTCTTGCGTTCGGATGGGTAAGTGGCTTTCTCCATCGGCAGAATGTTTACCCCTTGCTGTACCAAACGAGATCAGAAGAAGAAAAGACACTAACACGGATCGGGTTGTGCAGGGAATGACCTGTTTCGCGACGCTGGGCGGCATGACGGCCATCTCGGCGTACGTGCTCGACTGCTTCCCGCACCACGCGGCGCTGGCGTCGGCCTGGATCAACTTCTGGCGCGTCGTCGGCGGCTTCACCGTGCTGTACTTCCAGCTGGACTGGGTGCACCTCAACGGCCCCGCCGTCACCTTTGGCTGCCAGGCCGCCGTCATCGCCGGCGCCGCCATCATCGGCGTTATCCCTACCCAGTTCTGGGGCAAGCGCTGGAGAGCCAAGTGGCCGGCACCCGTACCGGAGAATTAGAGGGGAAAGAGATATGCTGCCAGGTGTGAGGTTGTTGTTGAAATCCGTGGTTTTGGGTAATGTGATAGGTCGCGAGTATGTGGTGGGTTAAGACCACATGGAGTAATCCGAATCCAGGGTTACACGGATGCGGGCCTGGGAGTGCGCGGAAATTAATCTTCCTACCGGCACAGGCGAACGACCGTATGTAGAGACGATAATGAAAGGGGATTTGCATCTATCTCTCTCCGCTTCTAGCTCGAGCTGGTTCTCTTACCACAATACTGCTTTCATCACTGAGGAAATTTTTGCTGAGCAAAAGTGAGGCATTTACAAGCTTTGTGCGGCTGATGAAGTCTGGTAAAAGGCAAGAATCTTTCTCTCGTAATTATTTTGGAGGAGAGCAATCTTGGCCCGGCTTGGAACATGGCTGCGCAAGGGGACAGAATATATCGCGGAGAGGTCTACATTCTTTTGTCCCCTGTCTAGTGTTGGATTGTGCGATCCAGGAGGTGAAGAGCGATTAAAGTAGCGCTTTTCTCGCTAAATATGAAAGCGGCAATACCACACGTCGGGACCACGGAATGCTTGCCGTACCCCCGGCCAATAATGCCGACGCATGCTCACCCTACTTTAATGAATGTACTACTGAGTAGCATCCCCGGAGTTTTGTGATCAGGTGATTGGCAGGGTAATTTCAAGGGGAGCGCTGCATGCAGAAACATCAACACACACAGCCACCTTGATATGAGAGTTGCACTGCGTCTAGGTGTGTGACATTGCGAAGCTTGTGGAATGGCTTGAATATTGCTCTTCTCCCCAGTGCTATATTTAAGTATCATGGAAGATCCGGCTTTGTCGCAACATCAGTCACTCCATCTCCGTTATCCTGAATACACTGCTCAGCGTCACCATGCGCCGTTCCTCGATCGTGCTTGCTTTGACCGGCTTCTACGCTGCGGGCACAGCTGCTCAAAGCTGCCCCGCTCAATATGCCGCAGTTGCAAACTGGGTGGCAGATTATCCACCGGCCGTGTCTTACTGCTCTTCGAGGTTCCCAGGCCCCACGACGACAACCACGACCACGGCCACGGTCGTAGTCACCCAGACGTCGCGTACCCTATCAAAGCGCAGTCTTCCTACCGATATCTTTGCCCACATTGGAGTTCACGACAAGCCGCGTCCCGGCCACGTCCAACACGCCGATTCGGACAAGGCCAAAAGGCAGGGATACAGCTGGACCAACTACTATTACAGCCAGATGATCTCGGGGCGCGGAGCCGCATGGGTGCAGGGTGTCTGCGGGTGCCTCATCGATCCCGTGACCATTGTCAGGACTACGGCCAGGACAATCACTACCTGGGTTGCGGCGCCTACTCCCGTAAGTGGCATGCAATTTTTTATCTTCTTATACAAGCGACTGATGCTTAGCTTCAGACCGTCCGAACCACTTCTTCGTCGGTCAGGACCTCCACCAGCAGCATCAGACTCAGCAGTAGTAGCAGCAGCAGCAGCAGCTCTCTGCGGCTCTCGTCTCTCTCAACCCCCTCAACCCTCTCCACCAGGCCCTCCAGCACCTCCGTATCAATCCCCAGCAGCACCCCCATAGCTTCCCCCAGCCTTTCCACAAGATCTTCATCTTCATCCTCTTCCATCAGGCTCCCCTCAAGCCCCTCCTCCATCCCAATCCCCAGCAGCAGCACCCTCCCCAGCAGCAGTCCCGCCGCCCCTCCCTCCATCTCCTCCCCCACCCCATCCACCTCCTCCGCCCTCCTCCCCACCTCAGCCCCCACCTCGGCCATCCCCCCCATCGACCTCGTCGCGCAATCCGGCTGCGCCAACACAGACGAATACCAAGGCACAGGCGCGTGCTCGTGCGAGTACACAATCCTGTGCAACGTGTCGGGCAACTGCGGGACGGCGGACGGCGTCGTCACGACGGCGGTCGACTCGTGGCAGGCGTGCGGCGGGCAGTGCGACGACAACAGCGCGTGCTCGGCGTGGACGTACAACTACGTCACGGGCATCTGCACGCAGATCACCGACGAGGACTGCAGCACCGATCTGTTCAATTTGGTGGATGACCCGGGCGTGTCGGTGTTGGGCGTGTATGTGGGGTCGTGTCAGGGGACGTGTTTGTTTTGAGGGACGGATGGGAAGGGAAGGGAAGGGAGGAAGGAAGGGATATGGTTGTATTATTTCTTTGCGGATCACGAGAATATCATGGCTTTCCGCATTCACGACGATGATGTCGCCTGCACCCCGACGCCCTCCGTCCTCGTGCCCTCGACGAACATGACGGGCGGCGTGAAGTGCTTTCTCCCGTGCACGCCGTACGTCCCGACGCTGATGGCGATGACGGCGGCCCAGATGGCCGGCGCCCAGTTGGCGTCGGCCGTCGTCACGGGCAGCGACGTCGGGAAGCAGCTGAAGACGATGATGAACAGCGAGTAGCAGAAGGCGAAGGCGTTGACGGGCAGCCCGAGGCGCCCGAGGCTCCAGCGCGCGGGCGGCAGCTCTTGGCCCTTGATGCGCCGCAGCAGCACGCAGCCGATGGACAGCATGTAGGTCGAGAGGAGGGCCAGGAGGGCGAGCGAGACGATGACTTCGAAGGCGAGGGTGGAGCCGAGGTCGACGAGGCAGAGGATGCCGGCGCCGATCGAGGAGAGGTAGACGGCGTTGAAGGGCATGTCGTGTTTGCGGTTCATCTGGTTGGAGGACGGGTCAGTGGTTGATAGAAGCTCTCGGCGGTAGGGGGTTAGCGTACGTGGGAGATCCATCTTGAGAAGGGAAAGCCCTTGTCTCTCGCAAACGCCCACAATTCTCTTGAAACGGTTGCCAGGGTGGTGATGCCGCCGGCGAAAGTGAGCAGGAGAAGAATCAGGGTCAGGAACAAGGCAACGCCGGTTGAGCCAGTGTTCACAAACAGGTTCAGGTACGGAGCGTCGGCCGCCAATGTGGCCTCCAGAGATCCAATGCAGAAAAGCATGGTGATGAGCATGATGATGCCAAGCAGAACGTTGATGACGTACGACCACCACATAGCCCGCGGGACGATCCAAGACGCATCCTCTACTTCTTCGGCTATTACGCGAGTTAGATTGTCCATGCTTTACCATCCGGCCGGCGAGCACTCACAGATATGGACGATGCTATCCGAGCCCAGGTTGCAGTACACGACGGTGACTTGACTGACCAGGCAGGCAGTCCCCATGTTGCTCCAACCCCCGCTGTTCACAAACGCCGTGAAGACGTCGGTGCCAGAGTTCAGCGGACGGCACATGGCCCAGCAGACAATGGTGATGACGATGAATCCGACAACGTGGGCAAACAACGAAACCGTCTCCAATATGGGCAGCGACCTGGCACCAATGGTATTGAAGAAGATGGTGAGCACGATGAGTGCGAGCATGATGAGCGTGTATTGCCAGTTGGTGAAGCTGAAGTCTGGCGCAAGTACCTCGGCGCAGATCTCGATGAGCGTGGCTACGACGAAGCAGCCCGATGCAAAGCTGGCCAACCAGCCCAGCGTCGACATCCACCCGGCTGAGTAGCTCAGAAACTTCTGATACCGTGGCGGAGCAAACTCGGACACCCAATGATACTGGCCTCCGCTAGTCGGCGCCATGCTTTCCATTTCGGCAAGTGAGGCGACGATGGTGGCGTAGCAGGTGACCGTGCCTATAAATGTCCAGAAGAGACCGGCGAAGCCTCCATTGATGAAACCGGCCGAGAGGGAGCTGGCATTGTCTCGTCAATACGACCGGAATTGGCTTATCGCAAGGCTGCATACACTAAAACAAACTCCCAGGTAGCCATGTAAATAGAAACGAAACCGAGGGTAGCCAGGAAGCCAAAGTTCCGCTGTGTTTCTCGTTAGCCATCAGCCTGCGATGACGGTTGTTCATTTGTGCACACCTTGAATTCTTGCTTCTTCCCCAAGCGCTGCATGTCGCGCACATCGTTGGCCGTATCGCCCCAGCCGCCATCGCCGACGATTTCCTCAGCCGGGATCATATTCTTTACCGTCGCGTCGATCTCCATGATGTTGGCAGAAAAGCAAATGAGAAGAGAAAATACGAAGCCGACTGAAACAGCGACGTCGAGAGGTGTTTTTAAACGCGCGATCGACCCAGACGCGCAAAGACCTGCCTATCGGATAATTGACGTGCCACTAGCTTAGGCAAGATGTAGCCAAGTGAATAAGCCGCCGATAAGACGATCGTCCAATCGACGATAGACGAGCGCAATCTATATTGCGTGTCTCGTCGAGTGATAGCTAGATTGAGGCGCTTGAAAAGGGAAAGGCTCCCATCTTGGCTTATTCTAGATCCCCTAGCGTTCTGATGTTGAGTGGTCGATGCAGGAGTGGGGAACGGACGCGGCCTGTAAATGTTTGGGCCTCGGCCCGCCTTGCGTGACGGGCCGCAAGGAGATCTTCTTCATACTAAAATGAGCGCTGCGATTGGGCGTACCTTTTCTCAGAATGCTGGTAATTCATGTGAAGATACCTACAAGAGATTCAAGTGCGCCATGTCTCCGCATCTACACAAATTTGGCTTATGTTTCAGTCGCAAGGGATTCAGTGTTCGCCTCCAGTGCGATGCATGTTTCCGCCCTTTTCATGGTGGCATTGCTTGGATCAAAACAACGATGGGAAGCGCAAGATAATTCCTGCAGTCGTTCGGCTGACAAGAGGCCTGAGTCTCCTCGTCAGCGCTGTCTTTTTGTGTTTGTTCATCCCCGGGCGGAGATGTTCCAGCTCATCAGCGAGTGTAACATGAGACGGTAGTACAGGGCGGCTGCTGTGTAACTCAGCGCTCAGGCTAGACCAACCGGGCTAGCTGCGACCAGATTCCGAAAGCGGAGCAGTGTCACAACAACGCGCAGCAAACTGGGGCAGCTCGTGTACTCTAAGACATCAAAGCTGCTTTTCCGAGACCAATGCTACGACGCTGACAGGTTGCAGCCGACACGTGCACCAGCTAAGCTGTCAGCCAAGCATCGCTCGCTCCTTGGCTGCTTACCCCGGCCAATCCTTCTACCCCAGCGGAACCCCAAAATAGCAACACCATGTCACGTCACATCACACCGTTCAGCGCCAGTACCTGAGCAGCCCAAGTTCACAACTGGCGCCTCTCAGCAATACATCACCGGTGCTAGATACCAACCATGTGGCTTAGAGAACTTCTTCGTATTGCAACCCTGCGGACACCGGAAGGAGTGAGCTCGTACGACGACAAAGAAACTTGTCGAGGTTTGTCACGAACCAGCGGCTTGCAGCAGCTCCTTACCAATGTCTCCATGGACCGTGTACCGTGAGCCCGCAGATATAAAGTCTTCAGTGGAACCGAAGTGCAGCAGCCTTTCACCATCACAAACTCTCTCATTCATCGCTGCACTCGCTTCAACTCCATCAAAATGCGTGTCACCACCGCTCTTGCTGCCGCTCTCCCAATCCTCGGGGCCTCTGCCCGCCTCGTCGGCGTCAAAGTTCCCTCGACCATTGCTCCTGGCGACACCTTCACCGCCATCATGATCAACGAGATCTACATCCAGTCCGTCTACGACGTCGCCGTCGCCTTAGGCATTGACATTCCCCCGGGCCACGAAGGCTCCATCGGTCAAGTCATCAACTCTACCTACCTGGGCCCCGCGCTGTCGAACCAACGCCAGAACCTCAACCTGACCCTCACCATGCCCGAATCCGTCCAGAAGGGCTCCGACAAGATCTTCTACGCCGCCCTGTATAGCTTGTACGGTGCCAGCTCTATGCCGACCATCTCCACCTTCAACGTCACCACCTGCATTGGAGATTTTACCTCTGAGGACTATGTCAGCAGCTTGTAGACGAGGTCTATTGGTGTTTTCTGGGCGTTTCACGACAAAACAAACATTACTAGCATAGCCTGTGAATTAATCCATAACTACCTTCTCTAATTATATTACATTTGAGAAAAAACAATTTCCTCATGTGGTTGTGAGAGCAGAGGAGAAGATGACGTCATGAGGACTTGCCTTCTATCGTGGAGATGCGCCTTCGAGCCAATGCGCCTTCAAGCCACATCCTCTAGCCACACCTTTTGTAAACTTCGATCGGACCAAGAACAGAAGTGTGAGCCCAACCACCATCCCAAGAGTGGCAGCACTCGTGTCACACCGGTCCCAGAATTGCCCTTGGTACTTATGGAAGACAAAGTGGAGGTCACCTGATCAGTACCATTGATTCCCAAGATGAAGGGAGCGTTTACTTCGTAATCCGACCCACAAAAATGCTGTTCAAACGCTAGAAGCCGTTAAGGGAAAATTCGACCTTTTTTTTTTTTACGGCTGTTGCCGAAGCGAATATCATCGTCCACCGCAACGCCTCTCATCACGAGGACTGGGTCAGCGCTATACTGGCCGGCCTTGCGAAGCGCGAGGTCAGCTGGGTGACTACGAGTTGCATGCATTACGCTAATAATTAGTCGTCGACGTGATCATCGACTTGGTTCCCGCTGTCAAAAACGTTTCTCCAGAAGTCGGCTCTGGCCGAGACATCCTCAGGCGGATTCCGTCAATAATGGATGGGCAATTTGCGGATTCGGACTTAAGACGGCTCTGCATTTCGGTCCCGTTGTGACAACATTGCCGTGCGCCGACCAAATCCGATACAATGGTACGTAGACGTTGCCTCGATCGAGGAAGGCGGCTGAGTGCACGGTCTGGACCTTTTTTTTTGAGGAGATTTGGGGAAAGATCTAGATTCCCGGGCGCTCCGCGAGAATAGGGTCTGTGTTGGAGATGCAGGATCTATTTCGCGATCTTCAGCTCGGTTAGGCTGCGGCCATCTTTCCCGTCAGGGGTAAGCCACGGGCGGCGCCTTCACCCGTACTCAGCCCCAAATCTGAATCTATTTGGTAAGTGTGGCTGAAGTTTGCTGTCCTTTTTCTAACGCCCGGCCTCTGCGCGAGATCCTGTCGCGTGCCCAGTTACCGAAGCGGTCAGTTCCTCACCATGCAATCCCATGCATCTTAGCCTCAACACCTGCACCGCTGCGAGAACAATGATTCCATTTCCTAATCTAGCACGTCTACTCCAACACTCGAGTGCTTACACATTCTTCTTTTAAAAATAAAGTGAACCTGACTGTGAATTTAGCTGCATAACAGAGCCTCACTATTTTTTGTTTATTCCTTTTTGCGGAAGCCCAACTGGTAGTGTGCCACTGCGGGGTGAGGCGGTGCTCGGGCCAACGACTTTGTCCAGGCCCTTTTCACCGAGTCGTTATGGAAAGTCCCGACCCCGACACTAAAGAATACAGTCTGGTTCGGCTTTTTTGCACGCTATCTCAGAAACCTTGTCCTTGACCGGCCGCCTTGGTCTCCAATCCCCCGCTATTGACGTACGCCGGGCTGCCGGTCAGCAACAAGAGAGCCTTTGAAAGATGGAACCTCGACGGTTTCCACGTCAAGAAATGGTAATGGTAGCTGCAGCAAGCCATCTGTATGGCTCAACCTCAGCTTACAATATTTCTCGTCTCTTTTCTTCACTTTCTTCGGGGGCGCTTGGGCCTTGAAGCTCAGCTCCAACCACCAGACCAAGCCACTCCTCCCTTTCGTGCGGGAGACGCCGAAGCCACCACCACAGACGATGCGGAAGCGCCCGAAACACGGGTAGAAAGAAGAGCCAGTATGAGGTGGCTGGCTCCTATATCGAGTACAAAAGCACTCGCCATCCCCAGTGCCGTTCCAGGTTGAGTGTTGCCTTTGCTCGGCGTCAGTCTTTCGTTTACTTTTCGTTCTCTCCTTTTCACCATGTCAGCCCAAAGTAATCTGGTCGTTCCGGCGCTATTTTCGGATTCGCGGAGCTCGTCGACTACCGATGTCAGCTCGATACAAGATGTGAAGGATGAGAAGGCGCAGGTGGACGTAGAAAGCCGAAGTGTCCGCAACGATGGCTCTGATTCGGAGAAGGAGGAGATGGAGGACTCGACTTTGGTAGGCGCTTTCCAAGCTTCCATCTGACCGGTTCAAGTACTGACAGCAGTTGAAGGTGACTTGGGATGGCCCTAATGACCCGGAAAACCCAAAGAACTGGAGCCAATCACGCAAGTGGGCCGTAAGTTGCCGTCTCCAGATGGACGTAACCGAAGCTAATAGACAATAGGCAACGATGATCGTCTCTGCATTCGCTTTCGTGTCGCCTCTTTCTTCGTCCATGTCTGCTCCGGGCCTTGACCATCTCGGAAAAGACTTGCATATTCCAGAAGGGTTCCAGCGTCAGATGGTCCTCTCCATATTTCTGTTGGCATTTTCGTTCGGCTCGTTTGTGTTATCTCCATGCTCAGAGATATGGGGCCGTTCCTGGATCATCCGTATCGGCAATGGTGTTTTCATTCTGTTCAACACGGCCTGCGGTTTCGCTCTGTCAGGCCCCCAGATTACCGCGTTCCGGTTCATTTCTGGCTTTGGTGGAAGCGCCATGCTCGGAATGGGCGCTGGTGTGCTTGGTGATTGCTGGCTTCCTTCGGAGCGGGGCAAGGGGTTCAGTATCTATCAGCTCGCGCCTGTCCTCGGACCTGCACTGGGCCCTATTGGTATGTCAGTCCACGCACAAGAACGACCAAATGCTAACGAAAGGTAGCCGGTGGGTTCATTTCTCAATACACGACCTGGAGATGGACATTCTGGTCTCTCACCTTCTTCAACATCTTGATCCAAACCCTCGGCGTCTTCTTCCTCCGCGAAACATACGCTCCCCGCATCCTTCTCCTCAAGGCCCGGGCGATCCGGGCAAGGACAGGCAACCCAGAATTCCGCACCCAGTGGGAGCGCGACGAGCGCACCTTGACCAAACTCCTCGGCATCTCCCTCACCCGGCCCTGGCGCATCCTCGGAACGCAGCCCATCGTCCAGATGCTGGCGCTGTACCAAGCCTACAACTACGGCACGCTGTACCTCCTGATCTCCAGCTTCCCGGCGCTGTGGGAGGGCCGATACGGCATGGCCAAGAGCGTTGCCAGCTTGAACTACATCTCGCTGGCCGTCGGATCGCTCATCGGGGCGCAGCTGTGCGGCCCGCTGATGGACGCCATCTACCGGCGGCTGCAGCAGCGCAGCGGGCGTCCCGTCGACGAGGCCGGCCCGCCCGAGTTCCGCATCCCCATGATGATTCCGGCATCGGTCATCAGTCCATGCGGTATTTTCCTGTACGCGTGGGCCGCGCAGGCGAAGTGTCACTGGCTCGTGCCGAATGTAAGGACCCCATCCATCCACACCTTTCAGCCAATGAATGCTAACCACCTTGGACACACAGATTGGAGCCGCGCTCTTCGCCTGCGGAAGCATGATTTCCTACCAGTGCATCCAGACGTACATCGTCGACTGTTACGCGCAGTACTCGGCGTCGGCGTCGGCCGCGTCGGCCTTCCTGCGGTCCCTTGCTGCCTTCTCCTTTCCGCTGTTTGTCCCTTACCTCTTTGAGTCATTGGGATACGGCCGTGGCGGAAGCATCCTGGGACTGATCGCGGTTGTCCTGGGCATTCCTGCCCCTTTGATCTTCTGGAAGTACGGGTCCGCAATCAGGGCGTGGAACACGTTTAGCGGTTAATGGTGGTCAAAATTTGTGTCTTTTTCAGCATAGCCAAAGGTGTTATTGGGGCGGAGTCTAGGTTTAATGCATGAACCCTGTTCGAGATCAGCAGAGACAGCAGGGTGCAACTATACCCACTGACAGTGCGCAATGAGGCCACGGCCAGAGTTCAATTCGTCTCAGATGTGATGGGTTTTTACGTCGCCGGTGCAACCGGCAATCCTGCGGCTTCCATGACGCACGTGGGTGGCTCAATGGCGCCAACGAAACAGTTACGCAATAGAAACCCATTTGCGCAATTGCACGGCCGGCTAGCGTTACTCCAGCCAAGTCACTCCGAACATCACGCCTTATTTAGGCTCTACCCCACACTCTGCGTCCTGGTTCCAGCCCGAGTACTTGTGCTGCATGTTTCAACTTCTGTTGGTCCTTTTTCGCACCGCTACTCTCATCCCGGCCGAAGCCTTCAGCAGCCCGAGTCTATTCCTCGAATTTTTAAGTTACGGCTTGTTAACAGGACCCTGGACCGAGTGCACATCTCAAAGGCAGTGAAGCTACAAAAGCTTCGAACTTGCGAGGCGGAACAGTCATGGCCACCACCACACATTTCGGACAAGCCTCTTATTCCTACGCCAACGAGCTTTCCCACATGTCGGATTCTCCATCGAATATCCCTTCTTTAACTCCTGCCAGTACGCTGGGTAGCAATTACGATACGTCTTCTCCCTCACATTACCACACCTGCGATGACGTATTGGAAGACACGGTATTTCCAGAGTTGAAGAACAACGAAGAAACCGATGTGCAAGAGCTTCAGAAGGAGGACCCGATAGGAATAGACATGTGGAAATTTTACCGGAAACAGTCTAACGTCCCGGATGCTGAGCGCATGCAAAACATGACCTGGCGGATGATGGCCATCAACTTACGAAAAGTACAACAAAAGAGAGAGTATGTGTCTTCCAACATCACGTACAACACCCATTGAACGCTGACGATGCTTCAGATCATCTCATGCGGCGGTGAGACACGTCAGGGCTCCGGCTACGGAGCACTGGTCGCCGACAACGGCGAGGCAACAGACCACGACCGTACCTCAGATCAACCCTCACCAACGGAGGATCGCCATTCCACGGAAAGGCAGCGTCGGAAAAGCATCGTGGATCGCACCACCACCTGGCGACCGGATGGACGACATCAAATTCGAAGACCCCAGCACCTACCAATTCGACTTCACTCCGCCAGAACTCTCGCAAAATATGCCGCCTCCAGACCACCGCCCCGCGCACTTCCAAACGCCCTCCACGTACAGCGTCCTCAACGGTCCCCGCGGCAAAATCCAGATTCCTGACGGATTCAAGCAAGAGCCCGACGCCGCCTCCGGCACCCACACCCGGCATGTGTCATTGGCTGGTGCGGGGTACTCCGACAGTAGCTCTTTCGGCATCAAATCCGACTTCACCCACCTCCAGCAGACACCCGGTCGCAGCAACAACGTCACCCCGTGGGACCCGGGCTGGGCCGAGGAAGCGTTCGGCGGCCAGTCGCTGTACGACACGCCGCCCGAGATCAAGAAGGAGGAGATCGACCTCTTTCCCGAGAATTGGCTTGCTCAGGACGCTGCGCAGCACGGGTTTGGGAGCCAAGCTTCAGTGCTGAATCAGCATGCCACTGCGCAGAGCTTGTCTCAGTGGCAGCAGTTTGAGGATAGCCACTTTGCGGAGCTGTCGGGGCAGAAGCCTCAGTTTGGATCGCAGCCGGGCCAGTATGGGCAGGTGTTTACGACGTCCGGATTTGGCCTTAGCGATTCGAATATCAATGCGCAGTCATCGATGGACCCTCCAGCAGGATACTGGGGGCATGCATCGAGTTCTGAAACAACAGGGAGGAAGCGTCGGAAAGGGAGATAATTGAAGTGATCGGAAATTGATGGCTTGCCTTAGCAAAGGTAATGTTTCTCAAAGGAGGCAAGATTTTATTTCCAGCAAGTGTTGTATTATTATTATTATAGTAGAATTTTCCCTTGAAAGTGAGTATCATCGTAAGTTGTAGTGAGGAAGGAATGTGGTTGACTTTATGGTGTAGTCAATCCTTGAGGTTTGTGACCTAAACCGAGGGCGACGTGCATAGACCCAAATCCGCCACTAAGGCAACCCGTCGTTCTCGCTTTGAATTGAGAGCGGAAATAATGAAAAGCGAAGCTACAACTTACGAGAGTTCACTGTGGTAAAGCCCTCGCGACTTCTGTTTTTCTTTCTTTCTTTTTTTTGCCTTTTCAACTTGCTCCGGATTATGCTGCTCATGGGTTGCATGGAGATTTTGTCCACACAGGTTGCCTGTCTCACCGGTCATCGTCAACCGATCACTCTTGTGTATCTGTGGAAGGCTTTGGTCATTCTTGATTGGTTCACTCGGGCTAGCCAGGGAGCTTGTGTCACAGCGGCATATATTAGGCTGCCGCCGCCCCTCATTTGATATCGCAGCCTTCCTCTCTCGTTATTGCGGATTACATTCTCAGCTTTGTGCCTCTGATCACGTTTGTGGCCCTGAGCTTCAGCCACCTGGACCCTGGAACCAACGGAGGGGAATGAAGGCGGTATCAAAAAGACACTCCGATGCCGTTTCGTTGAGATCAGGAAGCATTTGAAGATGTGTGTTCAAGAGCATGGTGATCGCTGCAACACTCCGGTGGTTCTTTCGGATCCTTCATTCGAACTGTTCCTCATCGACATCCAAAGAATGTGTCTGGTCAAGAAGCCCATTTCAGAATGTGGCTACATCGCTCTTAGCTACGTTTGGGGAGGCGTGAAACAGTACGAGCACACAAAAGAGCGTACCGCATCGCTCCTCAGGGAGAATTCGCTTCGGGAAATCATCGACCAGATTCCAAGGACAATCCGCGATGCTATAAACATGGTTCACCAGCTTCGGGGCTACTTTCTCTGGGTGGACGCTCTGTGCATTGTGCAGGACGATGCAGAGACGAAGCACATCCATATAGCTCGCATGGCCGATATCTACAGATCAGCTTTCTTGACTATCGCAGCTGCAGACGCAGTAGATGCCAACTCGAGGTTACCTTGCAACTATCCGTACGACTTGACACTCAGCGTGTTGCAGACAACGCAAGGCGAACGTCCTCCACTTTCTTCAGCCTTGCGCAGTACGAAGTACGTCAGCAGAGCGTGGACATTCCCGGAAAGGTATTTATCCGCGCGATGTCTCTATACCTTTCGCAACCATATATTCATCCGTTGTTCATCGGGACTCTGGAGCAGGGGATCGTCCACCAATGGTTGGTCTCCAAGGTCCAAATCTACTACGCATGAACACATTCTGTCAACCGAGATTGACATATTGGACTACCCACCCTATATACATGCTCTTAGGATGGTACATCAGAGCTACTTCACGCCACCCAATTTGAGGTTGCTGCCATTTTCACGATGGTCGCTCAAAGCAAAGCATCCGGATGAGCAGGAACGCTGTTTACTACGCTGTAACAACACGAGGGCAACCTGGGCCTTGATCACCATGCTCTACAGCCGAAAATCATTGTCGTTCTCTTCAGACGTGTCAAATGCGTTTGCTGGAATAGCAGAGCGACTTGCAGACATAACCGGTGGAAGTGTCGTTCACGGAATACCGACCACTTTACTGCCTCATGCGCTCTTGTGGGTCAGCTTCTTGCCCCCCTGGCATGTTCAAACGACAATTCACCGTCAGTACCCTCGTCATCGTCCGGATTGAACGAATCATCAGGCCCCTTGACTGAGGAGTTTTTTCACGTCTCTGGTGGCCTTGTCAAATTTGAGTCTTTCACGGTTCCCTTAACACTGTTGGAGTAGGGAAATCATTCCAGGACGTCATTGAACTACAAACCACGAGCACACGCTCATACGGATCCCAAATCGGATGTGTATCTTTACCTTTCTGGTATCGATGAGTCACGGAGCAGCTCAGGTGGTATACTTTTAGGAGTCAATCATGAAGACATGTGGGAGTACTGTCTGAAAACGCTGGTGGAGTTGGTTTTGATCACAGAAAATGTGAGTGAGGATGGTGGTTTCGTGAACTTTCTGATTGTTCATTGGTTGAACGGGTATGCTGAAAGGTTTGGTATTGGTCAAGCGCACGCCAGTGCTTGGAAAAGTTGGTCACCTGAGGCCAAAACCATCATACTGGGCTAGAATGTGGAGGAAGTCTAGGTCGCATTTCCTGCACTAACAGTAGATGATTGCCGTAAGTTGAATAAATTGCAAATTGTATTCTAGCTATCTACTAGTCTTTTCCAGACCCGGCTGTTTTTTGGTATCTTCTGGAAGTTGGCCCGGTTATGCCCGGCTTGATTTTTCAGTGGGTGATGTGCATTAGTAACAACAAAGCAAGCGAAGAACTTAAGCAGAGTCTATGGAATGGTCAAAATTCCTCATGGTCTATCCTGTACTTTCACGTGCCATACTAATTTACTAAGATAAAGACGGCTTCTCATTTGCGCGGTAAGAGGATGTGTCAAATAAGAAGCTCTTGTGTATTATCTTAGGCGCCATATGTCTAGAGCTTTGCTTCTATTATAGATAGTAAGGGTAAGGCGCTTCCATATGTTGTCAATTACTTGGTTAACCTGTCGAGCAAGGAAGCGGGCTCACTTGGATGCTGTTCTGATGAGCTTAGAGTTTCCCAGTCAGCACATTGCTCCGGTCCTTCCAAAGACATAAAACTAGCGGCAGTGTTATTACATCAATGTAGTACTACCTCTTTTGACTTGTAGTGTACAAATATAAGCCTGGAACAAAACGAACCCAGCCGTGAAGGGTATATCGAACTCCATCATCTTGAAATCATCACACCATGCCATAGTTCGTACATCGGCTCACCCGAAGGTATCCCATCGACGGATCCCCATCTCCGGCTTCTTGAAATCAAAATCGTCGACTTTCCTCGCTCCTCCTCCAAGTCCTCCAAGTCCTCCAAGTGCAGCGCCCGCCCGGTTGAAGCAGCCGTAGTGTACCACCGCACCATCGGGATATACTCTGATTGCACTGTTGCCGAACCGTTTCCCGCAGACCCTACAATGTCTGTCCTCTCCGATGACAACCCTTCTGTTCCTTCCGCCCACCACTCCTGGCGGCCCGGCTCCCAGCAGTAGAGCAGACTCGACTTCGAGCTTCTCGACAGCGCGCAATTGAGACACGATGCGCTCTTCGTTCATGACGCTGTTTGCGCTGCGAATGCGGCCGCAGAAATAGGATTCTAAGTCCTTGACCGGGAGCACAGACGGAATAAGCTCTAGTGTCGATGAGGCGGGCAGACGAGCGCCATGTTTGGAGAGCAGAGAGAGAGCCGGTTCCCAGTTGGGTTTATGCGGGGGAGGTGGAGTAAGGTAGAGTGAAAGCAGAGTATGGTAGATTGATGGTTCAGCATCCTCTGGGTCTTGTTGCTGCAAGCTGCCTTGCTGCCGGGATTGAGGTCGACTAGATGGATTGCCGAAGAGAGGTTGCTGCGACAATCCGAAGAGAGGTGGCTGCGAGCTGCCCTGCTGTCGGGATTGAGGTCGACTCAATGGCGTTACGAAGGCAGGTTGCTGAGAGGCGGTAAGGAAGACATGGTTACAGTATCTGATTCAAGTCAGCGCGACAGTTTATTTGTAGAAGGGAGTTGTAAGCGCATACTCTTCCGCTTTGTCGTAGTCTTCGATCTGGAAAACGTAGATTTGGAGAGCTTGCTTGTGTTGACCCATCTTGCTGAGAACAATTGCACGTGGCTCGTAGAAGTCCGGCACTGCATTCTTGCGTTAGAATTTGCTCTCGAAGCCGGGGCGCAAACCACTTACCGTCTTGTGGGAGTGCTCGGAAAATTCTGGCTTTGTTGTACTGATGACTACTCCTCAGGAATCCTTCGAACTTCTCCCGCCACTCCTTGTGTTCTTCCTCGCTGTCGAACACGTCCTCATCCTTCGCCCTGAGTAGTCGATCAAGATATTCATCGACAAGCCTCTGGTGGAAATCAGGTGTGTGGTCGCCGAGCTCATTGATAATGTGTTCTAGATAACGGACAGACAGCTTTGGGTCGATTTGGTGCAGGAAGTCCAACACGCGATCCCGGGGAAGAGTCTCTGCGTTCTCTGTGTCGGCAAGGAAAATTTCCATTCCCTTCTCAGGATCAGCACGAATAGGCCACTCCGCGTATTCCAAGATGAGGTCGATCAGATCAGGCGGCAATTGCTGAAGATATGCTATTGTCCTTTGTGGGCCACGCAGTGCAGGTGTGACATCTTCGCCTTCCTCGTCTTTTCCGAACTTCTCGAGTAATTCCAAGGCTTCATGGTGCATCTTCTTGCCATGCAAAAAGTCGATGAGGTCCGTGTAGCGGCCGCTCTCATACAACTTTTCCCTGACCACTTCAGGATCGCAGAAGTTGTCAAGACGGAACAAAGGACCAGCCATTCCAGGCCTCGCAAGCATGTATGCGCGGAACAAAGTCGTATCCGTAATGCTTGCCACTTTGTGAAGTCGTTCCTGCCAGTTTATTTCCTGCGGCTCGTCCGGAAGAAGAATGAAAGGAGCAAATGGGGGCTGGTAATGCTCTTTCTGTTGCTCTTTGGGTGGAAGAGGCTGCTTGAGTGTACCATCGTAGTGGATGAACTTTTGAAGCTGCGCACGAGTCTGCGCCAGGAAACCGAAAAGCGCGGTGACAGCTACAATCAAGTCTTTCCCATCTGCATTGCGTGAGTAGACAGCGCTGAAAGTTTCGCAAGATACAGCACTTACGTAATGGCCTATCCTCGTCAGCAAGGTTGTCCGTCGACTTCTTTCCCTTAATGCTTATCGTGTCACTATCTGCCTTGAAGGAGCGGACAGACGCAGTGTCAGAATCGACCGTCTTTTTCTGTTCAGCCACGAGCCTCCCAAACATTGCTCTAGTAAGAGTGTTGCCTGTGTGCTTTTCGGCAGGGGCAGCCTCCTCGTCAGTCTTCTCACCCTCATCTTCGGTTTCGGCCTCGAGATCACTGTCCCTAGGCTCTTCGATCGTAGAGAGGTCACCAGCGATAGATCTCGGATAAAGGGCGATAACTTTTTCGGGAGGGGCAACGGCATCGGAGAAAAGATCCATGGCTTGGCGGTAGCGCCTTTGTCGAAACAGACTTTCGGCTTTAAGGATCTGCACCTCTCGGATGCGACCGTTCTTGTCCTTGAGGAGAGTGTCTTCCAGCATGTTTAGGAGGCTAACAGCTTCATCGTAGCGGCCCGTGGCCACAAGCTCGTCAATCTGCTCTTCATAGTGCAAAGCGCCCATGCGCCAAATGCACCTATCGCTGGCAACAAGGAAACCTTTGCCGGCATGAGCTAAACTGATGTTGGGCTGGGGGACGTGGAGGAAGGCTGCATTGGGAATGCTGATGGTCTGGAGCAGGTTCAGGGTATCTGGATTGCGCACTTCGAGAGCACCCTTTGTGGGAGGCTGGAGAGCCAGCATGTACGGGTAGGAGTATCCTATGGCTTCCGGAGCGATGGTCCATGGAATTTGGCGCTTCTCCAAGGCTTTGCCCTCTGTGTCAATGAACAGGCTGTTGACATCCTTGGCAAGTAGCAATTCGGTATCGCCCAAGCGTGTTGCCATGGGCTTGGGAACCCAGCTACCCATAGCCATGTAACCCATACCCGATGTATTTACGGCACCGAAGCGGTTGAGCTGCTGGCTAGCGGACTCAGTCAGAGAGCTGGGTTTAACGATATCCGTGACCTCCTGGGACTCTATGTCAACCATGACGAAGCCAGGATCCATTCCGGCAACAATCTTGGTACCGGTTGCCCAAGTGAGCGACTTGACGGTGGATATCAGGGTGATCTCAGCCGTGTCCTCCATGAGCTCCATGTCCTGCCACGACCACAGTATGATCCTCCGCTTGACGGCGACGGCGAGACGCGAGACGATGGAGGGGATGCCGGTGGAGGGGTCCTTGACGATGTTGGAGGTTACGGCGAAGGTGGCGGCACCCTTGGTCTTCTCGAGACGCTCCTGCAGCTCATAGGTGTGCAGGTCGTAGATGGAGACGTAGTTGTCGCTCAGAGACACAAGGATGCTCGACTCCTTGATCATGGCTAGCTGCTGGACGGGGCGGCGGGAGAATTTCTCGACCTCGCGCAGCAGGTCGGCAGGCTTCTGCTTCGGCTTGGGCGGGTCGTCGCCATCTTCGGCGGAGTCGGGCTCAGGCTCCGGGTCGTCGTTCAACTCATTGAGGCGGTAGATGCGCAGACAGCCGGTATTAAGGCCAACCAGCAGGCGGTCGCCTGGCGTGGTCAGCGAGGGTCGCGAACGAGGCAGATGGGCATACCATAGGCGAGGATGGAGTCGATTCTGGACTTGTCGCGCTGGCGGAACTCGACAACGGGCCGAGCGATGAAGGCGGTTAGCATGGTCGCAAGGCGGCACAGCAGCGAGCCGTCTCACTCCATGCAGCGTCGCGGGGAGCTGTGGGTGGGGTGGTTGGGATGGCAGCAGCAGCTGTCGGTGGAGCTTGGGCGGTGACGATGCGGCGTCCGCCGCGCCGCGGCCACGACTTCCCGCGGCGCCGCAAATCTTGAATCGCGCTCCTCTCTCCCGCCCTCTCGGCTATCCGATGGATCGCTGTCACTACCAAGCTTCATGCAGCCGAGCTTGGCCTCGCCTCCCATCCGGTGCTCTGATACTGGGCTGCCGAAATCGCGCCTCTGGCAAGATAGGTAGCGTTGGACTTGTGAGCCTCTGACCAGCTTGACCAGCCTACTACCACGTCTGAAAACCTACCTACGCCATGCCCAGGGCTTCTTCCGTGCCGCCTCGTATTTTAAGACCTGACGCCCACTGGGCCCTACACCAAAGTCATTTCTCTGGAAACAAAGAGATTCAGCCTCCGATTCTTGGATCCGGCTCGACTCAGCTCAAGCTTTGCCACTTCTCGCTAGGCCCTAGACATTCCTATTTCGGCGAGTCGAATGCGTCTTGCGTCTCGACCGCATGCTTCTCCGTCCCTTCATTGCCCATCCAACACATTGTTCTTGACCTGGCACATAGATTTTCCTTCCCGTCGTCTGGCTTGTGCTCGGACATCTGTCGAAACTGATGGCTGTCATCCCTTGCCAAGGGAGCAGTCCTGTGTTCAGGCTTTCAAGAGTATACATCTTATCCTTCTGCGAAAGCTTTCGATCTCGCGTCTCGTATTCTTTCATCATCGTGTGATCGTCCTATTCCTACTTGTAACCGCTTGCAGTCCAGCCTGGACTGTGGCGGGAGCCAGGCTTTGGCCTCTGTCGCACCACGCAACGCGTTTTGTTCAATACATTTTCTGCCTGCCAGTAACCAGGATTTAATTGCCGCCCAGCTTCTACCACCGGAGAACTTCGCTTTCCTGCACGCCTCCTTTTCTCTTCACTCCATTATGACGCCAATGAATGGACGCCAGTTGATAATGTGGGACTTGTCCATCTCACTAATCATCATATCCAGCGTATTGATGCTCGCCCGACTCTACGTCAGATTCATCATGCTTAGGAAACCGGGGTGGGACGACTACTTTGCAATCTTGGCCTGGGCAAGTATTGAGCGAGTGTGCTACCTTGGCCTTCTAGCAGGCCACTAATGCGCTGCAGATCTGCCTGCTGGGACAGGCTTCCATTGAAATTGCTGGTAAGATTTGCAAGTGATTCTCTGACAGCCACCAATACTAAGCACGATGCAGCGACCTACAACGGCTCGGGTAGGAACATGGCTTTGGTGCCTCAAAGCGAGATTCGCACCTATTTCATGGTAGCAATCCCGTGATATTCCTCAGTGTTCAGATACTGACGAATCTCGTAGCTTCTCCCAACTGCACAACTACTATATTTCCTGGGGACCGGCTTTGTGCGACTGTCCATTCTGGCCTTTCTGCCACGTTTGAATAAAGAAAGTAAGGTCTAAGCTGTCCACGTCGTTAGTCCGCAGAACATCAGCGCCCTTACACGTATCCAGGAGTATTCATGATATGGGTTTACATCGTCGGCGTCGGCATCATCATTCTCACTTTTGGGTCTTTCTTCACCCTCTTGTTTGAGTGTAGCCCAGTCAAGTAAGACCCTTGATGTTTTGGTTTTCATACCTGCTGATTGCAGTCAGAGCACTTTGGGATAAGATGATGCCGGGCGCCCACTGTCTAGCTCTCTCACAAGAGGCTGTGCTCATGTACACGCACGGTACGTTTCGACTTCCGCCAGCTGCTTGGGTATGCTGACGCTTCTATAGCTGGCCTTAGCATCTTTTTCGACCTCGTGCTTCTGGTAATGCCTATCTGGGTTCTTCATAAAAAGATGATCTTCTCATTGAGGACCATCAAAGTTGCCCTTGTGTTTGCCGTGGGTAAGGACGACTTGCTGCCAACTTTTCTGTTTCTTTCTCTGACGTTCCCGCAGGCATCTTCACCATCATTACTGGGATCATTCGTCTCGCCAGTAAGCGCACAGTAGGGTTTCACCTTTTTCTCAGCTGACGTTCCCAGCAATCGTCACGATAGACATGACAGTCAACACGTACGTTCCCTCGTCTCTGCTACACGACCATTGTTTGACTTGTCACAGGACATACAACGTAACCTTCGCGGCCGTCTGGACCAATCTTGAGGGTCATTGCGGACTCTGGGTGGCATGCTTCCCCGCACTCCAGCCCCTCGCCCGGCGCATCGCTATCCGTTTTGGCCTACGTTCCGCTAGCTCCAAGCGCTCTTCAAACCCTACGAACAAACCCCCATCGAACGAGCGGAGTCAGTTTTCCATTCGTTCTTCCACGTTCCTCAACAAATGGATCCATCGTCCAACGGGCAACTCCAGCACATCAAACACGCCTACCTCGAAAGAGAACATAGCTTCGGCAGCCAGTAATCGAAGCGGTTTAGCGCCGGCTACAAAACAGGGTGACAACGAGGTTCAACCTGCGCGGTCCCGCCCGGTTGACGAGGGTAGTCAGAGTCCGCGGACTGCGAATGACGTTGGAGAGCTTCATCATAATGGTGATGATGCTCACGATGAGGAAGAGGAGGAGATATGGGAGGATGTAAATTTCGGTATTGGATCACCACTACCAGAAGACTCGGATATGGAGAGAGGAGAGGAGTTGCAGGTACTCATGCCTCGGCCATTAAGTGGAATAGTGAGGACTACGGTTGTCACCCACGGTAGTGAGCCTAGGACGAGCTCGTATGATAGGGAATGCATCCGCGGATGGAGAGAGGGATGAACAAGTTGGGAAACGGGCATGACAGTTGGAGCCCTTATCAGCCCTATACTTGAAAAGAGCCACGGTATATTGTCCACGTGTAAGTGGTTCCTCGACCCAACGTGATCCATCTGCCAGCCACGGGGTGTGTGATTCTGTACCAGCCTCACTGTTTACGGATGACTGAATTTGCAGCAGCGGTGCACACGTTGCTACACTTACAAACGTTCACTGGTCAACGTTACAGGGACATCGTACGACATGAAACTGTGTCTTGCCGACCGCTCTTCCGACAATCTATAAGGCCAGCTGGAACAGAAGTCGAGACCCGGCTACTCGCAAGGAGCGTGCATCGAGGAAATAAAATCTAACCCAATTGCGGCAGCAATGGACTGAGGTGTGTGGACTTAGCGGCGGGCGGGTATGTAAGGTCGGGCCCCTTGCATTGCCCGGCACTTCGCGGACAAGCGTGACCAGAATGCGTGCACCTGCCACCACGAATGAACAGCGGCACGGCACACGGCAGATAGCATACGAGGCTGTCTACCCGTTTTCCCCGCACTTTGCTACGTTTATCGGCACGCGACTAACGCCTATCCCTGCAACACGTATTTAAGGAATTCAATATTGAAGCAACATAAAATCAATCTCGTGACATTGCCTACACCTTATGACAGGACAGCGGTGTGCGAATGTCAGCCGAGAGGACAAAGAGAAAGCTTGCCTGCCTTGGCATGCGTCTTCCGTTCGCGGAAATCTGTGATGGCGGGGAGGCGAGGGGCGGCAAATGCACATCGCACCCGTTTGCTGGATGCACACTAAGATCGTGCATCCGTTGGTATCTCAAGCCATGACATCGCTCACAAGCAGCAAATCTCGTCTGGAAAACGGGCTCTTGGGACCGACCGGTCGGGAATTGGCTACCAGCCCCGCCTTTACATCCTCTTTCCAGGGTTCTGCGGCTCCGGTTCAGTAGAGTATAAATGCCGGAGTAGAAACCAGAAATCCAATGCATAACGCGATCTCATAGCGTCTTTTCCAGACCTTTCGGCACATATCTATACGCTTAATCAGATATCACCTTAATCCTACTCACTATGTTCACGACCGCCACTTTTCTTTTTCTCCTTCCATGCATCGCCATTGCGATCCCCGTTAATCCGGACTCAATAGATACCTCCGCCAGTGTATGTATCTCTTGCCGTTCAAAATTCGAAGAACCAACCTGACAAAGTTTACAACCAACAGATCGTCCTCTGTACCGAAATCAACTACAACGGCATCTGCACCCAGCACGCCACTCCCCTCGGCAATAACAACTGCAATTCCCTCGACGACGACGGCAGCACTGTCAAATCCATCAAGACCGATGACGGCTTAGACTGCATCTTCTACTCGTATGTCAACCCCTTCCTTTCCTCTGATGTAAAATGTGTGCCAACACAAACGACAAATCACAGCAACGGCGTCTGTCGCACTTTCCTCGACCCAGCTACCGAATCTCTGACCGTCCACTCTCCCGGCAACGCTGATCTGGCCGCCAACAGCGGCTGGACGCGGCCACTGCTGAGCTACACATGCGTCTCGGTCAAGACGACCGAATATGCTAAAAACCGGCAAGGTGGCGAAGCAGGTGAGAATGAGAGAAGAAGTGTCTAAGCTGCGCGGGTTTCCAATTTCAAAGTGAACTAAACCAGAATGGAACACCGGTAGATGGCGGGAAAGGGGGGGCTTGAAATGGGCAAATCGGAGTTCACGGCGCTTGGTCTTCTCTTTCCTCTACATCTAGTTTTGTTCTCCTTTGCATTGTTTTTTCGTTCTTACGAAGTCTGAGACATCCATTAATAATACGTAATCTGGATCTGATGATACCGTAATTTGAAGATCATCCACAACATCTCTATTCCAAGCCAAGGCGGCGCACACGTGCGCCGGAGAATGCCACTCCTCTAATGCTATGTTGTTACAAATGATGCCCATCTCCTTCACATTTACCTAATACCGAATTAACGCAATTTACCTTACATGAAGACCGACAAGCCATATGTTCACATCATACGCACATCTCTGAAATCTTGGCGTAAGACAACGTCACATTATCAATAAGAAAGAAAAAAGACGGAACGATTCTAGAAGCCGACTGCCAGCATCAAACCGTATCCCACCGTGATAACAATAATAAACGCGAGGATCGATGCGGGAACACCTCTCGTGATGAAGTGCTTGACCTGGAGGTAACGTTGACCCGTCTCCGACTCCATCATGATAGCCGCTGTGCAAATTTCGTCAGTGTCCTGCTCAGTAGTTTATTGACTGAAGAATGCAAACTTACTCATATTCGGGAAACCGCTCGTCGGCAATCCCATTGCCGCCGAGCACATCAGCACGCTGCCCATGACCAACAAGTTCGGGTGCGGCTCTGCCATACCCTGGCCGACCTCCTTGACGAGTGGCAACACGATCAGCGCCGCAACCGTGTGGCTGATGAAGGTCGCGACGATCAGAATGAGACCGGCGAACACGACGAGCACGCCGTACAAGCTCATTCCTTCGACGCCCTTCGTGATGCTATTCGCGATGGTGTGGAGAAGGCCAGAGCTGTTAACAGCCTTGCCGAGCGCGAGGCCGCCGGCGGCCAGGATGATGATGGTCCAGAGGAAGTTGTTAAAGTCTTCCTTGGTGAGGATGCCAGTACCGAAGAAAAGGACGATGGGGATGATGGCGACTACGCCCATGTCACCAAAAACGGGCTCCAGCTGGTGGCTCACACACCAGAGCGCGATGGTGAGGACGGTAACGACGCTGATGAACCACTGGATTCCGGTAAACTTGTCCTTCATACGACGAATGGGGACAATGGTCGTGCCTTTGCCCGGCTGGAAAGTTACCAACAGAAGGACCCAGATCAAGAGGATGCTGAGAATGCAGACAGGGAGCGCAATGAAGAACCAGACGCCCCAACCAGGTTGTGGCGACATATTCTGCAAGGCGATCAGGTTCTGCGGCGACGCGATAGGCGAAGCCGCACCGCCTATGTTGGAGGAAAGCGCAATACCAAGAAGCAGGGACTTCGACATGTTTGAATCCGCAGGGAGGTTGCGCAGAATAGGTTGGATGATGGAAAAGCATAGGACAGGCGCGGCGACGTTGCTGATCCACATACTTGCGAACATGGCCACGAACATATTCGTAAGCAGGACGGTCCTGGGTCTCGTTCCGGCCTTACTGAGAACGAGAGTTGCCATCATCTTGGCGATGTTATACTTGGACAACGCCGCAGCGATGGTAAAACCGCCGAGGAGAAGCATGATAACGGGAGTCCACATCGCGGAAAAAATATAGCTTGCAGCGGCCTTCGATTCCAGGCGGTCGTGCGGCTTCGCATCCGTACGGACCACGCGCAGGACGACCACGAGGAAGGGAACGAGTAATGAGGTAACGAAGAGCGGGATTGCTTCCGTAGCCCACAGCAAGCTGACGAATATAACCAGCGCCAGACAGTTCTGTTGCTCCGGCTCTTCCATGATAGGGTATAGAAGAAGGACGGCGAACAATGCGATGATGCCAATGATGGTGTAGAAGGTCGAGCTGAGTAGCCATCTTGGGCAAGTATAGCGCCCTACCGGCGTTGAGATCTCCTTCATTGCAACTTCGGCATCGTCGCCCTGCAGTCTGCCTTTAGGATCCGTATCACGGCCCAGTATTGTCTGCCTGATTCCCAGGTTCGCAGCTTGGGCTTTCCTTTCAATTCCGATCATCTCGCGCCACACGGTGTTGCGTTCCCAAACCACGTGCTCACGCAGATGCAGGCGGAGCTCTTTCTTGGCAGTTGCCACATCCCCACCGTTACACAAATTTGCGTAAGTGTGCTCAATCTTGGAGAGGTTTTCGGCCAGCTTGTCCATGGTGGGCTGCAGGAAAGGGTATGCAGGATCCACATTCTGTTCAATGTAGCTGGATTTCAGGCTTCGATCCATGATCTTGTCGTACTTCTTCAAGACCTTGCTGAAGCCGGTCTTGTTCAGCTGAATGTAGGAGCGCAGCTCGCAGATGTTGACGTAGAGGCTGATAGTCCGTTTCTTGAGCGAGATGACCGAGTCGTACAGCACGGCAAACGACATGTCGTTGTCATCATCAAAGGCCAAGCTCCTACGCCTCCGAGACATGGCGCCATTGGAGGACAGGAGGCCAGAAGTAGACATTGGGTCTTCGCCGCGGGACGTTCTCCGGTTCTTGGACGGCGTCTTGCGCAGGGCGGAGCGCTCGTCAGCATCGTCGTCGCTCTCGTCCTCTTCAGCTGCGGAGCGATGGCTGATGGTGCTCCGGCGCCGCTTGCCGCCCATGGTGAAGCCACCGAACACGCTCTGCTTGCGTTTGCTCCCGTTGGTCGCGCGCGAAGGCGGCGGGCGATCATCGTCGTCGCCATCCATGCCATCGTTCTCTTCCAGGTAGTCTTGGACTTCTTTCAGCAGCGATTCCAGCTCTGCGTACACCTCATGTTCTTTCGTCCTGTAAAAACTGCAGATTTTCTCCAGCTCGTGGTCCAGCGCGCTGGAGAAGGTCTTATCCGGATCGTCGACGGTGCCGGAGAGGAGAGGCGAGGACTCGGCATCTTGTGGATCTGGGCCGGCTCGTTGGTGGATCTGCTTCTCTAACTGATATATGCTACAGGCAGTCAGCTAAGCGGGGATTCGGGGCTCGCGAGGTGCAACAGACAGCTTCTTGAGATTGCTATAGTTGATGTATTGGCTGCTCCAGTCCGGGACAGCATTGAACTGGATGCTGTGGGAGAACTTCATTTCGGCCTCGTCGAGCAGGAGCTCGAGCTTCCAGAGGCGGTGCCGCCGGCGGACTTCGCTGGAAAATGGGGGTGGCGCAGAGGAGGGATCGGAACGCGGAGGATGCGCCGACGACGAGGGTGCAGCGAGTTCCCGGAGCTCAAATGCGTCGTCGGAGAGGAGAGGAGACGGGAGACGGGGAGTGCGGCGGTGGTCCAGGGTCGCGGTGGGCAGGCGGCGGCGGAAGGGGTTTTGATAAGAGAGCGTCTAGAAGCAGGGCGGCGGCGGGGCGCGAGGGCTGTAGGCTAGTCGGGCGGGATGGGGCGTCATGCGGCGATGTGGGTGCAGGCCGGCTTCTGAGGTGTCATGGCGAGGGTGGGCGGCGTGTAAAGCGTGCTGCGCAATTGGGCCGGCCGCCGAGCCTGCGCCCAGCGCTGCCGCTCCATCCAGCCGCACGCCCGTCGCGCACCCAAACAAGTCCCATTATCGTGTTGCTCCGTCTGCGCGATCGGCGAATACTGCGACCCGAGTCCCTGCGTCACGGGCATGCATTCCTGGCATCGTGTCGTGGTCGCGCCACGCCATAGGAGGCTGTAGCGAGCAAAGACGTCATTCCACCAACTCTCGTCTCAACCACCCTCAGCCGCAACTGCCTTGCGGCCCGCCCCCGTCCGCACGCTGCGCATGTCTCGCCTATGCTCGCCGTCAGAGAAGTGCGTCAAGGAGGCTGCTGTGTGGGGAGTACCGTGTTTGCTTGCCAGAGACATTGCCGCTCCGGGTTAGCCTGGTGTCTGCCTTTCCCTGCGCAACACATGCTGCACCACATCGAAGATGCCAATACCTCGAGCGCCGCTCGTCCAGACCGGCGATGTGTCTAGGCGAATGAGGAGGGCGTATTCCGGAACGTGGTCGACGACAGCAGCCCTCTATAAAGCTTGCCGTCCGGAGAACTGTCCATGTGCCCAGAGTCCCGCATGACCCATCCCCGTAAACCGCCGTGTCAGCAGCCGGCGCCGCCTCCAGCCATGGCCAGTTTCCACTCGTCACGACCGACACGCTTTAGAACCCTCCAAGGATCGTCCCAATTAAAACTAAACTTCCATGTCACTTGCTCAGTTGTGCAACAGCAGCTAGCTTGACATTTTGACCATTCTCTGCCTGCCACGTCGTGTCACAGGCAGTTGAACCTATCATCCGGACCTCTATGTAACATCACTCATTCATGCCACTGGTTGAGGGAGAGATTCTAATTTACTATCTACCTCCGCCCTCAAATGCCTCCTACTGACCCACTCCACTTTGTTGTCATGTAATAATCGATATGTCCACTCCACCACTCATGCTCGACGAGGATTTGAGCCGCTGCCAGCCGTTGCAGCGGGCCCGAAAACCTCCAAAAGAAACCATCAAAACCAGAAAACTCTCGGAATAAATCAACAAGAACCGTAGCGGCGCAAAGCGCTAAAAACCAAATCGCTGACGCCCGCATCAGACGCGAACAGCAGCACATCCCACTCGTCTTCAGCTGCACATGCCACACCCCGGAAGGGCGGGCACGGAGGCAAGACAGAACGCTCGTTACCAGTCAGCAGCTGCCGGGGCCTCCGGATCTTGCGTCAACAGCGTGGGTGCACTGCCAGAAAGACCCAGCTCCACCCCGCATAGTGCGCTACCAACAGTCCCGGGTCCGGAGATGCAATCGCAGGAAGGGCGAATCGCGCGGAGCGGGAGGCCCAAATAAGAAATAACGACAGGCGAGTGAGCGATCATACCTAAGGTGTCCGGTTCGTGCACAGCATCGGCACGCCGTATCCATCGCGGCCTGCAACCGCGTCCAACTCATCATCGGGCTCCTACGAGCAACCTCGCGGCCAAAGGGGCAAGCCAACGCTGAGGCGGGGAGGCTACGAGAAGTCCGATTCGAGCTGGAGGGGGAGACGGGGACGGAAACGGGGGAGCTGGAGAGGAACGGGAGGGCAAGGGCGAAAGTACCAGAACCAACTGCTTTCAACTCTGCACCACTGCCTCCACGAAGGAGGGGGGTGAGGGAAAGTGGAGAAAACTCAACAAACGCCCCCAGAATGCATGCAAACGCAACTCAGATCTTCAAACCAATTAAATTCCCCCTTCTTTTTGATACTTCCTGAAACGGTAGGCAGGACGGCACATTCCCAATAAGACCCAGCGTAATAAGCCAACTCTTTTGATATTGACGTGCGGGGATGATCCAGGTCCTGTTTCAAGATGACGGTACGTAAAAAGAAGATAATAAAAGAATAAACACCAGTTTCCAATGGCGAGATCCCGAAAGACCTACAAACCAGTGGTTTCGCGCTGCAAAAAAGCGCGCAGAAATGACCTCAGGGACCAAAATACGTAACCTGAGCAATTACGAACTCAGTCGCAATTATGAGCGGCAGGTGCGGGTTTCTCAATAGACAACGGTCCGTCACACCGAAGCGGAGGAAAGGTCAGTTGAGAATCTCGCTTGCCGCTCAAATGAATGGATTCCAGCTTCTGCCGCTGCTGGACTTCTCGTTGGTTGGCGTTGTCTCCTCGATGCTGCCGGCCTTGCTTGTGCGCTCCTGCTCAGGCCGCGACACTGCAAGTCCGACAGGGTGGGACGCGCCCACGTGCCCAACCTTCTCATCGCCGATCGGAACTTCTGAAAGGTTGTCCTGCTGCTGGTGTTGCTGCTGGTTGAAGTTCGGAAAAGGTCGCGGGACGATCGTGTAAGGCGCAGCCTTGTTGACGTACTCGTACGGCGGCGCAGCGTCGCTCGGGCGGGGCGGTGAGGCCACAGCCATAGCTGGTGCGTCGTGGCCACGATAACGGTCAGTTTCGGGGTCAGAAACGTAACGCTGACCGCCTTCCGCACGCGTCTTGCCGCTGCCGGAGAAAACCATGAGTGCCCGGATTATGCCAATGATGAGAACAATGACCCAGATCAGGACGATGCAGGTGGAGATAATGGCCTCAATGCGGACACCTTCCTTGAGCTTGTTGACAAGTTTGACGATGGCCCCCGAAACTTTGTCAGCGGTTTCACTGCCAGGAGACGCGAGGAAAGTATCGTCAGAAGAGTCATCCGACAGTGAGGCAGCGGCACCAAGAGAGAAGGTGTCGTTGCTCAACGTCGGCAAGGTAACATGGGCGTTGTCGTGGACCCAAGTAAGCCCTTTCTGAACTCCCTCGATCTTCATGACAACGAGGCAGTTCAGGACATCCTTGATGGGCTCATAAAGAACCGTACCACCAAAGGTTGCATTGAGGGCGTCGCTCATCTCGTCGACAAACACGTTCAAAGTATCGTTGACGGCTTTCGTGCTGGTGTTGACCCAGCTGAACAGGTCGTCATTGAGATCCGTGCTGAAGGTTCCGATGGCGTTGTTGGTTCCGTTGGCCCACGACTCGGAGGCGTTGTTCAGGGCGAAGACGACTTTATCGGCAAAGGCGCCAACTTGCTGCGTCAACTCTGGGACCTCCTTCTCAATAGTCTTGAGGAGGATGTATTGGCAAAGGCAGGCGAAGAGGCCCGCGAGTCCCAAGCAGAGGACCAGCAGCGCCGGCGTCGAAGTAGCATAGGCGACAGCCCAGCGCACGGCGGTTTGGCGGCGGGTTGAGCCGAAGCGGTTGGCAACCCAGATGCCGATGGACGACGAATAGGGCCTGGAGGCGATGTAGACGACGTCAAGCGGGTCGTAGGCGCTCTGGCTAATAAGCTGAGCGCGTCTCTGCATCGTCTGCCAGCGCTTGATCTCTCGCCAGGCCACAGGCACGCAAACGAGAACAGCGAGAGCAACGATGACGCCAATGAAAACCCGTCTGGCAACGATCTCGGTCTCAACAAGTCCGTCGAAGAAGTCGTTGATGCCGTCGTTGTCAGAGCAGAAAGTGAGCTTCTCCTTGGCAGGGACCGGGAACATGGTGTCATTGAAAGTGTAGTTTCCGGTCTTTTCGTTGATAAGTTGCTTCACCAGCTCAAAGGGAAGGCGAATGGCGCTGTCGGTGAGGTTCTTGACCTGATCGAAGGTGGGGATGGAGTTGTTAAGCTTCTCCAAGCCCTGGTCGTAGCCCGAAGGAAGCTGAAGATCCTTGAGCTCGTCGATCTGCGAGGTCAGGTTAAGCTTGTCCATGCCATCGCCGCCAAAGATCTGGGGGATGCTGTTGATGCCGTCAATGAGCTTGTTGACTTCGTCCTGGAAAGTGTCGGCAACGTTGGCAATATCGTCTCCGACGGCGTCGAGAGTCTTGTTCAGGCCATCACCAATGAACTCGGCAGCCTCGATGACAGTGTGGAGACTGCCGCGGACTGCCAGGGTAATGAGACAGAGGTAGGTTGAGGTCAGCAGGCCGATGTAGAAAACGACCATCTCTTCCACACCGGTGACGATGAGTTCGAGCATGGACATCAGGCCGTCGACGGTCTTCTCAATACCGGAGATGGCGAGCTTGTTGACGCCCCTCGACATGTAGTGGGGCATCGAGGCCATGGCACTGCCAACAGACTCGACGCTGGTACATGCGGAAAGGGCTTCGGAGCGGGCGGAGCTCAAGTTGTCGTTGAGGTTGGCAGTGGCGATGAGCACGCGTACGAGAACGAGGAGAAGGAGAATGGTCCAGCGGTTGATCCAGACCTGCGAGAGCCTAGCTCGAAGGCCGAGGTATGGTGTGAGGTATGGTGCTTGGTTTGTGACAGGTCGCGGTGCGTCCTGGGGGGCGTAGTAGTTCCGCATCTCATGATCGCCAGCGGAGTGAGATGGAGGTACGTCGGGAAAGGCGAAGCGTTGGTTCGCTGCGGAAGACATGATGGCGTTGCAAGGTGTGAAAGGGCTCGCCTAAGGGTATGGGATTAGGGAATGTCGGGATGCCAGCCAGCGGCACAAAAATGCAGTCAATGCAGTCGTGAGTTCGTAAAAGTAAAAGCAAATGGTGGAGTCGTAAATGTCGAGGAAAAGAACTGGAAGAGGCGGGGCAGGACCCGAAGACAATACCTCGACGCAGGGACAAAGCAGCCGCGAGGATTATTCTATTAGAAAGACAATAGGAGAGTGAAAGGACACATGACCCAATGGTCAACAAAGAGGTGAGAGGCGGAGCGTGAAAGGAGAGCGCGTAGTGAGCGAAGCAAGACAATAAGAGACATGCACGAGAGTCGGCGTACCTGGGGCTGGCATGGCCCGGGCTGCGACCTGGCGGCAGTGGCTTGCTGCCGGTGGAGAAAACAAGCAGATCGCTTGGGCGAGCCGTTTCAGCGTCGTGCAAGCCATCGGGCCTCTATTCTGGTCTCTGCGGCTCTGGTGGTGGCGCGGCGAAAATAGCCGCCCTCGGAGGTCGAGTGGAGAGCGGAGAGCCAACCGATTGTTGGAGGGGCGGTCAGTCTGGAGGAGGACGTGGACAGTGCGCTGCAGCACGAAGCCAGCGAAACGTAGCTTCGCTGGCCGCGAGCTGCGACACCTGCAGCGGCGAGCAGGCGACGCTCGAACGGAGCCGGAAGACCCCGCGGGTCGCGATGCTGCGCGCGCGCAGGTGGCGGGGGCAGCCCCGTCGCGGCAGGACTGTCACGTACGGGCGCCCGTCTTCTGCCCAGCGCGGGCTGCGCGAGGTGTTAAGTAGTGTGGCAGCTGCGTGGCTGATGCAGCAAACCCTGATTTTGCCGGGGCGTGCCGACGTCATTCAACGCCAGGCGGGGATCCGGGCGTTCTATATTTTATGCTGCCTTCCATATGCAACGCGATTCCATGCTGCCGTCGCCATCGTGAAGCTGCAGCCAGGCGGCCTGGTGTTGCGGCCTCGCTAACAGGTCTCCGCATCCTCGACTCTTTTCTCTCTTTTTTTTTTTTTTGCAAATCTTGTAGCGCGACCGGGATGGACGCGGCGGCAGCAGAGGCGGGTTTTGCTGGGTTGATTGGCTGTCGCTTGCTCCCGCGAGTGGGCCATTGCCGCCTGTGCGACGGGAGTGATCTTCGGCCTGAAACGCGGCCTGACCGCCTCCGCCAACCTCCGCGTTCCTCAACACCAACCATTCTCGTAACCAAAACAGTCCTCTGCTACGAGCTCGTATCTCTACCTCGCTTGTGTGCGTGTTGATATTCGTACCTCTCTAAATCTCCGCATCGTGACGCGTTGCAATATCGCGTGATTGTTGCGCGTCTACCTTCATCCTCGTCATCTTCTGCTCATCCACGGACGCGTCCAGCTGGATCTGAAAGTCGACGTGCAGGCTTAGCTTCTCGTTTCGGCTGTCGCCAGAGTTTCTTGAAATGATCTCCATGTCCCACACAGTAATCACAGTCCCTTGCCTGCTCCGCTTAGTAATTTCCATCTCTCTGCTCGCTTCTCTACTTTTAGTAGCCCTGCAACGTTCAAGTTCAACCCGGTGCTGCCGCTGCGCGGCGGGCATTCCCCACACTACAATACATATCCCTACTGTATATCATATCTGTAGTTAACCAGGCCTTTTCTCCTTGATACTTGATCCAGACATGCTGCTATTTCTTGCACCTTCCATGCATGGTAACACGAAGTGCCTTCTCTTGCCTTCTCTATCTTTCAAATTTGTCCAGTGCGGCCTTTCCAAGACATATCTGTTCTTTTCTTTTTCGCCTGTTTGCTCGAGGACCTTCCTCAATCACAGTTGGCCGGGATTGTGAATGATCAGTGAATGGCTCTTCGTGGCTGTTATCACCCTCCGAGTGGCCCTGGCACGTGATGTGTAGCCTCCGCGGCAAATACTCGGGGAATTGATGCTCCACCATGGCTTTCCTACGGCGGGTTTATTTTTTAGTTTATGCCTTCGAAGATCTACTGAACTCCAAGCTCTAAACAAGTTCCAACACCGCTGAATCGCATTGTCCCGTAAGTCGTCACCCGCAGACCGCCGCTTCACACAATGCTCATGGCTTTCAAACAGGTCGTCTGCTTCTTCAACACCTTCCTTTAGTCCCTGCCGCTGCGGTTGGAAGGCGCGTTGTTGCTGCGCCTCCTGCTCCGCTGCTTGCTTCTCTTCAAATATTCAGCTCTTCTGTCTGCACCGTCGACTTAAACCCTCCCTGCTCAGCATCCTCGCTTCGCCCTATTGCTGGACCAGATTGCAATAAAGCCCTCGTCCGTCCGTCAAAGCACCGCCTTACGATATCCTTACTTGGTACACGAGACAGACCCAACTCGGTGAACGCCACGCCCTCGGAGTCCGCCAACGCACCACCCATCCTCATCAGCGTCCGGCCCTAACGTCCCTCACTTGGCCGATAGCATCTGACGCTACTGTCTGCTCTAGCCAGCCGCGACACCTGAGCGCGACACTCTTGCTGACCCCGCATATCACCCTCTTCTACAAGCCTGGTTGACCTCAACCGTTCCCACTTCAGCCGCGCTGCATCCGATCACGCTCACGCTCTTCTTGAACAACGCGCCATCATTCGGAGTATAGTACAGCTGCTGAAACAAGTCAACAACCACACTGTCCTGAATTCAAAAATACCGGACGTTCATACTAGAACACTTCAACATCCATCACCAACTCCGCCGCAGAAGCCTGCCCGTTTTCTTCTTCCCAAATCTCAACTTCCAGCAAGCCAAATAACTCGCGATTATATCAGGTGAGCTTTGCGTGCCGTTGGTGTTTTGTCCGTGGAAAGTTTGTGTTGAGCTTTCCACGAGATTTGCTTCTCATATGCAGGGTTCGGCACGTGCCTAGTTCCTGCCATGTGCTCAAGTTCATCCGTTGGGATTTCTATTGTCATGTGCTGTTATTGTCTTGCTATTGTTGTAGTAGTTGTGGCCAGATAATACTCACTCTCTGCCATCTCGTAGGAGACTCACACCGCGACACGAGAGACAGCACACCCGAACAACAATATTGCAGCCGCTATCCAAGCTAACTCTCAACTCTAACACTTCGAGGCTGGTCTTCACCTTCCTGTTCCATCACCATCCCTCCGCCCAGTCATTGAGGCGCTCTCGAACCTCATTTCCAGCTACGACCCTTGGTACATTGGCCTCGTTGCAATCTGCGCATCCAATTTCTCGGACCAAAGAGCCAACGGTACCATGGAGAAACAAAACTTAGCCACCAAGTCCATGCCGCTTGGTCAGCTTATGCCGTCCTCGGTATCTGCCGCTGCCAACGAAGCGTCGAACAAGGAGCGCTCCCGAGAGACTTCCACGAGCCAACACGTGTCCAACTACAATCATGACGAGGCTTACGATGAAGAAGTAGCAGAGGTTGGACATGGCGGATCTCACACTCAGAGCTGGACCTGGTCGTCGCCGCGTGCACTCCAAGAAGACCTATACACCGTTGCCAAAGTCTCGGTGGAGCGTCACTTTCGCGGCTATGATCGTGATCTGGCTGATGCGCTGAAGAGTCTGGAGAAATGGTGCGAACACGCTGCTAACATGAAGATGGTGGCGATCAAGCTTGAGCAACGCAGGATTGCGGAAAAGGAACTCTTCAAGCGCCTTCGCGACGAGTACAACATGGTCTGCAAGGCTTTCGGTGGCCGGAAGCTCTCCGTTGGCCATGGCGGAGTCCTTTGCTTCCATACTCTGTGGTGTACCGACTACAAGACCGACTGGCGTAGACTTGCTCCCTGGCCTAGCATCGCTGAGCAGAAGTGGGAGGGCGAGGACCGCGCCCGAACCAAGGTGGGAAGGTACTTCCCTTTACCTCGTGAACCCAGCAACGGCAGCGTTCCTTGGAACTATCTTCCCATGATCACGTCGTCTCCATTCGATCAGATTTGGCAGATCCCATCCGAGCTGGATATTCTCTATCCCATGGATCAGATCAATGCGGAGGTTGAGGAGGACAAGCATTCGCTCTTGAATCAGAACATTCTCGACGCTATCGACCTTGGACCGTGCGACGTGTGGGATGAAGATGACCTTCCGCAGGAGCCTTCAGGAACTGTGTAAGTGTGTCTGCTTCTTTCCGCTACCAATATGCTTAACTTCAGCTCAGGTAGTGGGAACGTACAGTATATACTCCTCGTGAAACGAAAGAGGCGGCGCAGTCAATATTCCAAGCGTACTCATGGTTTTACTGGGAGTCCACGCTACCTACGACTTTACGACTGGCGAAGACTTTTCGATCTCGACTAAACCTTCTCTTACCACACCAGCTGCTCCTCCTTGGTTCTAGGTACAGTTTCTTTTCTTTCTTTTCTTTAATCTTCATTTCTTCTTCGCTCATGTTCCAATTTGGATCGATAATTATCACTCACACGCGTCAAGACCATGTGGAGTCAATCTACCCAAAAATTATTGGTTGAAAGTCAGATTAACATCTTCATTCACAGCAACGAACGCCCCGTTGCCGTTGTTCTCGATGCACGATCGAATGCAATACAATATTGTGCCGGCCAAGTACCAGCTGACCAACTCTTTCCACAACTACTTTCCGGAGACAAGATTGCAACGATACGGGCTAGGAGCATTACGCAGCTCAAGGTCTCGCTAACTCCACTTGGACCCTTCTCAGATTGTACAATACCGTCCGGCTTTCACCAGGATATGAAAGCACCTTTGGATGCTGATCTCAGCATCACCACTTCTTCTTCAGATTGATCCGTCAATTGGATCTCATTTCCTTTCTTTCCTTATGTCAGAATCGGCTTTACTCACGATCTCCCTTCATTTGGCGTTTGCGACAGTTTCTTGGAAACTTGGTGGAAGTTTCTGAGCACCTTTGGCTTTGCCCGGCGGTCATTCTTCAGCTTCTGAGCACCCGGAAGCTTTCCAGACCATCTCTTTCAGTGCGAACCCTGCATAGGAAGCCAGTCATTTCTCTACTTTTCCCAAGCCTCAACGCGAGGTACTTCATCAGAATAGAAAAAAAGGGTCTCATCATCCACAGCCAAGAAAAATCAGAAGCCCACCCAGCTTGGATGAGAAAAATTGAATCAAAACCCTTTTCCACAAAAATCTGACAATGCTTCACGTCTCTACAATGCTTGCCAAATAGAATGTATATTGATGTGTACTAACCGTGGAAACCGGGCGACAGATCCCTCATCATTCGTCACTCAAATGGGCTTTGATCTCCCTTGTCTTAACTAGCTCCTGTCGCACTAAGGTGCAACGAGTATTTGGCGTTTTCAAACTATCAACCAGACTTCGTGTACAATAGTGCCGCTGCCCTGTCTCTGGTTCAAAGCCAACGATTCCATACATTCTCTCAATACCTCTTCCCGGCTTTTCCATGTCTCAAAAGTCATGTCGTCTTTCGATGCTTTGTCAAAAGATGGCGGAGACTAGTGCATGCTTCTCATCTTGGGCTGCTAGCCAAACTCCATTCCGAGTAGTCTGCTCATTTGCGACATGCTGCGCCTTCAGTTGCCCGTTTCTGCGTTGGTCGAATCTCTTCAGCAGTCGGGCCGCTAGAGGTAAATTTAACGGAATATTGGACACGCCATCGTAGTCGTTCTGATATGTTGTTGAGACTGCGATTGCATTGTTATTTCCAGTCTCCGAAGGCCGACAAACACCGCGTCAGTAATAGCAGAGTCAGACGCGATTGTACCCTTGAGGCGTAGACTCTTATCTTGGAATATGAAACTAGACACTATGGAAGTACAGAAGACAGAACTAGGCAGGTTTGCCTATGGGGGCAGATTTAGGAGCACTTACCTACCAACGGACGATTCAGCCCGTTGAAAGCTGAGATATCACGAGCTTTTCGCATTTCAAACCTCCTCCGCATCCCAGTCAATTTCGCCTGGCTCGAGCTCACGTCCTGGTGGCGTTCCTGGAGGCACCTCGAACGCGAGCGCAGAGACTGCGAACTGTTGCTCAACTTCTGTTGCTGGGGGATCCTCAGTAGGGACGGTACCATCATGAACAGAGTCGAGCCACCGCCAAATCTGAGGCTCCACCCATGTCAGCCCCTGTGCAATTTTAGTGGCGGAGAGAGGCTTGCCGGCGAAGTCAGTGACGGGGTACTCTGATCCTGCGGGTGGGACGATAGCATTACGTGGGTTAGTTTCGCCGGTGGAGAGGACGTAGTAGCGCTGCTCAAGCTGTCGGCCTGGCTCATGCCGATAGAGATAGAGCTTATAAGTGCGCTTACCTGTCGCCAGAGGCAGACGCGCACGAAGCTCTGTAGGAGACAACCGTTCTTCGCCTTCGTCCTTTGACCAAGTGTGTGGCTTTGTGGTGAGAACCTCACGGACACCGAGGGTCTGCACATCAGTGTCGAGATGGATAACTTCATGGATATAGAAGTCGACTGGACCAGGAGGTACGCGGGCGTGCAGACACCAGGTGAATCGCTCGTTGCCGTGCTCGGGCTTCGGGTGGCCTTTGACAGACCTCCATCCTAGGCCGTCGAACGTCACAGTGAATGGAAGGAATAGCCCTTCCTCACCAGGGCCTAAGCTGAACTGCAACATGCCGGTGATGCTGGGGCGGATCAAAGCGCCAAACCCTCTCAGGTCGTAGAGTCGCAGGGGTGAGGACCGAGGATGAAAGTCAAGGCTGTAAAATTGAAGAGATAGTAGTCATGCTGTGAATGGTGACTGCATGGCGCTGGAACGAAAAAGTGTTTACCGATCAAGTGCAAATGCACAACAGACAATGCAAACGGAGGATTGTAGGTGCACAGTGCACAGTTCTTCCACAATGTCTATACGAACTGCGTGCGCTTCTGCTGACCATCTTGAGCTGTGGCGTCCGAGCTTCAGCGACAAGGGCCTCTACGCGAAGAGTGAAGATTAACCAAGCCAAGCAACATGGCCATTGCGATGCTTAGCTTCAACGGAGCAACGAGACGAACTACATACAGTGGTGTCGTAGCGTAACACGATAGAATCACTACGCTAGGAAGCTGTAGCGGCTTGCTCAATGAAGAGTCACAAGAACTACGACCGACCGTGTGCGTCTTGGGTGTGCAATGCGCCGCAACAATACATCGCTTCAAATATGGATTGCCGTGGCTGGCATGGCTGGGGCCAAGGGTCAGGCGAACAAAGAGACTTGTCGCAGCGCGTGCCACGGGTGCGGTGGCGTGAGCCCCCAGACGCGACCCTGGAGAGACAGCGTGGTCGGGTCCGGGGCGCAGGAGAGCTGCAACTAGCAACAGGCTGAGGGGACGAGGGCGGAGCAGAGGGCGAGCAGCGCAGGCGGGGAGACTGGAGCTGCCGTCCGGCGCCGTCGGCTCGCGTACGCCGCGCCCGCTCCAAGTCGAGCTTAGCGCACGCGGCTTTCTTCTCTTCCAGGTGCTAAGGTTCTGTCGCAACACCACCCAGCGCCAACCTCTTCCAACCCCGACCCGAGCTCGACCGCGCGCGAGCCCTCTTTCGAGCCGTCGCTCCTACCCCTCTTCCTTTACACAGGCGCTTTCGCCTTCCGTCAGTCGCGCCAGCGCCCCGTAACAATGGCCGCTCAGCCCGACATCTCGCAGATTCTGGCTGCTCTGGGTACGATGCGCTCTCGCCCGACCCAGCCGCTCAATTTTGCCCACTGACCGTGTCCACCGCTCCAGCTGCTACCCAGAGACCCCAGAGTACCCCGTCGCAAGCCTCGCACCAGCCGCCTCCGCAGGCTCAAGCACCCCAGCCGCCGCAGAGTATACCTCCAGCTTACCCGACTTCCTACGTCACCCCGACGCCGCCTGCCACCATGCCGCCCTACGGCCTGCCCCAGCCGACCAACTCCGGCAGCGTCGATCTTAGCGCCATAAAGCCCGTCAGCACTGGTTCCGTCAGCATCGCCGACGCTCTTGCAAAGGCGCGCAACATCGCAGCTGAGAAGGGCCTGCAGCCCTACGATGGTAAGTCAAGCGCAAGCGAGCCGAATAGCCTCGGTGCCCATTTCCCGCTTGCTGACGCCATATTTTTGTCTCCAGCCCCGTCGCGTGAGGACCCCAGGCTAGCCGGCCGTCCCTACCGCCGCTCGCGATCTCGGTCACGCTCTCCTCCCCGCCGCGACAACTTCCGCGACAACTACAACCCTTACCGGGACGAACGACGCGATGACCGCCGCTACGGTCGCGACCGCTCTCGTTCGCCCCCATCCCGCGGCCGCGACACGTTTTCGCCTCAGCGCGCCTACGGCGGTGGCCGTGACAGGTCGCCTCCCGACAGCGAGACCATTACCATCGAGTCCTCACTCGTCGGCCTTGTCATTGGTCGCCAGGGCGAAAATCTCCGACGAATCGAGCAGGACACCGGAACGCGGATTCAGTTTGTCACCGGTCCCGAGGCCGGCGGTCCTCAGCGCCAGTGCAGAATCACTGGGCCGATGCGCTCACGCGTGGATGCTAAGAGGGAGATCTACCGCATCATCGACGAGAATGGTGGCCAAGGCGCAAGAGACGCGAGCCAGAGGGCAGCAGCCGGTAGTGGAGGAAGTGCTAACAGGCAGCAAAGAGGCAATCAGCCCGTGCTTCGTGATGGCGAAAACAGCGTCCAGATCATGGTGCCCGACAGGACGGTTGGCTTGATTATCGGCCGGCAAGGTGAAACAATCCGGGATCTCCAGGAGAGGAGCGGATGCCATGTGAACATTGTTGGTGAAAACAAGAGCGTCAACGGCCTTCGTCCTGTCAATCTCATCGGCAGCAGAGAGGCTGCTGCTCGTGCCAAGGAGCTTATCATGGAGATTGTGGAAAGCGACACGCGCCCTTCGGGGCCTCCGGCAAAAGACCATGCACGCGGTGGTACCTTCGACCCGTCAGGTCCTGGTAAGATTAACGACACCATCGTCGTGCCCTCAGAAGCCGTTGGCATGATTATTGGCAAAGGTGAGTGCTGTGACTAATGGCTGCTCCGGTGACACGGCCTGACTGAAGTGCGTAGGTGGTGAGACGATCAAGGAGATGCAGAACTCGACAGGATGCAAAATCAACGTATCCCAGGCATCCGGGGCTGACATCGAACGTGAAATCGGCCTTGTCGGAACCCGCCAGGCGATCGAGGACGCCAAGCGGGCCATTTGGGACAAGGTGGATACAGTGGTACGTGTAAGTTGACCCTCCCAGCCGTGGTGAGGCTCGTACTAACGGTGGGCAGCGTGAGAAGAATGGCGGGGTAGGCAATCGTGGAGGCCGTGGCCGTGACAACGAACCATATAATGAGCGCTACTCACAACCGCAGCAACAACAAGGCTACGCGCAGCAGCAGCCGGCAGGCATGTCACAGCAGCAAGCTGCCGGGCCGGGAGGCGATGCTGCTGCTGCGGGTGGAGCTGACCCCTACGCCATGTATGGCGGATACCAGAACTACATGGCCATGTGGTATGCGGCGCTTGCTCAACAGCAGCAGGGCCAGCAAGGACAGCCGGGACAGACGCCGGGCCAACAGCCTCCTGGAGCATAGACGATCAGCGTGACGTCGTGAAGGCCGTGACACCGATGCTTCTCAAAGCGATGATGCGATGCGCCCGGCACTACTGCTTGCATGCATGCTTGACGATGGCTGATGCTCTCTGCTGCTTACTCATGGCTTGCTACCCGGGACCCCCCTTCTCCGACAGCCGTTTCTCTCTGCTTACCTCTGCTCGCCTACACGCACGTCCTGACACACCTGGCTTGGGTGCCTCTGTGCAATCATGCTTGACCCGCGCTGCATTGGACGGACAGGGAGACCTGCCATGGCTATGCGATGACCTACTATACCCCGATACTCACTGGATGGCTTCAGCCAGACGTCTTTTGGCAGCGCTCATGACCCATGATCTCTTCTTATCGGACGTGCTCGGCGTAGTCTTGGACGATATGCCGGCGCGAGCGACAGCTCCGCCGACTTTCGCTATTCTTCGCCCTCCTATTCGTGCTGGAGCCTTCCGGAGACCCCCCAAAAAAAAGTTTTAAAGCCTGCATTTAATGGACTCTTTGAATTTGGAAATGATGCGGACGTCTGGGATGATTCTTAAGCAGACGCAGGATAGGGAGTTGCCGGAAGTTAATTGATGGTGACGGTGAGCGGCTCGAGCACGGATGCCTGCCTCGAGTACTTCGTAGTCGTTGGACCCCTCTTTGTACTGGTAGTTCAGCCCTCTTCTTCTGCAATATCCACGATCGAATACACATTCAAACTTTTTGCGCATTGCTTGAGCCAAGCGTGCGGCGCTCGCTGGTGCCGGACGATGCATGGAAGGGGCAGGTGAAGTATAACTAGGATCTGCTGCCAGGGCCAGGATAAGCCCAATCAGGGCGGTGTGGTCTCCGCTGACAGCCGTCACGTGCGGCGCCCTGGGGTAGGCGCGACCGCCGGCGGCGCTGTAGCGCGGCTCAGCCCCACCATTCGGACGTCGCCGCCCAGCGCGCGCGACAGCTCCATGCCGAATCCGCACGGGTCGCAACCGGCCGCCCCTCTAGATAAGACCCTTTGCCGATTACACTTCTCGATTTGGCGCATGCCTAGATGCCGCATTCCGCAGCCCTCGCGCCGCCCTTTTTTTCTCTTCTTCGTCCTCTTCTCCTTGTTGATACCCCGCCGACTGTACCTTGTACCTTCCTTGTGTCTCTTCTGTCCGGAGAGCCAGCTGCTCTCTTTCTCCTTATTATCTAGCCCCGCGAACAATAGCTAGGCGCGGAAAAAAGAGATTTTGAGACAGCTCCCATTAATCTTGTCGTCCGCCGTCAAAGAAGCAAAACGTCGCCACCATGGCACCCGGCCTCGTCGAGCCCGCCGTTCCCGCCCCCTCCACCTCCGCCCTCGCCTCCGTAACCGCCGAGTACGACGATACTTTGCGCTTCTACCTGAACGGTACGCGCGTCGTGCTCGACAATGCCGACCCGGAAGTTACACTGCTCGAGTACCTCCGCGGCGTCGGCTTAACTGGTACAAAGCTTGGCTGTGCCGAGGGCGGTTGCGGCGCATGCACCGTTGTTGTTTCGCAGTGGAACCCGACCACCAACTCCATCTACCACGCCAGCGTGAACGCCTGCCTGGCGCCGCTGGTCAGCGTTGACGGCAAACATGTTGTGACGGTCGAGGCGTTAGGAGACCCCAGCAAGCCGCATCCGGTGCAGGAGAGAATCGCGAAGATGAATGGAAGCCAGTGCGGCTTCTGCACCCCCGGAATCGTCATGGTATGTACGCCTTATCCATGGCGCGCCTGAGTGCCGTGGAGGTTCGGCTTGCGGGTTATCTCGAAGTGTTCCGCGACAAAGCGCTGGATTGCTAATCAGGTGGCGAGCAGAGTTTATATGCCCTTTTGCGAAACAACCCCGAACCATCCGAACACGATGTCGAAGAGGCCTTTGATGGCAACCTCTGCCGCTGCACTGGATACAGGCCAATCCTGGATGCAGCACAGAGCTTCAGCGCAAAAAGTCCGTGTGGAAAGGCAACGGCTAACGGTGGCAGCGGTTGCTGCATGGAGAAGACGAACGGGGGTTGCTGCAAGAATGGCACGAATGGTGTAGACGGTGTGAATGGGGACGCACAGCCGGTCAAGCGGTTCACCCCTCCGGGTTTTATCGAATACCAGCCGGATACTGAGCTTATCTTCCCGCCCGCATTGCGGAAGCACACGTTCAGACCCCTGGCTTTTGGCAACAAGAGGAAGAAGTGGTTCAGGCCGGCCAGCCTGCAACAGCTGCTGGAGATCAAAAGTGCCTATCCCTCCGCCAAGCTTATCGGTGGAAGCACCGAAACGCAAATCGAGGTCAAGTTCAAGAACATGCAATATACAGCCTCTGTGTTCGTTGGAGACATCCCCGAACTAAGACAATATTCGTTCAATGATGATCACCTCGAGATTGGTGGAAACGTCGTTCTCACAGACCTTGAGAAGATTGCCAAGGAAGCCCTGGAGCACTACGGAGAGACCAGAGGCCAGCCTTTTGCAGCGATTCTCAAACAGCTCAGGTATTTTGCTGGAAGGCAGATTCGCAACGTAGGAACGCCTGCGGGAAACCTTGCGACCGCATCGCCCATCTCCGACTTGAATCCCGTCTTTGTCGCAACAAGGACGACATTGGTCGCCAAGAGTCTGAAAAAGACCACCGAGATTCCAATGGCTGAGTTTTTCAAGGGATACAGAACAACTGCTCTCCCTCCGGATGCCGTCATTGCCAGTTTGCGGATCCCGGTCGCTAAGGAGAAGGGCGAATACCTCCAGGCTTTCAAGCAAGCCAAGAGGAAAGACGACGATATCGCAATCGTCAACGCTGCTCTGCGCGTCGAGCTCAGCGATGCCTACACGGTTGACTCGATAGATCTTGTATATGGCGGTATGGCTCCAACAACCATCGCTGCAAAGAAAACAGGCGAGTTCCTCCACGGCAAGAAGTGGACAGATCCGCAGACCCTCGAGGGTGCCTTCAGTGCGCTGGAGGAAGACTTTGATCTGCGCTTCGGAGTGCCCGGTGGCATGGCAACATATCGAAAGACGCTTGCACTCAGTTTCTTCTACAAATTCTACCACGAGGTCCTCGCCAAGCTCCAAGCGGAAGAGGCAGAGATCGACAAGCAGGCTATTGGAGAGATCGAACGCCAGATTTCTTATGGTAAAAAGGACCACGGTGCTGCCGAGAAGTACGAGCAGAAGATTCTAGGAAAGCAACGTGAGCATGTTGCTGCTATGAAGCAGGTCACCGGTCAAGCACAGTACACGGACGACATCCCAGTTCAGAAGAACGAGGCTTACGGCTGCCTGGTCCTCTCCACCAAGGCGCATGCAAAGCTTCTAAGCGTGGATCCTTCCCCTGCACTCGATTTGCCTGGCGTCATCGACTGGGTCGACCACACTGACCTGCCCAATGCTGAAGCAAATTGGTGGGGGGCTCCCGTGTGCGATGAGGTCTTCTTCGCTGTCGATGAGGTTTTCACTGCTGGTCAGCCGATAGGCATGATCTTGGCTGATTCTGCCAAGCATGCCGAAGCTGCAGCCAGAGCTGTCAAGGTCGAGTACGAGGAGCTGCCCGCTATTTTCACCATCGAGGAAGCTATTGAGAAGGAGAGCTTTTTCGAGCATTACAGGTACATCAAGAAGGGAGATACCGAGGAAGCTTTCAAGAACTGCGACCATGTCTTCACCGGTGTTGCACGCATGGGTGGCCAAGAGCATTTCTATCTCGAGACCAACGCATGCGTTGCTATACCAAAGCCCGAGGATGGTGAGATGGAGATCTGGAGCAGTACGCAAAATCCAACTGAAACGTGAGTCACTACCTCGATAAGCCTGCGAATAGTATTGAAATGCTAACAACACACAGGCAAGCCTATGTTGCTCAAGTCACCGGCGTTGCTGCTAACAAGATCGTCGCCAAGGTTAAGCGCTTGGGCGGTGGCTTTGGAGGAAAGGAGACTCGTTCCATCCAGCTTGCGGGCATTGCCGCCGCGGCTGCAAAGAAATGCAAGCGTCCCGTGCGCTGCATGCTCAACCGTGACGAAGACATAATGACTTCCGGTCAGCGTCATCCTTTCTTGGGCCGGTGGAAGATTGGCGTCAACAAGGACGGCAAGATTCAAGCGCTCGACGTTGACATCTTTAACAACGGTGGATGGAGTCAAGATCTCAGCGGTGCCGTCGTCGACAGAGCTTGCTCACATGTCGATGGTGTCTACACCATACCGAACGTCTACGTCCGTGGAAGGGTTTGTAAGACGAACACCGTGTCAAACACTGCCTTCCGTGGCTTCGGCGGGCCGCAAGGCATGTTCATTGCTGAAAGCTACATCGAAGAGGTTGCCGATCACCTGGGGATGCCTGTGGACGAGTTCCGCAAGATCAACATGTACCAGCCTGGCGATCGCACCCACTTCCACCAAGAGCTGAAAGATTATTACGTCCCGCTCATGTACAAGCAGGTCGTTGAAGAGTCTGATTACGAACGTCGTCGCAAAGAGGTGGATGAGTTCAACAAGACGCACAAGTGGAATAAACGCGGTCTCTCCATTATCCCGACTAAGTTTGGCATTTCTTTCACCGCACTCTTCCTCAACCAGGCTGGTGCATTAGTCCACATCTACCACGATGGGTCGGTACTGTTAGCACATGGCGGTACAGAAATGGGTCAGGGCTTGCACACCAAGATGACGATGATCGCAGCCGAGGCGCTCGGCGTTCCGCAGGATAACGTCTTCATCTCCGAAACGGCTACCAACACCGTCGCAAACACATCTTCCACCGCGGCATCCGCATCATCTGATCTAAACGGCTACGCAGTTTGGAATGCGTGCAAGCAGTTGAACGAGCGCTTGGCGCCGTACCGGGAGAAGCTTGGGCCTGAGGCCACCATGAAGGAGCTCGCACACGCCGCTTACTTCGACCGTGTCAACCTCTCCGCCAACGGCTTCTACAAGACCCCGGATATCGGCTATATCTGGGGCGAGAATACCGGGCAGATGTTCTTCTACTTCACTCAGGGAGTCGCTGCCGCCGAAGTAGAGATCGACACTCTGACGGGAGATTGGACCTGTCGCCGTGCTGACATCAAGATGGACGTCGGCCGCTCCATCAACCCGGCCATCGACTACGGCCAGATCGAAGGCGCGTTCGTGCAAGGCCAGGGTCTTTTCACCACCGAGGAGATGCTGTGGCACCGCGCGTCCGGCCAAATCTTCACCCGCGGCCCTGGCGCATACAAGATTCCCGGCTTCAGAGATATCCCGCAAGAGTTCAACGTTAGCTTGCTGAAGGACGTCAACTGGGAGAACTTGAGGACCATCCAGAGGTCGAGAGGTGTGGGCGAGCCCCCGCTGTTCTTGGGTTCGGCTGTCTTCTTCGCCATCAGGGACGCGCTGAAGGCGGCGAGGAAAGAGTTTGGAGATGAGAGCTTGCTCAGTCTGCAGAGTCCTGCTACGGTGGAAAGGATCAGAGTGAGTTGCGCTGATCCCATCGTAAAGAGGGCATGGGTCGAGCCGAGGGAAGGTGAGAAGAGCTTCTTCGTCAGCATCTGAGGAGCTTTGCTTTTGGCTTCTTCCCTGGTTAAGTACAAGCGCCTAGTTATGATTATGTTATATATTTGATGCAAAACAAATTCACCACGTAACAAAATTTACGATAACGAACTGAACACTACGGTCGTCATTCGGTGAGGCCACACGAAAATTCGTGCATGGTTGGATTGCTGCCGTTGGCATATGGTGATTTTGTGTTGCAAGTCAGTAGATATAAAAGGTTCGCCCAGCGCTCATACGGCAAACATCGCGTAGGTCATGATTAAGCTTTACCCTGATCAATTTCTCTACCTGATAAGTGCAATTCCAGATTTTCGTTCCCCTTGACTAAGATCCATTCCCAGCTCCCCCGCACCATAGCCATCTCTCGGGTGAGGATCCATGGTTGAGCGGCAAATGATTTTGTTCTGATGGGCTGCTGGAGGTAGCTGCTCTCAGTATTGTATTGGCAAACATAAAGACGAAGGCTGGAGGGGAAATACAGGAGAGTTTATCTAGGCGATATTCTGTTTTGATCTTCATAGTCAGCTTAGTTCAATCATACAAGGCACTGTAAAGCCTGAAGACAAAGCGGTGGTCTATTATAGAGGGAATATGACATAGAGTCGGAACATACCTTGGCCCCGATTAGGACTGGAGATGGAAGTACTGGCTTGCCTTTGGCTGTCGATATTGTCCTTTCGAAGATTTATAGAGGGGAAACCTTCTCGTCGTAAATCGTTGGGGAGGAATTGAAGTGAATAAACTGGGGTTGAACAGAATAAGCTTTTATGCCGGCTGACAATAAAGTAACAAAAGGCGCACAGGGCCCAGCCAGACAACACTAACCCCCCTCAAAGTTCGAAAACACAGTGGTGTGACCATCACTGCCGCTATGGCAAAGGATAACCACATGCGCATGGCTCATGACTTCCTGCAAGACTAGAGCTAACCGGACAGTCCATTTGCTGAGAAATCCAATGTCGCCCTCGTATCCAATGAGTAAGTTCCCTTTGTCAGCCACTAAAGAGAGACCACGCCTTTCCAAGTACTGCTTTGCAGTGTTTCATGCAGTTCTCACCAAATGTTACTTTCTGGCCCACCTGAAAGACCCACGTGTCTTCTTGCAGGTTCTGAAGACCATTCTGGCCCCGACTCAACCATCCGAGACGGTGGTCTCGGATCTTGCGGAACATCTTATGTTATCCATGAGGTAAGACGAATCAAATTAACTGGTAGTCTGAGTGATCTAGAAGTCGCTGTTTCACAATTGTCTCAGATGGTTCCAGTAAACAAAGTTTAATGTGGTAGCGATTCCAGCCACTCGGAAGCAGTATCCATCGTTTTTTACTTTCAGAGGTGACCGATGACTCTGAATCTTAGAAAACGCACCTTCACACCTGAATCTAAGCCACGTTGATCTAATGACAAGTACTCTTAAAGAGACCATTCTTGACGCCGTGACTACTTCTATTGTTTGGTCCGACTTGAGGTGGCTTAAGTAATAATCGGGGTAGAAGTATAGGTTGGTCGATGTTGCCTTTCCACGAATTCCCTAGAGAAAAAGTAATAATCTCCGTAAATAGTTATAAGAGGAATGGAGATAACATATGATAAATAGGCCAAATACAAGTTTTTCTGCTCGATAGTGGCACGCAAAGTTGTAGGAATACCGTCATACTTAGACGGGAAGCACCAAGTGGCATAAAGATCAAGAACGCAGTAGTGTAAATCTTACTACCGCATTAGAAACAGTGAGCCGACATCCAGACGTGACTTAAGGCTATCTATACAAGACTAAAGTTATCTTGTCCATCCGTTTGCCCCCCACCCCTCCCCTCAAAAAAAAAAAAAAAAAAAAAAGTGGCGCCGCCTTGGCGTCTAATAGGTGGGTGAGTGACCTTCGTTAATCACTTAGGAGATACACGAATTTATAATGTTTAATACAGTACTTTATCTTATATATTGGGCGCTCTAAACCCTGATGTATTCCCGGCTTAGTTCTAAAGACCGTTCTAGCACGAACTCTAGCTTAGTTTCTTTAGCCAAACACAGTTAGATTAAATACAATAAATAGATCACGTAATCCCGTAGATAATATTTCTCGTCAACGTAGACAAGGCGGGCTAGCCTTACTACAAGTATAAAAATTATTAATAGTAACATTATAAGCCCATGCACTCAATTTTTGTGTACTTTAGTATTGTCTGGCCGGTCAGCTTCAAATACCACTTTAAACAATCTGCCTTTATAACATTGTTACTCATAATTAAGTTCACTAGAAGACTTCCATTTCAATAGCAACGTTTTGCAGCCAGACAGTTCATTTTAGTCCAGTGTACTGTCAGTTCTGATGCCTTTTAGCACCATTCTTTCTATCTACACCGAAGTATCTCTGGGCCATCTGCTGTCCTGACGTGGCTTTGGTGCTGTCTCAGGTTCTCCCCACCTCATGCACCTGATCTAGGCCATCCTCCGGATGGGTTTGGTATTGGTGGCGCCTGAGGTGCTGGCTCTGGGCATGCCATACTCATATAATTCAAGTTGGGTCGACAGAAGAACGCTACATTATAACCGTGAGTATTAAGGAAGGACTGTAGACATATTATTCCATATGCTTACTAGTGCGAGCTCTGAGCAGAGGGGTATCTGCGGGACTGTAGGAGGTACGTGCACTGGCTAATGTGCTGGGGGTGCTGAGAAGAAATATCCTAAGGATTGGGGGAAGCCACCATTCTTATGCTCTTCAACCACAGTCCGTGAAACAATCATGCAAACGCTGGGATGAAATTCTTCCAGCAGGCCAGCATATGATATCGCAGGATGCAGCTACGTGCGTGAGGGGTATGCCACGCGCGAGAACCTATCCTCAACAACAACGTGTACGCAAAGTCACCAATAGGAATCCTTCTGAGATAGTCCCTAGACACACCTTATCGTCTTTCTCATGCACCTTTAAAGTCTGACATGCAAATCCTAGATTTTGCTGGTTTTCTATTGCTGTAGTGAAGGAAGGCGGGGTATCTGGCACATGTGCATGAGCTAAGACACGCATCAGGCTGAGATTGGTGTCATTCGACCGCCGCAATCCTGCACGGTGCTACCATACAAGGATTAACAAACACATGGCTCCTTTCCTAGATTATTAACCATAGGCTCAATGGTCTGGAACATTGTCCATTGCTGAGTTTATTGCCAACCATGCTTGATCACGTCTCTGAAATCGGAGAGGATCCCACCAGCTCATCATTTGAACTGAAGGACCAGCCTTGGCTCCATACGTGAAGAGGCCGTCCCCGCGCACGGCTGCCCAGCGAGGTCAAAGCGTGAAGGATACAGCTGTGGGAAGAAGGCTGCGAGCCCGACTGTCAATGCGCAGTCATTGCATCAACCTATCAGCATGGGTAGTTTGGAGAATTCCAATGTTATTCTCACAAAGCACAATGTCCTACGGCGGACGTTGCCGCAATCTTCACGCACCTTCAAAAAATGAGAGCGGCAGTCAGGAACAAGAAAATTGCCATGAGCTTTTCTAAAACTCCAAAAGGCTTCGCAAATCCCCTGCCTGCGTACCAATCATAGACAACCAACGTCCAAATAAATGCGAAGGTGGCACAGAACTGCCAGCGGCAAAGGAACATCGATCAGCTGAGGCCACAAGCTTGATCGCGTAGACAGGTTTCGCGCTCACGATCAACGGGCACTTGCGTGAGACCAAGAAATCATGCCAAATCCGACCTTGAAATGGGCCACAATTGAAGAAGTAGTAATCAGGAGTATTCATGTGGCATAAGTCTGGAGCGCGGAGGAAGGGACACTACGCTAGTCCTGAAGAAACACTAGTGGCACAAGGTCAAGGCTCAAAACCTGTTGACCTTGTGCCGCTAAACCGGATTCGGCAACACCACATCCCCGCCTCGTCAACCTCATCCATTCGTCCACACCACACCCGAAACTCGCACATTCGTTCGATTATGCGCAGAACCCGCCACACTACGACCGATTTACTAACTCTAAAGGGTAGTTTGACTCAAGTCTCGTCAGAGCTGGCGGTATGAGAAAACCACCGGATCAGCGCAGGAGGGGTTTCCGCTAGTTAACCGCTGGACCAGGCCTTATCGCGCGCCCAAGAGCTCGTACCACGCACGTCTGATGAGGAACTCGCCGCCTTGAAGAAACAGCTTCCTCAGCTCAAGCGGAGCATTGCCGCGCTTGCTCGCCAATTAGCCATGTTGTCCAGGGCCGTTGATAGAGAACAACAGCTCCGCAAGAGCCTTACAACGGCTGAATCGAGTGCAACCGATAGCTCACCTGGTTTCTACCATGGCCCTGTCAAGTTTGGGCTAGCGCAAATGAAGGAAGCATTTGTGCCAACCATTTACAAAATTCTGGAGAGCTTCCCGGACTGCAAACATCTCGGATACTGTAAGGTTCGCCTTGATCGAGATGTGCTAGGCAGCGTAGACCACATGGTCATGAGCAGCTACACCGTCAGCGAGCTCAGGGGTCATCAATCTGCTGCCGTCATCCTCAAACCTTGGAATGGGCACAAGAAAAGGGTGTGCTCCGTTTTCATCGCTACCAGAAAGGACGGCCACCTGGTCTCAGACTTCGCGTTCGAGGATATGCAGGTAGCCGAGGATACAACAGATCTGAACGGGCGGGACCTTTTCTGCTCCACAGTCGAGGACGCCTCGGAAAGCACTCAGAAACCGTATCTCGTCATACCCACCGAATGCACACCCGAATGGAGAGCTTCTGCTGGACTGCCGCCAGAGCCATACGTTCACTGCGGCCACCAGCTGACCTGCACTGCCGGTAGGATTGTTGGCGTCCACACGGCGTACGAGTACATAAGCTCAGCAGCCCGGTCTGCCACTGGAATTCATGTCGAAGACGCATTTCTTGGATCCGCAAACGTCGTCCTCGCTGGCGCGCCTAAAGTATGGTTGATAATCTCACCCAAGTATCTCGAAGCATTGGAGGCCAAGATGGAGAAGAAATTGGCAAAAGGCTCACGTCGGGCACTCACTTGCTCGCAGTTTGTACGCCACCTGAACGCGCTTCTTTCTCCGAAGCTGCTTGATGAGTGGATGATCCCGTACCAAATTGTGTCCTGCAGCGCTGGCGAGATGATTATCACTCTGCCCGGCGCTTACCACCAAGTCGTCAATGCCGGTGCGAATTACGCCCAAGCAATCAATTTCGCCATGCCTGACTGGTCCGGACCGCCTGATGGATATAGATTCTGTGGAAAGGGCTGCGCACAAACCGATCCGCCCACCGCTGAGCACTTTGAAATTCGGGCGGGTAAGGGCACTACCGGGCATGAAGATGAGGGGGGAGAGGAAGAAAAAGAAGAACAAGAAGAAGAGGACGGGGATGGCGAAGAGCGAGAGGAACAAGAAGAGAACGACAGTAACGAGTGCGAGAAGACAAAAGCACCAGGCACCGACAGCATCAATGTATTGTCAAACGCACTTGTCAGCCTAAATATGCCGACCACGGAAGCAGATATGTCCGCATCTGACCCTTTCAAGACACTACATTCCTACATGGCTATCGGGTTAACAAACCCTCGCAAGCGTAACGCATCACTCATCAGTGCCAACAACGAAATTGAAGACGATGACGGCAGAACAGATGAGGACAACGACAGCTCTTCTCAGGCATCAACTGAAGTTGCGGCAGATCCACTCAGTCAAGTGCTTCGGCCGGAAATTAACTACTGGAGAGATTGCGTTTTCCGTGCCGCGCAAGGTGGGGGTTTCAATGCCGATGCTATCCTTCAAGCTCTCCAAAATGCCCCTACTACCCAGCCAGCCGTAAAGGTACTAAGAACGTTGCAATGCATCTGCGAAATTGCCAATGTATCTTTGCTCCTGAATATCAGGCAACAACTTTTGACCGACTCAGCGGCAGCAGCAGCCGTGGCTCCGCCAGTCACAACAGACGAAGACAACAACGGCGGTATGCATATGCTACTGCAACTCCACTATACCATTAACACCCTCCGCACTATATCTTGGGTTGCTCAATACACGCTCGCATTCCAGCAAGTAATGTATTACCAGCATTTTGAATCTATAGTTCAGAAGAGACAACTTGAGACCAAAAGAGCAACAGATCAGCGGAGGAACAACAAAAAGCGCCTCACCAATACAAGTATCTCAGCAAAAGCGCGCCCTGAGCCGAGGCGCCCGGTCCGAATGGATGTCATCGTAAAACAAGAAATCGTGGATGCTGTGATGAATCAGGGAGTCAGCAGACAGGTGGCCGAGGAAGATTTCAAACAGTATCACCAGCGCGGCAAGATCCTCCACTTGCTCCTTATGTCAGCGAACCCGACTTTATTAGCTTTATTCCCGCTTCTACAGAGTGAGGAAAGACCACCGTCTCTTGACCTTATCGCATATGAGCCGCCGGACGGTATTTCGGACGCAGCAAGAAGGGACCTGACAAGGCCGATCGATCCTTCATGGTAAGTCTTTGTGAACCCGACGAAGGCATAGAACCATAGGCTTATGGACAGCAGTTTCTTGAAGCTCAACCTCACTTTATCCGCATACTTCGGCCAGCAGTTCTTTACCGCCCGTCCTGAACTAAAGGATTCCTATGCTGATGATGGCAATAATCACATTAAGCCATCCAGCCTTTGCCTAGCGACACTTTCCGAAGAGGAAATACGCTCAACACGACCATCGGAAATTGGGAGGCTATTCAAGCCACATTAGATTCGTAGGAGTGCACCTTTGACTGAACTACTCAGTTGTGCCCTCCACAGCCGGTGTTCGTTGAGAATAAACATCTCACCACCCCGCCCGAAGCAGAAATTTGCAGCTCCACCGCTGATAAGGATTCGTCCTAAAAGTGCTCCTCCGGGAGACCAAACATTGACCCCGTCTCCGCAGCCACTATAGACATTTCCTTCCATGTCACACTTTATACCGTCTGGGACACCGTTGTCTGCGAAGGCGAATAATCGTCGATTAATCAAGAAGGGTTGGCCGTGACGACTTGCTACATCAAAAGCATAGCTAGGACAGATCAGAATGGAGAACCATTGAAATCACATTTCAGAACTGACATGGTAGAAGCTTTGCTCGCGTCGGTAGAGCCATTGCCATTGACGAAATCGGTATCCGTAACATAAACGACACTTTCGTCAGGCGAGAAGCATATGCCATTGGGTCGTCCAAAACCATCGGCCATGGCGCGAATCGACCCAGTCGCCGGATCGAAGCGATACACCTGACTGGGTAAGGTAGGCGGTGGTCTGTAGCCCTGATTGTGGCCATATGGAGGGTCCGTGAACCAGATGCTGCCATCCTGGCTCACAACCGCATCATTCACGGAGTTGAAGGGACGGCCGTGGAAATGGGTCAAAATAGGTTTGACCGCGTATGGTGGTGTTCGAGACATGGAGAATAAGCCGCTGGGTTGGGTCATCGAGCCTTGGGCGCAGAAAAGAATGTCTTCTCCGTAGTTCACCCCTCCATTTCCCATGGCGATCTCGGGACAATGGATCTCTTCTAGAGATATAGGAGGCCCAAGGGTGACCTTGCATATCTGGACCTTCTGGCTGCCATCTTCGTCGTGGAACCGGTTGCTCGTGATGAAAAGCTCGTTCGTCGATGGGATGAAAACTCCCGCTTCGTGGGCAAAGGGATACGAGTCGACTGTCAACAACAGGTCCAGTGACGGGTCTGTGCCCTGGATGCGATGGAAGGCCTTGTCGTGAACACGCCACGATGAATCTGCCCTCTTCTCCGTGGCCATGTTGAAACCGATGACACAGTCGGACACAAGTGCGGAGTAAGTGTGTGAAGCCGACTTTAGATATGAAGAAAGCTGCTGTAAAACTGACGCGAAATGCTGTCGATTACTTGTTCAGTATACTGTGGTGCTTCGACGTTGCATGATCTTCACGCACGAGTTCTACATACGGTAATTCCTGTCGGAGTTACCTATTTCGGAAACATCGAGCATACGCCAAGCTAGACGCAAACTATTGATGCATGTCTTGTGGGGGTTTCTACACTGGAAATCAAGTATCACCAAAACCGGAGTATGGGGTAGTTGCTCAGAGGACTACGCCGAGCAAGAATCAAAACCGTCTTGCTTGGGAACAAGTCACTCCCTGGATATCAAACCAGCTTGTCATTCTTCTCCCTATCTATTTCGATTTTCGTTAATATTTTTCACAGGGTGTCGCTTCCTCCCCCTCCCGAAAAATGGCCTTGCGATTGCTGAAGGGAAAGACAGCCTGTATTACTGGCGGCACAAGTAGGATCGGTCGCGCCATCACACTCGAGTACCTCAGGCAGGGTGCCAACGTAGCCGTCAACCATCTCGGCCTCCCCGGTGATGAGCAGCAGAAGCTCAGTCTGATTGAAGAAGCCGAGGATCTTCGCAAAGCTGCTACTCAGGAGACTCCAGCAGGACAGCTCATTGAAGTCGCTGGCGATGTGACGAACCCAGAGGCGAGCAAAGCGCTCATAGACGCGGCAGTCAAGAAATGGGGCGGATTGGACATATCTGTTGCAAACGCTGGAATTGCCAAGCCGGCGAAGTTTCTCACGTAAGTTATCCGATACAGCTGGCGAGGCAAGTAGTGCTGACGGCATCATACCTAGGCTTGACAAGCAGCTCTTTGACCAGACAATCCGCGTCAACGTTAATGGGGCGTTCTACTTTTGCCAGGTAGCAGCCAATCAAATGGTAAAGCAGGGTCGCGGGGGTTCCATCATTGGAATTTCTTCAATCAGCGCTCATCAGGGCGGACGTTTGCAAACTCATTATACCCCGTCAAAGGCAGCCGTACTATCTATGATGCAGTCGATGGCGGTCGCATTGGCAAAGCACAAGATCAGATGTAATGCTTTGCTTCCAGGGACCATTCACACTCCACTATCACACGACGACCTGCAGAACGAAGAGAAGCGGAAGTACCTCGAGCAGCGTATTCCGATGGGAGTGGGCAAGCCGCAAGACATAGCAGGACCAGCCGTTTTCTTGGCTTCTGAGAAACTTAGCGGTTACATGACAGGAGCTCAGGTGTTGGTTGATGGTGGCATGTATGTAAACCTGCAGTGAGGCGACGACTCCGAATACATGAGTTATGTACCAATCTCAGTCTTGCCCGCCACAGTATAGTGCATGAGAACTCCGTGCTGTACCTTTATTCCAACCGTCGCACTCTGTCCCTATCACAACATTTTGGCTCAGTGTTATCAGTCTTAGTTCAGCAACCGTCATATACTCTGGCCTTTTTTTTTTTCTCTCTCTGATCCCTCACCCTGAGTGCAGCGTTGTCCATCGGCTGGGTGTTCGGTTGACCAGTGACGGTTGTCCTGTGTAGCTCCGGCACCTCTCGCTTCAACATTATGCCCTATACTCAGTCGCGCAACGACGTTTCTCTTCACTGAGCGCAGAGTCTCATGCAGAGTTTCAGTCCCGCGTCTTCATTTATGACGGCCTTGGAAGCCACCATACCGGCAACTTTTCTGCGTTTTGTAAGCAAAACTCAATGATAGCGCTTAGTATACGAAAATACCACAAAACCTCACTGAACTTAAGCATCAAGTGAAACGCATTCTTTCTTCGCTGCTTGCTCGTTCTTGTTGTACCATATGGCGATGATGCAGCCCATCTCGGCATATGCGACGGCGATAGCGTGCCCAATTCCAGCGCCTGCGCCGGTAACAATAGCCGTTTTGTTTTCCAGCGACAACCTTTGCAATATGGAATCGCCATCGACCTTTCGGACATTGTTGTGAACAAAATGTCCACCATTCATGGGATTGAGAGAGGAATCCGACATTTTGGCGATTGGAACAGCTTTGAAAAGGACTGTACAAGGTAGACGTGAGGGATTGAATTTTTCAGTGGCAGATTGAATCGCATCCCCTTTTACCGTTTCACTTTCTTTAGAAGTTCTTAAGCTACGAAGTCGCTTGTATGAAGGGATATGATCGGCATTATTACTAGATGCAGTATTACCGGAAATGTGGCACTGTTCTGTGGGGTTCCCCAGTTCCGTACCGGGTCTCCATTCGGAAATCCGGCACACTAAAACGAGCAAACATGTGTCCTTTATCTCCAAAAGCTAGGCTTAGTTTGATATGGGGATGCTGTTACCCCGCGAAACCAGGTCCCGGAAATGGTGCATGTTGCGCACTGCCCCATTTGGAAAGAGCTGCATCGTCTTCTGAATACCCCACGCTATGCGGGCCACCTATCGCATGCGATGGCGTCAAATATTCGACGTCTCCAGACATCGTCGATAAACAGGAAACTTCGAGCTTGCAAGCAACACTCGATCGAACAGCTGACGACGCGCGACATCCGACAGCAAATCCAACGAAAATGCGGCCCGCTCAGTGGACCAGGACCATGTCCAGACTTGCCAATCCCGCGATTGTGCAAACGAGACTTATCGCCACCCCACCTCTGTCTCAGAAGCTTGGCATGAGAGGAATGGCGACTGCAGCGTCTGGCTTAGGGCGGTACCCGCGCAGAACTGTCACGTTGAACACGGGACAGGTTGTGCCTTCAATTGGGTTGGGAACTTTCCAGGACCCCGACGAGCAGGAAATGTCCGTCTACACTGCTCTGAAATGCGGCTACAGACACATCGACACGGCGCACAAGTCCGTCTTTCCTCATCGCCCTATCTGCATGTTGCAAACTAACGGTCATGGTTCTTTAGCTACGGCACCGAAGAGCAAGTGGGACGTGGCATCAGACGGAGCGGGGTTCCACGTGAGGAGATCTTCATCACGACGAAGCTTTGGTGCAACGCCCACCACCCTGATGATGTCGAGCCCGCCCTCGAAGATTCGCTCAGGGACCTGGGTGTTGACTATGTCGACCTCTACCTCATGCATTACCCCTGTGCCTTCAAGCGTGGCCCTAACTTGATGCCGTCTCGGCCTGACGGAACGATCATTCCCGATTCGACTGATTTTGTCGACACGTGGAAGGCTATGGAGAAGTTGCTCGATACCGGCAAAGTCAAGGCAATCGGTGTGTCCAACTTCAGCCAGCTTGAAATAGAGCGCATCTTGAAGGAAGGCAGCGTGGTAAGAAACTGCAAGACGAGACAAGATCATTGCCGCTGATCTTCAAGCTGGTAGGTCCCGGCCATCCACCAAACGGAGATGCATCCGTATTTGCAACAAAAAGATTTTGTCGATTGGCATGAGACCAAGGGCATCAAGATCATACAGTTCAGCCCTAGCGGCAATCTCAACGCATTTTACCGCAACGTGGAGTGGGCCAAGGACATAGCAAAAATGCCGCGTCTGATCGACCATCCTGTCCTCCTGGAGATTGCTAAGAAATATGGGAAATCACCCATTCAGATTGCTCTAGCCTGGGGTGTCGTCAATGGCCGATGCTTGATTCCGAAAAGCACGATAGAGTGGCAGATTCGGGAAAACTTGGAGGCCGACTCTATCCCGCTTGATGAGGAAGATTTGAGCAAAATTGCGCAGATGGATCAGAAAGCAAGGTTCAACGACCCAAGCGACGTGTTTGGATACAAGTTGTATGTTGGGCTTGAGGGGGCTGCTGCTTAAAAGTGACGGATGCCCGGCAGGTTACCTCAATACTTCATCGAATTGTGGAATATCCAGTGTCAATCTCGTCCTTGTTATATGATCGTAACCGCATGATTCTACCGCCAGCTGAGTAAGATAACAGCAGTCACAAACATCACGATTAGAGGGGGAAGTAAATTTTGAAGAATGCAGATAAAGCTGTGAAACCGGAAAGAGGGCTGAGGTTGATACTCTCACTCAGGCTTTACCACTTGAAAGTACAACGTCCATATAGTGACTTGTACGTTCTGCAACCACCTCAACTCCTTCCTCAAGGAGTTCAGTAAACAGTATCTTGTTGATCTTTTGCCCAACGAGCCCGTAGTATCCCTCCAAGACATCTCGATTAACGTTGACCTTTGTGACGCCAGCTGCAATCAATCTCTGTGTCAGATCATCAGGAAATCTGTTGAAACCGTGAAGTGCAACAAAGACGCCTCTCGATGAGACAATTTCATGGATTCTGGCTAGTCTGCGGAACCGTCAAGAGTCAGCAAGATAAACAAGAAGCTTGTTCTTGATTCCCAGAGTGACAAGGATCACTTGGGGCGCTCAATAGAGAACGGAGCACAGGAAATGGCATGAACAAACCTGTCCCATTCAAGGACAATCCCTCTCGGCCCATATTCCCCGTGAACGTTTCCAACTGCTGGAGCGAGGGTGCCGACACCCGTATCAACAAAGTCCTGCGCCTCTTCGTAGGTGGTCATCTCTCCACTCAGATCTGCTGTGTCCGAAATTCCATCCTCACCCCCTTCAATTCGGCCAGGTTCCGCTTCGGTTGCCTTCCCCTTGGCATGGCAATATGCAACCAATTCCCTTGTCTTGGATAGGTTTTCTGCCTTCGAGTGGTGCGACATGTCGACCATGATTGAGTCGAAGGGCAGCTCGCAGGCCTCTTTCACCATCTTTTCGTCCTGACAGTGATCAAGATGCACAGCTATTGGCACGCTCGCCTGTTTGGCAGCTTGAGCAGCCGTATGAACGAGGATGCCGTTCGAGAAGTGGATTGCCCAAGGGAAAAGCTGGATTATCAGAGGCGAATTTTTTCGTTCGGCAGCCCTGACGACGCCCAGGATATGCTCGACATTGTACCTGAAGCCTAACCATCAGAAACTGTCTTTCTTGTTCAGGTATTTGGGCTGGATATACACTATGGCAGCTAGCACCCCATAATGGCCGCGAGCTGCATCACGTAGAATCTGAAGGGTTTTGTTGTCCTGAAGGCTTAGTGCTGCCATCATTGAATTGGTATGTCGTCAATGCTGAATGGGCAGGTAGCGCTGAATTTTTATCGCCCCAAGCTGTAGACAACCCTTGGAAGGATTTGTAATTACTAAGACTACAGGTCTCGTCAGCGGCGGCGTCACTGCCCAGTCTCCAAGAGAGGCAATCCCAGGATATTTGATCAGAATATTGCCAGTGAAAACAAACGCTTTTCCGAGAGGCGTGCAGGATAAGCATGTCGTACCACCATCTGGTTCTCAGAACAGTAACTCCGTTAGGTGGGGTAGGACGGCGATCGTGCGGGAACCAATCGTAGTAGATTTCCCCTGTAATGCAAAGCATACTAGCCCGTTCAGCGGAACTTCCGTTTTAGGAAAAGAGGGGAAACCGGATGGCGGGGCGCTCCCCAACCTCGGTGAGCATATGTCACTGTTGAACGGAATTGGTAATTTTGTGGAAGACATAACAATATGGCGCCCTGGGAGCTTCATAGTTACTAGCAGCCAGTTCATTGTTCCATCTGGAACATCTTCTCATCCTCTTTCTCGCATTTTACACCAGCAAAGCATGGCTCAACCGGAGGTAGGTTTTGTCGGTCTTGGAGCTATGGGAGGCGGGATGGCGAAACAACTCGTCGCAAAAGGCTTTCCTGTCAGTTGCTATGACATTTATCCTCCGTCCATCAAGAAGCTCGTTCAGGCGGGCGGCAAAGCCGCCACAAGCCCTGCCGATGCCGCTCGAGCTGCTGATATGTTGGTCATAATGGTAGTAGGGCCGGGTCAAGTATCGGCGGTGCTATTCGACAAAGACACTGGAGCTGTCCACGGGCTACGGCAAAAAGCTATCATCATCATCACCTCCACCGTTCCGCCAGAGTTTTGCGAAGAAGTCCAAGACCGGCTGCATAGTGAATTTGGTCGTCGCGACATCACGCTGCTCGACTGTCCCGTCTCAGGCGGCACGACTGGTGCAGCGGCAGGGACGTTGACCATCTTCAGCTCCGGGCCCGACGATGGCTTGGATAAGGCTCAGCCGGTGCTCAAGGGCATGGGAACGAAGCTATGCCGGATCCCCGGGGGGATCGGTTATGGATCCAAGGCTAAGATGTGTCATCAAATCCCCCCTGAGGTTCAAATCGCTCTATCGAATGAGGTCATGGCATTCGCAGCAAAAGCAGGACTAAACACCCAGGCGACCTTTGATGCAGTTCAAGCTAGCGATGGATGGAGCTGGGTCAATGGAAATCGGATTCCACATATGCTGGAAGGGGACAAGAGCGTCTATTCCGCAGTCCCAAACAGTCTGAAAGACTCTGTCAGTTTCCCTTTTTAATTAGAGATAGCCGTGCTGACGAGATTCACTCACCCAGTCGATCATTGTCAACTATTCACGGCTCGTGGACTATCCAGTCTTCCTCACCGCCACCGCTGAACAAGTATACAAGGCCGGCATCCACGCGGGCTGGGCCAATGATGACGATTCGACTCTCTGGCGTCTTTACCTTTCCGGCTATCCCGATGACACGGTGCACCAAATGACGAAACCGGGATGCACTTTGATTCCTCGTCAAGACGCCGTTTCAGTGCAGGATATCATCAACATATTCGTTGGCACCCACCTCGCCACATCTGCCGAAACCATGGGTTTCACCGAGGCCGTCGGTCTTGACACGGCGGTTATGTACCAAATTTTCAGCAAGGCCGCCGGAGCCAGTACGCAGTTCATTGAGCAAGTGCCCAAGATGAAGAAGCCGACCTGGTCTCTGCGCGATGTTCCGGAAGCTAGAGACATCCTTGGAAGGATGGTAAGTCGACCGCGAGTCAGAAAGAAAGTTGTGTTTGCACTAACGGTGAAGTAGGAATTTTCAATGGCCAAAGCGAGTTCAATAGGCGCGGCAATGCCTATTGCAGCCGCAGCTGTGCAAGTTTTGAAGCAGTCTCTTCAGTAGACCGGCCGTAGCTGAAATACAAAACCTCTCACACCATTGCCGTCGCAATCCCACCCTCTGCCCCGGGTATGCTGTACCGATTCACAATGCCAGTGTCGTCAATCGTGACCACCCTGCGCAGATCATCGTCGCCCGTCTCATCAAATCCTATCCTATGGCCATCAGACTCGCCATGCATGAACGCTAGCCGTTTCCGTTCCAGAAATCCGATGACGAATTTCACCCCGGTAAAATATTCCGCTTGCTCCCTGAGAACGTGACACAGGAGCTGAAAGTCGGCGTCGGCAGTCAGACTGAAAAACCCGCTGCTCAGCGGACGAGAATTTTTCATCGTGTTGGTGTCTCTCAGGATTGTAGAGGCAGCAACAAAGAAACAGTGGTGGGTGAATGGTGATGTGAGATAGCTCATTCTGTCCACCTCTCGCGCAATGGACGAGAGTTGTACCACCTTCTGGCAGGCCATCATTGTGATGCTGGACTGAATATCGCCATCGCTGACTTGCCGGCTATAGCCTGGCGGATTCTGCGCAGAGTGGAGATTATGTTTTTCTCGTGACGAAGTGTTTGATGCAAGGGCCATGATGGCGTAGAAGAAGAGATGCAATGTGAGGAAGATGCCGGACTGCGCACTCGAAGATGACGCCCTCAGATTTTCCACGTTGAAGACGAGTTCGCAGGGAAGCATGTTGTACTGCAGAATCATGGAATCGGTTGTCCGGAAGAGAGCTGCTTCTTTCGCCGCTGCATCATCTTGATTCCCATTCAAGAGCTCTGTCGCTTCTGAGAAAAGGATCATAAATTCCACCGTGACGGGGAAGATCATGTTTGCCATTGAGACATCCTTCTCAAAATCCAGCTGCGCCAGCTTCATGTCACTATACGAAGGGATTGGGGCTTCTATCTCATTTCGCCGAAAGGCAGGCGGCCGCCCAGTCACCAAGGAAACATAGACATCCAAAAGGAAGACAGACCAGAACATGACCAGTCTGGCCTTTTGCTGGTGTAGAGTCGATTGTTCGTGTGTGAAGAGGTAATTCCCGTCGCGGGCGGGTCGCGCATGATCATGAGAGGTGAATTTCGGGTCGCTGTCCGTCTCGGGAGTGCGATGGAAGCCAAGATCCTGCACCATCCGGATAGCCATGCCGGCAAACATCCAGAGTCCAGTTTCGTTGCTGTCTCCAAGTTCTGCCCAGGCGAGCAGCACCAGACCAGCGACAACTTCGGGTTCGGGGATGCTCAAGAGAGACACCAGCTGCTCTTTCGCTTTGTCTAAGAAAGGCGAACCGTTGCGCTTGCAATTTCCTTGGATGGCTGCCATGGGGCCGTCGAATGGACAGAAACGCAGGGCAAGAGCGGCGATTGCGTTGAGAAGGAAACTGGACGCCACTTGGGAGCGGACATGGCTGTCCAAGACGTCGTGAGACAAAAAGGGGAAATGCCCTCCGAGGTGCGCGAAGAAGACATTCAATATCTGGGGTAATATTTCTGGATGTGGCTGCCGACCGGATTTATCGAAAAGTTTGGATTCTTCTGGAGGCAATGACGGTGACGAGGAATCCAGAACATGGCTGTGCTCGGCAAGTTGGTCGCCGATGGGGCCACTCTGCTCTTCTTCTCCCGCATCTACTACCAGAGCCAGCCTTCTCAGGCCAGGAACAATGGCAGTCGGGCCACATCTCCTGTAGCAGCGCATGCGTATTACGCTCGGCTTCTTGTTCCCTTCGCCATCGCCGAGACCAGAATCGAAAGTGAGATTAGTCCAATCCTCGGGAAGCCAGAAGACAAGGTTTTGAAGGTCACATTCTGACGTATCCAGAACCGATACCTGGGCCGTGGCTTCGTTCGAAGCTGTTGCCAAAGCTACGGGGTCGGTGTCCAAATCGGCCCATAGATCAAGGTCAAACCCACCTCCCGGCGCCTCCACTCTGGATAGCGGAGCGGCTACTTCGGGCACTGGCTTCCGGGCTGAGCCCAAATTTGCTCTCTGGCCTCTCCGACGGTCTATCGTGTCCCAGTGGCAGTCCAGTTCGGCCTCTTGGCATGGTTGGCACTTTGGGCGCTCTTCGAAGAGGGACGCGTTGTTCCTGCTATCCCCGGAGCATTTGATCTTGCGCAGGCGACACATCCGACAGGCTGCAGCTGCCTGAGGAGATGTGCGTTTTGCCTTGTCCTGCCGTTGCCTAAGGTGAAAGTCGCTGATGGTGCACACGCGAAACGCGGCGTTTTTGGCATTCCTGCGGGCCCGACTCCGCAACGACGGACGTGATCAGGCTTCCATATTTGGCTAACGCATTCGAGAAGTCGAAAGATTACTGGAATGTGAGTCAAAAATCCCAATGAAGTGATGTGACGGAATTTAGAAGCAAGATCATCACTGGACCTTTGTTTGCATGGGCCTCACTAAGAGCTTCTACTTTTCACGGCCGGAGGAACATGCCAAGCCACGTTGACTGAGCAACGACCACCGGAGTTACTACTTCGGGTAATTTTATGTGATCAGCAGCTACAACTATGCCGCCCCGCAGTCGAGTAAAACCCCATGGGGTACTGTCGTCATCAAAATACGCCCGCAACATCAGTTGTGCACTGGTCCACTCAAGGGATGGGCAGCATAGGTCAGTTGAGACTAAAGACACAATCACCCACTAGCCATTGTATTATGGATGTAGAAGATGATTTAAACGAGGTTCTGAGCCTGAATTTAACCCATAGTATATATGTGAAACTATCTAAAAATGTTGCATTTATTCCGAACCGACTGTAGGTGATATTAACACGGCTCAAGATCTTGAGATAGCCATAGATCGGTGCCATGAGGACTGCCGAGTCCGCTGACGAAATTCAACCTCCTCCACCAAACAGGCTCGACCGCGGCGGTGCCGGCGTCCCAGACTGGCCCCGCACAGCCACCGAGCCCTGCCGCCCCTGCAAAGGCGAGCCGGCCATCGTCTGATCAACAACAGCCGGACTCTTCACATTATTCCGCTCGAACCGCGAAGTCCGCACATCCTTCTTGCGCCTCTTCGGCGACGGCGACGAAAAGCCTCCAAGCTTCCTCAACGCGCCCCTGCCCGGCCTGCCGAACAACTGCTCCGGCTTCTTCAGCGGCGCCATCTGGCGCTCGCCCACCGCCTCCGCCGGGTCGACGGCCAGCAGGCGTGCCCCCTTGATGATATCGGTGATCCTCTGGTCGTCCTCCAGAGTCTTCGCCTCCAGGTGCTCGTTGCGCGTCATGGCCTTGGACCGCTCGAACATGGCCTCCTCGATAGTCCCGCTGAGGATCAGCGTCTCTACGTAGATGGGTTTGGTCTGGCCGATACGGTGGGCACGCTTAACGGCTTGTGCCTCAATGCTCGGGCGGCAGACGGGGTTGATGAAGTAGACGCGCGAGGCCTGGTTGACGTTGAGACCCAAGGCACCGAGGCGGACGTCCATCAGGAGCACTCTGAGCGTCGGATCTTTGTCAAAGTTGACGATGTACTTGGAGCGAAGCTCGTTCGAGATACCCTTCGAGTAGATCTCATGGGGGATGCCGAGCACGTCGAGACATTGAGCCATGTAGTACGCTGCATTGTCACCGTCGTAGAAGATGAGGATCTTCTCGTCTTTGTAGTACGTCATGACTTGCTCGAGGAGGTATGTTAGCTTGGAAGAGACAGTCCCAATGATCTTGGTCTTGCTCAAGGGTGAGTCGCTACTGAGCTCGATGCCACTGTCCCTGGGGCGTTTTCGTGGTGTTTCATCAGGAGCTTTCTTCTCCGTTTTTGTTTGTCTGCCATTCCGTTAATATCATGCGGAGGCAATCGGGGGACGCGAATACTTACTTCGAGTTCTTCTTTGCTGAAGCAGATGCGTTCTTCCCAGGCTTTCGGCTCTCTGGCTGCGCCGGCGCCACGTGTTGTTTTGATGGTGCATGAAGTTTGGAAACATTGACTTCTACGTGAGTGCTCGAGGACGGCAATCCCATCTTCATAGCCTCTCCTTCGACAGCGTTGGATTTCTTGTCATGCATTTCAGCTGCGCGGTATGCATCCAAAGAAGCAGCAACACCGGCAGCTTCAAACCCTTCCATTGGATCGTTGCCCAATCTCTCGTTTACATGGGCCTGAGCTTGAAGCAGTTGCGCAACACCGTACAGCTCCGGAGGTTCTTTGCCGAGTGACCAGGCATGTGAAGTGTTGCCGGGCCAGGAGTCCACAAAAAGGCCAATCTCATGCGTGGCACTCATGGCTTTCCAATTGTCGGATGCAAGCACGAACTCTTCCGCGAACTCTATACAATCTGTCAGAAGCTTTCTGTCTTCATCTAAGCATTTCGTATCTTCTTTGACGAGATATTTGCATCCGTGTTCGATTGCATTTCCGATGTCTTTCTCACTGAAACCTGTCCAGAAAAAGTTACTCTGGCGAAGGTTGGTGATGAGTTGGTTCCGGGCTTGTTGGCTGCGGGGATGGAATAGGTAATCAATGTCTGTCCTTTCTGACGTAACGGCATTCGCTGTCAAGACAAGAACGAACAAGTTCGCGGAAACTTTATCGAAGAAGCTTGGCTCAAGCCTAACGACCCGGTGAGTAAGAGGTGGTAATACCAAGTCTCTTTCAACATCAAATGGTTGGGTCTTGATAATGAGTTGCTCCAATGCCTTCTTCATGCATTGTGAATACGCGTCGAAGGTACGGCGCTTGTTCCCTTGATCCACATGCCTGTACACATGGTCCATCCAGTCTGCCCGTTCTTCATAGTTAGTTTCTGCCCAAGGTCTGACCTGGAGGAAATGGGTTGCAAGCTGTCCAAGGCTTTTTGAGGCTCCCGTACCGCGCGAGTCTTCATCGCCGTAGCGTTTCCGTTGCTGGAGAACAGCGTCTCGCAAGGTCTGCGCGTCATTCTCAACGCCCATACCGGGTGATTCATTTGATGCGAGGTCCACTTCAACTCCGAGTAGATCGTCCTTAGCCGGAGTTCCGGAAATTACCCAGCGTCGCTCCGCCTTGACCAGCTTCTGTGCAACCAACACAGCGTTTGAGGTTGGCGACGAGAAATTATGCCCTTCGTCGATCATGATCCTTAGCCAATGCAGACTCTTTAATGGCGAATCATGAAGGTCTTCTGGTTTCAGGCAGGTGCAGTTTCTGGTTCTTGTCGCACCGATGTACGGGCATTGGCATGAAAGTGGAACACTGTAAGACGGTCGGCGGCCTTTCTCGTCCGAGCCATCGCGAAATTCGGCTTCAAATCGCGTTCGACTGAACAAGACGAGGTCGTAGGTAATTAGTTCCGGTGGTGGTGGGAGAGGTATCCGAGCATTGTCCATGACTAAAACTTTCAAGTGACCTTCTTCCACGTGCTTCTCTAATTCCGATTGCCATTGGTGCAGCAGGTTTCTGGGAACAACAACGATTGTTCCACCGCACATGGTCATCTTCCGAGGTGGTTGGAGGGTTGTTTTCCGATTGAAGCGCACGGGCTCGGCAGGAATCTCGTAGCGCGGAGGATTGTAAGTAAGGGCTTTAATGCATTCAGTCAACTCTTCACCGGTCTCTTCTTCGTGACGAGCCATCGCGGACTTCCAAGGTACTGAATGGCGTCCGGTTGCTGCTGCCGCCATCTCAACTAGTGAGCTAACCTTTGGTCGTATCGGAGGGCCTGTCTGGTACTCGGGCGGAATCTTGGGAAGGTGACGTCTCGTAGCTAAAATGAGGCTGATAGCTATGATGGTTTTGCCTCTACCCATGCCTTCGGCAAGAATTCCGGAACGGTTGCTTTCGTACCAACGAGGGTTTCGGAGGAACTCAACATCCCGTGGGCAGTAGTAAAATTCCTGCCCGTCAGGTGCTTTGCGAATCTCCAAGCGTGGGTCGAGATGAAGCTCTTGGGAAGCTTCTCGCTGAAGCATCAAAGCAGTCGACCGCGCTTGAAAGGGATAAAGTGTCGCTTTCAAACCCGGGATGTTCATATCCAGTACATCCTGCATGGCTGCTTTCGCGTATGGATCTTCCACCTTCTCAGGGTTTGGGGCCGGAGAGGGCAGAGTGTTGAACAGATAGAACAATGATGAATTCTCCGCACTAGCCCAAGGGTCAAACTTATCGCTTGTCGACCCGGACTTCTCGGGAGGATGGCCAGCCCACACGGCTGCAGAGACGTTCAACTCTTGGACAACCTGTGCAAGGGCGGTCCTCGCCTTTTTGAGACCGCGGTCGATAAATCGGCGGGCGATGTCATTGGGAACAATGAAGACCCTTAGAACGGTAGAGCCGCATGCAGATGTTGTGCATTGGACGCGAATCCATCTTGCTTCCAATAAGGTGGTAACGGCGTCTTGGAGACCAGCGCCAAGGCTGGTGAGGCTTCTTGCTTGGAGAGCATCGAATTCTGACCAACATCCGAGAAGTCCATTATGGCAGGACTGGCCGAATGCGACGAGCGACCCAAGTGGGATATAATTCCGCAGGTCAGTGAGGATGGCCTGCTCTTCTGTTAATTTCGTAGACGTGGCGACCGAAGCAGGTGAGGTCGAGGTAGATGTCGCCGGTGTTGGAGCAGATGAGGCACACTTCGACGGCACTGAAAGCGCGTCATCCTCATCAAAATCGTTTGCAGTGTCCATGATATCCATTGGATGTTTTTCACCCTTCCCCGGGTTGGTGCAGCGGACACGTGCTGATCCCGGCGCCACGGATCTTCCGCCGGATGAAGACGTTGAATGAGCTTCCAGTGTCGAGGCGCATAGTATTCGGTCGCCAGAATTGCAGGTTTCACGCAGCGGGCGGCTGCGTCTGAGACGAGCGCGATGGAGGGTTCAGGCAGAAGCGCGTACCGGTACCGTAGCGCAGGCCACTCTCCAGTCCCGATTAGGAATAGCGGGGCTGACAAAGCCGCACGTTATCTCTCCAACGGCTGCTAGCGCTCTTCCGTACCACACCAACACCCACTGCACGCCTTGGTAAAAGCATGAACTTCTTCTGCATCCACTCACGCATAATGACTGTTCAAAGACGTTTTCCGCCCAACTGAAACCCCGACTCCGAGACTTCAGAAAAGCAACTAACTGCAAATTGCTCTCCGAGCACGCTAAGACGATGGAGCAAATGCAACATAAAGGCGAAAGCTTAGCAGCGAGTCCATCCATGGATGCTGCCACTATGGTGACACTGCTAGGCGATATCTTACGTTTGTGTGTCTCGCTTTCCACCTCCATGCATATCAATTTGTTGACTTTTCAAGGCCTGAAGAATGTTTAGCCGTGGCATTTGTGGTTTTGAATAGATACCAAAAGTTTCAACGTCAACAAGAGAGTTCTCCTAATTTTGACGATTACGTTTGTCTTTTGGAACCTGAATGCATTTCGTTGCCGAGCTGCTAATTTGAATGTAGATGGTCGCACTTGCCTGTTTGTCCATAGCATCCAAAGCGAAAGAATCTCCGCGCAGAGTAAGAGACTTTCTGCTGCCAGCATGGCGATTGATGCACCAGGGAACATCTGCAACGACTCTGGAATGCCCATCACCCACTTACGATTCACTCCGATCCGCCTTTGTCCGAACTGAGCTCGTTCTTTTGCGTATCTTGAAATTTGAGTTGCGCATCTCAACACCATTTGACTTCTTACCCGGCTATCTGGGCGAAGCGATGGGGGACTTTGGTGGCTACGACAGCTGTGCTGATGCAGATGTAGCCTTTGATAATCGGAGCAAGGAAAAGAAAGAGGCAAATCGGATCGCTGACCTTATGGAAACTGGTATCGCGAAAGATTGCAAGGCGAGAACTCTCAACGCGTATGTAAAAAAGCTCTGTGGAGGGACATCATGCACTGACCTTTGTGTAGATGCAAGGATTACCAGCTTGCGAATAACTTCCCTAACAAGGTCGTCGCTGCTGCGTGCATCTACACCGTCTTAAGAGATCGCGGATTGCTTATTGGAATCGATGCGAAGAATTGGCTGAGAGATAAAGTCAGCCGAAGCATAGAGATGGAGGACTTTGAAGATGCCGTGTCAAGCTTGGACAAACGATAATATTCTCCTGCACCTCTCTGAGGATTTATCCAAATCAGCAGGCGCATTAGATAGGGTTCTGAACCGCCCTTTCCTCTAGAGCTTCTTATCCTTATTTTCATCCATATCGCTCCATTGCATTCCAAACATCATAAACCCCATTGCCGACACTATGCAAACCTCACCAGAAACACCCGAGTCTCTGTACGAAAGCAATGACCACAACCATCATGCCCAGCGAAGAGAGCAACAACAACACCACCAACCCGCCCAACAACCATATATATCGCCATACGCTCCCATTAACACCGCCTTCACTTTTCGCAAATGGCCACCGGGATTCGCGCGCTCCGAGACCGCGGCCCAGCACCCCGCCGAGGGGCAGCAACAGCAACAGCAACAGCAACAGCAACAGCAACAAGATCGATTAGCAGCCCTTAAAGCCTATCATGCCGCCGAGGCCGCGTACCTGAACAACAACCATACCTTCATCGATGAAGCGACTCGGGCGCGGTTGATTGAGCTGGCACGTGTTGCCGGGGCGCGTGTAAATGACATCGTGCTTCCGCCTGGCGTTATCGATGAGAAGCAGCTGATTGCAGCGGCTCAGATGGTCATGCTGTCGAAGAGAGCGTGGGAGGAAGGTTGGTAGGTAGGGTGCTGACAGTAGTTGGGTGAAGGGGCGCGGGGAGATTGTGGGGGTGAAGGAGAATGCGAAAAGGATCATGAGCGTGAAGGTGATGGAGTTGTACAGATGGGGACGGCGCGACATCAGCAATCATTGCTACACCACATTTCCATGGGCCGGACTCAACAAAGCCATTTGGGCAAGGGCATGGTGAAGCACACTCATCCATACACGAAAAGGAGACGATATAAACTCTTACCAAAAATGTTTCTTACCAAGACTTTTACGATGCAATACTTAGGGATAGTAGAGTCGTGTGGCAAGGGTAGGAGAATCGAATTGGTGACATGTGAATTCTCTAACTTTACCCATCAACCCAGATACCCAAAGAGGCGGCCCCATTCAAAACTCCCAACGCTCAAAAAGATTTGCTCCCTTTCCTCATCGGCTGACCCCGTACAAAAAGCGGTGCGCAAAAGGGTGCCGAAGGGTGGCCGATTAACAAGCAAGGTGGAGGGTTTTCATTAAAGTTTCTGTAGTTTTCATTGACTGTCGTGGGACCAAAAGAAAGTAACGTCCGTTCGTTAACACATCGTGATCACGCACTATAGTAAAGGGGGTTATTATTCTCTATAACCAAGATTATAACGATCAGCCCATAAAAGGCCGTTTCAATTTTTCTTGGGTGAGGGGTGAGGGGGAAGGGACTGTAGCGAAAGATATATGAACTTACAAAAGAGACAGCGTGAGGTCGCCACGAATGCTAGCCTTGAGCTCGATCTCGACGTCAAGGTTGGCTTCGAGCTTCAGCTTCAGGCCGTCGGTGTCGTCGAGGGCGGAGCCCTTCTTCTCCTGGGGCGGCATGCGATAGGGCTGGTTGGGGTTGGTGCCGCGCATGGGGATCTCGCCGCGCATGGCGCGGGCCCTGGTGACGGGGCCGTCCATGGAAGTGCTGTCGGGGCCTATGCGCTCGAACATCTGCATTTCCTGCAGCTCTCCGTTGGCGTCGGCCTCCTCCAGTGCCTCCAGGCTGTTCGTCTTCATGTATTTGCCCTCGTCCATGGCCTTCTGGATGCGCTGCCGGCGCGCCCGCCGCGATGCCGACCGCGACCGCGCTGACTGCTGGCCGGTCTCGCGCTTGTACTGCTTCATGGCGTTCGTCATCTTCTCCTGCTGCTGAACTGTCCGCATTTGCGGCATCTCCCCCTTCTCGCGGATGGCAACTTGTCCCTCGTAATCGGAGTCGGCCATGGTGGTGGAAGGGCGGGCCTGACGGTTCGAAAAGGGAGTATGTACAGGGGATGGGTAGGCGGAAAGGCTGATGGAAGTCGGTTCGTGGAAGGAGTTGTGCGAGAATACAGAGGGTGAGGAGGGGCAAGGAGAGAAAGCCAACGGCAGTATCAGCAAAGACGTTGGCAAAACGCAGGGCCTAGAGCAGGAATCGGCAGCTTTGGGGCAGGCCCAAATCAAGATTGAGCATGGCGGGCTGCATGGCACATCCAAGGGTGATGCGCAAAGACGGTCTAGGGTGGCTCTGGCGCCTGACGTCAACGGCGGCCGGGGTTTGGAGCTGAGTGCGTCGCAAGGTTGCAGGACAGGCGAAACGGCCGCGTAAAGCGGGCAAGGGCCGCGGCAAGGCGAGCGCCACCTCGCGATGATCGAGGCCAGTGACAAGCGTTTCTCGGGAGCCGGCATCGCCCCGCTGCCAAGTGTTACGCAACCTATCACTGCATCCGGCGGGGAAGAGCCTATCGGGCCAACCTAATTCTGAGCTCACGCAGCATTACGAGCATAGTCACAGTCTCGCGGAAACCCGTCCGACTAGTTGCAGATTGCTTTCTAATACACAGTTGATTTCGAAGTCATTACACCTCAGAGAAAATAGCCCCATGCGCCGTTCGCATACATCCGGGTCCACCATAAGTCGTGCATTAAAACTAATCGGGTAATGAAACAAGAGATGCGCATTTAGTTACTGTTCAGTCGTCAGCATTCGTCTGATCATCAAATAGATGCTGCTCAGGGAAACTCACAGAAGACCAAGAGTCAGGTCACCGTGAATCTTAGCCTTGAGCTGCACTTCGATGTCCAGATTAAGCTCCAGACGAAGTCGCAGCTGCTCGCCCTTTCCGTCGTCGTCGTCGTCCTTGCCGCCGCCCGTCAGGCCGCCGAGGGCCTTGCCAGCCGTGTTGCCGACCGTGTTGACAGCGTTGCCGGCCGTGTTCTGAACCATGTCGCCCGCGCCGTTGACAAGCTCGCCGCCGGGCACATTCTCAGTGATGCCCTCGAGAGGACCGCCGCCGCCCTTCTGCTGCGTCTTCTGCCTCTGCCTCTGGCGGTTGCGGCGGCCGCCAGTTGCCGAGACGTCAGAGCGCGTGACGGACTCGGTGTCACTGTCGGGGACGTTCCTGCGTCCACGACCGCGAGATTGGCGCCGTCTGGATTGCTTGCGCTCGGGTTCCGGTTCGGGCTCAGCCTCTTCAGCGTCGGCGTCAGACTCGGGTGATTCCTCTGGCGTGGGTTGCTGCTGGGGCTCGGGCTGCTTCTTGCCTAGCTTCTTTGGTGTCTTCTTTTCGGTTTGCTTCTTGCTGGATCCCTCTGCGCCAAGGCTCCCGCCGGCGGAAGCGTTGCCCTGGCCCTCAGCGTTGAGCGAGGCCTGGCTCTCCTCGGTGGTCCGGTCCGCCATTGTGCGCTTCTAGTGATCGTTCGTGTATCCGGCGGGGTATATACAAAAGTGATTTGAGTGGGAGGAGGATTTTGGGCGGGAGACTGCAAAGTGGATTGGGGATTGAGTATGCAAAAGGAATGGGCGGGAGATGTGAGGGTGAAAAAGATGAGCACGCTCGTACCCGAGCAGGTTTGCAGGAGACGCGCTCGAGACCCCGGTCGCTGTTACAACCTCTGACGCAACATGGCGTCTGGGCCGCGACGCATGCGGACAAGGGAGCGTCTGGGCACACCAAACCTTGCTTGGAACCCGGCAGCCTTGCCAGGCGTAGTGGGAGTGGGGCGCGATCCAAGAATCCCGATTCTGGCACAAAACCTGCGGGAGCCCGTGCTTGCTGCCAAGTTTGCGCCGTTAAGTCGTCATCACCACCACCTTGTGCCGTCTATGATTTAATACAACGGCTGGCTGCATTCCGTTGGCCGCAAGGGGACGACGTGACTGGGGGGACCAGGTCCCAGAAAGTAGCCGACGTCCGGAAACGCTCGTGTGGCTTGCGACATGGTGTGAAGATCGAGGGTGATGCTGCCACTGGTGCTGTCGCCGGCGCTGCGCTTGCTCCACAGATGCGGACGCCTAGCTAAGATTTGCGCAAGAAGCACATCAGGGTCTGCAGCGTTCTCTAGATGCGCCGCAAGTGCAAGGAGGATTCCGGCACCGGCAGTTGTCTCTGGACAATCGGGATTTCCTCCGCGCCGCTAGAGTGCTAGTCGCGCCTCCATACCAGAACACGGACAATAGGAGTGGGCCTGTGTTGCGATTAGCATCGTTGCACGGGAGCACAGGGAAGCGGGAGGAGCGGAGAGAAATCGAACCCGGGGTCACACAGTGTGGGTGGAAGCGGGCTGGCGGGAAACCACCCGTCCGACGAGCCGGCATCCTCCGCCGCAGCCGGAGATGGATCGTGGCTATCTCGCCGACCATCTCCGCGACATCTCCTGTCCTCTCTTGCACGACGACCACCTCGCTTCACGACACACAGAGACGCCGTAACGAGACCGCAAAATGGCCGACCAGGAGGCTGCTGCCAAGCAGCGCATCGTGTCGCACATGAACGCTGACCACCAGGACTCGGTAGGCGTGCCCACACCTCGCTCGCCATGGCCGCGTCGAGCTGATGATGAGTCAGATTGCACGATACGTCGAGCACTACTGCAAGGCCTCCTCGTTCTCTGCCCGCAAAGCGCGCCTGAGCGACATCTCCCTCGGGTCCATGAGCGTCGACGCCGCCGGGCGGCAGTTCACGATCCCGCTGGAGCCTCCGATGCAGTCATGGCGTGAAGCACGCGAGCGTCTCGTGCAGATGGACAGAGACTGTCTCGTCGGGTTGGGCCGAAGCGACATTACTGTCAAACAATACACCCGCCCGCGAGGAGCGCACGCTGTCATCTTCGTCGTCTGTGCTCTTACGTACGTGCTCGTTTCACGTCGGGCCAATGCACTCCCAGGGTCGTTTATCTACGATCACGTGCTCAGTTATTCGCCCGGTTTCGCCGCCTTCGTGGCCCAGGTCCAGCCGGTTGTGCTGGCACTGATGATAGGCATCCACGTCGTCGAGGCATCCATCATGGCGCGTAGGCTGCAGCGGCACAACGTGGCGCAGCTGAGTGGGCTGTGGTGGCAGTGGGTCGCTTCGTGCTTTATCGAAGGCTTCGGCGCTTTGCAGAGGTAAAATTAGCCTCAGCCCCTGACGGATTACGGACTGACGTCGGCTAGGGTTGACGCCCTCGTGCAGCAGGCCCGCCGCGAGAAGGAAAAGCAGAAGCACTGAGCAGAGAGGGGGCTCTTGGATCGGCAGCGTGCTACGGTAGGGCTAGATCCACACGGCGGTTACTAGTAGCGACCAGGGTTAGTGCAGTGGACTGGAGCGGCACATCGTGGAGCAGATGGGCAGCGTGGGCGGCCCGTGGACGGCAATCAGCCGAGCGGTGAGGTCGCGATGGGTGCTGTGGTGTTGAACAAACGGGGTTCGCGCGCGGCTGGAGCCAGCGCATCTTTGTCCCTGGCGGCTGTAGGATGGAACCTGGGGCAGGCGGCCACTAGTGCCTGAGTGCCTGTTGTAGGCAGGGATGAGCTTCCCGGCCGCGGCGGCCCGGGTCTGGCCAATAATCATCGCCGCCCTTGTCAAATTGGCTGCGACGGGCATTCAATACCGTAGCTTGCAAGCCGTCATTTCGGAAAGACGCGTCGTAAACATCCCACATTGCTTCCCAATCTCATCGCCACTCTTTCCACCCACAACACATCACTCTCCTTTATGTTCACTTGGTCATCACAGCTTCCCCTTCGCAACCAGCAATGGCGGCGCGCCCCCCAAGCGCGCTCTCCCTCTCCGCGCCGCTGCTCGAGCGCGCCAGGAGAGACTCCCCCTCGCACTCGCCTACGCGCGATCGGCGCAAAAACATGAGCACATACGAATCCCAGCCCTGGGCCGTCTCCCCCTCCGCCACTCTCCAAGCCTTCACCGACGGCATCGACCCATCCGCCACTCCCGAAGCCCAGCAGCTGCTCTCCGGCATCTCCAACGTGACCACCGCCGAGAAGGACCTAGGCGCGCGCGTCGCCTCCGCCACGAAGAAGATCAAGGACTGGTGCGCCGAGCTGGAAGCATGGACGTGGTGCGACACCTTCGAGCCGCCGTTGCATCGCGACCCGTACGCTCAGGAGGACACGCAAGGCTCTGCCGGCACGGACAACGACGATGAGTCGGCGTACTGGGGCTCGTTACCCGCCTCGACGGTGATGGCATACGGCGTTCGCCTGGACACGATCAAGGAAGAATTGGAGGATTTGAACATGGACGAACTCAAAGGATACATCCTGGACATGTATCCCATGGAACGACCCCGGCCCACCTCAGGTTACGGCAACAAACGCGCCGAGCTCCACCTCTTGGACGACTTTTCCTACGTTGTGACCCACACCATGCTGCAGGCTCTTCCGTGCCTGTCGTATCTCAGCCAGCTGACGCGCGTGTGGTCGGTCCGCCTGTTGGTCCTGCAAGAAGTGCCGCATTTCCTCACCGGCTTGGACGACGTGATGAAGGCTATGCGTTTGGGATGGACAGCGTTGGATCTTCCTGATGATCCTCAGAATTCCACGAAGGAGCTCGACGGCTGGAAGGAGGACATCACCAAAACCCGCGACAACCTGCAGAGCAAGATCACGAGTTTGGGGCGGAAGCTGGACCGGATGCTGGACGCACTCGAGGGCATGAACGACGTTCTTCCCGACAACTGGATAGATGATTTCGAGGCGGTTGAGACGGATTACAGCAAATGGGCGGCCGACGCACAGAAGCGAATTTTTGAGCTCGACATGTTAATGTCCAGACCGCCGGAGAAACTGACCCGGCCGACATCAGCGCGCGGTGCAGATCAGCCATTCGGCTTCGGCGCGCTCCACACCCCGCGAAAGTCCCATCTGGCCGTAGACAATGGCGAGCACAGGTTACTTTCCGATGCGGACGACAAGCTCGCACCTGTACCTAAATTGAATCGCACAAGCACAACTTTTAGTCCCCACAAATCGGGCCACATCATCGAGCGCGGTCATCAGCGCTCGCGGTCTCGGTCTGAGCCTGATTTCCACGTTTCGCCGTTCAAGTTCGCTCAGCGGCTAGAGACGATCGAAGGCACGCCGACGAAGCCGGATCGCTTCCGTACGTTCGACTTGGATGCCGAACAGGTTGACAGCGATGACTCTGAAGCGATCGCCGAAAGTAGCATCCACGAGTCCGTAGAGAGACGAGCCTCGGTTACCTCGCTTGAGTCGCAGGTCAAGGGCGTGGGTGCCAGGCGTGACAGTAACTCCAGCAGCAAGCAGGAGCCGCAATCTAACAACAGCAGCCCCCGGAGACGTCATTCTCATCCTGGAGGACCACTGGCTACGACTGAAGAGGAGGAGTTTTCGTCTATCAGCAGCGACGGATACGCCCCTATGATGGATACACCCGAGCTTCGGATCGAGGGGGACTCCAGTTCCCCCGCAGAGTCACAGCTTTCTAGCCCTGTTGGCAGTCCGAACGACTCTCCTTCGCTGCGGGTACTTCCTGGCAAGCGGAATCCCATGATGCCGCGGCCACCGCTGAACTCCGCCATGCAAAAGCGGAGGACCAAGTCCCAACAGGTGCCGATTGTGATTCCTAGCGACTCGGATTCAGACAATGAGTCCAGAGATTCCCCCGGACCAAGGCCACGGAAGATCAGCACGGTCAAGGGCAAGGCGCATCGACGCGTCTCGAGCGCAACCGCCGACTTGGAGCAGCAAATCCGCCGCCTCATTACCTCTGTTCACGCACCGATTCGCCTGACTTCCGGAGATGCCGAGGCCTCGCCAATGGGCGCAAGCTCCAAGCGTGCGTTCTCCGATTCTCGTCCTCCGTCGTCGCTACGTGTTTCGCGCAAGAGCAGCGCACAGTCGATCACCATGTCAGCGGTCGTGTCTGAGCAGGACCGTCATCGCCATGCTCGCTATGGCAACTCAGACATCAAGCTCTACCACCTCATGCAGCCCGGTCAGGCAAAGCCTATCAAGCTATTCGTGCGCCGGGTCGGCGAAAATGGCGAACGCTTGATGGTCCGTGTTGGCGGCGGTTGGGCAGACTTGGGCGAGTACCTCCGCCAGTACGCGGATCACCACAGCAGACGTGTCATTTCCGAAGGCAAGGTCGAGTCCCTCGGATACGGCGACTCTCCGGAGCCTCTGCGGCCGACGAGCTCGCACAGCAATGCCGGTGGATCGAAGCAGTTCCTAGGCACGCCGCCGACAAGCGCGCCTAGGCCGCGGTCGCGCCCGGGCAGCGCTATGTCTAACTACAGCTCATTCGACAGGGATGAAAGCGGAGCGATGGACTCTGGGGCATCGCAGAAGTCATGGGCAGGAAATGAGGTCGGATTGGCCGGTCCGAAGACGAAGAAGTTGGATCTTTCGGGAGAGAAGCTGGAATGGATCGAAGGAATGATGAATCAGGCGAAGATGCTGGGAGCTCAACAGGCGGCCAACACGAGAAAGCTTTACATGAAGCATGGCGGTCATCAGCAGTAAAGGATAGGGGGGAATGGTTTTCCTATTGTTGGGTGGGCGCATTCTAGCATGCGCGTGGAGTTTTATTTTGATGGGAGCGGTTTGAGCAAGAGATATCCCTATTCGTGGTTGGCTTTCGAGAGGAATTGGCACATTTGAGAATACCCCTGGGAACATTTTGGCATAGATTGGCGCAGGCATTTGCAGGTATGCTGGCACTGGCTTGAGGGCATAGCGTGAGCGTTACGGGCATTGGGCTTCTGGACGAGGACATGACTTGGCATCACGGCTGGCTCTGGATTCAGTACACGTCTTAGCTTTGGACGTGCAGTTCATTGTACGGCTCGACGCATTTCGGGTTAACGGACGAGCATTTTTCAACATTGCATTTTACATTGCATTTACTCTTTTCGACTGGAATGTGAAACGTGAGAGTTCAGTGCCTCAGGCCTCGCACAACACGCACGGGCACGCAAGCCTAGCGGCGGCCCGGCATAACGTCAAGCACCCAGGTCGCGCATCGTTCAACGCGCCCCTCCCGCACCCTCCCACTAAACGCACGTTGTCATGGACTGGCTTTGACCAACACAAACACCTCTACACACACACCAACGACCCCATCCGCGAACATGGAAAACCTCACCTTGAACGACCCGCCGCCGCCGCCCCAGGGCGGGCCTGGCGGCCCCGACGCTGGGCCAATGCCGCCAATGGTGCCCCAGCTCCCGCCGCAGATGTTCACCACCGCCGCCCAGCTCCTCGACCTGACCGACAGTCAGTAGCTTCCTCTTCCTTTTCCTACAATGGATGACTGGCTCGCATCGGCATCGTGCACGAGAAAAAAAGAATGGAAAGGCTGACACACGCGCGCGTCGCTTCGCGCGGTGGTCTTTGCAGAGAAGCTCATGGTCGCCCTGCGTGACGGACGGAAACTCATCGGCGTGCTGCGGAGTTGGGACCAATTCGGTATGGGAAACTCTGTCCTCACTTTCAGCCTCCGCTCTTTCTGCAAGGGAGAGAGGGGAGGGGAAAGCTGGACTCCGAGCGGAGGAGTCACATTCGACGAGGGAACGTTTGACGGTCGCTGACGTTTTTTCCTCTTTTTTCTTCACACTGGCAGCGAACCTCGTCCTCCAAGACACCATCGAACGCATCTTCGTCCAGAACCTGTACGCCGACATCAACCGCGGCGTTTTCCTCGTGCGCGGCGAGAACGTGCTGCTCCTTGGTGAAATTGTACGACTCACCCCGACTATCTTTTCTTCCTTGCCCTTTTATCATTACCCACGCCACTTCCTAAACGCTACGGTTTTCTTCACGGTGGCATTTGGCTAAATTACGTTTTGCCCCCACCGTCGGGGGCAATCGTGTGAGAAACAGGACCTCGACAAAGACGACTACATTCCCGAACCCTTCCAACAAGCACCAGCGGAACAGGTCTTCGCCTTACAGAAGCAGGAAATCGAGGAGAGGAAGAAGAAGGAGAAGCTCAGGCGGAAGCACCTGCGGGGTCACGGCTTCGAGGGTGAACACACTGGCGAGGCGGTGCTATGATTGCAAAGGACTGCTTAAAGGACATCTAGGGGAGTCTTGTGGAGGAACTTTATCGCACACTCTGAGACAAGTGCTGGGGAACGGATTTCCTGGCTAAGGGGGGCCACGCTTTTTTGAACAAGGTCCGGATTCAGGGCGTGAGTGGGCAGAATATTGTGAAATGCCGCTCATGCTGGTAGGCTATGCAGTACAGCTGCTGGCTTAAGGCTCGGAGAACTGAGCTATGCTATGAATGCAAAGAGGCTCGAACAATGAAGACTACCATATACATATTATGACAAGTTTCTACTTCGTATTCCGTACTTGGAACTGAGCTACGATCTTTCTCGTCTAGAGATTCCTCGCTGGCGCACCTGTGTGAACCTTTCCGGAAACCAGACCCTAACATATACGCCGGGCTTGCCTTTGTTAACCATTGCGGCCCTTGCGTATTAAATTGAGCGCTTGTTTGACCTGCACATGAAGGCTGCCAGCTCACAATTTGCTGGTTGCGCTTCACATCAGCCATACTGCTCGGACGTTCCCTTTTGCTTCGATCGAAGCCTAAGCGGTATCTTCTCACAAATTCTTTCGGTCCTGGGATCCAGCACCTGCAAGAAGCTGGGTCTGTGAACCTCGCAAAGCACCTTCTCGTATCGCAGCCCCGTCCCTTTTTTCTTCTTCTTACTGCCCCACGCAGGGAGAGATTCCATACGCGGCGAGTCTCCGACCATCCCACCTATATTAACTTGCTTTTTTCTTTTTTGTTTTCATCTGGTCGCGCTTATTCAGTCACCGCCCTCGTCCATCCGTTGATCTCCGCCCTCGCTCTCCGCAGCCGCAACCGCCGCCATCACCAACTCCACAAACTCCCTCATCCCCTCCCCAGCATCGAGATTCTCGCCCTCCTGCGCTCGCACGATCCGCTCCACGGCGCGCTTGTCCGCGAACTCCTGCTTCCACGGCCCGCGCGGCCTCTGCCCGTTCAGATCAGCCCCTCCTCTTCCTCCTCTACCGCCGCCGCCGCGTCCACCACGCCCGCCCCGTCCGCGAAAGCCCATGCTGTTGTGTCGCTGCTGCGCCCGGCGCTGCTGGTCGGCCCGTTCCTCGGGGTCGGGCTCGACGGTGGAGGTGTAGATGGAGCGGAGGGTGGCGCGGAGGGAGGGGTTGGTCTCGAGGAGGCGCTGCAGGGCTGGGGAGGAGAGGAGCGTCGTGAGAGGGTCGGCGGTCGTGGCGGCGGCGGTTTGGTTGGATGTGGGAGCGGGCGCGGACGCGGTGGAGGTGGTGGTTTCGGTTTGCGGTTTTGTGGGGGCGGTGGAGGAGGAGGAATCGGCGTCGTGGGTGGGCTTGTGGGATTTGAAGCAGACGAGAGAGCAGCTAGTGGTGGTGAGTAGCAACAAACGGAGAATAGGGTGGCGGGGCGGGGGCGTGCATACTATTTGACGGTGCAATTAGGGCACTTGTATTTGGACGGCTGCGCGCCGCAAACGTCGCAGGTGGAAGACATGATGGTGTGTGAGTTAGTCCTCAAGGTTTATGGAACGGAGAGCTACTTTTTTCTGGTCGCTGACGTCGCACCCGGAGATAAGAGATCTAGGTGCCGGCAGATTCTCGGCCCCACGCTCAAGCAAAACGCGTTTGACGGCGGCCACCAATTCTTCTTCCTCCATTCGTCCAGATCATTACCAGTCACACCAAGTTTCATCAACCTCATGGCTTGCATGTTCCTGAGGATGCGGCCAATTGGAAGGTACGGACGTACAGCAGCCGCTCTTGAATAAGGATTGTATCCTTTCAGATCTGCTCTTTCCGGCGAAGATGAGGTGGGGGCTGTCCCTATTTTTGCACACCTTAGCTTGATTGTGGCGTATTTAGTGGCTAAACCTAGGTATAAATACGTTGGTCTCACGAAAATCCATGGAACTCCCACAGGTGCTCATGGCGTTTTCGCAATTCATTATAATCAGGCCACGCTTACTTGTGATTCTTGTGTACTGTAGTGCATGCTGATTCTGAACACATGTCCTTTCACTTCTGTGTGCAGCGTTTCACATTCTGTATGAATTTTCGCCGCGAGAAAAATGAATCGCACATCGAGGTATGGCTCCTTGACTCGAGAGAAATTGCATAGTCTGACCGTGTCACAGCGTCCCTTTAAGTGCACTGAAGCCTGCATACTCTCGCATACCAAGTCTAGGCAACACTGATGACAGTGTTTTCTCTGCTGCCTCCGGGTCTGCTAGACCCCAGTCTGAACACAACTCTCTTTCACTTTTGCTGGAACATGATTCGGACGACAACGACGATGCTCGATCTCGTAAATGTCTCCGTTTACCACAGGCTTGGCGCTTTGGAGCCACGCTCGCCTCCATTGCTGCGGCGTGCGTCCTCGTCGTGAACCTCGCTGTTGCCATTTGGGCTTATTTCAAATCGGGCAAGCAAAGCAATGGCCACGTCTACGAAGGCGCATGTGACGATGTTAATATGGCAAGCATCGGCATCCATCTCCTCATAAACGTTCTAAGTACTCTTCTCCTTGGCGGCAGCCAGTACATCATGCAGTGCCTGTGCGCGCCGACTCGCAGGGAGATCAATCTAGCCCATAGCAAAGGCGTATGGCTTGACATCGGTCAGCCAAGCCTGCGGAATCTGCGATTTATTCGACGGTGGAAGCTAGTTGTGTGGGTAGCTCTTGTTCTATCTTCATTACCCCTCCATTTGTTGTGAGTTCTCTTCATTTCGTAATTTATGCCACGCTCACGCTGTCAAAGCTACAACTCCGTCTTCTATTCTTCCCTTGCGCATAATGACTACGACATTTATTTTGCCTCTGAAAAGTACCTAGAGGGCGCTGCATATAACACTTCAAAATTTCCTTCTCCTGGGACGGAGAAGTACGAGCGTTGGGACTGTTTTGATGTTGGAGACGGCCCAATGTGCGATCCGGCCCCATGGCTCACTGATCCTAAAATTGTGCAGAAGGATGCGCTCCAATGGGACCGTCTCGAGAATGAAGAGTGCATCAATGCTTATGCGCAAGAGTTCCTCGCCGGACGCCGCAACCTAGTGCTCGTCGTTGATGACCTCGACAATACCACTTCATCCCTGTACGAGCTGGAAAGGTATCAGCTATTGAAAGACGATTACGAGACGATCAATCCCGAGCCTTACTACTGGATTTGCTCTCATGATTACGGATACTGGAAAGAGGATTACCCGCCTTGCAGTAGCACGGTAGGCTGTGTTGAGGCTGACGCGTCGAACTGGGCCGTTTATGGCCATCGCATACGTTACTGCCAAAGCGAGAAGGTGGAACAAAAGTGCAGGCTGAACTTCAATCTCCCCGTCCTTGGCATTGTCATCGTTTTCAATGCTGTCAAGCTTGGTTGCATGGCATTTGTGGCCTACAGAATGCATGACAAGCCCGTGATCACGCTGGGGGATGCTGTTTCGTCTTTCCTCCGATTACCCGACGCCACCACAAAGGGGATGTGTCTGGCCACGCGGGTCCACTTCCAACGTTGCCGGGATTGGTCACAAGAAATCGAAACCCCCATGACGTACCGACGCCAGAAGATGCGCTGGATGAAGACGGCGAGCAACCAACACTGGCTTGTCACAGTGTCCCTGTAAGTTTCCAAGTCCTGCTGTTGAAGTCCCTCTAACATGCGTCAGCTTCATACTCGCGCTCGCCACTATCCTCGGCCTTCTCGGCTACTCGATACCTCATTTGAAGACAAGCTTTGGGCATTCTGGCATCTCGTCCCTCTGGAGCCTTGGTGTCGGCAAAACTCGGTCAGAGACGATGATCGAAGGGTGGGCAATTCCAACGCGCGGAGAGTCGGCGGTAATATCCGCAATCTTGGTGGCCAACTCGCCTCAGCTCATCCTCTCGTTGATCTACGTCTTCTTCAACGGCCTCTGCACCCGAATGCTCCTAGCGCGGGAATGGTCCAGCTTTGCGCGGCACCGGAAAGCGTTGCGCGTCTCGAGTCCGCGCGGCGAGCAGAGGAGCACGTACTTCTTGCAGCTCCCTTACCGATACGGAGTGCCGCTGATGATTTACTCGACGGTCCTGCACTGGCTTGTTTCGCAGAGCATCTTCCTTGCGAGGGTCGAGACCTGGGACAGCGCCGGAGCCTACGCCGGGCGGGAGAGCGTCACGACGTGCGGCTACTCGCCCATGGGCATCATACTAACGGCGATCGTCGCGGCCTGCCTCGTTCTGACCGGGTTCGGCATGGGTCTTCGGCATCTGGACTCGGACATGCCAATTGCCGGCGGCTGCAGTGCGGCCATCTCTGCGGCTTGTCACCCCTCAGAGGAAATTTCCGAAAAGCTGCCGTTGCAATGGGGGGCGGTGCCGACAGACGAAACCTCCGGGGTGATTGGGCACTGTTCTTTCTCCAGTGGCGACGTGGAAGAGCCTGTGCCGGGGAACCTGTATGCTTAAAAAAGAACATCACAGCAGAAGTGGCGGAAACGCAGATGCTCCACCATGCGCAATCACAAAGTGCACAAGATTTTCGGTGTCTGATCGTACTTGATTCGCCCAGAATGTGTATTTCTATTTCGAGTGAGCATCGCGAGGATTGGTCGGCTACTGGGGTTAATTTGCGGCATGTTCAGTTGGGGAAAGATTTAATAAATCCAAGGCTAAGGTCTTAGCGGTTAGGGAAGGCAAGCAAGGCAGAGGACTACGGTTAGGGTTGTCTGTATAGGAGATTAGTGCTAATTGCGGACTAGATCTCGGCTGCAGTTGATGGGGCGGATGACTACCCTTGTCGACCGTTGGCCCATGTGCCGGGAATGCCGCTTCGTATCTTGGATAATCGCTGATCATCCCATTATATGCATGGCCACATTATGCCTATCACAAACGCCCACAGGAACAAGCCACTGTCTCAACGGGCGCCAGACGGGACGATCGTCAGGAGGGCGTGGCGAGCGGGAACTTCGCATCCATCTGGTATTCAACGCCGACCCATGACATCACATGATGCCCAGCGCCCTCCAACCATCGCGCTCAACGTCATTATCACACATCCAAGCAGGAAAACACGGCAAAGCACAATGGGCAATAATCTCCATCGCCCCCTCCCCTGTCCAGCTGGTGATCCGCGCTGCACCACATTTTGCTTTGCCGTGCATTCTCCCGCGAGTCTCACGATACGATCAGGCTTGAAAAGCGGTCCAGCCTCATCCCCCCGACGAATCCCCTCGCGTATCTCATCTGCTGGTAGGGTGAATCCACGCCGTCGATCTTAAAATCCACCTGTATGGACCATTTTTCTGCTCCACCAGGCCAATGGCGAGAGCTTAACTCTTGGTCCTAAGAGGCGTAGCTGCATGGGTTCACAACCATCATCTCCGCCGCCACGTTCAGCCACGCTCGAGCAGCTATACCAAGAGTGATCCGTCGTCCCCGCGACCAGAAGGAAAAACAAGGGGCACGCGCGTAACAAGGATGGAGCGGGACATCGAATGACGGATGATGGGAACAGTTGGGCGTTGAACAGTGACACGCTTTCCAAGATGAAGGGTATAAAGAGGCACTCACGCAATCGCAATTGAGGGCCATATCCAGCTCAATCACTTCTTCGAAGAAGACAATCATCACATCCACTCTTTCACTATAATTGAAATAATCAAACACCAAGTCTTCACAATGAAGTTCATCGCTGCCATCATCGCCCTCGCCGCCGTTGCCCTCGCAGCGCCCGCGCAGCTCGAGGAGCGCCAGAGCACCCTTTGCACTTCTGGTGATCCGCTCTGCTGCCAGCTGGACGTTATTGGTGTCGTCGATGCCACTTGCACCTCGCGTACGTTTCCACCCCTATCTGTCGCTGCTCAGTGTTTCTCCATACCCCAAACACTAGGTCACGCCCCTTTCATTCGGGATCTTGCTAACCTAACACCGCTCTTCCAGCCTCCGCAACCCTTACGACGGTCACAGAGTTCCAGGACTACTGCGCTGAGAGCGGAAGGACGGCTGAGTGCTGCACTCTGTCTTTGGTACGTGGCTCTTCTCGCCCCTTTGCGCTCATAGAGCCGCCCAAAAAGGCTTCTACCGGATTGTGTGGCTGACGCGCATTTGTACAGGGAATCGCTGGCTTGATCTGCTCTGCTCCTGTCTAAGCCTGGGCATCACCACCGACACTTGACATTATTGTTTCATGATCTGCACGGGAATATCCGAGGGAGCTTGAAGAATTCTCCTCTATTCGCTAGGTCTCACCGCTATAATGTATTGGTAATTCAGAAGCTATTGCTCCAGAAGCCACTTCTCGTGTCTTATTGGTCTGTGATTAGGGTGAAGGGTGGTGCGCCACCAATGAACCAATGACTTGCATGGGTGTTAGGAGCTGCTTACGCCCATCACGCGCGGCAGCTAGTTTTCTTAGTGGTTGCGGAGCGGGGTATGAGGCAATTTACCCCCTCTCAGCAGGCGCCAGCGCAGGAAAACTTCAGAGGCGAAGGACTGACGACGTCTCCGCGTGGATCCTTAAACTGATGTGCACGAGACGCTGTAGTTTGGTAGCTGCTCAGACATGCAGATTTGTGTTCGGGCGGATCCCGGTTGCGGCTGTAGAGGTTCAGTGATTTTTGTAAGCGGCGGTAAGCCGTGTCTCTTCGCCGTCCACGCACATCACTTCCACGGCAAATGAAGCACATTAAAACCAATGGTCTTCTAATCTCTGGGCCAGTCACAAACAAGTCTGGACCTTTGATTGATATCTGATCTTCGTCCCAAACGCAGCATGGCTGTCCCCGCTTTTCCGATACCAATTGATTCCAGCTTTAATGTACCAGTACGCGCAGCAGTACCGCACGTGGACCAACAGATAATTTCCCTTCCAAGACATTCTCATCACTCAAGTGCATCCGCTTGATCTTCTTCTGCAACTGAAACACCCAGTCATCAGCACTGCGGTGGCCAACCGGGCACCCTGGTACTTGAAAACGTACCGGCACGAGCCGAGCCATACCCTGCATGACTGTCGGAACGGTACCTGCCGCAATGATCACAGGCACATATGCGGATGACCCGGCGCATATCATCAGTCATCTGGTCTGGGCATTGGTGCAGGGCCGGGCCAGACCGTGCTTGGCGATGGTCATAATGCTAAGGTCGATGGTGTTTATCATTGTGTCGCCGATTTTGAAGTCCGTCACGCCGGACCCGGTTTCGACCACCTCGGCCGCGCAGTCGGATGCTGGGATGCCTCGTTCCGTGAATGGCAGGAGGTAGCGACCGTCTAACATTGCGACATTGCGGAAGGTGAGCGAAAAAGCATGGATGCAGATGAGGACTTCATCAGCGCCCAGGCTTGATGGGGTTATCTCTGTGCCTTTCTCGATCGTTAAGGGAAGGGGTCCGGTGGTACGCCGGTAAGCGTGGTAGGTGGTCGGGGGCGCCATATTCATAGCGCTGGAATACTGAAGAGGAATGGCAGGTCATATCTGGAATAAATAATGCGCGAACGGGGTTCAAAGAGCGGGGCAATATCCTCTCTTCGGCACTTCTGTGTTGAATTACATGCTCAGGTCTGTCCGGATGTTTGCGAGGCCGCATCCGAGTACCATTTGCAGTTATCTACAACGGCTTATATAACATCCTGGACAATTTAGAGCTCCAACTGGCTGACTCGTACTAACATGGTCAGATAACCCCACATCAGTCTTTATGCTTATATGAGATCTCGAAGATCCCGACCGAGATTGGTTCGGTCTTATTAAAATAACAGGCCATTTTTTCCCAGCACCCAACGTCATCTGGCCAAAAAGTGAGAAGTTATTGTAAGAATCATTTTCAATCAGTAAACAACTTATTTTGAAACTCTCTGGACGGGTTTTGCGGAAAATAATACATCTCTCTCGAGAAGCTTGATTTATGTACACTGTCCGTACATTATCTTACAATTAGTTCAAACAATCTCCCTGCTTTCAGGGCCTCCCAGACTATCTCCCTCTTTTGACTTTTGCTCCATCAACCAAAATTAACTTAACAACAAAAATTACTAGATGGACGTGTTCGACAGCCCCTTCGCGATGCACGCTTCCGTCGCAATGACGCGTCCCCTGTTGAACAGACACTCGGGGTCATACTTCTCCTTAATCTGCAGCAGCTTCTTGAAGTTCTCGGCACCCCAGAGCTCTTCCGTCTTGCTGTACGGAGCACTGCACAAACAATTTCATCAGAACCGAGTAACCACTGATCGAAACGAAAGGCAACACTTACATGTAGTTGGGGTAATCGTAGATGGCCGGCTCGTCGAGGCCGTTCTGGAAGTCGCGCAGGTAGGCCATCATCTTGTTCTCGTCCTGCGAGTACAGCCACTCGGTGGTGCTGTCGTTGCTCCACTCGCCCGACGTCAGGGTGATGTGGGCGCTCGTCGAGTGCGGCCACGAGGTGGCGGAATCGGTGTCGGGTCCGGCGCCGTTCCAGGCAGGGAAGACGTCTGCAGTAAAACATGGTTAGTCCTTCGTTCTTGACTATTGTTGATAAACATTGTCAGTGTGACTTACATTCGTCAACCCAGAGCGTATGACCAGGGTCCTCGCCGCGCTCGAGCATGCCGTTCACCGTCTCCTTGTAGATCTCGAAGGTGTTCTGGTAGAACTCAGGGGTGGAGTTGGTGTGGCTCTTTCCGTAAAAGAGGCGGTTGTAGCCGTAGGGGTAGTTGGTCAGGAGGTACTGCTGCAGGGTCTTAAGCGTGTAAGTCTGCAGGATGATGCCGTCGGCATTCTCGTAGAAGTGGCCGAAAGTGTTGTTGAAGTCAGCCTCGGAGCCACCGAAGCGCAGGGCGTTGAGCTGCATCGAGAACTGGCGGTCCTTGATGGGCACGAGGGCGTTGATCTCGGTGGGGTCCTTCAGGTAGTACAGCAGCGCAGGGAATGCATCAGGGTCGGTGTTGCTCTCCCACCAAGCGGCCGTCTTGTTGAAGACCTCGTCGGCCTTGTCCTCGCCCCACGCGATAGTGCCGACGTAGACGGTGCCCGGGTCCGGGTAGGCCTGGATGTAGAAGTTGGTGACGACGCCGAAGCCGAGCCAGCCGCCGCCCGTGGCCGCCCAGAAGAGGTCGCTGTGCTCGTTGTAGGGGTTGGCGTAGATGATAGTGCCGTTAATCAGCACTACTTCGATCCCGACGAGACTGTCGGCCCCTACGCCGTAGCGGTTCGTCTGGAAGGCGATGCCGCCGCCGAGGAGGAAGCCGCCGACGCCGATGGAGGCGGCGCGCGGGCCCAGGAAGGCCCAGCCAGTGCCGTCCAGGGTGTCGTAGACATCGCCGGCCTCAGAGCCGCCGCCGATCTTCAGAATAGCATATTCTGAGGAGTTGCTGGGAGGGTTGGTGACAATCTCAGTGCTGCCGAGCTTCTGGAGGTCGATGATGATGCTGGGGGACTGGGCGCCGCCAAAGTCGGCATGGCCACCACCCATGATGGCGAAGCCGTCGGTCCAGAGCGGGTGGTTGTTAGAGTAGAACTGCATCAAGATGCTGACATGCTCCGGGGTTTCGGGGTAGACAATGGCGTCAGGATAGGTCCTGCGCTGCTTGGTCCACACGCGTGCAATCGTCGAGCCATAGCTGAGGTCTCCCGAGGTAGCGATTGTGGCATTACCAAGGGCGGTTTGGAGGGCAGAAAGAGCGTCACTCTTGGAAGTGAAGTTCGTCGAAGCGAACGTCGTTACAGGAGTGTCTGGGATCTGGTAGGTCAGGTTCCTGTTCTGCCAGGCGGTTGCAGCATTGGCTGCGGGCAGCAGGCCCAACAGCAGGCTGCCAAAAAGGGCAAACGACTGCATTGTGTAAAGAATGAGGAAGTGAGCGTATCCAAGACTGCTGCTGAGAAACAATGGAGCAGCCAAGCCGCCAGCTCTTTATTGTGAATGAATGTCTCTAGTCGGGCACTTCGCTCCGAAGTTCGGTGATCTGATTCATGTCCACGTCCAGTTCCTTGCGTGACGGCATCCGCGGTCTTCGCCGCAACATCCATGCAGTCGGAGAAAAAACAATACTATGTCATGGTCGCGCCGATGGGATGACTAGGGTCCGGGGCTAGCGGTGTAGCTGTGGTGGTGGGAGTTGCTTCCGCGGAAAGCTGCCGTGATCTGAGCAATTTTAATGGTGGAGCGCCGTGCTAAGTCAGGCAGCTGAGGATGCTGCAATCCTGGTACCGGATGGAGCCTTCTTTATGTGCAGGGGTCCTATATAGGCAGGATCAGCAATCAAGATAAGATGATCGCGAGGGATTGTCGGTCCGGTCGCCACGCACGGACGAAGCTCCGCGTGCGGATCCCGGGTGCAGTAGGCCAGACTGCCATCCCAATTTCTTTGACACCTATCATCCAAGCTTTGATGCGTCGGTCTTACACGAGGAAAAATGCTTGTCATGGTTGCATTCGGTGCGGCGGGCCTAGATAGTACTGAGGCAGAAACTCCTCCCGACCAGCCCCGATATTAGTACCCGACGAACTGTAGTTGCTCAGCTTGTACAGTCCACCTGAGAGACCTATTCAAAAAATGCGCTCATACGATTCTCACGCCGACAGGCCTCGCGTCTTGTTCCTCGGCAGGCCTAAATTTTCCGGAGGCGGTATCGAGGAGAACCAGAAATACTTCAATGTCGATGTAAGACCATACTACAATTAAAGAATCACCTTCCTGATCCTCATTCCAGATCCTCGATGCTTCAACACGGACCGAGCTGCTCGCCAAAATACCAAATGCCATCGCAACTCGCGGGCCGTATCATGCGGTCGTCTGCCGCCTGGGCACTCAGCCCTTCGAGCCTTTCGATGCCGAACTCCTTTCGCCGCTTCTACCACAACTGAAGATAGTCGTCTCTGCGCAGATGGGCTACAACGACTTCGACGTGAGCTGGATGACGTCGCAAGGCATCTGGTTCTGCAACACTCGACATGCCACTGGTGAAGCTACAGCCGACATGGCTCTCTTCCTCATTCTGGCCATCCTCCGTGATACCAGCCGTGCAGAGAAAAATTTCCGAGAAGGCCGTTGGCGACAGGGCCTCGAGCTCACCCGAGACCCAGCAGGACTCACACTGGGCATTGTTGGCATGGGCAATATCGGGAGGTGTCTTGCGCGGAAGGCAGCTGCGTTCAACATGCGCATCCGATATTACAACCGGAGCCGCATACCTGCAGAGAAAATTCCGGCCGGAGCCTCGTATTGCGCCACTCTGGAAGAGCTTCTACAAACTTCCGACATTGTCTCTCTTCACTGCCCCCTGACGCCCGGAACCACTCACCTGATGGGCGAAGCCGAGTTTGCGATGATGAAAGAAAATTCATATATCGTCAACACTTCGCGCGGGCCAATCATCGAGGACGAGGCGCTTATCGCTGCCCTCGAAAGTGGCAAGATTGCTCGAGCCGGGCTGGACGTCTTCGGAGGCGAGCCTGCAGGCATCCACCCGTATTTCATGCAAAGCGACAAGGTAGTGGTCCAGCCGCACATGGGAGGCTTGACGCAGGGGTCCTTTGCCAAGGCCGAACAAGAATGCTTCGCCAACATGCGAAGCTATTTTGCCACGGGCAGGCCGCTGGCGCCGGTGAACGAAGTCCGTTTCAGAAAGGACTCTTTCGAGCCCGAGTCGGAGTGACATGGCTAGATAAATCGGTAGCGAATGACTCGCTTCGAGTCTCTTTAGTAGGCAGCTAGACATCGTATCGACCGTTTCCCACTACTCTGGGCCCGTTCTATGCTTGTGACGGCAAAAGTTCCGGCAAAACCCTGGCAGCGTGCAGCTTCACGCTAGAATAGTGGGCCCCTGTATATCGTTGCTCCTACTTTCCTGCACCATAATCAGGAACGGCGTAAATCCGCAGGCTGTCTCGGAACGAGCCGTCAGGCACACTGCTGTGACGTACGGGCCGCTTGATCATTGCCAAAAGCTGCATAGCTGCACGAGGCAGGTACACGGCGAAACGTGGTGTTGAGTGATTAATCGGATCTAATCTTTGCGATTGCGGAGGTGATCACCTTAGGCGACCGTTATAAGTCCGATCACTGCACCGGTCTCGGTCCGATGCAGCTACTGCACTATCAAAGCAGAGCACTGCGCCGTGGCTACGCTTGGCCGTCGGCCGTTGTTTTCCAATTCGTTTTTCAAAATACCAAGCCGGAAGACCAAGACCATGGGCAGTCTTCCCGACGCCGAGCAACCATGCGTTACGCTGGACCAAGTGATCCGGCGCCGCGCCGAGACCCATGCCGACCAAGTGCTCATATCCTACCCGGCGAACGAGTCTGACTTCGTCGACTACACCGGAGCTGATCTGGAGCGGTTGACCAGACTGGCAGCCACCAAGTATGCAGAAGCATTCGCGCAGCTCGACGAGGCGACGCGCCCCAACGGGCCCTCCAGCACAGTCGCACTGGTCGGCGTCTCGAGCCTGGAGTACTACATCACTTTCCTCGCCCTACAACGGCTCGGCCTCACCTCCATGTTCATCTCCCCGCGCCTCGCGGACCAAGGCTTCACCCACCTCCTCAAGTCGACCCAATGCAAAGCCATCGTCGCCTCTGGCCCCTCCCAAGCCGACATGGAGCGCGTCCGCGCCTCCTCGGGCCTCCCCCTCTCAGTGATCCCCATGCTCTCCCTCCCCTCCCTCACCGACCACCACCAACCTATCAAACCCCTCACCCCCATTAACGACCCCGACCACAAACTCCGCTTCATCATCCACAGCGGCGGCACGACGGGGCTCCCCAAGCCCGTCCCCCTGCTCTCCGCCTCCTGGCTCCTCCAAGCCGCCAAGATCGCCGGCCGCATGCCGCGCGTCGACACTTTGTCCACGCTCCCGCTCTTCCACAGCTTCGGCCTGGCCACCCTCCTGCGCTGCCTCGTCAACGGGTCGCGGCTCTCCCTCCTCTCCGCGTCGCGGCCCATCACCGCCGGCGCCGTGCTATCCGGGCTCGCAGCGACGCACTCCCGCGCGCTCGTCACGGTACCGTACGTGCTGAAGTTCCTGGCCGAAGTCGACGACGGGGTCGGGGTGCAGCGGCTGGCGGAGCTGGAGCAGGTGGTCGCGGCGGGCAGCGCGGTGCCGGACGCGCTGGGCGACGCGCTGGTCGTCGGCGCGGGCGTGCGGCTGTTCCACCTGTACGGCCTGACCGAGTGCGGCGCGCTGATGGAGCCGTGTTCGACGCCCGACGCCCCCCAGCTGTGGAACTGGGTCAGGCCGCTGCCGGACGCGGAGCCGTATCTGAAGTTCGAGCCTGTCTCAACCTCTTCCTCCTCTGGCGAAGGCGGAGAGACGTTGTACCACCTCGTCGTCCTGCCAGGCCTCAAGGCTAAAGTCTTCGCCGACCAGCCCGACGGCTCGTACGCGACGAAGGACCTGTTCCGCCGGCACCCGACGCCGGGCGCGAGCATGTGGAAGTTCGTCGCGCGGCTGGACGACATCATCGTGCTGGTCAACGGCGAGAAGGCGGACCCGGTGCCGCTGGAGGAGGCCGTCGGCCGCAACGCCAACGTGCGCGCGGCCGTCGTCTTCGGCGCGCAGCGCGACGCCCTGGGCATGGTCGTCGTCGCCGCCGACCGGGCCGCTGGCTTGAGCGAGAACGAGATCGTGCGCAGCGTGCTGCCGGACCTGCAGCGCGGGAACGAGCGCGTGCCGGCGTACGCGCGCATCGCGCCGGACGCCCTCATCGTCAAGCCGGCCGGCACGCAGTTTCCGTGCACGGATAAGGCGACGGTGATACGGTCGTTGTTTCTCAAGCAGTTCGTGGCGGAGATAGACGAGTTTTACGCGAAGAGGGAGGAGCTGGCGAATGGTGGTGGTGGTGGCGATGTGATGGAGAGCGTGGTCGATGACGACGCCGATATCCGCGATCTGGTCCGTCAAACTGTCCGCGGCGAGTTGAGGCTTGCGGAGAAGGAAGGAGGCGCGGATCTGGCTGATGGTTCCGACTTCTTTGCTCTAGGAATGGACTCGCTGCAAGCTACCAATGTCCGGTCTCGACTACTGAAGAGAGTCAACCTGGGCGGCCGCACGCTTGCCACCAACGTCGTCTTTGACCACCCGAGCGTCGAGCTCCTGACCGCTCACTTGCTGGACGTCCGAGCCGGGCAGGAGAACGGCGGCCCGCAGTCGGCCGAAGAGCTCGCCGTGCGTCTTCTGGAGAAATACTCGACCTTCGACACTCCCACCCCCGGCACCATCCCCAACCCCGAAAAGGAGTCAATCGTAAGTCCTCTCCCCCCATCCACCACCCACACCCACCCTAACCAAAACTCCCATCCCAGCTCTTGACCGGCGCCACCGGCGCCCTCGGCATCCACATCCTCTCCACCCTCCTCCCCAACCCACACATCGCCACCATCCACTGCCTCGTCCGCGCCCCCGATACCACGTCCGCCCTCTCCCGCATCCGCGCCGCCCTCTTGCACTCCCACCTCCTCCCGTCCCCCGCCATCCTCTCCAAAATCTCCCCCATCCCCTGCGACCTCTCCTCCCTCTCCGCGTCCTCGCCCTCCCTCGGCCTACCGCCAGCCGTCTTCGCCGAGCTCGCATCGACGACGACGCGCATCATCCACGCCGCCTGGGCCGTCGACTTCAACCGCGCGCTGCGCAGCTTCGACGCGAGCTGCCTCGCGCCGACGCACGCGCTACTCCAACTAGCCGCGGCGTCGCCACTCGCACGTAAACCGGTCGTCGCGTTCGTATCCAGTATCGCTGCCGCGCTGCGGGCCGGCGGCCCGCCGGCGGTGGCGGAGGTGGCGCCATCGACGTCATCGTCGGCGGGAGCGTCGCCTGTGCCGTCGTCTCCAGGCTCGTCTGACTCTGGCGAGGAGCATGGCGCCAGTGGCGATGGCGGTCATGCCAAAAGGACTGCTATCGCCGAGTCCCTGCACCCCTGGTCCGCCGTCGCCGAGGGCATGGGGTACGGGCAGAGCAAGTGGGTCGCCGAGCGCATGTGCGCCGCTGCTGCGTCCGCTGCCGCTGGTGTCGACGCCCGCGTGCTGCGCGTCGGGCAGCTGTGCGGCGACACGGCGCACGGCGTGTGGAACACGGCTGAGGCGATCCCGACGACGGTGCGGGCGGCGCTGACGGTCGGCGCGCTGCCCGTCGTCGAGAACGCGGATGACGAAGAAGAGCTCGCGTGGCTGCCCGTCGATGTCGCGGCGAGGGCGGTCGTGGAGTTGGCGTTTGCTGATACCGCGGCGGAGACGGCGGGTGGAGCAGGCGGCCAGTTCAGGGTTTGGCATGTCGAGAACGAGCGGCTGGTGAGGTGGAACGGGGAGTTCTTGCCGGCGCTGAGGAAGGCCGGGTTGGAGTTTGACGCCGTGCCGGCGCGGGAGTGGGTCAGGCGGTTGGAGCGGAGCGAGCAGGATGCCGAGAGGAACCCGCCCGTGAAGCTGTTGGAGTTCTTCAGGAAGAGGTATGGTACCGTGGGGACGGAGCCGCATCCCGTGTTTGATATGACCGAGGCGAGGAAGTTTGCGCCGAGCTTGCGTGGAGGGACGCCGGTGGATGAGGAGCTTGTTGGGAAGTTCTTGCGGTTTTGGATCGAGGAGTGGAGCGGGCCTGCGGGTAAATAAGGGGGTTGTAGAGGAAAGGCTGGACCTAGATCTTTGTGTAGATACTCTCATTGTTCACTAGAAATGGCTAGACGTTTATGAATATTCGAGTTTTCATCCTTCTTCCTCAGCGCACTTTGCATGCCTTGGGTGTTGCCCAGACGTATCGTTTTTTGCAGCACCCTTCCAAAACATCTCAGTCCAAGCTCTTGACTTCGTAATTTTTCAAAGAGTAGACTACCAGGTGTTGTTCGCAATCCGAGGTTTGTATAGTCTGTGTTGTCTCAATTCCAGAGTCTGACATCATCAGCAGCTATAGTCAGTCCCAAGCAATGTTCAGTGGCAAGAACATGGCTTAAACACTGCTAGATCCCGTGGTGGAAATTAAGTGAGCATTGAATTTTCTATCATCACCGTGAAGAGCCTGGAAAAGCCTTGGGGGTGCGGCTCTTGCAAGCACCTGGAAGTGGATCCTCGGAGCCTTTGCGTCCTTGGACACGGATCACCTTCGTTTCTCTAGAGCGAGATTTGGTTCATAAGTCTAAATGAAAAAGCTCGGCTCATCAGCATATTCGAAAGACCGCTGATTGGTAATTTCAAGGTCTTCTCCTTGGATTACGGACCATCCGGCGTGGGACTTCGAACAAATCTTTCTGGCGCATATTACATGCACCGCTCGTAGATTTTTGATCTGGTTATAGTGGATCTACTCAGCGAGGTGTTCTTGTCTCTGGTTCTGGCTTCTGGTTTCCACGGGCGGTGAGATGGTTGTATCCAGCGCTTACTCCGGACCCATGGATACGCGGATGACCTCGATACAAAGGGCGTAGAGCTTGTGGAATGTATCTAGAGATGTCGTACGCAAGATATCATTACGGGCGCGCCTGGTGGGGGCCAAATGGAGCTACGATTACACGAACGATGTGGTGGCGATTACCGAGTTGACCAATCTTTGGAGAGCAGGTCCGGGTTATGGCATCGAGTAAGTAGGGGGTACATACGACTTACATTTACCGAAAGGCTATGCAAGCCTGCCATTAAGACGAATCCCCTTTTAAAAAGGGCATGAACTTCCAAACCGGCCCTGAGCGCGAGTCACTCCATCAGTGTGTCTTTGTTTTCTTGTCACAGAGCTCCGGTGATCCTGTTAGCAAGGTGATCCTCTGCACCGAGGTCCATCAGAATAGTCATGGCCTCCTAGGTGAAGTCGTAGGCGAGCTGGGCATCTCTTAGCAAGGTAACCCACACCTGGTACAACGCCATCCATGAAACCAAGCGTACGACAGCGTTTCCAGTGTGGATGGGACGATGAACCTGTATGGCCGAGGTCAAGCTCCATCATGCAGTATCAATATTGCGACTTCAACCTCCCTCGAGCCGGCAGCTGTAGGCCAGCAAACAAGCCGAAGAAGTACTGGACACGCTGAGATCGCAAGCACTAATGTCGAGAAATAGCCTGAGGTGGGTGTGCAAGCAACGCTTCGGGACGGCCAGAGGAAGTGCGATATCCAGCATTGGTTTGTTTGCGACGCGGTTGGGCCGTCTGCGTTGGGTCCGTCTGCGGGCGGGATGAGGAACTGGGTCGTACAACCGAGAAATTTGAAGAGCAAACGTGCAAGAATCAGGCCTTGTGACTCGCTGCGTTGTTTTCGTCTTATTTCCTTTTTTTCTTTTTTTTTTTCAAGGCTGATAGCGCGAGTGCAGAAAAGCCTGATGATAGCGTAGGCCGCATTCAGCCTTTCCAGATTTTTTTTTCAAGCTCGTCCTCGGTACGTTCCTCATGGCCAGATAGTTCATCAGTCACTCCAGAAGCGGTGCGGGTTGAGGAGAATGGGCGGTCGGAATGGTGTGCGAACGAAACGTCGCAGCTGGAGTGGGGACCTGGTCGCACGCCATCGATACCATGCCACAGACGGAAGAGACTTGCGGCGCCCAGGATGTGAGTGTCGGCGTTTTGTCGCTAGATGCCAAGCATGAAGACAGCTGCTAGTGAATTCAGGCGCATTGAATGATGTTGATGCAGGTGCGTCGAATCAGCGGCCATTGAAGGGAGATGAATTTGATGAACACGAAGAAGTAGCGCCGCAGCGGGTCCGCTCATGTTTTGATGGAAACAGAGTTTGGTGAGATGCGGTCGATCTCCGCGGGCTAAGCCAGATGCGAATAAAGCTTGAGATAAGCTAGCAAAATCGCGCTGGGTTAATTCCTCGTAATTTCTGGGGGTTGCGGGTGAAAAGCTTGCATTCTCGATGATCCCGCTCGCCTTGTTCGCTTGCAGCGCAGGTGCGACGCCAGAACGCGCGTACCGATGATCTCTCCCAGACTTCGGCGCTTTCTGATTCGGCCAGCACATTCCTAGGATTCGGCACAGCCCCCTAGCGCCGTTTCATCCCCGCCATCTCAATTTCTGAACTTTGGTACCCCCTATATGCGGTAGCGCAAAATTTCACGTGCGCAAACACCTGTCCTTTCTTTTCCCGCAGGCCAGCCCCAAAGAAGCTCAACACAACCTCATCCCCCCGTCCTTCCTATCATCACCTTATTCCCGCACAATGGCGAGCGCCAAGGACGACGTTAACCTTCGCGGCCCGGACGACGTCTCCGACGACGAGAGAGAGTCGAGCCAGTTCCTTCCCGCTCCCGCCACTCAGCAGGAGCCCGAGGACAAGCTCGCCGCCATCCCCGTCTGGATCTTCGCCGTGTAAGCAGCCGCAGCTCCTTCAGTGTCTCAATCCGCGAAACTAACCGCTTCCGCAGCTTCTGGATTGCTGCCAGTGGCGGTGTCATTCTCTTCAACAAGTGGATTCTGCACACCCTGCAGTTCTCTTTCCGTGAGTTCTATCACAGCCCTCAATCGCTTCAAAACTGACCAAAATGCAAAGCCATCTTCCTCACCACCTGGCATTTGACTTTCGCCACCATTGTGACGCAATGTCTGGCTCGCTACACCAACCTGCTTGATTCCAGGCACAAGGTGCCCATGACCCGCGAGGTCTACATGCGCGCCATCATGCCCATTGCCGTCTTCAACTCCCTGTCTCTCATTTGCGGCAACGTCGCCTACCTGTACCTCTCTGTCTCTTTCATCCAGATGCTCAAGGTAAGCTCCTCGCAAATTCACCAGCTCCCAAGCCCCTAGCCCCCACTTTTCCCTGAAAACACAGAAAAAATAAAAACTCAACTTAAGATCAACGTGTTAACAAATTTTTTCAGGCCACCAACGCCGTTGTCACGCTCCTCGTGACCTGGGCCCTTGGCCAGGCGCAGCCCAACGTCAGCAAGCTGTACCAGGTCGTCTTCATCGTCATCGGTGTCTTCATCGCATCCGTCGGCGAGATCAAGTTCGACCTCTTTGGCTTCATCATCCAGATGTCGGGCGTCGGTTTCGAGGCCACCCGTCTCGTGCTCGTGCAGCGCGTGCTGTCGGCTCCCGAGTTCAAGATGGACCCGCTCGTGTCGCTGTACTACTACGCGCCCGCCACGGTGCTCACCAACGCGCTGCCCACGCTCATCTTCGAGTACCCGAAGCTGACGGGCGCCGAGCTCGCCAAGGTCGGCTTCTTCACCCTCATCGCCAACGCCAGCGTCGCCTTCATGCTCAACTTCGCCGTCGTGCTCTTCATCAAGCGCACCTCGGCCGTCACCCTCACCCTGTGCGGTGTCCTCAAGGACATCCTGCTCGTCGTTGCCTCGGTCGTCATCTTCTGGGACCCCGTCACCGGCACCCAGATCTTTGGCTACGGCATCGCCCTTGCTGGTCTCATGTACTACAAGCTCGGCCCCGAGAAGTTCTGGGAGATTGTCAAGAAGCCGCTGGGTGGCGCTCGGTAAACGGAAAAGAAGGAACGAAATGAATGGTGGTAATGCTGATGGTTGTGCGGGGGTGTTTTTGCAGGGGAGATGTTGACAGAAGCTGTTTACCAAAGGTAATTTCGAAATGAGATGGGTGGGACTCGTGAGCGGTTTGTTCCATCTTTCATGCAATTTTCACCGGGGGCAGGAATGTTCGCCATACTGTATTCTTCGCTTTTTTGGAGGCCCGGGGTTTCTTCTTTTTGGTGGGCTTGTATCCCATACAGAATGTATTCTTATAGACTGGTTTTGGCAAAAAATGAAAGGCCCGATAGAACAGATAGGATAGGTCTTCGCAAATTCGAGAAGCTGTTAAAGACAGATTAAGGTTCCCGTATTCCTTGCAATAGAAGCATTCTAGAATCTCTCGTCCGCTACAGACCCCTGCCAAGCTCGATCCTTTGGCACGTCTCTGCGCAACCCTTCTAGAAAGATTACGCCCGGTATCTTCCGGCGCAATGAACTTCCCACGATATGGGCTTAGCCCTCACGAATCATTGAATACGACGGGACTGCCACTTATCAAGCGTGCACTTGCCCAGGACAAAAGGGGGTTAGTGCTTCGAGACGTAGAAAAAATACAAAACGTACCGCACACAGGACTCCAATGGGTCACCTCCTTGAGTACTAATCGGCCGGTGAGTTGAAGCTTGGAGCCCGCCATTCCCTTGACCGCAAGCTGTGGCCTTTTCCTGGAGTCTCGTTTCTTGATTCTTGACCGGTGTTTGTTGGCCCTGCAGGCTTGCTTCTCCTGCGTCATTTCTGACTCAGCGAGTGTCTTGCAATCTTGCGGGCTGAGTTGCCGCGCGGCGTGCGTGTCTGTCTGCAGTCTAGGTATTGTAGCTGGGTTTCCCATGTTCGCTCTAGTCCCCTGCACGATATCAGTCCCGGCGGGTTTCCGTGAAGTTCTTGTCTCCATGAATCATCTTTTTCAGTTGGATCTATTTTCTTCTATCTCTTGTTTTGGAGATAGATGGTAAGCGAAGGAACGAGCATGGAACTTAGACGGTACAATAGACAGATGAATCATCGGGGGATTCAGGCTAGGCCGCTGGTGGCGTAGCAGACGTGTCTGGCCGAGCGATGTGCACGTGACCTGTAGATGAGGCGGATCTTGGACGGGCGTCGCATTATGATTTCACTGGTCAGAGCCTCGGAGGAGCGGGATCGCGTCGCCGAAAGATTGCTGAAAGAGGACTAGCTCAGCGTGTGAATAACAGTAACCCCAAACGGCGTAAACAGTTTAAGCTAGTTAGAGCCTCTGGGCCAATCAGAGCTCGTCGCGCGAAGTAATTATGAATCATCTAGATCTACTCCACATGAAGCGCAACGCAGTGGAATGTGAAGAATTCCGCAGCCACGAGCTGAAGAACAGAATATAAATAAGTACACTTGGGATACATCTCACCCCGCCATCACGCAATCATCCCCCTTCACAAACACAATATCTAGCCTATGGGAGAAACCCCCTCCATCACATCCTCACCACCTACCACCACTACCATGTCAACCCCATCATCCAATCCCATCGTCTTCTACGACATCTCCACGCGTCCCCCCGTCTCGCAAACCTGCTGCTCCCCCAACCCCTGGAAAACCCGCTTCGCCCTCAACTTCAAGGCCCTCCCCTACACGACGACCTGGGTCGCGCTGCCCGACATCGCCAAAGTGCGCAGCAGCCTCGCCGTGGCCCCCTGCCGCAAGTTCGCCGACGGCTCCGACTTCTTCACGCTGCCCATCATCTCGGACCCGGCCACCAACGCCTCCGTCGGCGACTCGTTCGACATCGCCGCGTACCTGCAGCGCACGTATCCGGACGCAGGCGCGGGGGACCTCTTCCCCGCCGCAGGTCAGACGCTCGACTACGTCGTTGATCAGAGCATGGCCTTCCTGGTCCCGCTGTCCGCTTGCCGGGATGATGGTGAGTACGCGGCGTACGCGCGGTTCAATGTTAACGTGGATGCGGCGTTCACGGCGCACGTGCAGCTGACGACGGGGGGGTTTCCGTTCGATCCGGCGAGTGAGGCGGATGTGAAGGCACTATTCGTGAAGCGGGCGGGGGTGAAGTCGTGGGATGACTTTGCGCTGGTGGGAGAGGCGCGGACGAAGATGATGGAGTCGTTTCGGAAGACGCTGGGCGGGTTGGCGAAGCTGTTTGAGAGGGAGGCGGGGGGCCCGTTTTTGCGGGGGGAGAGGGCGTGCTATGCGGATATGATCGTTGGTGCGTGGTTGCGGATGATGCATGCGACGCTGCCGGAGGGCGAGTGGGAGCAGGTGAGGGGTTGGCATGGGGGTGTTTTTGGGAAGCTGCATGATGGGTTGGAGGCGTATACTGAAGTTAAATAGGGGGTTAGATCAGGCTTTGCTGGGAGCATGTGAGAAAGATCCCTTAGTCAAACTGTTTTTCCTTGAAAAAAAGGTAACGATTTCTTTTAGTAGCTCTTCGGCGGTAAAGATAGGGACTAAAAAAGATAACATCAATTTGCATCCGGTTCACTTAGATACCACTCACCATTCGAACCTCATCATTGAGATACAGTGAAGACCAACTACACCCGCCGTGGTCCCGATAACAACTCCACCACCAGCTCTTTCTGAGCTGCTGTATACCCCGTCTTCGGTGACGACAAAGCGCGATCAGCGGGCGTGGCCCCCGTCCCATCCTTTGCCAATGGATCAGCGCCGTGCCGCAACAGAGTTTCCAGCACAGGAATGACGCCATTCTCGGCGGCCCAGTGCAACGGCGTCTGGCCGCTGACTATCATCCCCCCACGCTTCGAATTTGCAAGCTTGACCATCACAGCTTTCAGTCGTTGCCCCTCCAGCCTCTGACGAGTGCTATACACAGGCGCCACAGCACGAGCCCCGACGTCAGCTCCATGCGCAAGGAGTAACTCAACCACGGCGGCCGCGTCGTCGGCATCGCTGCTGCGGAAATAGGGGCCGGTGTCGGCAGCTCGATGCAGTGCCGTCCAGCCTTCGGCAGAGGCGGCGCGGGCATTGGCACCTCGCTCAAGCAACAAGGAAACCAGACTGAGGCGGGTGGGGAAGTTTGAGTTGGAGCTCATGGCGTACATGAGCGGGGTCCAGCCGGTCGAGCTTGTTTTGTTGATGTCGGCGCCGCCATGATCGAGTAAGAGCTGGACGAATGAGAGGGGGCCAAGGCGTGCTACTTTGTGCATTGGGGTTTCGCCTTGGATGTCGGGGATGTCTGGTGAAGCTCCACTCTGGATCAGTAGCCTTACTGTGTCATCGTTCCTCAGCGTGGTAAGTCCTTGACGTTTTCTGAAAGAGATGGCTATGTGAAGTGTAGTAAACCCCCGAGCATCTTGGGCGTCCAAGTTTGCTCCTTTCTCGATCAAGGTCCGCATTCCCTCGATAGCTACGGGGTCTGACGCTGCAACATGCACCGCACAGGCTCTTTTCCCCGGGTGGGGGTACTCGATATCTGCACCGGCTGCCAGCAGTACTTCAAGAAGCTGACGCTGAGCGGCGGAGTCCGTGTCCACATACGGTGGTCCGCGAATCTCTTCAAATTGTTCGCGCTTGGGGCCTGCTGCTTCCACGAGCGCCACACTCAATATATCTTGGTCGAATTTAGTCGATTCGAGCAGCACTTTGACAACCTCTACTTGCCATCGCGATGCGGCATCCAGAATTGCACCCTCCAGCGTGTTGTCGGACCAGCCATCCTCCTCCCAAGCCAACAGGTCACGGACAAGGCTGCTGAACCCACCAAACGCAGCAAGCTCCAGCGGTGTAATTAGGCCCTGATTAGTTTGCACGCACCGTTGCGCCCCCGCATCCCAAAGCAGCTTGGCGACAGCCGCGTGGCCGATGCGGGCCGCAAGCGTGAGCGGCGTATCGCACGGTTGGCCGTACGCGTCCGGTGCGCGTGCTTCTATGTTCGCGCCTTTGGAGATGAGCAGTTTGGTGGCACCTACCTGGTCGAAGTACACGGCGGCGTGTAGAGGGGTTCCGTGGCTGAAGTGTTGGCGTTCGAGGTTGTGTTGGCCGGACGCGATGAGCGTCTGGAGTTGGTCGGTGTCGCCGGCGCGGGCGGCGAGGTGCAGCGGGTAGTTTTCTCTGCGCAGGGCAAGAAATTCGGCCGTGAGCAGGTCATCAAAGTTCATAGTGGTCGGGTAACTTACGTGTTGAAGTTGTCAAGGCAGTAGAGGCGGCAGCGACCGGCTTTTGTATGCGGCACGGTGGAGGCCAGTGCGGCGTCGAGTGCTGCCTGGGAGCCACCTGTAGCAAGCAGATATGCGCCAAGAAATCATTGTAGTCACTCCATAGCCAGTTGAAACCGATATCTGGAAACATTTCCATAGTTTTGACTGCTGTACTCATGTCCGTATACATGCGTCAACTCCCAAAGTGTTCATATCATTCTAAATGGTATCACTACTTCAACTATTTCCAGAAATAAGCTCTCATCCTCGGGGCTGTCAACATTGAAGGGGAAATTCTATTCATTACACCTCATCACACCTCAATACGTCCTGTTGAGTACCTTGTAAGGTTCATTCTCATATACGACCCATTACCCGTGGAATGTACGGATAGTCGGAGTCTCGATGTATGTCCGGACGTCGATATTTCGAAAGTCCTGGATCCGATTGAAGTGCAGGTGAAACAAAACAACAACACAAAGGTCTATCTATGTATGTGTTGAGTCTCCGGAGGCGTCCAGCCTCAGCAGCTCCTCCTCGTCATTAGTTGATTGCGCGTCAGGCTTTAGGCCGACCGGTATATTCTAAGACCTATGAAAGTACATGAAACGGATTGTCGGAATTTATGTTCCATTCGAATGCATGTTCATTAGCAACCTGTAGTTGATTGATTGGCATACGCAAAGGGGGTGAAACTGAGAAGTCGTTTTCCAATCCCTGGTCGTATCTGGGATGCTCTTTTGACCGCTAGTTTGAAGAATGACAGGGCTCAGTAACAAGGACGAGCGCTCTCGTGTAGGTGGGGTGATGGGTTGCATCCGCTAGCGCATCCGATACATAGAAAAACAAATGCACGCTAGCGGTCGGACGTGAAACCCCTCTGTATGTGGCTCAACCTGTGACATTTAGTGACGCTGGATGAGCTGAATTGTGTCCAGTCTGCACAGCCCACACCGCATATGGTGCCTCAGAACTGCAGGTCTTGCACGTCCTCCGCATGTCGGTCAGCCCCCTGACTACTGCATGGACGTGACAGTACATTACGCCATGGCAGCTCAGCTACTGAGAAGCGGAGGTCTGACTTAGTAACCAAATAGTAACCCTCCAATCATGACCAGAATACATCTATCTCAAAATTTGCAGTGCCATATGAAGTTTTTGCGACGTAGAGCTTTGTTACATAAATTCATGTTCTCGCTTATTGTTGCATTTGGATGGAGCGGGGCAATTTATGGCTATGCTGTCTCATGCATTGCCACATCGAGCTGAACTTAGCCATACCATCGGCCCGCTTGATGCAGCCACCCGTCTTACAAGACTTTGCCTTACGAAAATGTGATTTTCTTGCGCCTGGCCCGGAAACTAATGCTATCTTGATGTCAGTGCTTACAGCCTTTTATCTTTGTGGCTGCTTGGCATTGGTAGCAAATGAATGAGTGGACGAGAACGCGTCTGCAACGACTGATCAACATGTCTTACATGTAGCATCTGCCCAATTTTAGATGAAAAAAGCAAAACTGAAATGTGATGCGGCTCATAAAGGAACCCATTCTCGGCTTAGCAAGGCTTTCCTTACCTTCCCACACAGCCCAGCTTCGGCCTTCAGGTAACGGCGGGGGCTCTCCAGATCTAATCAACTCCAAAATCCCACCATGCGTTTGGCGAACCTTATCACGTATCCCCTCGCCTTTCTCGTATGCTACAAATGTCCTGGGAATCCCACAAATGATGACGCTAACAAATCAAGAATTGGCGCAAGACTGAGCCCCCATCAACGGGCCTATCGGTGTCCACATCAGACTATGGGCTCAAGCTCATCGCTCCCGGAAGCGAACCTTCTATCGAGTAACGTGATCTGCATTCCTTTTCATTATTCTGTGTCTAAGAAATACTCTAGTATCGTCATGGTCCATGGACTAGACGGCCATTGGCAGACGACCTGGACTGCGGAAAACAATGTTTTCTGGCCACGAGATCTTCTCCCTCTGGTGCTGCCAGACGCACGAGTGTTCTCTTATGGATACGATTCAAGGACACATGCAACGTCACCCGTAGCTCAAATGTTCATCTATGATCATGCGAAGGCGCTCGTTGTTGATCTGGTGTCCGAGCGTGCGAAGTCAAATGTAAGTGGGTTAAACCTACCTTCTGTATGGTGCTGACCGAAGTTTAAGACCAGCGATCGACCACTTATCTTTATCGCGCATAGCCTTGGTGGGTTGGTCGTGAAAAGTGTAAGTCTCAACTATGCTTCACAAACATTGACTGATAGGAGTCGAGCAGGCTCTGATCCACTCCGACTCTGCTCGAGTTGGCCGCTTGGAAGATCATAAATCCATACAAATTTCTACGCTCGGGCTTCTTTTCCTCGGAACACCGCACCAAGGAGGACAAGGTGCGAGCTTAGGAAAGATTGTGGCGCACATTGGCTCTTTGGTGACCTATACTTCTTCGAACGTAATTAGACACCTGGTTCGGCATTCGGAGTGGTTGCAGCAGCAACAGAGTCAATACGCAATGATCGCCGACGACTTTCAAACAGTCTGTTTCTACGAAGCAAGCCCGATGAGTATCCCTTTATATGGTTCAATCATTGTAATTAAGCAGACTCCCTTTCAAGCTAGAATCACAGCTTATGTCTGCCATAGGTGGTTCCGAAACACTCCGCAGTCATACCAAATTTGATCAACGTTGAAGAGGTTTCAATGGCGGCCGACCATAAGAACATGGTCAAATACATGTCACTGCGAGACGAGAATTTCAAGAAGGTATTCTCAAAGATCGAAAAGATTGGAAAAATGAAGAGCAAGATTGCTGAGAATTGGTATCACTGGAGAACCTTGAAAAGTTAGTAGACCTAAATCTCTACAAACGCGCTTTCGGATATGTTGGTACTAATTCTAGGAAAAGTAGAAAAGTCAAGTGGACCTTCACCCAATACAACCGTGGCTTTCAGCAAACAGTTGCCCGAGTTCTTGATCCGGAACGATATTCCCCACACACGCAACGAGAAGTTTGTTGGGCGAGAAAACCAGCTTTCACATCTCGATTCCGTTTTGAACCACGAATCAGACCAATTCATGACAAGAACCGTGGTCCTCCATGGAACTGGAGGTATCGGAAAAACTCAACTTGCGATTGAGTTCGCCTATGTACACTCCGCCCGCTACAGCTCAATATTCTGGATAGACGGGTCGAGCCTCGAAACGACTGAACGGAGTATTGCGGAAGCTGCGCACGTGATCAAGCAACACTACATAGCCATGGGCTATGTAGAGAGCTATCACTACCGTGCGCTCAACAGCACCACGAAGCCTGAAGACGTGCGCCGGGCATTCCATGGATGGCTTTTGGATCCTCAGAATACGGATTGGCTGGTTATATTCGACAATATTGATGACTTAGACTCATTCAGAATTAAGGATTTTATTCCTCACACTAAATGGGGTAGAGTAATCATTACAAGCCGCCGTTCGGAATCAACTGCGCTCGGAACAGGCATCCATATCGATGATATGGCTATGGAAGACGCACTCGAGCTTTTGGAACGTTCATCTCAACTTGATAATGAAGATTTTAGGAAAGGTAATTTGCATTCCAAGTAAATATTTGAAGATTCTCTCTAACAATAAAATCTTTAGAGAAAGAATTCGCGAAAGGGATAGTCATCAGCTTAGGCTATCTACCCCTAGCCATATCTCAGGCCGGTGCTTTCATCAGCACTCGTAAAAAGGAGAACCCGATCCAAAGTTATCTTTTAATGTACCAAAGAGATGCCCGTAAAGTATTGGCCCATAAACCCCCCACGGCCATTTGGGATTACCGGAACGACACTGTTTTCACCACCTGGGAGATTTCTTTCTCGGCTATCCATGAAGAAATGCCTCTTGCATCACGCATCTTGTTATTGTGTGGGTTTCTGGACCGAACATCAATTCAAAGGATGCTATTTGTTTATGGACTTAAGATTGATGATGGTATGTTTCCCACCAAACAAGCAGCCGAAACAAGCGCTGACACTCCATAAGACATAATGGTGGCAGAGGCAATTCAAAAATTGGTCGCATACTCGTTAATCCGTAGCGACAAAGATTCCGAGCACTTTTCGATGCATCCACTTGTCCACCGTTGGACCCGTGAGAGATTAGAATCCAACGAGAGACGAGAGCTGGCTAAAGAAGCAATAATACTGATTCATCGGGCGTACTATGCTTCCACGGACAAGATCACGAAATGGCGCCTATCGCTGCATCTCCTCTCGGTTCAAGAGAATGCCCAGGCATATCTATCTTTATCTTCCAACAGCCAGTCTCTGAGTCCGGCATACCCGAATGCTGAAATATATCTATCTCTGTTCTCTAGCGGAAGCTACTGGGACGAGGATTCTCCAGCATGGCCGGACCCACAAGAAACACCTTCTCCGCTCTCACTGAAATGGCCGATGTGCTACTTTCTATGGGCCTATGGCCACATCGATGATTTTCTAGTCTTCATGCGGAAAAAATGGATAGGAGAGCCTGAGCGGGCCCAAGCACCATCTCAGCTACTCTATCAACTGGGATTCCTCTTTAGAGACTTGGGTGACTATGCGAGAGCAGAGTACCTGTACCGTTGGGTTCTGAGTGAGACGTGGCACGAATTTCCACGTTATCATCCACGCGCTCTCGCAATTTCTGGAGATATTGGTATGGTATTGTACTTCGGACACGAACGCCATCTTGCAAGACTCTGGTTGGAAAGGACATTCGAGGCACGCCAGTGCATCTTAGGAAAGACTCACCCGGCCACAATGGGAGCATTAACTGTCTTAGGCGGCATTTTGTGGGATCAAGGACAACACGGAGAAGCCATGAGATCCTGGTTGTATGCCTATGCGCAACGGGAGAGAATCCTCGGCACAGGCGACGTACTTACACGAAACACAGAAAGGCGGATAATGGAAGCTCTTCTTTCCCAGTCTGACGATATTCACTGCGGAAATTGGTATTCCCAGCTCTACGACCCCGAAGAAATTTCTACCTTAGTGGAATTCAAGGCAAAACTTGCCATTCTTGAGCTAGATCGAGGCTGCACAGAACAGGCAATGCAGCTAGGTGAGCAACTCCGTGGACTGTCGACAGATTGGAATTGTCGAATTGCACAATTCCATATATCGAACCTCGGCCAAGCACAATCTGCCCAGAATATGTTTTCCATGATAGAAAGACATCTAGATTACCTAGATCAGCATCCAGGATGCGAGCAAACCAGCGGGCACATCTTCGCCGCACTCAGACTCGGCAACCTTTACCTTGACATAGGCCAAGTGGGTTCAGCGGTAGACACTACCGTGGCAACTGTCAACTTTCCCTTCATCAGGGACAATTTGACTAAAGATATGATTGATAACATTCTTGAGTTGCTACGTAGAGCTATGAAAATCGATCACACTGCTCCCAGGATCCTGGAGGCACTGGACCTACTCTTGGAAGAAAAAAACCTAATCAGCCAGTTTAGCTGGTTCGGCTGGTTCAAGAGTGACCTCATTGAGCTGAAAGGTTTCTGGTTCCAGGAAAATGGACGTCTCGAGGAAGCTCTGGACCACTACAATCTTCTACATAGCCACGTCATGGAACGTCCCGACTGGAACGAGGCGATCGAAGCATGGAGTCTTAGTCGGATATCCTTGGTACTGTTCTACCAACACCGCTACGAGGAAGCTCTCAAGACCTTTAAGCGCGTACTCGAACTTGACGAAACTTCCATGAAGAACAGTAAAGAAATTGTCGAAGACTGCATCAACATTGCTATAGCCTGTTGGAAACTGGAAGACTACTGGGGCAGTTTTGAATGGATCCGAAACGCAATTACGCAAAGAGTGGATATCCCATCCAAGAATATGGCGATCCAAACACTTCAAGGTTTCATTGCGATGTTCTTGAAAATGGGTTGGTATTACGAACCATGGGCACTCCACGTGCTCGCTAATCAAGGGGATCACAGGTGGGGAATTTTCTGTCCCCATCCGTCTTTATCTCTTTTTTCTACATCGTGGCAAGAGTTACGGGATCTACAGCATGAGGTTTTGAATCTTGAGCGGACTGTCTTTCCCTCTTACTCATATTCTTGGTAGCCTCTGATATTGTCCAAATGTTCACAACTGTTGTTGTCTACGCTTTCTAGGGACAGTCAGCTGTGTATTTCCTGACTTTCGTATGATAGATCATACGTTTCAATCCAACACTAAGCCAAATCCATTCGAGAATTCAGACTAAGTGGTAACTTTGTCGCTGGCGATTTGATATACATACCTGAAGTTAACATTACTCGTGAACTAATCATTTTTCATTTTTTACACTCTTCAGCGGTGGGCTATACAATTTTGCCAGTCGACTCAATGTTGCTGAAAAAGAAATTAGTCACGACAATCACGTTCGGCTAGCTAAACACTGAGAGAAAGATAACATTGCTTGTTAATCATACAACTTGAGTTATTATTCCGGGAAAACGCAACTCATATTGATGGAGCCCTTCTACGGAGTTTTGAGATGGGCTTATCGCCGTGGAGTTGATCACCTTCTATGTACGTCCGGTTTCCGATCTGGAGTCCCACTGATTTGTGGAGTATGAGATTGAGCGGATCGGAAGCCGAGCACGCAACGGAGATTTCCAATGTGGGTCATGCAAACATGTGTCGATTTTCCTCTGCAGTCCCCTTGTCAGCGAGCCTCGACACGAGCAAAGACACATCGAGTACTGTTTTCGCCCCCAAGGTTCGGTTGGCCCCACCGAGGGAGTACGTACACCTACTATCTGTATTTTCTTTTCTCGCCCACCGCGGTCAACACCCTGCACCACAATATCCGGAAATATTGATTCTGGCCGCATGTTCCGCTGATATCCGGCATTGAATTGTTACCATGAGGAACATAAATATGATGCGGTGCGGCGAAACAATCTACGGCAAATCAGTCCAATTTGATTTGGCCTATCGGATCTTTGTTTTCGTTTACCCTCGGAGCTCGTGCCGGCCATGGGATCGACGCCCCAAGATGACCTGGAGAGAACCTGGCAAGAGGTCTTGAAAGAGTACCAGGAAATAGTCGGCAACTCGGATGTCAGCAACCAGGTGCAGGATTTGAGCCAAGTTGAGAAGGATGGCGTCCTCAACAAGTCAATCGAAAGCGTGACCCAGGTCGCGGAATTTGTTACAAGCGCAGTTCCTTTGGTAAGTTTTTCACTCAGTTCCTAGCTGCGCTTTACAAGCTGACAGGCGCTTGAGGTATCCGAACACGTGGAAACAGTCCTCACTGCTTTGAAGTACTTGGCGGGGACCGCGCAATGGTACAAGGCAAACTTCACCGCAGGAATGGTCCGAAAGAGATTGGAAGAAGTCACCTCGGATCTGCGGCGGGTTGCCGACTACATGAAAGTGTACGAGGAGGGCGCTTCGTTGGACGAGTCACTTACCGATCTGATCACTCGGATCATGACCACCTTCCTCCAGCTGTGCACGATATACGCTAAAGTCTCCAAGGATTCCAAGAAGGCTTCGGGAATTCTGAAGAATGTTCTGAGAAGCGCAATCCGATGGGATGGAGGGATTGCAGATTACGTGGAGGATATCAAGAAACTCACAGAACGGGAGTTGAGTCTCAACGTGGCCGCGATCCGGGTGTCCAGTATCTATACCAGCGAGAAGAGGCTCCGGAAAGAGACATCCAAAAAACTCCACGAACTCCTCAGAGTGGATGAAAGTCACAAACGTGGTGCGCAAACCCAAAGGCATCTTTCCGACAAGCATATCCAGGGAATGGGGGACTGGCTTCTGAACGAATCCACAAAGTTCGCTTCATGGGCCGATACCATTCAACGGCCTGCACATTCAACGCTTCTGTTTACCGGAGAATCCGGATTCGGAAAGACTCATTTATGCTCGCGTGCAATTTGTTTTCTACAAGACAAATATGCACAAAAGAGTCATTCACGCTCTGAGGAAGTAACTATTTCTTGGGTTTACTTTCAGCAAAGCGAGAATCACCAGTCATCGGGAATGAGGAGAGACCGCAAAAAACGCCCCGAGGACGAAAACGAATTTGCCAAGTACCACAAACCTAAGTCATCATTACGCGATGCTTTGGTTTCTGTCATCTGGCAAGTCTCTGAGAAAGATCGTCACTTCCAAAAGTTCGTCGTGGAAGAGTTCGATTCGGAACCACACGGATATCGCACCGCTCGGCAGCTTTGGACCGGGATTCTCATGAGATTTTGCGGGAGTTTTCAGAATGCAGTTTCGAGACCCTGCAAGTTTTTCTTTCTTGTCATCGACGGGATTGACCAATTGTCCAAGGAGGACCAAAATGAACTAAAAGAGATGGTCCGGGAAGCACAATCCGTAAACGCCACTTCAGGAACTTGCTGCCAAGTGAGGATACTGTTATCTTGTACCGACCCCAATCCCGCCACCAACTTAGAATCAGTCCCACGAATCACCCTACCTCAAGACGCCCGCCGTTTCGATGTCGAGAAGTTTATCGGTCACCATTTGGAGAATGCACTGAATCATTGGCCCAAGGAAACGGAAGGGCACAGAGTTCTCTGGAGCATGCAGAAGAGCATTACTTCTATGTTCGGCAAGGGCGGGATTTGGAACTACCATGACCTTTCCGGCATCTTACAAGCGATCAAGCGTACGAGCGCTATTAGTCTGTTTGACTTGAGAACCCTTGAAAAAGCCCTGATAAACCGCAACGGGGATCCATCCTTGAGTTTCACATCCATGATCATGCAGCGTGAGCTGGAAAAGCTCGATAGAGAGATTGACGACGAAGAAAAAGACACAGTCAACCAGATTTTATCCTGCCTCGTATGCTGGAGATACTGGCCAACTATTGAACAGTTGTATGCTTTCCTCTTTTTGCAAGAGAAAGAGGCATCTGGAGAGTCAACTGTGCAAAAACTCCGAAAGGAGCACCCGCAGTTAATCACTGTCCACTACGATGACACAGCGGTAGCAGAGGATCTCTGGTTCTTTTTCTTCAACTGTAAGAACGGCAAGTGGTATGTGCAAGACGAAGTTCCTCTATACAGCAAGAAGGTCGGTAGGCCGAATCAGCTTTGGGGGAGAATCAAGTCTCGAGGTCCGAAATCGAAGCATCTTGCGTTCGATTACCATCTGGTAGACTCATTTGTCGAAACCATGAAGGAGCATTCTATGGGACGCCCGAGAACTGGACTTGACCTCATGCAGAGCCACTTGACCATTGTACTGTCACTTTTGCGGGCGATCTGCTCAAAGCACCATGAAGAGCGCGCAGGTCTGAAGAGTTTGCATGGCTATGCAGGCATGTGGCTTCCATACCACATGTGCAAAGTCATGGATTACGGAGGATTACAATCTGCCACGGATCCGGTGACGCAAGAGAAGAAAATAAGAATCGGGAGGCTTCTGTACAGAGTCTTCATGGATGAGCAAAAGGTTGAAATCTGGCTGTCCAGATCCGACCCCCAAATCCTACGGCTCAATGACTGGTGCGGCTACGTTTCGCAAGTTTACGGTTGGCTCAAAGATACTGCTGTCTCCGACGGATTCTTCGAGGAGAAGAACACACCAAAGTCAGGAGGAAGCGCAGATGCAGCTTCAGATGGATCCAGAAGAAGCACACCAGAAATTCGCCAAGTCTCTGAAGACTCTGATTCAAAGGAAAGCGATCATCTGGAAGGACCAGATGCTAAAACCGCTTCATTAAAGAACGTCGGAGTGGTTGAGGAGACAGAGCCTTGGATATCGCAGAGGTTCTCAATGCTGGGGAAGTGCATGCGTGTGCGCGATACCATTCTTTGGTATACTATCGGGATGCCTCGTCAATCCTTTCTTTCTTGTACTATCAAGGTTTCAGCATCCCAGTGGCTTGAAAAGTACAAGTGGAATGCATCAGAAGCCTTCGAATGGCTCGTGTGTATCGCATCATTCGTAAGTTATGATCCGCACCAATGAGCCTTCTTCATGACTGATTTCCCTTCGCTACCAATATAGGCTATGAAATCCGACCACGAAAACATCGAAGAGGTTTATCTTCTGGACGAGGAGAGTAAGAATGCTGTCCAAAATGCCCGCAAAGCTCTCGAGCAGAAGAACATCGAATCAAAACACATCAATGATGTCGAAGAATGGGCCAAAAAGCTGCTTGGTATCAGAGGCGCACATACGCGTCTTTATCCCACGGTCGATGTTCGGATTGCTCAAACTTTTTTCGGCCTACGCGTCCATGATGACCACGAAGAAGCTGAGAAGCGGTGCGAATTCGCTCAGCATCGTGATCCAACATATTTCGAAGCAACTTTATGCCTATCTCAAATTCTTGATGAGAACGGAAGGAAAGAAAGGGCAGTTCAGGAGCTCTTGAAAATCCGCCCCTACATTCAAAGCTCTGAATTCAAGGAGGCAAGCCCGGTCCGGTGGAAGGCCGAGCTCGACAGATTTTGGCGCCTCTGTGACGAAACGGAGAAGGTGAATGAGGCTCTCGTTGCATGTGTGGACCTGTCCTGTCAGTTCCCCAACAGCCGAGAATATATTGAGAGGGCAGCCGAATGGCTCCTGAGAGCCAACCACTTGAAAGGCGCTTTTGGCGCTCTAACGAAAATGAGGGAATCGGATGACCGCAGCCTTTTGACAGCTTTGTTCTCGTCACACGACGGATCTAACCGAAGGCTTCATCACCGTTTTCATCTCGCACTCAAGAACAGCCCCGAGTTGGTTCTGAAAGGATACACCGATACCTTTATGCAAGAGAAAAATCATCAGACGCTTCTAAAACTTCGCCACTGGTACGCCCTTTCTCTATTACATCAAAACAGGAAGAAGGATGCCATGGAGGAGTGGGAAGCCATATCTCTCGAGCTCGAGAAGCAATTCAACGGCTCGGGACCCATCGATACACGGTTTATTCGCAATGCCGAGCAGCTCGCATCCTTGTATATCACGATGATTCGGGAAGAAACTCCTTCAAGAGATTTCGCCAACCACTGCGTCGAGAAAGTTCAACGGTGTCAAAGGTTGATAGAGCGGAATTGGCTATACAAGGACAGCAATCTGACACTAGTCCTTGGAAGACTTTTTTACGTCTTGGAGCACTATCAGAAAGCAAGAGCATATGTAAGGAAGCATCTGGAAACGGCCTTCGGTCTCTTGGAGGATGATAGGGAGGACAATGATTGGAAGGGCTACTTTATGCTTGTCGAGGCCCTTAATTGCCTCAACGACAACGAGAACGCTCGTGCGGCATGGTCATTTATCGCAAGTGCCCACTCTGAAGAGCGGACTTGCAAACTTTCCATCACGTGTGCAGGCGGGTGCGGATGGAGTTGGAACGGCATGACACACCTGGACAGGGATATTTACTTCTGCAGAGACTGCGCACATGTCCAGTTTGAGCCCAATTGCTACACAAAGCTGCGCAAGGGTACCCTTGAAGAGAGGGTGTGTTGGAAAGATCACCAGCTGACCAAAATTCCAAAGATAAACCCTAAGGGCAAAAGGAGGATTGAAGCTGACAAACTGCTGGTCGGAGAAGCCGAACTGGATGTCCAAATTTGGCTGGATGGGATCAGACAGAAGTACGGAGTTCGGAGGCTGCAAAAATTGGCCTGGTCGGCACGACCAGCAGAATCTATCAAGATAGCAAGATGGAAGCTTCGGCGGGGGGTGGATGAGAAGTTTGGATTGAACTCCGTTCACGTCGAAGAGATGCTGAGATAGTATTCTTCCTCTGGGCCTCTAGATAATTCGATGACTTGGTTACCAATCGAAGCAAGGATATGCCAACCTCCAGTATTCTACCACATTTGTTTTCCATGTATCTAGAGTCATACAATATCTTCACTCTGGCTCTAGATGCGTCTCATTTGCCTCCCATCTCGTATGACTGCATAAATAGACGCATGGCTTGTGGCACCAGTGTGGTCTCTGGCCGCCCAGACATTTCTCCGGATCACGGCGTTGTTATCTCCTGATCACTGTACTCCTTGCTTCATCCCGGCTTCAGGAAGAGACATCTAAGGCGCCCTCTGTGGCTTGACGTGTATCATGCAGGTTATCGGAGCTTACCGTTCATACACAATTACTCAAGCGAAGGATCATTGCCTCTTCAGATTCCGGTACTAAGGAGGTAAATTACGTCTTCACGCGTAGAGTCTTCCAAAATCACAAATCGCATTTACGAACGGGATATTGACGTATAGATTTATTTTCAGAACATGCCAACAGAAGAAGACGCGTTGTGCTTGGGACAAAATCTTTAGCGAGAATCTCAATAGCAACAGTGGCGACTGCTCTTTCAAACGCCACTCGGTGATCGGTGGCATACGATCTTCGATCCTGAATGGATTCATCTGACTCTCTGAGACCATAATGCTATCCGCGTTTAAGAATCACACTTCTTCTCAATTGCTTCATAATGATTGGGCTACATTGATTGAGTGATATCCCTGTAGCTACTCATCACTTATGCGAACGGGTGACCCGGGTCAAGTCTCGTGCATCAGTGGCTTGTCCACATGTCCCACATTGGCTGTCACACACGACCATGGTGCTTTTTCCTGACAGTTAACGTTGCACAATCACACATTCAAGAGGGGCAGAAAACTACGAGATGCACTAAATCCTAAACCGCATCTCTGGGATCTGCTCGTGTCTTTCAGCCGACTTTCCTGGCTCCCGGTACCGAGACTAAAACCTGGTTGGCCAGGACGCATTTGCGAATTTCCGCATCAAGGATTTCCGCCAAGCTGAAAAGCTCAGGGTCGCACAACTAGCGGATATGTTACCGCATGCGGTGATACCCAGGAGTGTGGATCACGCTCGAGTCGGGAAACGGCCGCGGTTCAGTTAAGCTCAATAGCCACAGCTCCCTCCGCTCATCCTTCGGCTATGTGACAAAGACTCGGTGTGCATTGTTGCCCCTCTACCGAACTTCCCCGAAACAATTCTCCTGTGGAAAATGCAGGATCATTTTCCCTTTCTGGAAAAGCGGTTGCGAGAATCTTTGCCGTGCGCCATGTTTTGGTCTGCACCCCACATATGCATGTAAATCTGTTACACAATGACCACTTGACTGACACCATCTGGTCATAATCTTCCTTGCAGAATATCGATGTGCAGGTCTTCTCATCGCCACTATCACGAACAGTGCAGTAGTGCACCAGAGCTGAAGTTCCAACTAGAGCAGCACAATGCATCACCCACTCGTCTCTACCACCCTCAGACTTGAGTATGATCCTTCGTCCTGAGTCTCTGTCAATGGTTAAATACCTCTCGTCCTCCAGGTCTTCGGAGCATGCAATCACGAACAAACACTTCACTTCAAGCCCACCATGATGTCTTCACTTACGCTCATCCTTACATCCTGCATTCTTTTCCTTGCCCCAACAACACTTTGCCAATCTTCCAGCTCCGTCTCCACGCCCCAAGGAATCTATCGCCCCAACACTGATATCTCTGGAGTTGAGCAATACCTAGGCATTCCCTTCGCGGAACCTCCCATTGGCAACCGCCGCTTCGCAGACCCTGTGCCTTACGCCTCTGGCAACCCTACTCGCCAAGTCGATGCAACGAACTACGGCCCAGCATGTGTACAAGACCCCAAGAACGTAATCAACAACACCATTAGCGAGGACTGTCTGACGCTCAACGTCTTCCGGCCCACGGGCACCAACAACACGTAAGTCTCCCCCTCTCACCCCCTCCCTTTCTGTCCTCAACTCCAAAGCCCTCCCCCAAAGCCATCCAACTAACCAACCTCCCCACCACAGCTCCCAACTCCCCGTCATGATCTTCATCTACGGCGGCGCCAACATCGGCGGCCAAGCCAAAGCCTACAACGCGCCAGGCCTCGTTCAGCGCGGGATCGCCACCAACTCGCGCGTCATTGTCGCGACGCTCAACTACCGCACGGGCGGGCTGGGCTTCTTGTTCAACAGCCTGTTCGCCGGCAAAGGGCTGATGAACGCTGGGCTGAAGGACCAGCGGCTGGCGCTCGAGTGGCTGCACGACAACATCCGCGCCTTCGGTGGCGACCCTGCGCGCACGACCATATTCGGCCAGAGCTCTGGCAGCTTCAACGTCTGGATGCAGGCGCGGTACGCTGCGCATGGCGGTTCGAACAAAAACTTGTTTCGTGCCATGATTATGGAGAGCGGTGCTCCCGCAAGTCTGGCGCTCAAGGGTAACCCGCCGGCAAGTGGCGATGCGTACCTCAAGCAGAGCTTGGTGGCGTTCGGGTGTCTGGACAGCATTTTGGTGACGCCGGGCGATGCGGCGTTGGCGTGCTTGAGGAGCAAGACCAAGGAGGAATTGACGGCCGTCTGGTTCAACTCGTTGAGTCTTCTGAATCAGGGTATCGATGTTTTTGTGCAGCAGAACGTTGGGTTTGGCGTTGACGGGGTGTGGTTGGATGGCCCGGACTATTGGAATGAGACGATCGTGCCGATCCCGATGGTAAGTCGAAGTGTACTTTTTTTCATTGAGCCTGGAAGACTTTGGGCGACGGAAAGAAAACCATGTGATTACTGACTTGGGCAATAGGTTATCGGAAACACTTTCAACGACGGCAGCACATACGGCCTTGTCCCAACCAATCTTGCAATCGGACCGTATCTTAACGCAGTCGTAGCAAGTAAGTCCAGTTCTTCTTTACACTGCCTTGCTCAGCCGTCTAACCTGAGAATCAGAGGACCTCCGCACGAACAATCTTCTCCTCACCAATCCAGTTGTTGCAACCTATCCCAACCACACGCCTGCCGAGAATGGCCGGGGCTACAACGCCGACATTACCAACACAGCCCTCTACTACATCGGCGAAGCCGTTCTTGGTGACACCGTTCAAGTCACCCCGCGCCGTGTCACTGCCGCTCAACACAGCACGGGTGCAGATTCCCCCGGGCCAAACAGAAATGGTGTCAACACCTGGAGCTACCGCTGGACGCAAAGGCCCCCGCTGAGCGTCTTCAGCGAGCCCTACTACGCCTTGCCGCCTTTCACGCCGGACTTGATCAAGACTCGTGCAGGTGTTATCCACGCTTCTGAGTTGGCGTACGTATTTGGAAATGTGTATGGGTATCCAGACTCAACGGCGGGAGACCGGAAAGTAGCCGCGCTGCTACAGAGCATGTGAGTAATGTCGTTTCGAGAGAGCCGGGATGAAAACATTGGGAACACTGGCTGACAAAGGTGGATTCGACAGGTGGATTTCTTTCGCTTATAGTCTGGATCCGAATGGCCACGAAAGTAAGTGAAATGCTGCCCATTCAAAATGCCACCATTTTTACCGCTGACTGATACCCACGCAGTTCCGAATGTACCTCACTGGGACACTTACAACCCAACCTCTGCCAAGGTTTTCAATTTTGAGGAACAAGGATCCACGACTTCTAGCATGATTGCCGACAATCAGCGTTTGGACAGCTACGTGAGTTCACCCTATCCTCTGGTCTTCTCATCCTCCCATTATTTCATGTCTCTCCTCTTCGCTGCCTTCCAATTTGTATCACTACCTCCTCCAATAACTCAATTCGAACCGGCGACGCTAACTAATGATATTCTCGTAGACCGCGTACAAGAATGCTGCCGCGCAGGCGGGACTGCCTCCTCTGCCTCCCATTAGTGCATGAAAGGAGACGCTACCCAGCATGGAGTATTTTTAGCCTCGATATCCCTTGTTCACAGCTGATATCGGAGTGATTTGAGCACCAAGAAACAAGAAATATCATAATTCTGACTGAGCGCGTTCTGGAAAACACCTCAATTCACTCATTCAAAAGCCCTCCGATTTCTCTCCGCTGTTGAGCATGTTCTCAGTCTTTAATAACTGTAAACCTATATACAAAATTCAAAGTTTGGCTATTCTGCGATGAGTTCACTCAGACAAGCTATCGGAAATGCGAATGAATATTCAAAGAAGATACACGAGCGTAACTTATTAATTATCAAATTCATTAAACGAGAAAAATGCAAGACCGCTTTGATACCGAGGTTTGCACCAATTCCTCCAATGCCACCCTTTTATCCGTCACCGCTTTACTCACACGCCGCTCAACGTTGTTCAGCTTTGCTGAAAATTTCCGATGCAGCCCTTCCAAGACTCCCTTCTCCTTTAATAGAACGGCCATCGTCGCAGCCTCGTGGTCCCTTTCCAATGTCCAGAACTCCTCAAAATCCCACTCTTCAATCATCCAGTCTGCCACATCTATTCTGGAGTATGGGTTGTCGAGCGACGGCAACCTCGGACCCTTACCAAGGTCTGGGTATTTGGCCCTCCACGATTCCTCTGGAAACCTCCACGAGAATTCGGAGAATTGGCGGATTGGCTCGTCTCCGTTAAGTGCGCTCAATGCTTCTTCAAGCTCCCTTTGAGCGAAACGGGATTGTTCAAGATTACGTGTAGCCTTTTTAAATTGTTCAACACGCTGTTGTAAGCCGAAAGGTGTCTTTATCCTCGTAGATACTGATTCTCGCCAAGCCGGAATTGCTTCTCCATCCATTGCACCGTGCAAGAAACAATCGCCCATTACTTTGAAGTGAGGGTATTTGGGGGATTCCAAAGATGGTACCCTTACCTTCTGTAGAAGGTTGCTGGCATCAGCGACTCGGAGTACAAAAGGAGTTTTTGCCCCAAATAACGCGTATACTTGGTCTTTAGGAGAAATTTGTGCTGGGCCTAGCCCAAAGCCCCCTTTATTTGTCGTAAAGAAGGCTCGTCGGCTTGTTGCAAGAAGGACGCTATGCTCGACATCCAGAGTAGCATATAACTCTTTAGAAGATTCATCCTCTGGGAAATCCTTTTCGATTCCACATCGAATAGGGAGTAGTTTTTGGTTTTTGGCAACTTCTAGTTCACCAAATGGTGAACTTGACTTATGTATAAGCCAGTGAGCAATTGCCTTGAGATCTTCAGGAAACATACGACGACAACCGTAAATACTACGGTCACTCGGGTATACGATGTCTGCACAAAGTGTCCTCATGAAGGCATGCCACCCTGTCGCCTGCCCGAATTGCTTTGCTGCGAGTATTCCCCACGATTGGATCGTGGGAATAAGGTCCGATCCGGCCATGTTGACAGCTCCTACAGTAACTATTTCCCTTATGTTGAGTCCCGGAAGGCCGATGATACCATCTCCGTATTCTGCAAGACAGACTTTACCGCATTTCATCGTTAAATATCTCTCAATGGCTTCCAAGATTGTCGCATGGGGGGTTTTGTAATAATGCCCGGCCTGTGATTGCAGATAGTCCGTCCAGTCAGAGGTTCCAAGAGCCACTGTGCAGTCATCAACGTTCCACCATTGCGGGGGTGGTTTATCTGCACCATACTTTTCAGTCCACATATCTTCGAGTACATCCTCAATACCTCTCCAATCCTCGAAAGTCACTGACCCGACGTAAACCGAGGATTGGAGAGTAGTTGCATAGTGGTGGACCGTCTCGGCACGCTGCCGATCAAGATCATGATATTCAGCTGACCAATCTGGCACCCAGGAAGGTAGATCTTGACGAGACTTCCTTCCAATGTCTCCATTCAAGACAGACAACGTCCCGGTACTGTTGATGATTCCGAGAGCTGTACTCTGATATGCAGTTGCAACGTCAATGGAATAGTCGGGGTGCACAGGTAGACGACCGCGGACGAGTCCAAGAAGGGCATAGACTCTGTCTCGAGGATCTGTGGCATTTCGACCGCTGAGTTGGCGGAGCAGAGGGAGGAGAGTCGTCTGCTCAACGCTGGTCCACCGTTTTCTCATGGTTTCAATACTGAGGACGATTTGGGAGTAGAAGTCGAGAACCTTCGTATATTCAGGCGGAAAGAGAGAGAAAGTTTCGGAAGTTTTGTGATCGGAGTACACTCTCGCTGCTCTCGTGAACATGTCCCAGGTCGAGACACATGCTCCGTAGATTATGGTGACATCTTTTGGAACCACAGCTTCCTGCAAAGTCCACATTCGATCCCACCATCGACAGCGCATCAACTGTCGTAGTGCCTCGAAAAGGCCGCGGTGGTATTTGGAGTCAGCCGCGTGTCTTGAGTCGGCATCAAACGGGGCGATATCATCCAGGTTCTGAGCCTCAGCGATGCTGTGAATGAGACAGAAGACCTCGAAAGCTTCGTTCATTTTAGGTCTCTTGGGAGTAGCTTGTAGATAACAGCGAGCTGCAAAAGAGCTCAAAACATTGTCATCTGCTTTGGGTTGAAAGAAGGTGGATTTCGATGGGATTTTTGATTTCGGGTTTTGGGCCTCGCCGAGGTAAACGACGACTTGTCGAGCACTGGTGAAGATGTCGCGCATGAGTCCGACTTGGCGGGTGCGCTCTTTGTCGTCTGACTGATTGATGCATAACGCATCTATCCACACAGTGGTAGGCCCGTAGGTCTGGCGGAGTCGTCGAAGAGCCTGGTGAGCATTTGCAGTCACGCCGTGGGACCTTCCATTCAAAACGATTGATTGCACTAGTTTTGGAGACCCCCATGCATATGAAAGGGCGTCAAAAACAGGCTTGTTAGACAGGGCGGCGTGGTCGATGAGCTCGCACTCGACTTGCTCGTGCCATTCTCCCGGGAGAATCTGTAGAAGACGAATTTCCAAATTGTGGAGTTCCGAATAAAGAGGGTCAACTGCAGACATATTGCCTTCTCTTTGGTGTGAATGTTGTACAGTGTTGATGGTGTGCAGTAGAGAGTGAGAAACAGGCAGCATAGACAAGGCTGAGCCCCGCCGCCAAGAACTGATGTTACACAACGTTCAGGCAGAAGGATAGGTCATACTTCTCCAACCAGCTTCGTCTACTAATGAGACAGCGTTTCGCTGGTTGACTTCAACTCAGTGTTTTGATAATACAACCTGCGTAATAGTCTCAACGGGCTTACTTCGCATAGATTAATCTTATGGAATCAAGATAGATGTATTCATAAACAGCTGATCTGCGATAATCACTGATCACTGCAACTCCATTTGCTTCATATCCCTACAGCTCCTGTTTTTTTTTTTTTTTTAAGTCCATGGTTCAGGGAACAAGGGTACGAAGTTTGGTATGGTGTTTATGTTGAACTGTGGAATTTGGCGGGGTCATCTGTGCGTTGGAGCTCGGGCCTATCGGAACGCAATCCTGCGAGGGAAGGAAGGGAATGGGCCTTTGCCATGACGACATTTTTGTCAACGTTCCATGCGCAGTTCACCCGCTGAGGACAGCAGTGCAAGCGAGCCAAGTAGTCAGTCTCTTGTCAAAAAGCTTGGTGATATGTCGAGGGGTGAAGAAGGCGAGAATTGGCTGGTAGCACCAACGTTGGTGCATCGAGGTACATTTGGGCTTGATCGGTGATTTATGGCGTGACGGGTTTTCGATGAGGGCCGATTGGCGTGATGTGGGGATTCCGTGAGGCGATCGCCGCGGGGACCGGACTGCCTCCGCACTTCCGAAGCTCTGGCCGACTCAGAACGTGCGATATTAATAATTGGGGTCGCAGGAAAAGATCTCCAGAAGAAGTCGTCGTGGCACAGAACAGCTCGTTCGGGAAAGTGGCGGGCGTGGCCAGGGACACAGAGTTTGGTCACTAAGCAGGGCAGTTCTAGAATGCGTCACAGCGGGCCAATGAGGGGCTGGTAAAATAAACAGACACCTCGGGACCGCCGACTAAGCCTCCCGCCCCACTTCTCCACCCCCGCTTCGTCCCGCCACCCCGCTCTCTTTCCATACCTCGCACGTCACTTAAATGTTGAGATGCCCATTGCCCGCCTCCCCGTTAAAAACCTCCGCGTCGCCCTTCATCACCCGGCTGAACGTACACACTACACCCGTCATCACCACAACATACCATCGTCAATTGCAGCAATGGGCAGTAACTTTGTCGAAGGTTGCCCTGCACACGCAACCGCTGGAGGAGGCACTCGCCCTGCCAACCTCTGGCCCGAGCAGCTGAAGCTCAACATCCTCCGCCAGAACCAGCCGGCCAACAACCCGCTGGGCCCCAAGTTCGACTACCGCAAGGCATTCGAGAAGCTCGACGTCAATGCCCTCAAGGCCGACCTGCACAAGTTGATGACCGACAGCCAGGATTGGTGGCCCGCAGACTTTGGTCACTATGGCGGTCTGTTCATCCGCATGTCGTGGCACGCGGCGGGTACCTACCGCGTCTTCGACGGCCGGGGAGGTGGCGGAGAGGGCCAGCAGAGATTCGCGCCGCTGAACAGCTGGCCCGACAACGGCAACCTCGACAAGGCACGCCGCCTGCTGTGGCCCATCAAGCAAAAGTATGGCGATTCCATCTCATGGTCGGACCTGTTGCTGCTGGCTGGCAACGTGGCCATGGACAACATGGGTTTCAAAACGTTTGGCTTCGGCTTTGGCCGTCCCGACACATGGGAGGCTGACGAGTCGGTCTACTGGGGCTCGGAGAAGGACTTGTTCCCCAAGGGAAACAAGGACCGTTACAACGGCGACACGGACATTCACAACCGCAAGCTCGAGGAGCCATTGGGCGCTACCCACCACGGTCTCATTTACGTCAACCCCGTGGGCCCAGACTTCAACCCCGACCCTGTTGCCGCAGCCCGCGACATCAAGACTACCTTCGGCCGCATGGCCATGAATGACTACGAAACCGTTGCCCTGATTGCAGGTGGCCACGCTTTCGGCAAGACACACGGCGCCGCCTCTGACGGCGACAACCTGGAGGCGGGTCCCGAAGGTGCTCCCATCCACCTGCAGGGTCTGGGCTGGCAGAGCAAGTACAAGTCCGGCAAGGCATCCGACCAGATCACCAGTGGTCTAGAGGTGACATGGACGACGACGCCGACCAAGTGGAGCAACGGCTACCTCACCAGCCTGTTCAAGCACGAGTGGGAGCTGACCAAGAGCCCCGGTGGCGCGTGGCAGTTCGTGGCGAAGGACGCCGACGAGGTCATCCCGCACGCCTTTGACAAGAACAAGAAGCTCAAGCCGACTATGCTGACGACGGACCTGTCGCTCCGCTTCGACCCCACGTACGAGAAGATCTCGCGCCGCTTCCTCGAGAACCCCGACGAGCTGCACGAGGCCTTCTCGCGCGCGTGGTTCAAGCTGCTGCACCGCGACTTGGGTCCCATGTCGCGTTACCTCGGGCCCGACGTGCCCAAGGAGGACCTGATCTGGCAGGACCCCGTGCCGCCCGTCGACCACCCGCTCGTCACGGCCGGCGACATCGCCTCGCTCAAGAAGGACGTGCTCGCCACGGGCATCGACGCCTCGACCCTCGCCTTCACCGCGTGGTCGTCGGCCTCCTCCTTCCGCAACAGTGACAAGCGCGGCGGCGCCAATGGCGCTCGCATCCGCCTCAACCCCATGAACAAGTGGGCCGCCAACAACCCGCAGCAGACCGCCTCGGTCCTCCAGAAGCTCGAGGGCGTGCAGCAGAAGTTCAACAGCTCCGCCTCGGGCGGCAAGAAGATTTCCCTCGCCGACCTCATCGTGCTCGCCGGCGCAGCGGGCGTCGAGAAGGCGGCCAAGGACGCGGGCGTCAACATCACCGTCCCCTTCACGCCGGGCCGCACCGACGCCTCGCAGGAGCAGACCGAGGTCGACTCGATCGCGTACCTCGAGCCCAAGGTCGACGGCTTCCGCCAGCTCGGCGGCTCGACGGAGCGCGTGCGCGCCGAGCAGTGGCTCGTCGACCGCGCCAACCTGCTCACCCTCACCCCGCCCGAGATGACCGTGCTCATCGGCGGCCTGCGCGCCCTGAACGCCAACTTCGACGGCTCCGACAAGGGTATCCTCACCAAGACCCCCGGCAAGCTCAACAACGACTTCTTCGTCAACCTGCTCGACATGTCGACCGAATGGAAGCCGACGGATGCCTCGCAGGAGACGTTCGAGGGCGTCGATCGCAAGACGGGCCAGAAGAAGTGGACTGCGTCCCGTGTCGATCTCGTCTTTGGATCGCATGCGGAGCTGCGCGCTATTTCGGAGGAGTATGCTAGTGCGGGTGTGAAGGAGAAGTTTGTGAAGGACTTTGTTGCGGCTTGGGATAAGGTCATGATGCTGGACCGCTTTGATGTGCAGGAGGAGGGCCTGAGTGCGAAGCTCTGAGTGTAGAGAATGGAATGCTAGTATGTCGATATTCCTTTTTTGACGGTCTTTGAGCAATGAGCAATGGTTTGTCTGAAATATCAATTTGGTTTTTCTTGTTATGATGCATCTCGACGGCCAAACGTGATGACGTACGTGAAATCTTCAGAGACTCGACTCATGTTTACGAACCTTACTCGCGCCTACGAAGCCGGCCGGCTTGGTATTACGCTACAAGTTCTCTCAAGCGTACCAATTCTCCTTAAATGTCCCGAGCCTCTCCCAACATCTTGTACACGCGGCTACGGAAGCAGCAGACCATTCTACGCAACCGCATAGAACGGTGGATCTATTCATCTCGACGCGGAGTACCGTCGGTCCGGCCGTCGAGTCTTTCCGCAACGGCACCGCGGGTAGATGATCCGCACACGATTCCCCTTCGCGACGTCGGTTAGAACAAAAGGGTGCCCCTGCTGCACGACTATAGGTGGGCTCTCGGCAATTCCATCCCGTTTGGGCGCAGCGCTCCGCACGCGAGGTTTCGAACGATGGGAGCTAGTGCCACACATTGCCATTTCCGCCAATCATGCGAAACAGACTCCTGATGTTTCATAGTTTCGCCATTGACCCATCCTTGCACTCTACTATAAACAGTATACACGTGTTTCGAGGCCCTTTAATTTTGCCGTGGGGGGATGTCTTTATAAGAAAGCACGACGCCTGTCAGGCTCCGTTTGGGTCGATTTTGTATAGGGTTGGTTGTAAATAATAGTGTTTGCGGAACTTTCTTGTATAAACAAAAACGACATCATGAGATCTTCTTTCAGCAAAGCTCTGCCGCTGGCGGCCACTCTCTTCCTTTCCTCCGCCAAGGCGCAGACCAATGACACCAAGTACCTTCTCGTCTTGTAAAGCTCCCCCTCCCCCCACTACACACCCACAACTAACAATCACAAAAAGCGGCGACTCCTACTCCACCGTCGGCTTCTGGCCCGGCGGCGACCAGCCCTCAGCCAGCAGCCCTCTCGGCAACCCCGCCTTGCCGGGCACGACGACGAGCGGCGGGCTCAACTGGGTGGGCCAGGTGACGTCGACGCTGAACACGACGCTGACGCTGACGTGGGACTTTGCCGTGTCGGGCGCGACGACGGACAAGGACATCGTCGACAGCTACGCCAGCGCCTGCGTCGACGACCAGGTCGACCAGTTCGACCAGTACCTCAGCGGCAAGCCGCCGGGCGATGATTCCTTGGTCGTGTTCTGGACGGGTATTAACGATGTTGGCGAGTCGTTCTGGGATGGCACGGCGGCGCCGATTGAGAAGGTGATGGATCGGTATTTTGAGTTGTTGACGCATTTGTTTGATGCGGGGGTGAAGAAGTTTGTGTTGTTTACTGTGCCGCGTATGTTTTTTGGACTCCCCCCTTCCTTTTTGGCATCGGAGCGAGACAACAGTCAAGCTAACACCAAACCTCAGCCTTCAACAACGCCCCCGCCTTCGCCCAGCAGGACGAGACCAAGCTGGCGCAGCTCAAGAGCGACATCTCCGACTACAACGCCGCCCTCGAGACGCGCCTCACCACCTTCAAGGCCGCCAACAGCGGCGCCCAGGGCCAGGTCTTCGACACGACGCCCTCGTTCGAGAAGGTCCTGAACGACCCCTCCGCCTACGGCTTCACCGACACCACCTGCCAGAGCAGCGACGGCACCTGCGTCTGGACCGACTCCTACCACCCCAGCGTCAAGGTCCACGAGCTGGTTGCTCAGGCCTTCATCGATGCCACCGGTGATTTGTGGTAGAGGAAGAAGAGGGATTTAAGGAGGCGTTGGATCTATGTGATGTGGAAATGGGATTGAAATTTTAGTCTTCGAAATGCACATATTTGACTTATCGGCACAAGCAATGAGGATTCGGAGCTGAGTGTGATGTTATGATTGGAGAGACTGGAAAGTCCGCTGCCGGGACAGTGGCGTAAAAGGCGCTGGATTCAAGCATATCAATGAATTTATCGATGCTTTTTGAAATCATGAACAACGATGCTACGTATAACGATATTGTTCCGCAAAAGTCCGGCGTTATTGATTTTCTGTCTCTTGTTTTTGTCGAGAAACCGTGGAAGAAAAGACCATCGGGAATAAAGAGGAAATTTCCAATCGAGAGCGGTTGAGTGACGAAGGGCCGAACCGTGACACGTGGTATGCAAAAGCGCTTTCCTAAGAGGTAAGTTGACGCATGTTGCTTATGCATCATTACTTTTGTTCGCTAACACGCACCCCTATGAGACATAGAAGCTTGGCTGACGTGAGAGTTGCGGAGGGGAATGGAAAATAAATTAATATGTTATCGTGGAGGGGCTTCTTTCGCTAGGAGATAGATTTGCTCTCATTCACTAAGCAATGAGCTAAACGTCTGGTGCTCCCCTTGTTCCTGCATAGGGCTGAGAATGCGGAGATCCTACAGCCAAAGTGTTCGGGGGCTGAAACAGAGACTATGTTAACAAATCTCGAATCCATCTCCCACGAGAATACAAGCAAAAGACTAAGCTTTGATTTTCAACGGGCATCAATGCACGATTGCGTCAGCTCACCTCCCATAATAAGCTGACCACGCTAAAGAATTCGCTCGAGAATGCAAGAACCAAGCCGTGGGAATAAGGCTTGGTCCGCTGTCAAGCTTGCGGGAATAAACTGCGGGGCATTTTCTTTCGGTCTTGGACATGGGACTAAAATCTCACAACACAGGGAAAGTAACTCTAATCACACCGTGCACGGTGCGGAACTTGCTCATGCCAGCAGTATACAGCAGAATAAATGAATTTTTCCTTACCGATGATTGATGATCGAGTGTGATGTCACTTGGCAGAACATCGAGGTATTGACGGATTTCTTCTCTTCTTTGAGTTAGCCTGCCTGCCCGTATGCTCGATCAAGGCGCTTTCTAAGCACGAATCATCTTTAAAAAGTATTATGTGTACCACACTATGTGTCATTGTTTGCATATCACAGATATGTATATATACTGTACTCGCATTTTGGCTTTCAATTGAAGGTGTGATTTTCTTCCGGAAAAGAAGCATCTACAACAGAACATATTTCGTGTGGCATGATGCTCATTAATTTTGCCACTCGCGCCGTATCTCTTATCTTTTTTACTTTATTTCTCAGCTTTTTTGTCCCAAGCACCATTGCTAGTCTCTTTCCCCACGCCCCTGGCAACCCCTTTCTTAGCAGCTCCTTTGGAATTCCTGGCGTAAATGCCACATATGATGTAAGCACCATCTATTTCTCCTTTGTTTTTTATCGACATAAAAGAGGAAAAGAGTATAAGAGCAAAATGGGAATACAAATCAACAGTAACTGAGGGCACCACGTAACAGTACATTGTCATCGGTGGTGGCACGGCCGGACTCACCATTGCAACACGCCTCTCCTCGGCCCGGAATCTCAGCGTCGCGGTCATAGAGGCCGGAACCTTCTATGAAATATCCAACGGAAACCTGAGCGAGGTGCCGGCTTACGATCCCTGGTTCACTGGAAAAGACGTCCATGATTGGCAACCCGGAATCGACTGGGGTTTTGTAACAGTGTCTCAGGTAAGTGGGTGCTTTCAACTCCTCCCTATAGATTTTCCTTGCATCAGGAATGCCGTTGGATGTGTGAGCGAAGAGGTTTACTAGATATTTAACGTTGTGGGCGAAAGGCATTTTCGAACCGTACCGCTCATATTACGCGTGGGAAGACGCTTGGTGGGTCATCAGCACGGAACTATATGGCATACCAAAGGTCAGTGCTAAATCCGTTCATGTATTAAAAGCCATCTCACCTTCTTCTCTAAGGGGAACGGTCGACTCCTTCGCCAAGTGGGCCGAACTCGTCAATGACAGCTCCTACCTCTTCTCCAACGTCCTCCCTTATTACCAAAAATCCCCGCACTACACTCCCTTCAATGCCAGTCTATATCAGAATGCCACCAACGCCCAATCTCCCTCCTCCTTCTCATCCTCCGGTGGTCCTCTCCAAGTCTCCTTCTCCAACGCCGTCGATGCATTCGGAACTTGGGTGCTGCAGCTCTACCAGGCCTTCGGGATGGGCCTGATTCCAGGCTTCAACGACGGAGCTCTACTCGGCTCCGCCTTCATGACCTCGACAGTCGACCCGACCACCGGCATCCGCTCCTCCAGTTCCAGCAGCTTCCTCCAGACCGCTCTACAGCGCAACCTCGCGCCGACCATCTACACCAACACCTTAGCCGAACGCATCCTCTTCACCTCCACCAACACTTCCACCTCCTCCACCCCCCGCGCCACCGCCATCCGCGTCACCACAGCCGGCACCTTCGGCACGCCCTCCCTCAGCTACACCCTCACCGCCCGCCGCTCGCTCATCCTCTCGGGCGGCGCGATCCAATCCCCCCAACTCCTCCTCGTCTCGGGCATCGGAAACTGCACCGCCCTATCTACCCTCTCCATCCCCTGCACCGCCCACCTCCCGGGCGTCGGCCACAACCTGCAAGACCACGTCCTCTTCGGGACCTCGCACCGCGTGCACCTGCTGACCGCGTCCGCCTCCCTCTCCAACGCCACCCTCGCCGCCGAAGACATCGCCACCTACCTCGCCACCGCCTCCGGGCCCCTCTCCCTCCCCGGCACCGGCGTCGTCGGCTGGGAGAAGCTGCCCGGCGCCTACCGGTCCGCCCTCTCCAACACCACGCGCGCCCTGCTCGACGCCGGTTTTCCCGCCGACTGGCCCGAGATCGAGTGGCTGCCGATGAGCGCGCTGTACGGCACCGGCGACGACCCGATCGACACGGACCCGCGCGACGGGAGTAACTACGCGACGCTCAACACCGCGCTGGTGGCACCCCTCTCGCGCGGCTCCGTCCGCATCGCCAGCGCGAAGATGGACGTCCCGCCGCTGATCGACCCGGGGTGGCTGGCGCATCCAGGGGACCGCGAAGTCGCGATCCAGGCCGTGCGGCGGCAACGGGAGATGTGGGGGTGGTTGGCGGCGGCGGGGGTGGCGGAGGGGGAGGAGTACTACCCCGGGGAGGATGTGGTGAGTAGCGATGCGGAGATAGAGGCGTGGTTGAAGCGCGCGGCGTCGACGGTGAACCATGTGAGTTGCACGTGTAGGATGGGGACGCGAGGGGACGAGATGGCGGTGGTGGATGGGGAGGCACGCGTGTTTGGGGTGGAGGGGTTGAGGGTGGTGGATGCGAGTAGCTTCCCGTTTCTGCCGCCGGGCCATCCGCAGAGTACGGTGTATATGCTGGCGGAGAAGATTGCGGAGGGGATCCTTGTGGAGGAGGGGTTGGTTGGGGATGCGGGGTTGAGTGTGCCTGTGAGGGATAATTGCGTGGGTTGAAGATATTGAAAGGGGCGAGAGAGCTTGCTATGAATTCCGTCATCGCGCGAGGTTGAAAGAGAATGGGGAAACATGAATGAATGGCAAGAGAAATGAGAGTTACATCCTGGGGTTGGCATGGCCGCTCTGCTCCCTGTCCTCGTTGTCCTCCATCTCTTCGTTGACACTTCTTAATATGCTGAACACTTCGGCAGCTACACTTCGTTGATTCTCCTTCAAACTTGCAGTTGCTGTAGATAGTAACAGAGTCCGCAGCACTTCCAGACTCTTCTGCTTGTATCGATATGCCTTTCAATTCAATTGGTCCAGTATCCACTAAAGTACAAGTCAACCGTTCAAATAGGAGAGCTAAAAGATCTGGATATAAAGCTGCATCAGAGCACATCACTTACACTCTTTGAGAAAAAAGACACTTCCCCCACCACCATCCTACACAATCCTCAACTCCTCCAGCCCCACCTCCCCCCTATCCAGCCACTCCATCGCCTCCCCTCTCATCAACCCTTCAACATAACAATGCGACACCGACCTCCACACACCACCCCTCTCCTTATCCCGCCTCAGCAGCACCGGCGCATAGCACCCCGGCACGACAGCCACAACATCCCCCACACGCGCAGGATGGATACTCGTGCCGAAGCGACCACGGCGGGTAGTGAGGATCGGATACACAATACCGGCATGCTTCTCAAGCGCTGCGAGGAACTCAGCCCGGCGCTCCCCGCTCAAGTGTTCCTCTTCCCCCTCTCCCTCCGGCACCCGCGGAAAGAAATCCCTAAACCGCCGTCCCGGCCACGGCGCGTAAAGCGCGTCCAGCCTTACGCGAAACTGCTGGAAGTCAGCAAAGTTAGCATGGCGCAGGACGGGGCCCCAGCCGCAGGCGACGAGGGTGCGGCGCTGCTCGATTCTTTCAGCTTTCTCGTCGTCCGCCCCTTCTTCTCCATCCTCCTCTTCTTCTGCGTTCAGGCGCAGGCCGTCCAGCCACGGGATGTCGAGTAGTGTGGCGGCGACGTGACAGTCGAGCGCAGCGTCGCGGTGGAGGGTGCGCACGATGGCCGTCTTGAGGTCTGCGTCAGGCGGCGGCGGCGATGTGATCACCTCCTCGATCTGCTGCGCGGGCAGCAGCACGCTGAGCACGCCGGCGGCCCAGCCGAGCTGCGGCGCGGTGCCGGCGACGACGTCACATACAACGCCCTTTACGACGAGCGTCGCGCCTTCGTCCTCGATCGACAGGCCCAGCGGCCGGGGATGGCGGGGCGTAGCGTCGCAGTTCGTGCTCCACAGGTACGGGTCCCAGCGGTCGGCCAAGTCCGGCACCCAGCTGGGGACGGTGTCGACGAAGGGCGAGGCGAAGGCGGAGGCGGGGGGCGAGTTGCCGGCGAGGACGAGGTCGAGCGTGTCGAAGCCGTGGATGAGGGCAGCGGCGAAATCGGCGAAGACGCGCTCGACGGGTAGTGTGTAGTCGGGGTCGATATGGCGCGAGACGTAGCGGGGCAGCAGGCCGAGCAGGCCGTACAGCTTGTCGCGCGGGTCCGTCGTGTGCGCGAGGCGGCCGAGCATGAGGAGCAGGCCCAGGTCGTCCATGTCGATGCGCTTCTGCTCGGCGTCGGTGCGGCCTGCTGGCTGGCGCTCTTGGTGGCGTACCGCGAGCTCCATGAGCTTGAGGATCTGCCAGGCGCTCTCGCGCTTGCGGATGGCGCCTTGGATGTTGTTGGCGCAGGCGAGGAAGTTGCGCAGCGGGATGAGGCTGAAGACGTAGGGCCCGAACAGCAGCGACGCGTTGAACGGCCCCAGGCACTTTTCCTGGATGATCCACGTCCTGGTCCAGTACGTCACCGTCACGAGTCGCTCGACGGCCGCGTGCAGCGCTGAGCTGAGTTCGCGGTCCTTCAGCGCCTCCTCGACGGCGTCCTTCGTGGCGGAATCGTCGCGGCACCGCGACACCAGCGTCTGCAACTCGGCCATGCCGTCAGTGGTGTCGGACGGCGGCTCGCCCAGCCAGATGGTCACGATCAGTGCGCGGCTGAAGATTTCGCCCATGCGGCGCACCTGGCGGCCGCGCTCGTGCAGGTCGCGCTGGTTGATGCAGATGGCGTCGACCCATAGCTTCAGCCCGCCGTCGGCGTAGTCCGGGTAGCGCGCGAGCCGGCGCAGGGCAGCCTCGAGGTTGCGGCCGACGTGGAAGACGGTGTCGTTCAGCAGGATGGGCCGTGTCTGCGACTGGTCGCCCCAGGTGTAGCTCAGCGCGCCGTAGTCGCCCCACGCGAAGCGGTAGTAGCGCGGGTGCGCAGACGCCCGGTCTGGCGGCGTGTCGGCCCCGCCTAGCGAGCGGTGATGGTGATGATAGCGGTCGTTGGCCTCGGCGTGCCAGAGGTCGTAGCTGTTGCGCCGCGACAGCGTCGGCGGCGTCGACACGACGAATTGCGAGTAGTCGTCCAGCGCCTCGTCCAGCGAGACGTGCTCCAGCCTGCACCGCACGAGCCCTGCCTGCTCCGCCCATAATGAGAGCACCCGGATTTCGCTGCGTGTTTCGTCCAGCGGCTTGTAGTCAATCATTGCTGCTGCCTGGCTGTATTCTGTGCACTGTGTGTAGTTGTGAGGAGGATAAGCACTATACCAAAACTAGTAAACCGCTTCGGCGATAGAGACAGATTCATCGAGCCGAAAGGATAATCCATTATCTATCTAAAAAAAAAATAATCGAATAGGGTGCATCAGGATTGACATTATAGCTCCCCCTGCCTTCAACGTGCTGCCGGCGTCGGCTGTCTGGTGCCAGTGATCGTCATCGTCTTGAATTGAAAAGGTTTCCAGTTCCAGTTGCCCGGAATGCTCGCCGATCTACAATGACATATTAGCACTCTATCACCCGAGCCGCTTTGTTTGATTTACCTTTCCATCATGCTGGCAGTCGTAGGAGCATGCGTAGGCGTGACCATCTCGACCGTAGTGCCAGTCGGAGAAGTATTCCTGGCCATGACGGCCGCGAGTCTCCTGGTGCCAACAAGAGTAGCGACGTCAGCCTTGGCGAAGGTCAGACCAGTCGGCGCAGGAACGGCGGCTGAGAGGGTGGATAGGAACCCAGCCGCCATGATAAAACTGCTAAGCTTCATGTTTGTTGGTAGCTGTCGGTACTTTTCAATAGTTTCGGTAGTGTTGGACGAGGGCGTGGTGGTAACAAAGGCGCGAAGTTTTGATCATACTATATACCTGCGGTGGACGAGCTGGTCAATTCTTTCATACCTGGTACCGTGGAAATTGGCCGTTGGACCCTGGAATTGAAGTTTTGCCTGCAAAAACTGCCCATTTCTACGGTACAGTCCCAGACTCTCAACCACAGTTGGTTCGGTTGTCGCCTGGCTTTTACTCGCTTCATCAGAGCCCCCTTTATTGCACATGTTGAGGAAGAGTTACTCGCCCAGCTAGGGGCTGTGGGCGAACATGTGAACATAACTGTGGTAAAGATGGTGTGGCAGTCGCTGATACCGAGTTGGACAGCTTGAGAGTTGAGTAGAAGTACTAGAGATAGATGGATATTCGAATTATAGGAAGAGATAGAGGCATGCTCCCAGTGTGTAAGAAACAACATATGTGGGCAGCTGAATCTGTATGTAATTGTGGCATTAACCATTGTACACTCTCCTCCAGGCAAGAGCTTCTTCTGCCAAATGACATGGACCCAGTCTATGTTCGGCCACGACAACTCACCGTGGCTGCCTTGCAGGTTTCTCTTATGCTTTGACCGCGTCGTGGTCTGATTGTGGCGCTGCACATTTCGACTTCCCAATCAGGAAATTTCTCGTAACCATAATTAAGATCTTCCTGCCGACACAGCCGACCCACCCCGCATCTCGGGCCGAGTTGTGGCTGAGAAGTACGTGCTCTGCATCACCAGTCCGCACCACAAGAACAGGAGCCCACTCGGACCACCAACGTGTGTGCTGTTTACGATGCTTGAACTATCCATTGAGATACTCTCAGTCTCGTTTTCCCTCGGGCATCAGCAAATCCGCTGCGTTCTTGCATTTTATAGCTGTCTTGCGCAGATTACATTTCTTAGGGCTTCAGGTTGGCTGCGCCACCGCTACTTTGCCGAGATCCCGTATTCCAAAGGAAATTGCAGGCCGTCTTCACATTTATTCCTGAACCGCTAAGGCACGTAACCCAGCTGGAAGAATGCTATAAGGCTTCCGCTGCGGCCACATGCGATTGGCAACTTCAACTTTCCTCCAACACACTTCCTCGTCCAACAGTATATCAGTCCATCTTTACTAGTCAAAATGGTGAGCTCCCATCTAACATGAATGTAATAAGAATTGAGAGCAAAGGGCTAATATACGCCAATTGCACAGGGCAATTTTTGCGCATATCTTCTCGCTTTCTTTCTGGCCCCATTGGCCGTCTGGATGCGGCGCGGCTGCGGTGCCGACCTGCTTATCAACATCGCCTTATGTTGTCTTGGCTGGTTGCCAGGTGTCATCCGTACGATCCCTCCAACGCCCTCTTTTCGCCCGCAGTCGAATCTCCAACACCAAACAAGGTATCCATACTGACTGCAATTCACAGACGCTTGGTACATTATTCACAAAGGCGATCCTCCCGAGAACCATGAAAACAGTGCCGTTTGATTGATTCCAAGAGCAAGAGAAGGAAGAGAGAGGATGAGACGTGTAATAATGCTTAAAGAGAACGTCGAATGCACCACTTCTTTTTGTCGTTTCAGATTGCGATTAAGGGCTGCTAGTCCCGAATGAAATTCCACAATGTCACGTAAACAAGAAGTATACCAAACTAGCCATTGAGCTACCAAATTACAAATCCTGCCAGTGCTCCTGTTCCCTCAAGAGGACTCATGACAGCGCGGTTCAGTGGGTAGCTAACCGTTGCAAATCAAGCACGCCATGCTGAGTTTACTCTTCCTCATCGGAGTCTTCCTCTTCCTGATCTCTCCCAAACAGCTCCCGGAAAAATATTTCTGTAACCCAACTTTCCGCTGCCCTCGATAATTTATCATTTGTGGGGCTACCACGGTCGTCTTCGCCATCGAAAGCTCCCTCCTCAAACATTTCCAGTATTTCATGGTCATCAACAATCCTAGCCACCTCAGAAATCATGCTCCTCCGAATCCACTTTCCGGGAGAGACCCACGCTCTACTGATACTCTCTAGACGCATACGAAAGTGGGAATCGTAATTCAGCTTCCTTGCCGCGATAATACGGGAGATGAAGTTCAAGTACAGGAATTTTTGGCGAGGGCGACAGTCGTTTCTGAACTCGAGAACGGTGCCATCGAGATCATTCCAGGTCATTTCGCCAGGATATGAAACCTTTACTGTACGGAGTGACTCCTTCAACAGCACCATCTTATAGTTGGCGGGGCTTCCTTCCTTGCTTGTACCAGTCGGCACGAGAACAAATATGCCCTCGTCGAAGGCAAGCTCCAAGGGTTCCCATAGGAAGAGACAATTGCGTATATCGAATAGGATCTCTGCTCCCTCATCTTCTCCGAAGATCATACGTAGCATCTCATTCGACATGCTGTACGGCAGAATTTTCGCCGCTTTCATGACTTCACCGGGAGTCCAGCAATGCATAACAGGATCCCAGATCTGCTCTCGAGGCTCCGTTGAATAATGGACTGAGCCCTTCCTCACAGCTTCGTAATAGTCCAGCACGTTCTTCCTCCAGCTTCTCTCGCTGGGCCTGTAGTTGCGCTTCTGGGTAATAGATACGCTGAACAGCATTTCCAGGATGTTTTGGCATTTGTTCCACGGGATTTCGGATAGCTGCTCGGTCGTTGAGTTTCTGTGCTTCTTTGCCGAATCCAACAAGATTTCCTGCCTGATCCGCTCCTTCGTCCATTGGCGGATACCAGCCGTAAGGCTTTTCACGTTTTTGTCTGTTTGAATACTTCGTGCGGCTCCTTCAGCCACTGTAGCCGTAAGTGATCGTACGTGGAGATCAGCCTCATTTCTTTGAGTTTGAAGGACAGCAATTGCGGATTCGACCATGTTAAGAGCATACTGATGACGGGAAGACTCAGGAGCACTGCCGTGAGAGAGCTCCCGGTACATCTGGAGGGCTTTTGCGGATACCTGACGGCTAAGCTTAAGCATATTTTTGTACTTTGCTTCTGTCTTTTCGTAGAATGGCTCCGGTTGATTGAACTCGAGGGATGTGGTGAACGGCTCTGGCGTAATTGCACGCGAAGCGGCGACGCCCGTAGAGGTAGACGAGTTAGGCATGATGGCGATTGTTTGGTGTCAAGATCTGGACTGCGCGCCGACGTCATGAAGATTCAGCGCAGACAAAAGTGCAACACCAGTCAAAAGTGGAAGGTTCCACGCTGCACCTCCTGAGCCGGAAGCGCCCCCATCAAAGCGCATCAGAGGAATTTTCACTCCTGAAGAGTAAACAGCGACTCTATACAGGCTCCCTGGATGAATTTTGGTCCACTTTCACTTTTCATTTTTGTCGCCACCGCCAACTTCATCCTACGACCACTTTAGCAGACGCGTTCGCAGCCGTCTTCTCAACTATACTCGCGGACCTCCGCTTCGTATATGGAATGTTTCGATGGTTTCCAACCTCGCCTACACTCTTCGTTCAGGACGATCTGATAGTGGTGCCGTACAAGACTTCATCGTCCCTCAAATCCAATAAAAGGTTGTGGGCCCGTGTAGGTAATGCACATATATCCTTGTAATAACGTGTTGAATTTATGCATTTTACAGATCATTTGAGTCTTGAAATTCTAGCAAAAACCGCGTACATCTGAGATACTGAACACCATTCTACGTGCCAAATTTGCCCTATCACATTGCCTTCCCAGAGCCAAGCGAGCTTCCCCAACTACTTCAATCCCATCCCCGGTGGAGCTGGATAAACCGGCAGCTCCAGAGTGTCTTCTTGATATCCATACGCCTGCGCCTTGCTCACGGGGACATTCATCGCCCGTCTCCGGTTGCGCAGTACGCAGAACCCCACGCTCATCAAGAGCGCAGTCCCCAATATGCTCGCCGCAACTGCGCCGACAACGGCACCCATGGATACTCTGGATTTATCAGATCCCTCTTCAGCCGGCTCTGCTTCCAGGGAATTCGGCTCTGTATATAAAGGCTGAGTGGGATATGGATCGAAAGCTGCCTGCGATGAGCTCCTAGTAATGCTTGATGTTTCCGCGGTCATACTGGATGTTGTTGACGTCCACGCATCTTCGGTTGCGCAGGAGTAGGAGCTGCAGTCTTTCTGGGAGTTCTGGGCGCATTGCGATTCGGCGTACTCGCACTCGAACGTTGGTATCGTGCCACGGTACGCGGCGAAATCAATTTTGGTGATCGGAAAGCATTCGCATTGGAAAGATAGGTCATCCTAGACAGAGAATTTAGCTACCCTGCACCGTATTTCTTTTTATTGCTCCCCACTCGGCTTGGGCCATGAGTGTCAGACATACCGGTTCACAGGTGTTCAGGTCTGCCACACCATCACACAGGGAGACGCATGCTCGTTTTTGCGAATCACACCACGCGTTTTTGGTTGTGGAGTTGAGCGATGACGGATCAACTGTAGGTTGCGATATGGAAGTAGAAGACGTTGAGGTTTGCGCTTTTGCTGCCCATGCCAGCAGCGCAAGGATGAAAAGGGTGTGGATAGGCATTGCTCTTCTTGTCACACCACGTGCCGATGTGTTCAATACACTGCGAGGATAAATTCGTGATATGGATCGACTTGAGGATTTGTCTCGGAGGAAGGCGGTGCCAGTATGAGATTTGTCAAGGCAGTATAACTCTTTTTATGGAGTATATATCCTTTCCCATACCGTCACATGCTCTGTTTCAGGCAAAAAGAGGCTATGGATATTTCTGGCGATGGACGGCAAGCTCGTAAAGATGAGGGACGCCTGTGCGAAATACCTGCGTATCATCGGAGGATCCGGTGCAACAAGAACGGACCACAACAGCCACTAATTAGCACATCAGATAATGCCATTTAGGGTATTTATGTGCGACTAATAGCTGAATTAGAATGACGAAGACACCCGCTTTGAGAGGCTTGTATACAATTCGCAGGAAACAACATCTATACGGCTTTAGTAGCAAAGAGAAAGTCTCAAGTATCCCATAATAGATGGTGAAACCGCCAATTTCGGGGGAAAACTCTCTAGCTGGAAAGGAATAACTGTGTTGAATGAGGCTCTTCTCACGAAGTACAGACCTGTCTGTGGCGCTGTTTTGGCGCTGTGTAAGCACTTAAGCACACTTGCAAAACCATTCGTCAAACTGCTGCAAAAGTGCTCTCGCATTTTGTTCAGGCTGACCATCATCTGACCCAAAGCTGAATTGCAGTGCTTGGCCCCATTTGCTGGTATCAGCACCTTTCATCCACCGAAATCTTTCCAATGGGAATGCGACTGTGCCCATGAACCTGCATTTGACAAACCCACCTCTCTGTCTCCCCATAATATATTTAGGGGTAGCGCTAATTATGGAAGCGAGCAAGAAGTAGGAAGGTGGCGAGACTTTGTCCGCTTCGCCTATATCCGTAAGTAATATGCAGTTTTGCCACCGCTTGAGAGCCTCCACGATTGAATCTCTGGCCTCGACATCATCGCTCTGGGGAACGACAAATCTGCAGTCTTCGCGCTTGAGAATCTGGTGTCGGAGGTAAAGAACAATCTCGCCGCGGGACAGGGCCTGGGGATCTGAAGCCGTCGTCTGTCTCTTCGGCCCAACAGCTACGATGTCATATAGCGACGATGGACACCATGACCAGGGACCAGACGAACAAATGGTTGGTTCCTTGTGGAAAAGAATCGACGTCGGAATGTGCGCGGCGAATCTTTGAATGATCTGTTTGGTGATTGCGGCCGAGTCCAAAGACTTGTCCAGCTCTTCAAGGCCCAGGAGGCCTGCGATGATCATCTCATCCTTCTTCCGAGATGTTGTTCGCGTTGCTATGACATCGGTGAGATTTTTGAAGTCATTGATGAGGGCGCTCCTCCGTATTTTGCTGGGATGTCTTGTGGATGCGCTTGGTCTCTCATTTTCATGGCGGAATTCGCGGAACTTCGCAATGATGTGCTGTGCGCTCCGGACACCGAGGTGACAAAGATGCTCTGCTGACGGTAAAACATCTTTGTCCAAGTCTTTGATGAGGGGTGGTCCATTTGGGGAACTTGGATCCTTGAAGAGAATTTTGACGTGCCGTGATATGCAGAACTCCACCGCAGTCCAGCCTCGAGTGAACCAGTCCGAGAGAAATAGAGCGACGCAAGGACTCCCGTCCTCCCTCCATTCGAAATTTGCCAATGCAGAATCGTGGATAACCGTGAACGCGGCATTCTCATACTCAGAATTCATTCTGAGAATGGCTTTTTTCCGAGCATCAGAATCCTCCGGAATGCTTATCGTGTCCCACCAGATACCTTTGCAGCCAAGCCTCTCGGATATGTCTGCAAAGTAATCGAAGAGGCAGCTGTTAACGATACCAGGCGTTTTCAGCCCGACTCCAGTTCCATCCGACCAGACGTGGGAAATCGCTACATAGGGGGATTCTTGTATCTTCTCGGAGTCGATCAAAGAGGTGTGGCCTGTGGCACGATAATTTCGTCCGCTTGACCAAATGGTAGGAGCCCCAGTATTAAGGGCATGGACCAGTTGACCTTGGGAGAATTCAATTTCGCCGCACAACGCACCACGGCACATATGCAGCTGCTGAACACCGGTACTCTCCAGCTTGCTTATTTTGCAGAAATGAGCTGTACACTCTCCATGCTTCTCGTTTCCCAAAGCAATCTTCAAGTGCTCCTTCTGGCGGACCATCTGTACGATAGGCGGCAGATCCACCTCCCCTCTCAAGCTGAGCCTGGAGGCGTTTTCCAACCTCCACGGACAGATGCCCATGGCAACCGCTTCATCCACAGCTTCAACAGCAGCAGCATGGTACAAAGCCTGCATCGATTGCGACTGCTCGTCCTGGTTCGTTGAATCCCGAATGAAACCCCAAAATCGCCCTTCAACCTGGGTGTGCAGCACCCAAGCAAAGATGCTGCGGATACCCATGACGTCCACGCATGGCTGTTCTAGCGGCCAGCTGCTTTCTTTGTCGAAATCCCGCAAGATCCTGTCAAGCCGCAATTCGCATACCCAGAAAGGAGTCGTCTTCACGTCGGTCTCTCCGTTCTTGAGGTGCAGTGTGCAGCCGAGCAGCATGATGATCCATTCTCGGAAGCGGGTCCACGCGCACTGAGGCATTACATCGTCAAGCTCTTCTCTTCTGGCAACGCAGGTGGAATTTCTGCACTCGCGGAGTTGGATGCCGCGCGCGTATTGGCTGAGGCAGAACCGAATCGCCGCGCCAGGACAGGCGGTGGTAGCGGAGACGTCGGAAATCCACAAGGGCGGCTTGAGGCACCATGGATGAAAGTATCGTTGGTTGATGCACGGTAGCTCGGAAAGCCTGTGGGTCCATCTTTTGGTGTCTTCGTAGGACAGTGGGCCGTATGTACCCAGCGTGTCCTGCCATTGTCGGGAAGTCTCAGGTGAGAATGGTGCTTGCATAGTGGGCATCTCCGGCCCGAATAGTGGGACGTGTATCTCCTCGAGCGCTCCGCAGTGGAGTAGATCTTCGTCCGGATCAGCGTCTGCTGGATCCGGTATTGCTTTCCCATCGCGACATTCAGGCAAACACATGGTGTTGCTGCGGGCTTAGGCTTGGTTTACGAGCTTTGGGGTCCTTTGCTTTGAAGAAGTAGTTGGTTCATGAGAATTGCGGGGTGGGGAGCGAAGTTGGGGGCGAAAAATAGCGGACAGAGCCAATCATTACATCTCGAACGCAGAGTTACAGAGGGGCATTGCGGCCGAGGTCTAGCGCGCACAGAATCACTTGAATTAGGTAGGCAGTAGAAGCCATAGTCCGGACGTGAATGTATAATTGTCAATCCGATATTTACGTCTGGACGATAGCATCAAGCTACTCATGACATGAGCGAAAACTCAATTCGCGCTAGCCTTTCTGTATGTCTGAGATTTGTCCCGTCATTCCCTGTTAGCCGCCATTTCTGAGATTGTGTGCAGTTACGTTGCGATACTCTTCCCGAGTCTGTGTTCCCTCCTTCTTCGTTTGTGACTTTAGCATAGCGTAAGCGCTGAGAAAGTCTAGATCTCTTCTAGTGTCACTGTCGAAAACAACTCATTTGAGTTCTTCAAGTAAGCGCAAAAAATGTGTGCAGAGTCTGCACTACACTTGACCAATTCGAGCGAACAAGAGCCTGAGGCTCTATTACTCAGCGTCGGGAACCCGCAGCTGGGATGATGACGCTATCAGCCGTGAACAGGTGTCAAGCAATGAGGTACTGATAAGGCATGTGTGGAGCTCAATGTAGATCCGCGACGATAGGCCAGAATGACGATGAGTATAAAAGGTCGGCGACCCCGTCGCTGCGAGACGTTTCCGTGGGAGGCGCGCCGACGCCCTTCCAGACGCCAGCTGGTGAATCAGCAGCAGGCGAAAATAAGCAGCGGCCAGGATTGCTAGCGGCGGGTGGACGAAGGCGGAAGCAGGTTCCCCGGTTTCTACCGTAAGAAGCGGCTTGTTCGGCAGGATCTGGAAACTCAAATGCGGGAGATTCGTAGGGCGCCGAGCTTGGGCCCGCGGCATCGGCGATTCGGCATCTTCGGCACTTTCGGCCACGCTGAGGGAGTCGTCGTGAAGACTCGGGACGCGCGAGGCCAGCAACATGGAACGCCCCTTCGACGGCGGCGACTGATGCTGTCGAGATGTCGAGGCCAGAATAGGACGACCATGGCCAGTTCTGCTACGCTTGCGGTCGAGCACGGCGTGAAGAAAGTGGAGAAACGGGGAAGCTTGACGCCGGAGATAGTCTGCGCGGGATCTGAGACGGGCGGCGGGAGACCCTGGACCAACGGCGACCAGACGTGACATGGTGTGATATAATCCCTCTGCGTCAGTGCGGCGCAAGTTCGGTGGAGCCCGAGATTTTTGCGTGGGCGTCACCCACTGCCGGCGCGGCCTATGTTGCTTTGCTGATCGCGACCGCCTGAGCCCTCTTTTCGCCGACGTCATGCATACTTATTAACCAAACTCTCCCGCCGCTCCCCAACCTTTCTCTCTCCCACATTCATCGCCATCAACCCTATCTCTACCATCGCTCACTTCGTTGCGAGAACTGCGCCAATCGCCCCGCTGCAGCCCTCTACAGCCCAAGCGCCTGCGATTGAATCCGCTCGATACCCCATTGTCCACGTTTTCCGCGCCCCGTCGCATCCACCGTCAACATGAAGATTCTTACCAAGGAGGAGGAGCAGGCTCACTACAAGTGAGTGTTTTTCCAGCACAATTCGCGGCGATGGCACCCCGCTCGTAGACCGAGAAATCCATCGCCTGACACGGAGCTCGCGTGCTGACTTTAACAACAGCGCCACGGTCAAGGGTGGCACCGTAGGTCTCATGGCCGGTCTGGCAGTCAGCGGCGCTGGTGTTTGGTTCGCCTCGAGGAGATATCCCATGTTCCGCCAGCTCTCGATTCCTTTCCGGACCTTCCTTGTTACCTCCGGCGGTACCTTCACTAGTACGTTACCATTGCACATGCGCTATCTTGAATCACTGCGAACAACGGCTAACGGAGTCTTGAAAAGGTATCATTGCCGCCGACCACGCCTCGCGCCGCTACGACATTGAGACCAACCCGGAGAAGAAGCGTCTGGAGGAGGAGGAGAAGGCCCAGGCGCAGCTACTGGAGGCCGGCAAGACGTCGTTCGAGAAGATCAAGGACTGGGCCGCCGACCACCGCTACCCCATCGTTTTCGCCGCGTGGCTGGCTTCCATGGGCGGCTCCTTCGCCATCGTCTCTCGCAACCCCTACCTGTCGGGCCAGCAGAAGCTGGTGCAAGCTCGTGTCTACGCCCAGGGTCTGACGCTCGCGGTGCTGCTGGCCAGTTTCGCGTTCGAGGCCAACGACGCCAACAAGGGTTCCGGCCGCTGGGAGACGGTCAAGGTCCTCGACCCGAACGACCCCACCCACTCGCATTACATCGAGAAGAAGATCCACCACGAGCGCTACACGGGTGAAGACCAGTGGAGGGGTACGTATCAAGCGAAATGGGCCGACATCATGACATGATGTGCTGACACTGTTACAGAAATGGTCGAGGCTGAGGAGCGCAAGATGAAGGCCCGCGAAGCTGCCGCCAAGGCTGAGGCAGACCAGGAGCGCAGGGATGGCAAGCTGAAGCACTAGGTTCCTCAGTAAAAAAATAATGATTCCCCCGTCGCTTTTCGTTGTTGCGCTTTTCGAATTCCCACGAAGCATCTGTTCTCTCCTGTACAGGGTTACAAAAAATCTGCTGTTCGCTGCATGCTTCATAGAGGGGAGGGTGTTGGTCCACTTTTTCTTGGGTTGTACGGTTACTGTCTTCAGGGGCGTCGGTGAGCAAGCGCTTGGTTGTGGATACGTAGAAAGCCTACGACTTCCTTCTAATGTTCATTTCGAGCTATTATTGGAACACCACCTGCACTGCGTGCTAAAGTGTTACAGAAACGATGCTACCGCATCCAATAGTTGCACTCGTTATAAGGTGATGCAAGCATGCGTCGGAAAGTGGGTGCTGACCATGCAGCGCGCAGAGCTTCAATTAAGCTTTCTGGTCTGTGGTGAGTGCCTGATCTTAGAATGATGCCACCATGTTCTGACTTCCTGATCTGATACACGTACAAGTACAGGTACGCGACGCGTTTGATTCGCTCTCACCTCTCGCTATCTCAGTCGATGCCCGCTCGCAAACGCCAACTGTTAACAACATCACGCCGCCTTCGCTCCACCACAAACAGACACAACAAACACGCAACCCAAAACGACTCTTTTTCTCCACAACCAGACGCTTATCACCAATCCACCCACCCACCCCCTAATAATCCCTAAACGGACACCCCTGCTCCACACTCGCCTTTCTCGTCCTCTCGGCCACCAGCTCGCGGGTCAAGCGCATCAGCCGCTCGCCGAGCTCCTTATCCCTGCTCAGCTCGCTGCCGGGCTCCACAATGGCGGGCGGGCACACGTACTCGCCGCTCTTCTCCGTGGCAGTCGCGGCGTACATGGTCGACACGGCACCCTGCATGGCGCTCTTCTTGAAGGGCTGGGCCGCGACGCTGACGCCGTAGCCGCCGAGCGGGTAGGCCTCGTGGATGTGCTCGTTCGTCTGCCGCGTGTCGACGACGCCCGGGTGCACGGCGTTGACGAGGACGTTGGGGTGCTCGCGGCACAGGTGCTGCGCCAGGTAGCGCGCGTACAGGATGGCGGCCAGCTTGGAGCGGCCGTACTGCGCGCTGGGGCCGTAGTCGGTGTTGAGCTCGTCGTGCGAGGAAAACGACGTGTCCTTGGGCGCCATCTCGTGCGCGTTGCTGGCCAGGTGCACGACGCGCACGAAGCGGCCCTCGGCGGCGGTGCGCTTGAGTAGTGGTAGCAGGTGCGACGTGATGACGCTGTGGCCCATGTGGTTGACGGCCATGTGCAGGTCGACGCCGTTGTGCGGCGCCCGCTGCGCCGTCATGATGCCGCGCGCTGCGTTGCAGATGAGAATGTCCAGCCGGTCCGTCCGCGCCGCGATTTGTGTCGCCGTGTCGGCTGCTGCGTCCCAGTCGGACAGGTCGCAGGGAATCCACTCGACGCGGTCTGCCGCTTCCTGCCCCAGCTCGTCCCGTATCGCCGCCAGCGCGTGTGCCACGATGTCGGCCGACTGTGATATTATGAATAGTTTGCTGATGTTGTGCGAGAGGAGCGTGTGCGTGCACCCGTAGCCGATGCCTTCGCTGCCGCCCGTTACGACGGCCACTTTGCCCGTTAGGTCGGGTACCGAGGAGAGCGTGAATTGGGAGTCTGTGGGTGCGAGTATGTGTGCTGGCCCGCCCATGTTTTCGGCGATTGTGGTACGGAGGGTGTTCATGGCGGAGGTAATGAGGGGTCGTCGTGAGGAGGGAGGGGGGTCGGTGTCGGTTGCTGTTTGTTGTCTTCGCTGAGGGGGGCTGGGATGAAAACGGCGCGTGGATATCAACGTGGGACGGGAAATACGTGGCGAAAGAGAAAGCGCTCTACGAGAAACCGGCGAAAAGGAGAACTGTGTGAGAGAAGGCATAAGCGCTGAGGACGACATTTCCTGAATGTCCAACAAGATCTTACCAAATTCAAGCATCCCCGCGCCAGCGTTTATCAGTTTCCAGGTTCGTGGCCGTGCATGCGCAAAATGGTCGCATGACGCACTTGAATGGCATTCTCCTAGTTGGTGATGTCAATTGGCGAGAGGAGCCGACATGGACAAAAGCGGGATGACGCATGGAACGGCTGTTTTGGGTAATGGCGAGGGGTCTGGTCCAGCCAATGACGCCTGTGCTGACGGCGGCAGATGTGCCGCCGGGGGGTTCGGCGCTAAAAAAGTGATCTGCAGCAAGGGTCTTCACGTGCGTGCACGCGCGTATTCCCCGGACCCTGACGACCTACCTTATGCAACTGCCGACAGTCTGTCGTCTAGCGGCATCCTTGAATACGGCAGGGTTATTGTCCGACCACGGTTCGTTTCGTCCAATCAGACTCGCAGCATGCTTGGCAGCCGTTAAGTGATCACCATAAAGCACCGTGGACTTTCTAAATTTGGAAAGTTTACTTTAGTTCTCGACCAGTGAGAAACCAGAATAACTGGCTAATAAAACCTTCAACCAAAAGACGAAGAAGCTTTAGACAGAATAGACCGAGATTCGTGTTTATGTGTTGATAATTTAGATCGAACGTGGACTGAGTATCATTTTCAGACATTTTTAACAAGAGGTGTTTAACACTTCTCTAGTCAAAGAAGACTTCGGGATATACGTATATCTTTACGAGTCGTCTAGATAAAGGCTTTGAACATTTGATTGAGGAATTTTTTACTCGGAACAAAATCCCATGTAATGTGATAATGGTTGGATTCACATCCACTTCCGTCCCATGCCCACACTTTCGTCTGATCCGAGTGTAGACTTCCAAGGCAGGGGGGCATGACGGCAAATGTATATGCCTATGTGCGCTATCATGTGTGCCTTCAGCACGACAAGGAGTAGACGGAACATAATCCGCACTGTCAATTGATACAACGAACGATATATTATCATACAGTAGCCACCCACCTTCGCCAACCTGTATATATCAAAGCGCCCAAAAACGTATTTAACAGCAATAAGGACCGTAACACAGATAATATCATACGAAGCGGCAAAGGAACAATACTTACCATATCCATGCCCTTTTTTTTTATCACACCACCCAGCGCAATCGACCATGTCCTTGGGTAACTAACAAAATGGAAACATTTTGTACAGTACAGCGGTCTTTTACAAGGAGGGGTACGGAGAGGGAAAAAGAAATTCTACAGCTCTCCAGCACCAAGCATTCCCGCAACGGCCTCCACCAGGACGGCTGCGGTGGCATTCACACCGCCACCATCCGCACTCCTTTCCTTTTCTTTCGTGATAGCACGGTACTGCGATCCATTCAGTCAGCAAGAGCAAGGAATAGATCAAGCAACAGAACTCACCCTGAACCCGAAATTGCAGCACAGTGCAATAATCAACCCCAAACACACGACCATGGGTCCCAATACGTTATCGAAATCCTTCCCGCTACGCTCGCGGATCAGCTTGCCGCGATGCATGTACATGGCATAACCCCAGACGCCGGCAAATGCCGCGACGCACGTGTACACAACGGCGAGCGAGCGGGCGACGTTGTTGTTCTCGCCCGCAGCGTTGAACAGACCGAGCGACAGCGTCGCCAGCAGCACCGACACGTGCTGCCACTTGATGAAGGTGCGCTGGTTGGCCAGCCACACCTTGGCCTCGACCCGCACGGGTCCCTGGTCCTTGATCCACCGCGGGCCCGGGTCCCGCACGCCCGGCGGCAGCGACGCCGCCTGCTGCTGGCGCGCGCGGTGGCGCTGCGCGTACTTGGAGTACGAGAAGGACGGGAAGAGCGAGCGCACGCCGCCGGGCGACGTCATGTTGCGCTCGCCCGAAGGACCAGCTTGTCGGCCATCCGAGTCCGAGTCTGGCTCCTCTGCGACGTTTTCGGTGCCCGTCTGCTTCGCGGACGCTGTCTGCGCGGCCAGCGAGGCGCGGCGCGTGTCCGCAACGGTAGCCCTAGGTGACTTGCTCAACTTCATGGCGCCGGCATTGGAGGGAGAGCCCACTGGAGAGGCCATGGATGCCCGGAAAGCCACTGGGCTGGAGCGCGTGCCAAATAGACTACCAACGGCAAACTCGTCCTCAGCAGCTTTAGCCTTGCGCTCCTGCTCCTCTTCGAAGGCCTTGTGGGGATCGCGGCGGATGTCTGTCTCGAGCTCGCTGAGCCAGAAGGGGAAGGTGTTGACTTGGTCCTCGAATAGCTGAGCAACACCGTGCAGGAACTTGGAGAACCGGGGTGCCTCCTTGACAAGGTGCGAGTTCATCAAATCCTCAACCCACTCGTACTGCTTCTTGCCCTTAATCTTGATCTCCAGAAGTGCGAACGGGAAACGAGATATCTCGCCCTTGCGAATCTCGTTGAAGGGATACTCCATTTGGGAACTGTCGATATCGCTCCTGTGCCAGTCATCCGGGTCGCGGCAAGGACGATCGTGGTCAATCGCATCCTCACGGATGAGGGCAAGGTTCGTGTCGAGAGAGATGCGGACTCTGTCGTCTCCAGGAATCTGGAAGGCGGTGCGGGTGTAGTTTGCTCTCAGCACAGGCTGAAGCTCGCGCTCCCGGACGAAGGACTGGATAGCATCAACGCTCCTCTGAAGGTCCTCAACCTTCGGAGAATCCTCGCCCACGGTCCTCTTCAGCTTGTCAATGCTCTTCTCCATCTTGTACTCTCCGCGGATGAACTGTTCAATATACTTCTCCTTGATTGGGAACCGCAGCTCCTCGCTGGCATTCCCATCCTTGATCGTCTTCTTCTCGAGCACAATCTCGGGCTTCTCCGCCAGCTGCCCGTACCAGCGCAGCCGCAGCGACGAGGCTTCGGGCTCATGTCCAACCTTATCAGTGTACAGCGAAAACTTGTAGTTATCAAAGTAGATGGATGTAATGGTTGGATCACGTTGGGTGCCCTCGGCAACCTTGGAAGTCTGAGGATTGTACACGAGTACAGGCAGCCGGCGAAGAATAACGGTCTTGACCTCAAGCAAATTTTCAGGGTGAACCCAGACTGCAATCAGACGTCAGCAGAAGTCAATTTCAAACAAAACAAAGAGGCCCTACACTTATGCGAGGTGAAGGACTCGCCGCCGGTGGCGTTCTCAGAAAAGGACAGTTCCCTCTTCTCCTTGCCCTCAAGGTTCTGGCGAACGAACGAGTACATGGCCGACAAGCGGATCAGCAGCGGCGAGTAGTCCTCCTTATTGAAGGGTAATGCGGCCAGACGCACCTGCAAGAGCGGCCTCACGCGGTAGCTGTGGCCGCGCTTGCGGTCGTGCTTCTTGGCAGCCTTCAAGAAGCCGGTATAGTTGATGCGGCTATAGCGCTCGAGCTCGCTGACTTCCTTGGTGATGGTATCCAGCTCCTTCAGCACCTCCTGCAAAATCCGCTTGCGCTTCTCCTCGGGCACATCGGGCCTATTGCTGTTATTATCGTTGCTGCTGCCCTCGCCGTTCCCACCGCTACCGTCCGTCTCCTGGTGGCCCGGCGGCGTCAAGGGCTCCAGCTTGCGTTCGCATTCCGAGGTGCGATCGCGTAGGTCCTGGTACTTCTGGTTCTGGAAGTCGTGCACCTTCTCTAGCTGCACGTTGACCAGCTCCTCGACGAAGCGGCCCTCATCCTCCTCGGTCCAAGTATCGTCGAAGTCCTCGTCGCTGCCCTGATCGGATCCACCCTCGCGCAGCAGCTGCTTGAGCTTGTCGTAGTCGATGTACTTGTCGCGCCACGGCTGGTACACGGACCGCTGCAGCGTGCGGCCAAAGCGCATCCTGGCGGAATGGGACGACGATCAATTGGGTGGGAAAGAGACGGAAGACGGGCTGTTGCTTGCTCTCGGCGTGTTTTGGTGCGCAGGTTCGGCGGTGCCTATGCGGCCTGGCGGTCGGGACGGGCAAGGCGGAAGGAATCTTGGGCTGGAACGGAGAGATTGTTGCGAGCGAAAGGTTGACGGAGGAGCGGGAGCGAGTGAGCTGTCGGCAGAGCTCCCACGTGCGATCAGAGCTCCAATTTTTGCCAGGAAGCCCCGCCTAGCAACAGCGCCGCACCAGACTAGTCCAGCCTCAGTCTTCGCCTCCGAACCTGTTCCTGACTGCTGGCGTCGCCATCGTCACCGAATCATTTTCTTCAATCACCCTGTGTTGCATTTCTCCAGACATTATCTGATGCGACGAGTCGATGATTGAAAGCTGTGATGCGCGTAGCATTGGGGCGCTGACATCGGCCCGGATCCACAACGGGGATGGACCGAGACACATTGTGGGGAAACAGGATGCACGTCACAGGTCGATCCGACGAGTGCAAAGAAATGTCGATGGTCAAGAATCTGAACTCGAGGCCATGCTTAATATATTTCTTCCCCAATTAGGGTCAGATGACGGTTCTATGCGTTGGTTGTGTTACTCGACTCGGAGACGTGCCCGACACGTCAGTGGGAAGGATGCAGATGCTTGAACTGCTATTTCCAACGACAGCCTACAGGTCAATTGCCAGAACACCCAAATGCCATTACGAATTGATGAGCATTCATGGCTCATTGGGTCGCTAAAATCCCGCTATGCGTCGAATCTTTGCTTACATGGTAATACGCTGGCCTTCCCTCATGTTTCTCTCCCTCGATGCCCTGTCCTGCTTCTTCTTGTTTCAATCTGTGCCCAAAGGGATATCGAAAAATTTCCTGATGATTTAGAAAAGAAGAAGTCCTTCAACGCCGTCTCCAATCTCCCGCACCGGAAGCATCATCTACTTGATCCCGCAACGATTTGCGGGTATTCCCATGGTTTCTCACCAGAGGTAGGAGGAATGCTCCATACTTGCCAGTTGATAATCTCCGAGACTCCGGTGTAAATCGTATTAAAATCTGTAGGTAGCCAAGAACCTCCGTGGAGAACGGTCGGTATGCTAGCCGTCGCCTAGCTCCATTTTCTGCAACGGTTGTGTATCCTTGGTGTAGAATTCGTCGCCTGAAGTGTCGTGCCGTGCAGCAAAATCGTACAAAGTCCATGCCCAGAAGTTGTCGAACGGCCGAAGTGGGTAAAAAAAGGGGGGGGGGGCCTTCTTTCCGTCCGTTCAATCTGCTTCCTCGACCTCCACGGTCTCCACCCGCGGCTCCTTTGCATCCACGAGCCTCTCGATGCTCGAAATCAGCTCCGCGACTCTGAAGGGCTTGCTCACAACGTCATCCATACCCGCCTGCATCGCCGTATTGACCTGCTCGACTCGAGCATTTGCAGTGATAGCGATCACCTTGATGCGGCCATTGATTGAACCCTCTCTCTCCAGCCTCCTGATCTCTCGCACGCACGTCAGCCCGTCCATGACCGGCATCTCGATGTCCATGAGCACCACAGACAGGTTTTGCGCTTCACCCGTATTCCCACGCCAGTGCTTCGTCGTGCGTAAGAACTCGAGCGCTTCTGCGCCGTGGTTGGCCACGAAGACGGTGTGCCCAAGCTTGACGAGCCCTTTGCTCATTACCGATTGGTTGACCTTGTTGTCCTCGACAATCAAACAGTCGAAAGGAGGACGCGGGCCGAATGGCACGGATGACGGTATCGAATGTGTGGAAGTAGTAGTGTTTGTCGTTGTCACCGTTGTCGTTGGTGATGATGGCCGTGTTGGTAGGTTGCTGTATGGGCTAGGTGCGAATTGGTCTTTGCGAGGCAAGAGAGGCTGCTCAAAAGTTTGATCGATGTTCTGCAGCTGCTGCAGGGCCGTCAATTCAGGCCCTTGAGGTGTTGGTCGGCTCGGCAATTCGGCTTCCCGTGGTACAAGTCGGCGTGTCTTGATGTAGAATGCGAATGTTGAGCCCTTCCCGGACTCGGAATCGACCCCTATCGAGCCACCTTGGAGCTCCGTGAGCTCACGACATATAAACAAACCGAGCCCGGATCCTCCGTAGTGCACCATGGTACGCGGTGCTTGCGAGAAACGCATGAAAAGAAGCTTCTTTTCATCCACTGTAAGTCCGCATCCGGTATCCGAGACTGAGAAATGTAGGTAGAGCTCCTCGCCGTTTCCCCATTCTCGTCGCTGGGTTAAATCCTCACGGCTCATACGGAAATCGAGATACTGAATGCCTTCAGCACTCACTGTTGGTTTTTCTTTTGATGCTCCGATACGAATTTTGATCTCGCGCGTTGACTGGTATTGAGTGAACTTGATGCTGTTAGTGATAAGGTTGATAAGAATTTGAGTGAGCCGGCTTGAGTCTAGCAGAACCCAGTCGACCTCCAAAGTTTTGAACGAATCTTCGACGACCGTCGTTTGTGTGATGCCAGCGGCATTGTATTCACCAGCGAACATCTTGGATAGATCATTGATCAGAGCCACCGGTTGAACCTCAATAGGATTTATAGAGAAAAGGCCAGAATCGAGTTTGCTGATCGTCAAGATATCGTCGACTATGAGCTGTTAGATGAATAGTTGCCGTCTTTAAACTATTGGGGATATTACCAATTCTCTTCTGATGCTGAGCGCAATGCAAGACCGTATTTGCAGCGTCAATGCTATTCTCGATGACCGATTCAAAATCTTTCGAAGTTGACTTCAGGCCCTTCAAGGATGCGATGATATCGTCCGCTAGGCTAATTAGCAAACGAATGGTGGCTGACTGCCCGAAGACAGCGAACTGTTCGACTCACCCGAGATCATGATGGCGCTGAGTGGATTGCGCATCTCATGCGAAGTGACATCAATGAAGTTTTCTTGCTGTCTCTTTGCCTCGATCGCATCCTCCATTTTCCGTTTCTGAATACCCTCCGCCCACTTGATCGTTGTGATATCGGTAACCGAACCGACAATCGACCGCAGCCAGCCGTCGTCCGTCACTACTGAGAAGGCATGCTTTGCACAAACAGGGTCAGTGCCGTTTCGTTGATTCGAGTTAGTCAGGAGAGCGCTTACACAAAGGATCCAGGTAGATTTCATGTTCTCGTCCACGGGTGACGTCGGCTCTCCCCGCCGTGGAATCCTGAACTCGAAGCTCTGTTCCGTCTTCTCCTCCATGAGCTTTTTCCAGCACACCTGCACAGTAGGAAGGTCTTCCGGGTGCATCTGTTGCCACAGAGGACTTTTCCAGCTAGGTATATTTTCGCGCGAGTCACCCATCAACTCAAACCATTTCTCATTCCGGTAGCGGTAGCTTCCGCCCATGTTGTCAGGAGTAAATTCGAGTATGAATATTCCAATAGGTATGGCATCCGCGAAATGCTGGAGCTGCAGCTCACTCTGCTCCAGTTCACGTGTGCGGAGCTGCAACTGCTCCTCTATTTTCTGCTGGTCGAGGGCAGCCTGTTCTGCGACGGTGCGTCCTCGTCTCGTCTCTTCTTCTAGCAACAAAACCGAAGCGAGATAAGTCGTGAACTGACGGTTGAGCAGTTGAACAAAAGTCCTGTATTCCTCGTCATAGGGTCTGTGGTGATTTAGACCGATTACCAGGAAGCCCAAAGCAGTGTCGCGAGTGGAAGCGTGACCGGTTGTCGGGCGAATGGCACATATAACAACAGAGTCGCAGGGTTCGTTCCAAGCTCTCGATTCGATTCCATGCACCAAAGTCTCAGGCAAAGTACCATCCTTTATGCTGAGGAAAAGGGGCTCGTTAGATTCTGCAGCGGCACGGAAGTATCGCATGAAGCAGTCCCGACCCAATGCCACATCAAGACGGGTTGATGTAGCAGGATGTCCTTCTGGAACACCAATGCTTCCTTCCAGCTCATAGCGTCTCGACGAGGATCGTTCCGCGCCTCCAAGATGGCTTTCGCCAGCTAAGTCACTTACCGAGTATAGCACTGCGAAGCATACGTCTTGTGAATTTGACTGCAGGCCTTCGAGTGTCTGTTCCCAGAAGCTCTTGAGGGTCATCGACGTAGAAAGCTTCTCGCTGAGGGTAAGCAATGTTGATATCCTTCGTTCGGTGATCATCTGTTTTGTCGTTTCAAAAACGACCTCGTGCCAGCCTACGATCTTATCGTTCTCCAGAATGGGTGTGAAACTAAACGAGCAATAAAACTCTTCCTGGAGGCCAACTCCGCGATTGAGGAAGAGTAGCATGTTCTCGACCATGGCGCCACATCCAGACTCCTCACAGTTCCGCAAAAATGGTTCAAAATCATCCCAGGCTTCTTTGAAGGCAACCCACGGTGGAAGGCCCAGCATCGAGGGATGTTTTGCCCCGGCAATTGGGATGTACGCTTCGTTGTAAATCATGTTCAGGTCCGGGCCCCAGAAGACAATGGCAGGGTTTGGGCATGCCATTATCAAGTTGCACATGAACTTCAAGGTAGGAGACCACGAATCGATTGGACCAAGCGGGGTGTTGGCCCAATCTGTCGCGCGGATTCGTTGAACGTGTGGTGCGAGGTTAGGAGGCGGCGGAGTGCATGTCCAATCGTATCGAACATTGGCCGGTAGTGAGCTCTGTCGGTAATAAGTACTGGTTCCAGGAGTGAGGGGCACCGCTTCAACAGGGGGTGGTAAGCTGTGTCTCCTCTCGTTTTTCAGCGAGCTCTTCCTGAATCTCTCAGCTCCCGACTCGGCTCTCCCCACACCAAACTCCTTCAGCTTCACATCTTCCTCCTCTTTCCTCAATTCTGTTTCATCTTCCATCTGCCAGGATTCTTCCGGTGATGTGGTTTCCTCCTCATGAATTTCGCTCAAGCAGATTTCCGGCTTTGCACTTAAGTAATCACCCGACGTCTCATTTAAGTTGTCAGCCGACTTCGCACTCAAGTGGTCTCCTGACTTTCCACTCCAGTCGTCTTCCGGCTTCGCTTCAGGCACCTTTTCCGGCTCCTTTCCCACTGCTTTCGTAGAGAATTGAATATTGGAAAACGACCCGGTCAGGTGATCGCGGTGCCGGTAAGCCTCGCCAGACAATACTTTCCAGCGCCTGCGCACCGTCGTCGCCGACCACCTTATCCCACCGTACACGATTGTACCCTTTTTGACCGCAAACATGCTCCGCGACAGATCGAGCACCCACGCCCTGAAGACTGGATAGGTGACCCATGCGGGCTGTCCGTACGGGCTGCTCGACGCAGAGCCCTCGACCATCTCCAGCAGGTTGCCTGCATCCTGCAGTGCCTGGTTGTAGTATATTATGGGCAGCGACTGCGTTGAGACCGACGACGACGGGTGCGAGGTTATCGACGAGGACGACGACGAGGCTGCGCGGGACATGGCCGGGGCGGACGAGGTGTACTTGTTGGCGAGCAGATCGACGGCGAAGATTGGCCTGGCATCGAGGTCCAGGTAATCGATGAGCGCGACGCCGGCAAACATGTCACCGTCGCGCAATCCCACCTCCGGTTCCGACTCGGGGCCCTGATACAAGCCATGGAAATTGTGGTGGTGGTGTTGGTGGTGGTGGTGACGCTGGCGGGGGTTGCGGACGTGCTGCGAACTGCTCCGCACGCCGAAGATTGACCATGCCGGTTCGCTCGCGGGGCGGTCGCTCGTGGTGGGCCGTGAGGCGTCGCCGGCGCTGCTGCTGCTGCTGCTGCTGTTGTTGTTGCTGTTGCTACCTCCGGCCGGCGGTTGGCAGCCGCAGCTACTGCTGCTTCTGCTGCCGCTCTTGCTCCCAAGCGACGCCAGCATTGCGTCTCGCAAGACGCGCGCGCGCTGCTGGAAATGGCTCGCAGCTCCTGGTAGGTATGCTCGGTGTGCGGTCTGTGCTGCGATTCGATTGGGCCGTGGCTAACAACGCAGCAACGCAACGGTATTCGTCCGGAACTGAGTGCAGACAAGGTTCTGAGGTGGTACAAAGAGCAGCGCGGCGGCGTGAGGACGCAGAGTAGGCGGGAAGTGCTCGAAATGGAAGGCTAGCGGGACCTGGTGCCGATCGCCAATAGTGTACACGCGAAAAAAAGGGTCTTCGTCGCGCAGCCCTCGGGGGCAGGTTTCAGTAGTGCTGGGCGGCGGGTAATTGTTCGCGCTGGAGGAGGCCCGCGGGTGCGATTCTGCGCATGGGAATTCTAGACAATGCGGTTTCCTGAGTAAGTGAAGGGCGGGCCGCGACGCTAATCGACCAGATCGCCGATGTGCGTGGAGCGCAATCGAAGAGTTCAGGCATGCCACCGAGCCACGACCGTGCGGCGTGTGGAGCAAGTTTCGTGGCCCATCGTGATTGACAACACCAGGCACGGAGCGCGAGCCCAAGATGCAGGCTCACGCTGAGCACGCCCTTGTTAGTGGCGGCGCCCGAGATGCTGTTTCGCCGGAACCTCCCCGTCGTTAGGGCCCGTTGCAGATCCGTCGCGCTGCCCTAGTGCTGCGGGAACGTTGACAGCAACACTAGCCTCCCGCCTGTAGACGGACATTTCTTGAAGGATGCACTGCTGTTAGCCCTGCCGAGACGTCTCGGCCGCAGTACCGGCCCCTGGCTGGTGATGCTTTGTCAAGTTCTCACACACCCGGAAAATGATTCACCTCCTGAACACGAAATGGATCCGCTAGAAACAAATAGAAGATTATTACCCGGCTCCGGCTCCGCCCTTACCGGCTCTGCCGCAAGGGACTCCAGTCAATCTCCTCTCCAACGGGTATAGACTAAAACACAAACTCAGTGGTATCCAAAACAACAAAGAACGCTCCCGCCCTACTCCGTAAAAGGTTAAGAAGAAACAAGAAATGGGAAAGCCGCTCTCCAACAGACTCACAAAACAGCTTCCAGGACTCGCTGTCTCCATAGCTGCACCTCTCTGTCTTTGCCTTTCAACTGGCCTTCCAGTTCTTTGACTCTCTCCTCGAGACTCTTCTCCTTTTGCTTACTCTGCAACTTCTCTCCCCCCTCGTTCTCCTCCTTCTCTCCACATCCCTTTGATTCGATCATCAAGCCTTTGACGGCAAACTTCCCTGTACAGCCACCCAATGTGAGGGCCCAGCTGACGTCGAAAGTCTCCTTGATCTTTGAGCCATCGCCTAGAGCTAGCGCACTGTCATCGTCTGGATCGATAGGGCTCTCATACCCGTCATCGCTAACCCGATACTTTTGCACATCAATCTTTTTGATACCACTTGGGACCGGTGTCGACCCTAAGCCAAGATGGGTTGAAAATCCAAGCCAGTTTGCAAGGCCTTGGTTCGACGCATCATCGCCCGTGCCGCTTGGCTCGTTCTGGCTACTGAGCTGTGTCAGGAGCGCGTCGGCAAGGTCTTTCGCCTCATGGCCGCGAAGGCGTTTTCGACCATTAACATCGGCACGGAGAAGATCAGCGGCAAGCAATCGCTTGAGCATCTCTCTGGTGACTTTAGGAAGCTCGGTGGCTATTTCTGCCGAGCTTGGTTGCTTGTCTGGACTGTTTGACTCGCCATTCACTAGTACAGTCGGCGTGACTAGATGGACCGGGCCCCCAGTGTGTTGTGGCACCTGCAGGGACAGGCGTTGGCCTGCACGACTATGTACAGGGGATGGTCCTGACTGCGTTGCTGACGCCGGCGTAGGTGGAAAGCGGGCTTGTTGGCTAGGAGTTGGACCTGGAGATGGGCTATGGACCTGGTTCGAGGAAGGTAGGCCTTGGCCTTGGCTCTGTGCAGCATCCAGCAATTGAGCGCCCGCAGTTGTAGGATCCGGCGTAGTTCGAGTGAGGTCAACGGTCGGCTGCTCTTTGGTGTTTGGATTCGCAGGGAACGTCACGTAAGGTCCATCGCGAACAGATCTGTTCTGTGGTGGTCTTCCACGGAGCTTCCCACTGGAGCCAGATCCGCTACTCGGCCATGCAGATGACACCGCCGGTCCGTGCCTACGCCTGGGTTTTCGGGACCCAGGAGTCACTGCAGACAGCGGCTCATCAAAAGCAGAGTCTGGAGGTCGCTCTGTCATTGGACTGACTGCAGAAAGAGGATGAGGCGTGCTGGGGTTCTCATGACTGTTCACCTGCCAACGAAGGTGGGATGCACCGGCCGTATTCAGAGCAGAATTCGGAGTTAGCCCCCTCTGGTTAGTGTTAGGTGTTCCCATTGAGGCTGCTGTCCAAGGGTCATGGCCGACAAAGTTGTCAGGATGTGCGCTCATAGGTAGTGCGCTGTTTGGATATGCCGATTGTGGATGGTTCCCGCTGTTGAATGCGAATGAAGTGTCCAGGTGAGGCCTCTTCGGCGGCGGGGTGCCATGATTGTCGTCTTCCAACTCGTCTGCCTTCTTTCGACCACGCTTTGGTTTGAAGGCAGGGTCAAGGCCGCGGATCGCCAAATCTTCCTCCAGTGGGACACCATCACGTCCACCTGGAGGGAATGGTTCATTTAACGGAGGAATGTTGGCGTAGTACGAATGCGGTTTGCCTTGCAAGAAATCGAAAAATGCATCAATGTGCATGGCACGCATCCATCGCTAGTTTGTGTCAGGTTAGCAGGCTCGCAGGTAGAAGATAAATAAATGACCGAAAAGCCTTGAGGTTTGAGGGAAGCGAAAGCAGAATAGGTGTAGAGGTGATAGAAGAAGGGAACAGGGGAAAAATCATCGGGAGTAGAACTGAGCATTGGACAAACGCACCTTCAGTCTTACGGCGTATTGTTGCACCTTCTGCGTGCTTTGGCCCTTTTCGATGTCTGGAGGCTCGACACCCAGGTCCAGAGCCAGTTGTATCCAAGTTTTAATTTCACCCTTTTCAAGTTTCTTCAAGAGCTCGAACAGATTATACGGATCAAATGTCTTGTTATCGCTCATCGGCGGCTTCTTAAATATCTTCTTCAATTCTGTTGTGTCATGACTCGAAGGAAAGTAGGGATTGCAGTACAGGATAAAAGCCGCATAGATCTCGTCGAGATTATCAGCCGAGATGCTGTCTGTCGCCGGCAGTGATCGATCAGACGGAACAAAGTTTGGCTGCTGCTGGTGGCCTGGCGAGGCGCTGTAGCGCGGCGAGGCATTGAACCCAGGAGAAGAGCCGGCCATGTTATTATGAGGGAAATGGCGTTGAGCTGCCGGGGTAGACGCCAGATGCGGGTCTATGGCAGTAGAATACTGGGAATAGGCGGGACTGGGAGAGCCCTGCTGCGGCGGGTACTGGTGAGGGTGCGGGGCAAGATGCGGTCCGTTAGTGTTGAAATCCATGGTTTCCGTAGAGCGGTAGTCCAGCTACCACTTCGGGTGACACGGAATAAGTGCCGCCAATGGCGTCCAGCGCTTTTTGTCGTCTTCTGGGCCCCAGAGTAGTATGCCCAGACAGGAGGCGAACGGGCGCCGTCACGCGTCGCGCGAGCGCTGCGGCGTGCGCGCAGTCGCGTGGGCGTGGAGCAGCCTTGCCCCACGGCTTGAGTCGAGATTTGGGGCAGGCGGTGACGCGTGCAGCTGGTGGCGGGCGGTTTCGGGTGCAAAAAGGCGGTTATGTTGGGTGTTGGTGCCTAAATTTGCGGTCGTTTTGGTGGACTCGCTGAAGTTTAGGGGAGTTTGTCGCTAATTTCAGGTATATTTTTGGCACCCCATGACCTGAAACGCTCTCGCGCGTGGCGCTAACCGCAGTCAGCCAAACGTCTTGCACGTGACCGTCCCATGTGTCTGCGCCAGTGCCGAGGTTTGGAGCAGGGACGCAAAGCCGACTGGATGCATGATGGAGCTTCAAGAGCCCAAGACCATCATAACGCTCCGCTCCTTTTTCGTCTCCCATCCGCAGAACACCCGCGCTGTCGTCAGATTTTAAACTCTATCGTGGCTGCCATTTCTCAAATCCTTCTCTCCATTGAGTATTTCCACGCCCGCTTCGACAGCGCTTTCCCGAGCTTTCCTACACCCTCCCGCACCTTTCCCCGCAAAATGTCCGCACAGGCTCAGGACCTGAAGAAGACGTCCGACAGCCAGGCCGCCGGTCCTTCGACCATCAGCGCCGCCCAGCAGAGCGACAATGTGGCTCACGCCTTGGCCGGTGCTGGTGGAGGGCTGCTCTCCATGGCCCTGACGTAGGCTCCCTTGACAGCAGTCCCGCCGCCGTCGTAGCGCTGATACAAGCCAGCTACCCGCTCATCACCCTCTCCACTCGCGCCCAGGTCGAGTCGAAGCGGGCGCAGTCGTCAACGCTCGATGCCGCCAAGCGTATCATCCAGCGCGAGGGTGTTAGCGGTCTCTACGCCGGTCTCGAGTCGGCGCTGTTCGGCATCAGCGTCACCAACTTTGTATACTACTACTGTGCGTAGCATGTGACAGGCCGAGATGAAAAAGGACTGACAGGAACAAGGGTACGAATGGACCCGCGCCGGCTTCGAGAAGGGTGCCATCAAGGCCGGCCGTGCCTCCAAGAAGCTCACCACCGTCGAGTCGATGATTGCGGGCGCCATCGCCGGCAGCGCCACCGTGCTCATCACCAACCCCATCTGGGTCGTTAACACGCGCATGACGGCGCGCAAGTCCGAGTCCAACGAGCAGCTTCCCGGCAGCAAGCCCGCCAAGGCCCCGTCGACCATCGGCACCCTCCTCTCGATGATCAAGGAGGAAGGCTTTATGCGCCTCTTCGCCGGCGTCGTCCCCGCCCTCGTCCTCGTCATCAACCCCATCCTGCAATACACATTTTTCGAGCAGTTGAAGAACGTTTTGGAGAAGAGGCGACGCGTCACTCCGACCGACTCGTTCTACCTGGGTGCGCTGGGTAAGCTTCTGGCTACGTCCATCACCTACCCGTACATTACGGTGAAGAGCCGCATGCATGTTGCCGGCAAGGATGGTCCCAAGGAAGATATGATGACGAGCTTCCGCCGCATCGTCAAGGAGGAGGGATGGGCTGGTCTTTATGGAGGTAAGCTGCTCCTAACGGATATACGGCAGGAAGATATACTGACGTCATGAAAGGTATTGGCCCTAAGGTCACTCAGTCAGTGATTACGGCTGCGTTCTTGTTTGCTTTCAAGGATGCTCTCTACGACATGACCGTCAAGGCCAGGAGGGCGGCTATCAAGAAATAAAGGGCCTCCACTGTGGCACAGAACATCAATGCAGCCCTCGCATAAGTAGTGGGCTGCAGGCATTATGTCACACCACCGATGAAATACACCCCGGGCCTTCGGCTTCGAACATCCACTCGGATGAATATTGGTCTGCTCCACTGGAAGGCAGCCAGGCACCGTTGTTTATATGTACGAGAGACGATTGGGAAGCGGATTTCTCAGAGGCTCCACAAGCGCACGAATGCCTCTAGCTTATTCTTCAGGGAGCGTATTATTTGAAATGATATGTTCACACGTAAATAGCCGTGCACCTCACGGATTGTTTTGACCACGATCGCGATTTCTATCTTTGTTTTGATCTACGATGTCAAAGTCTACGACTGTTCTGATCAAATCCAATTCGCTATCATGATTTTTAGCACCTCGGATTAAGTTTGGAGTACGTTAAGCTTACAAGAGCATGTGCGACATAATTTTCACATGCAAACGGTAAGCAGACCTTCGTCATAGGCGATGTGCTAGTCATGCAGCTAGGTGCAGCAAACGAGCCGCCTCAACTTCGCCGCATTCGGCAAAATCAAAGCCGAGCAAGCCCGAGGTCGGAGAACCGGAGAGCCACGAGACCAAAAAACTGAAAAGGATGCCTCGGACAAAAAGTCCAACAGGTGACGCAAGGCGTGGGTGATTTCTTCGTGTGCAAAATAGGTACATAATTGAAATTGGCAACAATTTCTCTTCATCAAGCCCATCAAGAAAGCTGCGTGGCGCAGCGGAAGCGGTAAGCAATTCTCATCCACAAACCACCATCAAACAAATTCACTAACAACCTTAACAGCGCCGGGCTCATAACCCGGAGGACAATGGATCGAAACCATTCGCAGCTAGATATTGGCTTTTTTTTTTGCACTTTTTGTTTTCGTGCTCTTCAATCTAAGTGGTTGGAGCCGGCTCCATCAATCTCGTTTTGGGCCCACACACCCGAGAAATGACTCACCCAAACGTTTTCGTGGTGCATGACGATTCTCCTGGAGCGTTGACTGGCTGCCCTGCCATTAACATGAATCCACCAAGGGATAATGATAGAAAAAATTGCAGTTCGAAACTCGTTCATGGCGTTGCGCTGGGTCCAGGTTGTGCATTACCTTCGTTACCAAAAGTCGTTAAAGATTGCCACACTCCTTCTCATCAAAGAATGCTCGTAGAAATGCCAAGGAAACAGAAGAACAAAGGATCATCACAATAAGTCAAAAAACCCAAAACGAGACATCAAATCATGTTGAGAGAATAGCGACGCCGATTCGTACTCTGACAGAGTTGCTCCATTTTCACATCCAAGCAGAAAATCATAATATGCAGAAGCAGAAGTGGTATAGAAACCGATAGCAGATGCACCGTTGCCTTAATCCCTCCTAATTGCCCGAATAAGAGGGAATATCACCTCGCAAGCTATGCAGAACCAAGAGAAAATAAAAACTACTGGTCAAGCCAAGAAAACGCAAAGAACCGCCATCCGTTGATGCAAAAGAAGAGCCGCTGCTTGCACCCCGCCCCTCGCCGGAATTTTTGGTTGATATACTACACGCAGAAACGATATTTAAGCTAGGATGGAACCAGGGAAGCCAAAAGCAAAAAAGAAAAAAGCAAGTCTCTCCACCAGTCAGACCAGAATTGAGAACCCAGTAATAAAAGCACGGTGTGCACGGTGAAAGCCGAAGACGCTGTGGAGAAAAGCCAGCAGGAGGCAAAGCGTCATGCATGGCAGTCTGAACGTATCAGAGAGTTGCGGAAACCTGCAGCATCCACCGGTCCCAAACGTCTGGATCAGGACGGTGGGCAACGTCACAAGGAACGTGACTCGTCGGCGGCACGCTATAACCACCTCACATACCGGGCAGCTGGAAGCCGAAGCCCGGAACAGCCGGGGGCACGCCAATCGTATGAGGCTCTGGCCGAGGTTCCCCTCCCTGGGGTCCACCGGGGCGCGGATCGGGCTTGCGGAAGCGCGGCGCGTTCGGGTCGAAACCGCCGCCATGGTGACCTCCGTGATGGTTGCGCCGGCCATGAAAGTGACCGTGCTTACCTGTAGGCTCGGGGCCGACGCGGCGACTCATGGCTGTAACGTTTGCGTCATTAACTGACTTCCCCAGGTATTCAAGATGTGAAGAACATACCCTTGGATGAGACCCCGGTTCCGATCTCAATGTCCGGCTCTTCAATCACGAGGCCAGTCTCAAGAGCCCGTCCACCCGTTCCACCGTACTCGGACGTGACGACCCACTTACGATCGGCCTCCGTCAGGCGTTCAATGGGAATAACACTGATGCCAGTGCTGTAGTCACTGCACTCGCGGGGACCGAAGCCTACACCCCAGCGAGTCTTGGCCATGTCAGTAGAGGCTTTGAATTCATGGGATTGTGAACAGACCTGACGAGCCTTGTTGAGAATCTGTGGATTCTTCTCCTTCTCCATGCCAAGCTTTGCTTGAACAGAGTCAGTACGGTTGGCCATTTTGACAAAGGCATGATGCTTCTCCGGGTTGACAATGCAGGTCTGAACCTCGCCAAAGCGGCTGAATATCTGCCGTAGTTCCTGCTCTGTGGCCCTGGATCTGTAGTTAGGGATCATCAGGTCGTCAAGATAGAACATAGACTGGGTGACTTACGAGACACCTCCTACAAACAAAGTACGGCTAAGCACCTTGATGTTGCCCCTCGGTAAAGTAGGGTCATGCTGGATGTACTTAGGCCTAGTATTTGTGCCCTTCTGCTGTTGCGACGGCTGCTGCTGCTGCTGCTGCTGCTGTTGTTGTTGTTGCTGCTGGACAGCGGGCGAGTTGCGATGCTTATCACGGTTTCTCCTATTTTTCCTACCACCACGACGGTTGCCACCGTGCTCACTGGACTGCTGACCGTTTCCGCCACTAGGTCCACCAGCAGGTCCATCAGGAGCACCGGGGGCAGTATAGGGGTCGTAAACACCATACGTCGGGCTCTCACGGCGGTTCACCGGAGACGTGCGCCGATTCTTCGAATCTGGGGAGCGGCTGCGATCACGGTTGCGATCGAAGTCGCGAGGATCATCTCTACTCCTATAATCTTGTGCAGCTTGGGCCTGACCATTAGGCGCAGCTTGTGCGAATGCGTTCTGGGCCTGAGGAGCTTGAGTGGCAGCCGGCATACCTGGCATACCGGGCAGAGCTTGACCACTACCGCTCATGGCGGCAATGACCTGAGCTATTTGTTCCGGGCTCCAGCCTTGCTGTACCAAAGAGCCTATGAACTGCATGAAGGCCTCGTTGCCACCGGGCATACTTTGGAACGCCTGAGGCATCAGGGGATTGGCCGGCGCAGCGGGAGCCGGTGCTGCAGCAGGTGCAGGCGCAGCATTACCTTGGCCGTTCGGCTGGGGTACATACGGAGGCATGGGTGGAGCAGTCAAAGAAGTGCCTACGTTCTGTTGCTGCGGTTGAGTAGGGGCGGCATATTGTGTGCCGTTTTGATATTGGACAGTTTGAGCGGGTGCGGCAGTCTGCTGTTTTCCTACATTGGCAAGGCTTGCAAGAAGTGAGACTGTACCAGAGGGCGGAGCTGAAACTACTGGTGCTGTCTGCGGCTGAGCCGCCGTCGGGTCAGATGTGGCACCCGTTGGAGTTCCGGTTGCTGGGGGCGCAGCTGCAGATACGAAGATATCAGACCCTTGTTTCGCCGCATAGTGCGGTTCCTGCAAGCCGGGGAGATTCTTACGGGCTCCTAAGCGTTGCTTGAAGTCGGCGAGCATCTGCTGGGGAAACGTGTTGCCGCGTTCCCAGATCTCAATCATCTTGCCAATTCTCTCCTAGAACAAGAAATAACGTGTGAGTAAACCAGCCACCACGTAAGTTTTTGAAACTGCTCGAATCGCGACGACGAAACAACTCATATCCGGAAGACAAATACTGCGCCACACGGATTCGACAAAGCGTACCTTCTGGTCCTCTGGCGCGTTCTGAATAAGGTCGTGCATCATCGGAGGGAGCAACTGGGTCGCAATAGCAACTCCAATGGAGTTCGGCGCCTTGGAAACGTCAGAGCCTGCAGATGCTGCATCTTCCTTGTTCAGCCGGGCCTTGTCCGCCCACTGCCGCACGACGGCATCAAGCACATAAAGTACGCCAAGCTTATGGGTGTTGGGTGAGGTATTGAAACGGTCGCGGATCGTCTGGAGGATCTGGGGGCATTGCTACAGCGACTAGAGGTTAGTAGGGCCCACGTCTGTCTGGGGGAGCGGTCTCGGCCTACGTTTGCGTTTGCGATGCAGAGGTTGGTGATGGCGGTGATCTTCGACTTGTTGGCTCCTGGGGGCTTCAGCGCAGACAGCGACAGCAGCAACGTGTTCAGCTCGTCGATGGCCGACATGACTACTTCTACCGGCGCGACGGCGCCACGGTCGAGCTCAAGCAGAGGGCGCGCGAGTTGCGCGTGTTGTATAGCAAGGGTTGCGGGATACTTGAGTGTACTGAAGCGGAGCCGGCGGCGCTACGTCACTGAATCAACCTCGACACCTGCAGAGAGCAGACGGGAAGCAGCAGATGCAGCCAGGCGACGGCGGGTGAGATGGGGCTTTGCGAGGGCGCAAGCTGAAGACTTGGTGGTACGCAGGTGGAGAGCGAGAGGCGCAGCGACTACGGCCACAGCGGATGCGCTCGCCGCTTCCTTGACACGATCAAAAGCTTACGGGTGGCGGCGCTGGGATACGGAGTAGAAGCTGAGGTGCGTGGTGACTGCGTCTTCAGGAGACAATCTGGCACTCGCGCTTGGAAGCCGTGAAACGCAGCGCCCGGCAAGCCAGAGGCGGAAGGCGGTCACGGGGGTCGCGGCGCTGGCGGGAGGCAGCACGTCCAGCTGGGTGCCACGGGCTGAGCGTGCGCCGGGAGCAGTGCTTATTTCTCGAGGCGACGAGTGCGCGTGTTGCGGGTGTAGTAATGGCGATGACGAGGGATGTGCGGCCGCTGCCATATACAGTCGCTGCCGCGGCGCAGGCTCGGGCCAAGACCTCAGCAGCGAGGCACGCGGTCCGCGCGCACAGACGCGATACCCGGACGGCCGACGCAATCGGCGCGCTGAGGTCCGGAGAACGGGCAGCTGGCCCTCAAAGCTTTCCCGCCAACTTTCGCGCCATTTATTTATCCCACCCACTCCCCCATCAATTCCTCTCCTCTTCCCCCGCCCCATCTCCGTCTTGTACAATGGCTTCTGCTCTGCGCCTCGGTTCCTCCGCTCTGCGCGCCTCTACCAGGGCGCCCGCGCGCTCTGTCGCCTTCAACGGCCTGCGCTGCTACTCTAGCAAGACTTCCGTAAGCTTCCACTGCTGCCGCCGCTCAACGCGCCTCGCGCTGACACGCCTTGTTGCAGTCCTTGAAGGAGACCTTCGCCGCCAAGGTCCCCCAGGAGCAGGAGAAGATCAAGAAGCTCAAGAAGTGCGCGCATCCCATCCCGCCACCGCAGCAGGCCGCCATTAGCTAACCTCAACACCAGGGAGTATGGCAGCAAGGTCCTCGGCGAGGTCACCCTCGACCAGGTCTATGGTGGTGCCCGTGGCATCAAGGCCCTCGTCTGGGAGGTTAGTACACCGAGCTCTCGCTTTGATAGCACCCAATGCTGACAGCTTCGTCAAGGGCTCCGTCCTTGACTCTGAGGAGGGTATCCGCTTCCGCGGCAAGACCGTAAGTTCTCCGACGTACCACTTGCGTCATCAATGGCTCACCATATCCAGATCCCCGAGTGCCAGCAGCTCCTTCCCAAGGCTCCCGGCGGCGAGGAGCCTCTTCCCGAGGGTATGTGTTGAGCTTGACAGGACGGGGACAAACAAGCGCTGACGGGAACAGGTCTCTTCTGGCTTCTGCTGACCGGCGAGGTCCCCTCTGAGCAGCAGGTCCGCGACCTCTCTGCCGAGTGGGCTGCCCGCTCCGACATCCCCAAGTTCGTCGAGGAGCTCATTGACCGCTGCCCCAACGACCTCCACCCCATGGCTCAGTTCTCTCTTGCCGTCACTGCTCTTGAGCACCAGTCTGCCTTCGCCAAGGCCTACGCCCGCGGCATCCCCAAGGCCCAGTACTGGGAGCACACGTTCGAGGACTCCATGGACCTCATTGCCAAGCTGCCCACCATTGCCGCTCGCATCTACCGCAACGTCTTCAAGGATGGCAAGGTCGCTCCCGTCCAGAAGGACAAGGACTACTCCTACAACCTGGCCAACCAGCTCGGCTTCGCTGAGAACAAGGACTTCGTTGAGCTCATGAGGCTGTACCTGACCATCCACTCCGACCACGAGGGTGGCAACGTCAGCGCCCACACCACCCACCTTGTTGGCTCCGCCCTTAGCTCTCCCTACCTGTCCCTGGCCGCCGGTCTCAACGGTCTTGCTGGCCCTCTCCACGGTCTGGCCAACCAGGAGGTGCTCAACTGGCTCACCAAGATGAAGAGCGCCGTCGGCAACGACCTCAGCGACGAGTCCATCAAGGACTACCTGTGGTCCACTCTCAAGTCCGGCCAGGTCGTTCCCGGCTACGGCCACGCCGTCCTCCGCAAGACCGACCCCCGCTACGTCTCTCAGCGCGAGTTCGCCCAGAAGCACCTGCCCGACGACCCCATGTTCAAGCTCGTCTCTCAGGTCTACAAGATCGCCCCTGGTGTCCTCACCGAGCACGGCAAGACCAAGAACCCCTACCCCAACGTCGACGCCCACTCCGGTGTCCTCCTCCAGTACTACGGCCTCACCGAGCAGAACTTCTACACCGTCCTCTTCGGTGTCTCCCGCGCTCTCGGTGTCCTTCCCCAGCTCATCATCGACCGCGCCGTCGGCATGCCCATCGAGCGCCCCAAGTCCTTCAGCACCGAGGCTTACGCCAAGCTGGTTGGCGCTTCTCTGTAAACGCTTTTCGGGGGATTTAGAGCATAGATGGGTGGGAAAATTGTACCTAACTAGGATAACGGACTGGTTCACGGGTTTGGAGTGGGCGCTAAGCATTGTCTACCCAATGCGTAGTATTTGAAATGTACGAAATGTAACAACAGATATCCTGCCACACGGCCTCGCAGTGACGGTGAATGGAGTATCTACGGCCCAATGCGCCCATGACAAAACGACAACTGTGTTGCGATTCACGCGCGGCGGGCCCCGTGTCCATTGGGCCTGAAACGGGACCTGAGAGTGCTCTGAAGCAATTTTTGCAAATGAGGAGTTCGCGACGATGACGCGGTGTGGGCCGGGCGCTAGCAGCTCGCAGGGCTCCCTGGGTTCGCCCTGCAGACCCTGCCACCTGGTCTTGTCAACGAAAATAAACCTTGAGCCTCACATAAGATCGGATGCGCAGCGCAACGGAAATGGCAAGCTTACAGGCACCGTCGGCGGCGGAGGAGGCGGCGGGAGGGGGAAGGCGCCGGCAAAACTAGAGATAGGCTAGCGGTGAGGGCCGGGGGGCGGCACGTTGGGGCTGATGGGGGGCTGCACGGGGCGCGGTTGTTGAACCGCAGCCAGTTTGCTGAGGATCGCTGGGGAGCCGAGTGTGGGTGCGCAGGGTCGGCGTCGGACATTGCGCTGCCTCAACAACAGGGCCGCTCGAGCTCCGATGACGCGCTGGTCGGACTTCCGCCGTGCGGTATTCATTATTGATTTCGGCGCTCAGCAATACGACCGGCAATGGATTCCATGCCGTCTCAGCTCACTCAGCATGTGCCTGATGCGAGCGACGACCTAGGGCGCCTGTCACAGGCAGGGCGAACGGGGGCAGCTGCAACCGCGGCTATGCGCAGCGCGTCCCGTTAGTCCCCGACTCCCCAAGAAAGCAACTTGTCAACAGCAGCAGCGTGTGAGAGCGCGCAGCATCAGCACGTTGCACGGTCCCGGTTTTCTTCCCAACTGTTGTCCCGTAACGGAAAAGTATCCAGGAGCGCTCCGACGCCGCGGGTGCACCCAGCTCTCGGCCACTAGCAAGCTACTCAAGCACGGACTGACATCCCGCTGCGCGCCCAGCTGTGCGCCGCCCCCCATATACATTCCTCGCCGCCCACTCAAACCCTCTTCTCCTTCCTCCCTTTGCTCTGCATATCAAACTACTTTTGCGACGAAGCACCCTTCTGCCTTGGTCAGGCCCCCTCCCCACCGCGAAGCACCTAGATCATGTCCACTCCCGCAGCCACCATGGCAGGCGTCGAGGCGCCCCCGAAGCTCGAAAAGAAGCCGATCAAGTTCAGCAACTTGCTGCTTGGCTCGGGTCTGAACATGTTCGAAGTGTCGACGCTGGGCCAGGTAAGTCGCTCCCAGACTGCGCCATTGTGAAACCCAACAGTTGCTAACGCACCACTGTACAGCCTTTGGAGGTCGTCAAGACCACCATGGCTGCTAACCGCAGCGAAGGCTTCGGTGGCGCCATCCGCAAGATCTGGGCTCGTGGTGGAGTCCTTGGCTGTAAGTTGTCACACACGCGCATAGAGCAGGGCCGTATTGACGCTATTTCCCCGCAGTTTACCAAGGCCTGATCCCCTGGGCCTGGATTGAAGCCTCCACGAAGGGAGCTGTGCTCCTTTTCGTCGCCTCCGAGGCTGAGTACCACGCACGTTCCTTCGGCGCCTCCCCCTTCGTCGGTGGCATCACTGGCGGTATGGTCGGCGGTCTCGCCCAGGCCTACGCCACCATGGGTTTCTGCACCTGCATGAAGACGGTCGAGATCACAAAGCACAAGGTCGCTGCCTCTGGCGCAAAGCCGCCGGGCACGATGGAGACTTTCATGGAGATATGGCGCAAGGAGGGTATCCGCGGCATCAACAAGGGCGTCAACGCCGTCGCCGTCCGCCAGGTCACCAACTGGGGTTCTCGCTTCGGCCTGTCCCGAGTTGCGGAAACCGGAATCCGCAGGGTCACCGGCAAGGAAGGCGGCGAGAAGCTCAGCGTCGTTGAGAAGATCATCGCCTCCACTCTCGGTGGTGGTCTCTCGGCCTGGAACCAGCCCATCGAGGTCATTCGCGTTGAGTTGCAGAGCAAGGTCGAGGACCCCAACCGGCCGAAGAAGATGAACGTCGCCAGCGCGGCGAAGTACATCTACCAGAAGAACGGAATCAAGGGTTTGTACAGGGGCGTTACTCCCAGGATTGGTTTGGGCGTTTGGCAGACGGTTTGCATGGTTGCTTTGGGTGACGTGTAAGTGATCCCACTCTCCCCAGTTCTCTCTCCACACCTTTCTCCACAGTGGCAACACATGCTAACCTCTTCTCCAACAGTGCTAAGGAAGCCGTCGAGAAGCTCACTGGCGACCAGGTCACGGCGAAGCACTAGACGGGTACAGGCGTTTTTGGGGCTCATCTCGGTCATCTCGGTCTGTCTGTGGGTATTTGCGATACCAAGAGAATTGTATGGGCAATGGGAAAAAAGCACATATCATGTTGTTTTGGCCGGAAGACCGTGGCAGGCGGCCAGTCATGACGGGCTTCGAATGAGCACGAAACGATGCATCTGTCTTGGTCAGACTTTGGACGATACTACACGTTTTAGCTGGCAGCGTTCGGCTGCACACTTTCCTACTTCTTGTGCTTCTTACTGTAGAGGGACATCATATAGACCAGACGAATATGAGGTAGATTCTACTTCGCAATTCTTTCACATCCTCTCCGTGCCTTTGTTCCCACTCCAGGAGCTGGGCGGGGATTTTCCCCACGTGGGCTCCCGCGTGCTTATATTTGCGCCGCTCATTCGCCCAGTATATCCAACACTCCGCATCTCCTTTTCGCACGTTTGGGCTGCGGTGCTAGCTGCAACAATGACAGTGATAACAGTGATGCGATGCGGACCGTGCAGCTGGTGGCCGGTGCTCAGCGGAGAGTCGCATCATCCCCTACGTGATAGGCTGCCCGCCGCGACGCTTTGGGGCACTTTCACCAGCAGAGAGCGAGTCCTCATCACGGCTCGGCGCAGACGCGCGGCTGCGGCGAGGCCAGTCATCTGCGCTCATGAATGCACCCTACCGGCAAGGTATCGACCACGCCTTCTTATTTTATTTCCTGTCTCAGCCCCTAAGGGTACCAGCTGAGCAGATCCGTCCCACGCGAGATACGCCGGTGGCTGATGTGAGCGAGACGCGCACCCTGCTCCTAACCGGTACACCGCCGATGCATGGTGGCTGGGATATTCTGCGTCCAAAAGGAAAAAAGGTGTGTGACGATGATCAAAGTCATGCCGAGGCAGGGGGGACAAAAAAAAAAAGGCAAAAAGAGAACTCTCCCGGACAGGCTTGAACTGTCAACCTCCTGATTGCAATGATATCACAAGTGATATCTTTAACAGTCAGACGCGCTAGCCAATTGCGCCACGGAAGATGAAATCGGAGGAAATCATCTGAACCCAACTTTTCGTTGGAGTGGCAGGTGTTGGAGAAGGAATTACAATTAGGTTATATGTACCCAAGTTGCTGCAGAGCTCATATCAGATTGCATGAGTCGGGCGCCACCTCGAACCCTGCATGCTGTTTGCAGACGGAGGCTGCGAGGCCCGTTTCGAGCATGTGAAAAGGGAGCGATCGACGGCGCCGGGAGACTCTATACCGAGCGGACATTTTGAGTGGCTGGGCGAAGTTTGGTACCGGCAGCGCCTGACGCAGGCACTGGCATGAGGCTGCGCCGGCGCAATCACTTCAAAACACACGGAGGCACAATGTCGGCTGGGCGCATGAAAGGCGCAGATGCGATGGGCGGTACTACTCGGTGGGGTGGAGGCGATTGGCGGCGCATGATGAGGCAGAGATCCTTCACAGCGGCCGGATGGAGGAGTTTTGCCGGCTCATGGCCACAGGCGGACGCGCCGTGGGCAGTTTTCGAAGCAGAGAATCACAAAAGGCGGTATAGGAACGAAGGCCGAAGTGGGCCAGCGAGGGCAAGCGCGCCTCCCTGGGATCCATTCCGCTCCACCACTTTCGCCACGACAGGCCCGGTCAGAGAGACGGCTGGCGGTTCGCTGCCCGCCGGCAGCTGAGCCGCCTTGACTAATCAGGCGCCCAGTTTTTGGTGTCGTCCTTCCCCCACAGTCCGCTAGCGATGACCTGGGGAAATGCTCACGAGCGCGCCTTCTCCAGGTCCACATGACCCGTGAGCTACGAGGATCCGGTGCCTGGTGACGTTCGATCGGAGGACCCTTGACGAGGGCGCCGCGCTGCAGCCAAACGGTTGCGCCGCGGCTGCGGACGGCGGCGTGGAGAGAGGTTCCCACTTTAGGGCGCTGCATTCAGCGACGTAGCAACGCACCCAGCCCAATCGCGCCGTAGCCAGCGCGCAGAGAAAGGGCCTGGAGTGGAAAATTTTAGGTCGCGCAAGCGATCCACCGCAGGCAGGCAAATCAAGTCTGTCCACGCTTTGGCGGTCTGTCGCTGTACGATGATGCTGCTCTAGCCGTTGATAGAGATCGCCGCAGGCCCCCAGCTCGCCGGCGTGCGCCGCTATTCGCAGTCGGAGACATGCCCTGGTCTTGCACTCCCAGCTCGCAGCTGCTCCGGCTCTTTCCAGTTGACCAACTTGCTTTGCCAGCCTAGCACACTACTCGTACAGCACCCGACCACGCACTCGCTCGTTTTTCTTCAATGCCCGTGATCCACTGGCCCTGCTTGGCTCCACCGTACAGACTAACAGCCGCCTGCGGACCCTGTGCCCGAGACGTCAGCGGGCCTTCTCGCTCCTAGACCTGCTACACCCGATATCGTGGAGAGGGCTGCTCCAACCCAGCCCAACCTCGTCAAGATTTCCTCCTCAAGTCGCCGACCCGCCAACATCCCCCTCCACACGCTTTCGTCGTCACGTTCCTCCACCGACGAAAAGCGTGGCCGCCGCCATTCCAACAGCGACTCCGACCACTCGGACCTCGACTCTCTGTGGAGCGATACAGGCGATCTCGTCGACCAGCTCGGCGGCGAGGAGGATCCCTTGCAGGCACGGCTTCGCCAATCGCAGGAATTTGGACCCTCTTCCGTCCCGCACCGCCGGCACCCTCGCCACGTTCACTACGCCGACGACAGCGAAAAGCCCGCTCGCATTCGAAAGGAGGACATAGAGATCCCCAACATCCACCGCCCGCTTGCTTCCCGCGGAGAACGGTACGTGCGACGATGCATCGCCGTCCTGGCCGGCCACCACGCCGACCGCAGTGCTGACGCCGCTTCAGGTTGCTCGCCGCCATCATGGCCCCTAATGATGGGCCGTCCCGTATGCACGGGTTGCACGGGAAGAAGTTGATGTACGTATCCTTAGGGACAGATCCCATCGACTGTATCGCTGGGAACGCTACTGACGATGGATAAACAGCTACTTCACAAGTGTATTTGTGTCATTAGGAGTCTTTCTGTTTGGTTACGACCAGGGCGTTATGTCGGGTATCATCACGTATGTCCCGCAGCTTCCCCCGGCCTCCTGCGAACGCGACTGACGCCAGATGCTTCCTGCAGGGGTTCGTATTTCAAAGACCAGTTCAACCAGCCTACGCGTGCCCAGATCGGCACGATGGTGGCCATTCTCGAGGTCGGCGCTTTCATCTCCTCGATAGCCGTCGGACGGATAGGAGACGCGATCGGGCGTCGGCGCACAATCCTATACGGATCTCTGATATTCGTGGTGGGAGGTGCTTTTCAGACGTGCGCCAATGACTTGACCATGATGATGGTTGGTAGGATCATTGCTGGTCTGGGTGTTGGTGCTCTGTCCACCATCGTGCCCGTCTATCAGTCTGAGATCTCCCCGCCCCACAACCGCGGCAAGCTGGCTTGCGTCGAGTTTACCGGAAACATTTGCGGTTACGCCGCGAGTGTCTGGGTCGACTACTTCTGCAGCTACATCACGAACAACTGGGCTTGGCGAATTCCCTTGCTCATGCAGTGCGTCATGGGCAGCTTGCTTGCGTTGGGTAGCTTGGTGATCTGCGAATCTCCGAGGTAATTCTTGATAAAGGTGCAACTTTCATGATTCATGCTGATCTTCGATAGATGGCTTCTCGACCATGACCACGACGAGGAGGGAATTGTGGTTATCGCCAACCTCTACGGCAAGGGCGATATCCACAACCCCAAGGCGCGCGACGAGTACCGCGAGATCAAGATGAACGTCCTGCTTCAGCGTCAGGAGGGCGAGCGTTCCTACAGCGACATGTTCAAGAGATACAACAAGCGTGTCTTCATCGCCATGTCCGCGCAGGCTCTCGCGCAGCTCAACGGCATCAACGTCATTTCCTACTACGCGCCGCTGGTGTTCGAACAAGCCGGCTGGGTTGGCCGCTCGGCCATTCTCATGACCGGTATCAACGGTCTGAGCTATCTTGCCTGCACGATCCCCCCGTGGTACCTGGTCGACAGCTGGGGCCGCCGTCCCATCCTGCTCGGTGGCGCTTTCCTCATGATTGTTTCCCTATCGGCCATCTCGTACTTTATCTACCTCGATATTCCGGATTGGACGCCACGCCTGGTCGTCATCTTCGTCATGATTTACAACGGTGCCTTCGGAGCGTCTTGGGGCCCTATCCCCTGGCTCTACCCGCCCGAAATCCTGCCGCTCAGCATCCGTGCCAAGGGTGCGTCTCTCAGCACTGCTACCAACTGGGCTTTCAACTGGCTGGTTGGTGAGATGACGCCGATCCTCCAGGAGGCGATTCAATGGCGCTTGTATCTTCTGCATGCCTTCTTCTGCGCTGTCAGTTTCGTTGTTGGTAAGTTTGGCTGCCCTGTTGTCGAAAGTCCGCATCTAACAGTCCACAGTTTGGTTCATCTACCCCGAGACCGCCAATGTTCGTCTAGAGGATATGAACAGTATTTTCGGCGATGCCACGTCGCAGATGCCCACGCCCGCCACGCTCGCAGAGGCAGAATCGCTTTTCAGCGGCCACGGCTCGCCAGTGCCATCGCTGGATATCCGCCGCGGAGTTGGCGCGGATAATGCCATTCCTGGCCTCGATATCAACCCGCCGTCGGTACCGGTCGAGGGCGGCAAGCCCAAGTACTCGAAGCCCGAATCGGACGAGCGGTCCGAAGGCGTTGGAGGCTGGATCTCTAACTTGGTCAAGCGCTCCAAGGGTAACGGCGAGGGCGACAGCCAGAGCGGCAGTTACAGACGTGTTAACCAGGATGACGATTAGATGGATTGAATGGAGTGTAATGATGGGCAGGCAGGTTTCGTTCGGAATGCGGATTGCACACGCACAACGATAGACTTTCATGCGGGCGCACTGGGATCATCATACAGCCTTGCATGTAAAAGGCATACGACAGGCAAAGACGCAGCGGCGGACGGGTAATCGTTTGCTTTTTTTTCGCTTTTTGTTTTTTTCGTTTCAGATGGTTGGATGTTTCTTGAGCTAGTCGGAGGAGTAGATGCGGCTCTGCAGTGGCTCGAGCCACATCCCGCAGGCGCCGGAGCCTCCAGTTGGTTTTTGTACATCAGTCGAAGATATGGGACATAGGGATACAAAATCTAGCCATTGGCAGGACCATTGATGGCATGCACCTTGCGTGCGGACAGCCAATCAGCGTGGCGCATGCGCGTCGGAAGGGCGCTGATGCTCGTTTTTTGGGGGCGCAGGTGGGTGGAAAAGACACGTTGACCAAGCTCCGCGCCGACGCGCATCCGCCCCCTTGCCGCACCGAGGATCGCCGGCCGCGTATGAAAAGTCCACGGCCTGCCCGTGCTATTTCGAGCGACGCTTCCCCTGCTCCGCTCAACTTGGCTTGCGAATCACGGCGAGCACCGCTGGAGCTTCGCATCCTCCACCCGCTGCGCCTTTGCTCTTTCTTTCCCTCCTTTGCAACTTCCTTTTGTCGTTACCCTTCCCCCCGAATCGCTTTCCAAGCTCTCTCGCCCGCACGGCTCTCAGCTCAGCTCCACCGCGAGCTTCCTGAGGGGTTGACGTTGACACCATGGCGTCGCAAGGCTATGCCACCGGCGCCGACCAGCAGGCCGACGCCCTGCGCCGGAGGAATGTCGCCAATGGCGAGGACCAGCCCGCCTTCGTCAGTCCGCAGACCGAGGAGAAGACCAAGCAGAAGGTAAGCTCCCACGGACAGAGCTCCACTTGGAGCTTTGGCTCTCAGGACCGACGAGCTGATCAGCAGGCCAAATCCGTTCTCGACATCATCGACGAGTACGAATACATCTGGGCGCCCATTCTATTCACCGCCGCTGCCTTCTTCACGCGCATGTACAAGATCGGCCTCTCGAACATCGTCACCTGGGACGAAGCTCAGTAAGCGCCACCCCGCGGCCCGCCGCTCAATGGGATCATGAGCACTCCTGCTGACGATAGGTGCACAGCTTCGGCAAGTTCGGCTCCCACTACCTCAAGCGCGAATTCTATTTCGATGTCCACCCGCCGCTCGGAAAGATGCTGGTTGGCCTCTCGGGCTACCTGGCTGGTTACAATGGATCCTTCGAGTTTAAGTCCGGCGAAGTCTACCCCGAGGAGCTCAACTACACCTTTATGCGTGCCTTCAACTCGACCTTCGGTGCTCTCTGCGTTCCCTTGGCATACTACACGGCCAAGGAGCTGAACTTCCGCAAGCCGGCGTGCTGGCTGGCCGCGCTGATGGTCCTGTGTGACAACTCGCTCGCGACCATTAGCAGGTTCATCCTTCTCGACTCGATGCTTCTGTTCTTTACCTTCACCACCGTCTTCTGCTGGGCCAAGTTCCACCGCCTCCAGCATGATCCTTTCTCGCCCGAGTGGGGTCTCTGGCTTATGCTGTGCGGTGTCTCCATTGGCTGCGTCTGCAGTGTCAAGTGGGTTGGTTTCTTCGCTACCGCTCTGGTCGGTCTGTACACTATCGAGGATCTCTGGAACAAGTTTGGAGACCTCAGGATGCCCAAGGTCGAGCTGGCTGCCCACCTCGGTTTCCGTGTCTTTTCGCTCATCATGATACCCATGATGGTCTACCTGTTCTCCTTCTGGCTCCACTTCCTGATCTTGGAAAACAGCGGTCCCGGCGATGCTCAGATGAGCTCTCTCTTCCAGGCCAACCTTCGCGGTACCGAGGTTGGAAAGGACAGCCCTCTGGAGCTTGCTATTGGATCTCGCGCCACCATCAAGAATATGGGCTACGGCGGCGGCCTTCTCCACTCGCACGTTCAGACCTACCCCGAGGGTTCCCAGCAGCAGCAGGTTACTTGCTACCACCACAAGGATGCTAACAACGACTGGTTCATCTACCCCAACCGCTTCGAGCCCGACTACAACGTTGGTGAAGAGCCCATGAGGTTCCCGCAGGACGGTAGCACCATCCGTTTGATCCATGCCCAGACTGGCCGTAACCTCCACTCGCACCAGATTGCTGCCCCTGTCACCAAGGCCGATTGGGAAGTCTCATCCTACGGAAACGTGACCATCGGCGATACCAAGGACCACTGGCAAATCGAGGTCGTCAACGACGCTGCCACTCGCGACTATTCCAAGATCAGGACCTTGACTACTTCTTTCCGTCTAAAGCACCCCGACCTCGGCTGCTATCTCCGCGCAGGCAATGTCAACCTTCCCCAGTGGGGTTTCAAGCAGATCGAGGTTACCTGCACCAAGACCAACAACCCCAGGGACGTGTACACCCACTGGAACGTCGAGAGCCACTGGAATGACAGGCTTCCCGCTGGTGACCCTGGTGCCTACAAGTCGCCTTTCTTCCGTGACTTCATTCATCTCAACGTTGCTATGATGACCTCGAACAACGCCCTTGTCCCTGACCCGGACAAGCAGGACGATCTTGCCTCCGCGCCCTGGCAGTGGCCCATTCTCCACGTCGGTCTGCGCATGTGCGGCTGGGGTGACGATAGTAAGTCAATTTGCTGCATTCTGATTTCATTTTGCTGACATTTATCCGTAGCCGTCAAATACTTCCTCCTGGGCAACCCCTTCGTCTACTGGTCTTCTACTGCCTCTCTCGTCGGCGTCGGCCTCGTCGTCGCTTGGTACCTTATTCGTTGGCAGCGTGGATATGTGGAGCTCAAGCCTGCGGAAATCGACCAGATCCACTACGCTGGAATCTACCCCATCATCGGCTGGTTCCTCCACTACTTCCCATTCGTTGCCATGGCTCGTGTCACATACGTTCACCATTACTTCCCGGCCCTCTACTTTGCTATCCTTTCCTTCTCTTTCCTGGTCGATTGGTTTACCAGGAACGCGCGCGCACAGATCAAGTGGGCCGTCTACAGCATCCTCTATGCTATCACCCTCGGACTTTTCATCCACTTCCGCGCCATCACTTTCGGCATGGTCGGACCAAATGCGCAGTGGAACCATCTGAAGTGGTTCAGCACGTGGCGCGTTACGGACGCGTAAGATGGATGGATTCCTTTCTATCTTTCTTCTGAGTCTTTTTAGGGCGCGCTACGTAGAGTGGGGGTAGTGTGCAATGGCAAGGAGGGATTATGGAGTCTAGGAGGGAAGGAATTGAGGTGCTGAAACGGTGGGGAGTCAACGAAATAACCCTTTTGAACTATCCGAAAAAAGTTGAGAGCGTGCACGTCATTGTTGGGGTGATTCCGATGTTGCATTCACACACATGGTCACGGCCGGAGTATACCAGCTATCTGTACTAGTCTTCTATTTTCTTTTGCGGTTCCACTGTTATATATCATTAAACGATCCACTCTTCTTGAAGAAAATCTTTTTTGCCGCATTGTCAACATGTTGCCTGTAGTTCGATATCAAATACTTTTTGGAATCATTTGCTTAGTTTCAAGCGGTTTTGCTGGAGTTTTCTGTTTCTGTACAGTCCCCTCTCGCAGCCGATGGCTCGCGTGGATTTGTTTTTTTGCTCGTGTCATGGGTAGGTAGTTGAAGCTATCGCCCGATGAGAATATCGAATTAAAAATTCTACATACACGTCCGGACGATAGCTTCAGCTACCCACATGTATTATTTTTCTAAGGCAGAGCTGGGGCGTAGGTACACTATGTTCTAGAGCCCTGCTATTCTTCACGCTAGCCATCCGCTGCAGCACCCTCTGTAAGTTCGATTTGGCTTGCGACAGCCGATGATCAGGTAACACAGAAGGAGATGACTTCGCGGCAAATGAAATCAGCCCCTTGGATTTGTAAATGACACGTTTACAGGTAGTTCAAATAACTTGCGTCTCTTGAGACAAACAAGCTGGGGCAAGAACGCAATTTCAAATTCTCTTTTCGGAAACAAGACAGTCGCCACGGACAAAAAAAGTACAAAAGGCTAGGACACTTGGCCACATTTCTTCTCCCAACCAGCCAGCACAGCTGTCAACTATCAATGGCACCTAGACTGACTATTGGATCGGACAGTTGAGCGCAGAGGCGCACCCTGAGCAAACTTCCCCCTTCTCAACCTCAACGAAGAACCCTTTCTGCTTCTAGGCCGTGTCAACCGATGACCCTTTTAAGGAAGAGGACACAACATCAACCAAATCCGATACGAGTAAGCTAGTCTCCCCCCAACCCCCGTTGTTGTTGGTGCTGTCTTCGTCGCTGTTGCCGTCCCTTCTTCCGAATCACCGGCTTCCAAACTTGGCTAGGCGCTCAAACAAACCTCCTCGTACTGCCCGGGGAACCACGCTGTCGAACTTATCGTCTCGGCTGCCACGTACACGTCGTCCCACGTGCGGCTGCCGGCGGCGAAGGTGTCCGTTGTCGTGGGCGGCGGCAGTGTTAGGCTGCCCGATTCGGACACAGCGCCGCCGTTGGGTCTGGCTCATGATGTTTGTTATCCCCAATTGATAGTCACACACACACTTATCGGCATGGCTCTTCCGTTGTCGTCTCTTTCTGGGGTAGCTTCTCTCCATTTTGTCTTTCTCTAAGAGAGAAGAGGGGAAATTTCAGGGTAGGGGGAGAAAGATCCAACGTACCGACAGTCGAGATATGCGAACCAAATGTCCAACACCACATTACTTCCCTTCCCTTCCGTTGCTGCCGCAATTCCTGTCGATTGTTCCTCATCATCAGCACCATTATCCTCACGCCAGTAGTACGTCAAATCCGGCCAGTCGTCACTACACGCGAACGGCCCGCCCGAGACCTGCTCGTCTGTCGACGCGACGAAGGTGTGGGAGCACACGCGTGAGGCGAATTTGTTGCCTTTCGCCAGCGTAAAACTGATGCTGCCATTGCAGATGTCGGGCCCGGTCGACCTGACGGGGATGTGGGTGATGTTGAGGAGGTGCCAGCCTGACTCGAATGCGGGGACGGCGGTGGTGAGGGTTGGGAGAAGTGCTAGGAGGGGGATGAAGGATAGTAGAAGGGAGAAGAGGGTAGCGATTGGGTGGTGCATTTTTGGGTGCTTGAGGAGGTGAGGATGCCTGGTATGCCTGGTATGCGTGGGCAAAGTTGGAAGGTTGCTAGAATAGCTTTATAGTGGCGGGCATCGTTGAGTTCTGGGGAAAGGTAGGATTGTGGTGGTGCACAGGATGTTTGCTGGAGCATGAAATGGACGTTTGGAGTTGTCCACACTGCTTAGCTCGTGGGAGAATCGCGTGAGGTGCCACTCATTCGGTATGATATGATGATACTTAACGCAGCATGGCAAGTCCAGCCCAAGGTATCATCCATTTAAGAGTAGCATGGGCAGTTGCACTGGAAAATTTTACCCATTTCAGTATCTTCCGGTTGCTTGATTCACAAGCACAGTGAGATGCCAAAATCCGTTCCGGCGGAGTGTGGTCATAGTTGCAAGGTTGTCAGCCAAAAGAATCACGATGCTTGGACAGCAGCACAGACTTCCATCTGAGCGCCTGATACCTGACAAACGAAATTACTTGATTCCCGTTTACGCTACCTGTTGATAGGCATAATATAATTGTCAGCTTTGAGTACTTTATCTTGCTGGCTTCTGTTGCCATCACTTCCTAGGGTTTGATAGGATAGTATCACGCCCTCCGGTCCGACGGATATTTGCGTGACACCCATCCGATTCCATGGCCTCCGCTCCCGCTGCTCCCGGATATGCCAATTGTGCTGTGAATAAGGTCAAGGCTGGATTGCCGCAAATACTTGGTGTGACTGTGGCACAAATGCAACTTGGCGTCGTCACCACGCCATCGTGATTCTTTCTCCTTTTCAGTGATATTATCAGGGGTCACACAGGGAAGAGAAGGCGGAACTCATCTCGTACAATTCTAAATGTACACGAAAGAGATATCTGTCCTGGGAATCTGCCTATGCCAACGTCTCTCTGAGTCAATTCAACCCCCAAACTGCTCCAAAGCGTCGACAAAACTAGCGGAGGCAAGGTCGACAAAAAAGGAAATATTAGAAAGGACAGAATTTACAATCGGCTCGACCACGCCTTGTCGTGATTCGTGACGGTCGTGATCGATGCTGTGTGGTATCAAGCCCCAACATGCTCGGGGCAATTTACAAAGACGGCAACGATATGTATTCAACCACGGCCTCGACTAGCTCTTGGTCATGGGCAGCTTGGCAGGTAGTTTGGGCAACTGAATTTTGCCAATATTGGCAACCTGCTGGCTACCGACGCGCTGCATCTGCACGACCGCGTCTCCCAACAGCACGCGGATGGCGCCCTCGAGACGACGGTCCTTCTTGCGGCGCATCCACAGCAGTATTATGCCCAGGATGACCATGTCGGCGGCAACCAGCTTCACGATGAACCACAGGAATCGGCCGACCCAGGAGAGGAAGCGGCGGCGGCGCGTGTGCTGGAATAGCCGGCGCGACTCGAGCTGCTCACGCAGGGCGGCCACCTCAGCCGTCAGCTTGACCAACGCCTGCTCCACCCGAAGCCGCCACTGCTTGTCGCTCGCCGACCGTTCCCGCGCCGGGGGCCGCTCTCGGATGTTCCGCCGTGGGTTCGCGTCGGCGCCGTGGTGGGAGCCCGAGTCTTGCGCGTCCACAAATTCGTCGTCGTCGTCCCCGGCTTCCTCTTCGCCGGCGCCGGCGGGGGTGAGGATGCGCATCTGCGAGGCCTGTATTTGCGGCGGGGGGTACTCGTGCGACTCGCGGGATGAGCCAAGGGCGGGGTAGGAGGGCATGCCTAGGGCGTGGGGCGATGACGAAGATGACGAGGGTACGTTGGACTTGACTTGGTCCCAGACGAATTCCAGCTCAGCGACCAGCTCCCGTGCGTCTGGGCTCGGCGAGGCGTACTTGTGCATGGTGTCGATCAAGGTGGTAATGTAGCGGCGTTTAGCTTCGGTTCGCGATAGGCCGTTCTGCTGTTTCCATGCATCCCTGGTGGAGAAGGCGTTAAATCATGACATGTCCGAGAGGACTCTGGCGGGCTGTGTACCATTTCTCTTGCGACCGCTTTGTCTGTTCGTCATCGCCTTCCGGGCGCTCCATGATGCCGTCGACATCGCCCTCTGCAAAGCGTGTTAAATGTTGTTGAGGCGTGCGGGCAATCGGATCATACCCATGCTCTGTTTGTACAGGCCATAGAGCTTCAAGCGGATGGCCGAGGGTGGCTTCTCGGAGCCGATCCGAATCTTGTTGACGGTGTTGAGGGCATGGCTGAAGACTCTATCTGAGTATCAAGGAGCTGTGTTAGCTCCGCGGGCGGTCGCGTGGTGGAGAAGGACGGGAATGCGCGGTGCGTCATACCCACAGAGTCGGACATATCAGCGCCAATTCTTAGCTCTTGTGGTGTTGCGCGAGGTCATGAACCACTGGACTGAAGTCGCGGGTGGGGTAGCAATAGAGCGTACATGCGAAGGCAGAGAATGTATGTCGGGGACGTGTCGTGGCGCCGGGGAAGATGTGGATCGTGTCTCTCCGCAGTCGCCTTCGCGGGAGCGCAACACATGCCGCATTGGACCGAGGCTGCGCGATTGGAAGGCGGAGCCGACTTGTCCCCGGTATCAGGGTCCCGTTCCAGTCCGATGCCGTCGCCTTCCTGTTCCCCACACCTTCCATGCTCGACACTTCACGGCTCATAAAAGCATAAATTATTAGCCTGGAATTCCATTCGACCTGGACAGATTCTGCCCTCCGCGAGCCCTTACGCACATGATTCGGCGTCCGAAACAGGGTACGCACGGTACCATACAGTGTCAGGCTTGACGAGGCGCAGGGGAAAGACGCTACAATCAACTAGGTCTCCTACTCTGCGTGCTCACCCTCATTTCGTTCGCCTGATAGTGGCTCTCCAATGCTGACCGCCTCGTGGGCCCGGGCCGAAAACGAATCCTGTACTCTCCCAGACGTCAGGCACGGCGTCCAAGTATTGCCAGAATTGAGGGGAGAAGAAGGACGAGATCATCTCAGCGAGAGTCGACGGGATAGCGGTCGCTGGTCAAACGGTTCGCCCACATGCAGGCGGGAGGTGCTTGACTCGGTCGGCGAGCTGTAGGGCTGGATGCACGGCCACAGGCGCCACAACGACGACGCGCGCTAGGCGACGCGCTCCCCGCGATCACTGCCCGGCAGCTCTTCGTGTACAAACATTGCGTCGCTCTCTTGTTCAACGCCACATGAGCTCCCCCACCAACCGCCATGTCGTCGTCGCGCCCCAACTCCAAATATTACGGCCATGAACGCGTCCCCAGCTCCTCTCGCCCCCGTGTTGCCTCGACTGCCCAAGAGTCGCATTCCAACTCGCACTCCCATTCGCGCTCGCAGTCGACCAGCAAGGCCGGTGAGCGCCGCATCGAGCGCAACAATGTCCTCACGCGCGAGTCTGTCACCGTGAAGCGCGGTCCTGCCAGGCACACCGAGAGCCGCTCCAACTCTCGAAGGAGTAGGGATGGCAAACAGACCGCTGTCAGCGCTCCCAGCACTCCAACCACCGCCGAACCCAAGAAGGAAGAGCGAGGTATGTTATGCCGCATTGGTGCATGCAATTGCTGACTCTCTCTTAGAACCATGGAAACCGCAGGCTTCTCTCGTCCCCCATACTACCGCCCCGCTCGCATCGCGCATATCCATTCCACAACTCGCCTTGTTAGCTCCTCTTGACCTGCAGCCGCAATCGCTGGCCGAGCTTCCCGTCGATGCCCAAGAATCTGCTATAATAGAGGACCTGCTCTTCGTCTTCATGGGCTTTGAGGGGCAATATATCCGATATGCCGCTTCGTACACTCCTACGGAGGAAAAGAGCCGTCTGATGGGCCCCTCGTTCAGAGTAGCCTCTGGGCTAGACCCTAGCTTGCGCGACCTGACAACGTCAATGCTGAAAATGGCAACCCATTACTCGGCTCTCGAGGCTTTCATCGAGGTCCAAAGTAGGGAACAATACGGCGCAGTCAATCACGCATTGTGTGCAGTTGTCCGGAAGCTTCTCAAAGACTATTTGGTACTCATGGCCCAACTGGAGCATCAGATGCTCACCAACCCAACTTTCACCCTTCATCTACTGAACCTGCACACCAAACCAACAAGCCATATGCTGTACCAGCTATACACCATGGGCATCGAGGTCTTGAAAGCAAATGCCCTCCTTGATGATGAGAACGACGATGATCTCGACGAGACGGAGAACTTAGAAGATATTCTTGAATCTCTTCGAGAGGGAGGGAACATCGCGCAAGGCTCAATAGGAAGCAAGAAGGTGTGCAAGGGTGGAAGTGTGCTGGGCTTAATATCAAAACGTTTGGCGTCCATGTCTGGCGACCCGGCCGCAAGAACACTGCTCACAACGTTGCTGCGCGAAGCGAGTCGTCCGTACATGACAATGCTTAACGAATGGCTACACCATGGATCAATCAAGGATCCCCACGCTGAATTTCTCATCAAGGAACAGAAAAGCATCAAGCGCGAGAGGCTTGATCAGGACTACACAGACGAGTACTGGGAGAAGCGCTACACAATCCGGGACAACCTTGTCCCACCACAGCTGGAAGGCGTAAAGGATAAGGTCCTGCTTGCGGGCAAATACCTGAACGTCGTGCGAGAGTGCGGCGGTGTTGATGTTAGCAAAAGGGTGCAAGACGTACCAATCACCTTCGACGACCCACGCTTTCTTGAAAACGTTAACAGTGCATACGCCTACGCAAATTCATCGCTTCTTCATCTGCTCCTCACAACGCACGCACTACCCGCCCGCCTTCGTTCTCTCAAACACTACTTCTTCCTCGATCGATCCGACTTCTTCTCTTACTTCCTCGAACTTGGCACTTCGGAGCTCAAGAAGCCGGCCAAAGCCGTCAACATCGGCAAACTCCAATCACTGCTGGATATTGTTCTGCGCCAGCCTGGCAGTGTGGCAGCAGAAGATCCTTATAAAGAAGACGTCAAAGTCCAGATGAATGAGATCGGTTTGACCAACTGGCTCATGAAGATCGTTACGGTGACTGGGTTGGACCAGGATGCCGCAACAGGGAGCTTCTCAAACTATGTCCCAGCACCGCAAAGCGCAACCATCACCGACGACAAAGACATCATTGGCTTTGATGCGTTAGTCCTCGACTACGCCATGCCCTTTCCCTTATCCCTCGTCGTCAGCCGTGTCACGCTGACGCGATACCAACTTCTCTTCCGCTACCTCCTTTCACTACGCCACCTCGAGACTCTGCTCGTTGGTAGTTGGTCAGAGCACTCGAAGGTCCGCAGCTGGAAACACCGGTCATCGAACCCGAAGATCGAGATGTGGAAACGGAAGGCATGGACACTACGCGCGCGCATGTTGGTCTTCGTCCAGCAGCTGCTGTACTATAGCACTGCCGAAGTCATTGAACCGAACTGGCAGAGCATGATGTCGCGGCTCAACGCCGTCAGCAAGGGCGACGCTGCAGAGAACGCAGAGGTCGTTCAATCAACGGAATCAATAGACCCTATGGTAACAGCACCACCAGTGGACGGAGGCGCCGACCCGTCTGCCGGAGGAGGACCCCAAGTCAAGCGGACCGTGGATGAGTTGATGCAGGATCACGTTGATTTCTTGGCGACGTGCTTGAAGGAGTGCATGCTCACCAACGCGAAGCTCCTTAAGGTAAGCTCCGCAACTCGAGATGAAAGAAAAGATTGAAAGTCAATGACTAACCGGCAGCCAGATCAACTCCAAGATCCTCAACACCTGCACCATGTTCGCCAACTACACGTCCTCGCTCTCGCGCTACCTCATCTCGGCCGACGCCGACCTCGCCACCAACGCCAACCCCTCCGCCTCAGGCGGCACCGACAAGGGCTCGTCCGCCCGCTCCTTCGCCTTCGACCCGACCAAGCTCGGCAAGATGATCGACCTGCTCCAGAAGTACGAGGACAACTTCACCAAGCACCTGCGCATCCTGCTCGACACGCTCAACTACTACGCCGCCACCGAGACGGTCGTGTTCTTGAGCTTATGCGCCAGGTTGAGCGCCGCGAGCGAGGGGTTGGGGTTGGGCGTTAATGTTAAGGGGGAGACGGTGTATTGAAATGCCCTACTACGAGGCTGACGGCCGCGGTCTTTGATTAGTGAGAGGGAAGGATGGGGGGTTTGATTTGTCCGGCCGGGTTTTTCGGTTCTGAACGAGGCAAAAAAGGTGCGGCGTTAGGCTGGGCTGGCTGCTTGACGATTCTTGGTTTTCTGTAGGGAATGATTGGGGATAATGATGATGATTGTGTTTGTTTTGCTTCTCTTCGCCTGTTGGTTGGATACGAGGAGGCGGTGTTGTTGATATCCGGTTATAGCAGATATGCATATTAACGGTGTTTGGAGTCTACGCAGCATGCTGATCAAGCCAAGTCTTGTGCGAGAAGGCGAGAGGGGAAGTGCCATAGGCCAGGTATTGATGTAATATCGGAGACAGAAGAGGCGGGCCTCCGGCGGCCTGCCTCTGCTTACGACCCGAACGTAGAGAGTAAAATATTTTAGTAATAAGCCGACTGTAGGAACTGAATATCTGCTAGTAACAATCATGTAATGGACATACGAGTAAAGCTCAGGACAAAAGCCTCAATGTAGTCTTTCCTGTAGGTGAGAAAGAGCACGAACACTAGTTTCAAGATTTATTCTTCCCGAGTGATTCTCAGAAACTCGCAGAATCAGTCTTCAGCTTCCACAGCCAGACGCCACGATGCCTGAAGGAGCCGAGCAAAGAACTTGTTCGCACTGCTCGGCTTGCCGCGGTTCGCGAAGGTCGACTCTGCGCATTGCGCTGCGGGTCAAGGCAACCATATGTAGCTTACTGCAGACTAGTCCTCACTCCTGGTTCCCATCCCTTGCCGCTCCTTGGCGCGCAAATTCGTAGGAGGACTCAATCTGTATCCGTTCCGCACTCAACCGTAAGACAAAACCATCCCACGTGGCCGCGTCATGAAGATCTGGGCCAGAAGTTCGTGATACCGATGACGCTCTCCATTTGCCTTGTGCGCGGTAAGCTAGAATAAGGCAGACGCAAGGGAGTCAAGATGGACATTTGCTGTCAAACGGTCTGGAAGGAAATGCGGAACGTAGCGCGCGGATCAGCTCGTAGTCCAGAATGAAGTAAAATCTCGTTTTAGATTACTCTAGTTTATTGCCGAATCCCAAGGAAAATTTGAACCGAAAGAGATATATAGCTAGCGTCGATTAACGGAAGGGTATGTTCGAAGTATTGCATGATCTAAAATAGAGTCAGTAGAAATGGTACAGCTGTAGTACCATTGGTCATTAGACGTAAGTTTCAAGGTCATTATTATGCGGAGCTGCTCGGCCGAGCAATAAACGTAAGAATTTTAAAAAATGATATCAAGATGATCGAGCGCATGAATCTGTTTACTTCTGTGTGACAGCAAGCGACAGGAAGAGAAAGCGGACGCGTCGTTAAGGCATGGTTGTGTGTGCGTGATGCCAGCATTTCCATTGGCCGGCCTATTCCACGCTAAGCCTCTTGAGATTAGACCGACTAATTCGATTCCAACCTCAAGTCATCGTCCGTGTTGCACGACTTCGTCACCGTTGTCACTCAATGAAAGAACCACTCGTTGACGGGTATCCTGTCATTTCTCATATCTGATTCAGTCCAAAGAATCCCTCACGCTCCACCGGCTGTGAAAAAAAAGTGTGTACCATGAAGTAAAGGTGCCTCCCTCTGAGCCTACTCTCGAAGCCTGCTTGATCTGTGATACTGCAAGAAGCCCCGATTCCGACTTCTTGAAATGAGAAAGAGGCCCGAGGATCTGAGAATTGACAGAGAAAAGAAGGAAAGAAAACCACTACGCTGAAATAGCACTGACCCTCCCATAAGGTATCCCCATTGAAAAGAGAAGGGTACGCCGGGAACTGTCTTCACTCCTGTACTGCAAAGGAATGTACTGGTGGTCAACGAACTTAGACGGCCACATAGGTCTCCTCGTCCACGGGAGGGCGGATGACGTTCTTGTCGAAGGCGCCCTTGACGTTGCCTGGCACATGTGTCAGTAGGTGCTTAACGTTCGGGAAATCCGGGTGACTAACCGGCACTCTTGTAGTTGCAGACCGTCAGATAACGGCCGTACTTGCCGTCGGGAAGGTAGCCGTCATGGCACTCGTCCATGGAGGGGCTGCATCCGAGCCTGGGGCACTCAGCCTGGGCGCATCCGACCTCGTCCGAGTCGGCCCAGATGACTTGAGTGAAGTGACCGTAGCGCTCCCAAGTCGTGCTGGAGGGGTCGATCATGTCGGGGGGCGTCGGCTGGCCATAGTACTCGTCGGGCCAGTAGCCAACCTCCGAGTTGTACCAGCCATTGGTGATGGCCCTCTGGATCTCGCCCCTAGGACTGCCAATCTCAAGGTTCTGGCCATAGCCTCCACCGTTGTAGTCCCTGGAGTCTGGTCAGCTTGAGTCATTTCAAGAGGAGGAAGATGGCACACTTACATGAGGTGGCTGAAGTTGCAGCGCGAGGCAACGAAGAAGGCGCTCTGGAACAAGTCCTTGGACCACTTCATTTCGGGAACGGTGTGGTTGCGACGGTGACGGTTGTGAGCATCCAGCGAATCTTGGCAGAGCTGGGGGTCCTGAGGGTGAAGAGCACCGCAGTCGCTACCCACACCGTTGCTGCTAGAACCGGAACTGGCACGGGCCGTGTAGGCAGGGGGCTGGACCTCCTTGGAGACAGCAGCACCCTGGTAGGAGATGGCAGTCGAAGGGATGGAGGGGGGCCTGGACTGGAGCGGGAGAGTAGGCTTGGCCGTGCTGAGGAAGACGACGGGAGGGCGCGAGTTGGTAATGGTAACAGCCTTGGTGATGACGACGACATGAGGGGGCTCTACGTGCTTGTTGACGAAGTCGGTGGGCCTGGGTCCATGGTGGGTGACGACCTTGACAACAGTGCGGGTGACCATGACCGGAGCCGCCGTGGCCAGGGCAGCCAGGCCGCCGGCAATCAAAGCCGAGAAGCGCATGGCGACTTGTCGAATGTAATGAGAAGGACTAAGGCTGAAGGTTAGGTAAGGGGATGAAAGAGCTTGGACGAGGTGACCGATGGGGTTGAAAGAGAGTGAAAGCAGCAACTTATATACGACAGCGGGAGTGAAGCAGGAGGCCGGCGAGTGAGGCAAAAGGTGATGGACAGGTGGGACGAGGTGAGTGAGGTCAGTGATGAGGTCAGTGGTGTTGTAGACTTACGTGGACGGCCTCAAGCACAGCGAGAGGACCTAAGGGTGTACGACCGAGGCGCACAAAGGAAGGAACGACTGAGTGAAGAAAGCGGAAGTTGCAAGGGAGTGTGGATGGGTAAAAGAAGGATGAGGAGGAAGAAGAGGAGCAAGAGCAAGCGCAGTTGGAGGGAAGAAATAGGCGGCCAGGCGCGCTAGCGCTCGCTTAGCTGGGGTGCCTTCCTGTTTAGGCGGGTGCGGACGGCGGCGGAGGGTAGAGCGGGAAGGAACGGCGGGCGGGCGACGGTCCGCGGGGGCTCGAACGCAGCAGAGCAGGGAAGCGGTGACGACACGAGCTGGGCTCACGCGAAGAATTCTGGCAGAGCCGCTGGTTTATACGTCCACGCGTCGCCGACAGCTTGGGTCGGCTCTGCGCTTGAGCATGCGCTGCATGTCTGGATCCCCCTTAGCAGCAACCACGCTTGCCCGCCCACCTCGCTCTCGCGCTCGCCAGGTTGTATCGCATGGGCTGGAGCGTAGTTGTTTGATTGAGGCTCGCGGCGGCGGCAGCGGCGTTTGTTGCTTGGACAGGTCTTGGGCCAGGCTCGCGCGAGGCCTGGCTCCAGCGTCAGCTCCAGCTACAATGATCAGCGGCCGGGGCCTGCTGCCCTACGGCCCTCCCGAGCGGGTCCTGATTGGCCTCAGCCCGGGACTCCGTGTTTCCCTCATCTCGGACGGTCGCGTTATGCGTGCAGGCCAGGGCCGTGCCCTGTCCTCGCCATTCCTGCCCCATCCGCTGCGCTGCTTTCTGAGGCCACCTTGCGACCTGTCACTGCGCCACTGCATTGAATCCTTCAGTATGCGCCCGCGGCTAGAATATTGAGACGTAGTCCAGCGGGCGACGTCCGTTGCGCGCATGCGCGGCTCGCCGTGTCACTGGGGGGACGGGCAGAATGCAGCGCATTTGCTCTGCTCGAGGACTTTCTGCGGTGATCCGCTGCAGCGGACAGGCGGTAACAAGCTCATGCGCGGCGTCAGCATGACGTGCAGATATGCAAGGCACTTTGGGCCGCAGAACAACGCGTGATCTCTCCCATGGCCTTACCGGGCACCAGAGAACAAGACTGACCTCTCACAAAGACTCGCCCTTCGCAGCAGCCGGAGCCTGAATCCGTCCCTGAAACGGCCGCGTCCCCGCATTCCTCACGCCTGGCCGCTGAAACGCTACCACTGATGAAACAGAAAGGAGAGGGGAATCCAAGGTTGCACACACTTGCGACACGAGCACTCCCCGACGCTTGCCTCCGTCCGATGCTGCCCCTAACCCATCACCACACCCATGACGCGCCTCACCAACACCGTGTCGGCTGCCTTGTGCTCTCGTCCGCGAACAATGCGTCGTGGCTTGCATCCGAATGGCCTACGCTTCGGATGCTTCGGCCGGAGCGACACCACGACAACATTCCTGTGGCTATCTGAATCACCCACTCCGAACATTGGATGATACTGATTCGAAAAATAACCCTGTGCTAGTTTCACGGCCACGGTGATTACCAAGTAGTTGCAGCAAAGACATGCAGCGGCGCGGGTGCTACCGCAGCGCCGCAGCTTGTCCTCCGCGCTGCATCGCATCGCATCGCATCGCTCTCTAATTGCTGATCTACGCGAGCGAGGTTTGTCTCCAATCACTATATCTGCAGCGAGAAGCAAAATCTTAAACGCCGGCGATCATCAAGCCACAGTCGCTAATATCTGCCCTGTCCGACGCACGCCGATCCGGGATTGGAATTTTAACAGTGCTCAATATAACGAATTCCATCTGCTGCGCCGGGCGCATTATCGCCCCTCCTCTACATAGCTCTCTCCGGTCCCAACGCACGGGCATGTTTCCTGCACGACTCCCGCTCGTACGGAAGCTCTTGCTGCAGTCTGGAACTGTTCTGGGCCGCCTCTTGTCGCACAAGCGCCAACATACCGGGCGCCCGTTTCAGAAGTTTGGCTGGAATTACCGCAAAGATAGACGCCAGATTCTAATAGGGGTTGTGGTGAGATATGTTCTGAAGTAAGCTGAGAAAGGAACATCGCCAAGCACTCAGCTGCGCCGATGGAAGGATCACTGACGAGAAGTCCCGATCGAGTGCGCCTGCTCTCGTAATAGCTGAAATAGAAAGCTGCTGCTATCGATAACACTTCAAGTGATTGCCGCGGTGCCGTGTCGAGGGCAGAACCAGTCAGGTGTACCTGCGTCAGCGGCGGGTTGTCCTTTGTGCTGTCAACTTGCTTAATCAAAATTAAGGTCAGGCCCCCGTCGAATGCGCTGATTGTGTGAGAGAGGCTACCAGAAGTCCTTTTCTCGGATCAATCCAGACCTACTTTCTTCGACTGGGCCTGGCCTCGCGATAGAGCGATCAAGATGAGACCATGGCCAGAACGTTTAATCCACCCAGTTACATAACACTACTGAAGCTGTCCAGACGATCAATTATAGTATCTCGGCTCGCTTTATTCATGACCACCTCCCACTACCCATCTCCTCAACCCGCCCGCTTTCCTACTTTTCCTTAAGCAGCCAGCCATCGACAAAGAACGGCAACAACAATCCACCTCCACCCCATCCCTTCCCCCAACTTTCAAGTCTCACATAACCAACAGCCGTTCTTCGTCGTCGTCGTCGTCACCCCGCCCCCGACGTCACTCCGCCCTGTCATGCTTACGCCACTGCTACGCAACGAAGCCAAAAACAGGCCGTTCGTCTTGCCGAGAAAAGCCAACAGATTGTCAAACGTCAAACTTTTTTTTTTTTTCAGGCCGAGTCACTCAAGCCTTAGGCCTACCAGCTGTCACACGCACAGCATCAAAAATCACAATTCTTTCCCGTCATCACGAAACTCGTCGGATAGACGCCAAACAAAGCTGATGGCCGTGCATACCGCCGAGCTAAGGTTGTAACAGACCGCACCATATCGGTGGACCGCTTGGCCCGCCTCTTCAAAGAGCCGTATAGTGCTTGTCCGTGAGAGAAAGAGAGGGGGACGTGCATGCTGAGAACCGGGTTGGATATCTCATTCAATGGACGCGTCCCATTCGTCCAACAAAGCCACCACCTGCTCGGTGTCTTATATTTTGGACATCTCGGACGAGGAAAAAGCTGACCATGTTGCATGCGGCTGAAAAAGCTTGCGTGGACGGTGTCGTAGCATAGCGGAGAAAACAATGAGGAACAAAGGAAACGTGGGACCGGGAAATAACGGAGTGAAGTGTCTTTTTCTCGTAACATTTCTGCCAACTCCAGCAGATGGTCTATTTCGTGCTGTACCTAACTCATCTACAAGCTTGAGCACGTGATTCAATGCCTCAGTTCTTCTTCTACTATCTCCACTCCCTTCTTGCAAGAAACAGCAGACCAGATGCAACAAAGAACAAAAAGGAAATCTAAGCAGGCAAAATCGAGGACAGTCTACCATACCATGCGCTTCTAATAATGACCAAAAAGAACATTCACCTACATGCCCCCAACCAGCCTTGACATACTGGCGAACGTCGCCTTCACAAAACTTCCCTCATAGAAAACGTGCTGCGCACTATGCTCCTGAGCCAAATTGTGCGCAATCTCGTGACAGAACGCCTCCCACCAGAAGATATGCGCATCCCTCTTTCCCTCACTCGCGTCCATTGCAGTATTATGTAGCGTCAAGAAGTAATGATAATTGAAGAACAGCGCGCCGCCCTGGTTGAACGCAATGGTGCTGCTCGTCTCCTCGTAGAAGATGTTGAGCACGCCGGGCGCATTGCCGAGGCCGAAGACGGAGCCGCCGATGCGGAGCACAAGGTTGGCGAAGGCGTCGATGCCGGCGAGGAAGGCCGGGTCGCCCGTCGGGACGGGGCGGACAGGGTTGTTGGCGAGGTAGACGGCGATGCCGGTGCCCTGGTGCGACGGGATCCAGCGCGACAGGTCCTTGCTCGTGCTGCTGTCGCAGTATGACCCGCGCGCTTCGTCGATGTCGCGCGTCCGCGCCTCCGACTGTACGTGTGGCGAGTTGTGCGCCCGGCACTTCTGCAGCGCCGACTCTAGATTGGCCCTGATGTCGCTCGACATGTTGTTAGGGTCGCTAGGCCGGGACTGCCCACCACCGCCGGCGCTGGTGGTGTTGCTGGCGCCTGGAGCCGAAATGCTGGAGCGGTTGTTGCCAGCAGTTAGATTTTCGAAGGCTTTGGTGAAGTTCGACATGAACTTGCTGCGGCGGTTGTTGTTGGAGGCTGATTCGATACTTGAGCGACGTTGGACCTGGTTGTCCGGTACGTCGTGCTCAGGTGAGTCAAAAGCACCAGGCATCCTCGGCATCGACTTCTCTGGAGTCTTCGGGGGCACCGCATTGGCAGCCGCCTCAATTTGTGGCGGTTGCTGCACTGGAGGAAGAGGCTGTTTTGTCGATGTTGGCTCGGAATAAGGCGGAGGTGCGTTTGCAATTCTTTCCTCCTCTGCGATTCTTTGCTTCTCCTCCTCAGCAAGCCTAGCCTGCTCCAGAGCTCTGTGTCTTTCTTTACGGGCGAGAATGCGGTGCACATCATATCCCTTGTCTCGTAAGCGACGCAGGCTGTTACTCAAGATCGTCTCCAGGATTAAAGCCTCATGCTTTGGGTTTTGGCGCTTTAGCAAGAGCGGCACGAGCTCGCGGCTGACTTCGTAAAAGTCGAAATCCTGACGAACGTAAAGAATGGTTGACGTCTGGAATCTCGACCTCACTCTGAGAAGGCCAGCGCTGGTCTTGAGCGACACAGCTCGCTGTCCCGGCAACTGAAGGCGGTGCGTAAGGGATGATACAAGCTTCACATCCAGATTTGATTCCAACCACCGTGTATCGTGGTATATTTGGTCCTTGCTGTAGGACACGAGGAAAATCGGCGTTCGCTCTATGAGAAGCGTCTTCAATGCGGCTGCCTGGTGCTCTCCACCAGGGATTGGGTTGCCGGCGATCTTCTCAACGTTGACACGATCGCTGAGCTTCTCGGCACCAAGGTGCATGTAGAACTGTTCAAGAACTTCATCCTCGGGAGCAACCAGGAGCGAGTGCCGGAACACGCCATAATACTGCACATTGTCTCGGATGACAATCTGAGAGGCAGTGGCACTGACGAGAACCTGCTGGATGGTAGGGTCGTCGATGTCGTCATCATCACCGTCAAGTAATGACTTCTCCTTCTCCGCGGCTGCCTTCCCATCTTGCTGTTCATCCTTGAAGGCAAGCAACACTGGCCTGGTCTTGAATGCACCCCAAACGCTCTTATCCGACTTGAGTTCCTTCTCCTCAACGGCGAACTGTCGAAGCAAGTCCATATACTTTGGCGCCTGAAGCTCCTGTAAAACCTTTGTAGGATTTTCAACGACCATACGGGCGAGCTCCAGAATGGTAGGTTGGTCTTTGGCGCCAACAGTGCGTAAGAAAGCGTTTGCAATACTTCCGAAGTCCACAAAGTTCAGAATGTTGCCAAACTCTTTGCTCTCACCAACAAAACAAGATTGCGGTGGAATGTGCCTAACTTTTACGGAGCCTTGCGAACCAGGAAGTGGGACGATTGGAGAACTACCAAGCTCCTGCGCAATGTGGCGCTGACTCTGGATGTCGGCAATTCTCCCAGCCATGTATCCGAAGTAGAGAGCAGCTTCTTGTTTGCTGCCTGGAGGAGACCTGATCAATTTTCTGGCGCAAGCATCGATTGGAGGGTCCCGAGAAACACCAAAGACGGCTGCATGGGGCTGAATGTCACGGCGCAGAATATTGTACCCAAAGAGGGATGCATCGGAGTTTGTGACGCACTCTGATGGCCGAACCAGGAAGGGGAAAGGAGAAGACTCCACAGGTAGGATTTTCTTGTCTGCTAGCGCGGCTGGCGGAATGTTCTGCCACATCGCGCGATTGGACAAGAAGTGATACATGACCTTCTCGTACTGCTGGGCATCATTTGTCTTTGCTGAATCGAGAACCATGTCGATAACCTCATTCCAGCTCGGGCTCTTTCGCAGACCCAAGTCGCGAAGGAACTTGGCCTTCGGGTCCATAGACTTATACTCTGCATTCGCGCGCCATTTGATGACCGGAAGACCGAGTGCTTTGTTGTCCTTGCTTGGCTCATAGATCTGCTGCAATTTATACGACCGCTTCGCGTCCCCCCGGAATCCAGCATAGTCTTCTACAGGCCAAATTTGCTTTTCGGCAAGAACGGTGCGATCCTTGGCGGGGATCGAGTCCCGAACATCCGTCAAGTATTCAATGAGATCCATGTGACTCCACTTAGGCTGATTGTCGTCGGCGGATTTGTTAGGAGTAGCCAGCAGTCGGGTGAAGACGTAGTCCAGGTCAATGGTCTGGCGAAGCCCCAGTGCCTCGAGGAATTTTGATTTCAAGCCCGGTACAGTGAGGTTTGGAAGATCTTCAAAGAGCTTTACGTTGGGGTGATATGTCTGCTGTGGTGTCTGCATGCCGTTCTTTGTAGGCATTACAGTGTGAGGCTGGAGAAGCGCGACCACCGCGGTTCGCTGGTGCGCTCTGAGTTGATCCCACTGCTTAGATATCACCTTGAGGACTAAGGTGGCAAACTCGGCATCCTTGGTGAGTGATTTGCCGCCATTAAGCTGGTTGAACTCCAAGAGATAGCGTATCCATTCCTCCACAGGGAGTTCTTCCCATCCGAAACCCTCGAGTTGTGCCCGGGTGAAGTCCTTTGTGTACTTCAACGGCATGACAGAATCCGGAAAGGGTAGATCAGGAGGGTACTTGGCAGCATTCAAATAGAAGGTGATGCTTCCAAGAGCGATAATAGTCGAACCATCGGTCAACACTGCGGCATTAAAGAGTTTCTTGAGGTCGCTGGCGTCGATTGTATCAGAATTAGACATTTGGGCAGTGAACTTGAGGAACTCGCGCATTTCCTCCTCGCTCAGAGGTTTGTTCTCAAGGCGCTGGACGATATCCTCTACTGTAAGGTAGTACAGAATGCGTCGACTCAGCATTTTCTCGACGAAGGTTCTCGTCTCTTCGATGAGCTGTTCGGGAACCATGGGAAGGTCTTGAAGGAACCCTAGCTTCAGCATTGAGACGCGCACATTCTGACAGGGCAGGACGCCGTTAGTTGAGAGCATATCCGTCTTTTTGGATGCCCTCCAGAACCCTTCTTCAACGCATCTTCCTACCACACCAGATGGTGTAGCTTCTCGAGCGGTCCATTGCTTCAACAGTCGCAACGCATCAGGAATGACCTTCGAGATGTGATCAACCGTAGGTTTGGATGCCCCAGCGGATGCCAACTCCTTCGACAGGGTTTCTTTGATGGTAGTCATGCCGCTGTCAAACGCCATCCGGCAAGCGATACCAGCGATTTCGAGCATAGCCTCGTTCCACGTTGAGACGTGACGATTCGACAGGTCAATACTCTCACGTTCGACAGTGGGAATCAGAGAAGGCGCGAAGATATGGCACTGGTAGCCGGTCGTCTGACCTGTTGGGAAGCCGATGAAGACACGTCCATTCTTCGTTGGCAGAGCGGAGGCAAAGAGGTCGGAAGAGCGCTCCACGGTGAGACCAGAGGCGTCCGTTATTGAAGTTTCCAGGCTAGTCTGATCCGCAGTCAAGATAGCTAAGCGAGTCTGCTGAGGAGGCGGTTTCTTGGTTGCTCGAAGAAGCTCGCTGGACAGGATCTTCGGAACCTTGGTGTTTATGTGGACAGTGTTGATACGCAAGGCAATGGTTGCTTGTGAGATGCCAGCCACATCTTCCGCAACTGCTCTTTGCTCCGCTTCTGCCTTCTCTCTGGCTGCCTTTTGCTCCTGTTCCCTCTTGCTCGCGGTGCCGATGTTGAACCTCGCGAAAAAGCCCTTGAAACTGGGTACGGCGGGCACTGCCTCTTCAACCACGGAGTCCTGGGTATGGTCTTTTCTGTCCCAAGCTATCACGTTGGTCCACTCGGCCTTGATGTTTGCTGTCTGGTGCATGACTTCGCGGATCTCCATGAGTCCTTTCTCGGATTTCCTCCCGATATGGCTCGGTATTGAAGTTGGAGCAGCAGCAGATGTTGTCTTGGTTAATTGCAGTATTCTGAAATCATCAACGTACAGTTCTATGTTCTGTAATGCGAGAAAGGTAAGACTGGTGGTGAGGAATTTGGACAGTTCAAAAAGGTCAGGAACCGGAGAAGGCGTCACATCTCCGTTCTTGTCAGAGGATTTGCGATAGTCTAAGATGAATCGAGTACTGTCCGAGGCCTGCTCAGGAGGTAAAGTTGAAGATTTGACGGCGAGAGTGTTTCCCTTCCAGAAAAAGGCCACTGCAAAGCGTCAGCAAAGGTACTGCATACAAACGGTCCGATAGGAACTTACTGGTCTTGTTGCCAGATATCACAAAAGGCTCGTCACATTCGCTGAAGACCGAGTAGAAGCCGACGCCAAAAGCACCGATTTTGGTCTCGTCAGGGTTTCCCTCGGCGATACAGCGTAGACGCGACCAGTCGGCATCGGTGAAAGGCTTGCCGTTATTAGCTACGTCGAGGCTCCTCAAGGTGTGGTTCTTGACGACGTGTCTGAGCACGACGGACGGATCCTGGGTCTGTGGCAAGGGCACACGCGTGGACGGATCCGTCTCCAACCTGATGGTGGCCTTGGTGGCACCAGCATCTGCGGCGTTCTGGACCAGTTCTCTTAAGGTGGTAAATTCGGCAGAGTACCGGGCCAAGACCTTGTCGATAAGAGCGCGGGTGTTGACGGTGACGGTATCATCCTGGCCCTCTTGCATAGTCAGCTCGCGCATGCGAGCATAGTTGATGGAACCGGCCATGGCGAGCTGGTTGGGCAGCGGTGGCGATTTGGCGACGTGTCTCAAAATGCGCAGGCCAGTGTCCCCAGGCAGCCCTGTGGTATTAGTTGAGATGCGGGGAAGAGGTGCCGGTATCGTGCATGCGGAAAGCTCGCAGTGCGCAGGGCGGCGGCCGGGTATCTATAAAAAGAGGAGATGGAGCGGTGGCGTGGGCGATGGGTAGAAGCCGAAGGAGAAGGGAAGTGATGGAAGCACGGGATACTAGTGTTTGCCCTGCGCCACCAAGAGCCGCAGACAAGCGCTGTGACGCGAAGGGTCTGACAAAGCACAGGGGGCGGGGAGGAGGCACTGAGGCTGATGCCGGAAAGGTGCTGGTGCATGTGGAGGTGCGGGCAGCGGCGCACGAGTCAGGTAGGGCTGCACCTCCGCCAGCGGCCAAGCTGCGATTCCGCCCGCCGAAAAGAAAGCCCGCCCCGCCACCACGGTGCCCTGACCCGCCCGGGGGCCCCGCTGCTGTCGCTCCTTTCGGCCATCCAGCGCTCCCTGATGCTGCGCAACCTCAAGCTTCACCGAGCCCGCCACCCTCGCCGCCAATTTCCCCCGCCCTTCCCTGGACGCAGGACGGTGCAGCAGGCCTGCGATCGCTGCCTGACGCCGCCCCTGCCCAACAAGCCCGCTTTCCGCCACGTGACCGCATTGGAGGTCTGACCGCCGCGGAGCTGCTCTAGTTATCATCGCCGGGGCGGCCACGAGCCACACCAGATGTCACCATGGCCGTTGATCCTTTCTCGCCCATTGCGCCCGCGCGCATTCGGGTGCTCCTGGTCCCCGCGGGGAAGATCAAGCGCTCGCGATTCATGACCTGTGTCGAGCGCCTGCAGCCTGAATCCTCCATCCGCCTTGGAGATGTCACTCCCGACCCGCGTCCCGACAGAAGTACGCGGCCCCCGCAGTGCACCATGAGCCAATCTTGCTAATTGTGTGCCCAAGCCATGTTCTCTCCCCTGCGCAACCCCCAGGGCACCGTGTTGTATTATTTCACAACATCCATGCCGCCAGCTTCCTACATCTCCCTCTCCCCCTTCGAGCTATGCCGAGAGCCGCTCATGGTCCTTGGTGTAGCTGATGGAGAGGAGTATCAGGAGGCCTTGGACAGCGACACTGCCAACGCTGCTGAGGACAAGACTAATGTTGCTTTGAAACGAGAAGAACTCAATGAAGTCGTTGATGTCATGCGCGAGGAGTACCCTCGCGCCATAGTACACAAGCTGCTGCTTTTCGACAGTGGTCTCCCTTCTCTGCCGCCATGGTTGCCCGAAGAGACGATGCTCGTGCCGCCTCAAGCGGAATCCACTAGTACCACCATGAAGACTGTAATGTGCGATCTTTCGTCATTACTACTGGCCGAGATGACCGGACTCTCCAAGTCTTTGCAAGCTCTGCCGGAGATTAGCATTGCTTCTGGCCCTTCGTCCCCTCAGCCCCCCAAATCGCCTTTCTCCCTTGTCCGCCAAAGTTCTTTTGGCTTTGGATCGATAGAAAACAGTCCAACCCGAACTGGATCTCCCGCTCAGCCTGTCCAGATCCAACAGCTACAGAAGCAGGAAGCGACTGGGAGGCGGGGTTCCCTTGGCTTGCGGCTGAGCCCTCCAACCGAGCACCCTCGTGCTATTACCCCACCAGAACTTTCCCCGGCTGAAGATCGATCTGGCGACACGACTCCGACTGATTCGGCACCTTCACGCCCTCGCGCCCTTCAGCGCTTTTCAATTCAAGGCTTCGGATCCGGCAGTATGGAAGAAAAGGCAAGGCTCAGCAACGCTTGCCGGCACGACCTAGTTGATGCTCAAGTTTGCTTGATGGCTGGCTTTGTCGCTGAAGGCCTCAAAAGAGCTCATGAAACTTATCTCAAGGCAGAGAATGTCAATGAACATCTGGTTATGGGGAAGGCCCTGGAGCAGATGTTGATCTGCTCTGTGATACTTGTCGGCCAAGAACAAGAGTTTGAGGTAAGCCGCCCCTGGAAATTTAGAGTCTCTGTGATTAACACCGCTACACAGATACCCACCACCTGCACTCCCAGCACAAAAGGGATGCCCGTGTCCGGTACTCTTGCAAATATCATTGAATGGGCCCCAGAAATGATTTCTCGAATCATGAGCTTTTACAGGCTCTCTTTCAGGAGCGATTCCGGCCACCTGCTCACTTTGATCGACGCGGAAAACAAGATCCGAATGGCGAACCTTCTCACAGCGATAGAACACTTGGGTAAAAATTTCACCCCCCAGGAATTCGTTGCGAAGGTTGAGAGTCAGTCCGAAAACAACTCGCCGCCAGTAAAAGGAAGTTCCAGCAGAATTGTCTACATTTCAAACATACTCTCGGACGCCATCGATTCGGTGTCCTCATCACCGACCATCACCGACACCGAGAGGGCCACGGTATATGCGGAAGCGGCTGGGTGCTTGGCCAAACTGGGTCTTTCAAGGAAAAGGGCTTTCGTCGTCACCCTCTTGATGGACATCCTAGTCCCAGCATTGCTTCAAGCGCGGAAGCTAGGTGCTGCTGAAATGGGAATTCATCCTGCAGCAGGAATGCTTTCGGGCGGCCTAATTCAGCCAACCGACAGGAAATATGGTGAAACAGTCTTCATCTTCCTGGAGCAATTCGTACGCGAATACGGCGTCCCCGCCAGAAGTCGACTTGGGCCAAAGGTCGATGGTGTCGGAGAAAATCTCCGGGCTTACGGAAGCATTGTGCTCAAGGCGGAGGTGCTCCGACGGTGTATCAATGTCTGTGAGGCGATGGCAGATCTTCAAGGAGTATTGGACTTTTCCTCATCATTCCTCAGCATAATTGCCCCACAAGAGCCCCTCGAAGAGACGGACCCAGGCTTCAGATGCCTCATGCCAAGAGAAGATCAGCATCGTTTGGTGCAAAACATACATCGTTCTTTGGAAGCTGCGAAGGCCGTTGGTATGGAGCAGACTGAAGCAATATTCTGGTACGATCATCTTGTGCACAGCGTCAAGTATGATTCAGAGCGCGCAGGGCGTGATTTGACTCTCCGCAAAACCACAAATGCCGATGACGCACAACGAACAAGCGCCAGGTTCGAGCATCAAGCATTCGGAGACAAAAACAAGGGTTCGACAGTGGTGCCACTCGTGGCGGGCGAGCCCAGTGAGTTCATTGTAACACTGCGCAATCCCTTCGCCTTTCCTCTCGACATTGAATCCATCAAGCTGGTGTCTACGAAAGATGTCGAGATTTCTTGCCCCCCTAATCTAACTTACCAAATACCGCCATGCGCTGTGCAGCCACTGCGTGTCCCGGTCGTTGCCACCGTACCAGACGTGCACGACCTTGTGAAGCTACGCATCAAGGTGCGCCAGTGTCGCGAGAGGGATTTTGATGTCTCCATCAGTCGAACGACAATCCAAGAGGTGGAGAAGATGAAGGAGGTGGGCCACAATATCGCGAAGATCAAGAAGACGAATGAGTCTTCCAGACCAGGCACAGCTACGACGATTAGGCCTGTCTCAAGAGGACAGCCGGTTCTGCCTTCCGTTACCGTGGTCCCGCAGCAGCCGAGCCTTGCTGTCAGAACGAATCTGATACAAGACACCCTCTCCCTTCTGGAGGGAGAGACCAAGTCGTTCAAAGTCACCATTAGCCACGATGAGAAGGATAAACCCATCAAGGCCAGCATTCTACACATGCTTGGCCGCAACAACACCGTGGACGTATTGAGGGTCTCACGCAGAAGTAGCAACCTCCCCTCAAAAATCTACGAGCTCGGCCAAGATATTGGGCGCGCGGAGTGGAAGTCTGCGGACTTCAAGTCCTCGTCGCAGCTAGACCCACACAAAACCATGACCTTCACCGTCGACGTTTTCGGCGTCACAGGTCTGAACAAGGGGATTGTTGGCGTCGAGTACGCTGCAGCGGACAAACCGGAACCCGGAGAATACTGGGTGACGAGCAGAGTCTCCCAGGAAATCGCAGTCACCGTCCAGCCATCCATCACGGCGTCGCATTTCTCCGTGCTGCCCGGCCGCGAGGCGAGCGAGCACATCGCGGCCAAGTTCCCGCAGGTCGACCTGAACGAGCACTTCATGCTGATCTTCGAATTCCTCAACATCTCAGACCGCGAGCTCAGCGTCGAGGCCTGGTACGACGACATCCCCGCCGCCACGGTCGCCGCCTCCTCCCCCACCAAACAACAGGCGCCGAACGACCTCGCCAGCCGGTCCGACTTCCTCAAGCCGGGCCAGGCCAGCAGCATGGCGGTGCTGGTTCCCAAGATCCATCTGCCGCACTCCAACGACGCCATCCCCGCGGCGCAGGACCGGCAGTTCGTGCTGACGGACACGCAACCGCTGTCGCGCGAGGAGCGCATGTGCTTCTGGTACCGGCAGAAGCTGCTGCAGAGCCTGCGCTGCCGCTGGCGCGACCGCTCCGGGTCCCGCCACGGCCTCGTCAACTGCGCCGCCCTCAAGCTGACGCCCGAGACGGTCGGCTACATCATGTCCATCCTGTCCATCAGCATGACATTGCCCGCCGAACTCCGCATCCCCAACCCCCTATCATCCACCACCACCACGACCACCCCTCCCCCGCTCTACTCCCTCCGCCGCGGCGACACGGCCAAGCTCACCGCCACCCTCCTCAACACGTCGCCCGACACGCCGCACAGCTTCACCGTCGCGCCCATCGTGCGCGTGCGCGGCGCGCCCCTCGCCGACCCGGACGACAGCGTGCGCTCGCGCGTCGCCCAGCAGCTGCTCGGCTGGGCCCGCCGCGTGCGCCTCGAGCCCCGCGCCGAGGCCAAGCTCGAGAGCGAGCTCGTCTGCCCCTTTGGCGTCAGCCAGGCCGGCTTCGTCATCGAGCTCGGCCTCGAGGTCGCAGAGGGCCCGTTCCCCGCCAGCCATATCGGGAGTCTGTGTTGGGTGCAGGTTGTGCTGTGAGACAGAGAGAGAGAGAATGGCGGTGTTTTGTCTTGTGCGGGGGGAAAGTGTCATTGAGTGGGGATTGGTTTGAGTACATGTAGTTGTGTAGGGGGTTAGAGGGAGTTGCATGGGAAGTAGAAGGAAGAAAGGGAAAGAAGGAACGCGAAGTGTCAAGCTGACAGCAGTGAGAAGTTGACACGTTTAGTAATGGCGATGCGCTTTTTTCACCTCGAGCTTTCTTCTAATCTGTACCATAGATGCCAATAGAAGTCAGCTAGCTATCACTCAATCAATCGTACTTGTCCTTTGAATTCATGTCGAACTGCATCTAAAGGTTCTCCAATTGCTTCTTTCTTGCCAGAAACATATTTTTTCCCGTTCGGGCCCTCAACTCTCCCAACAAACGAAAACTTATCCTAAGCTCATTACTCACCCATGGTTCCAAAATTAGTCAACCACAACACAGCATTACCAGAACGTTTATCGCACTTGAATAATAATTTCTTATTTTGCTTGATCCGACTAGCTGTCGACCACCAAATGTACCATTCTACTCTTTCAAATGAAGTCACCACCCCGTTGAGCGCGCGCTCTTTTACATTCTGCTTTTCCTCCCTATCATTGGTATCAATCGCATCATCCGTTTTCTACCTCAATCCCACCGTCCAAAAGAAAAACCCTGCTCTAACCCTGCATAGTCGCCATCAACGCCTGCTTAGCCTCGTCGCTCAACCTCTCCTGCACGAACGCGCTCACCCTGCCACCGTTCCTCTGGTCGGCCTGCCTCAGGTACTCGCCAACCCATCTCTTGACATCGGTGATCTCCGGGAAAGGGTCGACGGCGGCCTTGCGGCACGTGTTCAGCTGCGTGAAGCCGACACCGAAGCCCAGGTCGTCGACGTCCTGCTCCGGAATGATGTCGTCGCTGCTGGGTGCGACGGGCGGGTTGATGAGGAGCTTGAGGAGAGCCTCACAGGTGAAAGCCCATCCCTTCTTGTAGCGCTCGACGAAGGCCTGACCGTCGGTGAGGGTCTTGGTGAGGGAGACAACGGCCGTCTTGCGGTCGAAGGGGCGCGTGAGCTTTTGAGTGTCAGGCAGGATAATTTGAGGATAGATAGGGCGGAACACGCTGGTCAAGTCATTAGTCAACTCATCCCAATAAATCATGGTTAGGGCAGAACTTACTCTTGCTGGACACTGTCGGCAGCGCCGATGAAGAAGTCCGAGCCCAGGCCCTTGTCATCACGCGCAGCAACAAAGTGGTAGAAGCGCACAAAGCGAGAAGCGAAAGTCTCGGTCTTTGAGTTCGACAACCGTGTGAGCATGATGGTGAGCATGGGCACGAAGTACTGCTTCAGGTTATCGGCCGGAACTGCAGCCACAATAGCCTCCAGCAGATCGAAGCCGTGGGCCTCGTTTGTCTTGGTGGACACGAGCTTCTGGAAGATACCAAGCATGGGCTCGAGCTGGTTGTTCTGGACGATGCTACCGGGGTCACGGCTGACCATGGCGGACAACAGGCGGACCAAAGCCGGGATGTTACCCTTGTTCTCCCAAACAACGGGCATCAAGAGCGGAGGAATCAGCGACTTGTAGTACTCGGGCAGGACACCAGAGGGGTTCGACTCAAGCAGAGCTGCGAAAAGCTGGAAAATGTAAGGCGTAAATTCCTCAACCTCGGTACGGAGAATCGTCGAGAAAGGATCGTAGAGAGCTTGCTCCAGCTTCTGAGGCTCCGAAGGCGCGGCACCCCTGATGAGTGCACCAATGCCCTCGAAATGGTAGTAGTAGAAGCGCGGGTTGCTGGGGTTGTGGCGAATGACCATGGTGATGTTGATGAAGTTCTTGAGAACGGCATCTGCGATTGGCAGAACACCTTCCTTGATGACGATGAGAACTCTCATAACGCACTTCATCAAGAACTCATTCTCCTGGATCTTTTCCGGAGCCGACTCCTTCTGGATCAGACCAAAGAGGTGTACCAGCAGATCCTTTGCCAAGGGTGCAACAGTGTCCCTCGGGATGACCGGTTGCCGGTTGTCGCCAGTGAGATAGAGCGCCCTCTCAACCGCAATAGCAGCGTAAGAGTAGATGACAAAGTTGGAAACGCCGAGATGTCTGACAAGAAGGGGGAAAGCGGCTTGCCAGTACTCCTGGGTGAGCTGACTACGGAAGAGATAGACGTACTTGATAGCGTCGACCTTGAGGATGGGCTCGACGCTGTCACCAGTAAGGTCATCTGCGATGTTCCTCTGGAAGAATTCCAGAATGTTGACATGAGAGTTGACGGTCTTTACACCAAACTGGGCGGTAGAAGTTCCCTTGGCAGCGATGGAGCAGAAGAGGTAGACAGCCGTATCCTTGGATTTCCAGTTTTCCGCCATGTTCTGCGCGTAATGTTGGAGGTACCTGTCAATGTACTGGTTCACAACGCCCGTCACCAAACCCTCGAACTGGGTCATCAACTGGCGCAGGAAATCGGTAGCAGCACGTCTCCTGGTATCGCTGTCGGATCCCTCCAGATCCCTACGAATGAACTCAATGGGTTCATCTTCGAACATCTCAATGTCGGATTCGCGAAGGGACAGGTTGGGCAGGATGACCTTCTCGACCACCTGGTTGAGGGTTGCCTCATTGTTGAAAAGCTGAGCATGCGCATTGTTCGAGGTGACCGAGGTCAGGAACTGCAATGCCTTGCTGACGAGGATATCGTACTTTGTCTCGGCGCCAATGTTGGTCAGGAGGCTCCAAGAGCTCTCAATGAAGCTTCCAAGGTACTGTCCAAACTCGTCCTCGTACTTCTGGGTGTAGAGAATCAAGACCTCGAAAATGCCAGCCTTGACGAACTCGAGAGGGCCAGCCTCTGTGTCATCATCGGTGTGTAGCGCGGGGTTGTCGTAGGTAAGGTACTTGTGGAGGAGCCCACTCAGGCCCTTGATGTTTTCGTCAAACTGCGGGGGCAGGTCCTGGCAAGAGAGATCGACGACGAGCTTGAGAATGAGGTTCAGGGAAGCGACCCAGCTCTGCAGAGCTTCCTTGTTGCCTGCATTGGCGGTAATTTGCGCATCGGTGTTCTAGAAGACTGTTAGGCAGCTATTCCGCAATTTTACTTACGCAATCACACGCACCTGAAAGAGCTGGAGGAAGGGGTCGGCAAACTTGCCCAGCACGAAGTTGATCTCGGTGTAGAGGTCATCGGACCTGAAAAGCGGCCTCCAGCGCTTGAAGACCGAGTGGGCGACCTGTAGCACGCCGTTGTTGGTGACAGGGTTGTCGGCCGTCAAGCGCGACACGAGATCCTGGCAAGCGTATAAGCAAACGTCGGGCGCGGGGTTCGGGCACAAGAGAACGCACGTCAACAAGGCTCTCCCACCGCTCGTAGAAATCACTTTCGGCAATTGTGCTGATGGCCTCGCCGAGCTGAGGTTGTATGGACGGCGGCTGAGAGATCATGAGGCCAATGAGCTCCTGCTTGACCGTGACGACCTCATTTTGCGGCAGCTTATAGTTGCCTTCCACATCCTGCAAATCGATTACCACCCATGTTGTCTGGAAGCGCTTGGCCGGATACATACGGTCCAGTTGCGCCTAACGAAGTTCTTGAAGTAGAGGGCGGCGGCGAGTCTCGAAGTCTGGGGTATGGAGGCATCGGCGACGATGTGGAGTAAGGCAATCGAGAAGCCTGGCGTGCCCTCTTGCTGCTTAATGGCGACCTCGGCTGCGCAAATGACTGTCAGTACGGCAGATTCTTCATAGGCACTCGGTCGCGTGCGGGCATGCAGCGGGAGGGCGTGGGGGCGGGGAGCGGAGGGTGTGTAGGCGGAGGTGCGGGCATCAGTTTGGAAAGCAAACAGTGTAAACAGACGCACCTTCTTTGGCGTGACGAGGATCCAGACTCTGCTGCAGGAGCTGGGCGATAGCCTGAGTGTTTCCGGCCATCGTGGAAGACTTGCACAAAGATTGGCCCAAGAAACGGAGGAAGGAGGGTGGAGGTGGATGTGCAGTCGAGTGGAAAGGCAGCTCCAAGACTTTCTGATCCCGCCGCGCAACCAAGAGCCCCGAGGTCTCCCCGCTTCTGCACTAGTGCGAAAACGGCATAGTGTCGTGATGTCATTACCAAATCTACACGCCATTCTAGAAGCTGAAAGACCTACCTAAGCTACAGCTTCTATGTACCATCAAGTCATCAAGTCCTGAGCTCTGAATCTGAACCAAGTTTCTTCTTGTGCAATTCCTTCTCAACCTGCGCTTCTCTCTGCTTTCCGTGCATCACCAGCCTTTTTCGTTTCTTACGAAGACGGCTGAAGTCAGCCTTCATAATTCACATTTAAAGGCATCCGTAGAAGATTGAGGTATTCCGCAAACAAAGGTACTTTTTCCTCTTCCCACCGGCACTTCCCAGCCATAGATAGAAAGCTCCATCATTCCGCCATGCAAACATTGTCAACATCAACGAAAACAACGCCCAGAAATGTCAACAGTGTCCGCCCATTCGGTCTATCTTCTGTCTGTGTGCAATCCATGAGGAAGAGAAAAGGACCCTTCAACTTTTTTTTTTCTTACAGCGCAAAAACACAATGACCTCCGCTTACCGTAATGCTAATTATTATTCCTTTATTTTGTCGTTTTTGTTTCGGTCGCCGTCGATGATGATGATGATGATGTGAGAGTGTTCCCGAACGCCACAACGGGGGGTATCAGTCGAGCAAAGAAGCAGCAACAAGAGCAAGAGAGGAAGGAAAAAGGGACTAAAGAATTAGGGGGAAACTCAACCACGCGACCCGCTCGAGTTCTGCCGCTCCATCTCCGCGCTCGTGCCGCTCATGATGCTGGATCTATTGCCCTCGCTATTGTACGTCACGATGCTCTGACGATGGAAGAGACCGCCGCCGCCGCTGTTCATGCCGAGGCCTGCGGCACTGGGCGGTGGCGTCGGCCCGCCAGGCAAATGTTTGTCCCAGAGTTTCTTGATCTCCCGAAGACGACTGCGCCACGACGACACGTACTCGCCTGCATCGCGACTGGACCACACCTGACAGAACACGCTCGCGTTGAGCGCAAGCATACGGATGTAGGCAGGAAGGCCCTTCCCGCTGATGACCTTCGTCTCCGACGCCGGCGATACCTCCGGAAACCCGGGCTGCGTGAGGACTTGTACCTTGTAGAACTGGTCGAGTCCGTCATTTTCTCGCGTGTCGACGAAAGTCGTACGAGCTTCGGGAGTGATGACAATATAAACGTAGTTGAACTGCGAAGGGAACGTGTCGAAACGGAAAGGTAGACCCGAGTTGTTGAAGACAATGTTGACGAAATCATTGCCGATATGCTTCTTCTTGTTGATGCAGTAAGGATCAACTTCCAGATCCGTAGGCATCATGGTGATGACGTGGAAGACCATCTCCACAGCACGGTCGCGCCAGCAGACTGCATGTGTGCCATCGCTGTCGAACTCTCGATCCAGTCCTTGCGTGTTCATCTTCGATCCTTTGAGGCGGACAAGCTTGCCTTCTCCAAGAGACTCGACAAATACCGTGTAGTCTGCAGAGCCCATGACGTTAGCAAGAATCTCTTGCTCGTTGGTCTGACCCTCGCCGATGAATATCACGCCGACCCTGTGACTATCGACAGTCGATGCGCGGTCCAACACGCCGATGGAACGACGGGTGGCATCATCCTCCGGCAATTTGACCCACGGAGATCTCTCGACGGCACCGGGATCGAAAAGTGTTATCGGGGTGAACAGGCCCTGGAAGATATCTTCAGGCAAAACGCCGACATAAGAAGACGTGTAGAAGGCATCCGCGGCCAGGCCTGTAAGCAGCGGAACTTGATGACGAGGTGGGGGGATAAGATGTGGGTGATAGATGCCGTAGCCTGTGTACGATGGTCGACGCTTGATGATTTGAGTAATGCCAGTCCGTGCAGCCGTCTCAAGCGTCAGGATCATTTCTCCACCGATGACCCATGATCGCTTGGTGACCTCTCCATCGGCCTCCTTCGCGAAAGACTCTTGGTACCCAGTCTCATCTCGATCGGTATAGGCACGACTGTACAACATGTCGATGGTGATCAGAGCTTGTTCTTCGAGGCTCTCACGCCCAAAGCGATCAGTGTGGATCAGTTTCTTGATGATCCATGGGATAAACTTTTCACGGTCTTCAAGTTTGATGGCCATGAACCAGAAGGTAATGACATGATAGGCCAAAGCGTGCACGTATTGAGGAAGGTCATCCGCTGACTTCGCCTTGCCAGTGTTCTGGTCGATCATTTTCGAGTCCCGGAGGTCGCGGGATGGAGCCGTGTGTCTCAAGCCAGCCCCGCTGAGACGAGCAGGCGCTGGACTCGCGGCTTTCTCCTGCTGATCGCGCACATACTGCAGGTAGCGGAAGCAGACGCCAAAGACCATCTTGAACTCGTCGTCGCGGAAATTGACGTACAAGTCGGGTAGCCGAACCAGATGGGTAAGGAATTCCAAGATGTGAATTGCAATTTGCGGTTGCGTTATGATCTGAGACATCTTCTGGACGATATTTTGAAGGTGCTTCGTCGTCGAATCAGGTATTTCGTGACAGCAAACAGTCAGAGCATGGATGCACCACTTCGATGTCCTATCCCAAGAGCCAATACCCAGATAGAACGTTTTGACAAGATCGTCCTCCTCACTCTTTTCAAAATGCTGGTGATAACTAACCAACATGGTGAGGATGTGGAAGTAGCAGACAGCTACGTCGGCTTTCTTGACGGCCGAGTACGGAGGCGGCTCTGGCACGCTGCCGTTCCTGATCTGGTCACTCAGGACGCTGCGAAGAAGCCGTAGTTGTGGGATACAATTTTTCCAAAGTGCGTGATTGCAAAGCTGTGCTCCAAAATGTACGAACAAGTAGCTGAGAACTTCCCAATCATTGCAATTTTGGAAGAGAGAAATAGCAATCTCCAGCCACCGACTTGTCGGAAACAATTCACGGTGAACGGTGTCAGTGGCATCGCCATTCTCCTCTGTCGCTTCGTTTTCTGTGTCGCTCTGAACCCTCGTGCCTCCAAGATCAGTGAAGAGTACAAGGCTGGGTATCGCTGGCGGTTGCTCTGGGAGGCCTTCTTGATCTGGATACGTCCAGAGAGGCTGTACGGGTTTGGCCTTCACTACGCCGCTGGAGACTCGAGACGGATTCCGAGATTGAGGAAATTGGACCGAACCCACGAGCGAGCGCCGTGTTAGGCTCTTTTCTTCCATGCTCGTAGGGCTCGTCGCCTCCGAGGAGCCTTCTTCTTTCGGGATGGGAACAAGAGTATCCGCCGTCCTGTTTAATAGCGCAGCTATGTTTTCGCCTTCGGGTGCCGCATTGACGCGCAGCGCAAAATTTGCATCACTGCGGAGGCGAGCAAGGAATCTGATTGCGGCGATCCGGGCATCCATGTTGCACTTTTTGGTTCCCGCCACGTACAGGATCAGTTCGTATGCCTTTGATGCCTTCCAACCCGAATGTATGTAGGTGCGGATGAAGATACGGATCAATGCCTTGGTGATGACCTTGCTTGGAGAAACTGGATTGTCCTCGTACATTAAGTCTCCGGCTGCATGATGCTCATGTATGTCTCCAATGAACTCCCAGAGATAGACGCGGAACAGATCTATCACGTATTCGAACAGCTCATCCGATGCTTCGACAGCAATGCTGACAGCTGCATCAGCAAGAATGGTGAGAACATCTGGATCCAGTTCTTCGTGAATATGTTCAAGGATAAATTTCGCGCAAGTAACCTGGACATCAGGCGACAACATGAAGGAAATGTAATCATATGTCCTGATAATTGTGCCCATGGCATATTTCCGCAGGTCGGTTGACCGGCGCTTGTCCCTGAAGAACGGAATAAGCAGCTGTTCCCATGCGGCCTTCCAATCCTCGCTCGGCGGCTGAAGAAGGCGTTCATCCTCGTAGTATTTGATGACTCCTTTGGCAATGTCATCCGGGAGCTTTGGGCCAACGCGGACAAGCATAGCCATAGTCTCTTGCCTCTGGATGATATCAAGTTCATTACGAATTTCGAAAAGCTTCAAAAGGACACCGCGGAGAGGAATGGATGGGTGCGTGTTTTCCTGTTCTTCCTCTTCATCCTCTCCGTCATCAGTGGGACTTGAGAAAGTCTCCGAGGCCAAGTTCGTGAAGTCTCGAACTTCATTGTCAGAAACGTCATTGGCGCATTTGACGATAATCTCCAGGAATGTTGACCAATCATATTCCTGAAGAAGCTGCCGGGTGTACTTGTTGTCCGCATCTCCAGAGATGAGCAGTTTCCACATGATGTTGCAGATGTCCGATTCCAGGTGGAAGTTGTCGGCTTTGATCTTCTTCAGAGTGTGATTGTCCGCGTCTGAATTCGTCTCAGACGCTCGCCGGTTGGCATACTCGACCGAGATCAGGTTGTTCAGTGCAGGCAAGAAGAGCGAAAGTTGCAGTTCCTGGAGATGCGCAGCTCTTGGATGGAAGAGCATGTCTTCCAAGACCTTGACGGCTCCACGAACAACATTCGTCCTCTGTTTAGAGGAACCAAGTTGACCATAAAGGATCTCAATGAATTCATAGATAGCAGCCGGGGCCACGTGTGAAAAAAATAAGTGTGTGATCACCCGCTCGGCCTGGTCTCGGAGGTCATCGAGAAGAAGCATCCTGTTGCAGACAGAACACAATAGCTCCAAGCATGGCTTGAGAAGCGGCTGCGGCAACTCGGCGTACGTGATTAGTGTCTCAATGACAGTGATTCCGCCCTTTAGATCCGGTTTTCTTGTTGTGCGTCTTGAGACATACAGCACCTTCTCCAAGAGCTCTTCGATATGCTTGTCCGCCAGGAGCTGAGAGTTGAACTTGAAAATATCGATGATAAAACGGAAGACTTGTTGTAGGTTGGCGTCTTCAGCAAGCTCAAGATCAGATCTTGAGTCTCTTTGGGCGTTCCTCGCTTTCCGCGCAGCTTCGTAGCATCTATCGAGTATTCGCGTTAGGAGAGGTGCGATCTTGCTCTCAAAGGCATCAATAGACCGTCCGCCATGGGTAAGGCAGCCGAGAAGCTGCAATCGTATCTCCGTGACCTGCTCCTGTTCCACTCCAGATATGAAAGAGAAGAAGTTGCTCCTTTCGGCAGAAGAGAGGTCGGGCAGCTGCACCAATCGCGACAGCAGACGGCATGCTGCCTGGATAGCCTCCGGATCTTTGCTCTTTAGTAGCGATTCTTGGGCAAGTACCCATACTGCCCAAACGCCTTTCACCGGATATTGCTCGAGTATGGGGCACAGCCGGTGGGCAGCATCGATGCGAGCCGATAGTGACGCCTTCGGACTGAGCCGTTCCAGCAATTCCTCCAACTCCGGAGGACCTCCGAGGACGGGTGGAATTTGAATGTCGCCGTCATAGTGGCTCGGCCGAATACGGAGCGAATGACGTATGTTCGCAAAGTCTGCATTGTCTGGAGACGAGGTATGAATGTGTCGCGGAAGCGTCGACACGCTCGGTCTCCTCGCAAAAATTCCTTGCACCGGGGCGATATTGGTAGAAGCGGAGGGGATGTCGCAGGTCGAGTTGCGTGAGCGGCCAATGAGGTCTTTGAACAAATTCGAGATTGAACTGGTCGAGGACGAGTTGCGCATGGAGGTCGGCGGCACCTGAGGCAGCGCCTCGGGCGGCGGCGACGAGGACATGAGAGCGGTCGCTGGTAGGCAAGCTATGTTCTGGGGGAAAAAGCATGGTTAGACAGCGGGGCTGCGGCAGGAGATACACGAAATGCGGCACGATGGGACTGGTCGCGAACTCACGGGAAGTGTCTCATGCGGCGCCCGCCCTGCTCACTTCCCAGAAAAAGGCAGTGAGAGCAGAGCTGAGGCAAAGAGGGCGCGCCCTCGTATGGATGGGCGCGGCACAGCTGACAGGTTGTGGCGCGGCGGAAGGACGATGAGGGCGGGCGATAGCGAAAAGTCCATGAGGGCAGTCGGCGACATCCGAGGCCGACCAGGCGTCATCAGAAGCTGCGCGCGGGCTGTGGCAGCATTTCTTCGGTTTGGGAGCGCAAGCAGAACGTTGGGCAGGCGCAGAGGTCGTCCGAGTCTTCGCAGAACCTTGGAAAACCTGGGGTAAGAAGCGGCAGCCTTCCCTATTGCTCGCTAGTGCGCAGAAACCTTTTGCAGGGCCGTCCTCGCGTGCCTCTGGAACGTGCAGCTCGACGCCCACCCTCCTCTGTCTGCTGAGTCGCAACGACGCACTCTCGTCCTCCCACAGCTGCAGGCACCGCCCGCCTCGTTGGGCCGCCTTCCGCGCCGCCCGCCGCTCGCTGTCAGCCTCAGGCGTCCGCGTGGACAATGCAGCCTAAGCGCCATTCCGCCCGCTCTCCGCCCGCCGCCTAAACTGAATCCTGACGTAGTACCGCCATCCTGGTCCATCGCCTCCTCCAGTCGCTTGACACCCTGCTGTGATCACTGCATTGGACCAGGGCATGACTCCGTCGCTGTCGAGCTGCCTCTCATGCATCGCTTAGCCCGGACATGCCCAGAGGCACCACTTGTCTCAATCTAGATGGCGCCATCTTCCATCGTGACGCCTCGTTTGATTGATTCCTTGGTAGCAAACGTCACTAAGCCCGAAAGTAGCATGTGAGAATGTGGTACCTTTCGAACTAGTGCTCCATTCAGATGCGAACCGTCATTCGCACTGGGTCAGACGTACTACACCTTGAGCAGCCGAGCTTCTTATCTCCGAGGTTTGCATATTCGCAGCTGAGCATAAATGTACCTACAGATTGACACAATTGTATAATTTCGCCGAGTGGTTGCATTTTGTCGACCCCACACCTCGTATTGACTCGATGCGTATATCCCCAAAAGAGAATGTCCTGGCACCGTAGCGTGCAACATGTTTCAAACGTCTGAAAGTGGGGCTGGGTCTCCGGTGGCCTTTGTTCTTGGCTTCTCCTACCTCTTTTTTTTCTGCTGCGCGTCAATCATAAAGGGGCTCGGAAGAGAAGGGTTTTCAGAGATAAACACAGAGAGGACATTTATTTTTTTTTTTACCATGCAATCGAAACATCTATTAAGTTGTTCGTAGAGAATTATAGCTCTGGTGCTTTTCACCCAAACATGCAATCGAAGAACTCTAAGTAGCCAAACACTGTGGTAAGATAGAACACACTCCCCTCCGCCCATATTAGCCGATGGGCGAGCAAACAAGCCAGCTTAAATCAAGATAGTCCAGCATCGAAAACTTCATACCAAGCAATACATTGTAATTGAAACCAGTCTTGTAGAGTAGCAGCTTACTCGTCTCTGAACATCCAACGTCCGCCCTCTGTCATCGCCTCTCTCCACCTTTCCTCCACCACCTCTCTCTCCCTCTTTCGAGCTTCCTCTCTGTCCTTCTCAATCTCCTGCGTCCCTGGGAAATCAGCCCGCCAAAATCCTGGTGGCGTACGCGCGCGCTGATGTGCATGCCTGTGACGACCTGCTTGATTGGCTAGGAGCTTGATCTTCGCTTGGACAACGAGGTCATCACGTTGAACAACAGGCATGGCATATACGCGGTCGCGCGAGTAGCCATTACCCATGAACCACCGGAGATACCTGTGATCATTTGCTTCCTGCTCTGTTGTGAAAGGTGGCTCTTGCTGAGATTGCGAGTCGTCCCAGAAGCTATGCGGAAGCGGGGGATTCAGGCCGGCTTCGATCATTGCACGAAAGTCGCGACCGCAGCAGTCGGGCTTAGTACAGCCAGGAAGGCAACGTCGCGCATCGCTGTTGCGGACGACTTCTGTGAAAGCAAATTCAAGCCCAGCGTTGGCGTTGGGGTTGATCTTGAAGTCGGAGAGGTTGAGATTAGAGAGGGATTTAGTACGGAGGGGAGCTGATGGAGCTTGTTGGCGATTACGTTGGCGTAGCGAGCTACTGCTGTTTGATGTGCGAGATCCCGTTTGCGGTGTCAGGAGTTGAGAGGCCAGGGACTTTTTAGAAGGGATTGCTTTTCGGGACTTAGGCGTTGTGGCGTCCCGACTCTTCGTCACAGTCGACCTTGGGGATGATCGGGCTGCACGCTTGGTTGCTGGAGTCCTCGGGGATCTGAGTGGCTTTCGCTCTGGCGGTGGATTATCGTACAATTCGGCAAAGCGCCGGCGTGACTCTTCCATCTTTGCTGGGGAGAGCTCTCGTATCTCCGTGCCTTCTCCGTCCTCTGAGAGCAGCGGCACAGCCTTTGCCCCTCGCCCCTCATCGCCGCCTCGTCTTGGTCGAAGAGCAGGAAGAGTCCCGAGCTGAGGCTGTGGTTGTATGTTGACATCTCGAGAACGCAGCACTCTGGCTTTACGCAGATTATTGGGGCTTCTCGTTAAGATAGCTTTTGCAGACTCCCGCAAGTCATCCTGCTCTTCATCTGCAGGGCTGGGATCTGAATCAGGAACTTCAAACACAACATTTTCGTCTTGCGCCTCTAGTTTCGGTTCTTCGGCAAGCCCTGTCCCTCGAGAGAAGTCTAGCGGGAGGCTTGAAGACCGTTCGCGAAGTAGTGCTGGACGAGACTTTGTCCATACATCTTTCTGCAGCTGCGATTTGCGGATGGCATCCTGCATACGACTACGCTTCCTTGGTGTTTGTATCTGAATCCCCATATCATCGAGATCAAGAGTGCTGACTCTGTTGAGAAGCGCAGGAACAGGTGGTGTCGTGGCCTGAGTATCAGCAGACTCCGCTTTGACAGGGGGTGGTGGTTCTGAGCGTCGGCCTAGAGTGTCTTGATACACTGGGACATGGCTAGGATGCTTTCGTTTCAAGGACCTTTCGGAGACAACTATTGGCTCGTCATCAGAAGAATGATGGTGTTCAGAAGGTTCCTCTGCATCCTGCATGTTTTCGTTACGATCATCAACATCCTGGGTTGTTTGGCTGGATGTGAGTCTCAAAGAACCACGATGGGATTGCGATGATGGTTCGGCCTGATTTCGCTGCTCAGGTTGGCACTTTTGTTGTTCAGACAGACCCCCCTCATGTTTTGAATGAGGAAGCGCTGCCGATACATCAGTGATCTGTGGGAGCTCCTCCGGAATGTCGGATGAAATGATTTCCGGGAGGTCTGCAGCAGCCGAGACTGCTTTGAGGGGTTCAACGTCATTTCCCAGAAGCTTACAGGCCTGTTCTGTTATTTTTTGACGCATATTTTCCGTGTCCAGACCAAGTCCTGGCGTGTGTTGTGCTTTCAACGAGGGTGATGCGATGCTCGCGGGTGATGGTGGCCTGTCCATGTCGACCAGAGAATCTTTGGCAGACTTGCCTGCTGCATTGTCTTGACGGCTCTTACGCCTTTTCTCGCGTTCCTTAGAGGCCCATGCACTCCACTCCTTGACCCGGCCTTTCATCGTGGCATTCTGCTTGGCCACCAGTTCCGAGTTTTGTCTCAGCTTATCGTTCTCTCGGAGGATGACCTTGTACATGCGCTCGAGCTCTTTGTGTTCATGAAAAGGGACTGTTGCCTCCTGGGTCGCGACGGTTGCGGAACTGCGTGGAGGAGCGTATGTGTTGGACGTCGACAAAGGGTCGGTTTGCGGTACGGCGGACTTAGAAGCCTGGATGGCAGTCTCAAGCTGACGCTTCAACTCCTCATGTTCTCGTTCTAATTCCTCAATACGAACAAGGAGCTTTGTGTTGCTGCGTTCTAGCGCTCGCTTTTCGTTTTGATCTAGACGTGGTTAGCAAAAGCTTGAGCAGGAAATGGCAATAGATATGCGTACGACGGATATTGTTATTTCTGATATTTTGCTGCAGAATCTCGGAGTGTCTTTCGATCGCATCGTCCGTGTCATCTATCTCTGGCCATGGCAAGGCAGCTTCATCTTGCTTCTCCATGACTCGGTTAAAAATGAGGACGCGTCTCTACGCGCCACTTTCGCGATTGTTGTTCAGTCGCTGCGTCAAACGGGGTCAAAAGCGAAAGAAAGGCGGACGATTTGCAGTGCGAGATGGTATGGGTTACATTCCAGGAGAGCTGCACGACCGCTTGGTGGTCATGAAGGATGCGCTACGCGTGGTTGCCTGGAGACGTGGCGCGTTCCATTAGCTACGCCGCCACCGCGGTGACGCGCTGCACGTGCGCGCTAATTTCATTATCGCAATCGATAACGAACCGACTCGCGCTTGCCGCGAACCCCGACAGTGACTCCCGCCTTCTCCTCCGACACTCGCGTGCGCCGCCGCTCTGTCGCTACGATGCCTAAGCGTTGCGCTGAAGATAGCGACCAACATGCGTTGCCTCCAGCGAAGCGAGTGAGAAAGCCCATCTCCGACAAGCTGTCTCAGTTGAGTGATGAGCTACTCTTGCGCATCCTTTCATACGTACCAGTCGCTACGTTGAATATATGTCAGAGGTAAGCATTCTTTCATGCCTGCGAGAGACCAGGCACTGACATTCCACTAGGATATCGAAACGGTTCCACGCCGTCGCCAGCGATCATCAACTTTGGAAAGCTGCCTATTACAATCGTTTCGTCCGGCCTCGCGCATCGAGATTACCCGGGATCAAGGACGCGAACACACCCGATCATCTCCACTTCTCCTCTAAACTTTCGAAATGGCTTGATGAGGCAACTTTGGTGAAGAAAGGCAAGGAAACCAACTGGAAGAAGCAGTATAAACTTCGTCACAACTGGTCGCGGGGAAGTTGTGATGTGGATGAGATACCGCTGTCAGAGGCGCCACCCGTGCCACCGATTTTGGTCCACCTGCACGACGGCACCATCTACACTGCAGATGCGATTGCTGGGCTGCGTGCCTGGTCGACTCAGAAAGACCGAGCCCTTCTCGCGAGCATCGCTTTGGGGAATAATGACGACCGCGTACATCCTGCACCGACGTCCTTGACCGTCGACACAGACCCAAAGAATCTCTCTCATCAACACGTTGCCGTGGGATTTGAAGACGGGAGCTTCTCTATCTATCAACTAATTAAAAGCAGCATGATATTCTCTCTTTTATACAGCCATCCTGCCTCCTCCAATGGCATGCTCTCAGCTCTGGCATTTGCTTCCCCTTACATATTAACAATGACTGGCATGCAGCTATTATCACTTTACAGTTTTCCCAAGGAGTCACAAGATTTACGAAAGCAAGATATCTTGGATCCACCTCGGTTACTATACTCGCTACGGTCACATACCGTCTGGCCGCCGTTATCGCTTTCCATCCGACATTCCTCGCAAAGTGTTGTGGCATCGATCGCATATGCCTTACCCACATATTTCTCCGGATGGACCGTTGGTATCCAAGAGATGCACATTACCCCAAAAGGAAAGCTTGTGGATTCACGGCTCGCGTCAGCCGACCAGCCGGGTTTCCAATCGCTAGTTTCAAACTTGAGCCTACCACCTTCTCCCGGTGGGCGTTCGGACCCAGGCACACCGGCGACATCAGTTCCGATCTGTTCTAAGCCAACGTCCCTTTCATACTCGCATCCTTATCTCCTCAGCTCGCACCCAGACAACACCCTTACTCTTTACATGGTCACCTCAACGACATCCTCGTTGAACATTGGACCAGGCACAAGGTTATGGGGCCATACGTCATCGGTGTCTGGGGCGCACGTGGGAGGCAGAGGAAAAGCAGTCTCCGTCACTTCACGCGGCGATGAATTGCGCGTTTGGGAGCTGGAGGGGGGCATGGTTTCTTCCGCAACTAGAAGGCGCAATCCTGCCGGGGAGCTGAGTATCCGGATCAAACCCGAAAAACGGACCCCTCTCCGGTCGGACTTGGATCACCCCTCTGACACGGAAGCCGGCCACAGCTCTGACCTCGGACTCGCCCTAGACCACAGTCTTGATGAGACAACTGTAACAAAAGGTTGGATTGGATTTGACGAGGAGAAAGTGATTGTGTTGCGAGAACGGAGTGAGGGGAGTCAAGCGTTAGTCGTGTATGATTTCACCTAGAGACAAAATCTCTGGGTTGGCAGGACAATGAGTGTGTGTGCGGCCTTTACAAGCCGCTGTTCCGTGACGAAGATCGCCTTTCCTAGGCAGTGAGTTGTGTTGAGATGCATCGAAACGCCGCAATCGACTTTGGAGTATCGGCACTTCCGCCCAAGACGGTATCGAATCTGCCCCCAGGAGTGATCCAACCACTTCCAGGACTTTATAAGCCCTATTCTTCCAGGTTCCAGGATTAAGTTGGTGGCAAAGCAAGATTTTTCCGACAGCAATGGGCGGCAGAACACAAGGCACGCCTTTGGTGACCACCACAGGAATGAGAGGCGCATGCGACAAGCTCCCGCTGTCCTGGCCATATTCGATACGTTTCATGCGCCTTGACCGCTTCGCATTTGGCTCAACCGCCAAGGTCAACAACATCTGGATCTTCTCAGCCGAGATGGCGTGGTAACCTAGGGCTGTGAAGGATCTTCGGTCTTCGATCAGCAGTGTTGCTCCTCAGCCCAGCTGCGGCGCACGCTATTATGCCCTTTCGGTGGCTTTGTCTTGCTTGATTTGGGTTGTTTGGCAGCGATCGAGTCGTGAGCTTCACCGCGCGGAGAGCCTGGCGGTGGCGGACCCCTCAGCACGTGCATTCAACGGGGCTGACAGCTGCTGTGCGACCATCACTGTCACGAGCCTCAACCGCCGGTGCGCCTGCCCTGCACAACATTTGCTCGAGCGGGCGGCTCCACTTGCTGCGCGGGCATCAAAGCTTGCGGCGGGGTGGGCAGATCTGGCAAATCGGAGACTCCACCAACGGGCAGCGGCTCGTAGGTGAGCCAGAGGCTGTCTACATCAAACACTCTCGCAGCTGCGCACACGGCGCTGCAGTTTCTTTTGGGTGTGCAAACCGAAGACTGATACTACTCGCTAAAGGCCCGACGTCTTTCCGTACCCGCGGGGCGCTAGCGCATCGCACCCACCGTTCTTGTTTTCGCCTCTCTGCCTCCAGCCTTTATAAAGCGTCCGACTGCCCTTCAATCGCCCCAAGGTCCACTCTGCGCACGACACACGTCTTTCCGCACTAGCACCATCTCCGTCCTCTTTGACGACCCAAGTCCAGCTCTTTGGTACGCCAGCCCAGCGCCCTGCTGCTCCCCACCCGCCTCCCACTGCTTCTCTCACTGACGCTGCCCAGACTTCCAACGTCACAGCCCACCACCCACCTCACCATGGACTTCTCCGCTCCCCCCGCCCGCGGCTGCTACAACTGTACGTCCTGCCCTTTCCTCTAGCGCACACGCGATGCCCACGGCGCCGCTCCGCCTGCCTGCTTCTCGCACACACTGCATACAAAATTCGCATTAAGCTCTCACACACAGCGGGGACGGTTCGTTGAGCTGTAGATCCGAGTGGAGTCCTTGCGACGCCCACAACGAGCAGTCTTGGTCGGCCATCGCTCGCGTGCCCAGCGCGGCACGCGGCGACCGACCGAGATGACCGCACTGCGATGTGACCTTTTGTGAAGCGCCCACCTCTCCCACCACCCTGTGTATTTTACTTGTCCACGTTGTCTGGTTACCGCGCCCCAGCTTCAACGTCGGGCATGTTTCGTCGCTCTCTGCGCCAACGCCGAGGGGAATTTGAGCTAATCGAGGAGAAGGCGGCGACACCTCGCACCAGGCCAGGGACTGCCCGACCAAGGGCAACCCTACCTGCTACAACTGCGGCGAGCAGGGCCACCTGAGCAGGGAGTGCCCCCAGCCCCAGGCTGAGAAGCCCTGCTACCGCTGCGGCAAGGTCGGTCACCTGTCCCGCGAGTGCCCCGAGGGCGGTGCTCCCGGCATGGGCGCTGGCCAGGAGTGCTACAAGTGCGGCAAGGTCGGCCACATTGCTCGCAACTGCAACACGTACGGCGGCGGTTTCGGTGGCGGCTACGGCGGTGGCAGCGGCTTTGGCGGCGGTCCTCGTGGCCAGACCTGCTACTCTTGCGGCGGTTACGGCCACATGTCCCGTGACTGCACCCAGGGCCAGAAGTGCTACAACTGTAAGTACCCTTCCCACTCATGGCACGCAACGGCTCTAACTGTGTTGTAGGCGGCGAGGTTGGCCACCTGTCCCGCGACTGCCCGTCCGAGACGTCCAACGAGCGTGTCTGCTACAAGTGCAAGCAGCCCGGCCACGTCCAGGCTGCCTGCCCCAACTAAGCCAGTCATGTCCTTGAAGTTTGAGGCTGGCTGCCGAGAAGAGGGTGGCTTGTAGTTGGATTCGACGGCGGTGAGCTTCGTTTGGCGAAGTGGAGCTGCATTCATGATTACGACCCTTTCCTTCTCTTTCTTGTAAGATCTTGCAGCCATGGATCGTCAGCTCCTTGCATGCAGCATGAGCGAGTTCTTCTTTTTCCTTTTAATCATCATTGCTGCGACGGTGGATCAACGATCCAGGGACAGATTGGAACTCCGGGACACGGACAAAAAACGATGGTAGGGGAAAAAAGGATTACTTTTCGAGAAGAGCGCCTGCGGGTGCAGGTTCTGAGTTGGAGGTCTGGAGACACTCATCTTGCGCGGAATAGCAGCGAGCATGGGGAACTAGGCGTCATATTTCCTAGTCACAAAAAGAAGCAGTTGCGAACGACGGTAGTAAGCAAAAGAACAGATCAACGTGGGCAGCCGATGGCTTTTATATGTGTGCGTGCACGCGAGCTAACAGCGATGACGAGAAATGCACCATGTTGGCGCAACACGTGGGTCGCTGGCGGGCTTTAGCGGTGATCGCGGCTTCGCTGTCCTTCCACCACCCTCTTGTCCAGCACCGCATGACTCCCCTCGCTTCGGTCCGTCGGCTGTTCTCCGACCCAAAAGAAGAAGACGGATCCCAGCGATGGCTCGCGTCGATCGTCGACAGAGTGCTTGGCACCAACTCGACCACGGGTACTGGTACGGCGGCACCTGTCGATTGAGAGGTGGCAGCGCGGCGGACCAGCACCTGTCCTGCCTGTCACGAAGACCCCTTTCTGCTGCCGCCGTCTGCCAGGAGCTGACCCGAACCTCGGCGGCGTCTGCAGCTGTGTCGTCGGGGGTCAGCACCTGGCAGATCACAAGCGGTAAGCTCCAGGTTTGCTTGCTTCGTGCGTCACGGGAGCACCTAAGTGGTCTCCCCTCCATCGCACAGGGCAGATCCACACCCCGCGAAGAGATGAGGAGGGGTAAGCCAGGCTGCCGTCATCTGTCACTGCCATCCTGGTACCAGCAGGGGTGGGTTCCAATTGATCGGATTGCGGGTAAAAAGCCTGCACAAGCAGACGAAGATACCTCAATGGAAGCGTCGTGATACCTACACGTGCAAGGCGCGGCTCGTTCTCAAACTCCGATTAGCTCCGAGCTAGCGAACGACGGCCAAGACAACGTCAACAGCCATAGCCGCACTTTTCAACGGCGACGGCAGCTAACATCAATCGTGTCCGCTCCCCCGCTCCGCGAATGCCGGCGGCAATATTCTATCTGATGCTTGGGGGCATGACCTCACGTTAATTGCCACGGCCCGGCTCGCCACATCCGTTTCGGCTTCCCCAACTTGGGCTGAAGATGATGCGTTCTGGGGCAGCAACTGCGGTAAACGGCGGCGATTGCGTGTGCCATCCATCGGGAATCGGCCACTTTGCACCGTTATGGCCTTGGTAGGATGAGGCTGACGCCTGCGGCTGAGCGGAACACGGCGAATGAGGCCTTGGCAGAGACGCTGACGGCGGTGACAATCGAGCAGATCAAGATGGCGAGGGCGAACGAGAAAATAAGATGCTCTGAGACATGAAACAAGCAACGTTAAGTGGTTTTCCCCCTCTGCCTTCCCTGCCGGTAAATCGGCCGCGTGTCACTTTATGCCGAAACGGTAGTCCGACCATGACGATCTTAAGGCCGACGTAGTTTCGAAACGCACGCCCGACCTGCCTTGTCTGCTCATGAATCGACGCACTTTACCCGCAACCGGGATCAAACCCCTGGCCGGCATCCGCATGGTACAGCCCTCAATCGGAGAGCCTAACAAAAGTGCCACCGCCAATAGCAAGGTCTCCCCATCATGACTGCTGCCACAATGACAGCGATAACGCGCAATCAAGCGCAGCGAAGCAGATCCTTTGCCGTCAGCCCCGTCCGCCATATCCGCCTGAATGGGTGGCTCGGCGTCATCGCCTTCCCGATGCGGCGTGAAGAATACCTGTGCGCCTGTCAATCGTGCCGTGATTACAGACAGGCGCTGCCGATGGCGGATCCGAGCACCATCGGCGTTTCGTCCAACGGGCAATGATGTGTGCGCCTGCCTGCCTGCCTTGCTGGTCCGGCTTGCGGGCTTTCTTCATATGTTTATCTACTTTGATGCCTGCCGCCGCGGATCCTTATTTCTGCTCCTGCTCGTTAAAACAGCGGATACGCCCAGGCTCGCCACTACTCTGTATTCGCTCTTTTTGGTCTCTGTCGCCATACCGTCGCTCTTTGTCGTGATTCTCTCTTCATCCAGTAGTCTTGTTTCTTGAGCCATGCTCGCTTCTACCGCCGCGCCCAGGGCCCGCGACGCTCTCGCCGCCCTGGCCTTTTCCTTTTTCACTTTGGCCGCCGCACAGGACAACACCACCGAACCACTTTCGACTTTCTATTCGGTGCGTCGTCTTTGCCAAATGGCTTGAGGGCTGATGCTAACGTTCGGCACAGCGCCCGGACTTGACGCCTCCGGCTCTCGACTGCTCAATCCAGGAAGATAGCGTTGCGCCAGGTGAGATGGCAGGCGCCTCCCCACAATGATCGACTCATGCTAAAGTTAATTGTTAAGGTTATATCTTCATTGCGCCATACGGCGCCACGCAGTCCGGTCCTTACATATACGATAAGTCTTGCGTCAGTGCCTGACGATCTCCCGAGCACGCAATCCGGGGCTGCATGCTAAGATCGCGAACAGAACCTTGTTTGGTCCGGATTTGGCTTCGCCGGCCCCGAGACCTCGCACGACGTCCAGGTCTGCACGTACAAGGGCGAGGACCACCTGTGTTTCATGCAGGGCAACCAGATGAAGGGTTACGCCCGCGGCCACGGCCTGATCCTCGACAAGTCCTACACGATCGTCAAGTCCATCGAGGTCGGCGGCAGCGGCGTTCCGTCGGTCGATATGCACGAATTCAACATGATTGACGACGGCAAGTCTGCGCTGGTCACTGCGTACATGACGATTCCGTACGATTTGGTCGACTACGGCATCACTACCGGCGTCGGATACCTCCAGGACGGCGTTTTCCAGGAAGTCGAGGTCGACACTGGCAACGTGCTGTTCGAATGGCGTGCCATTGACCATGTGCCGCTGGCCGCCTCGTACGTACTGCCGAATGCTTCGGACACTTCTGGCACGGGTCTCTCGACGAGCTCGCCCTGGGACTGGTTGTACGTATTTACCGTGAGGAAGCAAATTCGAAATTCATGCTAACTCAACATCCAACAGCCACATCAACTCGGTCGACAAGTCTTCGTACTCGGACACTTACCTGATCTCGGCCCGCAGCGTGTCCTCGATCTACAACCTCAACTCCACGGATGGCAGCATCATCTGGACGCTCAGCGCCGGCGGCCAGTACACCGACTTCGACTGCACCAACTTCAACTTCTCGTACCAGCACGACGCACGCTTCGTGTCGGAGAACTCGACGCACACGGTCCTCTCGTTCTACGACAACGCGTCCAACGGCTTCAACCAGACGTCGCCCGAATCCTCTGCCATGGTCGTTGCGCTCGACCACACCACCAACAAGGCGACCATGCTCTCGCGCATAACGGCGCCCGCGGCGGCCGGAGGCATCCTGTCGTCGTCGCAGGGCAACACGCAGCTGCTGGCCAACGGCAACTTCTTCAACGGCTGGGGCAGCATCGACGCACTCTCTGAACACGCCGCCGACGGCACGCCCCTTCTCTACGCCACCTGGGGCGCGTACCCGGTCATGAACTACCGCGCCTGGACCTTCAACTGGACCTCGACGCCGAAGACCGAGCCGGCCGTCTACGCTTTCGCCCGCAACGCCACCGACGCCGCTACGACCGCTGTCTACGTGTCGTGGAACGGCGCGACCGAGGCCGCCAGCTGGAAGTTCTACGGCGGCGACGCCGCTGATGCGGTCACGCAGGAACTCGGCACCGCGGAGAAGCAGGGCTTCGAGACGGGCTTCAGCGCGCAGGGCTTCAGCCAGTTCATCTCGGTCGAGGCGCTCGACGCCGGCGGCAACGTGCTGAGCCGCAGCTCGCCACTCAAGACGTTCGTGCCTAACCAGGCGTACGCGGACCTGTGCAGCGACGTCGGCTGCCCGGAGGCGACTTCTTACTCGTCTTGAAGGTTAGTGAGGAGTGCGGTGATGGACGGGACGTCGTCGCGCTCGGCTGCTGCGGTCATGGTCGGTAGGGGCGGGTTTTGGGTCGCGGGGGTGGGGGTCGCGGTTAGTGCGGTTGGGATGATTGCATTACTTTGAATGATGAGGAATGGGGTTTTTTGGGGGACATTCGATTCTTGTGTATACACTTGGGATCAGTATAGGTTTTTTGATTGGTTGCAGAGGTGCAGGGAGTTGGGAAGCGGCTGAACGGGTTTACTACCTCAGCATTTTAGAGCGCATGTGGTAATAAAGGACATGAAATCAATCTTCTGATTTAACCAGAGAAAGTTTATACTCGTCGACATCATTCTCGACATGTGCAAAATAAAACCAGGATAACCGCTCTCGATGTTTGAAGAAGAAACTACCCACACCCTCCACCTAATTCTTATCTACTCGTCCGCAAATGCATATCGAGACTCGTAGGGTATATTCCAAATTACAGGCCGTTCAGATCATGTTCTCATAAGCTACTTTCCAACTCCCAAAAACCACCCACCCCCTTTTGCTCTCGCTACTCGCCAGTCGTCTGACTTCTGCACCGCTGCTCCTTCATTCCCCCGTACGTACTTTCCTCTCTTCAGAGAAGCTGAGACACAAGGAACGTAAAGACGCTCGTCCCGACCGCCGTCATCATCACCATGGCGCCATCTTCCGGAGACATGATGGAGGTGCCGGCACTACGATTGCCCGCGGCGGCAGCACCAGCACTGCCACCTTTCTTCGGTTCGGGCTCAGGCGCGGGAGCGGGAGCGGCTTCGGGAGCGGGGACGGGGACGGGGTCGGCGGCGACGAGTTGCAGCACTATTTGGCTGATGAAGAAGAGGGCGAGAAGGGTGGTGAGGAATGTCGTGCGGGTGGTGGAGGAGGAGGACATGATTGGTGGTTTTGAGTTCCCGGTTGCACGGAGATAGAGGTAGGTTGAGGGATATGGTTGTGGTTATATTAAATGCGGTGTTTGTTTTTTTCTTTTTTGTCTTCTAACATATAGCGAGCACAGCAGCAGAGAGGTCTTTATAGCAGTTCGGAGAGCAGGCAGAAGGGGGAAAAGCAAGGTCGGTGAAGAAGTATGACGCGGGGGCTGTGCTGCCACGACGTACGAAAGGATCTCGAGCCAGTGAGCTTCACTTGCTGGATTAGTCTCGATTTCCCGGGCAGAGCGTGCTTGGCGGGCATGGCTAAGCAAGCTTTTCTGGCTGTGCGACTGGAGGCAATTGGCGGAAAGCTTGGGGTGGGGGCTGACGGGCTAGGGTGATGGTAGACGGACGGACTGCAACGTGCCAATCATCAGTCTGCTCACGGTCTGTTGAGTTTAAATGTGCGCTGATGGATAAGTCTAATGCCAGCTGGCGGCATGGCGCTACGGTGAGGTCAGGGCTGCGTTCTGTACTAGGGAAATGGTGGTGGCGAGGCGGTGCAGTGTGGCTGGTGCACGCGATCCTTGCACTCGCGTTCCGTCGCGTCTCCCAGACGCGCTCCGGCCTCAACCTTCACAGCAACTACCCAATCAACAACACTACGTTCAATTGCACCGCGGGAAACAATGGACGAGCCTATGGTCGACGTGCAGGATGTTGCGCAAGAGACTCCTGCCGATGATGTCTTCCGCGCACCTTCGATCAATACCGAGCAAATCCTGAAGGGCGCTTCCTACGCTCACTACTCTCCCATTCCAGAGGTTATCGCCAATGACATGACCACTGAGTGCGTGCTCGGCGTCGATGAAGCCGGAAGAGGGCCCGTTCTCGGTAAGCTCTAGCCTCAAGAATCCCTCAAAGTCGTCTCTAACATTCGCAGGACCCATGGTATACGCGCTGCTCTACCTACCGCTCTCCGAGCACCGCTCTCTGCTAGCCGAGACGCACCACTTCGACGACTCCAAGGTACTCCAGCCGGCGGTGCGCTCGTCGCTGATGGAGACGCTGTGCACGGCGGACACGGACCTGTACCAGCGCTGCGGCTGGGCGACCAAGGTCATGTCGGCGCGCGACATCTCGGCCGGCATGCTCAAGGCGGGCGGCACGTACAACCTCAACGCGCAAGCCATGGACGCGACGGTCGAGCTGATCCAGCGCGTCTTCGCCATGGGCGTCAACGTCAAGGAGATCTACATCGACACCATCGGCCAGCCCGCCACCTACCAGAAGAAGCTCGAGCGCATCTTCCCCACCGTCCAGATCACCGTCGCGAAAAAGGCCGACTCGCTCTACCCCTGCGTCTCGGCCGCCTCCGTCTGCGCCAAGGTCACGCGAGACGCCGCCTTGGACGTCTGCTACGAGTCGTACGCTTCGGACGCCAGCGAAACGCCCGCCTCCGCCGGCGGCTGGGGCTCTGGGTACCCGTCGGACGCGAGGTGCTCGGGGTGGTTGAAGCGCAACATGGACCCCGTCTTCGGCTGGGGCGCCGAGTGCCGCTTCAGCTGGGGCACGGCTAAGGACATGCTGGAGGACAAGAAGAGCAACGGGGTCAAGATCGACTGGCCGGTCGAGGACGACGACGAGGGCGCCAACATCTCGTCGTACTTTTCCGGCTTGCAGGGCGACGACCACCAGGGCGGCGACGAGCTGTCCAATTGGTTCGGCAGGCGCGTTACTGAGGAGGTCTTTTGAGCCGCCGCTGCCCGCACACCGAGAGCTTTGGCACACACCTTCGAGGTTCCTGCCGGTCTTGCTCCATCGAGTATGGTAGGTGGAGCAAACACGTCTGTTTCCAGCGCGGGCTGCGGCCTTGCTGCTCTTGAACGCTGTGCGAGGCTGAATACGGCAAAGCCAAATACCAGAGCTTGAGATGCAGTCAGCAAGCTCCTGCAGTGCGACGGAAAATTTTCAGTACAGGCACAGCGCTCAGTCCGCTTCCCTGCGCTGCTCGCGTTGCAAGCCATCCCGGATCGGCTTGCTGCCTGGTACGAACCCAAGCTGTTCTCCGTGGCATCCAGCTCTTGTTCTGCTGGACGAAGCTATCGGCGAATTTTTCGCAATCAGTCGAGCTGCATCAATCAGTCGAGCTGCATCCGCACGTTTTGATACCCCATGCCACAGCTCATCCACTACTGTCAATTCGTATGTATAAAGCTCTGCAAAGGCCAGTACTACCGTATAAGCGATGATTATTGGTCTCTTCAGACTGCTTGGCTGAAGTCTGCGGCGATGCGCAATCCGAATAGCGGATATGAGAGTGGTCTTTTGTCAACGCACAACGTGCTCAGGCTCCATATTTTGTTAAGACATTTGTAAGGTTCCCTAGGCAGTCAGTCAGAGTGTTGAGAACGAATTAGAACAAGACATCAGACAAGGCAATTCGCAGAAGCTTCTTACGCAAGTGCTCACTTCCTAATATTTTGATGAACCCTACGACCTACACTACCAAACAAGATTTAGACCCATCATTTTGCTTTTCAACCAAACATCTTCCCGGTCTTCTTGCTCTTGAACGCATTCCTCTTGCTCCTCGCCACCCTGGGGGCCTCCTTGCCCTCCAGCACCGGCTTCCGCCACTGCACGCCCCTGCGGGCGACGGCAGCGGCCTGGTTCAAGCTGTCGAAGCTGGTAGCGTACGTGGCGACGGCGTGCGCGATGGCCTGGGTGTTGAGCACGAAAGCCTCCATGTCGAGGTTATCCGTCGTGTCGCCGGCGCCGTGGTAGTTGACGTCGTACGCCACACCAGCCTCGCCGCCGAACAGCACCGCCTCCTCCTCCGTCTTGATGCCCTCGGCGCCCGTGAAGACGCCGCCGCACGCCACGCCCGCGTCCAAGAACGGACCGTAGTCGGAGCGGCCGTCGAACTCGGCGGCGGTGCTGTTGACGCCGCGGGACGCGTAGTAGTCGACGAACAGGGCCTCGGCCTCGGCGGAGCCGGCGGGGCCCGAGATGTTGTACGACGAGCCGTCGCCGTCGTAGACGGCGTAGATGTAGTTGGGCGAGGCGATCATGTCGAAGTCGAGCATCAGGCGCAGCTTGGCGAGCTCGGCTTCGGGCAGGGTTTCGACGTAGTAGGTCGAGCCCAGCAGGCCTTCTTCCTCGCCCGACCACCACGCGAAGCGGACCGAGTTGGTGGTGGTGTAGTTGGAGAGCTGGATGGCGACTTCGAGGATGCCCGTGCTGCCGCTGCCGTCGTCGTTGATGCCGGGCCCGGCGGCGACGGAGTCGGAGTGGCCCGAGAGGATGAGCGTGTTGTTTTGGTCGCCGCCTTTGGTTTGGGCGAGGACGTTGAAGCTGTGGGTGGGGGTTCAGCATTTGTTCTTCTTTGCTTTACATCCCGTCTGTTCGTACGGTATTGAGGGCTGTTTTGCTCTCTTCAGGGGAATGTCAGGGGACTTTTACTTACGTCGTAGCGTTCTCAATAACGGTGGCAACGTAGAGGTCGGCAACGGGCGAGGCGCCGCCCGTGATCTCATCAACGAGCTCGAGACCGAGGGCGTTGGAGATGCCGACGGTGGGCACGTAGGGGCCCTCTTCGCGCGGCGTGCCCAGCGTGCCGGACAGGTTGCCCTCGATGTTGTTATAGATGACGGCGCCGACGGCACCGGCGAGGCCTGCGTAGACGGACTTCAGGCCGAACTCGCAGGTGCCGCGAGAGATGAGAGCGACGTTGCCCGAGACTTCGGAGGGGTAATCAGACTTTTGGGTGGGAATGTTAGCCTTTTACTTTACTTTCTTTTTGAATGTTCACTTTCTTAAATCTCCCTCCGTTCCAACCAGATGAAAGAAAAGTGGAAGTAGGGCAAGGATCAATACACACCTGATCACAACCGAAGTTCGAAACGGGCACGAGGGGCGCCGAGACGTCACCACTGGCCGAGTACTCCATCAGGGAGGCCTCGGTGATGTTGGTGCCGTCAATGGCGAGGGAGGCCTCGCCGCTGACCTGCACGACCGACGACCACGGCTGCAGCGTCACATCGTAGTAGTCGCCCAGCGCCGTGAGCGTCTCGTAGATGTACGTCACCGTGTCGTTGTGGGCCTGTCCGCCCATGATGCGGTTACGCTCCGGGTAGGCATAGGCGAAGTTCTGCAGCTGCTCCTCATGTGCGAACAGTGCGTCGCCCGTGATGGCGGCTTGGAGCTCGTCCTATGAGAGTTGCATGTTAGAGAACCGGGGACGAATTGGATATCTTTTCTTTAGAGAGGTACGCACAGAGTTCACGGCCGGGCGCCAGACGTCGCGAGGCTTGGGCGCTGGCTTCCATGTATACGGGTTGGGGGCAGCGACGGCGATGTGTGCCAACGCGCCGACAGCGGCAGCAGAACGGAAAGCGGACCGCATCTTGTGAAGACAACGAGTGGAGGAATGAGGGAGAGAAGGCAATTGACGGTCCCACGCACACGACAGCAGCAAACAACTGTGGACCAACACACGCGGCTTTTATACATGGACACTGACTCTTGTTACCAGCGGCCCGTGTTTCCCCTGGCTAAAGCACGATTTGGATAGATTGATGTGACATGCATCCGAGAACCCGGATTGTGTGGATAGGCGGCGGCAGCACTGCCTAGGCAAGCCTCATCCGGCGGGAGAATAATCCACGAAACGGCATTCTGGCTTCATTGGGTAGGAGATTTGTCTGGAGGAGCCAACGGGGGTGAAGAGAGCCGATAAACGCCAAGAAGGAGCGGGAATGGGCTGAGGAGGGGCTGCGAGTTCGGTTGCGTGATAGAGCGGACTGATAGAGGAATGGAGGAAGCCAAGGAAGGCCAAGATGCAGGAGATAGAAGAAGAGCTTGGCGGGCGCCTGGACTTATCTGCCACCTGCCGCATTCGACAGTGGTGTGGAAGCTTGGGAGCGGGAGACAGACGAAGCCCAGAGAAGAGAACAGCGTGCCTGCCAGGAATCTTCCGTTGCTTGCTATTGATGGATCGCATTCATGAGATGCAGCCAGATGGGCGTTCGAGAAGTCGCTCATGCAAAAGCAGCTAGATAAGCTGGGGTGTGAGCGGGGGACGAACGCAAGGGCCTTCTTGATACCAACAAGAAGGATGGCCCGGTCCACTGAGAATCGAGAGTCCTGACCGATTGATACGACAAACGGCGGCCATGGCCGAAGAGCAATGACGAGGGGATTTGGCGTCAACGACGCGTCGATAAATTTGGTGACCAGGGAGCTGCATGGGGCATTCGCGTAGAGCGGACGGAGCCGTGGCAAGACGCGGGGTCTGGTCGCGCGGCGAAGCTTGACGGCTGCAACAACATTCTTCGCCTCTTGGACAAAACGCTTGACTCGACGGCTCCTGCCCGAGGCGCGCTTTCTTTTTCTTGACCATGTCCGACCTGTGAATTCCCCGATGGCCGGAGGATTTTCGCCCTGGTGCCTTGGGCCTCGGCTCAACACGCCCATGTGTGCCAACACGCGCAACCACGTCCATCTCCTACCGTAATGGCTCCCTAAGGTCACAAGGAAGCGAGTCAATCCGGCCCCAGTCGACATTCTTATTATAGCGACGCTTCCCACCCGCCATGTCAGCTTCAGCGAAGCTGCCCATCATTGCTGCCATTGCAGGAGCCGGCGCATCTCTCGCAGCCATGGCCTCGTCTACGACTCTGCGTGCGTTTCTTTCGCGCGTCCTGGGAATCAACGCACCGGGCGGCGCCTGGAGGCTGATTGCCCTGATCCTGGCTGCCGTCAACTTCAAAAACCTACCATTTATGTGGCACGTAAGAAATCCCCCTCCGCAGTCCGCCAGAAGCACCCGATACTCACCAGCTCCTCCAGATCCGCCTCTTCCGCGCCCTCCTCTACCACCTCTACCTGCAGCCGACGCCTCTGCCGCCGCGCGCCCTCTTCCAGCCCATCATCACGTCGACACGCTCGCCGCTCGTCGAGTGCGACTACAACCTGCACAAGTCCAACTCGACCTACTTCTCCGACCTCGACGTCTCGCGCATGCACCTCGTCAGCGCCCTCCTCCGCCAGGGCATCCGCCAGCGCCACGACCCCACCAAACACAAGGAATCGCCGACCAAGGAGCTCGGCGCCGATGCACCGGGCAGCTTCGCCATCGCCCTCGGCGGCATCACCTGCCACTTCAAGCGCGAGGTCCCGCCGTACGCCCGCTACGAGATCTGGACGCGTCTGCTGTGCTGGGACCGCAAGTGGCTGTACCTCGTCTCGCACATCGTGCGCCCCGGCGTCGCTCGGCCGCCCTCGTACACCCTGCAGCCGTGGCGGAAGGGCAAGAAGGGCGCCATCGACGACGGCATGACGCCCGAGGACGCCGCCAAGCTCCGCGAGAAGCTCAAGGGCGCCGTCTACGCCACCAGCATCGCCAAGTACGTCGTCAAGAAGGGCCGCTGGACGGTGCCGGCCGAGCGCGCCCTGCTTAACTCGGGCGTGCTGCCCAGCCCCCGCCCCGCCGAGCTGGGCTCGCTCGAGTCCAACGGCAGCGCTTCCGCTCCTCCGCCTCTCGCATCTGCTGCTGCTTCCTCGGCGGATGTGGACGGCTCGTACGTCCTGCCTGCGTTCCCGCCCCGTGACGGCAAGGACGGCGAGGATGGCGAGCTGACGTGGGTCGAGATCGAGGCCGAGCGGCAGCGGGGGTTGAAGCTGGCCGAGCTGTTCGCCGGGCTGGACGATGCCCACAACGAGTTTACTGGTGGCGCCGACGGCGTCTTGGGAGAGTACAACGATATGCTTACGCCCTTTTGGTGAAATGAGACCCCCCTCCCTACACGTTTGTTTTCTAGACTTCCCTTGTGGACAATTTTGGTCTGAGGCGGGCCTGGACTATGCGTAGAAGACGGAAGAACGTTTTTAGATGATACCTCAGTTTAGAAAGTCCGATTCCCCCTTGTAGCATGGCAACTTTCATTTCAGTGATTCGACTGATGCTCTTTACAACATGAATGGGATAGCTCTCCTTTGTGATGCTGCATATATGTTCACCTGTAGAAGAATTGCTTATCTCTACACATGTGACTTGGCATTTATTAATAGGCGATAGCGGAAAATCGAGCGCCATTGATTAGAAAATACGAATTCATCTACAGCCACAGTGCTTAACTTCCGCAACGAGCAACTAAAATCGCTTACGTCAAACCCGAGGCTTAAAATAACCGTCTGTTCTATTTCTACCAGACAATATCAGATCCATCGATGACTTGGCCAAGGCCAATGAGGAAAGGAAGAGAAACAATCTTCGCTGCAATCCCCCCAAGAGCCCCCTTCGCCAATATCGCGATCGGCTGGATGATGATGACCATGGCTGGCAGAAAAAAAGAGCAGACGACGGGTTACACCGAGAAAAAACACCCCGCTGGAGCCCACAATTCCCAAGTTCCCACCTCCTTCCCTATGGATTCATAAGCTGTCATGATCCATTTCCCTAGAAATTCCAAAAAAGACTCCACTTCCAGCCGTGGACGAAAAGGTCTACGGTTGATATCCTAAAAAAAAAATAAACCGGTTTCCCTCGGGGTTCCCAGAAAGGGGGGCGGCGGTTAATAAAGAGAGTGCGCGCCTCTCTTTCCACCACCACCCCATCATCTCAGGTAATCGAATCCGTTTGCTCCGTCCATCTCTGGATGAAACGCCTCGCGAGAAAACAAAAAGAACGGAAGGAAGAAAAAAAAGACAAGCAGACGTAAAAACTCCGCATCCGGCTTTGCAATCTATACCGTCATATTCAAAAATAAACTCCAGTCAAAGGAAGTATGTCCGAGAATAGCCTTCCGATTCGCCAATACCGAAAAGAGAAAGCAGACCGGCCATTGGAAGCACACGCATGATCACATGATCCCGAGAGTGTCAAAAACGGTGGACGGATGGAACCGAGAGCCGCCGCTGCGCATACTAATACCTACGAGACTCCTCGCCGAAGAGCTGTCCAGCGTCGGGGCAGTACCTACTTTGACCCGTGCCCTGCGAGCCTACCTCGCTGCCCCAGCAGACGATCAACCCGTCCAGGATGAAGCCCAGCACGCCTTCGAACGCGCCGAGCACGCTCCAGCCGATTGCAGCGGCGATCATGCCGACGACGTACGCGTAGTAACTACCGTGGTGCTTTGCGCCGGCGAGCTCCAGCGAATGGGCGGTGCCGGCCCAGCCGCCGAACCCAAGAGCCATACACATGACGAAACGTGTTGCGTGCAGCAACAGCTTCGCCAGCCGATACGGGACGAGTTCGTGGCCCGAGGGCGACGAGAATGAACGCGGCGTCAGTGTGGTCGTGGGTCTCGAGTGCGAGACGAAGGAGAGCTGACGGAGCCCGTGAGCTGCGCGACGGAGGTCCATGGAGTGGATTGAGGCGTAAGTAAGCGTGAGCGGGTTTGTGAGCATTACCGCTGAAGTTGGGATGAATTGGTACAGGCAAAGGCTCACAAAGGCAGCAAAGCGACGGGGGAGAACCATCAGAGGGAGTCGGAGGGCGATCGTTAGGAAAGTCGAAAGGCAAACGGAGCCAAACATCGGACCAACGGCATGCCAGAACGATGCTTGAGCAACTTGACGGCTTGTAGGCTTTGGCGTCGCGTAGCGGTGGAAGTACCACTGACTTACGGTGGCGGCGGTCAACGAACGTTGAATTCCTGCGATGATTGAAGAGGTCCACAGGAAGAACAGGATGTAGAAAGCCCCAAGCCACCAGGTACTGAGATCGATGACCCAAAGAGTGATCTTTCCATCACTCCTATGACCCTCGAGGAACAGCCGAGTGAAAAGTCCTATCCACGTCCACGTCCATAGGACGGTAAACGCAAGCACGGCCAAACCAACAAGAACCAGGGCCGAGCATTCCGCGAGTACCCGGCTCGCAAGTTGTAGTATACGAGTTGCTTTATCAATCGAGCGCCGCCCTTGGTATACCATGTGAATCCAGAGAACCGCGCAAATACCGGGGATAAAGGATGTCCAGCGCATGGCTTTATCCTGGAAAGTGGTTTCTGACCCTTTGAAACTTGAGATGAAGGGGTATAGGAAGAAAGATGTAAGAATGATCGGCACACCCAAAGTGATCAGCTGCACCAGCGGTTGGGCAAAGTAGGACAAGCAAGCTAGCCAAAGCCCTGCCACGATCATAGATACAAGCGTATAGGCCGAAAGCAGGTGAAATGACGAATGTAATGTCGAATAGATGGTGTCTCCCAACGGAAGCTTCTTGCCGGGAGCGGAGGTATGCAGCCAAACGAGGAATGCCGTCCCCAAGAACGCGGCGAGGCAAATGAGATACAAATACGACCAGAAGCTGTCGTACCGCTCCTCCTGCTCCTCCGGTACGATGGTGACGACCGTTTCGCGGTCTGGACTTGCCGGCCTTGGGTGCTGCAAGAGAGCCTCCTCATCCGTCTCCAGGGGTATCGGTAGGGTATTGCGTAGCGGGTTACGGGGAGGGTTGATCCCTTGCGCTCGAGGGAGATGCTGGTACGCCGGCGGAGCGTCTTGGTCGTCGTCTGAGTAGTCGTCTTGGAACTCGTCTCCGCTGTCCTTCGCCGTTGAGGCCAACTCAACATCCACAAGTTTACCCTTCCCCTTGCTGCTCGGCGCACTCGCCTCGGAAACACTGACGCTCCGTTCTCTACCTTCGTCTTCCTGAATGGGCTGCACAGTAGGTTCTCGGCCTCGTACTGTCGCCCTACTCCCTCTCCATGAGCTTCTGATTCCTCTCGCAAAAGGAGCCCCTTCGTCATCATCTTCACCGCCGTTGCTGTGCTCCGACTTGGAGACGCGCTCGTGGTCATCCATATCAGAGGAGTCGGTCAAATGACTCCCCCCAAACTGACGGCGCGATTTTTGAAGGGCGTAAAAGTCGGCGACCTCGCGCTCGTGCTCCTCGCCATCATCCTCTTCCCGGAAGTCGTCGGTTGCCGAGTAGAAAAGCGGAGCGGGGCCGGAGGTGCGCGAGGCAAAAGGGAAGCGCGAGACTTGCGAGGCGCTGGGACCGTACGGGTTGGGCATGTTTGGGCGCTGCATATAGGACCGCGAAGGCTGGTACCGGGAGGAGGCTTGGTTGGGGCCGCGGTGCCGACTAGGGCGGGATGAATGTTGCGAGGGTTCACCGTTCTCTTGTCCACCGAGCAGACGCGACTGCGACTGCGCGAGGAAGCGCGAGGCATCTATTTTGGCGGCGGAGCGCACATGTCAGTCACGCGAACGTGGTCGTGGCCATGTGAGACAGCCTCGATCATCTGCCTGGCGATAAGGGCTACGGCAACCTACATTCGGAGAACATGATGTCTTATGCACGGGCAGCTGCTAGTGTGGCGCGGTGCAGCTGGCCGCAGTGGATGCAGGTGCAAAGCAAGCGCGTGGGAGCGCTGAGGACGTTGCTAGCGGAGGAGAGGCCGGCGAGTCGGTGAGTTCGGGTTGGAGCGCAGTGGTAGCAGTGAGGTCGAGCTCCGCTCCGGCTGGCGATCAGCTGCCTGGGGCGGGCGCCTGGGCAAACGGGGATGCGGCGGATAGAAATGTGGCAGTCCTAGGGAGGAGGAGGTGAAGAGGATCGGGAGGCCGCAGGCGAAGAGTGAGGCTCGCGGCGTCGGAGCCGGGACTGGCGTGGACGGCAGCTGCAGCGGTGCCTGGGCGGTAGGCGGCCGTCAAGCCTCTGCGGTCGCCGGTGGTGGGTGGAGCTTGCAGCACAACCCTGACCCTCGCTGAAAACGTCATTCGCTGCCGCACACCCAGTCAGAAGCGCAACCGCGAATACAACATATACCAGCCTCCTCCGACAGCACATCAAAGAGCCGCCGCCTTTCCGCCCAGCGCCTGCTGCCTGCCGCGCTTTGTCTGCGTCATCTCCGCTTTTCAGCCACTTCCGCTCGCCGCAACAGTCAGTCGACCCAGCCCGCAGAGTCATCCGCCGCGCACCACCCGACTCCATCGCGCCTTCGCCTTAATCGCCGCTGTCGCCTCCTGCGGTCCCTCCCTCGTCGACCGGCCGCACACCCACACACTCATCCGGCATCGGGAGCAACCGCCCCAAATGGCGCACCCGGCGCAACCATGGTAAGCTCTTCCGTATTGTTGAGCCGTATGGGGGCAAGGCGGCTCACACACCTCAAAGGAACTACATCGCGAAAATAGTGTCTTTAGGCGACTCCGGTTGCGGCAAATCTAGTGTACGACACTTCTTCTCTCGCCTGCTCTTCACCAAAAACGCCCGCTGATTTGATCCGTTCGCTTCCTCCAGCTAACAGTCCGGCTCTGCGAAGGCCGCTTCTCTCCGCACCATGACGTGACCATTGGCGTCGAGTTCGGCTCGCGCATTGTACCTGTCGGCCCTCCCGCCTCGCTCGAGCTCGGAATCAACAATCCCAACGCCGACGGCGGCGCGAAGGACGTCACCGCTCTTACCGAACAGGACCAGAAGCACATGAAGCTGTCCATCTGGGACACTGCCGGCCAGGAGACGTACAAGAGCATTACGCGCAGCTATTTTCGGGGTGCCAGCGGTGCGCTGCTGGTTTTCGATATCAGCCGGCGCGCTACCTTCGAGAGTGTCACGGAATGGCTCCATGATCTGCGCCAGATCGCCGAGGAGGGAATTGTCGTCATATTAGTCGGCAACAAGGCTGACCTGGCACCTTCCTCGCTTGTCGCCTCCTCCAACGACTCAGAACATCCCCATGCCAACGCCGACAACAAGCGCCAGGTCACGCGGGAAGAGGCGGAAGAGTGGTGTCGCCAGAATAAAGTCATGCAGTATGTTGAGACGTCTGCCAAATCAGGAGAAAATGTTGAGCGCGCTTTCCTTGAGGTTGCCGAGCGCATATATCAGAACATTGAGGCTGGAAAGTACGACTTGAATGACAGGCGATCTGGCGTCAAAGGGCCGAATGCGGGCGGCGGCAATACCGCTAGGACTGTGAACTTGGGAATGAATGATGTTGCCGCAGCGAGGAGAGGGCAAAACGGCGGTGGATGCTGTTGATATGACTGACGATACGGCACTTTTTGGTTATGATGATGGATGGCTCGCCAGGCTGTATGATATATGCATACAATGGCGCGAGGCGTTTTCGGAGATTTCTCTTTCTGGGCCATGCTTTAATTCAGTCCATAATTACTTATCCTTATGGTTTATATTCGTTCATCTGCATCTATCTGATAGAGTATATTCGATCATTGGCCAACAAATACGTTTGAGATGAGCACACACTACTATCACAGCTAGTGACCGGAAACACCAATAGACACTTTCACTAAAATAACCCTACTCACCTAGACACTTGACTCCAGTGTCCGAATGCAGACATAAGCTCTAAACAAATGTACAAATACGTCTAGCCAATGGAGCCAACTGCCTATGAATTAAGAGTTTAAGAGGGTTGAACTCTTCAAAAAATATGACTCTTTGTAACGATCATTGGGAGCTACAGAGGGGTATCGCAGCTGAAAGCTAAAGTGAATTTGTTTTTCGCTCATGTCATGGGTAGCAGAAGCTATCCACGTATGTTGCCTTTCTAAGAAAAAGAAAACAAAGAAAAGAAAAGTCTGAATAGTTACGCCCAGGGCCACACCATTCTAATGTGGAATCATCACCAATTTTGTAAAACCCGATGTCGTTGATGGGTATCTCTTGAAACACAATTGACCTTTTAGCATTTCCATCACTCCACCAACCCCACCAACCCAAGACATTTTTGTCCTTAATCAGATTTTCCGGCTCTTCCTTCACAATTGTCTTCTCATCGACGTCGTTGTCATCATTGCTCTTGTGGAGAAAGCCCTCTTCCTCGAGGAACCTGTCGAACTCAGCCCTACGCGCTCCAATGAAGATATTAATCCACTTTGTCTTCTCCAAGCCATCTGAGAATTCCTTGAAGAACTTGTTGAAGTGGTCCTGATGCGCCTGGATGAAAAGGTAGGCTCCATCCGGCACAGAGTTCATCTCTCCACGATGCCTGTACTTGCACTTTGCCCGGTTCGTACAAGGACGACCATGGCCTCTTTGAGCGTCGAGATCGACCTTGCATCTGAACTGCTTGGGATAGAGGAAGCCTATGTTGGATGAATGTATCACCTTTTGCATGCCGGGCTGGTCTGGCACATGGCCTGTGTAGTAGTGAGCACTATCACAGTCCCTCTCAGTGTTCCTGCATCCTTTCGTCTCCCATCCGAGATGGTGACGTAGCCAGTATGGACAAGTCAGAGCGGGGCTGCGGAACTTTGGCCGTAGTATGCCTCGGGCATTGAGCTGATTCTCAGGTGATGAGTCGCGAGGTGGAGTAGACTGCTGCCTCCTTTTCCTCGTGTGCCTGTCATTTTGGTTGTTCTCCCGAGCGAATGTGGCGAGGAATTCTTGACGATTAGCTGGTCCTTGGCGGAAGCGTTCCGGAGGGGTAGGAGGACGATAGGCTCTTCGGGCAATCACGGTATCTGTCGTGAGAATTGTGCTTTCCCGCCGCTTGGGAGATTCAGACAAAGGTCTGGGCCTCTTCCTGAGACGCTCTTGACTACGCGACATGGCAACGTTGGCTATAGCATTGGACTGGGTACTGAGAATTGACGGGGCCACTAAATTTTGAACGCATAAGTGTAGCCATAACTGCCGAACATGGGGAAGGGATAAGTACGGACATCTTGTCAGATGCTGTACTTGGAAGGTGCACGGCCAACTTTACTGAGAGATGCTCGGGTTTAAAGTATCTGGACATGCGCCACTTCGGCGAAGCTGGAAATTCGAGCTCGCCACAAGCGAAGATAAAGGGCTGTCGCGGTACTCTTCGATTCGGTTGCGCAAGTGCAGCGATGGACGATGGTTGGTTGTCAGAAGATGGCGGAGCGGAAAGGGAAGCAAACGCGGGGCGGAATTTAAATGGCGGGGCGGCGGGGCATGACAGTAGGGTCCTGCTGCCGCCGCTCGCTACGCACGGGCCTTATTGGCGCTAGCGGCCACCTTTTCCAACAGGCGCGATGACGCCGTCAGGCAGCGACAGCGACAGCTGGAGAGATGCACGCCGTGAGGAGATGACGCTGCCGCCCGAATGCGGATTACAGCCAAGAAAACGACGGTGTTATCCGAATGTACTTCCCCAACAGCGAATGAGCTGCCCGCCTACTCCCCCTCGTTGAGGAGGCCCGCACATGGAAGTTGCGCTCGATAGAACAGCGTGAATGAGCTCGGGCAGCAGCTGTCGCAGCTCTCTACGAAGGTCTAAGTGGCGGCCGCTAGCCATGCTGCTTCCCGCCCATGGGCGGTTCTCGTTGGTGCCAGGCCCGCCGCGGCGCATGCGCTCCCCTATATCATTGGGCGGTCAACGCGCGGCCACCACTTTTGGTGGCGGGTTTGCGTCACGTGCAGATACCGGGCGCCGCATCAGCCAGCGAGGAGGCCACCGAACATCCACAAGCTGCTCCACCACCCTGACACTCTCCCTCGCGACCGCACCTCTCCTTCCCCTTTGCGCCTTCGCTCTCCAGCCTCGGTCCGCAACCTTCGCCCAATTCGCGCACCATCTACCCAGTCGCCCGCACCCTCTAGGCTGTTCTAGCTTCCCTCCGCAACAATGGCAAACGACGAGTATGATGTGAGCGACCCCCGCCCTCGTTTCGCGCCTTGCGATGTGATATAGAGCTAACCCGCCCTGCTTCCAGTTCCTCTTCAAAGGTACCCGCGTCCAGAGATTGTGTCGTGCCCGACGTACGCTCACCGCTTCCCCTCACAGTTGTCCTCATAGGAGATTCCGGCGTTGGTAAATCCAACCTTTTGAGCCGTTTCACGCGCAACGAGTTCAACCTTGACTCCAAGTCTACCATCGGTGTCGAATTCGCCACGCGCTCCATCCAGGTTGATGCCAAGACGATCAAGGCCCAGATTTGGGACACTGCTGGTCAGGAGCGCTACCGCGCCATCACCTCCGCATACTACAGAGGCGCCGTCGGTGCGCTGCTCGTCTACGACATCAGCAAGCACCAGACGTACGAGAACGTCACCAGGTGGTTGAAGGAGTTGAGGGACCATGCCGACTCGAACATCGTCATCATGCTGGTTGGAAACAAGAGCGATCTGCGGCATCTGAGAGCTGTGCCCACCGAGGAGGCCAAGCAATTCGCAAGTACGTGAATGCTGGGTTTCTTGTTTCCGCCTCCCAGATACTGACGCGGTTCGTCGCAGGCGAGAACAACCTTTCCTTCATCGAGACGTCCGCTCTGGACGCCTGCAACGTCGAGCTTGCTTTCCAGAACATCCTGACCGGTACGCAATCCCTCTCCCATGCGCACACCGCTTTGTTTGCGGCGAGCTTTTGGCGTTCAAGTGTTTGGGTACCGTTCTCGGGGGTATCGGTCATCAGGCAGCAACAATGCGCCAGGGCTGAATCAACCAAATACTTGATTTCCACCCATTCCTGTTTTCTCGCGTGTCTCATACTAATAGGAGCAAAATACAGAGATCTACCGCATTGTCTCGCAGAAGGCACTGGACCAGGGCGACTCCGCACAAAACGCCATTGGCGGCGAGCGCAGAGTTATCGAGATCACGAACTCGGCTGAGACCGAGGCGAAGCAGGGCAAGTGCTGCTAGAGAGTTTTCCCAATTCTCCTCTTCACTGCATACCTTACACGCCGGACTTTACCGAGAGATCTGGAGGGCGGCCTGGCGTCTCGATGAGTTGAGCGGCTTAGCTTTGGTGTCCCGATTTTTACAGAGGAAGATTGCAGTTCTGCGGCATCCCGCTATTTCTTTATTAACGTAATATGCTTGGGGGATTCGGCATGAGGATTTCTCGTTGCTCTATTATTGCAGATTATAAGCCTTATGGTCGTATGTTCATGACGCGATGACTACGACCACGAACTCGAATGCGGTACTGGGTTATTTTTTTATTGAGTGCATTAGAACCGTGCAACACATGATTCAGTGCAAACGAACGTTGCGTCACAGTCGGTGATTTTAGTATGAATCCGCTTGGCCGATGTCCCTGAATGCGTCACCGCTCTTCGACGGACGCGCTGCCCCTTTCACCCAAAGAGAAACAACCGTGCCATCGAATCCACGTATCCTCTTCAGAGACGGAGACTTCCATGATATGTAATGTTGATCTTAGTCTTAAGAAGTGCACCGACCTTCTCAATGCTTCACCGCTCTATAGACATTATAATACTAGGGGCTACAAAAGCGCTGTTGTATACTTCTCGTTACTTTACTCTAGAAGAGACGTATATAAAAAGGAGGATTGTTTTTTAAATAAAAAAATTTTTAAAAAAAAATACCGACGACTCTCAAGCTGTATTCTAGTGAGGAAAGCACTTAAGTGTTTACGTCAACCCACCAGCAGACTCAAGATTCCAGCACGCCATCAGCCGTATTCAACTAACACAGAGGAAAAGGTCTAGGCTTACGTCAACTCTTGTTAGGCGACTGTGGGTGGTGCCCGATAATAAACAGACTCTTCAAGGACCGTCTGTTTTGAAGTCAGGATCGAACTCAGGGTTACTGCACCCGTGGCCCTTGCCCACGAGCTGTATCTGGCAGTAGTTGCCTGTGACAAGTAGACCATAGATACACCTGACTATACCCGCGTAGACCAACTAATAGCTTCATATACCGAGGTTCGTAGTGGCACTCTCCCGACAAAGCTACCTCAACGTCTTGCGACTAACTCAACATGGCCGCTGAAACTGCGCTGACCATTCACCAGTGCATCCTCGACGCCCACCCAGCGGAACGTCGACGCCCCTCGTCCATCACCACCCGTGTGTTAACATTGCACCCCCGCGGCAAGAATTATTCATGGTGATGTACACCCAACGCAACACCCCAACGCAACACACCAGCGAACGAAACAGCGAGCAAAAAGACAGCGCAGCACCATGCGAACCCATCTCACGCGTGCAATCACCTGCACCACAGCACAGGCTCTCTTCGTATATTCCCTACATCCTCTTTCTTCTTCCGAACGGTCTCACTAGAGGCGATGCCCGGGGTATTCGTACCTGTCGCGTCGCTCTTATATCAGACGACCAAGGCTCAATTTCTGTCACGATAACACCAGCACGGCCAATTCTCTACAACATCAGTTTCCTAGTCATGTTTCTCGCGTCAGTCGCTTGAATAAAATATTGCGTGGCCCACAATCTCGAAAGTTTTCGCATTCTCGCACCGGGCCAGGTCCCTGTAGGTCTATGAAGGGAATTGGACAGTTTTCTGAAGTGGGGCAGAGTCACCAGCACGCCAGCTGGTTTCACACTGTTGCCCTCGGCGTGGCACGGTACGACGATGGATAATGGGCCAGTATACAAGGGATGAGATGAGGTTTGAGTTTCGCAGGAATCGTGTGGGACTAGCGGCGGAGCTCTGCGGCAAGCTTCCGAAACCGACTCCACGATACGGTAGGGCTGAAAGCTCAATGCCGATCCTCGCGATTGATGTTATGCGAGCCGAACAAATCAGCGGAAGCCTTTTTGCTTTACAGTACCCACACGTCGTAGGATTCGGGTGGCACCCCAAAAAGAGGCTTTGCATCAGCGTCCTACATCGATATCCCGTCTTTTATAGCGTTTCGGCAGTCTTTCGCACTCTCGCCTTTGGACAAGTTGTCTGAAGGACTAAACTACTACCAGGCGCAGATCATAGGAGAAATCAGGATCCAAGAAAAAGCGGTAGGTTCTACATACTGGGCTCCATTCCCAAGAACGAGGTGCTTGAGCTCTTGACTACGGAGTCAATCTTACGCATCCTTCATGATTTTCGCAGTGCGTGGTGATTGATGAAGCGTAGGTAAGCAGCCTCGGCTGTCCATGCTTGCAGCTGCCCCGACACAATTGCTTTTTGTGGAGAGCGGGCTTGCTACCATGCCGGTCGTCACCCGCCGGGGTTTGCAAGTGGGCCGGGGATATGCGCGAGTGGTCTGTGCGGAACCCGCTGAAAACTTCCCGGCTGTGGAGGTGCGACACTGCAGTAACAACAACCACACTTCTGCGCGAAAATGGTGCTATCGCGAAATCTAAGCCGCTCGCTGCGCGCGCGCGAGGACGACTCCGATGACGAACCATACTCCGACGAGCTCGAGGCCAGCTCGCCCTCCGTGCTAGCAACCGGCGATGGCGGAGAGATTGAGAGCTCAGAACCTGAGTCCGACGGTGACCAGGATGAGGATATGGATGATGCTGAGGTACGCTCTCAATGATTTTCTTAGTTTGCGACGCCAAATGCTTACTTTCCCGCCGGAATATAGTCAGACAACGGCGGAGACGTCCAGGAACAACTTAGCAAGGTCTCGTTTGGCGCGCTCGCGAAGGCCCAGGATTCACTCTCGAAGCAGAAGGACAGCAGCAGGAAGCGGAAGCGAGGCTCGGATCATACAGCGGACCAAGAGGACAAGTTGCAGGCTCTGCGCGAGCGCTTGAGAGAGCTGAAGGAAGCCAAGGCGGCGGGGAGCAACACCAAGAACCCTTCGAAGAAGGCAAAGGCGCCAGAACCCGACGACGAAGGCTCGTCCGACGATGACTCGGAATCGTCCAACTCCGACCAGGAAGAATCCGGCGAGAAGGCAAAATCCCGCTCGTCCAAGCATGCGCCCGCCGTTATGTCCAGCAAGAAGCCGGTCAGCCGCAAGAGGGAGGTTCTTGCTTCCAAGAAGCGTGCTGCCCGCGACCCGCGCTTCGGTTCCCTTTCTGGTGCTCTCGATGAGAACAAGCTCAAGCACAATTACGCCTTCCTTGATCAGTATCGTGACTCCGAAATGGCTGAATTGAAGGCATCCATCAAGAAGACGAAGAGCGAGGAAGACAAGGAGATTCTGAAACGGAAGCTATTGAGCATGGAAAGTCAGAAGAAGGCCAAGGAGTCTAAGGAGCGACGGGAAAAGGTTATCCGGGAGCACAAGAAGCAAGAGAAGGAGGCAGTGAAGGAGGGCAAGACGCCGTACTTCTTGAAGAAGTGTAAGTTGTCCCACTTGGGTTCCTTGTGCATTACTTCATTTGGTGAACAATGTACTGACACTTTGATGCTATAGCCGAGGTCAAGAAGCGAGCTCTCGTGGACCAGTTCTCCAACATGAAGGGCAAGCAGAGAGAAAGACTCATCGAGAGGAGGCGCAAGAAGGCTACAGCCAAGGAGAGGAAGAATATGCCCGATGCGAGAAGGACAACAGGCGAGTAATTATAGGACAGTACGACTGGATACAACGGTTGGAGCAAGCCGAATGCAAATGGAGGACAAGGCAATTCCCGGCGCTTTTTGTTGGAACAACGCAGAGTGTTATGGCGCCTGCCAATCATGCCGAGGATCAATACCCTTACTGAGAGGAGGATTCTCAAATCAAGAAGCTATCGCATTGCCGACGAGAAGGGAAAATATTCCTCATCGTCACGCAGTCGGACGAAATTGCTGCTGGTATGGCTCACGACTGGTTGCAAAAGCCTTAAATGCCTAATATCATAACAGCTTTGGGGGTACTACCCTGAAAACGCACGCTAAACCAGGGGTGCGATATGCTATTTCCAAGGATAAATGTGATCTAGACGATCATTGAGCGATCCAGCTGAGCCTCCGGCATTGGAATGAATTGTGTCTGACCCTGGACGCGTGGAGACAAGCTGAGACCGACTTTGCAGATTCCTCAAGTAAACCTTTGAATATGGAAAACGAACCCAGTTCGAAGCTCGCATGCATTTTGTCAGTGTTTCGACACTCGCAATGGAATCGTTTCGTTCCCACGCCGTCCTCACGCACAAGTCGTGGCTATGCAAAGTTAGCATACTTGCTGCGTGACTGGAAGCAATAACATTTGTACCCCACTTGTTCTATTGTTAGGCTGTCAGAGGCGGGATCTTGCACTACCGTTTGGTAACGATGTCTAACACCTTTCCACAAGGCCCCAAACCCCGTTGTTCTGCCTTTATGCCAATTCGGGGAAAGACTTTGTTCTCCGGGTCACTCCAATTCCGCCTGTCTTTGTGAGGCTTGCCCCCAGCCGTGGTACCCACCTTAGCTCTGAGGGAAGTACTACTCATGAACACTCTATGCACATGAGGGGTTGATATTTCAAGGGTCTAACTCCCACAGAAACGAAGCAGAGTCTACTTTGCGTATCTTTACGATGAATTCAGAGCGACTGAGATATATGGGGGCGTGTGCAGCTGGGTGACGAGGAACGCTGGTTTTACCACCGTGTTACTTAGACACAGCCCGAGGACCGAGACCACAAAACAAGGGTATCGAGAAACACTAGCTCTTTGAGAGGCGATCAGTGGCACGCTTTGTGGCTTGCGTTCTACATCCAGGCTCTCTTGGCCGGCGTTCATAGCTCCGCCTGCCGATTCCTTTGTTGCCTTATTCTAATTCTCATATTGTTGGATCATCCCCACCTCTTTGCTTCCGTTCAAGAGTCTCTCAACTTCTGCGACATTATCCGTACCGACAGACCAGATGCTCCAGTCACATCGATTACTCAGAGTGGCGGCTTGCGGCCTTGCTCTTCTCAGCATGGGCGCCTCTGCTCAGAGCAGCGGCTCTCCTACAACTCAACCAGCGTCTTCAGCTACCAGCTCGGCCGCCACTACTCATACAGTGCTTGTGGGGAAGGCAGATCATAAGTTTGAACCGGACGTTACACAGGCGCTGGTGGGCGACTTTGTCAAGTTCCAATTTTACCCAAATAATCACTCTGTCGTTCGCGCCGAGTACGGGTATCCATGTATTCCTTATGAGATGACTGGTGTGGGAAAGGCTGGTTTTTACTCTGGGTTTAAGCCAGTGGATGTAATACTGGACGACGTGAGTATCTCTCCCGAAGCTGATATGTCGTCGAAATTGACATGTCCTGCAGCCGCCATCCTATACAGTTCAGATCAATGACACTGATCCAATCTTCTTTTACTGCTCTGCTCCTGGGTCATGCATCAACTATGAAATGGTTGGGGTGATAAACCCGGTGAGTCTACACAGAAAAGGGAAGACACTGTGAAAGATGCTGACTCTTATAGAACAAATCTACATCGCTGGAGGTTCAGAAGCAAAAGGCTGGCGACAGCTCTTTTTCGTTGAGTCCCGGTGAAAAGTTCCCTGACGAAGCGGCTTCATCATCAGTTCTATCGGGAGCAGCATCGGCAACGGCGAGCTCGAAATCAACAGCGGCAGCGGCTGGCGGTCATTCGAGCAGCCTCTCTGGAGGCGCCATCGCTGGCATTGTTATCGGGGCCTTCGCGGTGATTGCCATCATGGCTGCTTTGTTCTTCTACGTTGGCCGCACCAAGTCTTTGAAGGAGAAGGTAAAGCGTCAATCGATTTCAAGGAGTCCGCACGCAGCGGCGGGCAGCCCGCCCATGTTCCAGTCGCCAGTTGGCATGTTCCCGCAGAACAGCCCCTACCTCCAGCGGTCGAACATGGGCGGCGGCGGCCCGCCATCGTACTCGCCAGCCGGCGACGAGTACAGCACAGGACAGCCCGGGGGCCATCCGCGGTCGTACTTCACCGAGGTTGGCATGTATCCGCACCACAATGCCATGGTGTCAGACGGGTTCGTACAGCTTTCGTCGAGTCCGAACGCTTATTTCGCAAGGCTGATGCAAGGACGCAGCGTCTCGAGATCGTCCAACACCGGCAGCCCACCGCCGCCGGCGTCGTCTCCACCCCCACCTCTGCCGTCCCCGGTCCCAAAGAAGCCTCAAGTGCACGAGATGGCGGGCTGAGGCCGGCAGCAAACGAGCTCGGGAACACGGCGTTCGGTGTTTAGACTTTGTTCGCTTCCTGTATTATTATTCATTCCGTAGTGCAGGCGGCAGCGGGGACTGCTGCTGGCAATATACCCTTTTTGTTCGACCGGCTGCACCTGCAGAAGTGCGGAGCGGGGGGCCTAAGATAGCGCCGGTAAACGCTCCGAGGCAACGTGACTATGCCATCAAGGTCCTTGAGCATGACACAAGCGGGCGAAAGAGGTTAGGAGCGCAGAGTTTTGACGGGCCGTTTCTCAGGTCGCGAACAGGCGGCGGCGTTGCAGCCCTACGCTGGTGGGCGGGCCGGCACATCGACGAAGCGCACGCTGGCTGATCCTCGTTCGCGCTGCCGGCACCGCGATCCGTGATGAAATGACAGCCAATTGTCGCCCCTCGTGGATACTTGGCAGCCACCCGCACGCCTGCGTCCATCCGTAGTCGAGATAAATAACGGCGGCCGGCCCTCCGCAGGCCTGGATCCATATTTCTGGCCTGGCGGCGCTCCTCCTGCTCGTTGCTCGCTCGCTGGTCTCGCCCGCATCGCGCCGCCGAACGCTGAGCTGCCCGCGGAGAGAGCGAAGGCAAGAACATGCGTCGGCCGGCTACCCACTCCTGCTGCAAAAACTTCGTGAGCGCCTGACGATGGCCATGTTGCACTCTCCCTCGCCAACCTTCTCCGCCTCCAACTCGCCGAGCGCTCCCTTCCACACCCCGTCGCGGCCGTACAATGCCTCGTGCCGCTCGTCCACCTCCAGCGCTGCCTCCCCGCGCGTCTTCACCCCTGCAGCTGCCGCGGCGCCTCCTTCGTCCCGGCGCATAGATGCCTCCCCATCGCTGGTACCCACAACCTCCGCCTCTGTCCAACACTCCCGATCACCGATACCCAAGCGGCAAACCTCTGATGCCGCAACCCAGTACACGCCCAACGACTACCCGCCTACGTTCCGCCCGACCCAGGGCAAGAGGCAGTCCAGCGACCCACTACACCAGAGCCCGAGGGCAGCCAAGCGGAGGGAGACCTTCGCCGACGCCGCCGACGTAGCCACCACGGAAGGCCCTCAAGAGCCGCAGCCGCGGGTGACCCCGCAGCCTGCCACTGTCTCGAGCGCCGCCCAGCGCGACGGAGAGCAGCAGGACCACCAGCAAGATGGCGCTCCCGAGCCCCACCCAGACGCCAAAGTAATGCCCGTCCGCTATGAGACGTGCGACGTCAAGGACCTGGGCGTTCTGATCTCCGACATGCTCATGGAGCTTGTGCGGCTGAACGACGCCCTCCCGCTGCAGGACGGCCAACTGACGCGCTTCCACTCCCGGTACGTACCCGCCCAGCCCGTGCCAGCGGCCCAGCGAGCTCCATAGCCCTGGTTGTGGGTCCCTCCGGGCGAGCTCTGGCACGCGTCAACCGCGATCCTAACCCAGCTTTAGTGCCCCACCGAGCATTTCCGTCCGCGACTACCTCAACCGTCTCATTGTACATGCCACTCTCTCGCCGCCAATTCTCCTTTCCATGGTGTATTACATCGACCGGCTCTGCCTCCTCTATCCTGCCTTCACCATCAGCAGTCTGACCGTCCATCGTTTCCTCATCGCTGCCGCCACCGTAGCTTCCAAGGGCCTCAGCGACAGCTTCTGGACAAATAATACCTACGCAAGAGTAGGAGGCGTCAGCACGCGCGAACTGGCCCTGCTCGAGCTAGAATTCCTTACGCGCCTGCAATGGCGGATCGTGCCAAAACCGGAGGTTCTGGTAGACTACTACAGGAGCCTGGTGGAACGGGGCGATGGCTACGTGATGGCGGAAGATCCAGAGGATTCGGAGTGATTGATGGAAAGAGTCTCATGATTACCGTTGTGTAGGCGGTTGCTTCTGATAATGGTCTGCTTGGATTGGATAGAGCTGTCCTGGCAACGCAAGGAACTGTGTGGCCTCAGAGATGATTTTATCCCGGTGGAGATCTTTAGCTGAACGTGGCACGAGGAATCGCGGCGAACGGACCGGAGCAAGGGAAAGGGTGGAGCATATCGAAAGTCGGCGTTGGGGGACAGCATTGCATTGCATTGCATAGCGGATACCACCAAGGGTGTTATGCAGGATTTGCAGCCAGCGCTTTTGCCTGGTTTATTTTTTTTTTTTCTTGACTTTTCTAGAATGGAGGACCAGAATAGTTCGTCTATGGAAGCTTCCGAACACCTCTATCAAGGCTGACAGCACGTTAGAAGTCTCTCAATGGGTGATGCCGGCAGCGTGGGTGCAATTGGCCCGGATGTCGCGTGCCGCGACTATCAACCTTCTTGATTGAACGAGGGCGGCTGCAAGCTGCTCTCAATTGGAACGTAGCGAGCGGCCGAAACCGAGTCACGATGCTCTTTGCTCTCGTCATAGCGATAGGAAGCGGAGCCTTCACGAAAGAACAGGGGCGGCGGGTGCTGCGCTGGTCCAATAAGCTTGAGGTGCGCCATCCCCGGCAACCTCGCTGGTCGGCCAACAGCCTTACAAGGTGTCGAATCGCTGTGCCCACGACAGGGAGGCGACCTACGACGCACACCCGTCTTCGACGTGCGATCTCTGCAGGATGAGGGCAGTCGCATGGCGCGGTCTCGGGCTGCTGCATCAGCATCGCTATCGAAGATCCGCCCAGCACCGGCAGAGAATCAAGTACCTGCCGTCGCGCTGCTGCCCTACGCATCTCCACAGCCGCCCAGCCGCGTCGCTCGTGTACCCGGCTCTGAGACGGCTTGCTCCCTCGTCTCCCGCCTTTCCAGCCCCCCAACGCTCCGCCCCGTGGGCCCTGCAGACTCGCGCATCACGCTGCATGTCCAGCCGCAGGCCGATTCGCTGTCTTCGTCCATCCAGGACCGCCGCGCAAACGCCTGTTGGCAGCACCGCAGGCGCATTGGTACCCCATATGCACGCATAGCCGCCGCATGTCTCAAGAGCCAGGCGAACTGTGAAATGAACGTGAGTCTACGTGGTCTGTCTCTGCCGCTCAATTTCTGCGCGGACTTTGCTGCGAGTTTTTTTTTGAAGTCTCCTGCATACATAGCTTGAAGCTAAGCCGCGCGACTTTGATAGTCACACGAGTTCCCGCCCGCTGCACAGTTCCCGTGAAAAAGGAAAAAAAAAAAAAAAACATGGCCACAACAGCGTTGACGACGGACAGCCTTTCGCGGCTGTCGTCGGTCAATGCGTCCAGCATTGACGAGCGGTTTTCCAGCGAGCGGTGGAGGCCGCGATATTCAGCTTCACCGGAGCCGCAATGGGCAGTTTCACCTTCATACACACCGGTAGGTAAACCCAAACCTGATCTTTTCGGGCCGGCCCTTTCCCCTCCACGCCCGCTAAAGTAGAGGCCGTTTCTCACTGTCTGTGCCAGGTGCGGAAAGCTTCCAGAGCACTCACCACAACCCCACACACCGCCCCGCCCGCGCACCGTCCACGCGCCCAACGTCACGTCTCCGATCCCATCCAGCCCTTGATGGTCGACGACGAGTGGGCGCTGGACATGCCCATCCGTCACCGCAAAGCAAGCTCCCCCGAATATCCGCTGAAAAAGCCCGCATCGCCTGCCCAGCACCGGCGCGGAAGCTCGTTGCTCGAGGAATTCCGCCCAGCCGCCGGCCGACAATGGCCGCCCCGCGGCTACACGCTCGAGTCCATGCTGGACCAAGCTCAGGCCGATGAGCTCATAAGCGCCGGCACGAGCATTTTCAAGGGCCGCGTCGAGGACGCGCCCGGTGCGCCCGCGGGCTACTACCGCTTTTTTGCCATAATGGAGGGAGACGACGCCGAGCGGAATGACCGCGCGCAGTACCAGCACGAGGCATACAAAGACATAACCATGTCGCAAACCACGTCATCCGGCAGCGCGTACCCGTGGCTTGCACTGGAGCAACCTTGTATGGCATATGCATTTGGTTGGATGCCCGGGACCACGACGCTTAATTACAAAGTTAGCCTGTCGGGAAGCTTGAAGCCAAAGCTCAAGTACGGCGGCGGGTCTGTTCAGCCACGCAAGATCAAGCTGGGCCACATACTGGATCGGCTGCGCAATTTGGAGAAGGGATTCCAGGACGATGTTCGTTTTACCCCGGCTCTGTTCAATTCGTGGAGGAGTTCGGTTACTTGATATCTGACGTGACTACCATAGGATCCTGAGGAGCTCCATCATGATTTGTACGACACTCTGCTAGACAGCTCGAATGCTGATGACAACACTGGGGTCGAGCAGCAGATTGTTGCCCTGTTCACCGTTCTTACGAACCCAGACTGGATTGATTTCAGCCAACCGAAGAATCATGTGGTTGCCAAATTCTTCGACAGCAAGGATGTCGCCAGAAAAACGAAGTTCTTCCACCAGCTCCTGCTCGCCGTCGAACTGTACCTACGGGTGCACCACGATATGCACCTAGCTCAAGCGAAGAGAACTTTGATCGGTGCGCTCCCTCCCAAGGTGTTATGGGACCTTGCGTTAGCGGAACGTTGGTTGGAAAATATGACGATCAAGAAGTCACGCACATCATCGAATGAGAGCGTGTTCAGCTTCCAGTTGACGAACAAAAAGAAGCAAAAAGAGGCATTACGGCTCTTCGCAAAGACGCTAAAATGGCCAAACATGCAGGAGCTCGATTACGTCCTTGAGGAACAAAACCGCTACGAGGTACCGCTTGAGGACCGTTCGGCAGACGCCATGTCCTGGTTCGCGGGCGTGATACTTCCCGGCCCAACTTTACCGTGGCTCCTCATGAACTCTCTGATTGACTGTGACAAGGAGACTGGTCCATCTCTCAAATACCTCACACACGTTGCACCGGCTTCCGGGTTCCAGTATAGGGCTAATACATACTGGTCCTACAAATGCATTGTGGGAAAGGTCATTGGCGCATCAAGAGGAGTCAAGCAGGTAACGGGTTGGATTGGCCCTTGCTACTACAGCCCGGATCTCAAGCGCACAGAATGCGTCAAGATCAACCAGATTTCACCTCCCAAGATCCGGCTAACACCATCGGATGTGGAGTCTGTGAAGGTGCGCACAGATCCTCTTGGTCCGGAAGAGGACGAGTACCCGCTTGGCGACTACGACTTGGTCATGCCCGAGATGGAAGACATCACGGACGACATACGGGTGCAGAAGCTGAGCTTCTACCCTGTCAAGGAGCAGCCAATGCACAAGCACGGAGGGGAAGGGGCGCCACTGTTGTTTGATGCAGCAATAATGTTTGCTTGTGGCGGGGATAGCTGGCCGATGCGGCTGGTCTACGACGTGGATTTTGTCGCGGCATATCCCTGCCGTCAGGGACCGCATGGTAAGTCAATACGCACGTGCACCTTTTTGCCTCCTCGGGCGTCCTAACAATCCTTCTCTAGTGCTCTTCTTCGACTACAAATTCAAGGCAATTCGAGTGGACGACGGTCTTGTCGACATCACGGAATGGGGCCAAGGCTCTGGCCTTTCACATTCGGATTCTTCGCAAATGGCTTCACGCAACAACTCTCGAACCACGCTTGCTTCGATGCAGGAACCGGTATCCACGCATCTAGATTGCGTGCTCGTCATCGAAGCGCTTGGCGTCAGCGACAATGAAGTGTTTGCTCGGTCGTGGTGCGCGCAAACAGGCCATCACGCAATTGTCGCAAACATCAAAAAGACGTGCATGGCCTGCGCAATCAGAGAAGCGTATGCGTCTTGCATCAGCGTGGTGATCTTGACAGAAGGAGGCAGGGTTACTGAAAAGGATGAGGACTAAACCATGGGAGGCACGCACTTTGATGGAAATTCTGCACGAGTTTACGAATGATACCAGGTCTGCTAGATAACGAGGGCAATAATCGGGCATAGCATGACGGCATGGCGGCGGTCTGCAACTCAGTTGGGCGTGTGGGGTTAGGTACATGGATTTCGGCATTTTTGGGTCTCCCGAAGCATCGGGAAAGCAGCCGGCGTTGCACGAATTGGATTTGACTTTGTTATAGTGGTGACATTATTCATGCATAGTGAGATGTGAACCGAGCTGGAGCGGCGACGAACGGCGGCGGGGACGGGAGCTTGACGCGCTCGGCACCCCGAGCATCAACGTCACGTCCGTCCGAAGCAAGAGCCTTCGACTTGAGCACCTCTCACAACTCGCGCGCCGCCGCACATCGCACCGCTCTTGACACGAAACGACCACAGGGCCGCCCGCTTGCACTCGTGTATTCCTCGATCGTTCGATGGCAAAATATTCTTTCCGTCCACATCTCCACTGAGGCTGCACCATCACTCCTCCGCCCTCCGCCCTCCGACCTCCGCTGTCCGCATACCTCAGCCTCGAGCTTGTCCCCCGCCATCGCCCTCGCATCCGAGCAGCCTCCGGCATCCTCCGCCCAGCGCAGCCACGTTACCGAACTTCGTCGACGAACACCACTCCGCGAGAATGACGCGCGCACCCTCGCCCCCGGCTCTGGGGGAGCTGCGCAATCCCAGCTCGCCCGCCGTCCAGGTCAACGCTCTCAAGCAGCTCAAGAACTTTATCGTGGGGCACGACCAGAGGAAGGAGCTTGTAGTCCGCAGAGGCATAATACCAGAGCTAGCGCGCGTGCTGCAGGCGAACGTCAAGACAGCGGGCAAGCGACGGCAGCGCCACCTCAATGGCGGGGCGGGAGGAGCTTCCACCTCAGCGCCTGCTGCCGAAGACGTCGAGAGCTGGACGCAGGAAGATGAGGAGCGCCTGCAGGCCACGTTGATCGTGGGCAGTTTGGCTGTTGGTACGTCAATTGCTCGTTGTTGGAAAGACGAGGCTTTTCTTGTTGCGTTTTGGAGAGCCACGCTCACACGGCTGTTACGTTGAAATTTAGGTGGACCACCTTTCGTTGCACCTATCCTCGCCGGAGGCCTTCTTCAGCCTCTTCTCGCCGCACTGTCTCCGAGCGACACTCCGCCGAAGCTCGTCATAGCTACCTTGCGCACGCTCATTTCTCTAGCCTCGGCCACTGGGTCTGACCTCTTTCCCAGCACCTACCGGGAACGGATAGCACACGAAATATACCAAAAGCCCGATGGAGACGCTTTGACCGAGATTTTGGCTCAGCGGTCGGCCATGCGTACGGTGCAGGAGCAGATCGGTCTGGCTGCCGAATTGATCTCGAAGACCTGCCGGAAAGACGATCACCGCAATTTCTTGGTCAAGTCTGGGGCATTGGACCTGCTCGCGTCGCACTTTGCAGCGCACGTGTCGGCATCCTCGTTGGTGTCACCGGTCGTGGAGGTCTCCGCCATAGCTTCGTTCCCGCCCGCGCCGTCGAAATCGCACTTCCTCCACATCGTCTCGGCAATTTCGAGTATCATTACGGAGTCGAGCTACAGAACGGCGCGGTTCCTGTATTCCCAGCCTGTGGTGGCCATTTTCCCCGCAGCCAAGCAGATTTCCGCTTTTGAGAAGTACGGATTCATGGTCCAGCCGCGGCCAAACGATTCGTACAATACGCAGAACGTCTCTCCCTACGAATACATTCTGCCTCAACTGCAGGTAACGCAGACCAAGGAGAGCAACTTCTCGAAAGCATTCCCGGCTCTGGGATCCCTCAGCGCACCAGGAGATGGAACCAGGATATCGAGCTTTGCCGATCCGAACTCGCAATCCGGGAAGCACGTGACAGGCCAGGAATACGAGACTGCGATATACGCGTGGTGCATTCGCATGTCCAGGGAACATCTCGATGGCGAGAGGCTTATCTTTGTCGAGCTGCTTGCGGAGCTGGTCAAGTTTGCGGAAACCAACCCTATTGACAACCGATCTGAGTACGCAAAGGAGGGTCAGCGTCGCCTGTTGGCTGTTCTCATTGTTCCGCTGCTCGCGAAGATGGCCGACGAAGGCGAGTCAGGTGGCCGCTCCGAGCGCTCTACGAAGGCGATGAGATTAATGGCAGCGTTGCTGGAGTACGACCCGATTCTGCAGAACGCTGCTGCAGACTCAGGCATCATCAGGAAGGTCTGTTATGTTCTCAAGAAGTCGTTTGACGCCGTGGTTGGCGATCAGCCGAAGCGCTGGTCACCTATCCCGTCATCACCGGATGAAATGGACAGCTTGGACGGCGTGGAAAGAGCGGACGTGCTCGGTAGCCCCGGAGTATCACCTGAGGTACACATTCTCCTGAAGAGCCGGGAGTGTTCGTTGCTTGCGCTTGCGGCTATTGCACACAAGGAAGATCCTCATCGGAAGACGATTATCGAGAGCGGTGCTGTGGCTTGCATTGCCGATTCCCTTATTCCGTACGAGCGAGAGGATGAGGAAATGTCACGCGGCACCATCTCGACTGGCGCGAAGGATGGCAATCCTATACCTGTGCTGATTGCTGCCTGCAATGCGGCCAGGGCAATGTCGAGATCGGTCAGCGTGCTGAGAACAAGTATGATGGACTATGGCATCGCCAAGCCGATCTATGGTCTTCTCAAGCATTCCGTCATCGACGTGCAGATTGCGACGACGGACGTTCTATGCAACCTGCTCTTGCAGTTCTCGCCGATGAGAGAGGTTAGTGTTTGGTTTTCTGATTGAGAGAGTTGGTTGCTAATACCGTTCAGGACTTGATTGAGGCAGGTGTTGTCAAGACCTTATGTGAACACGCACATTCGGCTGATTCAAGGATACGTCTGATCTCGCTCTGGGCTCTGAAGCATCTCGTCTTGCAGGCAGACAACGAGATCAAGATACAGTGTCTGGAAGAGCTTGGTACTGGCTGGCTGATCAACACTGTCAGCGGAGAGGCTCGGCAGGTGCAGATGCCTAAGGGACATTTCCAGCACTCAAGACCAGCCACTCCATCACTGGGCATGGGAACCCCCAATGCCGCTGGCGAGCAGGTCGATCTGCTCAATGCTGTTGAGGAGCCAAGTATGGATATCGACAATGACACGGGAGCCTCAGGAGATGAGGACGATGTCATGGCAGACAGCATCGGACTTCTGCGGAACCGCAGCGCCAACGCAAACAGCACAGTCGCCAAGAACAAGGCGAAGCTGCGGGCAATAAAAGATGCAGAGACCAACCCTATAATCCGTGCCCAGAAGGAAGACCTACGGATTCAGGAGCAGGCGCTTGATTTCATCCGCAACCTGATCATGACAGACGCCGGCTCCAGCCCTGGCGATATGATTGACCACGTCCTGCAGACATTCGGCCGGGACCGCTTCTTCGAAATCCTAACCGCGAAGCTGCGGCCTCGTTCTACGGGTGCAGCTCCCTCTTCTTCGAGCCAACACCCAAGTCCCTACCAACAACACTCGTCCACATCATCCCCCAACCCAGAGGCCGCCGCTGCTACGACCCGAAACAATTCGGGCGGCAGCACGTCAGCGCCGTCGGACCTGGCGCACCTGGCGCCCCCCGAGATCTTACTAGCGACGACGTTCATCGTGGTACACGTGGCGAACGGCAAGCCGGCGCACCGGCAGCTAGTCATCGCCCAAACGGGCCTGATGCGCGAGCTGCTGCCCTTGTTCTCGCACCCGGACCGGCGCATCCGCGTGGCGTGCGTGTGGCTGGTCAACAACCTGACGTGGATCGAGGACGCGTCGGACCACGCCGCGGCGCGCCAGCGCGCCCTCGAGCTGCGCGGCCTCGGCGTCGAGGCCCGCGTCCGCCTGTGCCTGAGCGACGCCGAGCTCGACGTCCGCGAGCGCGCCAAGACAGCCATGGAGCAGGTCGGCAAGCTGATCGACAATCATGGCCATGGCCACGGTTTGGGGCATGGGGGTGGGCAGAGCGGGGTTGGTGGTGGAGGCGGTGGTGCCAGTGGTGGTGGCGGCGGCGCTGGTGGTGGTGCCGGCAGCGGTGGCGGGAGCGGCGGGAGTGGCAGTGGCAGCGGAAGTGGCAGCGGGACGCCTGGGGGTGGTGCCAGTGGGAGTGGCGGCGGCATCGGTAGCGCTATGGCTGCGGGGTTCATGGCGGGGCTGGGCGCGTCGTCGGGGTCGCATAGGCCGTGGAATCAGGAGAGGTAAGGAGGAAACAAAAAAGCGAGTCACTGTGTTGCTTTATTTTCACTTTCTCACTTTCTTTTTTTGGAAAATTGGTGAGAGGGGATCATGATGATGCTGCTGCTGGTGAAAGGAAAGGGGGAGGGGACACGGTGACGCAACTTTGACTTTTATTGTACTATCCGCATAGTCTAACGATGGAAGTGGGGTAAAGGCTGGATGTAAGGGGAAAGCAGTTCCTTTCCTTTTCTTCTTTTTTTTTTCTTCTTTACCAGCCTTTTTGAGTATTGAGGCGGGTCGTTTTACCTGCGGAGATCGGATTGGTGGATTAGGGGGAAGGTGTCTTCTTTTTCTTTTTCTTTTTTCGGTTGGGGTAATGGCGTAATGACTGCGTTGGTAAAGACGAGCGGCGTTCTTTTCCCATGTCTCTTGCGCTCTTTTGTTGCTTTGTAGGATGGTGACCGAGATGGAACGAATGGAAGTTTGATTGAAGCGTATACTTGACATGAAATGCATTATGAAAGATACTAATCCTTGTTTTCCTTTTCCCAAATATCTTTTCTCCAGCCAAAATAGAAATGGAATGAAACTAATTCCCCCTTCCTCCTGGAGCCATATATTCTCATCTCCACCTGTCACAGCACCAAAATAAAATGAATCCCACCAGGCTCGCCATACTAACTGCCCAGCTCGGCAGGCTGAACGCGTCGTATCGATCGCCTCGTTGGAAGTCGACGAGCGCAACCGTCAGCGTGCTGATAAGCACCGAAAACAGGAGGATCAGTAATAAGGCGATCAGCGGAGTTGGGACTGCAAAGACTTCGTCCAGGTAGAGGCCCCAGCCGTAGCAGGTCGGGTTAGGGTATAGCTTTGTGTGGAGGCGGCGGGGATAGGCATCAGAGATTAAGTGGGATTGCTGCTGCTGCTGCATCGGTAGTGGAATTAAAGCCCGGCAACCTGGTCCTCTATGTGTAAGAGGAGCGCTGGATAATTGCTGCGGCTGTGACTGTTGCTGTGGTTCTCGCTCTTGCTCTTGTTCTTGCCGACTATCGTTATTTGCTGCGTCGGCGGGCATAACTTCTTCAGGAGACCCCTGAGCTTCAAGCTCAACGAGATCATTTGGTGAACTCGAGCGGGTAGCCCCAACATGCTTTAAGTAGTTTGGGACTTCCTTAAGCCAGTCTACAGTACTTTGAAACATGCGGCTAATACCTTGGCCGACAGCGGTCCAGATCGTTGATGGAGGGGTTAGCCGGGAGATGTATATTTGGAGCTCGGTAGCTACCCATTGGCAGCCCATCCATGACTTTTGGAATGTGTGTTTTGAGGAATTTGCGAAAATGAAGAGCACACTATCATGAGAGTAGATCCAGTGGTGTTCAAGTTGGTCACGAACTTCACCCCCAGGGCGCTCTCCGATGGGGCAAGGTGACCAGTTCCTGTCGTTCCTATCAGCATCAGTCCCCCAGTCCTCTGATCTGAAAGCGATTTCACCGTTTCTCTTCGTAAATTCGGCTAAGAACTAAACCATAATTAACTTCATACTCTTTCGAGAGACAACTTACGAACACCCGGTAGCTTACCCGCGAAAAGTCTAACCTTTTCACTTTTCTCCATCCAAAATACCTTCCATACCATCCTCTAGACGTGTAGTATTGTTCCCGAATATGTTTCATCAACGACGCATTGTCAAGAGCACCAGGAATCCGGATATGCAGAAATTTTCCGGCTTTCACGTAATGATCGTGACAGAGAAGAAACCATTCGTTGCATTGTTCTCCAGTGTCGGTCGCGGACGGTAGTTGTTCAGTCTCACCAGCATTATCCGGCATGCCTGAAGTCGCACCTTGCGTTGAGCTATCATGAGTCAATTGACTTTCTGGACACGTACTATCCGGATGAGTGGCTGTGTCTGGCAAAACTCCTGCACCGGATACAGATAGCACTTGCTGTGGGTTGCGGTTCGTAGCTGAGATAGCATGCGAGCTGGGATCAACAACAATTCTAGGTTTGCCTTGACTGAAATATCTGACAATGCCAGTGCCATCTGTCGAAGAAATTTCAAGATGCGGTTTATTCCCAGTACGGCAAAGGCGTTTGAACAGTGCAATGGCATCTGGTTCCCGCTGCTCCGCGAAATCTCTACGGAACTCGTCACCACAGGCCTAAAGGTACATTCTGTCAATTGTTGCCGCCTCAGGTTGTAACATCCGAGACTTACACAATGCCATATTACCCGAGCGTGCGGCTGGGTTCCCTCCCCCGAGGAAATCTTTAACAGCCATATGAAGACCTTCTCAGTTCTCAAAAATGGGATAGGAAGGTAAGTGCGGCTGGAAAGTATTCCAAACCCTTAAGCATTTACATAGACCATGCAGGCCTTCGGGATGAACAAACAGAGTATGTAGCACTTGAATATCGGCTCCCGTGGTAGCAGAATCATGGCATACATGGGAAGGAAGATAGCGAAACCTTCGAGAACAACCTGCATGGCGACATTCGATTTTCCGTAGAGCTGGACTGATGTTTTCTTTAAGTTCATTAGTATAGTTTTAATATTTACTAAGAATGTCCAGCTTACGATAGCCCATGCCCAGAGCAAAGCTACTTGGAATGTAGCCACTGTATTGCAAACTTCTGTGGAGTTTTCGATTCTAGTTGTTGAACTGCCAATGGAATACGAGCTCCAATGCATAAAGTTCATTCGTTTAGGCGAAAAAGTCAATGGTGAGGTATCATCAGAGCTGGTTTCTTGGCCCTGTGTATCTTGTTCTGGCGGGTTCTGGTTATTGCTGTTGATTTCCTGCTTCTTTCTCCCCAGTCCCTTGGCTTTCTCTATGTCTCTTATCCAGCCTTCAAGGTTGTCGAAAAGCTTGGACCAAGCTCTGCTGGACTTTATGAACGCCTCTATCTTGAGCAAATTGATTGGGCCCTCAATTTCATTCTCTCCAGATTGATCCAATTCGTCGTCTTCCCCTCTCTCGAAAATCTGGACATCGTTGTCAACACCACCCTTTTGGCGATACTTGCGCAAGAAAGATTCCAGGACGTCTTTCCTTCCCGGAGTAGGCTGGAATTCGACCATCTTGAAGATCCATTGGGTAATGCAATTTGCGATGTAGATTCTGTTGATAGCAACAGCTCTTGCAGCATCCTTCTCTTCTGAGTGATTTGCTTCTGAACGAAGCTGGGTTGCCAACATCATCAGCATGTTTCTAAAGCTCTCCTCAAAAATCTCCGGTTGCAACAGCTTCTCGATGTCATTGCGCAAATTTTTCAACCTTCTCTCATTCTTAATCAAGAACACAAACTCCTCCCGCGCTGCCTTGTACGGCCCGATGTCTGTAGCTGGGGCAGCGTCGTATGATTCAATTTCGCTGTTCCACGAACTAATCAAAGTGATCCCTGATAACGATTGGCCTTGAGAATCATCTTCAGTGGGAAGAATTAGATTCACGTCGATGCTTTCCATCCCGCTGTTCTGCTTTTGTGGCCAATCGCTATCGTCCTGTCGCTCTTTCTTGGCTTCTACCATGCCCTCGTCTTCGCTTGGCCATTCGTCTACTAGAGTGGATCCTGAAATAGACTCGCTCCGAGAGTCATCTTCGGCGGGGTAATATTGATGCATATCAATTATGCCCATCCAGCGGTTCTGAACTAGTGGCAAATCGGCTTCCTCCTGCTGCTCTTCTATGGTCTCTTGCACCATGCCCTCCTCTGCCACACCCATCTGCTCATCCTCCTCTTGGATCCTGTCTTCAAGCTGCACAGTGCAACTCTCCTCGATTTTCAACTCTCCGCCATCTTCGGTGGTGCGGGCTTCGCTAACGTCCTTCTGTTTCCTCTGGGCTTCTTTCGCTTGACGCACCCTGCGTTTTAATCCAATTTTCTGCTGGAATTTCTCATATTTGGCTTGTGAGGATTCGTCTGGTGTGGGTGTTGGAGCTTAGTCTTGTTAGTCGATGATCAATAAAAGCGAGGATTGAGAGAAACAAAAGCTTTTCCTGTATTGATAGATGGGGGTGGTGGGTGGAGAGAGAGAAGAGGAAGAGACGACCTACGTCGTGCGATCACCATTATGACTTATAAGTACAGTATGAATGAGCACCGTTGTATTGACATTGATGTTGGGTATGTGGCGTTTTTGTCATGAATTTACTGTTGATGGTGATTTAGTTTCGTTGGGAAGAGGTAGTAGTGAATGATTAGAGATGAAGTGTAAAATGACAGAGATAGCGATCTAAGCGCTTCAGTGTATGGCTATGTCATGTAGTGGATAATATGCATGAGAGACGTCGGCCCAATTCATATGATTATTCAGGCAGCCACCCTAAACTCAGTAGCGAGCGTGTGGGTCATGCTTACTGCATATACGAAAGCAGTGCTATAACCAGCCTCGCACAACGATGTTTCACGATTGGCTGGTTGGATAAGATAGGCATGCACCTAGCCTTGTTCGTTTGTAGCTGCATTGAGATTCTGAAGTGCCACCAAAAGTACATGCAGTATCGCCACACCGGAGCCATGTAACGCATGCAGATGAGCTAAGCTCAATTGCAGCTGCGAGACTGATACCAGAGTGTAGCCTGCTCATGGTTGTTTGCCTGGCCATTCCGGACAAAAGCTATTGGTTGTGCAACCGAATCCCTCCAAGGCTGGATTCGGGTCAATGCAAGCAATCCTTGAAGGGTGAAACACACATAATAAAATTGAACCGCGATGATCTGAATAATTCTCAATCTTCGGATACTTCAGTCTAGACAAACGAAGTAGCAATATGCGTAGCTGGCAAGTGGAAGACGAAACTTCAAGTTTCTTGGTATATTGAACTTCGAAAAGAATATAGAAAGGGTTGCAGTTGCAAAGGCTTACGCAGTGCGCGATCGAGATAGCGTAAAATATATGTGCATGATGGAACTATTTTTTGAAGGCACCATGGAAGACTTGGTCCATGAATGCTCATAGTGCACAGTAGTAAGCCGCAATATCAAATGTGTCTCGAGCCGGATTTTGTGAACAGACCAGATACGGAGACCTTGTTTATGCAGAGCTGTACGAACTGTACCGCAGTGCCATACTCTGTTCTCGTCATATATGAGACGAAAGTGCAGTAATCTTACGTCTCCTTATTCTTCAAATTCACTCTTCAAAAATTTGGTGACACCATCCTCATTCGCCGTCAGCTTGACGCGCATATCTCTCGCAATCTCACTGATTAAACGCATTCTCTCAACGTTGAGATCAGCATCATCGAAGCCCTCCAGACCGTGGAAAAGCAACGGAAGGGGAACGTCTTCAACTACAAACCCTGGTTGAATCTCACCATTGAGCTAAACGAAGATTATGAGTATAAGTAGATGAAAAGAGTGTGAGTGGAGATACGCACAACTTTGACGTCTTTGTAGCGTTTTGTGCACCATGTGATGCGACATTCTAAAATGTCTGTGAATTTTTGGATATCTGTGAGATGGGGCGCGTAGTTTTTTATAAGCTCTAGAGGTAATTGTGCAAATGCTAACAGTGCAAGTGTATCCACCGATTGACTTGGCAAGCTATTGTCAAACCAACGGTTGAGGCTCCTGGTGGTTGTGTTCGCGGTCAGGTATGTGCTGACATGATCGGCTCCAGTATTCGAACGGCCAAACATGACGGGAAGCGACATGTTGTTTGGAGTGATTATCATATACTTCGTACAAGTTTGTCCATCCAAGAGAGGAGCTGCATCAGAGTCTGAGCAATTGACTTTGCGCCACTTAGGACAGACGGTAAGGGCGCTACATTCGTTGCACAATCCGAGAGTGTAGAATGGATCCCATGTACAATTGGCCGATGGACATACAAATTCGAGGGTCGTGCTTTCGTTGAAAAGGCCATCGTAAAGTGCTGCGGCCAGGCCGGTTTTCTCTTGCTTATACGTCGCTTCATGAACCCGTTAGCATGGAGTAATGTTCCATTTCCACCAATGAAAATAGCTTACCTTTCGTGAAGTGGTTGGTAACATTGATCGCGGCAATTTCGTCTACACTTTGAACGTAACGGACCGGAAAAGAGATGATCTGTTGAGCGAAAGGGCCCATGGTGAGGGATAAAATCATGACCACTGATCCAACAAGCGCAAACGGAACCCTCAACCTCATGCGCCAGAAGAAGCTGAGAGCACCCCACGGACCACGGCTTGCTCCTTCAAAGGCCTCAAAGTCTCCAAGCGAGCGTCTTCCTCCAGAAAAGTACAGCCATTTCAGCTGACTGGGGCTCTCACTAACAGCCACCAGCATGGTAGTCTTAGCAACAACGACGAATATTGAAACTATGGCGTTGGGCTGGAAAAAGAAATTCTACTCGTCGAGCCGGTTACCGTCGATTTGAGACAGCATAATCACTATGCCGCCCATAAAGAGGAGACTCAGCGACACCTGAGACTTCCCAAACCCACCAGTCTTCGTAGAAGTTGCCTTGGTGATAAATCTTGATTGTCGACACTGGCTTTGCTTCCCTCTCTCCCTCTGAGCTCATGGAAGAATGAGACCCCGACCGATGCCTTGACTGTCTGAGACACGGAATTGACTCACAGCTGCCTACCGTATGATTTCGCTTAATGTTCCCAGTAGAACTGGGATTCATTGATGTTGCTCGACTTTCGACAAGAGTGGCGGAGCTTTCTCGTGCGGTGTTAAGTGGCTCCAGCCCATCGTACTCATAGTCTGCATCTTTTGTTATCGCTGTCAGCCTTGCCTACGATCGGGTTTGCCGTTGTGACTTACTCGGGCGAGATAGATCGGAAAGCTCAGTACTATCACACCTGCTTCTGGCCATGTTGTATATCTCGGAAGTATCTTGAGTGGAATTGTAAGCCTCATTGGCAAGTGTAAGAACGATATTGGCGTTGTAGATGGAGGCCTTGGTAGAGCTGGGTTTTACTTCTGCTGAGAGGAGCTGCTGTACAACGAAAACGACAACCCGACAACCCCGCTCCGGTGGAGTCATGTACAACTGCATTAACGCATGTGTGTCGTGAGATTGGTATTGTAGATAAAGTACAGAGGGACGCTGCAGCCGATGGCAAGTGCGAAGAATACTAGGGCTCTATAAATAGCGTAAATATGCCCCAGCTCTGCCTTCAAAAAATATAACACATGTGGGTAGCTGAAGCTATCGTCCGGATGAGAATGTCGAATTCAAAAAACTACATACACGTCCGGACGATAGCTTCGGCTCCCCATGATATGAGCAAGAAAACAGATCCACGCTAGCCATTAGCTTCGAGAGGGCACTATATAGTCACAAAGATCATAGTTTTAGATACGAATCCATTGCCTCTAACGCTAACTCTGTAGTGATTGTAGCCAGCTCATGGATCGCGATTGAGTGTCAATTTCAAGAAAAGCAAACGCAAATATCAGGAGAAGCGCAAGTATTTAAGCAGAAACGCCTTTCCTATCCGTCGCAATAAAAACATGTCAAAAAGGCATAACTAAAAGCGAAAAGAGAGATCGGAAAGGAGAAAAAGCGGAAAATTGTACAAGAGTGAACGGGAAGGAGAGAGAAAAACCCCTAAGAAGCCCAAATCCATGCCGCCCAAAGTTTTTTTTGTTCAGCTGGAATGAATCGTTCCCTTTATACCCTGTTCTCCATTTGCTCCTTTCTTTGTCCCTTATCCCATATCTCCCGTCCGTCATCGTACAAAGCGTTATCGTTCATACCATGAAAAGATTTTTTCGAACTCCTTGGGGGTTCGTTTCGTCGAAAGAAGGAAAATAGCCTCGCCAACCCTCTACCGCTACTCGCTGTACAGTCATCCTTTTCGTGGAAATTGATTTGGGTATCGCAAGGAAAGAACGTGATCGAATGCCGTTCAGTAGCGGGGGGAAGACTATCCGTGTTTGATCCGCATTTAAGCGGAGGCGGTGATGAGCTCCTTGGGAGCAGTCTTCTGGGTCATGAGCTCATACGGAGGACGCTTGACAATACCGCCAGTGACGGGCAGCTGAGTGCCAGCGCCCGTCAGGAAGGTGTCGACATCGCGAGCGCACATGCGGCCCTCGTTGATGCCCCAGACAATGAGGGACTGGCCACGACGGCAATCACCAGCGGCGTAGACGCCAGGGATATTGGTGTTGTACTTGCCGGGAGGAGTCTTAACGTTCTTGCGGGCATCCTTCTCGATGCCGTTGCCAAGAACACGGTCCTCAGGACCCAAGAAACCCATGGAGAGAAGGACAAGGTCAGCAGGGAAGTACTGCTCGCTGCCCTCGACCTGCTTCATGTCCCAGCCGCCAGTGGCGTTCTTGGTCCACTCGACACGGATGGTGTTGATACCCTTGACGCGTCCACTGCCGTCGTCGACGAACTCCTTGGACATGACGCAGTACTCACGCGGGTCCTTACCGTGGTGGGTCTTGACCTCGGAGTGACCGTAGTCCACACGGTAGATACGGGGCCACTGAGGCCATGGGTTGTCACGGGCACGCTCCGGCGGGGGCTGAGGCAGCAGCTCGAAGTTGGTGACCGACTTGGCGCCGTGACGAAGAGAAGTACCGATACAATCGTTACCAGTATCACCACCGCCAATGACAACAACGTGCTTGTCCTTGGCCGAGATGTAGGCGTTGTCAGCGAGGTTAGAGTCGAGGAGGGACTTCGTGTTCTTGTGGAGGAACTCCATGGCGAAGTGGATGCCCTCGAGCTTGCGGTTGGCAATGGGCAGGTCACGGGCGACGGTGGCACCAGTGGCCAGAATGACCGCATCGTTCTTAGCCCTCAAAGAGTCAAGAGTGACGTCACCCTCGCCAACAGCAACACCAGGCTTGAAGTTGATGCCCTCAGCCGCCATGAAGTCGACACGGCGCTGAACAACCTTCTTGTCAAGCTTCATGTTGGGGATACCGTACATGAGAAGACCACCAATACGGTCAGCACGCTCGTAGACGGTGACCGTGTGGCCAGCCTTGTTCAGCTGGTCGGCGGCGGCAAGACCGGCAGGACCGGAGCCGATGATGGCGACGTTCTTGCCGGTACGGTTCTTGGGCGGCGTGGGGACCATCCAGCCCATCTCGAAGCCGCGGTCAATGATGGCGCACTCAATCGACTTGATGCCAACAGGGTCTTCGTTGATGCCCAGAACGCAAGCACCCTCGCAAGGAGCGGGGCAGACACGGCCAGTGAACTCAGGGAAGTTGTTAGTCATCAGCAGACGCCTAAGCGCATCCTGCCACTGATTTTGGAAGACCAATTCGTTCCATTTGGGAATGATGTTGGAGATCGGGCAACCGCTGTCAGACTGGCAGAAGGGGACACCGCAGTCCATGCAGCGAGCGGTCTGGTACTTGAGCTCATCCTCGGTGAGACGTGAAGACAGCTCCTGCCAATCGCGGGTGCGAGTCTTGGGGTTACGGTACTTCTCGGAACGGCGCTGGTACTTCATGAAGCCCTTGGTCTTGTCAAGGACAAGAGCAGAACGCTTCTTCTCAGCCTTGGCATCGCTGACACTCTCCTCGATGTCAAGAAGGTCGCTCTTCTTCTTCTCCTTCTCAGCCTCCTTCTTCTTGGAGTCCTCGTGAGCAGTGCGCACAGGGTTGCCAGGGAGGATGGGCAGAGGGTACTGCTGCTTCTTGGCCTCGGCGGCCTTGGCAGCCTCCTCCTGAAGGACGCGCTTGTAGTCGGTAGGAAGAACCTTGACGAAACGGGGCAGAGCGCGGTTGAAGTCAAGCAGGATGCGGGCAGCCAGCTCGGAACCAGTGTAGTGGTGGTGGTCCTCGATGAGACCGCGGACAAAGGCAATCTCAGTCGGATCCTCCAGACCGGAGAGCTCAACCATCTCCTGGTTGACCTTGCTCTCGAAGTCTTGGTGCTTGTCGAGGACGTAGGCAATACCACCAGACATGCCGGCAGCGAAGTTACGGCCGGTGGAGCCGAGAATGAGAACGCGACCACCAGTCATGTACTCGCAACCGTGGTCACCGACACCCTCAACAACGGCAGTGACACCAGAGTTACGGACGGCGAAACGCTCAGCGGCGACACCGCGGAAGAAGCAAGTGCCGCGAGTACCACCGTACAAGCAGACGTTACCGATGAGAACGTTCTCCTCAGCCTTGAAGACAGCCGACCTGGGAGGGTAGACGATGAGACGGCCACCAGAAAGACCCTTGCCGACGTAGTCGTTGGCATCACCCTCAAGCTCGAGAGTAACACCAGGAGCCAGGTAGGCACCGAACGACTGACCAGCAGAACCCTTGATGTTGACGTGGACGGTATCCTGCGGGAGACCGGCCTCGCCGTACCTCTTGCTGATCTGGTAGGACAGAGAGGCACCCATGGCACGGTCAGTGTTGACAATATCGCACTCAATGCGAGTGGGCAGACCCTTCTCGAGAGCAAGCTCAGACTCGGCAATGAGCTTGTTATCCAGGCGGACGTGGAGGCGGTGGTCCTGCTTGCGGACGTTGTAGGTAGCAACGCCAGGACGGAGGGTGTGAGCCGGAGTAAGGATGAGCGAGAGGTCAATGTTCTCCGTCTTGGCAGTGCGGAGGTCATCACGGATCTTGAGGACATCGCAACGTCCAACCATTTCGTTGATGGTGCGGAAACCAAGCTTGGCCATGATGGCACGCAGCTCGTTGGCGATGTAGTAGAAGAAGTTGATGACGTGCTCGGGGGTACCCGTGAACTTCTTCCGGAGCTCAGGATCCTGGGTGGCAATACCGACAGGGCAAGTGTTCAGGTCTGTTACGCGGTCAGTTCCTAGGCTCTATAAATATCGTGCGAATATACTTACGGCACTTCCTCATCATGATACAACCCATGGCGATCAGAGGGGTAGTAGCGAAGCCCCACTCCTCGGCACCAAGCAGGGTAGCAATGGCGACGTCGCGACCGGTACGGATCTGGCCGTCGGTCTGGACGATGACACGACCACGGAGATCGTTCAGGACCAGAGTCTGGTGAGTCTCGGCGAGACCCAGCTCCCAAGGCAGACCGGCGTACTTGATACCAGTCCACCTGGAGGCACCGGTACCACCGTCGTGGCCGGAGATCAGGATGTGGTCAGCCTTGGCCTTGGCGACACCGGAGGCAACGATACCCACACCAGTCTCAGACACGAGCTTGACGGAGACGCGAGCGCGAGGGTTGGAGCACTTCAGGTCGTAGATAAGCTGCTTCAGATCCTCAATGGAGTAGATGTCGTGGTGAGGAGGAGGCGAGATCAGACCAACACCAGGGGTGGAGTGGCGGGTCTTCGCAATGGGGCCAGAGACCTTGTGGCCAGGCAGCTCACCACCCTCACCGGGCTTAGCACCCTGAGCCATCTTGATCTGGAGTTCGTCGGCATCGGCCAGGTAGTGGCTGGTGACACCGAAACGACCAGAGGCAATCTGCTTGATGGCGGACCTCATGGTGTCTCCGTTCTCCATGATCGCGCTACGCTCGGCATCCTCACCACCCTCGCCAGTGTTGGACTTACCACCGAGGCGGTTCATGGCGACAGCGATAGTCGAGTGAGACTCCATGGAGATGGAGCCGTAAGACATGGCACCAGTGACGCAGCGTCTGACGATTTCAGTCCAAGGCTCAACCTGTTCAATGGGCACAGGAGTGCACTCCTCAAAGTTGAAGTCCAGCAGACCACGGAGAGTGCAGTCCTTGATACGCTCGTACTCGACCTTAGAGTAGGCCTCGTAAGACTTGTCGTTCTTGGAGCGAACGGCATCCTGGATGTTGGCGATAGCAGTCGGGTCGTTGACGTGCGGCTCACCACCGTCTCTCCAGTGGTATTCGCCAGTCTCGGAAAGACCGGGCACCTCGACAATCGGGCGGCTGGGGAAACCCTTCTCGTGAAGCGCGAAGGCATCCTGGGCGATAAGCTCAAAGGTCATACCCTTGATACGGCTGGCAGTACCGGTAAAGCAGCGATCAACAACGGCGTCGTCGATACCAAGAGCCTCGAAGATCTGAGCACCCTTGTAGCTCTGCAGGGTCGAGATACCCATCTTGGACATGACCTTTAGGATACCACCGTCGCAAGAGTGCTTGTAGTTGTCAATGAGCTGCTTGGGCTCAAGCTTCTTGCGGATGAGCTTCTCGCGGTGCATCTTGAGAATGCACTCGATAGCGAGGTACGGGCAGATCGCATCGGCACCATAACCAACGAGAACGCACATGTGGTGGACCTCACGAGCCTCAGCAGTCTCGACAACAAGCGCAACCTGAGACCGCCACCTGTTCCTCACAAGGTGGTGGTGAACCATGCCGGTAGCCAACAGAGCAGACACCGGAACGCGGTCAGCGGAGACGGCGCGGTCAGAAAGGACCAGGATGCTGTGGCCCTCCTCGATGCACGCGGTCGCAGCGTCGCAGATGCTGTCCAGAGCATCGAGATAGCCCTGAACGCCGGCCTTCTTGGGGAAAGTAATATCAATCACTTTGCTGGTCCACTCGGGCTGAACGATATGCATGTTGTTCAGTGCGTTGAACTCCTCGATCGAGAGAATAGGAGAGGGAAGGAGGAGACGGTGTGCCTGGGTCTCGTCCATCTCGAGCAGGTTACCCTGGGGACCAACATATGCCTCCAAAGACATGACGATGGCCTCACGGATGGGATCGATCGGGGGGTTGGTAACCTGAGCGAAGAGCTGGCGGAAGTACTCGTAGAGTAGGCGAGGCTGACCAGCCAAGCAGGCGAGCGGAGCATCGTTACCCATGGATCCAAGGGCTTCCTTAGAGTCGGCAGCCATGGGCCCAAGGAGCAGGCTGACTTGCTCCAGCGAGTAGCCGAAAGCCTTCAGGTGGGGGTCCTCCTGGATCTTGGTCTCGGTGATGGTGTGCGAGAGATCCTCGCCCTTCTGGGTGAGAGCGCTGTAGATGCCTTGCATGGTGAGCAGATGCTTTTCAATCCATGCCCTGAAGTCGTGCCTGTTGGCGACAGTGGCCTTCAACTCGGCGTCATCGACGATGCGTCCTGCAACGGTGTCGACGAGAAGCATCCTTCCGGGCTGCAGCCTGCCCTTTTGGACAACGCGCTCTGGGTCAATGCCGATGGTACCGACTTCAGACGCGCAGATGATGCGGTCGTCGTCCGTGACATAGTAACGGCAAGGACGCAGACCGTTGCGGTCAAGGTTCGCACCGCAGTACCTGCCGTCAGCGAAAGTGAAAAGAGCGGGTCCATCCCAAGGCTCCATCATGCAGCCGGCCCACTCATAGAAAGCCTGCTTCGCAGGGTCAATGGCCTGGTTGCCCTGCCATGCCTCAGGAACCATGAGCATAACGGCCTCAGGGAGAGAGAGAACACCGTTGATCGTGAGAAGTTCGAGCACGTTGTCGAAGGCGGCAGAGTCGGAACCGCCATCCTCGATGATGGGGAACAGCAGTTCGAGCTCATCGCCGAAGAGATCGGACTTCAGGTTACCCTCACGGGCCCTCATCCAGTTCTTGTTGCCGCGCAGGGTGTTGATTTCACCATTGTGGGCCGCCCACCGCAGAGGCTGAGCACGGTCCCAGCTAGGGAAAGTGTTGGTCGAGAAACGGGAGTGAACGAGAGCAAAGTGGCCCTCGTAGTCAACATTGACCAAATCGTGGTAATATTCGTATACTTGGACGGGGGCAAGTTGTCCCTTGTAGACGATGTTCTTGTTGCTCAAAGAGCAAAGGTAAAACCAGTTGTGAAGACCAATGACGTGCGTCGCCCTCTTGCGCAGCACATACAGCTGCCTCTCAAACCACGGCTCGTCAAACTCCTTGGAGTACGTCTCCTTCGGCGCATTGCTGGGGCCATAGGCATCCCTAGCAACGACGAACGGCTGCAGGATGATGGGCTCCCTCGAGAGCGCCGCCGGTCCCAGCAGCGTCGAATCCTTGGGAACCTCTCGCCACCCAAGAACCCGCAACCCAAGAGAATCCGCAATCTCCTCAAACGTAGCAATCGTCTCCTTCAATATCTCCGTGTCCGGCTTGAAGAACAAGTTGCCTGCGGCATACTGGCCCTGAGGGGGCAGCTTGATGCCCTGGTCCCGCTCGAAGTTCTTGATGAAGAACTTGTGGGGGATGGAGGTCATGACACCCGCACCGTCACCATCTCTGGCGTCCGAGCCGACCGCACCGCGGTGGGTCATGTTGCACAGAAGGTTTCGAGCTAAGAGGTTCGCGAGTCAGCGTCTGCTTCTGAAGTGTGGGGGGTACGAAGTTTACCATCGCTGACGATCTTGTGGCTCGCAATGCCCTTGATATTGCTGTGCTATAGTTAGTCACGGGCCCGATGGTGAACCAGCAGAGGTAACTTACGCAGCGAAACCGACACCGCACGCATCCTTCTCCAACTCCGGGTCGTAGAGACCCTGCTTCTTAGGGAGCGCGCCCGCCCATGACTTGTTGTCCGGAGTGTTCTCGTACTCGTAGACACTGGGCGTATACTCTTCTTCAATACTGTCGCATTGTTTGGTATCTTCAGCGAACGAGACCCGACCCATAGCTTCGGCGACAGGCCGAATCTTTTTGCGATGGAGAGTGAACTGCAGGAGCGCTGGTCGCGGCTGTGGTAGTGTGTCGTGTGCTGTCTGGTAGTGTTGCCGCCTGAAGGGTCAATGGTTAGCGAACGGCCCGGAAGTACTTGGTTTCGGGCGTGCGGCGTGGGCGGAGTGACGTCGGTCGATGGGGAGAGGTGGAGGAGTGAGGTGTAGCGGAAGAGAAATTTTGGCTGTGGGCTGCCAGCAAACAAGCGGGCAGAGGAATGGAAAAAAGAGCAGGCCGGCGGTGGCGATCGGGCGTTGCGGACGGGCGAGCTGTCGTCTGGTGCGCAAGCTGGTCGACCACGTCGCGACGATCTCCAGGCGGATGATGTAGCTCACTTGCGCCTCTTGTGTCGTCCCCCAGGCGCTGACGATAAGAGCTTGGGCGAATCACAGGACGGGTGGGGCGCACGCTACTAGCCCTGCTCGGCAGGAATTTTGCTGCATGTGGATGTGGCAAGGGCAGGTGGTGGGAGATGCACTCACGCGCTGGATGGTATGGAATTTGGGAGCACGGCTGGGTCACTGCGTGCGCAACGCTACCAGAGTGACAACTGAGGGAGAGGGAGAGCGAAAGGCAGGAGTGTGCCGGAGGCGGACGGGGAGGCAGCTTATGAAGGCGCCTCCTGCCCTGAAGGTGGGGAAGGCGACGAAAGCGCTAGAGCCAGAGCCAGATTACCATTATGATATTTTTCATTGGCACGTACTGAATTGTTTTACCAATGGCAATGGCCTGGTTGGCCTCGCGCCGCAGTCTGAGCTGACTTCGTCACTGCTCTACGCATGCTACACCGAGAACACGACCGCGACACCGTCGTCCGCCCCGTCGCCCGCGAGATGCCTCTCACCGTCGCCCCCATCGCGACCTCATCGTGCGCCCTCGCAGCGCCCGCCACCGAGGCGCTCGCCTGACGGTTGCGCGCGCGCCCTCCGCAATCGCAGCGGCCGCTTGGCAGGGCCTGGTGCTCCGCGCATGTTTATTTATCTGCATACGTCGGTCGTGAAAAATTCCCTGCTACCCCACGGTTTCTGCCACGGCGCGCAGCCGAAAGCTGCTTAGATCTCGCCAGCCTCCCAGGGCGGTGGAAGCAGGTGTAGCTAAGCAGCGTCTGTGATTCGCCGGATCGCTGCTCGATGACATGGCGAAGACAGGCCGCTGCAGCTCGCATGCGGCTTGAGCGCCGTCCAAGCTTCGAGGGGGAGACGGCGGCCGCAAATCAGCCCGCGTACACGTTTCGAGCTTGTGTTTCCGCGGCGCCTATTGGCCGCCATTGGCTGCTCGAGTTTCCCTGAGGGTAATTCAAGCTCGTCATGACGCCGCCCTGTCCTTATCGCGACCATCCCGAAGGCGCACATCAGCAAGCGTGCATCCGGAAGCGGCAGGCTTGATAGACTGCTAAAACTCCCCGCTTGCCCAGCTGTGCGTCGCTCGCCCGCGCCGCCGACCGTCGGCGGTGATTTGCTTGACGAAACGGGGAGCGCAACCCGCGTGGCCGTCGGGGCGCCCAACTGGCCGTCTGGAACCCAGGCCCCATGGTGCCATTCCCCTAACAGCGACAAAATATCCACCCACTGGCCGCGGAGCAGGCCGAAGCGCCTCGGAATTAAACGGAACACCTCTATGGCCGCTGCCTCTGCCCACTCCTCCGCCACCCTCAGGCGAATGCACTCCCCATGAGTCACCCCAGCAGCTGCTCGCCAAAGCCTCCAGCCAGGCCAAGCGCCGATATCGCTGCTGACTTTCCGCGAGACATCGTACATGACCACACCATCCCTACGGCCGAACTGGGCTGGGATGTCGCCGCGACGGCTGCCTCTGCAAGCGGGCATTTGCCTGCGCCGCGAGGATCCTATCAGGGTCTTGCGCCGTTGTCTCCTGCCTGGGCGGACGAAACCGCGCCCGCTGCCCCAATACGCCGTTGAACCTTCTCCTGCATCCGCATCCGCCGGCTCGATGCTGGCGGTAGCGTCTTGGTGGATGCATCGGCATCTGGGGCTATGCTGCTCATCTTGGAACCAGGGAACCAGGTTGCGCCATCACCCGCAATCTCTCTTTCCACGTGAAGTCGGGGAGGGTCTTCCTGCGGTAGTGTGATTTTTGCCGGCAGCCTGATGTCCGGCGGCGAGGCGGCTCAGGGTCTGCGAAGAAACCAATCCCGTGTGTGCATCATGCAACCCTCCCACGCGCGCACTGGCATCCAGGACACGTACAGCCGGCGGAGATTAAAGCAAGTGCGCTAGAGCTGCGGATGCAAGTCACGGAGACCTCAAATAGAAATTGCGGTGATGGGCGGAATTGGTGCCGCGCGGGATAGCATGGATGCCAGGAAGTGGGCAGGATTTCCTAATTAGGTTTGCAACTGTGCATCCACGAAGCACGGCCGACCACGGCATCATCGACCCCGTTGCGTAGCTGTCTCTGCGATGTACAGCTGTCCCATGCACCATGTACCTATGAAGATCCCCCAAACGCTTGTGACCTCATTGGACGCATGCGTCCAGTCTGCTGCGGTACCCGCCGTCCGTATGACCGGATTTCAATCAAACAGAAGTAAAAACGTCCCGACCACAGTCAATCAAACGCATGCCAGCGGGAGCAGTCGGAAGCATCGTAATTGGGGTATTTGTGTATGCCAATGCTACCTACTCCCGGGTATGCCAATGGGTCTTTGCCACGCTAGAACCATCATCGTGCCAATGCGTAGCCTTTGATACCATTCCATACCCCGCACCAGGTTCTTTTTATTTTCGTTGATTCTCTTGAAAACTGAAATCATCTCCAATCATCATGTTTCCGTGCGGATTTGGCACGGCTTACTCCAGGACTCGAAATCCGTTTTTGACCGAAGGTTGGGAGGGAGCTTGAGGCGTCTGCGATCCGTACGGTCCTGCCCGCTTGTCAGCCTCCCACTCTAGTGTTCCGATGTCGTGCGGCGTGGGGCGCACGCTCCGACGGAGCAACGGAGGCACGTACGCCTAGTGCTCCATGGACTCGTCGGGGTCCTCGAAGTCCTCATCATCATCCTCGTCGTAGTCGTCCGGACCGGCGTCTTCGGCAGCCTTGCTGAAGTCGATCGTCTTGCCGCGCGTGCGCCTGCCATCCTGGAGGATGTTGTCGGGATCGATCTCCTCCATGTTATCCTCGTCGACCTCCTCAGCTATGCACATGGTCAGCGGAAATCGCGAATGGCGGAATGGGGCGGGCGGCGCATACGTTCGGGGGCCTTTGTGAGTAAATGTTAGCAGTCGCGCATTGGCTGCAAGGGTAGACGGTGCAGATGTACCTGGTCTTCGACACCAGACTCCTCATCGGAACTGTCCTCCTCACCCATGGTGACGTCCTCACGGGTGGGCTCGGCGGCCTTTCCCTTGCCCTTGTCAAGGGTAGCATCGCCGCCACTCATAGTGGTGTCAGTGTTCTGGGCGCTCATGTTGGCGTATTGGATGCTCTGAGTCGGGCTGCGTGAAGAATGTGCGGGGGTGGTTGCGTTGGCTGACGATCGTCGATGGCTAGGAGAGTGCGAGCTGGCCTTGCGTTTGGGTGTTTTTGGGGGGTGGAGGGCGAATGGATTTCAGATATCGTCGCGTCGCGCTGGAGAAAGACGTGCAGGCGACGCTGCGCGCTTCCATCCCCGCGCCGGCCAATCATCACAGCAAATGCGCTCCAGGGCTTAGCGCAAACATCCGCCACAGCAACGAGTGCAAGGCTGAGATCGTCAAACTCAGAGCAGCCCCTTCGCGGCTTGCACATGCCGACAATGTTACCATGGAGAGCACAATCCCATTCTGGTCCGACCCTTTTGTGTGTCCGACGTATCTGGTGTTGAGATTCCACAGGACATTGCCTGCGGCCAGCATGCAAAGAACCCTGCAGCAAGCAGCAATGCAATATGCGCTGGTTTGACATGATGACGTTGCGCAGTGCCTCACACCAAACTTGGGCGTGCCTATATAGCGCCTTTATTTTATTTTTTTCTGGGACAATCATCTATCTACAAGCTAATGATGTGTTCTCACCATCTATCAGTCAAACATGAATCAAACCCGCAACAATAGTGTATGGTCAAGTTCAGTCCTGACGCGAAAATTCACACAGAGGGGTATTGCATCCAAAAGCTTGCGTCAATTTGATTTCGCTCATGTCATGATTCGGTACTCTCGTCTGGACGATAGCTTTAACTACCCGAATGCTGTTTTGAATTTTCTCTTGAAAAAAAAAAAAAAAAAAGCTGAAGCATTTTGCTGTTATTCGCGCTAGTAGCCTGCGGCTGAAATACCCCTAGTATACCATATCCCAAAAGCAAATACAAACTTCTAGGCCTTGCCTAGACGGTGCATCTTTTAGTAATTGCATATGCAGGTATCTGAGGTTAAATATGCATGCAATTGTGTGGTTTCGAGGTACATTGGAGTCCTGATCATGATCATCATTCTCAGATTTTGACCAATTCTGAGAACTGTGTTTGTCATAAGGCCATGGCTGGGCTGTATGTGTCCACCGCACAGCTTTCACCGGCCGACATCCAAACTGGTTGTGTTAGATGAATGGCGAATGAGACATGCTAACCATTCTAGAATATAGATGGCGCAGCTGAGAAGAGACTGTCTATGAAGAGGCCAAGCACCTTCCTCCGGCAGGTGCGTGCACGCATTTGCAAGTCATGGGTGATAATCCGTTCTGCTTGGTCTCTCAAGGCAAGCCGTCAGATGCGAATTTTGTAAGTTCTGCACGCACTTCGCAGAATGACCAAATGCCGGCTACTAATTGCGCAATGAGGCTCTCGCTGCATATCCTCCGTAAAAGCGGAGACGGCTAGGTGCATTTCCGTGGTCGAGCAACGGCTGAGGCGGGGAGCGGGCGAGGTACGGCCCAGCGGCCTCGGAGGCGTTTTGTGGCTCCGCTCGAGCAACCCGGCGCGAATCCAATGCGCCCGAAAAAAAGTATCGCTCGACCTCCTCCGATCTCGACCTTCCGCTCGTCCTCACGTCTCGTTCGCGCCCTACCACCATCCCCGCCCGCTCCTCGCTCCCGGAAACTCCTGAGTACTATTATTTACAATGTCACCGGCACTTGCATCCGGCGGCTCGTCCTCGAAGGAGTTCAAGAAAGAGTCAACCGCGGCAAGATTGACGGGAGCAGGTAAGACGACCGGAGAGCTTCGCATAGGCTTCAATTGACTCTCTTAGGATGCGCTGGTATCGCCGAGTTGGCCGTCTTCCACCCTGTACGCTTGAACTTGTCGCCTGTTGTTCTACGCCCAATTCTGACATTCCCCAACAGGTTGACACCACCGCGAAGAGATTGATGAGCAACCAGGGCAAGGTTCGTAGCCTCCACCACCCCTAGAAATGAACATATTCTGACTTGCAATTCAGATCAGCTCTGCCTCGCAGCTCAACGCCGTCGTCTTCAAGGACAAGGCTGGCGCCGCTCTTCCCACCCGTCTTTTCTCTCTGTTCCCCGGTCTCGGATATGCGGCTGCCTACAAGGTACGTGAAGATGGATTGGAAAGCTATCCGGATGCTTACATGCGTTAGGTCCTTCAAAGGGTGTACAAGTACGGCGGTCAGCCCTTCGTTAGGGACTACCTGGCCAAGAACCACGGCGACAAGTTCGACAACGCCTTCGGTAAGGGTACCGGCAAGGCTATCATGCACGCTACTGCGGGCAGGTGGGTACTCTATCGTGAAACTGTCAAAAATGGGCTTCTAACGGTGCGCAGTTTGATCGGTATTGGTGAGATCTGTATTCTTCCGCTCGATGTCCTCAAGATCAAGCGCCAGACGAACCCCGAGGCTTTCAGGGGACGCGGTCTCATCCGTATCATCAAGGACGAGGGTTTCGGTCTTTACAGGGGTTGGGGTTGGACTGCTGCTCGTAACGCGCCCGGCTCGTTCGCGGTAAGCAGCCCTCGTACTAGCTCAGAAACGCAACTGCTAACGATGTGCTAGCTTTTCGGAGGATCTGCCTTTGCCAAGGAATACATCTACAAGCTCACTGACTACAACAAGGCCACCTGGGGACAGAACTTCGTCGCGTCGATTGCCGGTGCCAGCGCATCTCTCGTTGTCTCGGCCCCTCTCGATGTGATCAAGACGCGCATTCAGAACCGCAACTTCGAGAACCCGGAGAGCGGATTCCGCATCGTGTCGAACATGATGAAAAACGAGGGTTTCACCAGCTTCTTCAAGGGTCTGACGCCCAAGCTCCTGATGACTGGACCCAAGCTCGTCTTCTCGTTCTGGTTGGCGCAAACGCTGATCCCGGTGTTCGACAAACTCATGTGAAGTCATTGCGCAGGTGACCGGCGTGTGGCGGAGGCTGCGAATGATCTGGAAAAATGATACGGTGTTACGGGCTTTGTAAATGCGGGCGCTTTTTATTTCTCACGACTGCTAGAATCGCGAGCGAGAAGCCCGGCGATGTTTTTTTTTGTACTTTACTTATACCTCCCTGTCTAGACGGGACGTGGCACGCCCGCAGAAGCAGGGTGCCTTAGACAGCGTACCTAGAGATCGGAAAAAGATAACTCGGCTCCTTCTGCACGCGGCTTGGCACTATGACGCGCTCGTGAGATCAAGTGCGCTGGCGGGTCAGATGCAGCGAAACACATGTGGCAGCGAGGGTCAGGTACCAAGGTGCTCAAGGCCAGGCGGCGTGCGGGCGCGTAGCCATCGGTGAAACACTGACCCTTCGCGCACGTGATCGCCTGCAGGGCGAACGGTGAGGTCCTGGGGTGCCCTATACGACATCTAGCTCACGACGCCTTCGACGCTCCCCCCTCCCTACACTGTCGACTCTGCCTTCCTCCCCTCGCAGCAAGCTGCTTTCCACGACTCACTTTTCGCTCTCTTCGGAAAAGCCGCCCGCTCAGATCCCGCAGCCACGATGAACCCCGAGTAGTACGTAACCCCCATGGTATCTCCGCCGCGGTGCGCCTTTGTCGCCGCCGCCCGTACCAACCGCCGCGGCGCGCGAAGATCCGCCCAAAAGCTAACAGCTGTTTTTGCAGAGTCGTCTTCTCTCCCGCCCGGATGCCAAAGCTACTGAAGAGCCCAGGCAGCCGCGCCCGCAGGCCACGCTAACCGCGCACCACCTTCAGATACGACTACCTCTTTAAGCTGCTCCTCATCGGAGACTCCGGTGTTGGTAAGTCTTGTTTTCTTCTTCGTTTCGCCGATGACACCTACACCGAGAGCTACATCTCCACCATCGGTGTCGACTTCGTGCGTCCGCCCACACTCGCCGCCGGCCAGCCTGGCCACAGAGCTGACAACCGTACAGAAGATCAGGACTATCGAGCTGGATGGCAAGACCGTGAAGCTTCAGATTGTGGGTTCCCCTCCAAGCTGCGCGGAGAGAGGCGGGGCTAACTGATCTGCAGTGGGACACCGCCGGTCAGGAGCGCTTCCGCACCATCACGTCGTCCTACTACCGTGGCGCCCACGGCATCTGCGTCGTCTACGATGTCACCGACATGGACTCGTTCAACAACGTCAAGCAGTGGCTCCAGGAGATCGACCGCTACGCCACCGAGGGCGTGAACAAGCTGCTGGTGGGCAACAAGTCCGATATGGCAGACAAGAAGGTGGTCGAGTACACCGTTGCAAAGGTAGGCCCAGGCTCTTCAACCCGCCTGGATGCATTCTGACACCATACCGCAGGAATTTGCCGACAGCCTTGGCATCCCCTTCCTCGAGACTTCGGCCAAGAACGCGTCCAACGTCGAGCAGGCTTTCTTGACAATGGCCAGGCAGATCAAGGAGCGCATGGGCACGACGCAGGTCAACAACAAGCCCACGGTCCCGATCGGACAGGGCCAGGGCGTCCAGTCGGGCTCGGGTGGCGGATGCTGCTAGATGGTTTTATGTCGGTCATGACGGAGCGATTTGCGAAGCCGGATGCCCTCTACGAACCCGGGCATCACGTCCTATTCAGAGATGTCCCTCACGTTTCAGTGCGTCCTGTTGCATGGTAGATGGCGGGCAGGCAGTCCTTTGGATTCGCGCGGGTTTTCTGGTCACTTATAATACGGTCCCCGCGGGTTAGCCTTTGCGGGATGAGAATCGGAACGTCAGATTGCCATCGAGGATCCGTGGTGAATAAGGTTCTACGGCGATCATGGTGTGAGAGTTGTGGATTCTTTTTCCTTCCCCCCTTTCTTGCAGACGCTTCTATCTTTTCTTTTTTGCTGGTTCATGGATGTTGCGAGGGTCTGTTCTTTTTCCTGCTTTTTCTTAATGCGATATCAAACTTCGTACAACCGCTCTCCGCAGCAGCCCAGCCCTGCGCGTCCCCTACAGCCCGAAAAGTGATGGTGCCTGGTGCTACAGAATGATCGACCCGGGGATAGGGACCCCTATGAGGACCGAGATAGTCCTGTGGAGTCAACGTACTTCCAAATAAAACCCACGAAACGGCTACCCGGCAGGCTCCATGACAAGTGTCCTGCAAAGACTCTCATCGCAGCATCTGTTGCTAGTTCAGACAATGTCCAGACTTCGACGCAAGAAGAACAAAGGGCTTCACGATCCTGGTGGAGGACACTTCAAGGTATGTCAGAAAGCTAAGCCTTTTCGTTAGTATATGTACAGCTACGTGCGTTGCGGTGCCTTTCTCACGACTGCGCAGCATTCCATCCAGACACGATCTTTCGGCTTGCATTATCCGAGCACGATACGAAGTATTGCATTACTCTACGGGTAATCACAACCGGCTCTCAACAATCGTACAGACGATGAGGGATTCCCCATATCTCTGCTGCTCCTGTGCCTCTTTTTCATTCACCAGCATCTCCTCCCCTGGATCTCTGCACTGTTAGAAACCTCCTTTTCATCACATACACCGGTGTGCAAATTAGCTTGGACTTCAAGGCCGTCGTTCACTCACAGGTGGACATGTCAGCTGGTCCGGCGAGGTCGTCGGGGACAGGCGAAGTGGGAACGCAGGGCGCCGGACCTACCGTGTGCCGCCGCCTGCGGAGACGGGCGCATCAGGCCGCACACGCAATCGGTGAGCGCGCACAGCTGACGCCTACGCGGCGGTGGCTGGCGTGTTCCTGCGGCGGCCGCAGCGGCACCAGGAATACTAAATACGGCGCGTCCTTGGAGAGAAGGCGCGCGCGTGGGATTATTCGGGATGCTGGGCGGTCTTTTTTTGCCTGCGCTGTGGCTGAACGACGTGGCGCAGCGCCGGCCTGCGGGTGTGCCAGCAAATGCCCGTTGGACCCTTTGGGTTGCATCATGGGCAGCGAGCTCCAGAGCACAGCCCTCCACGCCTATATGACCTGAAGCCCGACGCGCGCGACTGCCCGCATCCCTGCCGCCCGTTCTATCCCAATTTCCACGCAAGCGCTGGTCCCAAAGACACTCCTGCGCCCGCTCTCCTTTCCCACCAGTCCACCCCTCGAGACACCCGCTTGCCGTCCGCTTCGGTCAGACCCCCGCTACCTGGTCAACAAACCTCTCCTCCCTCGGTAACCATGGCGGGCACGCCGGGAGTGCCGCTGTCGCCAGACGCAGGCCCGACCGATCCTCACCTCCCCAAGCTGCCGTCCGGCTGGATAGCGCAGTGGGACAGCAGGTGCGTTACCCCGCGCCGCCGCTCTGAAAGGCGCTCGATACCCCAGTCTTCCGGGCGTCCGCATGACGAGCCAATTCGCCCGCCCTCGGCCTTGAGGAATCTCGCAGCTCCGCCGCTGACGCTCGCTATCCTTGCAGCTCTCGCAAGTACTACTACGTCCAGATAAGCACCGGTGTCTCCCAGTGGGATCTGCCGACCAGTGAAGCCCCTGCCGGCCCTTCACGACGACCCGAGCAAATTCCCGCAAGCGCATGCGAAAATGCGGGCATTCCCGACCCGGCGAGTGCGCCGAACGGCAAACCCGAGGAATACAGCGGCGACAGAGGCCTTGGTGTAAGCGCGAGCCCGAGACTGGCATTTATACATGTTGCTGATGGATATTGATCCAGAGCACGGCTTTCAACCTTTTAGCATCACAGCATGGTGGTGGGAAACAGTCTTCAGGAATCGGGAGCCTGGCTACATCCCTCCTGAACAGTAGCAGCTCGCACAGCAGCAACTCTCATTCCAGCGGACACAGCAGTGGCACCGCCGGACTCGTTGGGTCGCTTGCCAGTAACTTGCTTGGAGGGAGCAAGCCTCATGGACAACAAGGAGGGAGCCACAGCGGCTCTTCTAGCTCGCATCAAAGTAGCGGGTTGGGTGGTGTTCTGGGCGGAATCCTAGGCGGTGGAAGCCATGGTTCGGTAATGCGATCATGAACTCTAGGTCCCGCTTCTTTTTACTGACGAGCTACAGCACGGTCAGGCAAACAGTAATTACGGCTATTCTTCTGGAGCGCCATCCTCTGGTGGTTACTCTGGCACAGCTCCGCCTGCCCAGTATAACCCTACTGGCTCCGCCTCTCACACGCCCAGTTCTGTACCGTCGTACCCTGGCCAGCCCGGCTATAACAACCAATATCCCAGCCCCAACCCGCAAAGTGGTCACAACCAATATGCGCCTCCTGCGCACACCTCGTCGTTCAGTCACCCGCCGCAACATACGCCCTCATTTGGCCCGCAAAGTTCGTCATCGTGGGGGCCGCAGGCGCAAGGTACCCCGTCTTTCCCACCACCTCCTCCTGCTCAACCGCAACAGCACCACCAGGGCAGTTATGGCTCTACGCCGCACGATGCATCTCAGACTCACGGCGGGTACTTCAACCAGGGGGTTCCGCAGGGTGCTTACGGGCAACATGGGCAGCATGGTGGCTACGGCAACAACCAACACCCGCCACCACCCCCTGCTGGGAATTATCCTCAGGGCAACTATACCGCTGTGCCTTACGGGCAGGCGTCTCCTCATGGAGGGTTTGGTCAATCGCCGGTGCAGCATCAGCAGGGTGGCTACGGCGGAGGTTTCAGCGCTCAGGCGCCGAACGGGCAACACAGTGCATACGGGCAGGGGCAGCATCAGACTGGATACCACGGTAGCGGAGCACCGTCGCAACCTGGGTGGTAACTGATTTTTCCTAAATTTATAATTGGAGCGTGTAAGATGCAGTATGATCGAAATTTGCATAGGAGGTGGATCATGGAAAGGGCATACGCGCGGTGAACGGCGACTGTAAAAGCGATATGGCATTAGGTGGTATTTTTGAGAATTCTGTTTGTTGTTAGGATATACCTCTCTTGAGTGGGGGAAGGGAGACGTGGAGATCGATTCGTGGATAACGTTCAATTTCTTTGCCGCAGTTTGTAATCATATATCCAATGCGGCGCGGCGTTGATGCCGTGACACCATCTTGGTGGAATGAGGTTGATCCCGAACGGACCTACTCTGGGCGCAAAGCTGCATTAATAATTGACATTTCCATGATCACGTTCAAACGCGTCTACCGCCCGCCCCACGTCCAAGCTGGCGAGCCCCGCCAAACACCGGAACCCCCAGCTCCTCCGACCCCTCACTCTCCACACAACCATGTCTCGCTCCAACGACCCAGGCCATTTCTTCCAAACGAGGTACGTGCAGTATCTGTGGCTCGAGGAGGCCTTCTAAATCCCCCAGAAAAGGCTTCCAGCTAACGCCAATCGCATTGCAACAGTTCCGCGCTCTCGGAGGAGGCGCGCAAAGCGGAGAAGTCCAAGAACAAGCTCGGCGACCCGATCAAGCTCACTTCGAAGCTCCTCGCCGTGACGGCGGACCCGCTGGACGACAATGGCATCTATGTAGCCGAGGCGGCGGGAAATGTGCGGAGGATAGCGCTTGAAGTCTGTACGATCTTCTTCTAAGCTGTCCCCCCGATTCCATACCAGCAGCCACACCCCTTATGTGTGCCAATGGAAATAGAATCAAGAACACGGAACCAGAGCCATGATGACTGACATTAGAGCATTCTTTAGGCAAGTGAAACAACACATACCTTCGCCGGCCCAGCTGCGCCCTTGACCTCGCTCGCCGTATCGCCAAAGACGTCGACCCTCTTCGCCGGCTGCTGGGACAAGAACATCTGGACATGGCCGCTCCCGTCGTCATCCTCCTCTGAGCCGTCCTCCACGAAATCCGTAGCGATAAAGGGCACACCGCGCTTCAGCAACGGCCACACCGACTTCGTGAAGTGCCTGCTCGCCTTCTCGCTGGGCGGCAAGGATCTGCTGGTGTCGGGCGGCGCTGATGCGTGCATCATCGTGTGGGATGTGGAGAGCGGGCAGCAGCTGTACAAGCTCAAGGGCCACACGCGCGGCGTGCTCGCCCTCGCCGTCGACCCGGCCAGCCACACAACGCGCCTCGCGCGCCAGGCGCCCGCCGTCACCATCCTCTCAGCCGGCAGCGACCGGGAGATCCGCGCATGGCGCATCCGCGCGGACCGCGGGTACCAGATCCACGTGGGAAGCGTCGGAAAAGAGGGCACGGATGAAGAGCAGGAGCCCGAGCAAGCACCAGCGGGGACTGGCGACCCGGTCGTGACGCCACTGATCGCGCACGACACGTCGGTCGATGCGCTCGTCTTCGACTCGGCCGACGACCTCTGGACGGCGTCGGCCGACCGCAGCTCAAAGTGTCTCGCCCGCTCCCGCGCCTTCGCCCACGCAGACACCAGCCTGCCGCACCCGGACTTCGTGCGCGACGTCGCCGTCGACGATGAAGGCGGCTGGGTCGCTACCGCCTGCCGCGACGAGAACGTGCGCGTCTGGGACAAGGGCGCCGCCGAGTGCGCCCACGTCTTCGAAGGCCACTACGAGGAGGTTACCGGCTTGTGCCTGCTGCCCGGCCAGAAGCTGGTTAGCGTCAGCATCGATGGCACTGTTCGCTGGTGGAGCTTGAAGCGCGCGGACGTCAAGAAAGCACGGGAGGAGGCGGAGAAGGCGAGGAAGGGCGTCGTGGACGAGGAAGCCGAGGGGAAGAAGGAGAGCTTGTTGACCGAGGACGAGGAGAGGGAGTTGGCGGAGTTGATGGATGAGGATGATTAGATTCTGGGGGAGAGAAAGAATGGTTTAGATGTGATGAGGTAGGAAGATGTACCATGCAAAGAAAGAACCCGGCTGGAGGGAGGGAGGAATGGTGAGAGGAATCGTCTAATATTAAATGCAAAACCAAAAGTACATGCATTATCAATCAATACTCATACAACATTAAAGCATCCATCAGCCAGCGACTATTCAAGCTTAATAAGCAAACCCAATGACCCAGCCAGCAATGTTTGAAGACGCCATTCTTCGATTATCCCATAGTCCCGCTTTCCCCTTCTGTCTTTCGTATCTTCAGGGGTGCGAACGCCCGTCAATTCGCCCCATGCAACCAGTTTAGCGCCTCCATTATAACCGGACAGTATTCCCACATGGATATCTTGAATGATGAAGTGCAGGGCCAGACCACCGCACAGACTTCAGAAGAAAGAAAATACAAAACAAGAAAGGACGGTACAGAAAAGAAAAACAAATCGGAAACACGCAGGAGGAAACTGAGACGAACAGTCGTTTGCCCTCTAAGCAATCAACCTGGTTCAAAGCAATAGCTCCTTCACCACGCATATCCATCATCCGCGACGAAATTGTCCTCGCCGTTCCAGTCCTCGTCGCCGCTAACCTCCGAGTCGAGGAAGTCGTTTTCGTTGAACTGCTCCTCACGGGGACGGAGGTTGTCGATGCGAATGTCGACGATCTCGCACATGCCCTGTATGAACTTCTCCCGAGTGTGCTTCCAGTCTTTGGAGCCGCGGTTTTCGTCTGAAGAGTGGTGGTGGTCATCCTCATCTTCTGCGGACGAGGGTTCCGCTTCGGACGAGGAAGACGAGGAGCTTGTCGATGTGTCGTCGTCGGCGGCGGAAGTAGTTGCCACAGCCCTGCGTGGGCGAAGGCGACGAGCTGGTGCCGATGAGTCGTCGGGATTTTCATCCGCGCTATGGGCATCTTCTCCGGCAGTCCAGAGAGGTGCTTTGTCCTTGGCACGCGGAGTGACAACAACATGTCGCAGCCGTCCAGTGGCCCCTTTTGGAGGTGAATCGTCAGGTGTGGGTAGCGTTGAGTCTTTCAACATCCGCCAACGCTTACCAGACATGAGGTGAGGGTTAGGTGGAGACGACTTCCTCAAAAAGACGCGCTGGAGCCTGCCAATCCACTTGTCACGGAAGGAGGCCCGATCACGCCATCCGATGTTGAGGATTGCCTTGAGAACAAGTATGCGGAGGTCAGGTAGCTCTTCTGCAGAGTCGAGGAGCGAAGAGAAGAAGTTTTCTGCAGCCGCAGAAGTCCATTGCCTAAGCTGGTTCATTTCGATGACTTGCAGTGTCGTGGGCCAGCTCGGTATCTCGTCATCCTTAAGTAGGTCGAAATACTTTGGTTCAGAATCTCTGAAGGTGTCGTGAGAGTCAAAGTAGTTCAAGTCCATCTTCAAAACTTGAAGCTTTGGACACGCCCGTTTCAAATCCGGAAGAAAGGAGATGTCGAGAGTCTGGTTATGATTGAGAGTCAAGCTCTCCAACTGGCTTCCGTGTGAAATGAGAAAATCGCGAAGAATTTCAGAAGTCACATGGTGACAATTGACGATTGTAAGATGATGCAAACTTTCCTTCAGAAGAGGGAGGAAGTCTGCATCGAGCACCTGGCAGCACTCGAAACTCAGACTTTTAAGTTCCGGCAAAAGCGCCAAATTATCCGCAAGGACTTGTTTACTGGAGCGCCCTGAGTGCTCAGGGCCTTCATCGTTTGTCACCACGGCAAAGGACTCTGGTCCGAAATTGAACAGCGAAAGGTGCTCCAACCGTTGAAAGGCATCCAGCTGGTGAATGCCGCCCATCCAGAAGAGATCATGATCTCTGGAACGGAAGTTCGAGTTCCAGTTCCATGATTTCAACCGAATCTTGCTGGCGGCAAGAGATGTGAATAAGGCTTGGCTATAATGCCACCGTCCAGACCTGTTCAAAGTTCGAAACGGTGGACGATCCTGCGGGTGGACGATCGAAATCTCAGTCAACTGGGGAACGAATGGTATCAGGTCACCGATCTCGAATTGTTTTCCAGACCAAGTGTATGCAAGAGTGCTGGGAGCATCAAACTCCAGACGGCGGACTTTGACATTGTAGTTGATACAGTGCTTTGCTGTCGTGTCTGAGAGCAATTCAAGAAGCCTGTGAGGCTTGTCGATGGTCAGCAGAGGCGGGCGTCGGTAGAGTGCCGTCAGTGCTGGTTCCATGAATGATTTGCAGACGCGTGCAGTACTCGCCAGCCAGGGAACATTGGGTGTCGGACGGAAGTCCTCATCGTGCAGAGGGTCACTTGCGAATATGAAGATCTGTAACAGAACTTCGTACGGTAGACTTGCCCAGTCCGGTATGATCCCATCGCTCTCCAAAACGGCAAGTTTCTTGGTCGCGGCTGGGAAAGGATCGGTAGCTGTGCGAAATGAGTCAAGTTAGCTCGCAAAGCAATTGAGCCGAGCAAAACCTACACTTCTTGGACTGTGCATTCCCCCGTGGGCGCTTCGCTGTCGACGACCTGGTTACGCGCTTTGGTCCAAGACGCCTTGGCTTGCGAGCTCGTCGGCCTCGGCGCTCTGAGACGTCACCTGTGTCCTCACTATTGGTCTCAGTGTACGCAGGCGCGAGTTCACGGCGAAGATGAGCTCCGCTTTGCGACCTTTGTATTCGGAGTCGCCCTGTACGCCTCGGCCTCGACGGCCCAGCACCCTCCCCTCTTGAATCATCATTCTCATTTGTATCGCCCTCCGACTCTCCAGCGCTGGGTAGGTGGTATGACTTCTCCGGTAGGCGGCGTAATTTTGTTGGGACTTCGGGACTTGCTGAGAGCAGACCATGGCTACGACTGCGTGGTGGGGGCGGGGTAGAGCCGCTTCGTGCAGGATGGTCTTCGTGAGTTGCGCGCCTGCCGCGGCGGCGGCGGGTTGAATCTTGCGGTTGCGATTGGGGAACGCCTGCGCTTCGGCGCCTGCGTTTGCGCGCACTACCGATTTCCTCCTCCTCATCGTCGCTTGTGATGATTTCTTCTTCTTCCTCGGTGCTGGGTTCGCGGTAGGAAATGCGGCTTCTCTTACGCCCGGCGCGGACCGCCGTCGCACGAGTAGCGGCGGCCATGTTCGCAGTCGAGGCGCGAAAGCGATGGGTGTGCGACAGCGGGGGCCGAATTGTAGAGCGGGTTCGCGAGCAGGTAGTCCCTCTCAGGGCCGAGGGCGGTTGGGACAGCACAGGCGTGGGAAAAAGTGCAAGTCCCTGCAGGGAGGTACAGAGAGGAGGGAGCGATGACGATGAATGGCCGATCGCCGCGCGCTGCCTTATCGATTGGCATCCGGCCCGCAGCTTCTCCGGACGCCCGGGCCACTTTTTGCCTTAGGCATTGGCGCAGCGGTGCAACGGGATCTCGTGGCGCAGGCGCGCTCTGGGCAGGTGGATGCTCGCTCCTCCAGGTGAAGTGAGACCAACAATTGATGCGCACTCTCCTGCTCACCTGCTTATTGCGCATCGCCCGCGTGCAGGCGCTGCTTGCGTGTCATCTACTGCGCGTTCTTGCCGAATCCGCGCTGGGGGCCATACCGACTCCCGCGCTGCATTGAGCAGAGACATCCTCGTGACTGTCGCGGCTGCCTGTAGCTGAGCCGCAAGCCGACGTTGGTCCCATCTCGTGGTGTCGCACCGACCCTCTCCTCTCTTTTCCTCTCCTTCGGGCGCGTGGCGCCGCGGACGCGATCTCCTAGGCCTCAGCAACGCGAACTCTGCGCGCACCTACCACTCCCGACCTCGACGCGGCTCACACCCTTTCGCATCCGCGCCCACTCGCGGCTCCTCGCCCCGAGGTGCGCATCCACCCAGTCCGTCCAGCGGCACGCGCAGCTCTCCTCTCTGCCCCAGCGCCGCCTGGGACTCGCAGCCTGCCACTCCGGGTCGCGCTGCTCTGCTTCCTGCCCGACGCCTTTCCTTTGCCTCTACTCACGCGTCATGCGCTTTCCCGCGTCAGCAGCTTTGCATTTTACGCTTGGTTCCTTTTCTCTGCGGTTTGGTGAGTTCATTGCCGGTACCATCCCCTCCGGCCACATCGCCAAGTCAAGAGCATGAACTCTTCGACCGATTTCAAAAAGTACGGCGGGAACGGGGCTTTGTACCTGACGATTGGCAAACATCGCCAGGGGACCTTTCTACGGAGAAACATTAAGCAAGCGCTCGATCAACACCATCAGGCCTTGCACACTTCCCAATCAGGAACCGACGACGGCATGTACCAAGATGCATCGGGAAAGGCCTGGAGTTTGCCTGATAATGCGACCATGGCGGCTTTGAGAGAAAAGAACAAACCAGTGCTAAAGGTGGACGTCAAATATCTCTTCCCAAACGACCCCAAAGGAACAAACAGCAACCTGGCCCAATCAAAGATAAAAACACGGAAATGGGCGGCCCAATGTCGCCTTATTTTCAGAGTCTACCACACTACGAGGCAACGGCCCGGGGCTGACAAAGCCTTGGAAGATCTCTACACCGAAAATGTCAATGGCTGGCTTCAAGCGTGGCGCAATAATACTACTGGCGAAGAATTCGTCTCCGTGACTTTGGACAAGCCGGTTTGCTTCACGACAGATCAGTTGAAAATCCAGACGCCCGTCTCTCAAGGAAAAGCGTACAGGTCGCTAATGGGAAATTCCTACCACATGACTATCCACATGGAATTCCCACACGACAGAGAGGAATACATACAAGACAGAGATGATAGATTCATCCTCCCGTTCCTCGACGCAGAGAGGAATTCTCTTCCGAAGAAAGCCGGCAAGATACATGCGAAAATGACCACGCTTATTCAAAGTGAATCAGAAGCAAGTCGCTGTCCGTTGCATTTCACAACGGGTGGCAAATCCTACCCCTTAGCCTATGACATGGCCGTTCATGCTGGCTGGGAAGTACCCCGGGAAACTCCAATGCAGTATTATAACCGAACATTACGCTGCGTCCGAGGAGAGCAGCTATTATCGCCTATCTCGGAACCATCAACACCAGCCGGAATCGCTCGCCTAGCCTATTGGTTCAAGGATCAAGTGCGACCAAAAGCGACATCTGTGGAAGGATTTCTGTGCCTTTTCTGCCGTGGACGCGACCTACACTCACTGGACAGACTGCACCATCATTTCAAGACTGAACACGACATGTTCACTTTCAAAATTCGCAAGGTGGGAAGTGATGCGCCTGCATGCCTCCAGTGCGATTTCAAGATTGAGGTCGACATCTCAGACAAGTACAGTGATTGTCGAGCAAGCCATAGCGGCGCCGATTCGCGAGAATTCCAATGGGTCGCTCCTTTGAAACCCTTTGACTTGAAGGCGTATCTCAAGGGCGATGAATCTTGGATAACGGACGGGTTAGGATTGAAGAAAAAGCTTTCTCTAGCTCACAGGATCCCGCCACTTCCACAAGGAGCCGTCGAACCAAAAAAGCCAACCGAAGTCCCAGACATGCCCCGAGTGGAGAAGAAGAGACATCGAGTCCCCAAAGCTCCAAAAGGATTACGGTTCTATAGAACCGACTCAAAAAGACCGCTCGTGGAAGGAGAATACCTCAGCGAAAGCGATGATGAGATCTCAGAAGATTGGCTCAAGCTACGACGCAATCTGGCAACGAAGGATACTGGGGTTCCCACTGCAGCCAAGCTCTTCATGATGAAATGGGACGACTACATGCAGGACGAACAGCTTTCCGGGGATACACACGTGGGAGATGCTGTTGTGCGATTCGGTCGAAAGTATCGCTCTTGGCTAAGGACTCAGGAAAGAATGGGCAATGAATTTCTCAGAAAGACGTCTGAACTGCATAGCGACAGCATCATATGCACCGAAGTTTTCAGAGCCTGTGTTGACCTCATTGAGGGCGACGGTAGCATGATGGATGCCTTAGCAGTATCTGCGGAAATCAAAAGGCATCAGTCAACGCCAATTGCTCCCGAGACTAACGGAACTTTGTCCCGGCAGAGTGATCCTAAGATGAAGCGGAAGTACATCCCTGGAGGGCCAGGTGGCGGAGGCAAATGGTTCGACGTGGTGGATGACGACAAGAAGAGGAAAAGTAAGAAGGCCAGACCGACCATCAACAGGGAGAATTCGCAGCACTCGAGCCAAATGAGTGTGTCTTCTCTGCCAACACCGCAGAATACTGATGGAGAATTCATCTGGGCAGGGCTGGAGAGTTCAACAAAGCCACCTCTGCTGGAAGAGACTCCACAGCAGCCGACAATGGCGGTCCAGAGTGGGTGCACATGTGGCAGAGTCGTCGACGACGACTTTGAGGCGATTTCGTGCGCCAATCTGGTGAGTTACATGATCTAAATCACATGCGGCACGAGTACTTACACATCACAGGACTGTCGGCGAAGAGAGTTCCACCTGGACTGTGTCGGTCTCGAACGGAGGGAACCGAACTGGCGCTGTCGTGACTGCGAGTCATGAGAGACAGAAAAAGACGGCCAAGACGTAGTAACTTTGAGCTACTACTCATCGAGTTGGTCGGGTGGAAGAGAAATCCTGGGTGCACCAGCAGCCACGAGAGAAGAGGGTTCCAAAGTACATAGCGGGCGCCAAAGGCGCACCGTCTCAAGGCTAATCCGCCCACACGTCATGCTCTGGGCAAGCCACGAGTTTTTGTGGATGGGGAAAAGGCGTTATGGTGCAACATGGGCGTCGAGGAGTAGGCTCATAATGCATATACCTGGTAGTTTCGATGGGGGTTTTCTCAGCATTCCATTTTTTTTTTGACCTGTCAAAACGTTCTACAGAAAAGATATCAAGTATTCTATAGGCTGCGACCAAGCACAATGCAAACAGCTACCGTACTCAGGCTTCAGCCATAGCGGGGAGATGAGTGGATGCAGGCTCAAGATCAAGAATCAGCAAGCTTTTTCTTGTAAGGCTGAGACAGGGGCGTGGCAGCACGACAGCCACCTACGAATTGCCATATGAGGATCTCCACCGGACTGTGGTGGTGGCCAGCGGCGTCGTAACCGGAGCATGCGGCGACAACGGGTGGCTGTCGACGGCCGGACTCCCGGCGAGTGTTGGGTTTGTTCGGGCGAGGCCCTGCATCCATCGTCGGTGCTTACCTCGGAGCAGCCATGGTGCCGGCTTGAAGCAGTTAGAAGCGCTGTCGATCGATAGAGGCTGGGGCTTGGCGCGGCAAAAGAGGCTTCAGCGAACACGAGAGCTGCCCACTCTCAACAGCACCTCACCGCACTCGGCGCCCGAGCACAGATGGGGCGCGGTCGGACGCTCGCTTGACGATAGCAGCGTTTGCTGGTGATACGCTTGGGGCGGCGGCGGGCTGGTGGCAAAGCGGATGACGGAAGCGCTGGGCGAGGTTGGGCAGGCAGTGCGACTTGCGCAGAGTGTCGGTCGCGGCGGGTGGTTCGACTGGTAGGGCGAGCGGCTCACCGAAGGGGGCAGGGACCATCAGGTACACGAGCTCTGGACGCCGCGCAGCCCGTGGCACAGCGCCCTCCGCGCCTGTTGTCAGCGTGTCACGACGTCAAAGCTAGATATTGGGTCTGGATGGGGACGGGTCGAGGCGCTCCTCGCACACGGCGCACCGGCAATGTGGTTATTCGGGACGTCCTCCGACGGCACAATACCTACAACGGACAGCGATACTTCCAACGAACGGCAAGCACGGAAGAGCTAGGGAGGCTTGAGAGGAACAGGGAGTCACTAGCCGTCTCTCCACATTACTATTCCACATGCACTCCACCGACGATCGCCCAGCAACAGCCGATCGGCCTCCACCAGCCACTTCGCTGCCGAGCTAGGAAACCGTGACCCTGCTGTGCCTGCCGTATTTATTCCTTCCGTCTGCACCATCCCTGACTGCCTTCGCTCCTCACGTCACCTCAATTCCTCCGCCACCTTGCAGACTCAACCTACACTCTTCCCTCCCGTCCTCCCGTAATCACCTTCACCCTACACCACCAAGATGAAGTTCTCTCTGGTTGCCCTCGCTCTGCCTGCGACTGTCATGGGCCTTGCCCTGCCCATTGGCTTCTACAACCGCGACGAATTCCTGGCTAAGCGCGATGCCGCCGCCTCGTTCGAGCCCACTGGCGAGGAATACCTCCTCAAGACCCAGCTCGTCAGCAACAACGACACCTCCAAGGCCAAGTTCAACAACCTCTACCTGACTGCCTTCCACACCGGCGCCGGCACCAACGACGCCGTCTTCACCACCTCCAAGGACAGCGCTGCCACTGGTTTCCTCAATGAGACCGCCGACGGCTCGTTCCAGGAATTCGACTTCGGCACTGAGTAAGTTCACCGTTTGGAACGCAATTTCCGAGGAATGGGTTGCTGACGATAAGTGACGTAGGTTCCCCTGGAGCCTGGAGATCGGCTACGAGCCCTACACTGCTTGGGCTCCCGTTACCATCAATGCCGGTCTTGCCGACGCCGGCAACGGCTTCTTCACCTTCACCCCGTCCGGTCTGGTCTGGAACGTGACCCAGTTCGACGGCTGGCTTGGTAAGTCTTGTCCTACCCTCAAACTTTGCCAGCAAGGGCTGCATTGCTAACGAACGAAACAGTCTGTGACTGGTGGCACACCGTCCCCCAGCTCTTCTGGAAGACTGACGTCGCCTACTCCAACAGCTCGCTGCCGACCAGCTGCGCCGAGGTCTACCTCGTCAAGGAGTCGTTGTAATTTTCCCTCCGTTCTGCATTGCGGAATCCTAATTATCCGATCTTGTGACCTTGGAGAGAAAAAGGCACTTGAGCGGTCTACATGGGCGGTACATGGCGTTTTATTTCGGTAATCTTCTGGCGGGTTTTGATTGTTTAACAACACGGTCCCGATAGGCCCCGGCGATGGGCATCAGGCATGACTGTACGACCAACTGTATTCACTCACACGGCTGAGAAAACTGTAACGATAGCATAGACTACGACTACGACGTGACGACGTCACAAAAAAGACTCCTACTACGGGAGCTCTAATGAGCTAATCCTACGACACTCGTTATGATGATCATATTTTGGACTTCCAATGCATTGTTGATTCGTGGTTTACTGTGGAGCATGTGTACTAATCTTTCACAGGATAAGAATACCTTCTAATGCGTACTAACGCCTACCTGTTTGGAATAACATTGGTTTCTCTTCCTATGATCGAAGTACCTCCTGAGAGATGAAATGCTTCAGGGATTCATTGGGGCCATCGATACGCGCAACGCTTAGGCTTCAATCCAGGGTGTCTTTCTTCTGGGAAAGTACGGCACTAAAGAGAAAGCCAATCTGGTATATTACGCAGACTACGAACGGCGAAAGGAGTAGCTCGAGAAGCGAAGCGAAGTCCAGGATTACCAACCAAATCGTAAGAATCTCCAAACAACAAAAATTGAAAACAAGAATCAAACTAATGATAAAGGACCATCGGCCGCCAATAAGAAGAAGGTTAAAAAGGCTTTCAATGTACGTTTCCCAAGCGCCAAAGTCCCACCCCGAATAACAGTAAGACCGTATGCAGCATCAGTGACGTCATAAGATAACTTTTGCGAAAGAGAGCTCAGTGGAGGAGAGAAATAAAGCAAATGCTTTAGTCGAGCGCCTCGGTGGGCAGGCCAATGCCGTTGGGCAGGTTCTCGTCGAGCTCCTGCTTCACCTTCTCGGACTCGCTGCCGGCCACGCTGTCGACCCTCTTCTTGGTGCGGCCCTCGACGTCGTTGGCCTGCTGCTGCACGTTGTTGTTGTCGCCAAGGCCGTTCTTGAGGAAGCCCTCGGCCAGCTTGTTCACACCAGCTTCGTCCGGGACGTTGCCATTGACGGCGCCAGTCAGCTTGTCCTCGAGCTCCTTCTTCTTCTTCCCGTCGAGGCCGTACTCCTCGGCCTTCTCCTCGACGACACGGCGCATGTCGGGCACCTTGTCCGGGTCGATGCGCCAGCTCTGGATGCTCTTGATCAGGTCGACGGCGAGCTGGCCGTTCTTGCGCAGCGCCTTGTCCCAGTGCGGCGGGATGGTTTCGTTCAGCGCCATCATGCGGGCGACGCTCGACACCATCAGGCGGCGCATCTCGCTGTCCTCGTCCGTGTTGGCGTAGACGTACTGGACCCGCCGCAGGCCGGGGTACGTGTCGGTGCGGGCGTACCACTCGCGCACCGCCCGCAGCGCGTCGCGCACCAGCTGCGCCGCCTGCCACTTCTCGCCCATCAGGTACAGGTCGATCAGCGTCGTCAGGTCCTTTTCCTCGCGCGGCGGCGCGATGTGCCCGCTGTACAGCCACGCGACGAAGGGGCCGAAGGCGTCGTCCTCGTCGTCGGGCAGGCCGTAGGATTGCTGCGAGTGCTCCTTCGAGTAGAAGATGCGCTGGAAGAAGCGCGAGCGCGCGCAGAGCAGCTTCTCGTGCAGGATCCAGTGCGTGTTTTCGGGCCCCACGTATATGTCGACCAGCGAGTGCGAGAGCAGCTCGTGCAGCGGCCGGTCGGCCTTGGGCGGCGAGGGCGAGCGTGCGGTGGGGGACATGGCGCCGGTGGGCATTTGGTGTTGTTGGACAAAAGGCCTGTGTGATGGGGGAAGGTAGTCGGGGAGGACGAGTGGCCGCTTGATGCGGTAGGGGGACGGGATTAGAGGAGGAAGTGGTCAAGAGTCACTCAAAGGGAGAGGAGCGAAAGTGGCGCAGAGTCGCAGGTTTAAAGAAGGCTAGCTAGCAAGGGAGAGAGGCTTGGAAGGGCAGAGTTTTTGTGCGTGTGTGTGTCTCAAGCATCAAGTTGGTGCTGGTGTGAGGATGACGACAGTGGTGATGCAGGGCAGTTTTGGGGCTTGGATGGGGAAAGGACTCTGCCTTGTTTTGCCGGGATGTCATCTCGTCGTACGCGCGCAGAACCCCCCGGAGCGGCCGCCGCAGCAGCTCGCCTGCATGCAAGCCACAGCAGACTACTGGGATGGGTAGGGAAAAGCCGTGCCGTCTGGGTTCCAGCGCCCGGCAAAGCAGCCATTGGCGAAGGGCTTTGGGTGCCGGATGACCGGCCGTCATCCTAAAGGAGTCTTATTCTGACGCGCAGCAGCTGAAATGGGGATTGTCGACGCACCCCACGAGCTGGACCCGGCAGATTGGTGTTGATGAAGTTACAACGGCGTCATGGGAAGTTGCCGTTGCGCTTGTGGAGTCCGTCCGCTCTTGCGTCATCGATCGTGTCCGTGCGCCGAACCGCCCCCGGCTTCGCGCGTGGTGGGAGACATGGGATCCCCATACAGCTCTCTCACCATCCGTCCATCGCCCATTTGGGCCAGGCTCGAAACGGTGCGTGGTGCATCCACATGCAGCTGTCGTCGCGGAGCTTTTCTGGAGAACGCAATGTCAGTGGCCAGCCTCGTGCCGATATCCACTTTGGGCACGCAGCTGCTGGCCACTATTAGGCAGACTCTTCTCATCTCTCATCATCCTCTCTACAGCGCCTGTCCCTGCTAGCGCATCACAAGGCCTTCAAGTCTTTCTTCATTCCCTGCATGCATCTGGCCGCGCGTGTGAAACCGCGACGGTCAGCATCGAAGCAAGAAGCTATGGCCTCTGCACATGCTTTCCAGCCACTCCGAGACCTCTGCTCTTTCGCGATCGTCCCCTTCCGGCATCCGGGCCGCATTAGTGTGGCTGGCCTAGAACATCGAACGAGGCAAGCAGTTCGCGCCACGCCTTTACCTAATAGTTGCCGATTTTCTTCTTTGTGGCGGGTTCGTTGGCAATTGGCAGATACCTACCTAGTGTGTACTCTCATTCGAGTCCAATTCTCTTTTGTCGCTATTGGTCGTTTTCTCACCTCGAGTCGCGATCCGGAATCTTAGTCAAAGCAAAACGACCAGTCAGGTTTCACAGCGTCAACACGAGGCTGGTGGAACCAAATTCTTGTTTGCAAGCGCCGCCCCAAGGAATCTGTGCTTCCTTACAAGATTGGCATTCGCATGATCCGGAATCTCCGAGCCGGTCACGTTCCCGTGTATCACATAACAATCCAGACTTTTACCGCCATAATAGAGTGGTCATTGCTTCTACCCGTCATACACGTGCCGTACATGTACATCGCGCTATATACATCCTGTCGACTCAACCTCTCATTATCATCATCCCAACCAGTCCCTAGCAGCTATATAACTCAACCACTTAAGCTTGTCATTGGCCAACGAGTCGACCCCGCATCGACATTCTTCCGCGAGTCTCAGACGTCAAATCCACAGCCTCGATCCGCCTCGATCCTCTTCAACCGTGTGGAGAGACGGAGAGTCAATCAAAGTCAGTCTCGATCCAACTCAATCCGTAGGTAAGCGCGGGAGAGTCAGGAGAGTCCGTCAATGAAAGTCTCGATCCATCTCGATCCATCCGTGGGGAAAAGGAGAGCCAGAGAGTTCCGTGGAGAGTTTGAGTCTCAAGCTTGTGAAAAATGGACTTGGAGAACTTCAGTCGGTAAGTGGGCGAGAGGACATCCATCCTTGCATCAGTGCTGGTGGCTGGTAGTTCCGCGTGTGTGAGGTTGAAATTCCGTTTCGTTTCGCTTTGATAGGTGTGAGTGGAGGTCGGAGTAGTGTTGCCGGTTCGTCAGGAAAAAAAAAAGAAATAAGAGTGTACGATCATTTGGTTTGGGTTCCGTGTCATGGTGATTTTCGTTTCCCCTCTTCCTCATTGGTTTGTAACCGTGCCGCAATTTTTTTTTTTAAAAGTCACGCTGCAGTATCTTCTTCAATTCTGCACTCTCCATCTCATACTTTTCCACCTTTGCTTGGCTGGTGTGCACTTTATCTAACAGCCACTTGATTCTGGATCCGAGCTCCCATGGCTGCTTTGGAAGCGATCCTAGCAGCTTGAGCTCGGCCTCGTACTTATCGATGCTCTGAGTCTCGAGTTTGGTCTGCTGCGCCAGGATTGCAAGATCCAACTTGGCCTTGAGAACGCGATCGGCAGTGAGCATCTTGAATGCGGACTGGTAGACGGGTTTGCCAGGTTTGATGCTCTGCGGGCGCCCGTTGTTCGAGACGATCGTGATGAGCTCAGCCTGCTCCAGTGCCTGAAGAACGCGTTCGCCACCAGTCTTGAATGTGTCTGCCAGCAATATGCCGTTGTAGCGGAGCGTCTCCTGTGCGGCAAGCTGCTTGATCAAAAGCCAAGCCTGCTCAGGTGTCCATTTTCGGTCTGCATCGTCCTGACCGAACAGGTACATCTTGAGGATCTCAGACGCAGACTGCTCAATGATTTGCTGGACCGCGTTTCTCGGGCTTTCGCCCGTCTTGATTCGTCGTGCAAGGAACTCGAGATCTGTGAGGCGGCCACCAAGGGCGCCAATGCAGTCGTCTAGCTCTGCGATGTCTTTCCGGCGTTGAGACGGAGTCAGCTTCTCCTCCTGCTCATCCTTCTTCTTCCTAAAGTGGCCCTTGCCATCATCATCATCTGCATCGAGATGTTTGATGACGAAGCGCTTCGCAACTTCAGGCGAGCAGTCACTGAGTGAAATAAGCCTGAAAACACGGTCTGGCAGAGCCTTGCTCAATGACTTGGAAAACGACACATCGTGTGTCAAGAAGATGACATGGGCAACATTAGCCGTTGTCAGACTGGCAGCCCAGTCGGCAATCTTGTCATAAACGAGGGTATCGTCCTGGCTCTTGTGAAGGTAGTTGTCTACCACCACAACTGGTCGCTTCTCCGGATGTACCTCGAGCCAATCGTCATCGCTGAGGCTTGCATCCTTGTCGCTACTCTCGCGGTGGTCAAGCGCAATCTGCTTCAGAGCAGTGGCCGTGTTGTTGAGGATTTTAGTGAGCTGGCCATCGAGTGTCTCTGAGAAACCAGTCTTGACACCAGCAGCTCCTTGCGCTGCAAGGTCAATCATTCCGCTGATGCTGTTCATCCAGGAGAACACAGGTCGATATCCAACCTCTGCAGCCGCGGCGTTGATGGTGGCGCTGTCACTGCGGGCTTCTTGGATAGGCTTGCAGTCGATGATTAGTTTGTGTTTCCTGCCCTTGAGCGCTTGGTCCACGACGAGTTCCTTCTTTCCAGATCCGCGAGGGCCTTGCACGATGATGAACGTGTCGGTTGATTCCATCAACCATGCCTGCAGCTGTTCGATGTTGCCCTTGCGATCGTCCCAGATGGCTTCCATGCCGGCTTCATCTTCATGTTTGCGGCGGAAGGACAATATGTCTGTTGCCTGAGATCGGAACCAGTTGTAGATCTTGTTGTCCTCGAAGCTGAAGGACCGGTTCACGTGAGCTTTGATGAAGAATGTTCGAATGGGATCAAAGACGGTGACGGTGATGGTACCGATGACGGCAATCACCGCGGGAATCACGATCCTAGGATGACCGAGAATCCAATCACGGAACCAATGGCCCTTTCCCTTGGCCTCGTACGTGAGACGCAGGAGCGTCCCGGCCTTCCCACCCCCTTCAGCTTCTGGCACCTTGACACCATGCAGACAGTTCTTGGCCATGATGGCCCGACGAGCTAGAGTGAAGTCCAGGTATGCAAATTTAGGAATGATTTTCGAGTCCGGCGGCTGAGTGACGATGTCCTTGAGCTTTCCGTAGGGTCTGAAGATGCTGTAGAGCTGCTCTGGAGACAACTCGGTAGGCTCGGTGCCCACCTCGGCAGGCAGAAACTCGACCTTCAAACGTTGGCTGGGCAGGCGGTACAGATCCTCGACCCACGGGCGGCCACGGACAAGCCTTGCACGCATGCGCTGGAAAGGGTTCCACCATGGCTTGATCTGTGTTTGTTTCAAGTGGTTTCGGATCTCAGACTCGATGTTCTTCGGGTTGATGTTCGGATCATGTCTAATCTTCACAAAAGCGCCACCCTCTTTGAGCCGGGGAAGCACTTCTTCGACGGTGATTTTGGCTTTGCTCAGGATTGGAGAGTTTTTCAAGACAATAACAGGATCAGCAGCGGCGACGGTAGGACTTTTCAGCCGCTTCATTAATTCAGGAAACTGTTTCTCGGTGGAGAAGGGGAAGCGGAGCAGCCATTGCAGCTTGAGAGGGAATACATCTGAACGGCGTTAGCATGTGCCGAGAATATCAAGATGGTGAGCGGGAAATAGTCGGGAGGAAAGCCACGCGGGAATGCGGGGCTCATGACATGGATGTTCCCTCGAGTAGACGGGAGAGTAACGTGTAGTACAAGGTCAGTTCACTCGATATTGCAGGGTTGATGAGGACGTAACAGTTTGATGGACATGTAAACAAACACGTCCAGGAAAAAGCTTCATCGTCCAATCACGTTGCAATACCGAGCGAATCGACGTAGAGAAAGTCGACTTACGGTCAAAGAAGAGAACTGCCTGGTTCTGGTCTTGGTTGATATGGCCGGATTTGTCCTCGCCGGCTTCGAGAGTGGATTTGACGCGTTTATTGGGGGAGTAGGAAATGCATCGCCGCGGGACTGCGGCAGCGCAGCCGAAGCTCGAGGGCTGCAGCCTGAGACCCAGGCCTAGCCTCGAAACGCTGCTCATGAAGTTCTGGTAAGCTCAAATTAGAGCTGGTTCGCAAGCATATTTATCGGCCGCGGAGAGGCGGAGGGGGTTGTCGGTGCGTTCGTAAAGGACCTTGCGCTCGAAGTCTCACGGTGCAAGCGCGGGTGTGGGCCTGCGGTGGAGCTATTGAGTTGGCAGGACGGACCAGCCACGCCGGTCGTCAAGCTTTCCTCTTTGGCCGCCATTCACGTCACACCCGATCACGTGACTCGGCTGATCTCGCGCCATTGTGACTGGCAGCTGCACCCCTGGTCCCTGTCGCCCGCCGCACAAACTTTCCCCAGACAGATCGTTGCCGCTTCAACTTTCAGCTTCTACCCTTCGACTCCTTTCACAGGCTCCACCACCCATCTCCACAATGTCTTCAAGGTGCGTCTGCACGCTGCGCAACCCCTGACGCTCCTGGGCTGACCGTGTCTGTAAATCCCGCAGGTTTAGCTCGAATCTCCACCAGCGCGACGCCCGTTCCCAGCTCTTCTCTCCCTACGAGCAGCGCAAGGCCTCGCCATCGCCGCACTCACGCCCCGCGAGCAGACCAGCTTCTGGCGCCGGCTACGGATTCCCGGGCGCCGCTAATCCGGGCCCCGCCTTTTCGGCCTATCCTGGCGCATCCAACCCCCCGCCGAGTCAGAGCAGTTACCGGAGCGCAACGCCCAATACGCGCGGCCAATACAGCGATGCGGTGCTGAGCGAGCTGGAAAGCCAGAATGACGAGCAGCTGAATGGCATGAGCGCCAAGGTCAAGATGCTGAAAGATGTAAGTTCTGACCGCTAGAGAGAAACAGCACATACGGGCATGGGTTCTTTGTACGTGAGCTGAGTGCTGACGTCCGGGCTCAACGCAGATCACATTGGCCATCGGCGACGAAATCCGTGATTCGACCGCGCTCGCCGAGAAGATGAACGACTCGTTCGATAGCACTCGTGTGCGCCTGCGCGGTACGATGAACCGCATGCTCCGCATGGCGGAGCGCACCGGCGTCGGCTGGAAGGTCTGGTTGGCCTTCTTCGCTGCCGTTATCTTCCTGTTCTGGTATGTCTGGCTGTTTTGAACGCGCATGGGACAACATTTGGATGGGTTGGGCAGGTTGGGCCTCGTGGATACTCTTGTTGATGTGCATGGCTTACGGAAAGCATATCATGACTATGGTCCGTATGGTGGTGGTCACATTATACAAAAGCATGGCGTTGGGGAGCATATTGTTGCATGAAAAGAACCTTCAGAGCATGCAGGATAGGCGCAGCTCACTTAATAGTATTTACTCTAGAATAGTCGTTGTAATTACATATACTCATACCTTCGTTGACATGGGCCTCCAACGCCTTGCTAAGAGCACAGACCGTGTTGCTTGGCGCACGATAAACTATCGAGGACCCCTTCGCCAGTTGGGTCGAGGTGGTGGCTGCATCCAGGAGGGAGCACCCCGTCCGAGACCCCTCCCTGCATTAGGACTGCTCTCGAGGAATGACGACTCGTCTCCTAAAAGGGAGCTTGGGCCATCGCTGTGGAAGCTGCCCCTCAGTGACCGGCGGTTTATATTGAAGGCGGGCACGCCCGTAGCTTGCCTTGCTCCTCCTGCACCACTTCCAAATGGACCGGTATTCTCGAAGCGGCTTATTGCCGCAACCCCACGTCTGCTTGACCTTGACCTTAACCGGGTGCTACGACTGCTTGCGTTGAAGCTGCTGTTGTGCAAGTCTTCCTCCGTAATGTCTTCGATCTCCGTGTCGGTATGCTCATATTCGCCAGCCTCCGGGATATCATCATCCAGGTCACGCTCGTCCTGGAGATCTCCAGCCATTTCTGCCTCTTCCCGTGCGACCCACTGCTGCGCATTCTCCACGTCCTCGTTGTGTTCCTCGCCAAGTAGACTGGCGTCTCCGTACATGCTCTCCTCGTTGAAAGTCACGTCGTGTGTTACGTCGCCGGTTACTTCCTCTTCGGTTACTGCCTCCTCTTCGTCTTCGTCGTCCTCGTCGACCTCGTCGTCGTCATCTTCATCCTCATCCTCTTCGTCTTCGTCTTCTTCCTCCTCACTGCCATCGCCCAAACTGCCCTCTGGTATATCAGCGTCCAAGTCAGGCACTTCAGCATCCAGGTCGGCCTCGCCCTCCTCGTCTTCGCCCTCCGCAGCCTCTCCTCTCTCCTCGGCCAACCCTCTTTCTATCATTTCTCTCCGCCGTGCTTCTTCTTCCTCCTGCTCCTGGGCGTTCGCCAACTCCATCATGGCGGCTTCCCGCCTCGCCAACAGCTCCTGCTCCTCGCGTTCCGCCGCCTCGTCCATGGCCGCCTGATACGTCTTGGCGATGCCTGGCGGGCGAATCCAGCCGGCGCCGAAGCGGCGCACGTTCAGCTTGCGTTGCTCGATCATGTTCTCGTCGTGCAGCAGCGCAGCCAGCGCAGAGGAGCGCGGTCCCTGGTTGCTTCGGCGGTGCATGTGGTGATGCGCGGCGCCATTCATGCTGCCGTCAGGCGGCTGGTTCGGAGCGGAAGCATTGGTCGGCGAGGGAGGGTTGGGCCGTAAGTGCGGCGAAGAGTAGTGCCATATCGAATGGTCCTGCGCGAGTGCTCATGTTAGCGAGCGCTGACGATGCTAACTGAGAGAGGGCCGTACGTCGTGCGGGACGATAAGAGGGAGCGACAGCATGGCTTAAGCGGCGCGCAGCTGCAGGCGCGTGACGTGAGCTCGGACGGGGAGTTGTGTGCAAATAGAGGCCGGTCAGCAACCGTGTGTTTACAGCCGCAGCTCTAAGACAGAGTTCTCCCGGACCGGAGTTGCAGCCGCGTGACGCAGGAACGCACGGGCGTCAATGAAGCTTGGGCGGTGCCTTAAAAACGCCTGTGGGCGGCAGATCAGCGCGCGGCTTTCTCGACGCATTCCAGAAGGCGTACGTGATTGGGCGCAGGCTCGGTACAATTTCCCGACGGCTTCTGCTGTGCTGCTTCGAGCAAGGTACGCGGCTGCAATGGCCTTTGGTCAGGAGAACCGTGCTGCACCAAAGGCAAGGGCAACGGCGCCCTTCTCCACACAGTGCGCAAATTGTACAAGCGCCAATGCCTAGAGCTCATTCCATCCCTCGTCGTGTTCCGTCGCCAGCCCCCGCGGGGCCAAGCTCCAGTCTCCCGCCGCACTAAAACACGCGTTTTGCGGTACGCGGGCTCCATTCCAGCAACGCCTGCTCATTCTGTTGAAGCCACCGGCGGCAGCCATGGCTAGGTTATAATAACTAGAAGGCGATGTTCCTAGCTCGTTCGAGCATTGAGCCTACACCCCTGAATTCTCCAGAACACAAGCGGCCCAGAGCGCAAGCACGCTGCTGACATCCCGGGCGTGCATCCTGCATATCATAATCTTGAACAAGTAGCCACAAGACCCTCTTCTCGGCGTCCACCGCCTTCTCCAGTGAGAGGGCTCGGATAATCTCCACAATTAAAACATTCAAATGCCACCGCATCCCCGCTCCACACCCTCTTCCACCACCACTCTCCTGCTCATAGCCTCCGCGCTCCTCTTCCATCTTGATCTCATTCACGCCCTCCCCGTGCCACGGTCATCAACCACCCCAACACTAATCACCCTCCCACCAACAACTCAACCCACCAACGAAAATGTCTTCCCCATCCGCCACCAAGGCCTCCGCGCAAAACAAGTCGCTCTTCCGTTCGGGCATCCTGGTCCCGCTGGCGCTGATGGGCTTCTTCCTGACGCTGCTGATGTCGCCGCTGCTGCTGGCCATGCACGAGCAACCGGTGCAGCCCAAGGCTCAGCCAGAGGTCCAGCCCGTCGCGTAATCGCCGCGACGACGACGCTACGCCGCACGCGCACCATCACGCTGCCTGTCATTGCCGTCGCCGACTTTACTACCGCTACTGCCACTACTACTACTGCCGCCGTCGTTACGATCACATCTGTTGAGGAAATTGGAAAGGAAAGGGAGGAGGAAAAAGAAAAAAGCAATGAAAAGGAATTGCCGCGGCCGGTGTTGCCGCCGCTGCCGTCGCCGACGCTACTGATGCTGCCAATGCCTGAGGAGACGCTGTTGCTGGATTCCACCGCCGCTGTTGCCACCGTTGCTCCTACGAAAAATCCATTCGCCAACGCGGACGAAAATGACAGACAAAAGAACACACAAGCCACATCATCGCAACCGCTCTACAACAGCAAGCTGCGCGCCTCAACCGAGGGCACTCCTCAGAACCACCAACAGGCGTTCCAGCAATTTCTGGAGCTCGGCGACAATGGCGACAGCGGCGGCAGCAAAGGCGGTCACGGCCCGAAAAGGCAAGAGATGGGCAGGGGCTCCGGCAGCGACAACGACATTGTCCTTAGCGTCAGCAATGGTGGAGCAACAGCATCAGCAGAGTCAGCGGATGGTGGGGCTCCCACCGGGGCGGTGACGACGGAAAAGGAAGAAATCGACGCCACAACGGACGACAAGCAGACCGGTCAATTCCAAAACCACAACAACGAAAAGAAGAACAATAAAAATAGAAATCATGGCGGACTCGAAGACGGTGTCGGCGGTAGTGGCCGTAGTAGCAGTGGTATCAATCGGCTATGGAAGGACGAGGTGTGAACGGCGAGATGGTTCGACGACGGCGGTTGGGGGTGTTGTTTTCCGCTATCACGGCTGTCACGACTCTTTCCTGCATCATTTATCTGCATTTGCATGTCTTACACCCTTCTTGTCTCGGGGAAAGAGAAAGTTCAACATTGGTCCTCGTATTCTGAGGCCTCTGCTGGTGGTTTGGTGGTTTCGAGTTGCTCATGTCGTTGCGCTTGCGCGCACGCACCCCCCCTCACGTCGTTTTTGTCACGAACGGCGCACACGAGTATTTGCATTGTAATGATCATATTTCCAATTTTAAATCACTAGAGAAATAGCAATTAAAGACGGCGTCCGCCATGCTCATGGCAGGAGTCGCAAAAGTCTCGAAGCATTTGATCTTCCACATACTCTGTTTGCAAGCGAGGTGCCTTGAAAAATGCCTTGAAATCCACAGTTCCTGAGGCAGAACAGTTTCATGACTGGTCATCCATTCATGCTCGTGTCATTTCTTTTTGTCTGCCCTACCATGCCCTGATGCAAATGTGAGAGTGAGCCTCCATCATCCGACATCAATGTGGCCAAATTATCCCTCTCCCCCTTTTCTCAGCCTCATTTCTTCTTCTTCGTCTTGTCCACGATCTCGACCCAACCCTTCGCCACGCCCCTCTTCTCCAGCGCCTTCAGCACCGCGTCCTTTTGCGGGCCCTGCACCATGACCTCCATGACGGGGTTCTTGGGCGAGCTGCCGACCTTGTGCTCGACGCTGGTGCTGCTGGCGCACGCCTTGCGCAGCTCGTCGGCCAGCGCCTGGGGGTTGATGAAGTAAGGCTCGACGCCGCTGGTCTTGGTGACCGTCTTGTTGCCGCTGCGCGTCTCGAGCGTGATGTTGATCTTGGGCGCGGCGCCGGCCTTGGGCTTCGCCGTCGCGACCGTCTCGTCGTTGCGGAGGATGGCGAAGAAGGGCGCGCAGGACGCCAGCACGCGGTCGACGAGCGCGTCGCGCGGTGCCGCGCCCTTGGCTAGGACCTCCTTGTCGGTGCGCGCGGTGCCGTCGAAGACCGCGTTGGCGAGGACGGGGTCGAGCGTGACCATGCGCTTGTTGGTTGGCGAGACGAGCTTCTCGGCCTCGATGTACGCCGTGACGACTGGCCGCAGCTCGGCGGCCGTGTAGAGGCCGCGAGGGTCGGCACTGGCTGCTGTGAAGAGCGGTGCCAGCTTCTCCTTTGGCCGGAAAAGCTCGACCTTCTTGAGCTTCTGTCCGATCGACGAGTCCTCGCCGCCAGGGCCGGCGGTTGCTGTGGCTGTGTTGCCTCGGCCTGCGCTGCCGCCGCCCGCTGTGTCCTTCTTAGGGAGGCGGTACGGCTTGAATTCTCGGATTGCCGCGTCGTTGAAGTCGATGTCGATGATGACGACCTCGTTGCCGTCCCGATCTTTAGATTTGACCAATTGTGCCTTGTCTAGGGACTTGATGAACTTTTTAATGTTTTTGAAGGATGTCTTCTTTATTTGGAGAGAGGCGGTTTGCTTGGGTGTGAATGCGGGGAGGAAAGGTTGGACGAGGTTGGCCATGACGGAGGATTGAGAAAGCGGAAAGGAGAGACCATAATTGGACTCGCTCTTGTTGGTCTCCATGTGTTGGTAAACTCCATAGATGAAGGCCTTCTTGAACGCCTCGTCGATTTCTGCGCATGATTAGCTCATGTTCTGCGGAAGACTGGCAGAAGGCTGGGCTACCTTTTGTGGTCAATTCCTGATCCTCCGCGTATTCGAACTTCTCTTCCTTCGAAACCGTCTCACCGTCCGCACCTTCAGCTGGTACCTGAGGTTCTAGCTGGACGCCACCATCTTCGACATCCTTCAAATCCGTGCCTTCTAGTTGGTCCGCCACCGCCTCAACTTCCGCATTGTCACCGTACCACCCATCCAGATGCTCTGGTGGTGGTGTGCCCTCCTTGCCAGATGTGCTCCACGCCCATATCTCGTCGCCTGCCCAATGCACAGACCTCACGGCGTGGCCCTTCAACCCCTGCACCTGCTGCAGCGCGCTGACATCGATCTCGCACACACCCACCGCAACCGGCACCGTCGGATTCTCCAAACTTGCAACAGCCACGACGGCACCCTTCTTCGCCTTCTGCGGGAACGGCGGGCCGTTCTGCAGGCCGGGCGTCATCAGGTCGGCGCCGCCCTGGATCTTCTCGACGACGAAGCCGGGCGTGTGCAGCAGCGGCACGATGCCGGGGTTGCGCCAGAGCGTGTAGACGGTCGGGTGCATCTTGTCGTCCAGGCGCACCCACAGCACGCGGTTGTCCGTGCTGCCGGCGGGCGCGCCGACGTAGACGGTGCCCGACACTTGCTTGAGGTCCGGGCCGGCGGTGGTGGTGAAGCGCGCCGACAGCGAGCCGTCGGGCAGCAGGGCGTTGCGCAGGTTCGTCAGGCCGGCCGTCGCGGCGGCCTTGTCGGCAGGGTCGACATCGGCGGGCGGTGGCGGCACCTCGAGGCCTAGGTCTGCGATGATCTGGTCGGCGAGCTTGCGGCGCTCCGAGTTTTTGATCGGCGAGAGCGGTTTGATCTGGGGTGGGTTTAGCTGAGAGGTGTGTGGTGGCGCAAATTGGGCTGGCGTACGTTTGGCTTCTTCTTGAACATGGTGGGCGAGGGAGGGGGATAATTTCTTATATTTTGGTAGAGATTTGGTAGAAGTGCGACTGCGCGGCACTGTGGTGGTAGCTAGGCTCCAGTGAGGGGCACGGACGGGCGAGTCATCGGCTTGCGATGACGTCTTGACCGCGAGGGGCATCTCTCCCCCACACAATTGCCGACCAGGGTCTGAGCTTCAGATCTTAATGCCAACACAATTCGCTTGGCCGTTGTCCTTATACGGAACAGCTGTCAATGAATAAGCTTATTTGCTTGTTTCGGGGATTCCAAACTATCACACCGAGGGATTGCCGTTTTGAGAATTAGAGTGTCGAGTGCCAGTTCGTCGCTGGTTCCGCTGCTGGCTCCGCTGCATCGTGGACCTCGGCCATTATGACGATTAGTCTTGTGTAGCTCCACCCGCTAGTTACACCCCGCCGCTGCATCCCCTAAATGCGGGGAGGCTTGCCGGGTACCGGCTTCCGCCCTTCCCAGGAACGCTGATCTAATAAGAATGGGTCGCACTCGTGGAGAGCGTTTCTCCGCACTTCTCCAGACTCAATTGACCACTTCCTCCTCACGTTCACCAGAATGGCGGACCAGCAAAGCCAAGCGGGTCGGCGACTGACCCAGATCAAGGACTTCCTCACCATGAACAAGACGGCGACTACCATCCCGTTCGATCCGGACTCGACTAAGTTCCCCACACGAAAAGAACTTCCCAGGATCGAGGGTGCGCCCAAGGACGCCGCCTGGGTTTGGGGAGAGAATGACTTTGTTAGTCTACCAGCTGTGGTACATTCAGCGCGCTAACTCTCAGCCACTAGATCGGTCGGCTGAACCTCCTCACTCCGACCCGCGTAGCTGCGGCCTCAAAAGAAATTCGACACGGCGAGATTGTTCCAGTGAAGTAAGATAGCGTTTAGTAAGACAGAGGACTACACGCTGACCTCGGATGCAAGCCTGCCCCTCGATGTTCCCGAAGTGCCAGCATTCCATCGCCAGCAGTTCAAGCATGAGCTCAAAACCCTCGCCGAAAACATTGCCTACGACGATGTATACGAGCTGAACACACAATCAGGGACCCAATGGGACGGCTTCCGTCATGTAAGTTCAGGTCATGTGCCTTCCCCGCTCCTATACTTACAGCTTGCAGTTCTCTTGGGTCGAGACAGGTACCTTCTACAATAACGTAAGATGCTATCCCTCCTTTCCGGATGCCCGAGCTTATCGCCTGTAGACCAAGGGCACCGACATCATCACGCCCAGCGGGGCCAATGCAAGCCACAAATGCAGTATCCACCATTGGGCCGAACACGGCATTGCCGGTCGTGGCGTCCTGCTCGATTACAGAGGCTATGCAAAGAAGAAGGGCATAGAGTACGATCCGTACGACTACTACCCAATCAGCTACGAGGCGAGTCGCTCCTGCCCCTGTCTTCACTGCTTTCACGCTGACCAGTACCAGGAGCTCTACCAATGCGGCTTGGACCAAGGCATTGACATCCGTCCCGCCGCCCAGGGTGGAGATATCAAGATCGGCGACATGCTCTTCATCCGTAGCGGCTGGGTCGAGGCGTACCACTCGAAGTCTCCTGACGAGCGCAATGCCCTCGCCGTGCGCCCGCACCAATTCGGCCTCAACGATGGGCAGAGATGGGCCGGACTGAGTCAGGAGGAGCGGATGATCGATTGGCTGCACGATTGTTACTTCGCCACCGCTGCTGGAGACGCTCCCGCATTCGAGGCTTGGCCGTCGCACGAAGGTCAGTCTGAAGATTTCTTTCGTCACAGTTGTTGGCTAAACTAACTCGCTATGCAGCGCACTACCTCCATGAATACCTTCTAGCCTTGTGGGGAATGCCGATTGGAGAGATGTTGGATCTGGAGAAGCTGGCACAGAAGTGCAGAGAGCACAACAAGTGGACCTTCTTCTTCTCAAGTGCTCCGGCCAACTGCCGTGGTAAGTTTCTTTCCTCGAAATTACCATGATGTGTCTTCTAACGAGATTCTAGGTGGTGTGAGCAGCCATGTCAACGGACAGGCGATCCTATAATTTGGACGTGCCCAGTGCTTTTTCGGATTTCAATGTCACAAATTTGGCCTTGTATATGATTATGGAAGTGCTTCATATTCCCAATAGCACGTTCGGAGCTGCTCGAACGTATGGAGACTGATCATACCTGTCCATAATACTAATTCCGGGAAGGAATAATATAGTGTAGTATCTCATCACTTCACTCTTGCAATGTAGCGAACTTCGTTTCATGCTAACAGACTAGTAAGACGCTAAGAGCTAAGGGGCTTCAGCCCACTGAAAATGAAACGGGGAGACTACTGCACGTTTCTTGGCTGGGCTCTCATCTTTAGTGGCCCCTAAGCCAACCCTCACCAGGTAGTTTTGTACCGGACGAAATGGAAAATACGGTATATAATGAAACTACGTTGCCATGGCTCTCACCAACTGAGGGAGTTACTCGGGTTTCCGAGTAGACCATCACATCCGTTGTGGTCTAGGGGCTAGGATTTGCCGCTCTCAGTTTCGAGAGTCATCTCACTTACAAGTGCCGGCAAGGCCCGGGTTCGATTCCCGGCGACGGAATTCTCTTTTTGCTCTTCGTTGGAGCTATCCAGAACGCCATGAGGTGTTGGGTTTGGTGTGCGGAAATTTTTTTGGTCGGGCGGCGGGTGGGGCGGCTGTGGCGCGAGCGGGGAACGACATTTGATTGGGCCGAGGAACAAGGACTATCAGAGTATAGATACGAGATCAGTTCACTGTACATAAAGTTAGAGGCTCCTCCTGTCTGCGCACAAATACACTATATGCATGTGAAGAAATGCATCCTGGCAACAGCAAACTATGTACCTAAACTTTGTTTATTGGTGGACTGACCTCGTAGGTAGCAAGTAGCTTCTCAGTGTTTCTCGTGTTTCATACCTCGCAACGCTTCCGGGACTACGAATGTAGACAAGACTGCTCAAGTCTTAGGAGAGCTGTAGATTTTTGTACGCAGTACTGCCTAGGCACGGGCCGCCGAGGGTCCACATTTAACTCCGATATCGTATAGCAGTATCAACGATAAGGTACAGCGTGGGACGATAAGTACTGAGATTAAGCGCAGTGATAACTACAGAAGGGTGCTGCAGCCGATGGCTAGCGCGAAGAATAGCGTAACCACGCCCCAGCTCTGCCTTAGAAGAATAACACATGTGTGTAACTGAAGCTATCGTCCGGCCGACGACAATGTGGAATTAAAAATTCTACACACACGTCCGAACGATAGCCTCAACTACCCATAACATGAGCAAAAAAAAAATCCACTCTAGCGATCGGCTTCGAGAGGGGACTGTATGCATGACTCAAGTGAATAAACGACTAGATGAATCGTTGCTAACTTCAATTAGTAGGTTCGGTCGGTAGGGCTGATGTATAAGAGGCTGCTGGAATGAATGCCAAGACGGAAAACACGGCTGAGCTAGGAGAGCATTTTGCATAACGTGATAGGAATTCGTCGCGTTCCACTTTACTCCTTGCTTTCTCCGACTTCTGCGTTGGCAACTTCAGGATTGTTGTTACCATGGAAGACGAGATTTCACCAGCCGCACCAACGGAACACGCGTTACAAACCACCACTCGGGCCCTTGATGAAGCAACATTCTCACTCAATCCCGCAACCGAGGCCGACACAGTCCCTGGCAACAAATTCGCATTTCCACCGAGCCATCTGCAACAGTTAGTTACTTCTCGCAGCTTCGCCGCGCTACGATACTTCGGGGGTCTGCCAGGTCTGTCAAAGGGTCTCCGAACGGACATCAAGGCTGGTCTTGGCGCAGACGAAGACATTGTGGATGGGATCATCACTCGCAAGGACGTTCTGGAAGCCGGAAACCGGCCGCTGAGTCAAGATGGATCCGGTGTTGCCATCCAATCTGACCCCGGAAAGTTCACAGATCGCCGACACATCTACGGCGAGAATCGCGTACCTAAGAGGAAACCGACCACCTTCGTACAGTACCTTTGGCGTGCGTTCAACCACAAGTTGATGTTCCTCCTTACTGCCTCTGCAATCGTTTCCCTAGCTCTTGGCATATACCAATCTGTTGACGACACTGAAGATGGAGGCATCGAATGGGTTGAAGGTGTTTCTATTATCGTCGCTGTCATCGTCATTGTACTTGTCACTGCAATCAACGATTACCAGAAGAGCTTCAAGTTCCAGAAACTCAACCAGAAGAAGGAGGAGCGCATGGTCACTGTCACCCGTTCTGGAATGCACCAGTCCATCTCCATCTTTGACATACTTGTCGGAGATGTCTTACACATTGAAGCTGGTGACGTCGTACCAGCGGACGGAGTCATGATCGAGGGATTCGACATTCAATGCGATGAGTCGGCCCTAACAGGCGAGTCAGAGCTGGTAGTCAAGATCCCACCCCATACCCAGCAGCTTGGCGACCCATTCGTTTTCAGCGGAACAAAAGTTGTGACCGGCGTGGGTAACTACCTGGCTCTTTCCGTAGGTGTGAACTCAACGTACGGGAAGATTACGTCGTCTTTGCAAGATGATGTGGGAGAGACGCCTCTTCAACAAAAGCTTGGTGTTCTTGCAAACCACATTGTCAGATTCGGCTTGGTAGCTGGTCTTATCTTCTTCACCATAATCTTTATCCGCTTTCTTGTCCAGCTCGACGACATTCAGCGTGGCCCACGAGCTAAAGCAGAGGATTTCCTGAACGTCCTTATCCTCGCCATTACCGTCGTCGTGATTGCCGTGCCCGGGGGTCTGCCGCTGACCGTCACTTTGGCGCTCGCATTCGCCACCACGAGGATGTTAAAGGACAACAACCTGGTTCGGCATCTACGGTCCTGCGAGATTATGGGAAATGCGACAACAGTTTGCTCCGACAAGACGGGAACCCTGACGCAGAGCAAGATGACAGTGGTATCTGGAATTTTGGGTGCATTTGGACGATTCGATACCAGCACGCCTTCCAACGAAGATCTGCCTAAAGCAGGCAGACTTATCCAATCTCTCTCTGCAAATGTTCGGAACCTCCTCAAAGAAAGCTTTTGCCTTAATTCGACCGCTATCGAAACCAGCGATTCCAATCGGTTTGTTGGGTCAAGCACAGAGACAGCTCTCCTGAAATTCGCTTCTGATCACCTTGGAATGGCTGCACTGAGTGAAGAAAGGGCAAACGGGAACGTAGTGCAGCTGCTTCCATTCGACTCGAAGAGAAAGTGGATGGCTACGTTTGTGAAAACTGGCCCCGAGAGTTGCAGAGTACTAGTAAAGGGAGCCGCCGAAGTCGTCCTCGGCAGGTGCACTCAGACTCTCCAAGATGCCAGCATCGACATGTCCACCAAAATCCTATCGGTTGACGAAATCCACGGTTTAGAAACCACGATGCACCAATACGCTGGACGGTCACTCCGCGTCGTTGCCGTTGCATACCGTGACTTGCCGGCTTCTGCTCTCCAGGACGGCGTAGTTCCGGAAGAGCAACTGGCAGCGAACATCTCAGACCTAGTCTTCCTTGGAGCCTTTGGCATCCGCGACCCCCTGCGCCCCGAGATCGTCGACTCCGTACAGCACTGTCGATCTGCCGGTGTATTTGTACGAATGGTGACTGGCGATAACTTCTTCACAGCCAAGGCGATCGCTTCAGAATGCGGCATCTACACGGCGGGCGGAATTGCCATGGATGGCCCAACATTCCGACAGTTGACGCCTGAGCAGCTGGACCTCGTTGTACCGCGTCTACAGGTTCTTGCCCGCTCCAGTCCAGATGACAAGATGCTGCTTGTGTCGCACCTGAGGTCCATGGGCGAGATCGTCGCCGTCACTGGTGATGGCACAAATGATGCCCTGGCTTTGAAGGCGGCCAATGTTGGGTTATCCATGGGCATCTCCGGTACAGAAGTCGCGAGGGAGGCATCCGACATTATTCTCATGGATGATAACTTTGCTTCTATTGTGAAGGCTATTGGCTGGGGAAGGGCTGTCAATGACGCCGCTAAGAAGTTTCTACAGGTACGTTTTCCTTCGCTATTTCTCCCTTTCTGAACTGACTGGATGTAGTTTCAATTCACCGTCAACATTACCGCCGGGCTTCTCACTGTCATATCCGCTCTCGTCGGCGGCACAGATGCTTCCGTGTTCAGTGTCGTCCAGCTTCTATGGATCAATCTCATTATGGACACGTTCGCTGCCCTCGCTTTGGCTACAGACGCCCCCACCCGGGACTTGTTCTCACGAAAACCGGAAGTGAATGGGACATCAGTCTTGAACACGACAATGTGGAAGATGATCATCGGGCAGTCGATATACCAACTGGCCGTTATCTTCGTCTTCTATTACGCTGGCGAATCAATATTCAACTCCCCCATTGATGACGAGCGAGGGCAGCTGCAGACCATGACGTTCAATACATACGTGTTGATGCAGTTCTTCAACCAAGCCAAGTATGTACACCCAGTCCTCTTGCTTCCACGTATCCTAATCCCATTGAACAGTTCTCGACGCGCCGACAACAAACTCAACATCCTCGAGGGGGTAATGCAAAACCCGTGGTTCATATTCGTCCAAGCAGTTACTCTCGCCGGCCAAATCATCATCGTTTTCGTGGGCGGGCAGGCATTCCACACGGTCCCGCTCACAGACGCGCAGTGGGGCTGGTCGATCCTGTTCGGCTTCTTGACGATTCCTTTGGGTAGTTTGATCCGTCTTGTCCCCGACCAGCTGGTCTTCAAACTGTGGGTTGGCATTGAGTGCTGTCTGCCGACAAGATGGCTGCGCCACCTGTCTGCAGGCTTAGTAGCGTCGCTACGCAGCATTTTCGGTTTTAGGAGTGCATCGAGGGACGCTGAAGCAATTGGCGTCAATGCCCAGAATGATGTACAGCTCTCGGAGAAGTCCAACGTACCCTCAGATGATGAGTTTGACCTCTTGGCCGCAGTCGAGGCGGTACGGTTCGGTACGGCTGAGCCACATCCTACCTTCGAGGTGCATCCTGATACGCAGAAGGGGGATCCTGTCCTCCTCCCGCTACGCGGTTGCAAGGTGCCACCGAGCCAAAATATAGATTTACTCAGATACATTGGCTAGCCTGGAAGCCATAGAATTTCGTCCTGGAAATGAGAATTTAATGAGGAGTCTATTTTCGGATGGGTTCAGCAGTGATTGGTTGGCAGAAATGGGCCCGACTGGGGGTTGTCATGCAACGGACAGGGTGATTTACGCCCTAACCGCCGGGTTCATGCCCAAAGCATGCGTAATGCAGGGCTGAGCCGAAATGCCTTGCGCAACGCAGTCCCATTTGCAGGCAGGTAAGCGCCTTTGGTGTTGACTGGGATGCCACACCAGTTGGTATCGACCCCGCACTACCGCAATATTTTTCTATCTCCTTATTTGGCCACTCGCATGTTGTCGTCTCCCTTCGAATTTATGAAAAGCTGAGTCCTCGCAGTAAGCAGTACGAGCTCGACATCTGCGCGTTTCTGCCGGCCTTGCGGTTTGATGAGCGGGTCGCATGAGCCCGACTGGTGCGCCTCGTATGTGTGCTGCATGCACTGCTGCGAACGTGGCCGCGTTTCAATCGTAGGCCACCGGCTGGGGCGCCCGCATGCGACGCTCTGCAGTCCCAAGCCGTCGGGCCGCTCGAGCACATGCACTCAGCCCATCAATGACGGAGTCAGACAGAGCCTCTTCTTACCAGACAGAGTGGCCGAGGGAGGCAAGTCCGTCGCCGAAGTGTGTGTCGTCACGCACCTCCATCCAACGCCGTATCACTTCCATCAGTCTTTTCGATGCCCGCATCACTCGCGTCAATGTCGGGGAAGGCTCAATACAGGGGACGCACCGATAGGGCAACGGTCGCTCAGAAGCGGTCCGACGCGTCAAGTAAGTCAACATGGCTTCGCGCACGCGACCGCCCAGTCTCGCTGCCCCGCCATGCGCTGCGACTGATCGCTTGATCCTCTACTGACTCCTCATTCAGGTTACAACTGCGTCCCGCGAGAGCTATGGTCTGATTTCTTCGCTACTGGACAGGTGATACCCGTCGTTCCCGCCCCTTGAATCCCCTCGCAGGCCACTGACGATGCACAGATTTTCCGCATAAAGCACTGGGATTGTACACTTCGTGTCTACGTCGTAGTCGAGCCTGGCGAGGAGTCGTCAAGATGCTTGTAAGCTAGTCCTTTTCTGCAGTGTATGTAGGAAGTCGTGGCTAAGTTGCGTCGCAGGATGATCAAGACTTACCAAGGTCGGGCCACGACTCGGTCAGACGTTCGAGGCAAGCAGCACGAACATGCTATTATCTACACAGTCGCTCAACCTCCAAGACCCCTTCGCGGAGAAGAAAGACTACGTCAGCCTATCGGTGCAAGAGCAGACAAACAAGCCCAACCCTTCTCCCCGAAAACACGACTCAACTACGGCCAAGAGTTTGAAGTGGCTCACTCACAGCCCGTGTGTCCTCTGGGACACGTCCTCGAGCGGGACCTCTCCTTTTTCGTTGAAGAATACCTCAAAGTCCAGGGGAAACCTGCGGAACGCAAGCTCCCATCGTCTTCGCCTCGGCCAAGGCCCGCACCGCCTGTGGAACAATCACACGATATGTTGGTGGACGCTATGGTGACAGATCCACCAGATGTCTTGCCCCCGGATCCGAGAGAGGAAGCGGACAAGGCCCTCAACGCCCTCAAGGTCCTGCCATTCTTGGATGAAGCCTCGGCTGTCTCTGACGCTTCCGGTATCACTGGGCCTTCGGATACCACTGGACCCTCGGATGTTACTGAACCTGCCGTTGCCACTGAACCTGTGGTTACTACTGAACCTGTAGTTACCACCGAATCTTCGGGTGCTATTGAGCCTTCGGATACCCCTGAGCCCATATACCGTTCTGCCACTGTCGAGTCCGATGAAGAAGGGCCCGTCCTGATTGTTGACAACCAGACGGAGCGCCCTGATGTAGGGGACATCAAAAACGAAATCTCCGATGGTAACTGGGAGCCGGATTCTCCGCATCAACAGACGGGCTCTGTTGAAGACAAGGCTCCTCTCCTCATAGAATGGCATGAAGAGAGGGATGAAAGCCAGCACCATACTGCAGCACAAGAGGAATCCGTTGAACAAGAAAGCCTTCCAGTCACCACTGAGATTACCCCTGCCGAACCCGAGCCTCCAGACACCAGCAAAGTTGCCGAAGTCTCAGCTCTTGAAAAGGATAACCCTGATAATGAGGCGGATCAGGACCAGAACGAAAAACCGAACCTTTCTCTGGATTCTCCTGGCCAAAAAGATCTTGACGACCCTGTAGACCTCCTTGATGAGCTGCCAGACTTATCACCGGCTCCGTGTGAACCAGATCCAACCCTTGACGTGTTCGCTTTCCAGGTTGACTCTCTTTTAGAAGAAGTCAACAGGTTCGCCAATTACGTCTATCCTACCGTGGAGGATGCTGAAGACTCTGAGTGTGCAGAATTCACAAGAGAAGCAACGCCAATCGATCTTTCGAACTATCAGTCGACACCGGAGCCTTTCGAAGTTCTGTATGAGAGTATCAACGAATCCACATACAGCATTGACAGCGAATCTACACCATCAGTGTCACCAGTAGTGGACCTGAAGCCTGATTGGTTGGACGACTGGTTGCAACTTACTCCTCACGAAATCAGAGCTTGTGTGTGCGGTCGAGGAACGACTCCAGAACGCAGTGAGTCTGTTCATACGGTTGCTACCGATGATAAATCGGAGGGACCGTTGACACCTGGATCAACCGATCTCAACACATCTACCGGTCCCACGTCTTCATACCACACACCAGCAGCAGAGTTCGAGATAGTATCAGCAAACGAGGCATGCGAAGAAACAGACAAAATCGAAGTCGCACCATCACCTGACAGGAGCGCAACTCCATTCAACTCGGACAGCAACGAACAGGTTGCGCATGCTCATGAGCTTGGCAGATCTTCGTCGGTTCCAGCTCAACACAGCCTTCCATCTTCCCCAAGCTCGACTTTAGCCACGGCACCACATCCATCCTTCAATCTACCGCCATCTCCGGCTCCATCGCCAGGCCCTTCACCAAAAGTGTCTCCAACTCCAATACCGCCACGATCATGTCCACCAGAGCCTAGGCGTGCACTTCCGCGCCGACACACGATTCATGAGAAAGCTCAAGAGCAGGAGAAAGATAACTCGACACCACAGAATAGACCAAAGCCTCCTCGACTACCACCAAGATACTCTTTCTCGCCTCCGCAGCAGTTCTACAATTCCCCGCAGCCCGCGGTTTCCATGCCCGGGCCTTTCCCCGAAGCCGCAGGACCCTCGATGTACGGCAACTACTACGCGGCATACCAACAGACATCACCGATGTACCCGGCACCCCCGAATCCCGTAACACCAAATCCTACCTACTTTGCCCGCCAAGCACCTGGTCCCAACATCTACGCGCCAACTCCTTACAACCCAACATACTCCACCCGCTGCGACCCCTACCGCCAGCAGCAGCAGCAACAACCACAACAGCTCCAGCAACAGTACCAGCAACCACAACCACAGCACCAGCAACCACAACCACAGAACTACCACATCCACCACACCAACGAACAGCCCCGCCCATCCGCGACCCCCGAGCCAAGCGACGTGACCTGCTCTTCGTCATCCTCCTCAACCACCTCCTCCCCCTCCTCCTCCTCGACCTCGCAACTCGAGAAAGAAGTCTACTTCTACAACACACACTCGGACAAAACACTGCTTCACGCCTTCCTCGACACGAGCGCGGACCGCAACTTCATCCGGCTGGACAGGGCGCTGGAGGCAGGGCTGGAGCTGCGGCTGTGCACACACCTGAACTTCTGGGCGGGCGACGGGACCGTCGTCAAGCCCAAATACATGGCCAGCGGACGGTGGCGGTTCAACGCGCGCAAGGGCAAGGGCGGGGGGTTCATCTGGACGGACGAGTTCGTCGTGCTCGAGAACATGCCGCGCGACGTCATTCTCGGGGCCGAGGTCGTCGTCGAGCGGGCGTTTTTGCTGTCGAATGAGACATTGCGCGCGTTGGGGCTGTCGGCGTTGGCTTTTTTTTTTTTGGATTGGACAAAACTGACTTGTTGGCAGAGCAAAGGAAATTGAGGGAAGAAGAGGAGAAGCGGAAGCGGCTGAAACAGAGTCTGGAGACTCGTCGCCAGGCTTTGGAAAGAAAGGCAAAGAGAAACCTACTGCGGCCGAAACACAAAAACGTTGTGGAGAATGAGGAAGATGAGTGGTATGACTGCGAAGAAGATGATTCAAGTGTGGCTGCTACGGTGGGGAGTAGATCGTAAATGGGCTTGTTGCCTCCAAAAATTCCTTATTCTCCGTCCCGGCTTCTCTACAAAAAAAAAAGTATTACAGAAAAAAAAATGCAAGGGTGGCTTTTTGCTATACGGTTCCTAAGCACTTGATCGTCTGTTTGAGGGAGGTAGACATAGAGCCAGCTGAAATGGCCCTCTGTATTCACTTCCAGTAGGAACCCGAGACGAGGATTGTACCGCCACGACTTCTCCACCTCTCCCATTTCCTGGTAGCCGGAGAGCCCCGCTTATAATGCCAAGTATGCCGCTTACCCGCCGAGATATGCTGTGTTTCGTTTTGCTTCCTGCTTGCATGCTGCCGCCAAGTGGCTTGTCGATTTCTTATGTCCGGCGTCCAAAAGTCTGGCTGCACGATCTGTTCAAGATTCCCCACGTTCCAGCTTTTACATTTGCTTGAACGAGCTTGTCAAGGGAGTTTATTATAGAAGTGATTCGTCCAGCCCCTTTCCTCTCGTTTCAGTCAGCGTCTTGGTGTATGGAATCTCAGTCTCGCCCGCATCGAGAAGCCTTGGCCGTCAGCACGAGGATTGCGGCGAGGACGCGCAAGACGGCCTCTTTTGGTCGACGGGGATGGCCTGTCTCAGGGAGGTGTTGGATTGGGGGAACACAAAATCTCCGACATGGAAAAGACTCCGGCCTCGGACTCGAATTGCCCATTTCATCCAGCCTCACGAGGTCCAAGGTAGCATTTCCGCCGTCGGCGGGTCAAGGGGGGCGCGAAAGTGCGGTCCACGGATCCAACATGTATGTCAATCACTTCCCAGGCCTGATGTGATGGAGAAGCCCACGGAGCCTCCGCGTCAATGGCTTGGTGCCAAGAGGCTGGAGGTGAGTGACGGACCCACAATAATTTGCAAGCAGCAAGGTCACGATGGGCGGGTGGAGTGACGGGGCCAAGCACTCCGGGGGGCGGGCAGCGGCTGGGCGGCAGAGGCGCCGGGTAGATGAGCGGCGCGCGACGTTTGCGGGAGCTTAACAAGACGCCCCAGACGGAAGCCGCGAGCCGAGCCAAGACTCCGCTTGCGCACTCCCAAGACCACTTCCACTCTGCTCCGCCACGCAACATGTTACTTCTTCTTGGTCGTCTCACTCGCGCCCAGGACTTTCGCCGAGCCTCCCGTTCTCGACGGCCGCGCCCGTGCTCTCTTCCGCCTCGAGCTTCTTTCTGCGCGCCTCGGCATCGCCGATGATGTATGCCCAGGTGCGGCCTATATGCGGCCCACGGCGAGGATTTCTTGTCGGCCTTGGGTTCCCCACAGCTTTCTGCTCAGCTCACGGCCCCATGGGCACGTATTAAATGCAGGATGAGACCCGATTTTCCGTCGACGCGCGCAGCGATCCGTTGCTCTGTCGTTGTTATCCTGCAGATCTGCTGCCCTGATCGCGTGTGTCACTCTTCTTTGGCTGATCCATAAGATCCCCGGAACACCATGCCTCCGCCTCACGTGGACATCGAGGCGACGGAGGCGGCAGAGCCGAATGCTCCCTTCAGTTCTGCCTCATCCACGGGCAGCAAGTCGGCTGAAGATGGGGCCCGCAACACTGAACACGCAGATGGCCAAAGACGGCCCAGTGTTGCCGCTCTCCTGCGAAACCCTCTGGCCGGCCGGACTGAAGAGGATGTCCTCGCCGAGGTCGACACCTGGGTTGAGGAGAAGGGCCTCCAGGACTCGAGAGAGGCCTTTCGCAAGGGAGCCCTGCTTGCCCGCGTTCAGCAGAGGGACGATGGCTTCGAGAGCGTCTCTGCCCTGAGTGAAGCCGAGAAAGAGCTTTTGCGGCACGAGGTCAACCACCGGTGGAGCCAGCCTTTCATGCTTTACTTCCTGGTCATCCTTTGCGCTGGTTCCGCCATCGTGCAAGGCATGGACCAGACAGCCGTCAACGGAGCTCAGGTTCGATGACTTACTTCCCCGAACGGTCCAGTCACATGGCTAACCCCCAACAGCTCTATTACCTCGAAGAGTACGGAATCACCAACGTGTGGCAACGAGGGCTGCTCAACGGCGCTCCCTACCTCGCCTCGGCCCTGATCGGGTGCTGGACCAATGCCCCGCTCAACAAGGCCTTCGGCCGCCGCGGCACCATCTTCATCTCGTGCTTCATCTCCTTCGTCACCGGCTTCTGGATGGCCGCCGCCGACTCGTGGTACAACCTGCTCATCGCCCGCTTCGCCCTCGGCTTCGCCGTCGGCGCCAAGTCCAGCACCACGCCCGTCTACGCCGCCGAGTCGGCTCCCAAGACCATCCGCGGCGCCCTGACCATGATGTGGCAGATGTGGACCGCCTTCGGTATCATGCTGGGATTCGTCGTCTCGGTCGCCTTTGAGAACGTCGACTTCCTCGGCCAGTATTCGCAGTGGCGCTGGATGCTCGCGTCGACGTCTATCCCGCCTTTCATTGTTATGGTCCAGGTCTACTTCTGCCCAGAGAGCCCGAGATGGTGAGTGTTGATCCACGGCTTACCTGCTCAACTGCGTACCCGACGAACTACCAATGCTGACTCTTTACAGGTATATGGAGAAGGGGAAGTACGACAAAGCTTTCAACGCCCTCAAGAGGCTGCGAAAGAATGAGATCCAGGCGGCGCGTGACATGTACTACGCATTCAAACTCCTGGAGATCGAAGCTGCCGAGCGTGAAGGCAAGAACATCTTCAAGGAGTTCTTCACAATCAAGCGCAACCGCCGCGCCGCTCAGTCGTCTTTCTTCGTCATGTTCATGCAGCAGTTCTGCGGTGTGAACGTGATTGCGTACTACTCATCCGAAATCTTCGAGCAGGCCGGCTTCTCGCGGTCGAACGCCCTGCTTGTATCTTTCGGAACTGGCGTCACCAATTGGCTGTTTGCGTTGCCGGTAAGTCACCATGATCTTGTCCACCTATTGTCATGGAAAAAAAAAAAAAAAACAAACTGACGCAACTCAGGCCGTGTACACAATCGACACCTTCGGGCGCCGCAACCTGCTGCTAACCACGTTCCCGCTCATGGGCATCTTCCTCCTCTTCTGCGGCTTCTCCTTCTACATCCCGGACGACCCGAACGGTGGCGTGTCGGACGCGCGCGTGGCGTGCGTGGCGACGGCCATCTTCCTGTTCATGATGGTCTACTCGCCGGGTGAGGGCCCCGTCCCGTTCACCTACAGCGCCGAGGCGTTCCCGCTGTACATCCGCGACACGGGCATGTCCTTCGCCACGGCCACCACCTGGGGCTTCAACTTCATCCTCAGCTTGACCTGGCCCGCCCTCGTCGAGGCCTTCCAGCCTCAGGGCGCGTTTGGATGGTACGCCGGGTGGAATTTTGTGGGGTGGATATATTGCTACTTCTTCCTGCCGGAGACGAAGGTGAGTCTTCTACGCCATTGCTTTTACGGGTTGAAGTTGGTGCTGACTTGAGTTCAACAGAACCTCACTCTCGAAGAGCTGGACACGGTCTTCTCGGTCGGCAACAGAGAGCACGCGCAATACTACGCCCGGAAGCTGCCCTGGTATCTCAACAAGTACATTCTGAGGAAGGACGTCGAGCCGTACCCCCCGCTGTACCAGTTCCACGAAGAAATGGTGCACAACCACCACATACAGGAGCAGAAAGCCGACAACTCCGATGTACAGGAACAGAGAGTCCACAACGAGAAATACTAAGAGGTTGTAGTAGAGACTGTCGACCACCTCAGCGACTCGAAGCTACGGGTCGTTGCTACTTAATTTCCATAAGTTGATTCGTTTCGGGTCTAATAGTATGCGCGAGGATTTAATTTAACGAACCATGAATAAAATGAAACCCGGTCGGTCTACCGTGACGGCACTTGATATCTCTCTCTACCTTTGAGACTAACCAATCGTGCCGGGCCAAGAGGAAAAAAGACAAAAAACTATGCCTTTCGGCACAGAAACAGGCTCTTCAAGGACCGCCTGTTTTTTCCCATTACACCCTCCGACCGTACCCCACCCTTGCGTGTGGCGGCCAAGTCACAGCTTAAGCAGGGAGGGCGTCTGCGTCAACTCCCCACTCGGGGGCGGCACGAAAGACAATTTGCCGATGCACTTTCGGCGGATCCAGGCTGTTCGCGTTCCTATGAGAATGAACCCAGTGTAGATCAACACGAGATCCAAGATCCAGAGGTCATCTGGACATGGCGGTGGGAATGTCCGACTGGGAGGTAGAGTAGGAGTAGCAGCTATGACGTTGGGTGGAGGAAAAAGTTGGCAGACCAATACGATCCATGGACAAGAGAAGGAGCAAGGAAAAGCTGGTTAAGCGCGGTGTACGGAGTTAATTTCTAAGGTAACCCTCAGCAATCAACCAGTCAAAAGGTCACTTCCATCGTGTCACTATAACTCTGTACATTTACGAATTATTTGGGGGTGTCGATGACCAGCTGTGCTGCGTGGTCACCGCCGCCAAAAGGCTCTATAGAGTAATATCGGCTGAAGTGAGGGCATGTGACATCCACGAGGCAGACTGTGTATCGCCTGCGCGATGAGATTACGAAAACCATTCTTACCGCCTGGCGTTCTGTTGTCGTACATTCGTATTGAAAAGTAGGTCTCCAGCGCCGCTGAACCATACTCCGTAAATATGTTGAAATTCCAGCGGCACGCAGGCCAAAGGAGAGGTTCCGCGGTGAACGGCACCCCAAGTCTGACGGCGGGAAAGTGAAGGAAAATTGACAGCCAGTAACGTGGGAAGTAGGCTCAACCTCAACAGCACGCTAACCAATATCAGACCCTTATTGCCTCAGGCATCCGGGGCTGCGCCGCTCTTTCCGACCTCTAGGCAACCAAGGGACGCCGCCCGTACTACAATCCTGACACCATAAATAGCTTTTCCTGTCAGCCGCAGGACCCTATCTTTATAGGTTACCTCAAGTAAGGGGGAGATGTCAGGCAGGGATGAGCTCACAACCTTGTTATCACCGTGACATTCCCCCGAATGTTTCGAATATGCAAATCCAGGATCAAAAAGCAAAAAGAAAAAATCTCGTTGGTATCGTAATGCGTTGAGACAGACTTAGCTACAAATGAACAGCTGTCCGTCCCGTGTGTTCCCTACATACTTCGTCTCTGTTTATCTCCGCCAACGTCAGCGGGTGCGACGAAAAAGAAAGCGGTTCTGCAACTCATCTGTACATTTTGCAGACCGAAGATACCCGACCGAAGGAGGTAGGGGAAGCAAGATTTTTTAGCCGCCGAAATATAGAAGATGATTATCGTGTATATATGGGGACTGCGCTCGAACAAGAAATTGACCGCCAATCAAGAGGAATCATGCTACAGGAATGAAAAATAACCGCCACGTGCGTGAAGCAAAGAAGAAATTGGGAAAGCGATCAGAAGAAGAGGAGATGGAAGTGAGCAATCTTGAACATCCAACATAGAAACTCCGCAAGCACGTGACGTTTGAAGTGCGAAAGACGTCATTGAAAGCTGATGGGACTCACGCCTCACTCCCGAAGATCAGCCCCGCAGCCTTCCTCAGTGCCCCGGCCGAATAGCTTCTAGAAACCAGAGCGGTTTTCGCCCCGAGTTCGAACCGCATGCCTAACGACGCTGCCAGCTCCTCCATCAGCGTGTCCAGCTGGTCCGCTCGCCTCATCGTCTCCGCCTCATCCTCGCCTACAACAAGCAACACAGTCGGAATAGACGGAGCAGACAAGGGGTCTCGGTCCTTGGAGGTGGCAGCAGCAGCGCGGGCTCGCAGATCTCCCGCCGCCGCAGTAAGCGTCTGGGAGGCGAACTTGAAGAAGGGATCGTCAGGCTGAAACCAGTGACCGCGGTGGGGCGATGGGCGCGGCTCATGCTTGAACGAGGCCGGGGTGGGCGTGATCGAGGACTGACGTGGAGGGGGGAGGATGTACGAGGAAGAGCGGTCAGGCAATTGACGTTGGTGGTGGTGCAGCTCGAGGCTAGTGGATCCGGACGAGGGGGCCCGTTTACGGCCTTCTTCGCCATGATTGCACACGACCACCAGGACGATTGCGGAGGCGTGCTGAAGGAAGGTCTTGTGAGTGCCCGTCATGCCGACGCTCGGCACGTAGGGCACATGGCGAACGCGGGCGTGGTGCCGGGACAGGGCGCGGCCGAATGGCTCGAACGGGTCCATGGGAGCATCCGCGCTCGCACGGCCGGCGGCCTTCTTGCTATACTTGACCTCGTTTGGAGACGAAGACACGAGCTCCGGCTCCGGCCCCGGCTCCGGCGGCACGACCGGGGTGAATAAGACGAGGTTGGCGGACCTTGGTAGAGAGCGGATTGCATTCAGGGTTTGGGCGTCACGGCGCAGAAAGCCCGGGGAAGTGACCATGCTGCGGCCGCTGGAATTGGCGGTGTGGTTTTGAGGGTCGGTGGTGTGGTTGTCGTGGAGTGAGGAGCGGTTCAACAGGGAACAGATGGCAGTGGTGCCTGGGGTCGCGCTGCGGCGGGCGCGGAACTTGGCCTCGCCCATTTTCGGCGAACTGCTGACGATGGGAGTTTGGGGTTGGTCGCTGATTGGGCGTGTTGGGTTTGCGACAGGCGTGAGGAATATGTGATTGGGAGGGTGATGGCACCAAACAGACGAGCGACAGATGCAAGGAAAGGCAAACGAAAGCAGGCAATAGCAATGAGCAACAAAAGACCACCCGAACGGAAGCAGTGTCAGAACATTTATACGCAGGTCGGCGGTCGTAGACGAGAGTCTGGAGGCCACGGCGCGCCGTGGTCCAACGTGGGCCGGGCGGCTTTTTTAAAGCTGGCATTAGGAATTATCGAATCGAAGGAATGGCGGGAGGTGACACGGAGCTACGCAGCGCTGGAGGTACAAGCATGCCATGGGTGGAGATCAACAATGTCGAAAAAGAAGGTTTGCGGCACTAGAGCGGGCGTCCACTGGCGATGGTCCAACACTTGGCCCGGCCGCTGGCAGCTGCACCATGCTGCACGGCAGATACGCCGAGGGCAGCCGTGAGTGTTACACAGAGTCGAGTTGAAAAGGGAATGCAGTGCAGGTGCTGCTGGCCTGAGATCCGGAGCAGCTCCGGCGCCGCGCATTGGCGGACGGGAAGGCGCGACCCGTGGGTTGGCTTGGGCCTAGGGAAAATCGAGGGAGTGGAGAGGAGGCTGGCCAGCGCGGCTACAGCGGCGGGCGGAGTCGGCAGCGGAGGCGCTAGGCGCCGTGCGGGAGGGTGCTGAGTGCTGGCTCACGGCTCCCGGCTTGTGTCTCGATGCCCCAGCAATATGACCAATATCTTCGGTATTGGCTGGCTTACACGGCGCCGCAGCGGGCGAATCGCGGCGCTGGCCGACGACTGCTCGAGCGAGTGTAACGTGGGACAGAGGCCGTCGTCATCGCTTCTGCAGCCATATGCACCGTGACTGCTGCGACCGGGCGGCAAACAGGCAGTTTTGTCCGTCGCGCGCCTTCGCACAGCCTCCGCCGCCCGCCGCTGACTAACCCGCGCTGCTCTGCCTGGGGCACACACGCTACGCCCGAACCGTCACCACACGCCCAAGCACGCGTCGTCCAGGCCGCCGACGCGATCCAGCAGCCTTCTTTACGGCAATGCCCGCGCTGCCGCATGGTGCCCCATCCCGCGCCCCTGCCGCTGCGCTGCTGCGCGAACGCCTGTGCTGACCGTGACCTCAGATCGTAACGCTGCCATGCACGCCACCATCGACGCCCTGCGCACTGGTCAGCTCTCCACGTGTGCTTCTAGAAAAAAGTCCCGCTGACGCGCGCCTCCAGCATCCACTCTTCCCGCCAAGCAGCGCAGAGAAAAGGTCAACGCCGTCGTCGATGCCGTGTGCAGTCATGCATACCAGCATGGCCTCAGCCGCGACCACCTGCAGAGCATTGTCGCCATCGTCACGCGCCGCAACCACCTTGACCAGACCACCTTGACCAATCTTATCAAAAACCTGTACCCTGCCGACAGAGTGTCGTCCGACATTGTACTTACTATTGTTGGCTCCCTCGGCCACGGCCAGGCCAAACCCTCAGCCGCCACCCAGGCTGCATTGCTGAAGTGGATCATTGCTGTCATCGACGCCCTTCAAGATGCAACCGTGCTGTCCAAGCTTTATGGCGTTTTGTTCAACATGCTGGATACGATGGCTCTCCGGTCAGGCCCTCCGTCCATTATCTGCGAACCCACTTGCTCACTGTCGTGCAGAACTCCGCTTTGCCATTTGCTGTCCTTGATCACGCGTCGCAAGCATGTTCGCCCGTTCCGCATCCAACAACTGTAAGCTGCACAACCCTTGCTAGTCTCACCTGTTCCTCCTCTCTGACCCCTTCGCGTAGGTTGGAGATGGTTCGCGGAAGTGGACAAGATCCCGCCTTGGTGGGCCTACTTCGGGTTTACAAGGACTATTACCCGGAAATAATCGTTGGAAACGCTGCCTCAGGTCGCACATCGTTTGCGAGCGCAGCCCAAGACGAGTGGCGTCAAAGACTCCAGGCTATCCAGGACGCCAACGCCGACAGCAACGAACAGCTCCATGCTCAGCAGGGTGGCTTCAAGGTCATCCGACGTGGAGCGAAACGAGCCAAGACTTCCATTCTGCCTGATGTACACACGTCCTATGCAAACGAAAAGTCTGTCACACTTGAGGAGGTTAATAGTGCCGACGGGCTGGTCAAGAATCTGGAACGAATTGAGCTGCCAAACCAGTTGCTGGCGTCCTTCAAGGATCCTCTTTTGCAGAAATACCTCATACTTAAGCCTTCTGATACAGCTGAACGTAGGCTAGAGCTTTGGCTGGAGAGCTATCTTCGAGAAGCACTAGAGACCATTGCCAGTGGCACTAAGAATCCTGATCATTTTGACGAGTTGCTCGATGGCATGTTGAACTACACAAAAGCTACGAAGGTGTGTGGCCGCCGTGAGATCAACCCAAAGTCGGAGGTGCTGACAAGATTAGGCTCTTTTACATACCGGACAAGACTTCCTAAAGTCGTATCTTCCGTTTTGGGATGGATGGTCGTATTCAGAGTCTATCCTTGGCCTGCTGGCTTATGTTCCTATGCAAGACTTCAAAGGTATTCTCTTTTTCAAGTATCTTGCCTGGAACATGGCCTAACACTCTACCAGAATTCAAAGCTTCATACCTCGGCCCGGCCGAAGTAGCAATAGTCACAAGCAGTACAATCGACGCCTACGACCGTCTCGTCACCTTCTACACAGCCTTAGTTCAGAACTGGAACCACGCTGCCAATACCAGTAGACCAGACTCCGGAGATGCCGCCAACGACCTAATCACATCCACCGACTTCGCCGGTCTGACTACTCATATATCCGACACCATCCTGTCCCTTCTAACCTCACAACCACACACCCCTATATCAACGACAACCACCATCCTCACCTACTACACCACCCTCTCCACCCTCTCCTCCGGCCTTACACCACTCACCATCCCCACTGGACCCACACTCTACACCCTCCTCTTCCAACCCTCCCTCGCCACCCTCTCCCACCTCTGCACCCTCCTCGCGACCTACAAACGCGCCTTCGAAGCCGACCTGCAAGATCACACCACTACCGCCGCCAACCTCCCACGCGCCGTCACCAACGCTTTCAACGGCTACCTAATGGACGTAGCCAACCTGCTCTGGCGGTCGCGCGCCCTCACCTCGACCGACCCCAACGCCATGGCCTGCCTATGCGCGCCGGGCGTCGCCGCCGCTCTGCACGCTTACGTCTCTACCACGCTTCCTCCCGTGCTGATCCCGTCCGCGAACGACAACACCACCGCCCCCGCTCCCGGCACCGGCCCCGACTACACCCTCGCCGCCCTCTTCGGCCTGCCGCACAATGCCCTCACCGCGCCCCTCGCCCGCGCCGCTTTCCGCGACTTGGAAGACGCGCATCATCACGGCACCGGTAGCAATAATGCACCCAGACATCCCCCGGGCCCCGTTACCCAACGCACCCTCCACCGCCTCGCCCGTGCAGGCAACAATGGGAATGGTAACGGGAACGGTGGAGGTGCTGCAGGAGGTGGAGGCGGACTCGAGCTCAGCTGGAAGGCGTACCGCGTGTGCGTGCTCGAGTGGCTGGCCGAGCGTGGCGTGCGCGGGCTCCGGGACTTCATGTTCGTCACCATGAAGGACCTGATGAAGGAGTCTGCTGCTGCTGCTGCCGCCGCCGCGGCCAAAACGGGAGCTACTACTGCCACGGCGACGGCGTGAGTAATTAGGAATGTCCAGTTGAGCTGGCGTGGGACAATGGGGGAAACCGGAACGAAAGCGCGAAGAGAAGAGGGACCAAAAAGAGTACGACGGGGAAGAAAGTAGGATATGGAAAGCATCAAGTCTCAAAACGAAGAGATGTAGACGACGTCCAGAGTTGTGAGTGATACCCCCGGACGGCCGGCCGGACGGAAGGCATAGATCACGTGCCTGCGAACATGGTCAAATCCCAATTATCTGATCTTTTGGGTAAATATCGTGGGGAAAGAAGTAGAGTGGGGAAGCTGATATGTTAGGTGATAACCTTATTGTATGGTACTCTTCAACAATGACTTGACACTCACTAAGCTGTGGTTACTACGTCATTTCTGCAGCAGATCTCAAGCCACGTCACATCCACAACTCTCCGCAAAAACAAGTACAGACACAGGGAATGATTTCAGATGGTGCGAGGATCTTCAGCTTTAGGATTACACGCCAAGATGGCACAGGAGAAGACGCCAGATGCCTTACGTTCATCCCCTTTTCTGTACAAAAAATCAAAAATGCATTTCATGGGAAAATCTTGCCCGTGTCTTTTTCTAAACATGAGCTGAGAAGGTCCCCCGATCCTTTCATCCGGCGCTTATCTCCATGTGTGGCAGAAATTGTCGGCTCCTCCCCCTCCTCCGTGGCTCAATCCTCGCGCGTTTACGAGGACTTCTCGAGCTCGGCAAGAATCTTCTCACCCTTGGCGCGGGCAGACTCGAGGTCACCAACCATGTAGAAGGCACCTAAACGCCAAATTAGCAATTTTCGCAGCTGTCACGGAATTGGTCATAACTTACCCTCGGGAAGGTCGTCACCCTCACCGGCAAGGATGGCCTTAAAGGACCTGATGGTGTCCTTAAGGTCGACCAGCTTACCCTCGATACCAGTGAAGACCTGGGCGACGGTGAAGGGCTGGGACAGGAAACGCTGAATCTTACGGGCACGCTCGACGGTAAGCTTGTCAGCTTCCGACAGCTCGTCCATACCGAGAATGGCAATGATATCCTGGAGCGACTTGTACTCCTGGAGGATCTGCTGGACGCGGGAAGCGACGTCGTAGTGCTCCTGACCAATGACACGGGGGTCAAGGATACGGGACTTGGAGTCGAGAGGGTCGACGGCGGGGTAGATACCCAACTCGGAGATACCACGGGACAGGACAGTGGTGGCGTCCAAGTGAGCGAAGGTGGTGGCGGGGGCAGGGTCAGTCAAATCGTCAGCAGGGACGTAGACGGCCTGGACGGAAGTAATGGAACCCTTCTGGGTGGTGGTGATACGCTCCTGCATGGTACCCATGTCGACGGCGAGAGTGGGCTGGTAACCGACGGCAGACGGGATACGACCAAGAAGGGCAGACACTTCGGAACCGGCCTGAGTGAAACGGAAAATGTTGTCAATGAAGAGAAGCACTGTTTCTGGGTCAGCCTCGCTCCGATTTTCGGACTCAATTGCAGCTCTTACCGTCCTGGCCCTCCTCATCACGGAAGTACTCGGCAATGGTGAGACCGGTAAGGGCGACACGGGCACGGGCACCCGGGGGCTCGTTCATCTGACCGAACACCAGGGCGACCTTGGACTCGCCCTCGAGTTGAATGACACCAGTCTCCTGCATTTCGTGGTAGAGATCGTTACCCTCACGAGTACGCTCACCGACACCAGTGAAGACGGAGAAACCACCGTGGGCCTTGGCGATGTTGTTCTGTTGCGCGGTCAGCGAAAGCTCGCGGGAATCCAGCCACGGGCATCCTCACAATCAGCTCCTGAATGAAGACAGTCTTGCCGACACCGGCACCACCGAAGAGACCAATCTTTCCACCACGAGCGTAGGGAGCGAGCAGGTCGACGACCTTGATACCAGTGACGAGAATCTCAGCAGAGGTGGACTGGTCGATGAACTCCGGGGGGTCGGCGTGGATGGAGGCGAACTTGGTGGCCTTGATGGGACCGCGCTCATCGATGGGGTCACCAGTGACGTTGACGATACGGCCCAGAGTGCCGGCACCGACGGGGATCTTGATGGGCGCGCCGGTGTCAAGAGCCTCAGCACCACGGACGAGACCCTCCGTACCTGTTTACATTATCAGCCGCAGGCCCGAATGCGCTCGTGGCAACGTGTACTGACCGTCCATGGCAATGCAGCGGACGACGTTCTCACCCAAGTGTTGCTGCAGACAGTTTAGCTGGTGTTCTTCGGCGCTCCGGAGCTCGGCTCGAGCTGGACGGCTGGCTTACCGCGACCTCGAGGACCAGCTTCTGGCCACCGTTCTGCGTGGTCAAGGCATTGAGAATCGGGGGGAGCTTCTCGCCCTCGAACTTGACTGGGTGCTAGAGTTAGCGATGATGGAATTGATGTCGGTGCTGTCGCGGCCGCGGGTCGACGGCGGACAGAAAAGTTTTTCGCATACCGTCGACGACGGCACCGATGACCTGGTGGATCTTGCCGCCCTGGGCGACATCAGTGCTGGCGAAGCGAGCAGACAGCGCCGGAGCGAAGTTCTTCTTGATGGGCTGGAAGGCGGCGCGAAGCGCAGGCCTGCGGAAGGCGGAGGCCCTCAGCGACCGGTTGATGCCGCTGCAATTCCATCATGTCAGCGTCCGTATGGCGCCAATGGCATCGGAAATCGGCGTCGGGCGTACCTCTTGAGCATTCTGCAAGATGTCGGAGGGCAGGGTAGATGGGGGAGTGGAGAGGTGGATGGGGAGAGAGGAAGCTCGTCTGGGAGACGGTCGAGGTGCAACTTCACTGCGAGCGAGATTCTCCGAGGCGGGCACAGGCCACGGCCGCACGCCGGCTGGTCCAGTGACCACGCCTTCCGAATGCCGGACCCCAACAACATCCGGCCCAAGCAGCCTTAACTCGCCCGCGACCCGGCCCGCTGAGCGCTGCAGCCCTCGCAATTCGCGCGCTGCCTGCCCAGCTGCACCGTTAGGGCGCCGTTATCAATCATTCACTAGGTTCCATCGTTGCACAGCACTTGAGTTACCTGCCGTCGCTCTAGTCACGTGTCCTACGCGCGCAGCCGCATGTCATTCTGGTTATGGTACATGCTCCCCGGCCTACCCCTCACATGCAGCGGCCATTCATATCATCCCATCTCCACCCGTCCGATTCCCATCGCTACAAAGTCTCCTCGAGCGCCAAGACCTGCGATTGTTAGCCAAGTTGCCGCCAGACCGCACCTACGGAGCACACTTACGATTGCCGTCCGCGACGGAATGTACACCTGCAGGAAATTCTTCCTGTCGTTCCACGCAAACGGTGTCGTGAAGAAACGCGTCTCTTCGGTGATGTTGCCGTGCCCTCCAAAGTCCTTCGAGTCGGTGTTGATCACGATCTTATAGGTACCCTCCTGCTCGACGCCGACGCGGTAGTCGGTGAAGCTGCTGCTCGGGTGGAAGTTGAAGATCCACAGCAAACCACCTCTCTCGAAGACAATCACCTTGTCACTGTCATGCTTGAGGCTAATGTAGGCCTGAGGAGCGTGCAGCCAGCCGTACTTCTCCTCGGTCCATTGCATCTTGCTGTCGAATTCGTTGAGGAAGCGGTAGCGCAGAAGGTGGTCATCCACGAGGTTGAACTGCCGACGCGCGTAGTGGAAACTGTTACCGTTACCCTCGCGGGGGAAGTCCAGCCATTCAGGGTGGCCAAATTCGTTGCCCTCAAAGTTGAGGTAACCCTCACCGCCGAGACCGTGGGTGATGAGACGGATCATCTTGTGCATGGCTATCCCACGGTCGATGACGGGCGTAAGCTCCGTCAAGACTGACATGTTGGTGTACAACTCAGCATCGCACAGCCACATCAGAATGGACTTGTCACCGACAAGCCTGGGCAGGTTAGCTCTGGGTCACTGTGGTTGGGCCGCAGCAACTTACGCTTGATCGTGACTCTCGGCGTATGCGATAGTCTTCTCTCCGTGTCGACGGTTCGTCAGAGTCCAGCAAAGGCCGGCCATGTCCCAATCGATGTCCTGCTTCTCCTTGAGCCACTTGATGTACAGATCCGGGATGGCCATTGCCAGTCTGTAGTCGAAGCCAATGCCACCGAGCGACAGAGCGACGCACAGACCAGGCATACCAGAGACGTCCTCTGCAATCGTAATGGCAGTGGGGTACAGCTGGTGAATCATCTCGTTGGCGATCATGAGGTACACGACACCTTCTTCATCCACGCTGTCACCGAAATACTCATGGTAGCCACCGGAGAAGCCACTAAAAAGGTCAGCGGAAACACATGTGCGCCGAAGTTGCGTACTTACGTTCCAATTCCATGGTGGACGTAGAGCATGCTGGTGACACCGTCGAAACGGAAGCCGTCAAACTGGTACTCTTCCATCCAGAAGCGAAGGTTGCTCAACAAGAACCTCAAGACTTCATGACTACCGTAGTTGAACAGCCTGCTGTCCCACAATTCATGGCGGCCCTTTCCGCCCTCATGGAAGTATAGGTGATCACTTCCGTCGAACATGTTCAGGCCATCCAGGACGTTCTTGGAGGCGTGACTGTGCACAACGTCCAATAGGACAGTGATTCCCATGCCATGCGCCGTGTCAATCAGCTCCTTGAGGTCGTCGGGCGGACCGTAACGACTGCTTGCAGCGAAGAAGCTGTTGATCTGGTATCCAAAGCTAGCATAGTATGCGTGCTCCATGATTGCCATCAGCTGGATGGCATTGTAGCCCAGGTGCTTGATGCGTGGGAGAACATTTGTTGTGAATTCCTTGTATGTCGCGACCTTGGGCTCTGGCGAGGAGATTCCCACGTGTGCTTCGTAGATGCGAAGGCTTTCCGGCTTCTTGGGTCGCTGGTTCTTGAAGACGTACTTCTGCGGAGGGTTCCAGAACCTGGCGTCGTAGACGGGGGACACCGACAGCTCTTGGGTCACTCGGGTGATCCATGCGGGAATACGTTCTTGCCTGGCGTGATCGTTGGGCACCACGAACGAGATCTACGAGAATGTCAGTTTTCGGCAAAGTGGCAAAGAGCGCATCCAGCAAACCTTGATTTTCGAGTCATGAGCAATGGCTGGCTGGCCATCAACGGGCGGAAGGGTGATCTCGAAGACACCAAACTCATTCTTCGTCATCTCATGGGAATCACGGTTCCAGCCGTCTATCACAACCATCAGCCGTCGGTGTTGGCGTGTGCTGCGCAGAATACGTACTGAAATCGCCAATGAAGTATGCGCGCAGCGCATTGGGAGCCCATTCCCTGTATGTGATGGATTTATCGTCGTTCACGTGAATTCCGAATCTCTCGTAACCCTACAAGCAAACAGTTCAGACTTGGACGCGGAGCAGGAGGGTGGCGCTAGGAGGGATACCCTTGAAAACTTCTCCAGGCCGCCTTCGGACTCTTCAATGGTCTTGATCCATTGCTGGGCTTTGCTGTAGCGGCTTTTGAGACCAGCCTTGAAGGGCTCGAGCCACGGATCGAGCGAAATGATGCCTGGCGAGGTCAGCACACCGCAAGAATTGCGGGACGAAGGCAGCAAATACCAGTGCCGTCGGTGGGCAGGTCGCCGGCAGACTTGCCCAAGACGGAGTTGTCGGAGGCGTTATTGGTTTCCATGGTTGCAGGAATTGGGTTTACACGAGCAAACGGAACGGATGGGGGGTGGCGGTTTTAAAAGGCGTTGAGGGTGGGCGGCGGGACAGGGCAAACAGACAGCGCCTGGATGCGATAGCGAAGCGCAGGCGTGTCGCGTCACAGCGCATAGCGTGTGAAGTCAAACGGGCTTAGAGCTTAAAACTCTCGGACATGTGCGGGGCCCAGCGTGGCTCACTCTCCACTCTCCACTCATTCTTCCCCTCCTGGAGCTGCAGCATTTCGCGCGCCCGCGGCGGGTGCAAACATCGCCTCAACGTCATACGCGAGCGCAAGCTAAGGCCGCATGCAGCTAGGGCCCCGCCTCAGGGAGCTTGGACGCGCGGAGAGGCGCTGAGGCCCCCGAGCTCCAGGCGCTCGCCGATGACGGACGCCGCCCTCAACACCGCTTGCCTCTACGTACACTCTCCTGAAATCCAAGCCGTCTGCCCGTGGCCAGCTCCCTGCGCCTTCCAGCGTCCGTCGCCGTCGTGATCGCCTCGCCCCCGTGCCTCCCGCCGCCCGCGCCCGCTTATCTCCGCCGCGACACCCCGCCAAGCTTGACTCAAGCCGCGCTCTGCGATGAGCTAGAGACAACACATCACGCGCGGAGACGCTCCCCAATTATTTTCAAGCAGGAACAAGCCGCTGCCCGCAGATCCAACGCTGCCTGTTTCAACATCCAAGATGACGCTTGCCACCACCTTCACCATCACGATCTCGCCACAGGCACGCTCGTCATACCTCGCTTTGTATTCCATAAGCCGAACCTTCACAACCTCCGCAGCACAATGCTCGTCCGGCCACTACAGCCGCTCAGACTTCTCCAGCCAGGGCTTCACGGGCATCTATGAGCCAGGCCAGCCGACTGGCGGGCCGCTTGGGGGAGCCAGCATTGTCGGCGCCCCCCGGATAACCCCGAAGGCGCTCAAACATCACCTGGATCAGTTTGTGGTCGGTCAGGAGCGCGCGAAGAAGGTTCTCAGCGTAGCCGTGTACAATCACTACCAACGGATACAGGAGCTCGAGCGGCTCGAGGACGAGGAGCAGGAGCTCCTGGCCCAGCAAGCGCGGCGGGAGATGGTACATCGGCATCCAGTTGAAGGTACTCATCGAAGGAGGCGCATCCGCTCTCGCCCCCTACTGACACAGGACCTTCTAGATGAGTTCCCTGGGCAACAGCGGACCACCAATGTTTGGGACGCTGAAACCCAATATCCCCCCGACCCCCCGGCACCGCCCCCGCGTGCATCCCCCGCTTTCGGCGCTGAGCCGCTCGTCGACAACAGCCCCATGACCATCGAGAAGTCAAACATACTATTACTTGGGCCCTCAGGCGTGGGAAAGACGCTCATGGCAAAGACACTTGCCCGCGTGCTTGAGGTTCCCTTCAGCATGTCTGACTGCACCCCGTTCACTCAAGCCGGTTACATTGGCGAAGACGCGGAGGTCTGCGTGCAGCGGTTACTGGCTGCAGCAAACTACGACGTAGCAGCTGCCGAGCGCGGCATAATAGTCCTGGACGAGATAGATAAAATCGCAACAGCAAAAGTCAGCCACGGCAAGGACGTTAGCGGGGAAGGTGTACAGCAAGCATTACTGAAGATTATTGAGGGAACAACACTACAAGTACAAGCCAAGCCGGAGCGCGGGGGCAACACGGGGAGGGGACCAAGCAGCAACGCTTCAGGCAATTCTTACATTCCTGGAGGTAACCCAGGCGGGCCAACTGGGATGAACATGGGCCATCCTCCCTCGCCCAAGGGCGAAGTTTTTAACGTCCGCACCGACAACATGCTTTTCATCTGTACGGGCGCATTCATTGGTTTGCATAAGGTAATCCTTGACCGCATATCCAAAGGTAGCATTGGATTTGGTGCACCGGTTCGAGCAGCCAGCTCTGAAACATTATCTTCCGACACAACACTGAAGGGAGACGCTGCTCTTTTCCACAAACATGTTCCTTTTTACACCCCGGAGTCCCAAACGACAGGATCCTCCAAGGCTCCTCTTAACACGCTCGATCTTGTCGAGCCCGCGGACCTCCAGAAATACGGCATGATCCCGGAGCTGGTCGGCCGTATTCCCATCACCTGCGCGCTTTCGTCCCTCGACGAAGAAGCTCTCGTGAGGGTACTGACAGAGCCCCGTAACTCGTTGGTCAAGCAATACGAGCAGCTCTTCTCCCTCTCCGGCATCGAGCTCAAGTTCACCTCGCCAGCTCTCCGCGAGGTTGCGAAACAGGCGTCGAAGATGGAGACTGGTGCTCGTGGGCTTCGGACTGTTATGGAGCGTTTGCTGGGCGAGGCGCAATACGAATGCCCTGGCAGTACGACGAAGCATGTCCTTGTGACCAGAGATGCGGCCCAGAGGAAGAAGCCGCTGACGTACATCAGTCGCGGACAACAGCAGCGCTTCCAGGCACTACTGGACCAAGAGGAGCAGGAGTGGCAGAGGGAGATTAGTGGGAAGAAGGCGGAGGAAGAACATCAGCAGAGGGTTAATAGTTTCGAGCAATATAGGAGAGCGGAGGCGGGGTATGCTTAGATAGGAGGAGGGATGGGAAGTGGGTGCATCACTATTTCCAGGTATCATTTTGGGGCATTTACCAGTTTCGGGGGGCAGGTTTGAGTCAATTGTATGAAGCAGGAAGTTTACGAACGATTAGGCTCTAGATGCATGTATGTACAAATGTTTACCCAGGACGTAACGCGAGGTTTGGTAGTATTGAAGGCAAGCTCCGTAGTCCTATGAATAACACAGTTACCAGCATCTTCGCAAACGTGCTTACATTCGCGGGAAGATTGTTTCCCTATCTTATTTTCTCCCATACTATTCGCAGCATCTAATGCTTTGTGAATGCCTTCCGCCAATCCCTACCATGCCGCCTCTATCTATCCTGCTACTATCAATTTTAATTTTCGTGTTTTTCCTGCTCAGTCATTTGAAGAGCGCTACGGGCGACCTGCTACTCGCGCAGCGTTGCGAGAGCCATGTTCTCTAGCGATGCAGTAACACTTATGGGCTTGCCAGGCTCGTGCTTGCGGGGAAATTATTTAGAAAGCATCAGTAAGCGGTACGACGAGGCGCTCCGTGCTAGTGTTGCGAATCTTCTTAGCCTGGTGGAGGCGTGGAGGTTGTAGCAGATGGCGGGCACATGAAAACAGTATGTGTACGACAACTAGATTTAAGTTCGAAAGTGAGCCCCTCCAATATTGGGTATGTAAAAGGACATTTCGCGTCGCTTCACCAGATCCTCGCCGTAGATGACGGCGATATGGCAAAGAGAAGCGGCAAAAAGGCAAAAAGGAAAGCACTTTTTACACCGTGTGTAGTCAAGCTGCAACGCACCACAGCGACCCGGTTACCATCCTAAGTCTTTTCAACCGGCGGATGGCTTGCTAAAAACCTTCTAACCAATCTGCAGCTGCCGTCGCTTCAGGGTGATCAGTCCCGATCAGGCAACGCTTGGCGACCCCAGTGACCTCCGCAGTACACTTCGCAAGCAAAGCCTTCAGATCGATCCGACCACTGAGGATTTTGATAGCATGGGTTTCGCGGAACTAATATTTAACCCCCGGCAGAGCTTTCGAACGCGCAGTGGGAGATTTCCCGCCGTTTCCAGCTCATTGGATCACGGGCCTGCGCCTGCGCATCCTGATTTGCGACCACGCACGCCCACACAGCAACCTGCTATCCGCAGTTGATGCTCGCGTCATCCAGGTTGTCTTTGCTGTCGTCGTTGGGTCACGGCGTCCTCAATCTCTGGCGTTGAGCGCCCGCGCCGTCCCAATGTCGCGAACATACGCTTTGCATAATCCTCACGCTCTGCGAACAAGCACGCTCTCACCGCAACCTGCCATCGCCACTTGATCACCCGCGCCACCCAGACAGCGGTATTTTTGTCGCAATGCTATCGTGTTCTCATTTTTTGGTGTTGATCACGCACCCCCGCCCCAATGCCACCAATATAATGAATGCTTCGCATGAACTTCCCACACACTCCCCGCCAACAACGCCAATTGCCGTTGTCATCGAGAACAGTCACGGCCACAATAGAAACAGACACTCCACTCCCATCACGTCTCCACGCTGCGTCGCGCACCAACCACCCGAATCCCACAAACATTACTTCTTCCTTCCACCCCAACGCAGCCCGCCAGACACTTCCCCAGCATCACACCGGCCCGCCCAATTTCTCAATAACTTACACCCACCCCGATGAGCAAGCATCCACTGATTAGCGCAATGTAGTCCAACGCCGCCACACCACGCCCAGTTATGTCAATACGCCCCCCGCCCCAGCCGCACCTCGGCGCAAGGTCCACCTCTCTTGTCTTCACCACCCTAACCACCACAGCATTTCACAATACGACATCAGCACCACACGTCCGCGCATCTCCCGACGCACCTCCCGATGCACAATGCCAATTGTCCCCCCCGTGACAGAGCAAAGCCCAACACTGGCCCTCGACGACAGACTCTGGCTGCTCGCTCCCCCTCCCCCTCCAACCCATTCGTGACTACAGCACGCCAAATGACACCATAAACACACATCGCCCGGCCCTAATGCTTCTCGAGGTGCTGCAGCACCACACGGGCGAGCTGCTCGCTCTGTCCACCTTCCACTCTAGTGCGTCGTCAGGCGAATCCATTGCACAGGTGACATCTGCGTTGCTGCGGAAAGTTCGTTCTCCGCTTTCCTCCCGGCGCCAATCTCATGTAACTTGGGATTTCATCAGCAGTACCAATGGCTACGTCCTTCTGTACAGCGGCCAGGGGCATGAAGTCGGGGCGGCTGGAGCTTCTCGCCCATGGTCACAGTTTATGCAGGGGCTCCAAAAGCCGGGCTTTTGATTGGTCCAGAATATAAGCATATGATTACTCAGTAGTGCAGCACAAGATTGGCATGGTTGCTACTACAGTTTTGCTTATCTGGAAGGCTGGTAGTGTCTTTAGCTGAAGTCGTTGGACCCTGAATTTCTGTGCAACGTGCGGTTAAAAATAAGCAGCCACGCCATTGGATGATCTGACACTACATGGACCAGTCCCAGGTATCGAACCACGCTGACACGCCTCTAATTTCCCTGCGCAGTGACCCAAAGGCAGCACCCAGATTCTCGTAAAAAGCAGTCTATAACCGACTATATGCGAGCCTCGCGAACGAAGAAAGTGATCGCCCCGGCCATTAATTATTATTACAACGATATCGTAGTCTAAACGTTTTTCATCTCCGAACTTCGTAAGTGGTGGTACGTCTTCACCGCCGGAATTGCACCGGAACGCCGGGTGGGAAAACAAGCGGGCCTCTCATGGGGAGAGAGAGGGATGAAGGATGCCCGCAGCAAAAAGCCAGTTGTTCCTGAAGGACCCTGGAGCCGCTACCCAAGCAAATGGGCAACACGCTCACAGCTCCATCATGCCGGCGCCGTTGGCCGGGACAGCAGCGGCAGCACGGTCTTGTTGTTGGTCGGCGACACGAGCGGCGGCAGCAGCAGCAGCTTTCGCGGTGGCCTTGACGGCAGCGACGGAGGTCTGGAATATCGTGTTGGCGCCAGCGGCATTCTCCGGGGCGCCGGCCGTCTCACCGGCGAGGTAGTAGGCGGCGCGGTTGACGAGGAAGGAGATGTGCTCGGGCAGGTAGAGCGAGGCGGCGATGACGATCATGCTGGCGAAGAGGAAGACGAACGAGTCTGTGCAGAGCTCTGTTAGCGGGAAGGCACAAAAAGCTTGGGAGGGAGGCGTACTGAAGATGAACTTCTCGGTTGGGGTGAGCATGTACAGCGAGAAGGTGACCTCGTACTGGTAGCGCTTGCGCTGCAGCCAGCGCAGGACGGCGGTCGGGTACAGCATGAGGGCGAGGGCGAGGATGCTGGCCGAGGCGGCGAGGAAGGCGTAGGTGAGGGTGGAGGTGTAGTAGTAGACTTGGGCGCTGAGAGAGGTTGCGTCGGAGTAGCGCGACGACATGGGTGGCAGGATTTAGGCGGGCGGCGGAAATCTCGATCTGCGATTTGCTTTGGTAATAATCGGGCTTCCCTGGCTGGGGGCGGGTAACGGCGGGCAGGCGTGGTGTGTGTGCAATGGCAGGATCCGCGCTCGACGGGTTAGTATTATTATTGCGGAGGCATCGGGTGGTGCCTGCTGCGGGCGGAAAAGGAGCGCGTCCCGTCCCTGCGTGTTTCAGGGTCTGCGCGTTCCACATCTCCGGCCGCACCCGCCTGCTCAACACCAGGTCACGTTTCCACTCATCATCGACATGGTCCTCCGGTGCATGCGGCTCTTGCTCGCCCGGCCCACGCTCTATCGGGAGCTACGCGGCACTCTGACCTCGCGTCCATTTGCCGCTGCTGCGGTGCTCAATGGCCCAAAACCACTGCCGCCCAGACCTGTCATAAACGAAGATGACATCACCGAATCTTTCCTGAAAGGCAGTGGTCCAGGTGGTCAGAAAATTGTACAGAACTGCACCTTCTTGTATGAACACAAACTTTGTCTAACCACTTCGTACAGAATAAAACTTCATCAGCTGTCCAGCTAAAACATCTCCCCACTGGCATCGTCGTCAAGTACCAGGGCACGCGGTCTCGGACTCAAAACCGCAAAACTGCCCGCAGGATGCTGGCTGAGCGGCTTGAAGAGATGGAGAAGGGTGACCAGAGTAGGACGCAGATCAAGCGTGCCGTCCAATCCAAGAAAAAGGCCAGCAAAGCCAAAAAGTCACGGAGGAAGTACAGAGCTCTCGAAGAAGCAAAGAAAGCCGCAGGCGAGGAAGGAGCAGAAGCGGCAGCAGAGGATGCTCATGATGAGGAAGATGAAGAGTGGGAAGATATTGAAGAGGAGGATATCGAGAAGAATGAAAAAAATACAGATCAACCCAGGCGTAGGCCGGGTCCCCCTTGAGCTTTGCTCCGTTGATTTATTGAAACACCATTGTGCCGAAAATTTGGCGGCGTTGATCTTGGCTGGGCATCCGGTGTCGCTGTCCTGAGGTGCAGTTAAAGCTGTTACCTTAAATCTAAAGCCCCGGCCATGCTCACCCATCTCAAGGTATACCTTCGCTACAAAAGACGACGACTTGGAAAACATATCAAATTACCGCTTGAATCTGAGGGAATTCTTCACGGCGCATTCATTCCACTCGTCCACGCCCTGATCAGTTCTGCACCCATCGTCCGACTGTTGCACTAACTCAAAATGACTATGAGCGCGTCGGATTAGGTCTTCAGTGAAAGAGCCGAAATACTCAGACTGGAGACTACTCCGTCCAAACGGCCACCCGTTTCTTACCACTTGATCTAACTAATCGCGGATGTCTGCTCCGGCCAAACAACCGCGGACGATGCTGCGAGCCGCATATCCTCCTTGGTCTTGGAGCAACAACACAACCTGGTCGACGCCTACCACGAAAGCATAAACCGCATCATAGACGCAGCGCAGTAAGGATCTGTGGTTGGATATCCCGGCCGCGGCGAAGTGGGTGGAGGTGCTCGGCGACGAGATGCGTGGCTGGGCCGACGATTATGAGGGGTGGACGGGTGCGGGGGACAGCACGTTGTGGAAGGCGGAGGATCATGGCCACGGATTTTCGCCGGAGCGCTGGGTGTTTTGGAGGGTGCGGTTTCGTCGCCTTTCGACGGAGAATATGCTGGATGAGGATTCGCAGCGCATTGCTGCGGAGGCGGCTGAGCGGATGGAGTTGACCAAGGCCACATCGCTTTAACTTGTGCTTGTAATGAATGTATGATAGCCGGAGCCGGTTTTCAAGATATGTGAGTATGATGGAGCTGATTGCATATGACCCCAAATATATTGATAGTGCCTATGGCACCACCTTTGTTGCCGAAGAAATGCTCCTTTGATCAAGTGTCATTACATGAGAGATATAGTAGAATATGCTGTAGTCTAGATTGCGTCTCGACTCCTGCGATTCGGTCAGAGAATAGTTGCCGTCCAGCCTATCAAATTAGCGGCTGGAAATAGTTCAGGATGTCCGAGCATCTAACGCTGCTGTCCCTTTGGATTATATTGCTATTTCAGTGCCGAGTGTGCGGCTCTAAAGCTTGCAAATGAAGGTGTTGGAGCAGCAGTGTTGTTGTATGCTCGGATAACAACGGTAGTCTAGCCCAGGGGCCGACAATGAAGTAATTACAGCGGCGGAGAGAGTGGAAAAGGTCTTGTTACGAGAAGGGAATATGGAAAGCGGGACTGAAAGAGTCCTAAAATTTGCGACATTAGTCGTCATGCTTGCAAAAAAAGCGCCGTAATGCTCCTCTTGCACTAGACATCCACACGCGAGATCTTGAAGCCGCCCGGGATGCGCGTCTGGAACGCACCAGTGGGGTCATACTTCGCAGCCACGCTCCTGATATGCTCGACATTCGCCTTGCCATAGCTCCCCAACGCATCCTGAGACGCATCTGCATAATTCATGAAAAGCAACTTGTTACCGCCAGACAACGAAGCGGCGTAGCTCTGGAGCTCGGCGAGCATGGCCATCATCCAGGTCTGGGCGAGGGCCAGGGCCTTCTGGTCGGATTTGACCATGACGGCGCCGGTCCAGACGATGGCGTTGTGCGGCTGCGCGTCGATGCCGAGCATGTTGCCGCCCCTCTTGTTGCTGAGGTCGCCGAAGAACTTGCACAGGGGCTGCAGGAAGACGATGGTGTCGAAGGTCTTGGGGCCCAGCGCGGTGATCAGGTCTTGGACGAATTTGTTGTGTAGCTCTACGGCGCGGTTGAGGATGCGCTTGTCGTTTTTGAAGGAGAGGGTGGCGCCGACGCTCCTGGGCTTTTGTTAGTGTTTTTTTTTTTTCCGTCTTACAGGTAGGGATGAGTGATGAACCATTTGTTGCCAGGGAGTTGAGAGTCTTCAGCAGCGGCTGCGAGGCTCAAGGTTTGAGTCTCATCAGGTACGAGAGGTGGGATCTGGTTCAGCTTCTCGAAACCAGAGCTGTTGTGGATGCCCTGAGTGTTGACGTGTATCGCAGCCATCATGACGTCCAAGTCAGTCGACGAGTTGTGCTGCAAAAGTCCCACTAGTGCGTCGTCATCGAACTCTTGGAAGTGGTCTGTGAAGTGAGAAAGTGCATCGACCAGCTCCGAAGAGTAGTTTGCGGCCATGATGCGGATGCCATACGCAAGTTCCTTGTCCGGGAGAGCCTCCATGTCGAATCTGGTGACGATGCCAAAGTTGTTGCCACCGCCCTTCAGCGCCTTCCACAAATCCGAGTTCTCCTCGCTGTTCGCGTTGACGACGGTGCCGTTGGCGAGAACAACCTCGAAGTTCTTGACGGAATCAACACCGAAACCCTGACGGCCCATGAAATACGTCAGGCCGCCGCCTAGCAGAAACCCGCCCACTCCGACATCGCCGTCGCGGCCGCCGGTCACCAACACGCCCTGCTTATGCAGTTCGGCATAGACGTTCTTCCACCTGCCGCCGGGACCAATGCTCGCCATGTTGGTCTCGTTGTCGTAGACGGCTTGGTCCATTTTGCCCAAATCGATAGTGACTCCATGGTCGATATTGTTCGTGTATGCCAGGTGGTGGCCTCCAGAGCGCACGGCAATGTGCCAGTCTCCGGCCCCGTCGCCCGCTCCGAGCAGCGCGGTCACGGCTGTGGAGATCTCGGACGTGTTCTCCGGCTGGACGATGCACCATGGGTGCAGGCGCGTGTTCAGAGCCCAATAGCTTTCAATGCGCGGCTCGTACTCTGGGTCCGTGGCGAAGAGCACGCGATTGCCTAGGCCCGCCTGGATGAGAGCGTCGCACTGTCTGTGTTCAGCGAACTGAAGTGAACTTGCAATCTTTCGTAGAGGCGTAAAATGGGGGAGTTGCGGGTGACTTACGGGATCGTAGCCTGTCATGTTGGAAGCCGCATAGCTATGCAGCGGAAGCACTGCAGCTGCCAATAGGCGGACGATGTCTGAGACTTGCGGCATCTTGTGAACTGTTTTAGGAACGTAGTGTTTTGTGTGTCTGAAGACAATGTTAGTTACGTGACAAGGCACAAAGGCTGAGAACTCCTTCTGAACATGAGAAACCTACTTTATCGAGAAAACGACTGAAGGAAAAATAACGCAGTGAACTGAGGAATGGTGACTCTAGCCGCCAGTGAAGCGTTGGTGAATATATACCACTGATTCCTTCATACATCGCCACATGTTTGCTCTGCTGCCTTGGAGTGTATACGAGAATGGATCAGGTTCCCAGTCTGAGATCTGGGGCGGTGTTGGGGTAAAGACGCAGTGAGAGCGAAAGTGAGGTGTTGATCAGCGTGTAGCTGAGCAATGCGCAACCATCGCGGAACGAGCGCGCAACGGTAGCGCAACGGGAGCGCAATTACGCGCAACGGGTGCATCTTGGCTGCACTGCAGGAGAGACCTGTCTTATGATAGCGAAAAATTATTTTCCAAGTAGTTCTCCGTCACTGCCGAGATTCTGAAGAATATATGAAAGCTCTGCTCCACGTTTGGAGGTGAAATGGTTAGAAAGTTACCGCATGTCCCCGATGCTGATTACGGATGGAGAGTACCATGAACGGTAAGCGCACGAAAGCAAAGCGGCTGCGCCGCCGATGGCTAACGGATGTGCAGCTTACCACGGGGTCTACCTTACGCACTTCTCGAGTCTTAGACAAAATATCCACGAAGTTCGAGTTGCTCAAATCCAGGGCGCTATCAACCATTCACAGTTTGCCAGCCCTATTGAGAGCCTCCGCTTCTGTCAGACAGTCCGCAGCAGGCATATAGGACAACTTGACTTGGACAGGTACTACGATGGCACCCTGCCTCTCACAGGCAATCGGGTCGGAACCTTCGATGAGGCCTTCAAATCCCGCATCCAGCTCGCTCTTCACTACCCCAATCTAGACATGGCCCAACGCAAACAGATTTGGAAGAACTTCACACACCGGCTGGATTCGCTTGAGGAGGACGTCGACACCGACACCATCCTTGCGAGCATCAACAAACTTGCCAAATACGAGATGAATGGCCGCCAGATCCGCAACGCCATCATAATGGCGCGCCAGTTGGCGTTCTTCAGGGAGGAGACTCTGACCACCAAACACCTGGAGCATTCAAATCAGGGTCTCGTGGAAATTCGACCAGTACCTTGAAGAAGTGCATGACCAGATCAAGGACGATGAGATGGCGAGGCAAAGTGGGCTGGGGTGTAAGGTGTTCATACTCTCCTTGCCTTTTTCTCTTTTTTGACCAGCGCATACATATCTTGATTAAAACGCAACTCTTAAATTGGTGAAATTCGCTTGATTTCCATAGTGTTAAGATTTTCATGTCAGATCAAACCCCACTTTACCAACAGTAATGATGATGATAATGCTCATGATGCAATGTCGCCACTCAGCCTCATGCTCTTAAGAAGTGGCTGGAAACTCAAGACCAAATGCTTAGATAGAAGAGGAAAGTGCAGTCCCGTAAGAGCGTGGATCCGAGACACTAACCACCGAGAGTAGGACGTCCTGGTGGCCCGACCGCCCCCGTTGGAGCGCCTCTCTCAATCTCTTCGATTGAAGATGAAGCAACGTAGGCCGGCTTAATAAGTGAATGAGTGGATTTTGATTTGCGTCCATTGCGGCCTAGACTCGTGGACCCAACGCTCCAAAACCGAAGGTCGCCAAGGAACGGCTATTTCAAAGCCAGGATTCCTGGTGCTTTGAGACACCCTATGGTTGGCGACAGGCTGCATCATGGTCTTGCAGCGTTTCAACCCCGTCAGCAATGTCGTCGCTCACTGCCGCTTCCTGGATTCCTGGAAACGACTACTGATCGCATCGGGCCTCTTTCCTCGAGTTGTCAAAGTCTACGATACGGCTGTTGATGGACATTGCTGGGGAGTAACGGTGAGCGGATGCACTGTGCAGTCTTGGAGCTCGGCATCATTACATGCCTTTGCTCAGCCTGAAGGCACAATCAAGATTCGGCATCACGTTTGATGAACTTGCAAAACAAGAAAACCAAAACACCGACAAGTAACATCTTTTTGATAGTTTTGACGATGACTCGAGTAGCTATCAGCATTGCAAATCGTACATGCGATCCAGCTGGTGCGGCCTTAAATCGTGTTTACTCCTGCCGAGCTACCCGTACCTCACATGGAATGCAATGGCACGTTCCTCCCAGCCATCTGTAACAGTTCACGTGTATCCCACAAAAGTGCCCGGTGCACGCCAATGGAGCCTGCTGATTTTGTACCATGCTTGATAGACTCATGACTCTCGGCCTTACCAAATTCGATCTCATGGAGTAGACAATGCTTCATAAATACATGGGCTTGAGACCTTCTTGACTGTCTGCATTCCTTTTGAGCTCCATTGCTTACAGAGAGCTCTTCATCTCACCTACTGTCTGTCTCGTTCTTTTTGTGATGGCAACACACTTCCAGCTGCACCATCGGGATTACTTTTTTATGATGCAGCCTACTGAGCTTCACTTTGGGAGGTGATGATGAACATTTTTGTAATATAATGCGATCCCGTACCATAAAATGAAAATTTGTGCTGTAGTTTCCGAAAAATTCCTTGTTTTGCGGCTGGCTGCTCCCATCGCCATGGCAGAAGGAAGGTCCAATTCAGGTGAGAGGAGACAAGAAAGCGTAAAGACAAATTGCACGTGTTGTCAGAAAACAAAGCTCAGGTGCCAAAGTAACCTCTTTTCAAAACCGTCCTCGTGATGAGTGCTTCGCGAATGCAGTGGTTTGAGACCTACTATATAAGCTATCGCAGCTTTATGAGGCTCTGTTGCTCAATCTTCTGAACCGGGCTTAGTTCGGATTTGGGCGTCGACTTCGAAGACTTGGAGTACACACTGTGCTTTGTTCCGGGGCGTGTTGCCTGTTACAAGCAAAGATCATCACGCACTCACTCTTCGCTGCAATGTCAAGACTTTTCTGATGAGGCCTGCTGGTACTCCGCACTGTTTTGAGCAAATGATGGCTAGCAATTCTATCAGTATGCTCCAGATCCCTAACATTAGAAAAGAGTACTGCGGTGCATCATGATTTCCAATGAAAAAATCACTGTTTCCCCAAAGATTGGTCATTCGCCATTGGAAAAAGAAGCAACCAGCAGAAGAATAGAAGACGAAAAAGGGAAAGTATATCCTGTAGAAGTGTCTCACCAGACAGTGAGTTGTTCAGCATCCTTTATGGTATTTGTTTGGCCAACAATGCTTGAACTTGAGCTACTGAGTTGATGTTGGCTTTATAGAAAGAGCCTGAGCCGTGTTATTCATTCCCAAGAACCAGAAGCAGGTCCCAGCAACCGCATGTGACGCATCTACAGATGCTAAGATCGCTTGACCCTTCGTTGCTCAAAGCAGAGAGATTCATCATCAATTTATAATCCTCGTGACAAGTTTATGTTCACCCGCGCACGAGTTCGGGTTCATGGCAAAGCATGAACCACCACGACCATCTATAAAATGCGGCTTCAAGTATATATCGAGACCTCAAAGCAGCCTCTCCGCTTCATGTCAGATTAGGGAGCAGATTAAATGTCTGCGTGACAACGATGAACCCAATCGACTCGTGCCTTTCATGCGGATCTCACGGCCTCTCAACGGCAGTTCCATAATTCGTGGATTTCCTTTTTGAGAAAATCGAGGACGAGCAGTATTATCTAACTCATGCGGCCACGCATCATCAGCCGAAATCGCTGAGATCCATGAGCGAATAATGCAGATGCCAACCTCACATCTGACTGCACAGAACTTTACGCAGACACCAGTTCATGTGACGTTCAACCGCCGAAACGAAATAAAAAAAGTGGCGCATCTCTGCCCAATACCAGATAACCAGGCAAAGCGCCTCTCCTTGCCCATGCTAGAGCAGCCCAGGAAGCTGAAATTTATCGAATGGCGTTTCTTATCGATACAAAAAACGCGAATGACCAGCTCACTTGACCCTGCGCATGTTCGCAAAGCCACTTGCCCCTTAAGGCAACCACCGACGGATGTCGGGCCGACGGTCATCCACTCGCTCGCAGCCAAGAGCCAAGAAACCCCAAGAAAATCCCCTAATGCAACGCACCCATCACAGATGGATGATCCGTTTCAACCCCTGACGTGGGGGTGAAAAGAAGCAATTAAGATCGACTGAAGAAAGCGGAGTCGAGACAAAGTAACGTGTGTACAAGAATAAGCTAAGAGAATCGAGGGTATCATCATTTCCAGCTAGGCAATAATATGTATGTCAGAGAGAGCCTCATCACTTCCAGAATCCTCCCGGACAGTCCGAGCTGTATTTTTAACTTTTTCTTTTTTTGTTCCGGGTACCAACACGGCTGCCTTGTTGCCCTGCGAAACAATGTCCGACGGGTACCCTTTGTGCGCAAGGGACCTTGAGTCAGTGTGAGTAAGCGGAAGGAAATCCTCCCGACGCCTGCTCACCACATATGCATATCCCATAACCTCACTTCCTCAAAACCCGACTGGGTAGGTAAATGACCGGGGGGAACACAAAAAAGGCATCTCATATAGCTCACTCATCTAAGCCGCCTCTCTCAGCGCAGCCTGGGCGTTCCTGGCGCCCTGAACGGCCAACTGATCAGCCGCCACGTTACCGGGGTCGTCGGCGTGACCCTTGAGCCAGGTGAAGAGAGTCGTAGTGCCTAGCTTATCGCGTTCCTCGACACGGGCGACGATGGCCTCGACGAGGTCCTTGTTCTCGACGGGCTTTTTGCTGGACGTCATCCAGTTGTTCTTGCGCCAGCTCTTATACCACTTTGTCACACAGTTGATGGAGTAGCTGCTGTCTGTGAAGATGGTTGCATCGCGCTGGAGAGGCGCGATATCGAGCGCGCGCTGAATGGCTGTGAGCTCGGCGCGCTGGTTGGTCTGGCGGGCGCCACTGAGACCTTCGGAAACGTTTCTGAGGGGATTGTTAGCTCCTCTCATTTGCAATCATGAACATGTGGTGGATACCTCTTGTCCAAGGGCCCGAAAAAGACGCCCACGCCAGCAACCGAGCCCTTCTTGCCATTGCCTAGCGAGCTACCATCGGTGTAGATCTTAAGCATGCCGCCCTTGGAGTCACCGGTGGGCATCTGCTTCGTTGCGGCCATTTGCTCGTCCGACTTCCATTCGACTTTGCCTGTCTCAGGATTCAGTATGATGCGTGGATCAAAACCATCCTCAGCGCCGTCTGGAAGCGGGCCGGTTCCGGGCTCCAACGGACCTGAATCTCCTGTTGCTGCTTCCTCAGCCGCTGCAGCTTTCTTCTGTTTCTTCGCAGGTGGCTCTGCCTTCTTACCCTCGGACTGGGTATCGGGCTCGATGACGACACCAGAGACGGACTCGCCGACCTTCTTGCCATCCTTTACGAAAGCCTCCGCCTCGGCACGCGTAGGAAATGCCTTGTACTTGGGGCGCGTCCAACCCGTCACCTGCTTCTGTGCCGAAGGCCAATCCGTGTAAACGCCGGGGACGCGACCGCTCTGGACGGCATAGAACTTCTCGGGCTTGTCATTCTTTGCGGTGCCCAAAATGAAGGCTTCGGCTTCGGCCGTAGTGGGGAAGGACTTGACTGTGGCGTTGAAATAGAGATTAGCAAATGAGGCATTGCGGGCAGGTTATCCGATGAAGAGGAGCTGGGGATAGACGCACACACGGCACCCTTGAAGCCCTTTACCTGTTCTAGGCAATCGTTGTAGTTGGCGTAGACGCCAGGCTTGCGGCCGTCCTTGACGGCGTAGAACTTAGGCTCATTGGCCCGCTTCCTCTTGGTGCCTGACGAGGCATTGCTAGTGGCGGCAGTTGAGCGAACCTCCTCGTCCGGGGCGGGTGAAACCTTATCCTTGGCCATACTGAGTTTGTATTCGAGGTTGAGCCTGATTTTCCTGTTGCGCCGCTGGGCTATGCGTGCTTGCTCAAGGATTTGGAGCGTGGTCCGTAGAGCCTTTCCGTTGCCAAGACCGCCTAGGAGCTGCTCAAGGGTGCGCCTGGGTGGCAGGGCCCTCAGAGCAAGGCGAAGAAGCAAAACGGCGGGGAAAGCTCGTCGGTGGCGGTGGAGACGCGAGTGCGACGCGTGCGCAGCGCGTGTAGCTTTTTTTTTTTTCGCGTCGGAGGGGCCTCAATGCAGGGTTCGGGATCGAGGTATTGGAGGTGAGTGGTGCGGGTGGAGCGAGCCAGTGGGGTTCACATTGCTGGCAGCGATGAAAGGGCTTTGTGGAAGAGCGTGGTTGGCGACCTTTGTCGCTGCTGGCCTCACCGGAAACATGCTCGAGAATCTTTCCAAGATTTGCCCCACAGTAGCTTGGACCCTGTGTGCCTGGCGCAGCGCAACTCATCTAAGGCAGCAAGGCAGCTCAGCAAGCCGGGCAGGATGCACATCTTGTGATGGAGGGCCGAGGTGAAGCTGGCTTGGCACGAAGACAGACCGCGTGCGAAGGCTGCGTTTGCAGGCTGGAGCGGCACGCGTCGATCCATTTCCCCGAGCAAGCTTCTCCAACGCTTCTCTCACAACCTCGCCCATCTCTCTCCGCCCTCAGGAATGCCTTGGGAGCGTTCCTGAAGCTGCCTTTGCGCCCGAGGTACGCCCCTTCCGTCTCATCGCGCCTCTCCGCCACCTCCACGTTCCGCACCACCGCACCTTGACGCGAGCGACAGACTCGTGGCCCGCCGTTCCGCTGCATCCGCTACTCTTGGCATTATTTTGCGACCCGCGGCGCTCGAAGTTCGTCCGAACGTACAGAAGGTGCCGGAGCGGGTGTTGTGCGCCCGGAAAAGCAGCAGGCAGGTACGGAGTGCGTCGCGAAGGATGGCGGGCGTCGGAGAACATGACGTCCTGTGTGGAGAAGCTGACAGAGCGTGTATCGCGACTCTAGCCTGAGAACAAGTCATAGTCACGGCACCGCAACAGCACGGGCCTGCTCTACGTGAAACTCGCACGAGAAGCCCCGTTGAGAATCTCCACCGAGGTTTGACAGACAACGCCTCAACACCACGAATAGCCACCATGTTCGAGGTATGCCCGCCCGCTCAGACCAGGACCAGGTCCCGGAGTGCTCATGTACCACACTGGCCAGGGCCGACATGCAGCAGACAGATACCGGCTGCGCCTGCACCGCGCGCGCTCCGTCATCCTGACGCCCGACGAGCTCGTTGAGATCCGGGCGGCGCAGCGAACCTTCGAGGGCGCCTACATCCGCACCGCGCTCGGCCAGTTTTCATTTGCGCTGGTGGTACTGAAGATCTTCACCGCCGAGTTCTACTCCATCGGTGCGTTGTTCGCCGTGTACGGGGCCGGGGTGCTGTTCACCAGCCTGCTCCGGCGGCAGCACGGCAACAAGCAGTTCTTCAGCGAGGTGGGCGAGGACGGCCTGCACCGCAAGAAATTCAGGACCAGCGGCAACGTCGTCTCAGTGCTGACAGCGCTATCAGTGGCGGCGTACGCGTCGCTGCTGGTCCTGACACTGAAGCTATCGACATGAGACCCCGAATAGGAAAAACTGGGGCCTGAGGGGACGGATTTGCGCAGCCCTCAACCCTCAACAAACGCCGGCTGGCTTGGCGGCTCCCCCACGACTCCGCGGCTGACAAGAATCCCTCACGGAGCATGCTCAAACCGGCGGGGATCAGCCTGGCGGGCAGGCTACCAAGCCGCGCAGCGAAGTATGGACGACTAAAGGTGGGCGTGGGCGGATGATTGGCCGCGGCGGAGTCGCGGCGTAGGCGGAGGAGCTTCCAGCGCACAGCCGCCTGCTTTCGGCGTGTCGCAAGCATAACGCGCGCGGACGAGAAATGCCACGCTCGCTGCAGCACCGGCCATCAGCTGTGTGCCGCCCCGTCTGAGCGCCCTGCGAGGCGGGCCGTCACGATAGAGTCAGTAGATATGTAAATCCACTGCCCGCTGCCTCGCTCTTCAGCTCAACGACACTTTCGACTGCTGCTGTCGCTGCCACTGCCGTCACCCGCCCACGCGCCCTGTGCCGCCTGCCGCTAGCCTGCTGCCTGCGCCGCCGACGCACGCAGCCGCGCGCAGACTTTTTTTTCTCTTGTTCTTTTAACTGCACCGTTCGGCTTTGCGCCGCGGCCGCCAAACTAGCCAAACAGCACACGGTCCCCGAGGCCAGCGCACCCAGCTCAGCCTTACCGACACGCCACCCGCGCAGTCCTGCTTGACTCGCTCCTGCGCATCCTTGCGCCATGCCGCTAATCACCGATATATCTGATCACCATCTCCCTCGTCCCTCGCGCACCACCGACCCTCCCATTACTAGCAAACTTCTGCGCAAGCAGTCCACCCACAGCGAAGTCGCCAGGTCCGTACTGATGAATAACACTATCCCGCCCTACCGACTGGACGGCACCTCGCATCCTCCCGACCACCTCTCGTCACCCCGCCAGCTGCCGGTCCGTCCGCCGTCGTCGCGGACGCAGAGCCCGCGCATCCATGCCAACCCCACCAGCCGTGCCCCTGGCATTGCTCTTGACTCTCACGATGGCGAGCTGAAGCTGCCGCCGAGCGCTGCCGCTCACCAACTCCACCATGCTCTCGCCATTGGCGGCGTCGGCCACGCTCTGTCCGACACGCCCATGCCCACTGCTCCGAGCAGCCCCCGAATGTAAGTCCTGCACTCCTGACAAGAACGATCGTCCTATCACGTCCACAATTACATCAACGGCTGCGACGTCACGGTGTGTGCCCAATGGCCGGTGGCTGGAGATCATCTGTACCCACATTTACGCTCGGTCCGATTTCGCTGCACCGCGCCCTTATCAAATATATCATTTTCAGCATCTTCCTGCTTGAGACCCTGTAACACTCTAACAATGGACAGTCCGCCCATCCGCCAGAACTCCGTCTCTGGCAGTTCTACCCCGCGCATTCGCCCCACCACCCTCGACATCCCCGGCCTTACAAAGTCCAAGGTTTCTCCAGATGGCCGCATCGCTCAGCGCGACCTGGGCGCGAAGCTGCTCATTGTCATGGTCGGCTTGCCCGCCCGTGGCAAGAGCTACATCACAAAGAAGATGGCGCGCTACTTGAATTGGCTGCAGCACGAGGCCCGTATCTTCAACGTCGGAGAGCGCCGCCGTATCGCTGCGGGAGGCGGAGGTACCCACAACCCGGCGCCGTCGCCCGGTATTGAGAAGCGCCCGCAGGACTCTGTGCGCAGGCAGAGTATTACAACGACCGCGCCGCACGGTGCGGTCGAGCAGAAGCAGCTCCTGGACCCGCCAAACTTGGCCGCGAAAATTTTTGTCAACGGCGAAGCTGTGACTCAACCGGATAAGCCGGCCGAGATCAAGGAGCCCTCCAAGGAAGAGAAGGACAAGAGGTTCTTGGAAGCGGCTTTCCCTGAACTGACCAAGGCCTCAACACCCGAGGAGTTGCCTGATACCGAAAAGATGGATCAGACTGCGAATTTCTTCGACCCCAGTAACCGGAAGGCTGCGCTTCTGCGTGAGCAGTGCGCTATGGAAACTCTCGACGAGGCTATGGATTATCTCATTGACGGTTCAGGTTCGGTTGCCATTATGGACGCTACCAACAGCACTCTGGAACGCCGCGCAGCCATTATCCGCCGCGTCCGTGACAGGTGTGGCGACGAGCTCAACGTCATGTTCGTGGAGTCGCTCTGCAAGGACGAGCGCCTCCTCGAGTCCAACATGCGCCTAAAGCTCTCCGGTCCCGACTACAAGAACAAGGACCCCATCGCTTCTCTGGAGGATTTCAAGAAGCGCGTGGCGATTTACGAAAAGGCCTACGTCCCACTCGGAGATTATGAGGAGAGAAACAACACGGCTTACGTGCAGATGATCGACGTTGGCCGAAAGGTAATTTCGCATCAAATTCGAGGCTTTATTGCCGCGCAAGCCGTGTACTACCTCCTTAACTTCAACCTGGCCCCTCGCATGATCTGGATCACGAGACATGGAGAATCCATGGACAACGTCGCGGGCAAGATCGGCGGTGACTCGGATCTTAGCCCGAACGGCCATCGTTACGGAAAGGCCGTTACCAGGTTCATCAACTACCACCGCGAGATTTGGGAGCAGCATCAGCGTGAGAAGGTTCTCAACTCGCACTTCCCGCCTCTCCCCGGAGACATGTCGCCGCCGAACCCTTACTTCTTGACGCACAATGATGTTCCGCAGAAGAGCTTCTGCGTCTGGACGTCGATGTTGAAGCGCTCCATTCAGACGGCCCAGTACTTTGACGAGGAGGAATTTGATCTCAAGCAAATGCGCATGCTAGACGAGCTCAATGCTGGCTTCATGGAAGGCATGACGTACCAGGAGATCAAGGACAAGCACGCGGATGAGTTCGCTCTGCGCAAGAAGAACAAGCTGCATTACCGCTACCCTGGTCCTGGTGGTGAGGGCTACCTCGACATCATCAACCGAATCCGCCCGGTCATTGTCGAGCTTGAGCGCATGACGGACCACTGTCTGCTGGTCACTCATCGCAGCGTCGCGCGCGTTCTGCTCGCCTACTTCCTTGGTCTGGATCGCAAGATGGTCGCTGACATCGACTGCCCGCTGGGCATGTTGTACATGCTCGAGCCCAAGCCGTATGGTGTCGAGTTCAAGGCGTACCAGTTCAACCCGTCTACTGACTGGTTCGACCACTTGCCCGACTACAAGCCCAGCCCTGCACCTGAGGATTCTCACTAAAAACAAGCGAAGTCTGCCGGTCAACCTTGACTCGGACTTCGCATTCAATTCGCTGTTGTCGTTTTTGCTACTGCGCGCAATCGGTCAACCCATTGCTTTTTCTCTTTCGGCGGCTGGCTTGGTACCACCGTGCGTCTCAACTTCTCGACTTGTTTGCATACCAAGGCGTTCTCTCTCATGCTTCTCTGATTTCTTTTTCTCTATCGGATTTTTACATCCTCCGAGCGCTTTCCAAAGGAAAAAAGAACGGCTTATCGCTAGACTGACCTTGCTCGATCAATGGAGTTGAACCTCTCCTCAATTTTTCTGTCTCTTTTTCTTTTCTTACCCTCTCGGACCTCTCGGAGTTCCCTCATCTTACGGGCCGTTTTGATATCTCCAGCTGCGACCCGTGCGGCTCACACTCCCATATCTCGTCTTCTTTCGTTTATTTGTACCCTTGCAAACGGGTGACGCCCGGGCTTTTCTTCGTGTGTGTGCTCTGGTGGTTCGTGGCATCGGTGGGGCGTTTCCCTTGTTTTGTGGGTTTTCATGCTACACTTCGTAGTCTTTTTTCTACTTTTCCTGAAGCAACGGCGTTGGCGGATACTGTACTCTGATATTTCAGTGCGGTGATATGAAGAAACGTACAAACTATCCTCTCTTCTCGCTCTCGGATGGTGGTGGGTGTTGTGTGTAGGAGCGGTCTTCGGTTTCAGTGTCTTCCTTCTCGGTTGTTACGAAACGGGGGCGGTGATGGTGTTTGTGATTCAGTACGGACCGGCCCGGACTTTGGTGGAAAGTCTTTGAGCAGAGCGATGACCAAAAAAACGAGATTGTTCTGAACTTGCGTGACTATTCCTTCTGTCGGTGTTGTCCGTTGTCTGTCTTGCCCTGCTGTCATTCTCAGTTTTGTTGTGGAGAGGATATCTCGTTTCCTTCTTTTATCGTCTGGTTCGGTACCTTTGTCTTGTCGTTGCTTCTTCTCGGTCTCCTTCTCGGTTACTCTCTTTTACTGCTCGGTTCTTCTATTAGATCTGACTCTACTTCCTACTTTTGGTTTGATGACTGCTCGCTTAATCGCTCAGCTGTTGCGCGGAGTCCCTTTATCCTATTTACTCTTCTGCGCAAGTGGGTAAAGACGAGCACGGGAAAGTGGCGTTGTTTCTTGTTCCCTTGACGAAAGTTGGCCTCTGTAGACATAGACGTTGAAGGAACAAGAAGATAGAGATTAGATCAGTAGAACAGAAGAACTTCAGTATACGGAGAATGTTTGCCTATCAATTTCTATAGAAGTTTTACTGATGAGGCTTTCAAAGTGAAGTATGCATGTTGTGATATCGTGTCATTGCGGTGTATCTGCTCTTCGCGCCCCTGAGGATGATGATGGCCAAGTAGACGCAACATGTGCAAGGCACTACCTTCTAGAACGAACCCAAGGTTGAACTGATCCAGTAGCCGAGACAATCACACGCTCTTGCCTCATCCGCTGCCCTGTTTGTCTGCAGTCATCAGCTGGTCACGATCTGCATCTCTCCGCTACTCTTGGTGACAGCTGCCCTCCGTCCCCATATCGCCAATGACTATAAAAATACATTTAGTCATCACCTTGATTCGTCTATCTCCCATTACATTGCGCGGCTGGGGATCCTTTGCGGTCTTCTTAGAGTGGTCATCGCCGTACCACTCCTACTTTCTTTTTGTGCCAAGAAGAAACGATCAAGAAACTCGGCGTTCTTACGGGTTCTTTTTGACCTTAGTTCATCCGCCCATCTCCGATGTTTGCGGATTTGAGCTGAGGGTGGAAGAAGTGAGATGTTCATCAATTTTGGAAGATGATGAGGATCGGTAAGAGGGCTTGATGGCGGGGTTCATGTGTTGGGTGCGAAGGTGTCGGGTAGGAAGTCAGCGCTGGGAGGCCGAATAAACGAGGGGTGGACGGGGAGATACAGGCGCACGAGAACCGGGCGTGTCGATGTTTCGCAATTTTGTATGGATGACAAGTTCAGCAAATATGCTCGTCTGAATCTGTTTGGGACCTCCAAGTCTTCACAGTCGACAGTGACGAGAAGATGGGCCACACACTCGAACAACATTTATGTAGTTGATGCTTACCCTCGAGAAGGTAGCAAGTCAAGTGGGCGCTAGCATGGGAGAGCGGCGGAGTGACCAGCACGTGTTGGGAAAGCACACGCGTAGGGTGGCGCAAGTGCGGGTGCGCCAGTGTAGTCAACACTTCACCTGTGGTTTGCGCTTGCCGGGTGATGGAGCATTTTGTGTGACTGCAGGCATATAACGTAGCCTTCAGCCATGTGATGTCCCAAGTTGCAGGTGCTTGAGGCCTCATGCAACACCTCGTCTTCGCACCATTTAAATCAGAGAAGCGTGGTATTGGGATATCAGGATAGGCCGAGAAGGTCGTAATTGTTCGAGGGGAAAGACCTGGCTCACTGAAGAGTCAGTTTATCAGTTTTACCATCAACTCTTACTGATTCTTTTCGTTTTCTCCTAGTCGATTACTCATTACGAGCCTGCAGTATGTGATGAGCGGGTCTCATTATCCATCAGAGATAATGTAGCCATTTTACTTTGAACAACGATGCTTGCCACTCCTTTGATATGCCACGATGATAAAAAAAAATTGAAAGCTGGTTACCTCCAAAAGCAAGCATCGCGGAAAGTATGATGTTCCTCCACTCACTGAAGGCCCAGTGCGGCGGCGGCGACGGCGGCTACATAGATGTGGCCTTCCGCACCGCATATGGGTACTCCTACGTAGAAGTCGCTGTACTAATTTGAAACAGTCTTAAGAATATGTTTTTAAATTACTTCTAGTAGCCTTGCACATGACGCGGTCAACATGAAACCGCTGTACAGGCCATGTGTTGTGTTCATTGAATCCACAGGTCATCACCTTGCGGCGTCTCGTGGAAGTAGTGTACACTTGCCTGTATCTGAAGCCAAAGAGGATTGTATAAAAGGTAACACTCATCACAAAGTGGAACTGAGATACTGGAGCATAACGCCATCGACTCCGATAAGTCTGTCAAAGAATTCTACTCGGAATCCCTGATCCATCCCTTTCAAGAATTCCCGGGCATGCATATTTCAATTCCGAAGTATAGATGTCTTTCCACCATTAGTACATGCTGCTGAAGCTCCAACTTGTTGCAAGTTGCGGAGTAGAGCCTCGATTGTGCGACAATGCCAGTGCTTGTTCCTTTGGCAAACGAATAGAGATATTCGCTTTCTTAATGAATGGAACGGCATTACGGGGGCGCAGAAGGAAAGGCCAGTGAATAGGTCCGGTGTGCTCTTATTTTTTTTTTCCTCAAAGGGGGCTCCAAATAGCTACGTTCTTTAACTCGAAGAGATGCTAACACGTTAAGTATTATCCCCGTCCGGACGTGATGGAAATCAGGCATATGTTAGCCCCTCAGTGCTGTCAGCTGGGCGCTTTGACACTCAATCTTTGGCTTTAGTATAAATTTTTGAAGCCACTGCAGATGTATACTATTGCGAGCTCTAAGTTCTTCAGTCAATGAAATCCTTGTGAACTTAATATGACCCAATACTCGCGGCGAGTTCCTCGGAAGCCATATGAATCCCGTGCAAAGATGACCAGCCTGATGAAGCTTCTGTATGATGGGCCTCACGAATATCACAAAATGCTGAAATACCCCTGCAGTCTAGTAGAGTGAGAACAAGATGCTAAACCTAATGCTCCGGGAGTTATTTAAGCCCTCACAATGGTGAAAGCGGAGGTTTCGGTTTCGGGTCATACTTACTTCAGTTATATACTTTGGTTACAGGCCAATCAAACAAAATCGTAGTGCTAACAAGGGCTGAATACGTAGGTACGCTGCTGTCATTTGATCTCTGATATTGGCATAGATACAGAACCATGAGTTTGAAATTTCTACGGAAGCCTCAGTAGTGTCAACAAGATATGACATGAATATGCATCAATTCCTACTCAAGATAAGACAGTGGACCGCAGCATTCTACTAGACTAATACAGCACATCGTCACTGCTTCGTCTTTCGTAGCACGGAAAGGGCAAGGAGCTGATTTCATACCACAGACCTTAGCCTGCAGGAGAGAAAGGAGGATGTGATATATGGAGACTCTTAAAACGAGGAAGAAGTGAAAGCACTTTTCTACATCCGCTCGTTTCCAACTTGGAAGGTATGTCTTATAAGATGAGGTGACACGCAGGAGCTTCTGCTTATATGTGGAAATTAACTCCAACTACAACGTCAATCTATCATAATTCGCATATGCTCGCCATTGGGCAGTAGTTTCAGCTGACTATTTCGAAAATGACCCAGCGAGTGCATAGCACCGAATCTTTAAATCCCACGATTGAGGCGCGCCTCTTTCGTGTTTTGAGAATCTAAGGTTCTGCGCTTGAGTTCTCGACTCCATCGGAAGACACAGGTTTGTGACTTTGTTTGTGCCCCGGTGTTTTTTGTGGAGATAGTACTTCGCAGTTCCGGGAGTTACATAAGTCTTCTTCGATCTCATGGTGATGATGCATCAAGTTTTTATGATCATCATTAACATCTGGACATGATGCTCACGAGAGCCAAGAAATGATGAGTTAATTCAGACTTTATACTGACTGCAAGCGGCAAATCACAGATTCAGTTGAGTGGGACTGGTAGCCGCCGGGAAAGCGACGGAGAGTTCGACTTTGGAAGACGTAGCATGGCAGTACCTTCCTCTGTTGTCAGAATTATTGGGGGATATCAGTCCGATCTGAAAGGATTCATGGTGCAGCTCGGGGAGAAGGAGACTGTAGGGCTATATTATGAATCGCAGACACATTTGCTTCTATGGCGCACGAGACTGGATTTCCACCTGTCAGATATTCTGTTACCATGTGACAAAATTCATGAAATATAACGTCAGCAGGCTCTTGGAAGATGAAAGACCCGGATAGCTGATTTGGTCTGTGTTGTGAGCAGCCAGAAGATCAACCTCAGCACCTGACCGGCGACGTTCATCACCACCTCGCGACGATCAGCCGTTTGCAGCGAAACACCACTACAACCACTCCTCATCTTCGCATCATCTCCTTCCCTTCGTGCAGAAGAACCTCACCTTCATCATCACTTCCCCACCTCCCCACCCATCAACCCCTCTCACTTCCGCAAACGACAAACCGCAATCCCTTGCCTTAAACAAGCCGCGTACTCTTCTCTCAAGCACCCGCTCTCTCGGGACGCATAATTCTAGATGTACGTACTACACTCTGGCTCCAGACTCCAGACCCTTTTCCGAGCAGCCGGGAGTCTAGAACTCGAAACGTCCCAGAAGGGCCCAGAAGTTCCAGACCCCTGAAGAAATCTGGCCTTGCAGGAGAGATCCAGAACCTCCCCCTGTCTCATGTTCCTCGGAATAAAGAAATCAAGTACAGTGGTGTAGTGTACGACATCAATGTCTCAAACGTTCGATCAAGCGCGTGGTTGCTGCTGCGGCGAAGGCGGCGGTACGAACTTCCGCGCAAAATACTAAGCGCTTTGTCGAACGAAGGCGAAGGATAACGCCTCACTACAGACGGTATTTCCTACCGTCTAATAGATAAGCTTAGGGTGTTGGATTGGAGCTTGTTTCAAGGCGTGACACAAGGCGGCGTTAACACTAATGGGGGTGGTGCCTACGCTTTTTTCTTTGTTACGGAGTGCAGAAGCACCCCGGCGCTAATCAGATACCGAAGTCAGGGAATATACAGAGCCGAGAAGGCGGGGGAGACTGTGTGAGACAGGGCGAGCCTTTTTCCTTGGGTGAAACACTGTAAGGCGAGACAGCCATGAAGAAAAGGCCCATGACATAGGGACGAAGAGCGGTACATGGGGCAAGAGAGCCGAGTAGAACAACATCAAAGAGGTGCCGGCAAATGTTGTGATACTTGTTTTGTTTGAGCATTCGTTCTGCACCTCATACTCATGTTTTGATGCTACTTTTTTCTGCCTCCGACGTCGACGAAGCGTCAGATGAGCTATCATCTTCCTGCCAAAGGAGAAGGTTGCTTGCGGGCAGAGTGGCTTACTCTCTTTCTACCGTAATGCTGGGCCTGCCGGTACGTGGAGAGGACATGACGGATGCCAGAGAAGAGAGGGCCGGACCAAGCTAGATCAGATCCTCCCGCAGTGTCCAACACCTATAGTCTACTTTCCCGATTCGGACATGCAGCAGTAGTATAGCGATAGCGTCAAACTACCATTCCCTCTGCATCGTCGATCGGGGAGGCTGCCGAGAACGTCTTCTTCATCCTTCAAGCCGCCACAGCGGGAAACTTTCATCAAAGCGTTATCGAAGTTCCCGTCACCATCGACGCTGGAAGCAACGGGGAACCGATTGGCCGTTTCCCCTCACTAGCGAGCGATACGGCTTGTCCGGGCTCATGCTCATGCTCAGGCCAAGGGGGAAGAGAGAACGGCCCCCCTCTCGGGCCACCCCCCTTCGAGCATGGACGTGTATCTATCCGAGATGGCTCAATTTCTGGAGCTCGGTGAATAACACGGGAGGGAGTGAAAGGGAAAACGTAGCTTAACGGTTAGCTAATGGCATCAAGCATTGACCCGACTCCAGGGTTGAGAAAAATTTTAGACGATGTCCTCATGTCGACTGACCCTCATGTTACTCTTCCGTCAAGGTTCCATCTTTATTTTTTTTCCCTGCAGCGCAGGGGAAGGATAAGGAACCAGGGTCCATGTGGGGAGCAGCAGCAGGGATCGTAGTGGGAACTTTAAAAAAAATGGGAACGGCAACCGTTCGGAGATGGGCGAAGACGAAACCCGAACGGCGGGCCGGGTACGGGCACTGACTGTTCCCACCCAGATGGATACGTGCGTACCGTGGTTCGATGGGATGAGAAATGTGGAAAGGCGGTGCCCGGGTGTCGATTGCCATGTTTAGCTTCCCTTAGTCAAGAAAATCGGAGAGCCGAGGGAACAGGAAACAGACGGTGCCGCGGGTGGCGAAGACGAAGAAAGTGTCGGTGGTGAGCTGTGGTTCGATCTGCCGGTCGGACCGAAAGCTCGGCCGGTAGAGGTGGCGAAGTACGTACCAAGTTTAATTCCCAATGAGGTAATCAGGCAAAAGTGGGTGTGGCTGGAGAGAGTTGACATTGTTCTGCTTGTATCAAACACTATCGAGATGAGCGACCGTCCCAAGCAGTATTTCTAATTCCAAAAAGGCAAAAGGGCACTGAAAAAGCAAAAAGGAAACGCGAGAGCAGCAATCAGCACCTCCCAACCCCATCTAATCCCGACCTCTTTTTCGGCTTCGTAATTACCAGACAAGTTCTACACTCACTTCCCGTCCCTGAACTGAGCCCAGAGCTGCTTCATCCGCGCCTCCTGGCCAGCCGTGAAGTCCTCGTAGCACGCGTCGATGCTGTAGTCCATGTAGTTGTGGATGGGGTCAACGCCGGCGACGCCGGGGCAGGTGTTCTTGCCGATGGGGCAGCCGTCCGTCTGCTGCTTCTCGGCGCGGGTGTCAGCAATGAAGTCGCCATCGCCAGAGCACGAGTTGCCCTCGAACGTGTGCAGCAAGCCCATCCAGTGGCCCGTCTCGTGCACCGCCGTCATGCCCTGGTTGTACCCCAGAGTGCTGCCGCCCGGCATAGTGCCGGCCTGGACGTTGCAGCCGTCCTTCTGGTACGTGGCGGGCGTCGGGTTGCTGCCGATGGAGCTTGGCATGGTGCAGACGCCGAGGATGCCGCCCTGCAGGTCCGAGTGGAAGTAGATGTTGAGCGACCGGTACGAGCCCTTACGCAGCGCCTTCTTCATGGCGTCCATGTCGCCGCCAGCACCGACCGCCCACTTGTCGTTGACCGTCAGCTCCGACCCTTTCAGCGAGAAGCTGATGCCGTGCGAGTTGTACGCCTTGTTCATCACCCCCACCTGGTCCTGCGCCATCTTCTGCCAGTTCGAGTACTTGTCCTTGTTTGCGTTCGTCGTCACCACGTGGAAGTACGTGTCGACAGCGATGGGCGAGTTCTGCCGTGCCTCCAGGAACGCCCGCGCCGCCGCCGACCCGATGCGCGCCCCTGAGGCCATGTCGGCGTGCGCCTTGATGATTTCGTCATGCGCCGTTGATGAGCAGTTGAAGTGTTTGATCTCTCCGAGTGCCAGAGCACTCAGAGAGAAGAAGATGAGGAGCCGCTTGAGCATCGTGACGAAGTGGGGTGCCGTGTGCCAATTCAAATCGCAGATGAGGGCGAATGCCAGTTATAAGAAGCCGGTGAGAGTGCGGATTGCTGGGAGGAGCTCTGCGTAGCTGAGTGCTGATGCCGACACTCTGGCACTCCATGATCGCGATATTTATCCTCTTTCTCATCAAGTTCTGGATCTCCTGCCATGTGCACATCTTCTGACGAACATGATGACTGCTTCTCTAGAACGCGGCTGTGGCGCACTCTGGAGCCTTTCCACTTTGATGCAAACGGTAGCCCGTGAGCGTGTCACTCTGTGACAAAGCCGCTGCATGTTGTCGTCGCGTGGAGGGAGCCGTCTAGTTCGGCGCCGCTGAAACCTAGGGCTCGTGAGCACATGTCTAGATCTTCTTCACCTTCGCCAAACCGAGGCCGAGAAGAAATATTTGGTTCATCATTGAGAAAACTTGAGACTTCTAGAAGAAAAAAACCAAGATCGCCTACGCGGTATACACGATCCCTATGCCCAAACGCCGGCCCACCATCGCAAACAATCAAAGAATTCACGCATGAAAAAACATCCTGATCGAAGTCATCAAGCTTCACCGGGTCTCATGCTTCGGCCGGTCGCGGTTGCCGTGCTGGCTCCTTCGTTATTCCAGGTGAGGTACGTGTGATCGCCGAGTTTTCTGCAGATCCATGTCAGCAAGCCTACCCAGAGCTTTGTCCCGAGCGCCGAATCTTACCTCGGCTTGATCAGATGCGTTGCCGTAAAGAGAGTTCCAAGGACGATGCAGATGCCGCCAACCACGACATAAGCAATACCCAGGAAAGGATTCTTACCACCCATGACGGTGCGGGTTGAGATAAGGATCGACTTGGTGCCGCCGTATGCCGTGACATTGAAGTCTGCCGAACATTAGCGGCCGAGATCACGCGCTACCGGGGGGGGTCAAACTCACTGTCTTGAATATCGATCTGGTACCTAGCCACAGTCATGCTCTCGTTATCATTCCGCATAGCCAACTTGCTGAACGTGGGAAGGCCGGCCGTCCGCATCCAGACCATGAAACCCTCGTCCTGGGAAATATCGGGAATAGGGTTCTCCTCCGTGTAGCCTAGCGGATAACGAGTCTTCCAGTTGGGCGGCGGCGACACCTGATCGTTGGTGTAGGCCGTCTTTTTGAAGAGGTCCTTGTCACTGTCCCAGGCAATGCCCTTGCTTGTCATGTTGTAGTAGTCGCTCTGTCCACTCGCCGGGTTAAGCCGAGTCAGCTGCGAGAAGGTATCGTTGAAGACCGAGTTCGCAATCAGGCCGCACGGGTAGTACGCCTTTCCATTGCTGTCCAGTTTCAACGGATCACAGTCGCTGCCTGAGATCGAAGAGTTGCTGCGGAACGTGCCCTGGAGCTGCGAGGGGTCCTCCGACTTCACGTAGCGACGGTGGTTCTGGTAGAAGTTGGTGAGGCGGTAGTACAGGAGGACGGGCGCGCCGATCTCATTCTCGATCTCGAACTGGATGGAGCACATGGTCGCATTGTACGGTTCGTCCTGGTTCGTATCAAAGGTAACGTTTTGGAAGCTGTGCGCCCACGAGGGAGCCAGCGCGCTCGGGTTGCTGGCCTTGAAATAGCTCGACACGCGATCCGTCGGAACATCTTCGAAGGTACGGGCAGACGGCGGGAAAGTGGAATTGGACGAGTCGACGGGCGACTTGTTCAGGCAGTCTGTGTAATCGATGGAGATTTCCTCGACCTGCGCAACGTCGTCGTCAGCACCTGGGCAGCGACAAGGCTCCCTTGGCGAGGGCACCAACCTCAGCGCTCGCCCATATCAACAAGCCACCGATTGGCGCGAATATAACGCCGACGGCGAAGAAGAGGGGGAGGACGGTCTTGGGGGTGAGGATGGGTCTGCGGGCAGTCAGCGTCAGCGGCGCAGTGGATTGCGGCAGCGGGCGGGAGCAACGTACTGCCAGGCCTTGAGACGCTGCTGGCGGAAGGCGGTGTCTGCGCAGGCGGTTAGTCATGGCGTGAGGGCAGCGGGCACGGCGTGGTTATCGTACTGGCGGGTCTCTTGCTCTTCGTCTTCTTGGTGTCTTCGGCACCGTTGTCGTTGCTGCTCAGCGAGTCGGTGTGCTGCATTTCGGTCTGCGACATGGTGCGCGCGAGGACTCCTGTCCAGACAGGAGCATCCGATGGGCGCAGATAGTCGGTCGCTGGGCGGGAAAGTGTTTGTTGAAACCGTTATGGAGAGGCGCGGGCGTGGATGGCAGTCGGTCGCTATTCTAGGAGTCCTTGGCGCGCCTGACGCCTCAGCCTCAGCCCCCCAGGATCCGCGACCTCCGATCGTCGCCGCAGCAGTTGCACCGCGACGCGCCAACAACCATTCGCGCCAACTACCCGCCCCAATGCTGCCGCCAAACAATTCCCATCATCGAATTGTGTCTGTACCACTGTCTGAAGCTCGTGAACACGACAACCACCGTCGCCAAGACCTCGTCTCCATTTTCGTCTCAGGCCCGCCTGGGCAGGAGAGACCCACCTGGCAATTCAGCGATAACAACTCAATCTCAACGAGCTCAAGTCTATCCGCACAGCTAGCGAAGCTCAATTATGCTTCATAGCTGCCAGAATGTGTGGTATGTTTCTCACTTGAGCTGCTAACAAATATATTCACGAACGTCCGACGCTGTGTACTTGAACGTTCGAAGTTCAAAAACAACAGCAAAGCTACGTCCAAAATACTTCCCTTTTCCATATGTACCACCTTCATCCATATCCACAACCAAAACAAGTTAACGCCCCTCTCAATGCCCCATGTGTTTTTAAAATCCCGCAAATGCACCTGCGCTTATTGCTCCCTTTGATGCATCACCCCTATGTTGCTCACACTTTCCCATCTTCATTCTATGCCCCCGTCAGTCTCCATACCACCCGACTCAGCGTCGAGCCTCTCTCTACTCCTCCCTCAACCTCCTCCTCTCTCTCCACCCACCACCGCCCGTCGCCCCGAACAAGACCAGATGCACCGGCGGCCAGCTGCAGCAGTACCGGCTCCTCTCGGGCTTGCACCTGCCGCACGCCGCGCACTGCACCTTGTACGTCGCGTTGTTGCTCCGCCGCCTCTGCAGCGCCGCCATCACCATGGCCGCCGCGCCCGGTGGGAATTGCTGCTGTCTAGCCACAGACAGCGACGAGTTCCTCCGCATCAACGCGCTGCCCCCTTCACCACCGCGACCGCTATCCCCAATATACTCCCGTCCTTCGCCCGCACCAGGGCGAGGGATAGGAGTGGTAGGAGCAGAAGCGGAAGCAGCAGCAGTAGTCATCGTCCGCGCCGACATCGTCATCGCTATCGGAGTAGGAGGAGGAGCCGCGGTGCCCGCCCTCGGCCCATCCAGGAAGTCCAATAACCCCCAGTCGGATGATGCTGGTGCTGATAACTGCTGCTGCTGCTGCTGCTGCTGCTGCTGACATCTTAGCGTCCTGACGGTGCTGGTGCTGCCATCGCTGGACTCTGACTCCGACCCCGACTCCGACGGCGGAGACGACGACGCGCGGTGGCGGTGGTAGATTCCCTCCGGCCGCGGCGGTGACGCTGGCGGTGAGCGGTGGTCGAAGTGTCGGTCACCCCGCCCCCCGTCATCCAGCCCCCCCGTCGTTCCGCCTCTTCCGGTGCTCGTTCCGGGAAGGCCGGTGGCGGAGGTGGCGGAGATGGAGGAGTTGGAAGAGGAGGAGGGGGGAGAAGAAGAAGAAGGAGAATGAGGAGGGGAGAGGGGAGGAGAGGGTTGTAGCAGGACTAGCGCCGAATGAAGTGGCGGCTTGGAGGTAGCAGCAGGTGTTGTTGTTGCCGCTGCTATCGCTGATTTGACTGTTGTTGCCGCCGCCGCCGCCGCCTTCGCCGCTTCTACTACCGTCACCGTGGTATCGGGAGAAGGCGGAGGAGAAAGTTCCGGAACGATGCCAGCGAAAGCGGCAGCCATAGCGTTGGCGCGCGTTCGTATTGGGGGTGGAGGCGGTGTTGGTGGCACCAGTGGCAATTGCGGCTGTGTCAACGACTGCGACGACGAGCTAGGCTTAGGAGGAGGAGGAGGAGCCGTCGTGACAGGTGTCGCTCCTCCGGATGTTGCTGCGGCTACCGCATTTGATGTTGACGACGATGGTGTCTGCGACTGGTGATTGGAAGAGTCAAGCGTAGGTGGTGGTTGCTGCTCGGTAGAGCAGAGCGTAGTTGCTTCAAGCTTCGTCGTAGTTGGAGGATTGGGCGAAGGGTGCTGGAGAGGAGCCAGCCTCTGTCGATGAGCTTGTTGCTTCTGGGCGTACGACCCGCACGATACGGATTTTGATGTGACCGCGGCGACGCGGTGTGCATTCGCGAGTGACATTGCTTCTTGTTCAGTGTGATGACCACAACGACGAACCGATCGAGTCGATCCCATATGCACGATAAAGAATAATTCCAGAGACTGCTTACATGCCAGGTAGGCATGAAGAAGCAACGCTAGATAACTGGTCTTTCCGACACCTCCCAAACCGTCGACCTAAAAGGCTGTCTGGGCAGGGTCTTGTTGTCTTTGATTATGACGAAAATTAGGCAGATCACGGTGTTCAGAATCATGGCCAAGTTGTGAATGTCTAAGATCGATTTCCTACTGCCGCCTATGGGCTTCAAAGTGCTGTCTTTGATGACCCCCAATCAATCTTCGCTAACCCATCCCGAACGCTGTGTTGAGGCCGGAATCAATGAAACAAGACGAGCTACATGCTGGGTGCTGCTACCATATGAGTGGTGGGGGTATCAGAGTGTAAGTGCCGATGACGATGATGGAGTGCGCCGGGGAACCGAAAACACAGAACAGATGACCAAACAAAGGGAGAGAACAGCCGCGCCTCAAGCCCACCTTGTGTTCGGCGGCGAGGACGACGTTGAGCGATAACCAAAACCAAAACTCCTACTCCGAAAAGAACGCCGATGTCGTGAGATGCTGTGTTCGTGACCCAGATATGTGAATGCGGGGGATCGCTCCGGCTTCACATCAACAAGGGATGGAGCCATAATCTGTAGAACCGAAAGTAACGCCAATTCCGCCGGTCAATGCCCATGTAACCGAGAGACCCAATCTGGGGGATCACGATGCAAGATGTGTACGGGACGAAACGATAGGAAATGGCGAGAGATGAAACAACGAAACATTGCGCAAGAGATGGAAAGTGCAAGCGTGCAAGTCGCGAGGCGGACCTGGCTCCGCGACAAGGGCTGGGGGCGATGAGGCTGAATGACCAAGTGTTTCACATGATCAGCAGTGCACCTGCGAATCGACGCAAGCATCAAAGCGGTGCGTCTAGTTCTCCCAGTCGTTAAAGTTGTCGAGGTGCTGCTGGAAATAGACAGGCTTGAACCAGCCAATCTTCTCGTAGGCAGCCCACAGCTTGCTGGCCTTGTTGACGTCGATCTTGCAGGCCTGCTGAGCCTTGGTCTTGTTGAAGTCTTCGCCCCTAAGAAGGGCGCGGACGCGAGCCTGGAAGATGCGTCGCTTGTTGTAAAGGTAGGTCGCACAGGTGAGTCGAAGTGTGGAAGCGACATTAAGCTCTGAGGGGTGGAGTTCACCCCGGTCGGGATCGGCGGACAGGTCAAGGGGCTGACCCTTCCATTCCGCCTTCAAAGCTTTCCTGCCATCTTCGGGAAGCGTCTCCAGGGGCGGCGCATAGTTCGGGATCTTGTGGAAGTCGACGTCATCTCGCGACGCCGGAACCCGGGGAGCCTTGGGCGTCGGGGGCTTTGCGTCGAATGACTCGAGCAGCGCAGCCTTGGGGGTGCGCTTCGTAACTCGGGGCGCGCGCGGCAGTCTGGGGGCGGCAGGCTTGGTCTTGCGCACGCCGGCGGGAGCGGGGGCCAACGCCCGCAAGTGCGAGCGCTGGGTCGCCTTCTTGGGGCCGTACATACTCCAGGTCGCGCGCTCGTTGCGCATCCACGCGACCGGGTTCTTCTGCCACTGGCTGACGGCAATTGACTTGCAGGCGATTGCCAATTGGTACTCCTCGCGGGTCGGTCGGTCGTAGACATTGGATTCAGCAATGTGCTTGGAGATGAGGGCATCGTGCTCAGGAGTCGTTCCAACGCTAGGGAACAGGGGCGCGGTTGTCGCGCCGATCTTGTCACCGCTCCACGCCGGGAACAGAGGCGGGTCCCTGCTCGTATCCTCCTCCACCGAGCACTGTGAGTCCTCCTTGTGGAGATTGTCGAAGGGCGAAACAGGCGGGGAGGGAGGCAGCCCCTTTGCGGAACTCCGGATGTTGCTGCCTAGAGAGTGGACGGTAAGGCGGTTGACTGGAGGCGTCGCATCCATTGCGCGGTCGGCGGGCGACTTGGAAAAGCTCTCCGAGCGCTTCATCTCGGGAGGCGAGAGCAGGGAAGAGACGGAGAAGCGTGCGTCGGGCTTGGAGGGGGTTGCTGTCGGGTGATGCGAAGCCATTGTCGCGTGCAGGAGTGGGATTGGGAGGCGAGGCTGAGAATTGGGGGCGTTCGCCGGTTTTGGAGGCAGCCTAGGCTGCAGGGGAAGGTGCTGGAAGGGTTGCGCTGAGGTGTCGAGAGTGTTGCGTTGTCTGGCGGCGGTCGGGCTAGGGTGGCGAGGCGGACAATAGGCTGCTTTATGAATAGATGCGAGTCTGAGCGTAAGACGTAACAAGCGCGGAGCAGCCAATGGCGGTGCACCGGGGGGCGCTGCGCCGGTCAGATTGGCAGAGCAGGCAGAACTGGGAATTTATTGCCTGGGGGCAGTCGGGCGCGCAGTGTGAGGGCAGCTTGGGACTGCCGGGCAGGAACCGTGGTTCGGAAATGGGGGGACCTCTGGGAGCGCCGTGGGGCGCGGACAAAGGCGTGCTTTATGAACCACGACCAAAGAGGGCTGTGTGAGTGACTGGAGAGGGCAGATGACTGGTTTCTAATCAGGCGGAGCGTGGGCTCGCACAATGGGACAAAGAGCCTGGCGCCGCAAGGGCGGGCTGCGACAAGGCGGCAGATCGCAGGTGTCAGTTGCTGGCAGGGCTGGTTAGCTCCGAGTATCATCAGGCACACTCGCGCGCTTCTCAGCGGCCTGAGGTGAGCGGGCTGGCTATTCGTCAGCATGATACAGGAAGGCGGGCGAACAGGAGAGAAGTGCCGGAGGTGTGGCAGTGCGTTGGGCTCTGCGCCGGCGCTGATAGGGCGGCCCTGGTGCTGGGACATGCTGCTGGCGGCTTCTGCGCCGCGCAGGTCTGGATACCTGGCGTGCTCTTGCGGGCGGCGTTTGGAGCAGGTGATGGGAGGTTCGCAGTGAGCGCGAATGAGTCAGGCCCAGGGTTCGGCGCCATGCCTATCGCGGCCAAGCGCGGACGCATATCGCGCCTGCGTGCTGCTGGCAGCGCTCGCATTTGCGCGCGCAGGTGGGGGGCCAGCCATTGTTGGCCGCGGTGACGCAGCTATTTTCGACGAGACGCCCATTGTCCGGCGCTGGCATTGACTCTGCGTACACGTGTCGCAGGACAAAGCAAGCAAGCAAGCTGCCGGCGACACGGCGCCCGCCGCGCTCAGTCCGCCGCGCGCAACGTCAATGCCTGCTGCACCCGCTTTGCGTCGGATATCGCGCCGCAGGGCAGCCATTGACGAGCCCACATCGCGCAATGTCTAGCACGCCCGACCAGCGGTGGGCTGTCATAACTCCGCCCGCTGCGGCCGGCACCGCTATCTCCAATCTCCAGCGTCCCAATGGCTGATCTGGTGACACGCTGCCCTCCTGCATCCCCGTCCGGCGCCGCCACCAGCCACGCGGCGGGCTGGGGCCTTGGGCCTGGCGCGTCCCTGGCCGCTCGAGGCTGCTTGGTCAATTGCATCATAGGCGGCGCGAAGGCTGCCATCTGACGGTCGCTAGCCAGACCGCTCCGCAACTGGGGGGGCCGGCCAGCGCTCCTCGTGGACACTGGGGCGTGCATGTGAAAGCGTCTGAGACAGCCGCCCGCACCTGACAGCCCGCGCACACCCTCGCGCCGCAATGGTGGTGGTGGGCAAATGCCATCCTTATCGCTATCTGCTCTATCGATACGGCCAGCCTAGCCCGCGCAGCCGTGTGTGGAGCGCACCCGGGCCCTGGCTGACCCCTCACCAGCATCATCAGCCTGAGGTCAGCGCGCCCCTTCCTCCCCCCGACAGCCGCAGCAGCGCGGTAGCGCGCTCTCTCCCTCCAGCTCCCCATCGAGCGACAGCTCCAGCTCTCCAGAGGGAAACCCGCTCCAACACACCGCTCGCACGCGCATGATCAGAGCCCACCAGCGCTACCGGCACCCGGCTCTATCTTGAGAGGTCATCTACCCGCCCGCTCCCCCACACCGCTCATCAGCCCGCAATCCCTGCCATCCGCCTGCCTCCTCCGCACCATCCCACTCCACTACAGGCAGTCACGCCGCGCCTCTGCCCTGCCATTGCTGCGCGACGGGCGGCTTGGGCGGCCGCCATGCACGCAATCGATCGACCCGCCGTCGCATCCCATCTGGCCCAGCGCGAAAAGCCACCACGCCCAGAGAGGCAGCCGATCCTTTGGGTGGGCGGATAAGCGCCGGTGATAGGCCCCGCAGCCTAACCTGGCCGGTCGCGCTACCTTTATCTTGTCACCCAGAGGGCCCTGCAGAGACGATCCATGGGGTCCATGGGACCCTGCATGCTCACTCTGCGCGTGCTGCGGCTTATTAGGCGGGGTTGCTCAGCACCTTCTCCATCAGCCGGCGCTCGTGCAGATGATCAAGGTCGGGTATCAATGTCCATTCCTCCTGTTCGTCAATTCCATGTGCGCGGCTGCGTCGGCTCCAACCCGCCCTTTCTTCGCTGCCGTTTCTGTCCGAGTCGTGTCTCAAAACTTCCGTCGACTGCCTCCATCCCTCCGCTGGTTTCAGACTGTCTTCGTGTTGCGAGCTGGATGTGCGGCGCGCCCGGCCGTTCGGCGGCTGGGGAACACATAGCGCGGCTCGTGATAGCTGCAGCCACATCGTGCGTCTACGCGTCTTCCCAGCCGGCCACCTGCAGATTCTCTGCGGAGCACCACTGGACTCAAGACGGTCGGCCGTTGCTGCGACCTCGATCTGGAGTTCTGGATCACGGTGCGCCGTGCCATTGGACCATCCCCAATGCCCTTCAAGACATTTTGTTTCATCACTTATCGTACGGGCCGCCGACTCCAAGGCACGCTTTCCCGGGCCTCCTTGCAAGTCCGTCGCTTGCGGACGGCCGCAGATTCTTTCAGGTGATCGTTTGTGCAGCCTTGGGTCGAGGTGGTTGAACACTCAACACCAGGCGTTGGCCTGCAGCGGCATCGACACCACACCATGCACGTCATAATAAGATTCGCAGCGGGCGCGAGGAGGCTTAAGCGACAGGAGGCCTGAGTTTGGCGCATTGTGGGGCCGCCGGCGTGGTTCTGCGCTATCGATGCGCTCCCGCTGCTCTCCCGCTGCAGCCTCAGGGAACAGCCTTTAGCCTCCAGTGCCGTCCGCACGCCGATCTGTGACTACCCATCGCCACCGGGCCGGCACAGACGTCGTCAACGTCTTCCCAAGAGTGCTGGGCTCTTCCGCGGTTCGTAAACTGCTGCCTGGACCGCACTTAGTCTCGCACTGGGCTCTGATGATGGAGTGAAAAAATTTTCACGGTGAGTAATAATTTTTTCTACCGTCTACCATCCTCTTCCCCCGGACTTAAGCCACCCGGACCATGGGCCGTCCAGGCCTCCCGGCAGCTCAGTGAGCCCGTATTGCCTCTGCAGGCCGTTAATGAGTGTCCTGCGGTGGTTCACACAAGCTGTGTTGCACCACACCTATGGCTTCTCCCGTCCTGCATGAGACTCCGGGCCGCTGCAAACCCTATCTGCTATCCGGTCATCTGCGCAGCTTTGCCTTCGAGCAACGTAATCCCCCAGCCTCTTGCAGCGGCAAAAGCCCTTTTCAGTCATCCGTCTCCCGCTGACCGGGTTGTCGGGTTTTGTACTCCTTGCGCCTTCGTCTAGTGCGAGGCGGTGCTTAATGATGGTGGGGAGATGGTGGCTGCAAGCAGGTTGATCCATTGATGCACAAGAGGGACCTTTCTTGGTCGTGAATGCCTACACATGTTTCTCCAACGGTCATTTCCGCAACCCCGCAATGTTCGCCGGCTGCCTGCATGTGGTAAAGAAAAAGGTCTCAACGCCCCATGGTCTTCGCTTAAGCGGGCAAGCCATTTTCTGCTGCTTGTCTCAGACAAATGGTCGTCTGCTGCCGTTGCTCTGCTTCATGGACCAACTCCGCGGCAGTCGCCGCTACTGGCCACTCATTGATCTTCATCTCATTACCAGCTCTAACAGAACCCGGGTTCCATTGCTTACCTGCGGCTACCTGCATGCGATGCGCAGATGACCGCCTCTCTTTTCCATCTGCACTTTTTGACTGCGGCACACTGCATAGCAGATCGAGATAAGTGCCAGATTGACTTTGCCTAGATGCACCCGACAGATCGCAAAATGCAGGTCGAAACTTTGTTCCCTGCGCTCCTGACCCTTTGTAAATTCCCTCATCTGGATCAAGAAGAACATATGTTTGCACAGTCCGGCCCAGTCGGACATGTTCGCAGTCCAAACTTCCATCCCTCACGCGAACTTGACACCCAATTAATCGCCAGCTTTCCGCCATCAAAATGCATCCCGGCATTCAAAGACACCATCTTCGCCCTGGACCACAAAAAATCAGTCCGCAACGGGCGCCCGACGCACGGCGTGAGTTTAAACGAGCAAGCGCAGTGTCGCACCGCAGCAAGCAGCGCCCGTGTAGCCGTTCATCCCCCCTTCTTCCAACCCCCCATCCATGGCTCGCGCACATGCATACACTTAGACGGATGTGCATGCAGCCGCGGGTTCTAGGTCTAGGTCTCCCTAGGTGTTGCCCTCCTCCCCCTTAGCCAGGAACCGCGGTTGCGGTTCGGGTGGGGATGACACAAACAGTGCATACCCATCGTCCACCAAAGCAACAGTTTGAGAAGTGTGTGTGTAGGTGCGGGCCTGCATATGCTGTGCGCTTCCCTGCCGCTTCACCCCTGTTTTACCGTGCTTATAGATGTGCACACTTGCGTACAGTGCACGCGCGTTGGAAGTATGTATTGTACGTACTTACGTACACATGATGCTCTGACGTCGGGGCGAAGAATACGGTGAGCGTGGCTTGAGGAGGCGGACAGCACGAAGCAGGTTTTCCTTTGCTCTCGGTGATAGATGATGCTTACTCATTTGTGAAGGGTTGGTAAGCTTCCAAGGGAACGGGGGGGGGGCAAAAGTTGCCCGTCTGGCTTGCTTCTTTGCCCTGGTCGAAGGCTCACATCCATGTCAGAAAGCAAGGCCTGGATTTGGCATTTGCAGATCCCGTTCTATTCGTGTTCGACCAGATGCCCCCTCTGACGAAGCTGCCACCGTCGCAAGGCTTTTTTTGTCCTTTTGCCATCGCCCGCTTGACGGCTGCCTTGTTCGCATGTTCCACGGTCATGCCTGCTTGCTCCTCGCCTCCGTCGAGAAGAGCCTTGGAGGATCGCAGGCTCCAGCAAAAGGTACAGCCCCGCTCGGTCATTCAGGAGCAAGCCAGCCAACAGCCGGCCCAATCCGCTCAATCAATGGCTTGTGTTGGCTGCTGCCTCATACACCCCCAACAGTCATCATTCCCCACCCTTTCAGCCCGCTATCATCCTTTCTGCCCGACACCGTTCGGTCATCCCTGTTGTGGCTGTGCACTTCCGACGGACCGCACCGATTCCGGCCCCGTCGGCCAGATAATACCTTGCAAATGTGTCATATGCTTTTTGGTCCCCGTGCTTCGTCCGCCCGCTCCTTTAATGAAGCACACACTCGAATTACCCGGAAATTGCGTTGTGTTGGCAGGTGGGGAGAAGGTTTGAAACAAAACGTGCAACAGTCGAGAACAGGGGTCCTAGACCGGTGAGGATGTAACATCGGGGAACTTTTATGTGCAGATGGCGAGATTATCATCCATTCGTCGCTTTTTGTTTTTCGGCTATGTCATTGGAGCTCGTGTGCTGCGGTTACATAACACTCGACCCTTCCCATGCATGTTCCGCCGAAGCCAATTGCACTCTTTCCTATGCACACTTGTATAGGAATGTATCCACGTAGACTTAAACCATTTGTGCTGCTAGGAATGTAGCATCCTGGGTGGAATGAACTCGAGAAACTTATATGACTGCACGTGGACTGAGCTGCTGTCTGAGCTTCGCACGGCCTTTGTTTCACTCCGAGACAAAGTTTGGACGTCTACGTACGAGAGCGGATGTGGAAAGTACCGGTCTAGTTGACAACGACAAGCCCGAGGCTCGGACGTCCAGTCTGAACGTACACCTACGTGGTTTCATTGAGGTGTTTTTGAGCTACCTCGCTTGCATGCGCAGTGAGCATGCCACTCTGGATCGAAGACAGCAGCTTGTTTTAGCATATGTGCGTCTCGTGAGTGAAGATGTCTCTGCACTTTCACGGCTGACATGGGTGAAGTACAAGAGGTCTACCGTTACACATTCCTCACGCTCCTAATTTGCCGAAAACGCGCAGGCAATAGAACTGCCTTCCACCTCCAGTTCTCACCGGCATTATCCACCAATTGGCAGGTGATGAATACGCTTGTGTAATTCTGCTGCTCCATGCTTGTCTGTCCCATGATCAATTGTACAGAAAAGGCGCTGTAGCTGATCCAACCAACGACTGGTCCATGCAACGAGTAGAACATTGGCATTGTCAACCACACACACAAAAGATGAGGCCAAACGCGTTTGCGTTCAATGCAACAAATCGGAATCTTTCAGACGTCGGGTGACGTCACAATATATACGTGCTGATTCACTTTTAGTCCAGAAGACAACGGTTGTCCGCTGCAAGCGCCTCTCTTTATCATCCCGCAAAAGCATTCACTGGCTGCCTCCGTTTGCATCTGTGAAGCCCGAACGCCTGACCGTTGCATTCCATTCTGCGCATTTTCGCACGTAGCTGTCTCACTCCCAAAAGAAGCACTCGACGCAGAACAGAAGTAAGACACCAAAGAAGAAACTAACGGGACAAACCTTATTGCAGACCACCATCAAATCTTCGGAAGGGGACCCCAGACATCCACGCAATCCTGCCCCTGCATACATGAAATAATGCGCCTCCCCATTCCTTTTGTTGGTTGGTTCTTGTTTGCTTTTTTCCTCGACCGCGTGGCTGCCATTCCCGAGCTTACATACATACTTTCTCTTTTCTTTTTTTCTTCCACGATTCCCGAACGCCGAGATGGGGCGGCCACACAAGATCCCGGCAGGTACGGTGCAGCCGCGTGGCAAGAAAAAGAGAAGAGAAATGCAAGCCACAAAGCGCCTCCCTCGGTAAGCAACGGGGGAGAGAAGAGTGAGGAGAAGAGAAGCTCGCGTGCGCGTTATGCAGACGCATGTAAGAGCAAAAAGCAAACTCATCATCTCGTCGACAGCATCTCGATTGTATGCCTACCAACAAACCCAAAGCCACTTTGGGTTCGTCCTTGTATCTTTCCCCCTTGCCAGCGAACCCAGCCAGGGAAAAGCCATCCAAAGTATGATATATTACAAGGTATCGATTTTTCTTCTTTTTTTCGCCATTCAATCTCTTTGAGTCCTTGTTTCTTCTTTTCGGCGAATGGTCGGGATGTGAGAAACGACAACGCCAATGAAATCTGGGATGGAGGGCGCGAGAATGAGAGGGCGCTCCAGAAACGGGAAGATGTTCGAAAAAGAGATGGGACGCCACATCCACGCTCACCCACCCACCATTGATCATCATCCACCGGACTTCGATCGACCGCTTTTCCCGAGACATACGTAAAACCCCCGTCTCCCGAGTTCACTCCTCCCCCCGCCACCAAAAGATGCAGCAAAAACTCGAGGCCCTGCAAGAAGAATCGAAGACGCCATGGCCCTGCTCCACGGAGATATGCTCCAGAAGGAAAGAAACCCCCAACCCGCATGAAGCTGTAATTCTGCGTACGCAATCCCCGATAACCCTCCGTCGAGCTGCAGCAAAATAAACGTGGGAAAAAACGGTTGGAAGCTGAACCACCGCTCAGCCGCGCTTGCCACCTGCACGCCCCAGCTTGAGGCGGCGCGCGGCTTCGGTCTGGCCGACGCTCTTGACCGGTGCGGCGTTGGCGACGACGTTGCTCTTGGGTGCGACCGTGTAAGTACGCAGCTGGCCCTCCTGCCGGGCGCGGTTCATGAAACTCGGCGGTGCCAGCGCCTTGGCGCGGCGTTCGGCCGCCGCCTGCTGCGAGGCCGCCTTGGAAGTGGTGCGGTCGGGAAGGCGCCTGCAGAGAGTAAGTCAGTTGTCTTGGTTCTTTCACCGGTGAAGGAGAGGGGTTTCCCCAGGGTAAACGTACATAGGATCGTAGTGGGCTTCGGCAACCTCCTTCTTGCGGTAGTCGTCCGTACGCTTGAGGATCGGACGCGTCCACTCTCCGATCAGCTTCTCTGCTTGCCTCTTAATGGTGCTCTCAGCCCTGGGGCTCTTGGTGTAAAAGTTGATGACTTTGCCGATACCGCTGGCGACCAGCGAGTCTTTCGTGATAGGTAGCTTGCCCAACACTGTGAAGAGTTCACGCTGAATATTGTATGCCGGCATGCTTCCGTCATTTAGGGGTTCGAGGAAGAACCGCACGGCTTGCAAGAGATTGATATCAGGATCAACGAGGTTATTCTGGAGGTTATTGCGGTTGAGGAGAGCCACGACTTCAGGGAGCAGCTTCAGCTTGTGGATAGCAGGCTCGCCGCGCTCACGGCCTTCGTTGTCAGCTTGTGCAGCTTCAGTCATGCGGCGGCGCATGTCCTCAATCTCTGCGTCGGCCTGCGCCTCAAGATCCTTTCCAAGAAGTTAGTTTTTGCAAAACACTCCAATATTGAAAACAAAAAACTCACAATTCCCTGTTGCTTGCGCGACTTCTTCTTGCCGCCCTTCAGCGCCTCGTCCATCTTCGCGTCCAGCGCCTTCCTCCGCCTCTCCTCGGGCGTCAAGCTCGACCAGTCCTCCTCCAGCGGCTCGGGCCTGGCGCGCGGCGCCCTCCTCGATCTCCGCTCGCCGAGGACGGCACCGCCGCTCTCCTCACCGCCGCTCAGGCCGGCGTCGCCATCCTCGCCCCTCCTCTTCCGACTCTTCTTCGGCTTGTCGCGGCGGCCCTCGCGCTTCTTCTTCTTGTCGCCGCCCGCCTCGCCGTCTGCGCGCTTGCGCTTGTGCACGCCGATCAGACCGACGTTGCTCTCATCGACGGCGATGGCCGGGCGGTCCTCGATGGCGATGGCATTGGGGTCGAAGTCCTCGAACTGCGCCTCGTCGACGTCTGACAGGACCGACTCGTTGTCCGAGAGAGGGAGGTCGTCGTTGTCGCCCTTGTCCTCCGCGTCGCCCTCACCCAGCCCTTGGCCCGCCTCCGTCAGCTCCATGTCCTGCGTCGGCGCCGCCGTCGACGGGTTTGGCGTCGAGTTCTCCTCGTCAACGTCTGGCCGCACGGGCTCGCCCGGGTCGTTGCCCGCCTCCGGCAGCGTGCTCGGGTCAGGCGGCGAGTTCGTGATCTCCGGGTCCTCCATCGTCGCGGATATGGTTGATGTCGTGGGCCGCTCCTGCTCTTGTTCGCGTCTTTTGTTGTTGCGCGGTCCCGCGGTAGGGAGATGGACAGCGTCCGGGTGACGTAAACGGCCGCAGACGCGAGCTTCCGACCGAGCGACGTTGACGGAAGGGAGTTTGTTGGTGCTGGTGCGTTGGAAATGGTCGTTTTTATATGTTTGGATGGGGGACGCGCAGGTTGAGGTCAAAGGAAGGGCGGCGACGCCAGTCGCGCCAAGACTGCTGGCCCCGGCGAGAGATTTCAATCAGCTTTCGCCGCAAGCTCCGACATCATCACCAACCACCCATCCACCCACCCCGGCATATCTACTTAATACCGCCAACATGTTCGGAGGTTCGTTCTCCCTCAGCGCTGTCGCGTCAAGAAATACATCTGACTGGATCGTGCAGGACCGCCCCCGCCGCCCAGCAAGCAAGAACTGCGTGAGCAAGAGCTGATTGCCAAGGCTACCCTCGCCAGCGGCGTCTTCACCTGCGCTCTTCTCTACATCTGTAAGCTCGAAAACTTGTTGGCCTCAATCGCATGACACTGATTTGCAAACTTTTGTAGCTCCCTTCGCTGCCGAGTACGTTGGCCGCTTTTTCTAGACAAAAGGCCTTGCGAACTACGTCATGTACACAACGGAACAATGAGACGCTAGACTGGGCGGGATAGTCTGTCTGCACGGGCGTCACTTGCGGCATTGGCGTTAAGAGAGGGACTATCTCAAAATACTTGTACATTTCCTCAATGGGGCTCGGCATAAAGCGCGGCCTGTGTATTATTCGAGAAGAGCCGCCTGGGTTACGAAGCTAATGCGCGCCTGAGAAAACGCCATGCCGCACCCCGGTCTTTTTGTATAGCACCATATTTCCCACCGTAGAAATACACTCGCGTGGTATCTCGTGCAAAAGAAGCCTTTTGAGTCCCCAATCCAAGATGCCGAACCACTCCTGCACGAGCGTCTCAACTTCTCGCAACTCATCTGCCGCCACCCGAGATGGGCTTGTTCGTTTCCTGCCACTCCTTCCACTCCTTCGTGACGCGGATGAGCTCCTCGCGCAAATGAGCGAGCTGCTTGTCGAAATCGCCGAGAACCTGCAGTAGAAATGTGAGCCGGGGCGGAATCCTCCAACCAGAGCACTTGGTAGACTAACCTTCCTGATCGCCTTGACGTGCTCCTCATCCAGCTGTTCGCCATCGAGCTTGCCCGCGTTCTTACCAAGCTTATCCAGCTCCTCCTGCAGCAACCTCGCGCGCGCCCTCACGGCGCTCATCCTGGCCCAAATCTCCTCCTGGCGGCCATTGAGCATGGGATCGAACGCCTTCTTCTCGAGCTCCATCAGCTTCTTCCGCAGCTCCTCCTCGCGCGGGTCCATGGCGTAGCCCCTGTTCCTCAAAATCTGCGCCTTGGTCGCGAGCGCGAGGCAGCGCTTGGTGAGGGCGATGTGCTTGCGCTTGGCCTCGGTGGTGCGGACGGTAATCTCCAGGTCGTGCTTGGCCAGCATCTCGGTGAGGCTGTTGTTCATCTCGTGCAGGCGGGCCTGCAGCGCCTCGACGGCCTTGGCCTGCGTCTCCAGGCGGCCCGCCACCGCGCGGAAGCCGCGGCCCAGCACGGGGATCGCGCCCTCGTTGGGCTTCTTCGACAGCGCCTCCTCCCACGCCTTCGCGTCCTCGTCCGGCGGCGCCACGTAGTACGGCACCATCTGCGGGTCCACCTCGTTGTAGAAGTAATGCTGGAAGACCGTGTTGCGCTGGTCCGGCATCCACTTGGCGATCAGGTCGGCCATCTGCTCGGGAATCGACTTTTGGTCTAGCGCGATGTAGACGCCGAGGTCTTGCATTTTAGCAATCAGGAGCATCCTCGGACAGAAGCGATTGAGGGGGAGAGGCAACGCAGGAAGAACTTACGGGCTGGAGGCGGCGGGGTCCAGACATTGTTTGTCGAGGCGCCCAGGGCCGGGTTCTGGGCTGGGGGAAGAGGGTTGCCGAAGACAGTGGAGCCGGGGTAGAAGTTGTTGTTGGCCGGCTGCCCCGAGGGCTGGACTCCGAATGCGCCAGTGGTGGCAGGCTTGTTCAGGCTTGCGCCGAAGAAGCCAGTGCTTTGCTGTTGCTGCTGGGGCTGTTGCTGCTGGTTGGCGGTGCTGTTGCCAAAAAGGCTACTTCCCAGAGCCTGTGTGGTATGTTAGACAAGATGTTTTGGGATCTGAATTAGATTGTTTACCGGCTGGTTGTTTTGGGTGCTTGATCCAAACAAGGAGGGTTTATTTTGTGTGCTGCTGCCAAAGCCAAAGGGATTGGCGTTGGGCGTGGAGTTCCCGAACAACGACGACATTGCTGCGAGCTTTTGAAGAGAAACCCGCACGACGGCCGGACAATGGAGGATAAAGTGTGGGTGAAGGGCGGCGTGAGCAGCGCGCGGGTGCTCAGGCAGAAGATAAAGGTGTCGCAGGCGTGCGAGGGACAAAGAGCGAAGGTCGATGGGAGCGGCAACGCAGCGCGGGACGAGTCGGCGGGTGTGGAGGGTTTTAGCGGTGGTTGTTCATGGCTTTGCGGCTGATGTTGACCTCAGGCTTGAAGGTTCGCGTGTTGCTCAAGCTTGTCGCGCGGTCGGCAAATGCCGGGGTCGCGCCGAAGCTCAGGTCGACGTCCGCTCCAATAACCTGAACTCCATTCCGCATTACCCAGATACCCACCCCTCCGCCAACATGGCCGCCCGCGAAGCCAGGTGAGCTGGGCCCGAATCCGCGTCGCTGTCGCCCATGCCGTTCCGTCCGCGGCCCATTGGCCTCCAGCAGCCGCGCTGACCTCGCGCTCCGCAGATTCAACCAGCAGGTGCTGGTCGACACCACCCCGCTGCCCGACCACATCCCCAAGGTCAAGGAGATCGGTGCCAGTTCCGCCCCGCTTCTGTCCGCCTCCTTTTTCATCGGCGCCCGCTGCAAGCCCTACAATGACGACTACATGATGTGCAAGACTGAGGCCCACGGCACCGGCGAGCTCGACTGCATGAAGGAGGGCCGGAAGGTGACCAGATGCGCCACCAGCGTGTAAGCGATCCGAGCCGAACGAAAACGAATCTCAGGGCTCTTCTGGACGGCTGGATGGGCGACCGGGGGCTGACGAGCATCGTGTGTTAGGCTGGACGACATCAACAAGCACTGCCTCAATGAGTTCCGCTACCACTGGCAGTGCCTCGAGGACAACAACCAGCAGCTTTGGCAATGCCGCAGGCCCGAGCGTTCGTTGAACAAGTGTGTCTTCGACAACTTGGTGTGTTTTCTCCATCTACGCTCATCCCGGCTCTGGCTCGGATTCGACTGCACTACCCGGCAACACCCGAGGACCGTTACTAACAGACGCTGCAGAAGCTGGAGAAGACGATTCCTGACACGCCCAAGGGCGAGACGCCAGTCCACCTGCGCAAGAAGCAGATCTACGGACACAGTGCATCGCTTATGTAAAATTATTAGAGAAATGCAGGCTCCTGGTTACATGTCAACATATCTCCTTCAGTTGCGGTCCGTTGGCTGGCCGGATGGTTTCTCAAGCGCGCATTTCGACACCCACCAGGTCGAACCTACTAACACAGCATTGATATCAAGGACTCGTGACGCAAGGGATCGGAAAATGGCACAGGAAGGCTCAATCGACGGGCTTCTCTGTGTCCCTATAAACTCCTATGTAAACTATTCTTTAGCTTACCAGAGTCCGACGACCCCCATCGACGTTGTCTTGTACTGCTCAGCTTCTTTCATCCGAAGCCATGGTGAACTGTTTCGAAGGATCAAACATTGAAGCAAGCCCGTCAGCATAATATCTATTGTATGTCCGTCGTTGTTGTGAGACACGAGTCTATAATGATGTCGTAGAAAGGAAACCGCAATAACGAAGGCTGACGTCTCATAGTTCTCAGGCCCAGAGCATCGATCACCGCATTCGTGTAATATACCCAAAACTCCCTGCGAGCATCTCTTTTCGACAATCTTGTTTCACCTGCCACAGCTGTCTGCATCGAATGCGTAGCACAGATCTCGCAGACGCAGAAGTCGGCTATCGGACATTCGCAGCAGCTGTCCCCCTCGTCCCAGGTGCCCGCCTCTTATCAACCTGTATGAATATAACTCAGCAGAAGGCTGAAGCCACCCAAACCCTTTCGACAGGAAAGACAACTCGATACGTAAGAGCATCAGTTTCTCCTTAGTCCTCGGGGTAAGGTTCCTGCGTGTGTTTAGCGGAGACAGAAAGGGGGAAGGGACAGGCAAAGCCAAGTCCCTTGAAGCAGAGAAAGCAAAGCCGGAAACAGATGAAACGAAAACAAGGACTAAATCATCACTCACCCCCGAAAACAAACGAATAGTCACCCCAGGCCCTCACCTGCGCCCTGCCCATACGCAAACATGCCCGAGCCGACGCGCCACATGCCCAACTCCCTGCGCAGCTCGCGCACCTCGGCGCGCAGGCGCTCGTTCTCAGCCTCGGCACTCTCGCGGCGGCGGCGCTCGTCGGCGGCATCGCGCTCCAGCTGGTGGATGTACTCGATGGCGCGCGAGATGATGCCGGCCTTGGTAGGTCGTTGCGGGGGACGGCCGACAGCCTCGCTGCCGCCGACGCCGTCGTGCTGGAGGAAGGCGGGCATGCCCGGGTTGTCCGAGTCGTTGCCGCCGTTGTCGCCGTAGTGCGGCGTGTTGGGTAGGCCTGGAATAGCGGCGCTGAGCCGCCGGAACATGGCCTTGATGCCCTCGCGGTACTTCTTCTCGACAGCCTTGTGCGGCACGCGGGCCGACGGCGAGTCCAGCTTCACCTCGACGGCAGGAGGAGCCCCACCGCCGCCACCACCACCGAGGCCCGGCGTGCCATCGGGTTGTTTTTCCGGTTGGTGATGGTGGTGGTGGAGAAAGGTGGGGGTGCTGCCGGCGGTGGTGGTGGTGGTGGACGAGGCTGGCACGGCGTCCGAGAGGCTGCTGCGGCTGCTCTGGTAGTGACGCGAGCTGTGTGCCGGGCGCTGGTAAGGGTGCTGGCTCGTCGAGGGCGTGGTCGAGGAGCTGGTCGCGGTGGAGCTGGGCTGCTGCGTGGTGCTGCGGCGGCGGTCGGAGCGGGTGGTGGCTTGCTTGCCGCTCTTCTTGGGTTGTGGTACTTGTTGCGCAGTAGCAGTAGTCTCTATCGCAGCCGGGCGCTGGCGTTGACTCCTCCTCTTGTTCGACGGGTGGTGCTCGGTGGTGGGGCTTGGTTGGGGGGGTGGTTGGTGCTGGGGTTGGGGGTGGTCGTGAGGATGCGGGTTGATTGCGGTGGAAGCAATTTCAGCATCGATTCGAGAGTTTCTCTTCCACAGCAGAACGTCAGCAAATTGACTCGCCATCGACGCAACAGGCGTACCTCTTGCAGACTCTGCCAATTGGTCATTGGAACATCTGAAGACGCATGCTCAGCAACCACCCCTGGGGTACCTTGTTCATCGAGCCATGTACTTCCCCAGCGAAAGTCAATGTCGAAGCCGTGGGTGTTGGACAGGGGAAGCGCCGGGAAAGAGGAGTGGTGCCAGTCTTGGGGGAACCATTGGTCGTCGTCGTCAGTGGGGTTTGGATTGGGGTCCATTATGGTTTGGGTGTTTTCGCTAATGAGTAATCGCCATTCGGGGGGAAGGAAGGCGCTTGGGAGCGGCCCAAAGCTGATATTCCCCATTCTCCCGTATACTGCATAAAACCTCATTGGGTCGCGAGACGATCGCACAGCCACACCCTGGGCAAATCACCCCAGGTCATAGGACCCGGTGGTGCACGCAACCGTCGCGTGAGAAGTAGGGCCATGAGATGAACCTTTTTTTACGGCCAGCCCGGGCGCTACCTATATCGGTAGGACCCTGTGAGCTATGAGTGAGCCGCTCCATGGCCGGGTGCATTCGCTTAGCCTTAGCTGAGCCACGACCAGGGGTCGATCAGGCCGTCTGGGGTTGCTGCACTCCACATTCCCAGAAATTCCCTTTTCCGTCGCATCTTGGCGCCGGAAGGCGACCCAAGCTCTTTCTCATATGCATGAGCGTTGCAAAAATGGCCTCCTGGCCTAGGCGCCATTTGGGTAACGGCCGTTGTGGCCAGATGCTCTCGCTTCCTTGTGTAGCCGGATCCCGCCACATCACGAGATCTCAAGCCACACCGGGCGGGAACGGGCCTTTAGCTGCGGTCTAGATACGCGACGCTCGATCAAAGCCCGTTTTTTCAGCTTTCAGTTCAAGCCCTGTGACGTACTGGCTTTCTTCATCCTTCTAGTCAGCGGCCTCGCCGTTACTTAGTAATATCCCATTACGTACGCGGCTTCGACCGGTGGCGAGAGACTTCTGTTTATTTCTTTTTTGTGCCTGCGCATGCTTCCGCAGCTGCTGTTGACTGTTTTATACAAAGTGTATAGGTTGATCAGCTGCACTCCGGCCTCAAGGATGCGTGCAGCTGACCTCTTCTCTCGTCCTCCGGAGCCGGCCGCCTGTCGTTCGAAGCTGCTGGAAAGGAGATGAATAGTGTTTTCCGTGTGAGAGAAAGCCTGGGTGATGCAGTGAAAATAAGCCACATTTCATTTCCAATTGGCGTCCCAATCGGCCAGAAAGCCACGTGGGCACATGAGCAGCAGATACTTGAAATGTGGCGTGGTGGGCGTGTTTAGCTCGACGGCGTTGGTCTGGGCTCAAATTTACGGCTGAGGGCAACAACAAGCACTCTCTACAGCCATCGGTATAGAAACAAAACAAAATGTTTTTCGGACGGCAGGAATTTACAAGCGGTGAATGAGAGTCCGAACTCGGAATTCAAAACGGGTAACAGAGTGATGCGGATCTTGGCAGATCCTCGGATCACAAGATCAAACCCCAGGCACGCAACGGACGGCATGTCAGATAAGGCACCCCATTGTAGCTAAGAAAAGCTTGTTGAGGGCCCAGAGATCGCCGCAAATCTGCAGTGTTCCCGTGTACTTGGGTCCTGTCATGACTCATAGTGATGAGGGCCATTGGATCTCGAAGCTTACGTGCTGCATGCATAGATGGGGCAGATACGAGGCTATAGCGGTATTTACCAGCATCCTTATACGACGCAACGGTGTAGAAGCATTGCGCTCAGTGCCACAGGGCTGAGGTCTCCTAACGTCAATTGGACGATTCACTCAATGGTCAAGTAGAATTTATTCTCGAGCAGCTCAACTTCACTTTCTGCCAATGATATATAAGTCAGTTATTTATATCATTGCTTACTCATCTCATCAAGCATTTTAATTCTTTCCATGACGGAAGGCTGGGATTCTTCCGAGCAAGCACCGGATTAAGTGAGTAGGCCGCTTGCGTCTCCAGATTCATTTGTTCCCGATGCAACAACAGATTAGTTTCTACATTTTGAAGCGGTGATGATGCGTATTGTGACGGAAAGTGTGTTCCTATTGACCATAATTTTGCAAGGCCTTCAACAGCTTGCATATGTGCGATGTCGGCTGCTATGCCTGGACTCTTTCAGATCAAAATCTCCAGTAAACATTTGCTTCAACTACCCGTTCATCAGCACACGCTTTGCGCAAATGTTCTGCGAGAAAACAAGCAGCAATAGCAAGCAAACTCAATATTTCATACAATCACTACTGAATCCCACCAAATCAAGTACTTATAAGCGCTTTTCCAACTTACGCTCATCGAGGGGTCGGATTCAGGCGACGAATTCCTTCGGAATTTGGGAGAGCTTAGAGTTTGAGTGCCGAATGATGCGAAACTTCGGTAGCGTAGCGCTTAAGGCTTGGCTACAAGTCCAATTGGACCTTTAAGCTACAGGTAGCCACTAAGAGAGATGGCGGTTAGTTAGCGAGGCAGAACCCCCGTCCCTTGCGGCGCAGCATAGTCGGGCGGCTAAAATGTGGCCCCCAGATGCAATGATAATTTAATGCTGGATGAGCGCAAGGCTGGATCAACGCAAGGCTTGATTTCTCTCCGACCGTTTTCGCCTTTCGCAGCAATCTCCACCATCCATCTCTCTTTGATGTTGAGCCAAAAGTTATGGCTCTCGGCGCTAGCTATCGCTTCCGCGCGATGAAGGCCTCTGATTGGCTGATATGGTCGACACTGCTCACTCTCACCACCGCCCGCTCCATCTGCGGCATTCTAGATCAAAGAAGTACGCCCAGCATCTCGCATGCGAACAAGAGACCGTCCGCTGACCCCACCCGCCCAGCCGCCATCGTCGGCGACCGCCTCTTCTGGTCCAGCGGCAACTACACCTTCGACGACGACTCCTCATCATGGTCCAACACATCCTCACTCTACTGGCTGCGGCTGAACGATACCATCGACGTCCACGGACCCATCGACATGTCGCTCATCGGCAGCGCCGCCTTGCCCAGCGACGCCCTCACCGGCGGCACGAGCCCCATGTCAGGCGGCGCGGCAGGCACCTTCTTCTACGACCACACGATGCTATATGCATACGCAGGCATGGTGGGGCCTGAGGCGGACGGCGTCGACAACCAGCTGTGGGCATTCAACACGACGACGGACGAGTGGAGCCTGGTGCCGGTGGCGGGCGGGCGCATCGCCTTCGGCAACAACAGCGAGGGCGTGCACGCGACCGACGCGCGCACCGGCACGTCGTTTTATACGGGCGGGTGGGAGATGGCGTTCAACGGCTCGAATAATGGTACGGTCAAGTTTGAGTCGGACAATGGCGGCACGGGAGATCCGCAGTGGAGCTTCATGACGGCGCAGCAGGGCGAGCAAGGGCCGAACGTCGTCAAGGGCGCCATGGTGTACGTGAGGGCGGGCCAGGCGGGCGTGCTGGTTGCGTTTGGCGGGTACAACACGGCGTACGAGGGGAGCCAGTTCGCGCAGGGCTGGGACTGGGACCAGCGGAACTTCAGCAGCGTCTACGTCTACGACATCTTCTCCAACACCTGGTGAGTGCGCCTCATATTCCGATTTGTAGCAGCCACTGATAGATATCTTGGACAGGTACCACCAAAAGGCCACTGGCGACATCCCCGCCATGCGCAGCGAGTTCTGCGCGGGCGTCTCGTCGGCGCCGGACGACTCGAGCTTCCAGATCACCGTGACGGGCGGCTGGGACCAGTTCTACGAGCGCGCCTTCAACGACGTCTACGTCCTCAGCCTGCCGTCGTTCCGCTGGATCCGCATCAGCGACTCCAACAACCCGGACACGGCCGTCCAGCCCAGCCCCGGCCGCAACAGGCACAAGTGCGACATGTGGCGCGATGCGCAGATGATCGCCACGGGCGGGCTCGCTACGCTGGGCCAAGGGACGAGTCAGCATCTGAATGACGTTTGCAACGAGACGTATCCGCCCGTCCGGGTGCTGGACACCTCGACTTACACCTGGCGGACGCAGTTCGTGCCGGAGTTGGAGTACTCTGTTCCTGACGCCGTCACTGCCGTCATAGGAGGGAAGTGAGTGATTTGGTCCCTGAGACTTCGGCTATGATGCTGATGTATTTTCCCCCTTCAGTTCTACAGGAGGTGCTGTGCTCTCCTCGCCCGCGGCAGGCTGGGGTTCCGACGAGCTTTCGACCATCTTCTCGAAAAGGGTCCAGAGAGACATAGACGATAGCACTTCAACAGGCTCCGCTCAAACAAGCGCCACCAGCATGGGTGGTTCCAATGCGTCGAGTGGCGACAGCGGTGGCGGACTCACCGGTGGAGCAGTAGCCGGTATTGTCATAGGCTCTATTGCCGCTTTTGTGTCCATTGCCGTAGCAGTGCTGTGGTGGAGGAGATGGAGGAGGGCACGCCTTACAGCGAAGCTGGTTGGCGAGCGAGAGATGGTGGATGGAGCATGGCAAAAGCCGGAGCTCGAAGCACGAGAACAGCGGCGGCAAGAGCTTGACATGGGGGGTCAGGTGCATGAGACGCACGGAGATGCAGTTACCTTACAGCGAGTGGAACTTCCCGTACATACAAGGCCTTCAGAGATGCCGGGCTAGAAGTGTTAGTACAGGTGATAGAACGTCACCCAAAGCCTTCGCTCCGGCCTACGCGCCACAAAGCAACCAGCATCTATGTCTCCCCCCAGCGAATGCGCTTCCCATCACCGGAGCTACTTGTCCAAGCGGGCATATCCCCCAGGTAACGCCTTGGACCCTGCATATACCCTCCGCAGGTGACGCCCAGTGCGCACGGACCACCCGCCTATAAATACTCCCGGATTCTTCGACCGAGCTGCCCTTTTCTCTTCATCCGCTCTCTTTGCCTTTTGGCTTGGAACGAGTGACTAGTGTCCTCACTTGGGAAACCTTGTTCGAGGCACTTCGGGCAAGGATGGCCCGCGAAACATCTATGGACGGAGCTCTGGCCTTACAGTCTCATGAGTGGGGTCCTGGGGGCTTCAGTGGGCACTTGGGGGCTTTCAAAGTGGGCTTCTGGGGGATTTCGGTGCCGACTACCGTTAAAGGTTGGGGTGGAGTGGGAACTCGGCACTTAGTGCTGGGGGTAACAGAACCTCTGGGGGCTTTTTTTCAGTGGGAGTCTGGGGGCTTTTCTTTTTTTTTTTTCGGTCAGCCATTCTGATGGCCGGCTTCACTCTGGTGGCAAGGGCGATGTTCCATCTTTGATCGGGCCTCTCACTCGAGTACCAAGCGAGACGTTGCATCTCTGAGATGAATTGCCTCACCTTGGCCACTGAGAAAGATGCTACGTCTCTGACGAGCCTCTTCACTTTGGAACCAAGGGAGAAGTTGAGTCTCTGATGCATTTCCTCGCCTTGGAATCTGAGGGAGGGACGCTAAATCTCTGGCGAACGACCTCGCCTTGGGCACTGGGGGCTTTGGTGGGCAACTGGGGGACTTTGGTGACGACTACCTAAAGGTCGGGGCGGGTGGGCTGCAGCACCTTGTGCTGGGGGAACAGACTAGTCTGATTCTATAACGATATGATGAATCCCAATCTACTCTTCTCCTCATTGATTTCCAAACTCGCCGTGATCTTCTTTGTGTCTTCGTGTTGCTGTGACCCTCTGCATGCCCTCATCACCGCTTCTCTGTCCGTTTTACTTCCTCTCCTCTACCACATTGACAGCCGCCTGCCTTCCTTCATCAAGAGAACAAGCTAATTCTCCTCCTCCGAATCATCCTCCCCACTATCTCCAACCACCACAAACTCCCCCATCTCACCATCCTCACAGACGTAAGTAAACACTCTTGCCGTCTCGCCCTCCCGATCATCGTCTTCATCCACAACCTCAGTTTCAACCACGTCGCCATCCTCTTCCTCTCGCTGCCAGCCATCTCCATCCTCTTCCTCATACACAGTCTCAATCACATCGTCATCGTCATTCTCACCCTCGTCCTCACCAAACCCAACAACCCGCCCGTCACCTCGACCATCCTCACCCCCACCAGTCCCATCCCCCAGCCGAACCACGCCATCGTCATCCTCACCGAGCTCAGCACCTAACCTATCCTCATCCAGCTCCCTCTGCGCGTGCGCCGCCTGCAGCTGCGCTCGAATGGTTTTAGCCAAACGGGCGGCCCGAAGCCGGCAGGAGTAGTAGTAGCCGTTGTCCTCCATCGCCGTCGTGGACGTGGTGGTAGAGGAGAATACTGGTGACGATAACAATGACGACAATTTAGTCTGCTAGCTGCGGTTGTCACCATCGTCGCCATCTTCATCGCTGTCGTCTGTTGCTGTGGGAGATGATAGCGGCGATGGCGGCGATGGTGATGGCCAGCCGCCTGGCATAGGCGGGAGGAATGCAGCAGTAGGGGAAGGCGGAGGGGTGCTGGTGGCGGCGGCAGTGGGACTGAGGCGCCAGTCGTCTGGGATGGAGAGGGTGGGAGAGGGCAGGTAGAGGTCGGGGATGGATATGGAAAGGGCAGAGGGGGAAGAGGATGACGACGAGGGAGGAGTATCGGCTGCGATGGTGGAAGAGGGCGGCAGCGGATAGGCTCCCGGCATGGAGAAGGGGGAGAAGGAGGCTTTGTTGATCGTTGTTGCGTCGTTGGCCATGGTGTTGATGCTGTTGGATATTCTTCTTCTTCTTCTTTGAACGGGATGCTGGGAAGAGGTTGCGGGTTATTCGTGAAACCCTTGGACATGAAAGTCACCGGGGGTGATGATGGCTGGTCGTTTAGGTAAGCTTTATATCTACCCTATAGTATGGGCAGACGTGGTAGATCAGTCAAAGGACAGTTGTGAGACAACACTTCCGTTCCTTATGTTTGCACCCACTAGAATCACTGTCTCGTCTTAGATCTGACCCGACCAATCACGCGTCGAGATGGACAGTCTCCTGCTTTAGCAAACTCCGAGTGGATAGGAGCAGAAGATTACCGCTATCATTATGCAGCAGCCCAAACCCAACCGTGCAATACAAGTAACGTCACAAGACAATGAACCACAAGTCGACATTCCAAAACTTCCAGAGTATTCACAAGTGCTTGTAAACTACAACAAACCGCGTAAGGGTATAATCCCATTACTTCCAAACCACATCCCACTCAAATATCCAGCAAACCAACCCTCACTTGGGTATCATAACAGAGTGGCAGCGGAAAATGAACAAAAGAAATGGACATGAAATACGAAATCATTGACACGAGAACTCAAACTTCATCAGTCCCCATTCCACCAGAACCGTCACCGGGTATTCTTCTTCCTTATTCACCATCGCATCCTTTCTCAACACTATTCACACACTTTAAGAGGAAAAGAGACGCATTCCGCACTTAGACGTTCATCTGCATCTCGGGCGCAGCCTGCGTGTTGTTCGTGTTGCGCGTCTTCCACACGTGCAGCGAAGCCATCACGGTCGTAGCAGCGAAGAAAAGCCTAAAAACCGCACGCATTAGCCAAACCAAGTCACTCTCAAACACCAAATAGAGAAAAGGGCGCAAAAAGGAAGACTCACCACTCAAACGCACTGAACACGGTAGCGGCCCTGGCGCTCGCACACACGCTGCCGAAGCACACGCGGTTCGTCAGCCACACGGCGAGGGCGATGAAGCCGGCGAACCAGAAAATCATGGTCAGGGCCTCGACGATGAGGATGAGGAACTTGTGCGCGGCGGCGGGGAAGCGGGCGGGGGCCACGATCAGGTAGGCCAGCGCCAGGATGGTCCAGACCGAGACGAAAATCAGGTAGTTGACTTCGGCGGGGGAGGCCGCCAGCCAATGCGACGTCCACCAGTTGCAAACTAGTGTACCAGAAGCGTTAGCGGTTGTTTTTGCATGTTCCCTTGTGGGTTTGAGAGTGGAGAAAGAGAGAGAGAGCTCTAGAGAAACGTGCAGATGTGGTGATACAATGGGGGCCGACGAGACGGAAGAAAGGGAGGATGGGATGCTGAAGGATTCCAGGTGCCTGGCCCCACCCGGTACTCCGGGTACTGCGTGCCATTGCGAAGGATTCCTTTTCGCGTATCTCGTGCAACGATGACAGACGACCAGCGAAGAAAAGCGGAAGGTGGGATGAAGAAAAAAGACTCTAAAAATACGTACCATATGCGGTGAGGCCGAGGACGATGACGGTGAAAACAGCCTGCACGATGCGCAGGGGCAGGGTAAAGTTGAAGGCCATTGTTGCGACAAGCAGCGGGAGCTCAGAGCCAAGAAATGGTGGTGATCAACGGAGGGTTTGTCGAGCGGCTTTTTATTTGTCGCAAGCGCAGCAGGGATCAAGCGCGGCGATCAGAGGAGAGAGACAAGCAGCGCTGTGTGGCTGTGTAGGCGTGACTCGTGCGGGATGTGGATGGATGGAAGAAAGAAGAGAACAACGGAGGGTGGGGACAAAGAGTTGATGTAGGTAGGCAGGGTCTTGACGTGCGTCAGGGTGCCACACTCGCGAAACAGGATTTCCGGGCAGGAAGGGAAGGCACCGCGCCTCGTTCGTTCGTTCGGCTTATGCAATTATGCCGTGGCTTGAGGTCAAGCTGTTGCAGATCACGCCGCCCGCTTTCTTCTCGATCTTTCGCGGAAGGGTCTCGATCGCGCCGCTCGTGCCGGTGAGTGGAGTAAGCTGGCTTTAGGTCGTGCAAAGGTCGTGTCGAAGAAGTCGGTCGCGGGGAGAAGAGATGCTAGGCCAGCCAGCAAGCGTGAAGGGGAATGTCGGAGAAAAACGAAACCCAGGGTCTGTCGACGAGCTTAAATGATGGCGCACCAAGAGTGATGGGCGGTCGGCGATTTTATTCGAGTGCAGCAGTGCGCTGTCAACCGTGGATCCTGTCCTGTGCGTGGCGCCTTCTTCTGCTTCTAGCCTTCCTTCTTAACTTAGCAACGCTACAAATTGCAGTGCCGAGCTGAAGCGGCTGTCGTGATCGAAACAGTGAGGCGTGTGGTGAGGTGCTCGAGATATAGCGTCCGGGTACCCTTCGGTCTTCCGCTTTGCTCTTGTTCCTCTCTTGTCGCAGAATTCCAAAGTTGATGCGCTTGACCGGTGGTGTACCTGGCTGGCCCGGGTGCTATATGTAGTTCTGCAAAGCTTATAGCCCCAGGTCCACTGCAAGCCTTCACCACCCCGCTGGGCGATGCGCCGAACAGCCTCAAGCGCGACACGTTCTCTCCAAAAGGCTGTGCAGAGAGCGAGCGGGTCACGAGCTGAGTCGCAGCCGCGCCGCTGCGCTGCCGGTCGATTCGCCCTGCGCAACCCGGAGCAGCGCGACAGGGAAGCGCCCTGCAAGCGCCCGTACCACGGCCAGAAGATCGCCCTTCTCCATCCTCCATCGGATGACGGGGCCACCCCTCGCTTGATTGGCTGGCGATGGCGCAGGCCGGCTGTCGGGCCCCGGGTGAAACGTGTTTCGGCATGGGTTGCCAAGTTCATGTCAATGCGGAGCGCGTGCGCTGGCATTATTGCTCTCTCTTGCCTCACCACGTGTTTGAGCTCCTGGCGCTGAAGGAAGAGACCTCTCTCCCTTCTTCCTGTCCAGACGAATTTGGCGGACTCGGATACTACTGTAGCAGTTCGCCGGCGCCTACCAATTGGGCCTGTGGCTGAGCAACACGTGCAGCCGCTCTCGTGTCGGTAGCTTAGGCGGAACCAACTGCACCGCAGCCGGAAAGAGACCTCTTCTCTTTCAGCCGCACGCTCGCAGTAAGCGTTCCGGCTCAAAATTAAGCCAAAAGGCAACAACCTCGAACAGGCAGTACGCACTGCACACGCACTGGCACGATAATTCCCCAGCGCACGTCCCCCTTCCCGTCGTGCGACCGGGAGGAGGAAGGGCCTTGTGACTCGCCAGCGGTGACGATGGAGGCGCAGGCCAATCCCGCCACGGGTAAGCTCGTTCTTTCGACGACAACATCATTCACCACGCCTCTACACGCCTACCAATAATTCCCTAGTAAAGAGACGGTGTACCGTTTATTGCAGGACAGCGCTCCGTCAAAGCGCACTGCGCTAAGATTACTGCGCTAGCAAATCAAACAGAAAAGCGCTGCTCATCATCTCTTTCGCCTCTTCTTGGTCATTGGATCATTTTCCGCCACAGAGGCGGAGAACAAGAGACCGACGACGTCATGGCTCGCTTTCTCGGCTTCTTAGACCATCTCACGCACGATGGACTTCGTGATGACGACGTTCTCAGCACAGTGTCTTGGTGCGACCTGGGATGGTTGCGTGGTCCAACATCCGATCACCCGTCTAGGCAACCGCATTCACGGTATGATGATAGGTTGGCGGCTTGTGAGGGAGCCACCAATTACCAGCTCCATGGCATCCTGCCTTCGACACCAATAAGCATCCTTCTCCGCACCTACTCCGCCTTGTCGTCGTCATCCAAAACACCTGAGGACGGAGTCGAGACTCCGCTGCGGTGCATACACAGCCCATCATCCCTCACGGTGGAACCCTCCCAGCCTCACCAAGCCGCACGCGTACCTCATGCATCTCGTCCCCACACATATGCTGAGCATCAATGCCAACCTTATCCGAGCTACCCGGCTCAAGGCCAAGTCCAAATCACTTCTCGTCTCATCCTAAAGTCCCGTCCCATCCGTGTGTACCAAAACCAAAACCATGCCGCCGAGCCCCTCGAGAAAGAAGGCAAAATTCATGGAAACCTTAGCATCCATACTCGCATACATTCATGCTTTTAGTCTCCTGTCCAACCAATCCATCCCCAGCCATCATCGATGCTACCATATATTGAGAACGACGTGAAGTAAATGAAACCCCCGAAGAGAAGGAAAATGACTTTCTCATGCATCCACCCGTCCATCCAAATATCACCCCGTAGAAAAACTTCACTCCTCCATGAGCCAAAAAGCAACCACTATATATTGTAATGCAGCGCAGCGGGGTGAAATGTGAACGCCAATGGTATAACGATATTTCGCCTGCCCCATTCCCTTCTCTCTGAAAATTGGAAAAAGGTGATACACATGATTAAGAAACGCCTCCATTCATTCCATTCCATGCCCATCCACCAACCCCTTTCCAGTATACTCCCCCAAAACCACCCGCAACAATGCTCGAAGAAAACATGAAAAAGAAATTAAGAAAAAAAAGGCGAGAAAATATCACTCTCAAGCATACCGCCACGTCTCCCTCCCACTCGCACTCCCAGCCTCCGCCTCCTTCTGCGCCTGCGGCGGTGGCGTCGTCGCCCCCATGCGATCCTCACCTGCATCGCTGAGCGGACTAACCGCCGGGCGCTGCGGCGTACGCCTTCCCTCCGCTTCACCACCATCATTACCACCGGCGGCATTACCTTCACGAGCACTCGACGACGACGGTCGCCTGGCCGGCGTCACCGGAGCGGGCGCAGAAACGGGAGCAGGAACGTGAGGCACGGCACGCTGCGAAGGAGGCGTGTGGTTGAACGGCGATGGCACCTTGGTCTGCGTGTCCGGGCCGAACGCGCCGCTGTCGTAGCCGTATCCCGGTCTGTAGCCGCGAGTGTTAGACGGGCCGGTGTAGCCACCGAGAGGTGTTGCGGTGGGTGGTGGTGGCACTTGCCGCTGGTGTGGTTGTTGGCCTTGTTGAGATGCTGCTGCTACCGCTGCCGCTGCTGCGGCCGCTGCCGCCGCCGCCGCCGCAGCAACTGTCGACGAACTCTGAGCTTGAGGTTGAGCCGGAGTATCCTGCTGTTGCTGGGCCTGGTGAGCCTGTGTTCGAGCTGCGAAGCGCCGGGCGGCCGTCTCGTTTGCCTGGGAAAGCTGCTTGATCAACATGTCGAACTTGGGCATATTGCTCATCTGTGCTGCTTGCGTTCTGTTTACATCAGCTCGAAAGTCCTGTGCGCTTTGGAACATCAGCCCTGGGCGGCTGCCTGGTGTCGGGGGATGACCAGGGGCATAGGGGTGTTGATAGCCGTAAGGTTGGTGGCCACCGCCATGCCCATTAGCGCCCGAATAGCCCCACTGGGGGTGGGGAGCTTGACGCTGCGCCTGTCTCTCTGCGAGAATCTTGCGAGGATTGTACGCCTCAGAGAACCCGCTTGTTCCAGGGTATGGCGACTCGTACACCTTCGGCCTGCGTAGATATGCGTTGAGTAGGTAAGGGAACCTCTGCAAGAACTGTATGTACTCAAGGTCGGCTGATTTCGAGCTTGTCGACGAAATAGAATCCGAGCGGATTGCCGGCGAGCCGCTTTGTGCAGACGGAGACATGGAAGTCGCTGAAACAGCCGAGCCGGCAGCCGGAGGAGAGGCAGCAGCTGGGCGCAATGGCTGCTGATAAGGGGTCGAAAACGAGGGTCTATGGTAGTTGGGGTAGTGGATTGGTTGATTGGCACTGTATGCGCTCGAATATGGCGAATGCGATGTCGTCTGGTGGTACGGAGGCACGTAATTTGGCGGATGATGAGGTGTTTGCGATGGCGGCGAGTTTGCCGAGCCAGCTGACGACCTCCGGGCATCGTGATAGGCGCTTGGAGAATAAGGGTAAGGAGGAAGTGGAGTATAGGAAAGAGGCCCATTCCTGTTGACCGGCTGGCCATTGTACGCGTAAGGTGAATAAGCTGCTTGCGGAGCAGTGTACGCTGGGCCTGACCGTGGCTTGTACTCGTATGGCTTCTGTCCATAATGGGGCTGCATCGATTGCCTCTGCGCAGCCATTGCTCCATTTAGGGCGTTGACATTTACCCCAGAGACATAAGCAGGTCCAATGGCCCGAGGATGGTAAGCTTGTGCAGAGCGAGGGGGCGGCTTGACAGTATCCAAGAAATTGCTCTTCGGGTTGTGCTGTTTCTTCTTCAGGTCTTCAGTGTACTGAGCCTTCGCTTCCGTAGATGTCTTTCCAAGGTAATGCCAAAGCTGAAGAGGTTTGGCCAGGTCGATCTTGGTCTGGAAAGGGTTCTTGACTTCTGCAGCAGCAGCAGTGTGGAACTCCGCCCACTTGAACTCGGTATTCGAGTCGCAGAAAGGCGTGTCCATCTCCGGCGGACCATCTTTCTGGTTCTTTGCGTTGAGGGTAGATGAAGCCTGGTTGAGATGCTCTGGGAGAGGTTTCGCGTTTGCAGAAGGCTTCGGGCGAAGTGACTGTGCAGGGTCAAGCACCAAAAGGTATTTCCATTCAACCTCAACCCTCTCGAAACAGGTTGGGAGCACGTCGATGATGACGCTCAACTCTTCAGGCTTGTTCTCGACGACAATGCCGGCGAAGATTTCACCGCCGACATATTGTGCCTGAACAACCTGCTTCGGCTCAAGAGATTTGGCAAATTCGGTGATGAGCTTGTTGTTCTCCAACGAATCGACGTCAGTGAACTTGGGTCGCTTAGCACGATGGAAACGGCACCGAAGGTCGAAGCCGTCACAGTAGTACTCCGTGCCATCCTCATCGAATGTAGGCACAGGGCCTTCGTCTATCTGCACACCAGCTGCGGCAGCACAGGTAGCGTGGAAGGCCCGAATGCATTTCTTCGAGGCGCACTGGAAGCAGGCACCACGCTTCGAGCGGCAGTAGTTGCACTTGAGCTCCAGGCGAGCTTTGTCGATATTGGCCACATTGCAGATGCGCTCGACGCCATTTTCCTCGACGATGTAGGTTTCTGGCGTGTATAAGGCACAAAGACGGTGAGCCTTCTGCCCGTTATCGGTCGGCAAAAGGACGTCAAATGCCACGTCGTTGGGGCAGAGGACGCAGGGTTCCTCTTTCGGTACTCTAAGGCGGAGCTTGACGCGTTTAACCTTTCCTTCGGGGACCTTGTCTCCAATATCCCTCTTCCTCTTCCTGGATGTCTTGGGCTTGCCCTTGACGCTGGCAGGTGGGCTGGGAAGGTCATGTCCGGTTTCTTCGGTCTCGTCTTCCTCGTCTTCTTCATCCGTCTCTTCGACGTATTCGGGAGTCGGTTCGCCACGGAGCTTACGCTCGATTTCATCAACATCTACCCAGACGCTGTCACTCTCGCAGTCGCACTTCTTCGCAATTCTGCCGTACTCGAGCCATGCTTCGGTGGCGAAGTTGACGGACTCTGCGCAGTTGTACCCGATGTTGTAACCGGAGTGATATCCGTAAGGGTAGGTCAACACAAATTCGCCCTCATAGTGGACGAGTTTGTTGACCTTAATACCAAATTCACTCTCAAGACGCTGAGGTGAGACGAGGTATGTCTTATGACGTAGAAATTGGCTGCAGTTCTTCGCGTCGTTGGGCCAGACGCCTAAATAATATTAGCTTGCAGTACGAAACAGATGATAGGAACACAGCACTTACTTCTCATGGCATTCTCAAACTTCCGTGCATCCTCTTGCGAGATACTGTACCACTGTTTTGGGGCTCCAAAGTGGATATAATTGATCGAATAGAGGTCGACATCCTCCAGATGCCATGCGAAGGTCGCCTTCCACATTCCCAGGTAGAGGTATGCGGTGTTGACACCAGGAACCTTGGTTCCGAGGACGTCAAGAAGGTTCTCTAGCTTTGCGACGTTCCAGCTAGTAGTGGATTCATCGAAAAGTGATCCAGGCATGTCAGCACCGTACATAGGCTGGCCGAAATTGATGGTCTTCCAATAATTTTGCTCCAGCTCGGCGCAGCGCTCGGGAGTGAACTCGTCAACGCCTTCAAGGTGGTAGTCAAAGTCCTCGAAGGCCTTCTCGTCGACTTCGTCTGTTGTTTCTCCTCTGTTGTGCTTCCGGCGTGAAGATATTGATTTCGGTTGGCGGCCTCTTGGCTTTGGTGAACCATCACCAGCCTCTTTCTGCAAAGTAGCGACTTTCTTGTTCACGGCAGTCGTTTCTTCCGGTGGTGATGATGGAGTCGGAGGAACATTACTTTGTGTTTCCACGTGCTCGACAGACTCAATCACTGACGAGTCCTCTTCGGCCTCTTTTTTCACTTCTTTTGGAGGATTCTTTCGAGGTCTCCCTCGTGTTCGTTTAACACCGGGTTCAGCGGGTGTGGCAGCCGCACTTGACTCGCGGTTGCGTGGTGCTCTTGTCCTAGTAGGTGCAGGCTGATCACCACGACGTTCGCCACGCTTTGCCGGAGGTTGGTGTTCCCACTGATTAGTTAAAGCCTTCCACTCTGGCAGATTATACGATCTTTGCTTTTCGACATTTTGCTGAGTGTACTGGCCGCGAGAACCGGAGAAGTCCTGCGTGATGGGATTCTTGACTTTAATTTTCTTGACAGCTTCGTCAAGGTTCGGAAGAGAATCGCGCCTGTTACATCATGTTAAGAACTAATCATGAGCGCCGGGGGTGTTGCGCGAAGCATGGTTGCTTACCATTCCTTGGGCGGGATGACCTTGACGATACCCGACTTCATCCCGTACTTATCAATCTTATCGATGAACTTCTTGAAACTCCGGAATTGGTCCATAGTCTACAACAACAAATCAGCCACGCATTGCACGCAAGGCTACGCGAGCGCCGACCCCGCGCACCTGCAGCAGGCATTGCACCGTGCAGCTTGGTGGGGTGCGACGCCGAGGTCGGCCGGAGGGGAACGGTGCGCAACATACAGGCTTGAAGACGGGAATCTTTCCACCGTCCCAGTAATGGTCAGGCTCGATCTCGCCAATGTCCTCGTCGTCGTCAAGCTCGAGCTCAGACAGCTCGGACGAAGAGCCTTCCCTTTTGCCTCGGTCCATATCCTCGCTTGTGGGCGGCGTCAAGGCTGCTTTCTGGTCCGGCTGTTTCGCAGCAGTGTCGGCGGGCGCATTCTGCGCGTCGGGCATGGGGACGTCTTCCATAGCGACGGCGGGGCGCCACAGGGCGTGGGCGGGCGGACGGGCGGCGGGCGGGTGCGGGTGTGCTGGGAGCGCGACGTCGAGGTGCAGTATCGGAGTAGCGAGCGAGCGAACAGGCCTAGCTCGGCGGAAGCTGGCGCGGTCGGAACGAGGAGCGGCGAAGAGAGATTCGGGATGCAGCAACGCAGCCGGTGCCAGGACAGCACAGCTACGGGCGGGTCATGGAGGGAGCGGTGGTCGTGCAAGCGTCGGCGGGGGCGGTCGCGTGCGGTAGTCGCTGGGAGAGGGTCGAAAAGGCCGGGTCAAGGAGCGGAGAGGTGCAGAGGTGCGTCGGCTGGGCCAAGATCCGCTAAACCCTGTTCTCCGCGTGTCGTACGCCGCTCACACCACCCGTGCGCCCTCCACTGCCCTTCAGCCCTGTCCGCGTCCACCGCACTGCTCAAGCAATCCGGTGGAGACGCGCTGCCGCAGCTCGCGCTATGCCGCAAACAAAAGCGCGCTTTGAAACGCGGCGCCGCCCTTGCATGCGGTGCCGGCAAACCCATCATTCCTGAGACAGGTGCAAACAGCGACACGCGCGGCGCGTGCGCGACGATGACATCGATAAATGTTTGGCGGCATGGGCAGGGGTGGGCGATCATTGCGGGGATGGACATGCAAACTCCTCCAAGATTTGCATCTCGAAATTGCCCGGCCGCCGCGGAGACGGGCACTCTGATGGACTGACATCGCACAGGCCGCATTGCCCCGGCATGCCCCCATCGCCGCCATCACTGCAGCATCCTCACCCACAAGGACGGCCATTTGCAAGAGCATGGGATCTTACACGTCACCGCCGAGGCCTACACGGCGCGGTCTTCGTCGCCGAACCTCACGATGCGCGACAGGGACCCTCCCAGCACCCGCCCACCTCGAACACCCCACGAATCACGTCAGCCAGATACGGGGCGCGGTTCCTGCATGGTGCAGCGTCGCGCCGCCCGCAACTCCGGGGTCCCGGACGGGAGCCAAGGCGTGACGGCGGGAGATCCCTTTCAGCCCTACCGCGGTCGAGGCCCCACGTGTCTGGGAAGGCGGCTCTTTTTGTGCCCATCTGCCTTGTGTGCCTCCTCCGGCCGCTGGTCCGTGAGCGGGCCGGACGCGAACCTCCCACCCCTCATTGCCCCTCCGCCGCCCAGGTTGCTGACACGACCGACCCTGAAGCGAGCAGATCTCCCGCTTCAGATTAACCCCCGCGTGTAACCCCCGATCTACCTCCCTCTGCCCGCCGTGGGCCACACTCACTGACCCGTCACTTCCGTGCGACGACCGACAGCACGCCCGGCACCGAGGTGCAGAGGCTGCTGCGGACGGTCTAACAGCTCACCCACACGATGATACCGCTCAGCCGAGCTCAAGCCCCCTGCGGGACAATCCTTTGTTACCCCTTGACACTGTTGAGCTCGTTCGAAACTGCCCGTCAGACTCCGAGGTTGGGTGCGATCTCACTTCAAGTCACCAACCCGCATATCCGCAAACTCCGCCAGACAGCACTGGGGATGCAGGGCATACCACCACTTAGCAACTTGAGATGAGCTCGGCATCGCAGGTGCAACCGGCGATAACGCGTCGAATTTTGCTCATTGGTCTTGGCAGCTTTGCGCCATACGTCACTGAAGCATCGCAGAGTCCTCTCCGATGCTACATTCATACAATGGGTATATCAACATCTACAGATATCTCAACATGCTCCTCGAGTTCACAAAACCTCGAAATGACATCTGTTACTTGCAGTGCATTGCTCTTATCAAATGCGTTTCCTTGCCACTTCACAACACCGCCGGCGGATCGGAAGCTCACTTAGTCGGAGTAAGGATCCCTGTAACTATTCGATGTGAACCTATTCATACTCAGTCAATCGAAATGTATGCTCTTATGGTGTGTGAGGAAGGAAAAAAGCGAGCTCAATAAATGAAGGTCTTCCTCTTATTGTTCTGCCATATCGGGTATCGCGCCTCTCGCTTAACTGCGTACCCGCCTGTCGCTGCGGACAGGCTTCCAAGATAGCAGCTGTATCTAGAAGATCGCCATACGATAATTCTTAATAGTGCAAGTTAGTAGGTTCCTAATTAAGAAGCAATAAGTTCTTACTAGACAACTAAACATTCCTATTGGACATGCAGCTAAAGCTTCTAGATCCGAAGAATCAGCGAGGTCAAAGCTAGTGAGAAATTAAGATGACTTCTCCGAAACCTGTTTTTCGAGATGGAGCACTTTGCTTATCTAAATCCAATATCAAAATATGTTTGTACAAATTCAAATCTCAATCCACATCCTGGCATTTGCTTCAACTGCCCATGTAGTAAGATACTGCGTGAGTTGGATTTTTTGCACTCTACCGTGTCGTAGCAATGAACAGGATAAAACTAAACACAAGAAAGAAAGTCTATTTAGATGTCCAGAAGAAATGGGGACGACTCAAAGTTTCCATCACCCGTCATTCCTTCTTCATCTTGGCAACGCCTGCAAATCCTTTCTGACCTCCACCGCTCCATGTAGCGTGTCCATCTTCTATACGCTTTCTCTTCCTCTCCTTCGAATGGACCAGTCGGTGATCTTCCGCATTTGATTTGCTGTACTCCTAAAGTCCACACCGCGTTATCCTCACGTTCCAGTTCCCAGCCCATAAACAGCGCACATGCAGAGCACTTTCCCCTATCCAGTGCATATATTCCTTCAAAGCCCCAATGGAAAAGATTCGAGAGCTTTTCCTCGGTCCAAGGATCCTCTCCGCCGGTACGCGCCTCGTTGAGTAAAAGAATCTCTCCTTTGACAAATTGCTCGATTGGGATCTCTGCAAGGTCCAGAAAACGCCGAAGGTTGTTCAGCCGTGCTGGTGTAGTCATTGCGTGCAAAATGAGTGGGCCAACTCTACCGAGTGCCCTACTGTGCTCTGTGAAATGAAGTGAACCGAGCTCATTAAGCCATGTATCGGCTTCCTCCTTATCCATGCATTTGTAGTCCATGCGGCGCAGTACTCCCAGCCTTTTATAAGTTGAATTACCAACAAGGGTGAACGCACGTCTCAAAAAATCGATTGGCCTCTCATACGCTTCCGGACTTCCGAGGATTTCTGCCCATGACTCCGCCAATGTTGGTTCGTCGCAGAACTCCAAGGTGGAAACGAGCTGATCGAGTAGCCAGTAGTAGGTACTTGGACCACTTCGGAGCAGGGAAAAGCGCGAAAGCATTGCGACGGTTCTGTTCACATCGAGATCAACCAAGTCCTGACCGGCAGCAGTGAATGCCTTCATAGTTTCCAGCTGGCGAGATGAGGCGAGGGCGACACTAATTAAGTGGAACGCAACAGTACTATTGAAGTATTAGCAGCCCCAGAGAGAAGGTATTTCCGAGAACTCACGTTGAAGTATAGGATCTTGCTAGTGGATCCGCACCGGATTTCAAAAGAAAGGCGCAAATATCAGGCTGAGCTTCAATTGCGGCTTGCTAACTGAGTTGAGTATAATAATCATGAAAGCATTGAAAGAGGCTTACATCTAGCAAGCTAAACCCATCAGCACTGCTTGAATGGATACCAATCACCCCAGACGAGAGCATGTCAATGAGACCTTGAAGGTTGCCATTTTCTATGACACTGTTGGCACAGTCAAACAGCTCTCTGGGTACGAGCTAGGGTTATGTCAGCAGCGGAACCAAAATGGAAGAATGCCAGATTCTCACATGCTCGGCCCGTAATGACATCTGCCATCCAGACCAGGAGGACTTCTCCAGCTGAGCTCCAAATAGGGTTTTGAAACCAAGTTTCTGGAGCCACCATGAAGGTTGAAAAAGGATATTCACAAGCTCATTTTCTTCCTCTCGAGTGGCGCCACGTCTTCTTCGTGATTGGTACTTGACGGTTCCAAGGAGACTGTGGGTCCAGCTGTTGAAGCATTCGTCATCATAGTAGAACTGTGCTTTCCGAGAACGTATTTTCCGAGAAAGAGCGGCAGTTGGCTCAGTAGCCGGAGTGTATGAAGTTGACGCGGGAGAGACATCTGAAGCAGGAATAGCGGCGGGTTGGGCAAGCGTAGAGCAACTTGAACTGCCTACTGAGCTCGACTCCACCAAAGCCTGAATACGAGATGTTCGTCCGTTAAGGGCCGCCATTTGCCCGTCGACTTTGGCAATAGCTATCAGCTGGGTGTACTGAACGCGACTAAAGTCCTGATATAAGCGTAAAGTCAACCCGACCCCATATGGGCTTCGACAAACCTGCTGGAAGCTTGCAACGCTAATGACAGTGTTTCCTTCGCCTCGCTAATCTTTCCTCTCCACTCTTTCACCTTGTCGGCCTTGATGACAACCTTGAAGGCAGCCTGACCACGACGCCATCTGCTGTCCTTTTCAAGATCTTCCTTCCAGCTTGTGACCATATTGTCCAGGGCCTGAACTTGTCTCCGGCAGCGAAGTAAAGCCTTTGCTGTAGCAGGCTGTGGACCGAAGAGTTCTTCACAACGTTGTATGTCCACGAGAACGTATGTGAGAACTTCGAGATCGTCGATGATGTCCTCGATATCTTCGGATGCATGTTTAAGTGCGGAAAGAAATTTACAGCTACGCAGGGTTGGCGTATAACTTTAGTCCAGTCTATTCTTGGTCTCGAAACACCCAGGAGGCTCAACTTACAGCTTTTGTATACTTTCCGCCAACTGGACAGTCAACGACACAATGCCAGCCACACTGGCCGCTCCGGACAGCCCGTCCATGGTGGAAAGGGTGGAGCAATCCGCACCGAGACTGAAGGTGGTGTGCAGCAAGGCTTAAATGTCAGCAATGCATCGTTACACACGAGGCTGTGCAAAGCCACGAGCTGAGGCGATGGCGCGAGGCAGAGTTGCAGCCGTGCATGGAACAGCCCCGCGCTGCTGCATGACCCCAGACAAAACTCGTGAGTTGGCCAGTTCTGAATGGACATCGCCTCTGCCTTTTGCATCACCGCGTAATTCCGAGTTCCAATCCTTACAGGCCAATGCACCTTCACGTGTCTCTTCTCTCGTGACGTTGCTCGTGACCCCAGTCCTTAATATCCACTAGTCATATCAACACCCGCAGTATATCACAGCATCTATAAAAAACCTACGGGTATACGCAAGTCTCATTAGTCAGCCTTTTCCATTCTTCTGGTTCTACAAGACCCTGCAAATCCACCTACCATGCGCACAAGCACAACCTTCGGAGCGAGTGAAGTAACAACCCCTGTCCAACTCACAGGCAGATCTGGTATACCATCAGCCTCAAACAAAGAATCGCAATAGCAACGAAACACGCGTAACGCGATCAGAAAAATCCATTCCAGCCATTTTGTGATGCGTATTTCTCTCATAGGGGGCCCTTTCCGGGAGAAAATTTGAAAATTCAAGTTGAAAAGGGAAGAAACAAGGCAAGCCCCTAGTATAATGTGTAGGACAAGAACCAGAAACTCAGAAATAGGACACCTCACTCAAACAAAGCCCATTTTGTGACAAACATTCCCATGGAATAGAAGCAAAGAGGAGGTTTGCTCATGATTTGACCAGCAAGGTCCATTTCCTCAAGTGACTTGGAAGAAAAATTTAGAGGGAATTGTATCATCCGAGAGTCAAAAGGAAGAGAAAAACAAAGTATAACAGCAAGAAAGCCCAATCATCGAAACCCCGATGCATGTTCTTGTGCAAATAAAAAGCATAAATAAAACCCATGACCACAGTAGTGAGACCCTTTTCAGAGAATACGTAGGAAATTCAACACCCCCACCCATTCCCCAGGCCCATAAGAAAAGTTTGCACCGATTTTACCAGGCTCCAATGCTATGCAAGTTCTTCTCCTCATGATGACACCGATAGTGAATGATCTTTTTGTTTTTCCCTCTTTCGTCTTTTAGTTCCTTTTCCCTTTTCCTGTGTTCTCCTCTTAGTCGAGAAAATCAATCCGCGCAGAAAATAAAGCACTCCGTGGCTCAAATCGCTCAAATGCTCAGAATCGAATCACACATCAAACCATCAAGGAGAAGAATCGTCGGCAGAAGAGCGTACCAGAATCTCCCTCGTTTTCTCGTCAGCAGTCGGATCCGTCAAGGGCTCACAGTCTTTGCCCGAGTGAGAAGGCCGAAGGTGGCAACATCCGGGAATTTACTGCGAGGGTTGAGCCTGGTGGTTGTCACGGCCACGGCCGCCACGGTATCCACCACGGCCACGGTATCCATCACCGCGGTCACCACGGTAACCGCCACGGCCACGGCCCTCGCCACGAGGACCACCACGGCCGCGGTATCCGCCACGGCGCTCTCCCTGGAAGTTTCCACGGCCGCGGCCGCCGCGGGAAGAAGGAACCTCTTGGAAACCATCACCGTTAGTAGCCGGAGCCGGCTCAGCGGCGGCCGGAGGGGCAGCAGCCGGAGGAGCGGCGGCAGGAGTCGCGGCAGCAGGGGTCTCCTCAGCCCAGCTCTGGGTGCTGGTAGCAGGAGCCGGCTCGGGAGCAGTCTCGACCTCAGTCGGATCGCGAGGAACCATCTCGAAGCTCTCGGCCAGCGGGTCCTCAGAACCAGGGGCCTTGGTGTCCCACCTGTCACCAGCAGCGTTTGCCGCACTATCGTCCACATTGGCAGTAGGGACGGCAGAGGTCTCGGTAGCCTCGCCATTCGTTGGGGCGGCAGTGGCGTCAAGCTCGGTCAGGCCGGCATGGGCGACGGTGGGATCGGTACCGACGGTGGTCTCCTCAACAGGCGGAGCGGCGTCGGCCTGGGCGACCTGATCGACCCAGGCTTCCTCGGCGGCGAAGGGAGCATCCTCAACAGAGGCTTGCTTAACCTGAGCATCTGCGATAATTGTTAGGCAAGCGCCCTTCTCTGATCACCAGTTCACTTACAGGACACGGTAAGCTCGAGACCCTCAGTCGAGATGACGTGCTCCTCAGAACCGGAGATCAGCTTTTCGGCAGCCACGACAGCCTCCGGGTTGCCACCGTAGACGTGCAGCAAGGCACCCTCGAAAGCCTTGGACAGCTCGGTCTCCTCGTCTCCCTGCTGGCGCCTGGCGGCAGCTGAACGCAGGAACTGAGAGAAGATGAGCAGACGCTGCTTCACAATCTTGTCGGCCTCGGCCTTCTCTTCAGCCCGGATCTTGTCCTCCAGCTCCTTCAGCTCCTTCGCGTGTGTGGCCTCCAGCGACTCCTTCTGGCGGGCGAGCTTGGCGGCAAGCTCGTCTTGGACCTTCTTGAAGTTGGTGAGCTGCTCGCCGAGCTGTTCACGCTCGGCCTCAAGCGAGGGCTTCTTCAGCGCCTGGGCCTTCTGGTCGTTGTTGATCTTCTTGGAGGCAACGAGGTCGTCGAGGGAAACGTCGGGGTTCTCCTTCATCACGGAGTTGACCTTTTCCATGGCATTCTACAGAGTTCCAAGTCAGCCTGGGCGAGCCGGTGTCGCACCTTGACAGGTGGTCGCGTGAGGTCACTTACGAGCTTCTTGTTGACGCTGCGAAGCCTCCTATGGTGATTCAGTCAGTACACAACTGCCATTGGGTGACTTGAGCCGGCGTGTTTGCTCCTTCACGTACTTCTGGAGTTCCTTGATGTACGGGTGCTCGGTGTCCTCGGCGCCGTTGACGCTGCCCTCAACGGGCGTCTGGTCATCCTTGGTCGGGGTAGCGGGCGCGGCAGCAGCTGCAGCGGCGGCGGCAGCCTCAGCCTTGGCCTTCTTCTTGCGAGCGCTCTTGGACTCGGCCGGAGCTGAGCTGGGCGGGTTCGAGATGTTACCAGTCGACATGCTGGTAGGATAGCTGCGTGCGATGAAAGTTTTGGGTATGAGGTGGGGTGCGTGGAGGGGAGGGACGATGCTTGCGCCAACGAGGCAGACGGAGGTTGCGAACGAGGTGGCAGGTAGATGCTCAGCAAGGCTCTAGGTGTGGAAGCAAAGCTCCAATGTGCCCGAGAGAGCGCAGCGCCAAAACATCGGATTATCTGTGCGCGCGGTGCCAAGCCAACGGCCGACACCGTCATCGGGGGCCCGTGCGCCTCGTCCCGCGAAAGCAGCGAGGCGGATTTTGTCCCGTCCCTCCAGCTGAGCTGGCGCTCACTGGTCCCTTGTCTCTTTCAGATCCGTTTCCTTGGGCATGTGACACCACGTACGCAGCTGTGTCTAGGAGCAAAACATTGTCTGCGCGTCTCAATGTCTGGGTTGAAGGAGAAGATGCACCGTCCGCATCGAGCATTTCCCCTCACCGGACCGCCGCTTTGACCTCGGACGCGGACCGCTGAGTAAACCGACATGATGTGGAGCTTGATGGAGCCCGCACCTCTGCCAGGGGATACGGGCGCCAACATTACGTCCCTGGTATAGAGTGCGGATTCGCATGGTCTTTAACACGCCTATTTCTACTTCTATTTACATAATCCCCCGACCGAAGTCGTGGGCGGTCTCAATGGATGAAATCGTCTTGTGTGTTGTCGAGTGCACTGACCACTTTGTCACCCCGCTCCTCTAGCCAACTGCCCCTACGAACTGCCCGGGACAGTTCCTGCCCCAAACAGGCCGTGTAGTTGAGTCTGACCGTTTCTAGGAGCATGGGTTCGGGTAGCGCCTCTCGGTGAGCGGGATAGGGATGAAGCCCTTGGTTAAATCAATACGCATCCTGGTCCGCGACTCGAACAGAGCTCCTTACCTTTGCAACGCCTTCAATAAACCCCCAGGAGCCGGGGCCTTTGAAGTTCCAAAAGAACCATCCTCCAGCATACTCTTCATACACGTATAGCTGCGCCTCGATGTAACGACGGACCTGCTGTGTGAGCGCGTCGCCCCATTCGTCGAGCTTTATGCCTCCGTCGGTCTCACATTGACAGCCATCGACTTTGCAGGCTTTGCCGGTCCCTGCGGGATCGGCAATAGTGGTGCCATCCGGGTTCACGCAGATGAAGGTGTTTCCACTGAACTCTCCGACGTGGATAGGCAGGCCGTTGCTCTTCGCGAGTGCAAGCTGCTCGGAGGCAAACCTACAGACCTTCTGAATATGACCAGCCTGATCGAGGTTCTTGTCTTCTTGGGTGAAGATTTGGTATTGGTGGACGTCGAGCACAAAGGAGTTGGGATCCTTGCCATTCAGTACTTTATGAACGTCGAGCCAGGACTTGGGGGTGGTCCACTGATCGTGTATGGCAATGCGCAAATCTTTGTTGCTTGCTGCGTTGCGGACAGCCTCGTAAGTAGTCTTCGCCCAGTCCTTTGTAGTTTGAAGAGTATTCGGCGGATTGTTCGTAGGTTCGTTGATGAGCTCAACTGCGACCACTGTGTTCGCAAGTTCTTTCGTCGCGTACTTCTGCGCTATGGTCGTCAGGACTTTTGTCGTGCGGTTGAGGTTCCCCTCGCCGGTCTGCCACTGCAAGTGAAATATGAATAGCGTTTTTCGAGCAAAGGTCCATCGTTGGACATACCTCAACGGACCCAAAGCGGCCTGAGTTAACTTCTCCATTTTGTGACCCTGGAGCCCCATGAAGCTCAATCACCACCACGAGCCCAGCGTTCTTTGCCCATTGGATAGCCTTGTTCAGATAGGCGTCAGCGCCGGAAAGGTAGGGAGTGTCAGCGTTATCGTAAGCCCAAAAGCCAATACCAATGCGGACCCTTTAAGGAAATCAGCGTAGCAGTTTGCCGGGCAAGGTGGGAGAAATGTTGCGACGCACGCATTGATCCCGTAAGAAGCGAGCTTCTTAATATCGTCCTCGGTGCAGTAGGTGTCCCAGTGCTGACGGAGAGCCTTTTCGGATCCGGCCTGGCTATCAAACCCCCATTGATCGATCGCGTTTGTGCCATTGAAAAGTTCCGGAGTGAGGAACGGCTCGAGAACGAGCCAGCCGCCGAGGTTGACACCGCGAAGGATGGGGAGAGCTGCGACCGGCGGTGCGAAAGTCTCACCAGTAGCGGATGAGGAGACTTGGGCTAAGGTAATGAGAAGCGCCAAGAGGCGATGAATGAAGCGCATGCTGACGACTATCCAGTAAGGGCGAGTTCGCCTAGGTATGCCGAGGGAAATTGACTGTAGTGAGAAAAGGATGGCAGTACGAGAACGAGATGTTTGATAGGCGGCTGTCGAGCAAAGCTGGACGTCGGCTGCGCCTCTGAGGATCGTCGCTTCCAAATTTGGCCACTGCCATACGGAGCTATCACACGGAAGCCATGCCCATCGCTTCACTAAGCCAATGAAGTCGAATGGGAGCGATTCTTGCGTGTCTTTGGCTTTCGAAGTCCCCGTAACATGGGCCACTAGACTGGGCCCACGGAGGCACCGAAAGAAATGATCCTCCGCAATTATCCTCGCGAGCAAAGGCACCCGACTTACGGAGGTAGCTGCAACTACCTACGTAACAAACTCAGATGCTGATAGAAATTAGTTGCGATGGCCCAGATCTTCCGGCACCCACTGCGGGCCTTCCATTTGTCAACGCAATGCAAGCGAGCGTAGCTGGTGTTGATCCGTCTGACGAACACGACTGGTAGTCAAAAGACTAAAGAGAAGGTCATCGAAGAGCATTTGCACAGGACAACGTTCTTCAGCTTGTAGACACCTACCTGTTTTCGCCTAGGTGAGATGCTCATAAACCCAACGCAACCTGATACAGCAGCAGATGACATCTGGTTTCATAGGGGACCCACTTACCGGACACCCGTGGGGCCGGCGTTCCTGTCGGAGGCGCGGCCGGCCTGGCGGAAAGATAGGGCGAAGATCAGACTAAAGAGAGAGTTGCAGGGTGGCAACGGCTGCCTAGTCTTGATCTCCTGGTAGGTGGCAAAAGAATTCGATCCATTTCAAACATGTTTCGGCAGAGATGCTGTACCCACTTACTTCTGCGGGTAGTTGTGGACCATGTCTAAATGCTTTTGTATAATTTCAAACCCCCTACTATATCCGGATATCTGCTTCGAATTCCCGTGCAGGGAGCGTAGTGCCATCGGCGCGACATGGGGTACATCATCTGCAACTCATAGTCACTGTAACCCGGATCTCACGATAAGAGCCGTGATTGGCGGATAGCAAAGATCACCCACACACCTGCTTGGATTTGCGAGGAAAGTGAAGAAGCGCACCGAGCCGTATTGGGAAATAGCACAGCGGCGGTTAGGGCCCCATGCCAGGAGCCGCTCGTCTCATTCGAGACCCGGACGATATATACGAGAGCACCGGGGAGACCTTGTGACGGCGACAGGCGGGCCTTTTATGCAAGCTTCCAGTACAAGGCGACCGGGCCGCGTCACGAAACCGGGTGACGGCATGACTCGGCGGAGGTCTGGTTCTTGGCCCGCTTACACGTGGGTTTCCAGCGGCTTTGCAGGCACCAAGATTCGAGGTTGTTAGCGTCGCTGTCAGACGTTGTCACTTGGAGAGCAGGGGAACAACAGTTTTTCCGGGCAGGCGCGCGCCCCAGACACGGCACAGCTGCAGGGTGTGGGGGGCTGCGAGGGAGGCGGGAGCGCTTTGGGAATGAAACCTGGCGAGCACCATGGACGGCAGCCTCTGTGGCTGGCCCCGGTGTTGTTCGCTGAGGAGAGCAGCCATGGGTCCCGCCAGTCACAGGCCGGGGCGGGCGACAATCGCGACGCGCGAAAGCGGCACGTGAAGGTGCTGGACGCAGCTAGTCCCAGAACGGCACGCAGGTGTGGTGCGAAGTGGAACACGGAGGTGGTATCCAGCAGGCCAGGGCGAGGAATGGCGGTATCGAGCGGCCACGAGACCACAGGTGCATTTGCAGTGCAGATGAGAGCAGTAATCTTTGCGCTGGGGGGCTCGCAATGCTGAGGCGGGCAGACAATGCATCGCGACGCGGGTGGTTGGCGCGGGCGCCGCTCTTGCTTGCCTCGGCCATCCATGCGCCGCCGCGCCCGCGTGAGCCCTCGCTGAAGCCGCGCATAACTGGCAGGTGCGTCGCCGCCAGGCCAGATATCTCGAGCGCTCGATCGTTCTGCCGTCCTGACGCTTGCGTAGGTAGGCGCGTTCCCGACCCGCCCGGCGCCGATACGTCCCGGCACCCTCCCAAGTTGCAAGGGTTCGCTCCGCGCCCCGCCCGGCCACTCTTAGCTCGTCCTACCGCCCACGACAGTTAAAGCGCCGTCGCCCCAGATCACGCGCTTTCTCATCAACTTTGTCAGGTGACAATTTCCTATCCGCAGCATACTCGAATACCATCGAAGGGCTGCTCGTTGAAGACGCAGCATTTCGACTCCACGCCAGCTCGCCTCTCACACCCTCGCCGCCCGCCGTCCGCGCTCTCCGCTCCGTTCTGTCGCCCGTCGTCGTCTCGAACGCGTTGCGATCACGGTCTCTCGCTGGACGGACCAAGGCTGCCGTTAGTCAGCGGCCTCACGAAACATCAAAGCGGGTAAGTCTCCATCTCGTCGACACGGCCTTGGAGCTTTCCTGGTCGCGCCCTCCGAGCCCGCCGCCTGCCGCAGCTGTCGTCGCCTGCCGCTCTGTGCTCGCCACCCGCCCCGCCGTTCGAGCCATGTTGCTGCCCGCGGCCGCGAAGCTCGACGCGCATTCCTCGCAACCACCACGGCGCGTCTGCCCGCCACTGCGAGCTGCCCTCGCGCGCGGATGCACGCCGCCGCAAAGGGCCTGCCGTGTGAGTGGCAGGGGCCATAGCACAGCTGCTCTTCAAGCAATTGACAGCTCGGTCCCACAGCGACGAAGCAATCCACTCGCGCCAATCGGACGCCCGTCTGCCTTGACGTCGTACTGGGCTCTTTGCTGTAGGACACGTGCTGACATTCAACACTCACCAGGCCTCTAATAGTGCCCTTCTTCCTCTTCGAGCTCTGTGCTCTCGCTTGATTCCTCTTGCGGAGCCCCACGGTCGAACAGTCGTCACCCTCCGCCGCAAAGCCCTTGTTTATAGCTCAGCCTCCAACCACCTTGTGCCCCCGAGCTTTGCATCTGCGAACAAGCGCCTGTGCTTCCAAAAACGCCTTATCTTAGGCAAGAACACGCGGCACAGGATCCAGCCTCATTCACCTATCCAGCTGTTCCGCGTCGGCTGCCTGCATACCGTCCCTGTGCCACCGCCGCAGCATCAGCTTATAACTGCCACCGCGCTTTGCGTACGACGCACTATTGTGCAGCCTGTGCTTTGAACTGCTGCCGACAGCTCCGCTGACGGTAGAGACCAACGTAAACCCAGAAACGCCTAAACGAACAGCACCAGCATGACCGACGTCGCCACGTACCCTGAAGCTGAGGCCAAGCCTGAGGTTCCGGACACGACTTCGATGCAGAACAACAAGAGGAAGCGTAGTTCCCTCGACCAGGGTCCTACCAGCGGCAGACCTGCTCCTACCGATGCCACCCGCACGTCATCCTTCCAACGTGTATCACCAGGCTCGGCAAACAGTACTGGAGTGAACGACCAGTCGGGCACTGCTTTCCTCACTGGCCATCATGGCACTGGAACGGGCGAAGACGATATGCACCACACCAACACTGACATCGATTTCAGCCAGCTGGCACAGCACACAAACGACCACAGCCTGCACCAGAACGGTAGCGGAAACCCCACCAACGCCAGCGACACTGCTGCAGCTGCCTTGTCTCATCATTTCCAGATGACGGTCCCGCAGGCCACTGAGCTATCTTTCCAGAACCAGGGAGCCGGGGGTGAGGGCGATAGGACCCTTGGAAACTCTTTCGGCATGGGTGACCACAGCATGCATCAGACATCCCACGGAATGACTGATTACGGCCTGGATGCTCTAAACAAATCGAATACTCAGGGTGGTCAAGGAAACGAGTCCCCGCCGACCCAGGTCAACCAGAAGCCGGCAGTAGGCTCCGAGGAGTGGCACAAGATCCGCAGGGACAACCACAAAGAAGGTTCGTGGGCGAATATTCCGTTAACGTGGAATTCAGCTAACACGTCATAGTGGAGAGGCGCCGCCGTGAGACGATAAACGAAGGTATCAATGAACTAGCCAAGATTGTCCCTGGTTGTGAAAAGAACAAGGGCTCCATCCTTCAGCGCGCCGTTCAGTTTATCACACAGCTCAAGGAGAACGAGTCTCAAAACATCGAGAAGTGGACGCTGGAGAAGCTTCTGACGGAGCAGGCCATCACAGAGCTCAGTGCCAGCTGTGACAAGTTCAAGGCAGAATGCCAGCGTGCCTGGGCCGAAGCCGAAATATGGAAGAAGGCCTGCCAGAACGCCGGCATTGTACCGGAGGAGTTCCAGAACCAGGGCGATAAGGCGGATCAGAACGGCGACAGTTGAGACGACTGCCGCTATACGTGTCCCAAGAAGATAGACGGCACTCGAACAAAGGAGATGTGATTGCATGCGGCCTTGCTCTCCTTAAGCGGCCCCCCACATCTCTTGCTATGGAATGACGGCATGAACGACCTTCTCATGACTGTTTTCCTGGATTCTCTCCCTTTTTTTACTGAGCCCCATGTAGGGATCCTGACATTTTTACTTCTGCACAACTTTCAGTCGCGATACTATGAAACGCTTTGTGACTATTTTTCTACGGTGTATTTCTGGTATGCTGCCTGGGTTTTCATGGTTCTGGAGGATTCGTCTTCGGAGTTACTGGTGGCGGACGGTCTGAGCTTCTTTGCACATACATGAGAGTCTTTCCTACTAGCTAATCCATGAGGGACTTTGGGTGGCTACCTGAGTCTTAGACTTCTCTCATGTACTTCTATCGCACTACTTAGCAGTTCATGTTTTGGCTATCCTTAACCTTTGTCCCAAGTATCCGTGCCCCGTCCCTCCAACGCTTCATTATTTTTTGAGCTTTCAATTTGACTGACATTACAGCTGCAACAAGCCACAGTGGAGTCCCGGTGTATATTCCGCCAATCCTTGAACCTGCAACTCAACTTTGCAGCCGCGCACATCTATCCGAGACATCTCCGGCTCATCCAACCAATGCTTTGCTCGCAAAAACAATCAAAGTTACTTCTTTTTCTTCCTCGAAATCCACTGGATGATGTCTTAAGTGCATCTACGAAAACTGTCATCATGTGATAGTTAGCGCTCACAAGACCATCAGCCTCCCCCGTTAGCAGGTCTCGCCCTTTCATTGAACACGTCAGTCCCGGAATGATCCGTCTACCTAATCCAAAATCTCCGGGAAAAAAAGTTGTAGGAGGGGAACATACCTTTACTGTCATCCTTGAGATACAGATTTGCCTCGAGAACCTCGAGCACAACTTGTTGCTGACGAATGATCGACGCGCACTGAGGTTTACACGGATTAGAGGCATGTAGGTGAACAGGCAGCACACGCGTCGTTGCGTCACGCCGTGTTTCTACCTGTTACACTTGATACTTCTTGTCTGCCTTCCCACACAGCCAGTCAGCCTTGGAGGCCGCACAACCATTTTCCCTCACGAATCCCCCGAGTCACCTGGGCGCAAGCCACACTTTCTGATTCTCTTGTCTTTTCCCGGTGAGACGGCACTTGGAATCTTGGTGTCTTGTCCAGATCTTCACGCTCCGATTTCTCGGGGGTTCCTGGCGGGAATCTTGCATAGTCATGCCACATGATCTCTATCAATATTTTCGTATTCACGCCTTGACCTAACCGGCTCGACTATGTACTAGTATAGCACTGCATCGATACTGCCTGACTGCTGTGTGGTAACGCCCCTGCAGTGTTGGCGCTCTATCGTTCCGAGTCCAGGTTTCCACCAGCATATGTCAAGTCAAAGACATCGATCCCCTCCATTCCTTTGACCCGACGGTCTGGGTTTGATTCGATCAGACTTCAATCGGAGCTTCCCACACATGCTTCTAAAACTCCGTCTGTTATTTACATAAACAGTCCGAACTCCCGGGTCGGACATTTCCGGGAATATGGGTTTTCTAGCCCTACCTGATGGCGTAGTGCAAGACAGGCCGCGTCATCCATGTGCCATTGTTTTCAGGGTCAGACATTTTCTACCCCAAGTCCTGGTTCTTAGCACTTGCTAAGTGCATATCGAAGTGTTGGTGTGTACTAACTGTCTTCCACCAAGCCTCAAAATCGAATCCGCGGGGATGACAAGCCGTATGCGGCATTTTCATGATGGTGGAGATAAAATAGCTTACTCCGTTTGGTGTGACTGTTCGCTATGTTTTGGTCCGTTTCTTTTCCTTTTTTCTTTTTGGCCTGACAGCTGATCCCACTCGGAATTCCAAACTTTTTGTAGCATGGAGTCTTGGGAAGTGATTGCACAGAGTGACCTCAATATTGATTGCACGGGTATGCCTTATCTTGGAGCTCTGTGATTGAGCATTGGCGCCAGTTCTGGCTTAGCGGGTCTGGTTGTCTCGCCTTTGACTTCAGCATATGTGCGATTCTGCGGATTGGCTCTCCAATTTGAAGATTGCCTCATGATCTATTCTCAAGGATACTTTCAGTGGCTTAGAATTACGCAGTTTTCTTTGTTGATAGCAGAGCATAGAAGCCTCCTATACGGAGCAACTTTCTGTTGAAGTATTCAAGTACAACTCTACACCACTTAACCAATCCTACCAAGCGCTCCTACATACCAGCAATTTAGATATCATTTAAATTGTTGGTTTCTTAAGAGGTAATATTGCGGCCCAGTAAAAAATATACACAGGAATGTACCTCTACACCAAGTAAAGTAGAGAGAATGCAGACAGCTGGCAATATGGAATTTAGGAGCATACAGGATGACACAAGTGCATTTAAACGAAGTGACTGACCATTAGGTGGATGGTATGATTTCGCTTCCCTTCCGCCTGAAGTTTGCTACCTCTTTCGATATTTACTGATACTTGGCTACTGGTAGCGTACATATTATACGCTACCTATAGGTATTTTATAGATTATCTTACGCATTTTCTTCAAAGTTTACAAAGGTTAAAAAACCGGAGTGACAAAAGCCATACAAAAGCAATTAAGAAAATTCACTGTAGATACACATCTCCCAGGTGCCATATGTGCTCTTCAACTCAATTCCAAAGTGCGATCGACGAACGAGTCAATATCCCAAATTATAGCTTCCAGTGACAATAGGATGGTACCTCCCACAAAATTTTCATTACCTAAAATAGCTCTTTGGTAAGTTGCTCAAAATAAGTGTGTCAGGAAGGAGCAAAGGCACGGACGGAAATCCATTCCATGGCGTTCAACAAAGTCAGGACGTTCCGGTTTGATGGTGCACCGCTGAATCTCAACAAGGGGAACCGATCACCCAGCAGCGTAATTTTGTCAAGCAGACTTGCACAGAAAAGTTCTAGAACAAGTACCATTATCAGCCGATCCCGCGCCGACAACTGCGTCTCCAATGATCAGCGAGTTGTGTCTAGCGAGGTTCTCCATGTGAGGACGTTGAATCAATGAGCTGTCCGACCATAGTAACGATATCGAAAAAGGAACAAGAGACCACAACAAACATCGAATACTTACACGGTGGCTTGCGTAGTGGTAACATGACTTACTATAGCACAGAGGCTGAGTTAGTCTCACTTCCACCCGACAGATGACCCCACAGGTAGTTGTAATATCACGGAGTTGTCTCAACGACTATTACAGCCACTCGCGCTTATTGTCTTGCGCAGAGACACATGTTGGCACCTGACTTAAAACTTACGGTTTCCAATGTTGTTCGAGTCAAGAAAAACCTCTCAGAATCAAATCCGAGACAAATGAATTATAGAGTACACTGGTGACCGGTAACAAGCCGCCATTGTCTCACTGTTCGGGACATCAGCACTTCACAATCAAAAAGTCATATTTCGCTACATTAGTAGGATTGACCTTGTTCTTTGGTGGTGAGCTCTTCCCCTTGCGTTCATTGCGCAAGCTCTGCAATGCTTTGAGTTACTGCCAGAAGAGCCAGGGTAAATTCCATTCAACACCAGGCTGTCACATGAAAATATACAATCAAGGGCACATTAGTTTAGGCGCAATAGAAACATCACATTTTGCATTTCGAAAATTTAAACCATGCAAACTTGTCCGACCATATTTGTTGAGAAATGCGGCTATATTGAAATAGATCACTGTGTTGTACAGAGGGCGTATTGCAGCCGAATACTAGCGCGGAGAGCAGCAGGGCCCCAGAATACCGGGTAATACCTCAGCTTCTTTTCCTCGTGGGGAACGGCATCTATAGATAGTGGAAGCTATTGTCAAATCGCGAGTATATGCTTGTCAATGCCACACTGACATCCAAATGGTAACTTCAACCCCGCATGAAGTGAGTGAAAAGAAAATTCAGGTGGTGCCCTTCTGTATGGGACTTTGATGTACCTGTTGGAATGCGTTGGGGAGATTAAACGCTCAGTGGCGAGGAAGGGGCAAACCGTAGCACAACAAGCCTGACTGCCATATTCATAACAAAATCAATTCCTCATGTGCTCTTCCGTGAATCCGATGGCTTTTTTCTTTCCCTTTTTCCCTTCAGCCGGAATGGTAATGCCAAGTATTTGGCATCTGGTAGGTTCGGCGAGTAGTGCTCTGCGGGCCGACTCCACCAGTCTTTCACATGTTTTCACTGTCAATGAGGTAGTGCAGAAGAATTCGCTATGTGACAATATGGCAAGACACATACCGCCAGGGTAGTGACCTCGGTCATTCTCTGGCCTCGGAAGAGTGGATCATGATCGGAGAGAAAAAAAAAAAAAAAAACTGCAAATGTCCCTCACGCTATGATCTATCGGAACCAGAGAATTCAAGCAAGAGTGGAACCGGGAATAAAAAGCATAGCGTCCGTGCCGGAGGCGGCACCGTCGTCGAGCGCGGCGGCCATCGGGAGTGACCCCAGCGCTGCCGCCGTTCTTCCGCATCGGCCCGCGCCAAAAACGGGATCACGAGGGTACATGCGCGGAAAGATCACGCACGCACGTGGGCGCAGTCTGTTGTGCATTGCTAGGCGCCCGGGTGGGCTAGCAGCTAGTGGCCGAGGAGGAACCACAGCTGACCGGTGACCCTCTTTCCCCCACTACCACTACTGGGACCGGCGTTCCTCTGGGTACTTGGTACTAGGCAACGGGTCCCCCGTGGGGGAGCGCCACGCGCCAGAGCGCATGCTTGTTCCTACGTTCGCTGTAGCGGTACCTTTGGGCACCGCGCAGAACTAGAACTGCCCCGGCCCTCGAAGTAGCATGCTGCTACTTCAGACCGCCTTGTAGTCAGTGGGTCTTCCAGCAGCAAAATTCTTCTCAGCCACGGTCTTAGTAGGAATTTGGGCTGAAGGCAGCTCCGTTGTCGGCATCGAGGTTCGGACGGTGTCGGGGATGCGTGCAAAAAGCATAGCTTGGCGCTATAGGTTGCGGAGCGTGATGTGTACCTTCAGGTGCTGACTGACCGCGGGCCATGTGCCTTTTGTTAATCTAATCCAAGACCCCTTTTCTTCTGTCGCATGTGGCGACAGGGAACAGCCAATAAGACAAGCAGTGCACTGCCGAACCGTGTGGTGGGACAAACAGAAGCAAACAGACGTCATACCTTGCGAGAATCAATGCATCTAGGCCTTTACTGTGTAATAATGCTCCTTTCGGGCCATGCAGCTACATTTTGCTTTTCCACGGCCCACGTACCGCAAGGCCGTCAGTCATCTCCTCATCCGACCAAAAAATCCACACTTCCTTTTCGTTGGGCTTTCAGCCTCCTCCTCCTCCACCTCCTCCTCGTCCCCATCAGGCGCGCAAAATCCTCCACCTCAGGCAAACAAGACCACCGCCGGTCAGGCGGCCGGCGGGGTGCGCGAAGCTAACGAAATAAGCATATAGCTTAGAGACTTCCCGCCACCCCGCCGCCGCACGCGCTCTCTCTTCCCCGCACCGCAACAAACTACAACCGTGCACGCACTTCACGATTCATTTCAAGCTTAAAAGCGCTTGGTATATTGCGCCATTAGCGGTGGCGCATGGACAGGCCGGGTATAAGGCTAACAAATGTAACCCCGACCACGCCCCTCACATCATATGATGACTTTGCTCCATCGGACAGCTCAGCGCGCGATCCTTTTAATTTATTTCTACACTCGGGTCTCGTGCAGGGTTGGAAGTAGGTAGTGGTGAGTGAGTGAGGCGTGTGTAGGGCTGGAGGGGAATCGACCAACGCACATCACGCGGGCGAAGAAACGTAACATTTCTTTCTTTCTGTCTCTGTGTTGTTCGAAATTCTGCCGTTCTGGTGGCGTTTCGGCGAGTTGACTGTTTTGAGAAGTTAGCTATGTGGTTTGCCCACCACTCGGGCCGGTGGCTCGTGGCGACCGGTCATTTGTTCAGGGCACGAGTGACAGGCAGGCAGCAGCATCGCACAGCAGGATGGTATATCGAAAAGAAAATCGAAAAAGGTGTGCGACATCATCGTACTTCCGCCTTGATTTTTAATGTCTTTCGAAGGCGCAACGGCGATCGGCGTCGGCAGTTCCTCAACGGGAAACGAAGGCGATTCGGCGCGCGAAAAAGCAAGTAGAAGCGAAGATGTGATACTGAGATTAACTCAATCCCGAGCGAAAGGATTAACTACAGCGCATCCCCCGCCTGATCGCCGCGAAACGAGCGGCAGTTACACATCCTCACTAAGCACCCAAGCTTCGGCCATTATGGTCCAAAATGGAATAAAAAATACGTCTCTTATGCATTCTTCTTCGCAATCCCTTCAACAAGGTTGAAGTGATCGCCGAATGTAAAACACTAGAAACTACAAACAGGTACGTATGCTCAAGCGACTGTCGTCGGGTATCTTCCGTACCGCGGTCGTGACAAGGAAAAAAGTTTAAAGCAAATAAGGGGGTATCAGCATCGCCGTGCCGCTCGAAGAATACAACCCAGGATCCCCGGATGCTCGCAAACGCGAGACGTCCGAATAAGAATGAAGAAAAGGTATAATGCCAAGAGAAGATCCTCACCCAACAACCGACCCTCACATGCAAAACCCACCCCAACCCATGCAAGAAGGATCAGAAAACAATAATGCTCCTCGCTCGTCTGAGAAAATGCTGCAAAGGTAACAGCGGAAAGGAGAAAAAGTGAAATGCGCGATGTCGTCACTTCGTCAGCGCTGCGAGCCCTATTGCTGAGCAGCAGTGGTCAGCCACTGCTGCAACAGCGGAAGGAATGCAGCCTATGCGCGACCTTTGCGGAAAAGGGCCGCTCCCCCGCAAAAGTGCCCGAATGCGGTAGGAAAGCCAGATCTCGACCCCGCTTCAAAGAAGAGTCACTTCGCTCTCCCTCCCCGGTCAGACAGGGAAGAAGAAGAGTGGGGACTTTTGTTCTAGAGCCGTTCTTTTGGGGCCGAAGCGCAGTAATAGGCCGAAGGGTAGACATCGCGCCGGATCGAAGAAGAGCCGTACCATGCGCGCATGCTACGGCTCCTTCGCGGTCATATGACCATGAACGTGTGGAAAACCAAAATGAAGTGATGCCGGAAAAGGAAATTCGTGACTGCGTGATCGTGCTTCTCGTCCTCGTCTTCCCACCGCTCGCCCCTTAGGCTTCGGCGTTGGCGAAGTTGCCCTCCCACTTCAGGGTTGCGGTGTACATGGCGCGGGTGTCGGAACCGCCCGGGTTGTACGAGTGGAAGACAAGGTGGGTGGCGTCGCCGGCGATGCTGGCGCCACCGGGCGACCAGAAGCCGTGCTTTCCTTGAGAGACGAAGAGCGGGCCGTATTTGGTGTACGGGCCGGAAACCTCTGTTGATATCATGTGTTAGTATACATAATTTCGTGGGTCTCGCCCACGCCGGTCCCAATGGACTGGCGTGTATGAAACGAGGTGGAAATTTGATATTGGAAACACAGGGTAGCAACTTACTATCTGCGATGGCGTACGTCACGTCGTAGTTGATCGAGTAGAAGCAGTTCGAGCTGAAGAACAGCACGTACCGGCCATCAGGCAGCTTCGCGATGCTAGGAGCCTCAACGAGCGGACCGTCGTTGTCGTCGCGGTCAAGGACTTGGTAGGGGCTGCCGATCTTGTCGATACCGTTGCCGGCGACCTTCTGTTGCATGATGGGCGTCGAGTGAATTGGGGGGTTAGTGTTGCCACAAACACCACCATTGCCAAGAGCGTTGCCCTGTTACACAAATAGATCAGCATAAGCCTTAATTGGAGGGGCGAGCAATTGAGGCTGAAAGTAAGATTATAAGCAACTCACGTCAATCTTGTAGGTAACGTAACGGGAGCCATCAGAGTCAAGGAAACCAGAGGCATCGATAGCGCCGCCCTGGTCGAGCGGGCAGACCCAAGGGTCGGACTGAGGGGTGTAAGGACCCTCAATGTTGTCCGAGGTGGCAACACCAGTGCAGTGGAACCTGTCGTTGCGCGAGGCAGCGAAGTACATCACGAACTTGCCAGCATCCTAAACGAGCATTCGTGTCAGCATCATTTCCCAATTAGGAAGCAGGGATGAGGTGAGAGTGCATACATTCTGGATGACATCGGGGGCCCAAACGGCGGGGTTCGCAGCGTAAACCCAGCCAGGCAGGTTAGGGAGAGCATCCTTGCCCAATAATGTCCAGGAGTTGAAGTCGGAGGATTTAGCAATTTGGACATGAGTGCTGCCAGAACCGTCGTTATTGTTCGTGGCAAACGAGTACCAGGTGTTGCCAACACGGATGATCGAAGGGTCAGGAAAGTTGGAGCCGATGACGGGACCGGCGACAGCACGCTTCTCAACTGGAAGTCCACTGACAAGAGAGGATATCGACAGCAGTGCGGTTGCACCGAGGGCGGACAGGGAAGGCAGCATCTTGGACGTATGTGCGAGAAAATACAAGAAGGGAAGAGATATATACTCTGCGAGCAAGGGAGTCCAGGCCGATGCGAAGGGCTTGTGGAATGAGGGACATTGACGGAGGACAGCAGGAGCTTATAAGTACTTTGACAAAGAGAGAGTGCATGCAGAATGCACCCAGTTGCGCCGCTTACGAGCGGTGGAGAGGTCAGCGTGCAAGAGGCCAACTGAACACCAAAATAGATCACGGGGTGCCAAGCATATGGAAATTGAGCATTGTGACCCTCTTGACCGGCCTAGGGATGGAAGCGGACTCGGCGCGGTGACTTGGGCGGTGGAGGAGTCTGCACCGCGGCCGAGGCCAAGCAGCATCCTCCAGGGCAGGGCCATGTGGCAGTGACGGCCATGCCATCCTCCGTAGCACTGCCGAGCAGGCGGGCAAGGTGTTTGGCTGACGCGCAGAGGGCCAACAAGGTCTTACTTGAGCGGCGGGTCCCCACTGATATTGGCTCGGCTGCTGTTGCTGCAATGCTTGGCTGTCTCAGGGATGCGGATGCTCGCCACGGCACGACATGGAGGCAAAACTTGCTGGAGGCGGTGTATGCATGTTGCTCGAGAGAGCGGGTGACGGCAAGGGCTGGCGCGCCACGCCGCCATGTGCCTGAGCAGCACGCGGGGGAAGAAGATGGTAGAGGATCCCGTGAGCAGGTGCAGGCCGACTCGAACTTAGCTAAGCTCCGCCCAACGACGAGACGCCCCGCTGATCGCCGGCAAGGCTGAGCCAGGTAAGCAGGCGGTGGCAGCGGGCGATCTAGGAATCGGGACAGGCCTCCCGGGCAGTGGCTCCTTTTGCACGAGCGCGCATCATGCCGAAGTTTGCGCCGAGTCGACGCACCGCATGCAAAGCAGCCCATTCTGCAGGCATGTCCGGCACGAGAACCACAGGCGCCTCAGCCGCGGTCAAGCTCCGGCAGGCGCTGTCAATGCTGGTCGACGCCGGCGAAGGATCCGGACAGCCACTCGCCGCTCCCATCAGCCACGACTGCGATCCGCGCAAGGAGATTTGAGCGAGCGGGTGGGTACTAGTGGGCGTGCGGCCCAAGGATTCGGGGCGGTGCAACGTTCTTTCGCTGTCTGACAGCATCCCGGGCACCATGACATCGACCAACAGCCCTGGGCACGTCTGTGGGCGCCTCGTCGAGCGTATCACCAATGACGACGCCTCCCAAGCACCTCAGGAACAACGCATGCCAGAGCTCTGCACCACTCATGCGATGTAAGCACTGGACGGAGGGGGCTCGGCCTTGGTCCAAGCAGGCAGCCATTGTCGAGAGTGAGAGGGGCACAGGGGCAAGCGGCGATTCTGACAGCGGCGATAGCCGAGAAGAATTTTGCGGTCGGCGTGGGGTCCGAGAGATGGAGGTGAGGTGTAGTCGGTCGTTCGTCGCGGGCGGCGAAGCGAGTCATGGCCCGGTGCCTCGTCGCCTGGCGCCTGCGTCAGTCGGTCGGTGCGCGCGAGCTGCTCGAGGTGTCCCACGTCGGACAGCAGCACCCACCACCACAAACACCTCCCACACCGGCGCAAACAGGCACGCCCGACTGCGCGCCCGCCCTGCCCCTCTCCCGCCTAGCCAATCCAGCCGTGCCGTCCACATGCCGCCCTAAACCGCGCCCCAGCAGCGCGCTGGCTGTCTCGCGACCGCCTTCACTACCCTCGTCCGTACGAACGCGACCGTACCACCATGGATCCGTCTGCTGCCGACATTCCCGTATCTGACCCAGCTGAGGCTGCGCCGGACAATGCGCCTCAGGTGCCTGTCGGTGTCGATGAGGCCGACATGATGGCCCTACCTCCGGATCCGGCCGCAGACCCGCAACTCGAAGAGACAGCCGTCAAACCGGGGCCCGACGCGCCCGAGCAGCAGAACCTGGATGGCTCTCAGCCGCAGTCCTCTGCAGACGGCGTCGCTCTGCCCAAGCGACCCGGCCTCAAGCGCGAGAAGTCTGCTCCCGCTCCGCAGCGTCTTCCGCCGCCCGCTCCCCCCGCCCCGCCCCTCGACCCGGGCCACCAGCCCACCGATTCCCTGTCGCTGCTGCAGCTGAAAAAGCTGGTCACCGACATGCCCAAGGTCGAGCCCACTCCCTACGCATTCGAATACGAGGACGCCGCTTCATTCGAGGTTGAAATTGAAGAATGGTTCTCCTACAGCGTCGAGGAGCAGGCAATGCTACTTAAGGCCCAAGCGTCTTTCGTCGAGGAATGGGTCGCCCTCGAGGATGGCACGCTGTCAAATCTGGCTGCCTATGAACAGGGCGAGATGGACTGGGTCAAGGCCGACCCCGCGCTGAGAGACCAGCTCACACGTAAATTGATTTCCAACCTGGCGCAGACCGACAACAAGGAAATGCGGTTGCGGAGCCTGGAAGCTCTGGTGTACATTGCCCTGGGCTGCTGGCATGAGACTGCTGGGCTCGGAACGAGCACGTCTGCTGCCGAGGAAGAACAGGCCCCATCTTCACCGGCCAATGATGCCGGCAAGCCTTCAAGTTACGTCAAGTCAGAGGTGCAAATAGACTGGATTCGAAATGGAGTTCAGATGATTCATGAGTGTGACGGCATCCGACCCATTTATGATGTAGCCCGTGCGGCCTGCCTACGCGAATTGTGAGTTGATGTCCGCCTTCTTCCTCCGCTTGCAACTAACGTGGTCCAAGCGCAACCGACGTCGTCGAGCAAGAGATCGCCCCACAAGAGGACAAAGACTCTGACAGGAGAGAGCTGTGGTGCTCCCTCACCCTTATGCACATGTTCTACGAAGTTGCCCGCACTGAGCAGCAGCCCTCTCGTCTCTACGAAAGTCTTAGTAAGCCTCTTCAAACCACGCCATCTTCTTCATATCCATTGACTCCCCTTCGCAGCTCACTTAGATCCGAACGTCGTTGTGTTCATGATCGAGATTATCACGAGTTTACGATGGGATGATTCAATTGGTCCTCCGCTACACAAGGTAAGACCCAGTTGCTGCGCCAGTATAAACCTTGCATTAACATGTGATAGATTCTTCTCCTAACCTGGAAAGCCATGCTGGTGAACTTTGGCGGTCTCAAAGAAGTCGAGGAGCTGAAGGCAACTTTCCGCGATCCAAAAGAAGAGACAGCAGACAACCGCGGCCAGCCTATCATTACAGCGTCCCCCCTTGACTATCACGTTTTCCGCCAAGAAATCAGTTCCAAGTACCCGGCATACAACCCACCACAACCCCTCTTTCCGCTGGAGCCCGAGAACAACTCCATCCTGCCGCCCTTGAAGAACCATCCTAGCAAGGTCTCAGAAGCAAATTCCTTTGGCCCTGGCATCTCCAATGTGGGCAGCGGAACTTCAATCCTACATCAGCCCGTTCATATTGCAACTCCAGCGCCCTCGCCACCACCGTCACCTGCTGGCCCTGGAGGCAAGGGAGGAAAGAAACAGAACTACCAGACCAACCAGCTTTTCCCCTTCCTGTATCCACCCCTGGACGAATCCAGCAACAACCTCGGTGGTAAGGGCTCGACTGACCTTCAAGACATGCTTGTCGGACGAAAGTGGGAAGGGAGTGACATTCCTACATCCATAATCGAAGCTGCAGAACTGTTTGCCAAGAGGATGCGGGCCACGCGGGCAATGAAACAGCTATGGGAAGAGCGCGTGCTTTTCATGAAGTACGAGCGTGGGTGGACAGGATCTGACAATGACATCGATCCGTTCGACCTCAATGGCAAGCTTGAAGGTCTCGTGCTCGAAAAAGAGAAGGTTGACGATCGAGTCGCTGCCAAGCTTGATCAAGTTGAGAAGTTTTATGTAAGTATCCCTGGCCCGACATTGGCTCATTGTTGCTAATATGGAAAAGGCGACTGTCCTTCCGCACTTGCAATCATTAGTGATTGTCCTACTCAGGACCTTCCTTTCTCACTTGGCAACACTTGCACTGCAGAACAGCAACCTCAACGCCATGTCTGCCGGTGGCTTTCAGGAGAACCAAAGCAGCAATCCAATGAACAAGCCGGATAGTGGCCTCAACGGAACTTTGCCAGACATTTCAAAAATCCCGCTTGAGGACTTGGACAGGATGAGGATGGAGGAGATCCAAGACAAAGCTGCATCCGGCATTCTCATCCTACTCCTAAAATGGTTCAAGCTGTCTCACGTGTTGAAGATGGAGTATCTGACGCAATTGTTGGTAGACTCCAACTACATCCCTCTGACCCTCAAACTGCTCCAGTTGCAGGAGATCGAGAAGGTCATCAACTACAGATGTGATAGAGAAGACCTGAGTTTCTTCACCTTCTGCCGCACACACTCCCGTGAGGGTGCCAAGGAAGCAGGCCCCATCACCGAAGCACTACCTGCAGAAGCTGATGATGAGCCCGACGAGGCCGCACCCCCACCCATCAGACGGCGCCACTCCGACGACATGCTCGCCGACGAGCACCAAGACCTCGCCGACGAAGCCCCCGGCGACATGGCCGCGTCGTCCTCTCCAAACAACAACATCAACCCTAATGGCAACGGCGGCGGGCCCAACAACGCCACCGGCCTGCCCGAAGTCGACGAGCTGGGCATGCCGCTCAACCAGCTGCCGCTAGAGCCCATCACGTCATTCTCGTGGCGCAACTTCTTCACCAACATCAACCTGGTGCGCATCATGCAGAAGGTGTGCAAGGAAAAGGCGCACCGCAACCTCATGCTCGTGCAGTACAAATCGTCGCAGTACCTGCGCAAGGCGCTGAAGATCCCGCAGCCGGAGCTGCGCCTCTACACGCTGAAGTTGTTTAAGAACCAGGTGCCCTACTGCGGCCGCAAGTGGCGCCAGAGCAACATGCGCGTCATCACCGCCGTCTACCTCCACTGCCGCCCCGAGCTGCGAGACGACTGGTTGGCTGGCAGCGATGTGGATGCGGATGTGGACGAGAGCGTGCCGCTTGAGCAGGCGTTACGCGCGCTGACGCACTGGTTCAACCTGAAGAGGTATCCCGAGCGGCTGGGTGCGGAGAGGGGCGTGCTCGATCGCGAGCAGGATTTCTTCCGCAGGGAGCTTGAGAAGATGGGGTGGTCGGCCGCGGCTATGGCGGTCGATGATGGCCAGGGGGCTTGGATGGGCGATGGGCAGGACGTCGACGTGCAGTGGGAGGGTGGCCCGGGAGATGGTGGGCAGTGGCAGGGATACTGACCTGAGCTGAGCTAAGGGCTTGGTGTGGAGGACGAATGAGGTGGTAATGGTGGGAGTGGGTTTCGAATTGATACCCCGGGGAAAAGAAATTGTGGATGATCATTGTACAGCGGGGGTGAGGCTCGATGGAGAATGCACGAGGGCGGATTGGCCTCGGTCCTTTTCTCCTCCTTTCCGTAAGGGGGAGGTCGAGGCGGAGTGTCTTATAGGTTTTAATGCAAGAGAAGAATGCTCGTGCTGGTTTCTTGAAAGAAATGGATTCCCGGGTTTTGGCGACGTGGTGACAAGCGGGTGTGTGACGTTACGACCCAAGGGTGGAGGAAAGTGTGGGGATTGGGTTTCCTGGGTTCGTGTGGGTGTGGTGACTAGTTTCTGCTGTTGATGTTACTAGTGTCGTGGCTGTTGTGGAAGGCACATGATGCTGACCATGGGTTGTTTGGCGCATCACCATGCCTTTAAAAGACGGACCGGACCGCCTGTCTCCTTACCTTCGCTCCCAGCTTCTGTGCTTGTAGCTATAGCTGGGGAAACTAAAAGGCACTGCGCGCTCGCTTCGGCGCCTGCGCAAGATTTGTTGCCATTCGTATCATTGCTCGTCTGCCGTTTGACGTACTGTCGAATGCGGCTTTCCATTATTGTTTGTTGCAAAAGATGACCATCAGTCAATCTTACTATCATCGTTCTGAGAAGATACGCCTAAGGCCAAAACTGGATCTCTGCTTCGGGATCTTTGCCTGAGCAACAAGGGCGAAAAAGTCAGAGAGTCGAGCGCCAAGCGAAAACCAGTTTTTCAGATGCTTCGTCAGGGAAAAAAAAAGAAGAAGGGGAATCGGCGTTGGCAGATACTGAACTTACTAGCCGTAATTTTGCTTTGTATCCATATTCGTAGGCTGAGGATTCTGCATCACGAGGGTACGGGCCATAGGAGATGGCGGGGCAGCTGCTCTGGAAGATCTTCCAGAGATAATGTGATCTGTGGTGCAGCTGATGAAAGAGTTTCCGGGGAACGCGCATGGATGCGGTGCTGGCGTGGGAGGGACACGGGGCTGGAGGAGAGCTGTATAAAAGTATGGTTCGAGTTCGTTTCTTGTTATACCGTTGTATCTGCACAGAAGCTAATGACATCTGACACTTGTAGATGGATTTCCAGAACTAATCGTCGTCCGCACTCTCTATTTCGGTGTTTGGACATGATTGTAGTCGTTGCAACTTCAAAGGTTTTTGTATTCACTTAGGCTCAGACAAGTGGTTTCCGCTGGAAAATGCCATCTGGAGAGATTGAAGTCCATCTTTATTTTCTATTTCCTAGGAACATCTCCATCGAAATGGATTGATGATGAAGGCTTCTTCCACTCTCACCATAGTAGATAGAGCGTATCTACACATCATCCCGTGCCTTATTACTGTTTGGAGCCCGAGACCCCCACAACAGTCACTTTTGATATGATTGGTACTATTCATCTATTCTTAGACCCTGCGACAAGTGATACCAAGAATCCTGGCGAGAGGACTTTTCCTTATATCTCTTCAAAGAATGTAATATCAAATTCGTCATCTGCGCAAGGTCTTTGGGACGCTACAGCGCACCATGTAGCACGTCAGGCGGGTGCGCATTGTCACTTTCGGGACAGTGAGCGTGAGTCAAGGTAGCCGGTGCGTGAGAGGAAGCACTTAGTCTCGATAGGATCGCGCCGTATATCTTGCAGGGTGCGTTTCGACGTAACTCGCGGACTTACGCACAAGCTCGATCAACTTATTTGATCGTAGTCAAACCACTGCGAGTCTGCTGAGACGATCTGGATACTTTCCGGTCTTCGCGCTTCTTCTACTTCTCTTGGCAGGTGCTTCGAGTATCTCAAGGAATCTGCAGCGTCAGCGGTCAATCATGCATAATGTGACATACCCCTCAGCGGAACCTTTTCTTTACGAAGGTCTTCATGAACCAGCAATGCTGCTGATTACCATTGTCGGAAGGTAAAACTCTGCATCGTCAAACTGAGACCTCTGCAGGATATCCAGCAAGGTGCGGCAAAGGAACAGCCCGACAGGGAGTGCCAACATCACGCAAACGAGGCGCAGCCAAAGCAGACAGGATGGTGATTCCTTGTCATTTCTATAACAGAGTATGGCCGCCTAAGGTCAGTGCTTCAGTAGGGTTGAAGACGGCCTTTAAATAGGGTGGTCCGCGGGGTTGACTGGTGCGCGTGCGGGCAGGTGCTGGAAAAGGGCAGCGCAGGCTCGAGGGGTGATGACTGCGATTCAAATCGCATGCAATCATACAGCACGCGTGTGTAGGTGCTGTCAGCTGCTGCCTGGACTGGCTCCTTCAGTCACCAGGAGGGATGGACTAGTTGTTCTGACGAGAATAATTAAATACCTTTTGATGGAATGGTATCTTGTCACTTTCTGATCAGTACGTGTCACAGCGTGATTATAAGAGTAGAGTAACCACCAAGACACTTTGTCTGTTTGTTTTCCGGCCAAAAAACTTGCCCGCGAGGTAACAATAATGAAAGGTAGACCAACCATCGATGTATCCTTTTGCAGCGCCTCAACGGATAGACAAAATGATGCGGACCTGCAATACTTAATATGCCACTCACAGTTGGCCATGCTATATAGTACTGATGGCGACAGCCTTAATTCAGACAAATATTTTAGATGGGTATGTTTCGGAAGTAGAAAGGACGTTGGACACTGGACCAACCAGCAACGAGCGAGGCTAGTGGGCTTCGGTTGTAAGGATGGGTTAAAGCGGTTCTGAATACCTGAAAGAATTGTTGTGGGGTTGCATCAGTTTCGCAAACAATGAAGCCAAAATTTTAACTACCAATTGCCCGTCTACACATGCCCCAAGCGGGGAGCTGCAGGTATCGGGAGCAAGCGGTATGATTCGGATTACCCATTGTAACTATTTCAGGCAGTCAATGATGTGGTCTTGTAAGAAGGGGGCGCAGATGAGCCTTTTGTGGAGCTGGGTTGCTAATGTATTTAGGAATTGATTTGCTGGGTAGTATGTTGTACAGAAAAAATGAGAACCAGCAGTAGTCGATGAATTCTACATGTCAATTTGGGATAACTGGGAACCAAACCAAGAACCTTCCTACTAGGCGCCTCTAGTGCAGTCCGTCACATTGTCGCCGGCAGGATTTCAAAGTCAGGCGGAACATTGACGCTGGCTTGGAGGAGCCGTTTATACTAATCATTACTTTTGAGTAATGCCTCCCTTTGTCATCATCAATCACTTCTGATGCAGCCCCGCTAGCAGTTCAAATACAATTCTGTAAATAGAAGTGCTTGAGACGTGAACGATAGATCTGGATAAAGTAATCAAGCCCTCTCCGAAGAGACAGTCGACATGTCATTGAACCGGGCTTGGCAGGAGATGGTTGTAGGTCTACTTTCATGATATTCGATTAACCAAGGTTCTAAGGGAACGTCAAATATATATGGAGAGCAGATACGCAGCTCACCAGAACAAAGTCTCATGCAATTGTCGTCATTCACGTGTTGATTTTTGGTTCAAGCAGCTGACCTGGTCGGGCCATCTGGCATTATACTTCTGTAGGGGCCTTCGGATCTTTCCTGTCGGCGGATATGAGGGTGAGCTTAGGCGAACGAACTGGAAATGAAGATGGAACAAGAGATAATGGCGTTTGTGGGAGCGGCGCTGGGAATGAAGAGGGAAGAGTCACACTGGGAGCGAAAGATCTGATCCACAGGAACTAACTCTATGCATGCAAGCTTGTTATATAAGTAGTAGAAGATACCATACGGACGTAAATGTATATTTAATAATTCCACATTTACGTCCGGATAGTAGCTTCTACTATATATGTAAATCCAGCGCCGTTGCTCTCGAAGATAATTCCGGAGGATCATTTATTTTGACACTTACGTGGAGGGACGTGAGAGAGTAGATTCTGACGGTCTTTAATAGCCATGCAAGAGACCACAAACTGAATAATCATCTCTGGCGCATCATCAGCTGTTGTAGTATCACGGGTGATTATTGCAGCCAACGGCTGATGTGGATTTATTTTTCGCTCATGGCATAGGTAGTTACAGCTATAATCCGGGCGCAAATATAGAATTAATGATTATATATTTACATCCGGACGATAGCTTCAACGGCCCATGTTTGTCCCTTTTCTTTTTTTTTTTAAAAAAAGAAAAGAAAAACAGAACTGAGGCATATTTGCGCTATGTTCTGGGGCCCTGCTATTCCTCGTGCTAGACATCGGCTACTGCTCCCCTCTGTATGGAGATTGTTGTTACGGATATGGTTGGAAAATACTCGGTAGTGTCGTTTAGAGGCTACTCGCACGAGAGGGATGATGACGTAACTTCCGGGCCAGCACAAGCCACGACTATCTCAAAATTGGAGAATTTAGTGCAGCTGGAACCCAAAAAATAGATGTCAGTCGTAAAATTTGAGAAACAGAAAATTTCACTACTATGTAGAGGATTTGTCAAAGCCGAGTTGAGTGCGACGGCTTCAGGTAGATAAAAGGGAGAAAGCTACGGAAGAGAATGTCGAAAAGCGGAATGGGAATCAACCTTTTGTGGTATGTGGCCTCATAGTCATCCATGGATGGGACACTCGGACAGATGATGGTACGAGGTGGGTTCGCTTAGTATTGCCGGCTGTTGATGCGGTAACTGCACAACGTATGTGGAGCAAGGGGACCTGGAAAATAGCATTAATCACCTCGAATTTGTTGCGATACCAAGAGAACCAGTCTTGTAAATTTTGATAGCGTAGAGCATTACAGGAAGCTTCAGGGCACCAGTGTCGACCAAAGTCGTGAGTAAAATTAAACGATTGTGGAAGAGATAACATTTGTCAGAGGCTGCAGCGATACGGACCAACCACATGACTGTAGGCTGTGCTCAATACGCAATCCGCCCTGCAGGGTAGCGCAAAGATCTTGCTCCCGTCTTGGCGATAGATGCCTAGAGATGGCAAGGAATCGCGCGCGGGCGGGAGCAACGGATCTTGGCGATTGTCGGCGGGAGGGCTCGATGGACGGTTCCGCCGTACAACAAGCAATCGGGTCGACTTTGCCGATCTCTTGCTTCTCGCCCTTTCCCCCGTCCTTGGAGGATTTGGTGATAAGGTATGGCGGAAGTCTTGGTATTCTTGGCGAGGTGGTATGTGCATACGTTTGCGTATCTCAAGAATCTGGCGAGGGGGCCAGTAAAAGGCGTGGTAGGCAGCCAAGAAAGGGGAGTGTTGCACGAGCAAGACTCAACGAGGAATGGTGCTGGTTAGTTTCGTGAGTGAGACATATTAAAGCGGTTGAGAATAGCCAAGCAAACACAGAGTGCAAGGACAGGGCGCTTGGGGTGCGGCGGTGATAAGGGCGTTGGGGTTTCGGAGGGGGGCACATGTGGCGGGCCAAGAGCAGCTTCCGCTCAGAAGGGCAGCGACTAGGCTCGTGGGAGAAGAGTTGGAGGTGGATATGCGAGATGAAGTGACGTGCAAGTCTTGGCTTGCGCTCCGCTGCGGAAGTGAAAGCGGGACGAAGATCCCTCGCAGATCATGGTGGGTGCGTGCTTTTCCCTCCGTGCGCTAGTGACGAACCGTTGCCAACGTCCGCAGCAGCCGGCCGCGCTCCTGAGACGTGTTCTGAATGGTTGAAGGGTCTCGCTGAGCCAAGGAGAGGAACCAAGCAATATACTACCGTGTTAATAGGCAGGAGGATGGACAAGAGCCGGAGGAGCGAAGACGGCGGAGGTGCTGCCAAGAAACCTTGTCGAACACACGGTCGATCCGCCAAGCTGCAGTCAACGTTACGCGCGGAGGTAGGGGAAATGACACGAGGCGAATTAGCAAAGTCTCGGGCTGAAGAATGGCTTCATTTCTGATGTTTCGCAGAGCTGAGCAGGCGAGGGGAAAGCAAGGATAAAGGTGCAGGCGTCGATAACGGCGGCGCTATCCCCGCACGCCCGGTCGTAAGTGGAGCCGCGGGAGGATCGAGGCGATTGGCCGGCATCCCTGTGGCCACAGCTCCCTCTAGCGTCATGGTTCTCTGCTTGCTGTCCACGCTGCTCGGCAGGCGCCATCTGCGGCGCTGAGCCATGGGTCGACGCGGCGCGTCGTGCAGAGGCCGCCGGACGAGGCGTGGCAGTCGCATTGAAATGGTTCAGTATTACAAAGACGGCGAATTCGCTCAGTCAGTCAGATGATGCAGCGCGAGGTTTGAACTGGGGTGGTGCGCTAGCGGCTAGGAGGCCCAAGCTCCTGCGGGGAGAAGCTTGCGGCATTCGAGAATCTTTACCTCTTGAGCTTCTGGATCCTTCCCATTTTACCGTCAATTATCTCGCGCTAGGGAGCGCCTATATTGCGGCGTCCACGAGAGCTGAGCGGGGCCAGCTGCGGGCGTCGATGGAGCCTCGCTGCTGTGCATGCAAGCTGCAGCTTAAGCATGAATTCCGAGGCCGTGAGGGAGCAATCGGGTGCTGCGTGTATTATCCGGTTCCAGGGTGTTCGCGGTATCGTTACAGCCAGCGAGCGGCGACACATGCTTGTTGGGCGGCACGGAGCGAGGTGAGCTGCTGCGGACTGGCTGGCCAGGTGCGGAGTACCAGAGCTGCTGATTGCGCTAGCGATCGCACGCGGGATCGAAGCTCGTCGCTGCACACGCAGGGCAGCCAGAGCGCGATAGCTGGTCATGCTCCCGCTCGTCATATATGCGCCCGCCCTTTTAAACCTCGCCCGCTGCCCCTCCCACTCGTCATCCGTCGCTGCCCTTCCCTCGCTCGAGCCGTGTCGCCTCCGCCGCCCGCCTCGCTCCGTTGCGCGCCGGTTGCTGTCGACCAATTGCTCGCCATTGGGCCTCGGGTGCCGCTGGTAAGTCCCTCCTGCCCTGGGTGGGCCCTTGCTACCGTGGGCGAGTGCAGCAGGCGCCACTGAAAGACCAAGTCTCAAGCCCAATGCCCAGCTCCCGTTCACAACAAATAAAGCCCCACGCTTACCTAGTGCAGAACCTGCATTCCACCTCTTTCGCTCGTCTGCGCTTCTTAGTCCCGCCTTCGCCTCGTCGCCCCCAGTTTTAGCACTCTATCGCCTCCACTGCATCTTAGCTGGTGCCCACCATGGCGGACAACAGCAGCTCCGAGGGCGCTGCCCCGCGCAACACCCTGGGCAAAGAGACTGCCGCCGGCGGCTACGACGAGAAAAAGCAGCACGAAGAGAAGCCAAAGGACCTGCCCGCCTCCAAGCCCGGCGGCAACTATGACGACGATGATGAGGAAGAAGACATGGACGCGCTCATCGCAGAGCTCGAGTCCCAAGACGCCAACATCGACCCTGAGGAAGAGGAGACGCAGCCCGGCGGTGCACGACCCGTCCCCGAAGAGCTCTTGCAGACCAGCACCGTCTCTGGTCTTTCCAACGAAGAAGTCCTCTCCCGCAGGAAGAAGTACGGTCTGAATCAGATGAGCGAGGAAAAAGAGAATCTCATTCTGAAGTTCCTCATGTACTTCGTCGGCCCCATTCAGTTCGTCATGGAGGCAAGTACAGGCTTTTACCACCCGCGCTGCACGCACTGACTCTCGCAGGCCGCCGCCATCCTCGCTGCTGGTCTCCAGGACTGGGTTGATTTCGGTGTCATCTGCGCCCTGCTTTTGCTGAACGCCACGGTCGGTTTTGTTCAGGAATTCCAGGCTGGTTCCATCGTCGACGAGCTCAAGAAGACGCTCGCTCTCAAAGCAACCGTTCTCCGCAACGGCGCCCTCACCGAAATCGAGGCGCCTGAGGTTGTGCCCGGTGACATCCTCCAGATCGAAGAGGTACGTTGTCGCGCGACATAAGGTCGCCCTAATCGCCCGTGCTAATGCAGCTCTTCAGGGCACCATCATCCCCGCCGACGGCCGTGTGGTTACCGAGGATGCCTTCCTCCAAGTCGACCAGTCTGCCATTACTGGCGAGTCGCTTGCTGTCGACAAGCACAAGGGTGATACTTGCTTCGCTTCTTCTGCTATCAAGCGCGGTGAAGCCTTCATGGTCGTCACAGCTACTGGTGACAGCACCTTCGTCGGTCGCGCTGCTTCTTTGGTCGCCTCCGCTCAGGCCGGAACTGGCCATTTCACCGAGGTCCTGAACGGTATTGGTGTCGTCCTTCTGGTTCTCGTCATCTTCACTCTCCTAATAGTCTGGGTATCTTCCTTTTACCGATCAAACCCTATCGTCACCATTTTGGAGTTTACGCTTGCCATTACCATCATTGGTGTCCCCGTTGGTCTTCCGGCTGTCGTTACCACGACCATGGCTGTTGGTGCTGCGTACCTTGCTAAGAAACAAGCTATTGTCCAAAAGCTCTCGGCCATTGAGTCGCTGGCAGGTGTCGAGATTCTCTGCTCCGACAAGACCGGCACTTTGACCAAGAACAAGCTCTCGCTGGCTGAGCCGTTTACTGTCGCTGGCGTTGAACCAGAGGATCTCATGCTCACAGCCTGCTTGGCTGCATCCCGTAAGAAGAAGGGTATCGATGCCATCGACAAAGCCTTCCTGAAATCGCTGAAGTACTATCCTCGTGCCAAGAACGTCCTGTCCAAGTACAAGGTGCTGGAATTCCATCCCTTCGATCCCGTCTCCAAAAAGGTACAAGCTGTTGTCGAATCGCCCCAGGGAGAGCGCATCGTCTGCGTCAAAGGCGCTCCACTCTTCGTCCTGAAGACCGTCGAGGAAGATCACGCCATCCCGGAAGCCATTGATGAAGCTTACAAGAACAAGGTCGCCGAGTTCGCCACCCGTGGTTTCCGCTCTCTCGGTGTCGCTCGGAAGCGTGGTGACAGTTCGTGGGAGATTCTGGGCATCATGCCCTGTTCCGATCCGCCTCGTCACGACACGGCTCGCACTATCAATGAAGCCAAGACGCTTGGTCTTTCCATCAAGATGCTGACTGGCGATGCTGTCGGTATTGCCCGTGAAACGTCCCGCCAGCTTGGTCTCGGAACCAACGTGTACAACGCCGAGCGTCTTGGTCTCGGCGGTGGCGGCGAGATGCCTGGTTCCGACATCTACGATTTCGTTGAGGCTGCAGACGGTTTCGCCGAGGTCTTCCCCCAGCACAAGTACAACGTCGTCGAGATCCTGCAACAGCGTGGCTACCTGGTGGCCATGACGGGTGATGGTGTGAACGACGCTCCCTCGTTGAAGAAGGCTGATACCGGTATCGCCGTCGAGGGTGCTTCGGATGCTGCTCGTTCTGCTGCCGACATCGTCTTCCTTGCGCCTGGTTTGTCCGCCATTATTGATGCGTTGAAGACGTCCCGCCAGATCTTCCACCGCATGTACGCGTACGTTGTGTACCGTATTGCTCTGTCCCTCCACTTGGAAATTTTCCTGGGTCTCTGGATCGCCATCCTAAACACCTCTCTCAACCTTGAGCTTGTCGTCTTCATTGCCATTTTTGCCGATATTGCTACGCTCGCTATTGCCTACGACAACGCGCCTTTCTCAAAGACGCCTGTCAAGTGGAATCTTCCCAAGCTTTGGGGTATGTCGGTTCTGCTTGGCGTGGTCTTGGCTATTGGAACTTGGATTGCTCTCACCACCATGTTCCCCTACCAGGATCTGCCCAACGCAGCCGGTCAGGGCATTTCCGGCGGTATCGTCCAGAACTTTGGTGTGCGTGATGAAGTCCTCTTCCTGCAGATTTCTCTCACGGAGAACTGGCTCATCTTCATCACGCGTGCCAACGGACCTTTCTGGAGCTCGATTCCGTCGTGGCAGCTCACCGGAGCCATCCTGGTTGTTGATATCATTGCGACCTTCTTTTGCTTGTTCGGTTGGTTTATCGGTGGCCAGACGTCGATCGTGGCTGTCGTTCGTATCTGGATCTACTCGTTTGGTGTCTTCTGCGTCATGGGCGGCGTCTACTACCTGCTGCAGGACAGTGTTGGTTTCGATAACCTCATGCACGGAAAGTCGCCCAAGAAAGACCAGAAGCAGAGATCGCTCGAAGATTTCGGTAAGTGCAGGAGCCGTCTTCGATGGCTTGTCCAAAGGTTGCTAACAGATTGTCAGTTGTTTCCCTCCAGCGTGTGTCCACGCAGCACGAGAAGAGCGCCTGAAAGTGAGGCTCGTTGCGTCCTGTCCTTCTACTCGTTTTTTAATACTATACCATTCGATTGCAAATTAAGTTGGCCGGTAGTCGGGGGAGACTTAGCAGGTGGTGGAGAGGATAAGATGTGCATGTGGATACAAAAGAGAAGAGGGCAGTGTATAACAGCACGATCCTTTGTCTGCAACTGGGGCGATGTTCCCCTGCCAAATCTCTCTCTCTAGCCTATGTTTCGGCGCAGACTTATCCTTTTCACTTTCGCGTTGGTAATCCTGAGCTTTAGTGTAATACCTCTTCAAGTTATTGATGGATAGAGGCAATGAAAGGCTTCGCTGAGCGCATCATGCAGCAGTAGTGGTGATTTGGATGATTGCAGAAGTGGGCGTGGTGGGAGTAGAGCTGGACTCACGTCGGCCAGCCTTGTCATTGAAGTAGAGAGACAGCGGGGCTTTTGTTATTCCACATGATGCATCCAGAGGATCGTAGCGCGACGACTAGAGTTTCATGAGTCGCATCCTCAACACCAGTTGTAGACCGCAAACGGCGAGCTTTGGGGCGAGGACATTGCACGCCATCAAGCACGCACAGCAAAGTTTGGGGGGTTGCAGCGATCTGGTTGCTATGTAGAGTGGGAGCATAGTTGGGAGAGGAAAACTTTGATCTCTCGGCAGCGACTCAGGTCTGGGCATGTATGGGATTAGTACGAGCGCGACGGATGCGGCTGCAGCTTCGCCCGTCCGTCCCGGCTTTGGTCAATGCCGAGGCCGATCTGGATCTCCAGCGAAGCTCCTTTATTCTCTGTTCGATTCTCCTAGATGGTTTGCCATGTGCTTGCGGGCTCAGTGGCTGCCGTGATCCGATCTCGGCTACGTCATAGCGCCGACGCCCGCTTTCGCTCACGCAAGAAAGAAGGTGGGGTTCCCGAGGGGTCGCGCGAGAGTCAGCCTTCATGAGGTTAGCAGTCCTCTTCACGTAGAAACCCACCCTTACTTCAACAAGCATAATTTAGCCGGCGCGTTGGCAATTAATCAGCTAAGGAGCTTTTGCATTGCGAATCTCCGACTATTTTGAGCAAGCGATGCGTAGCGGCAGGAGTATAATAAGTCGAGCTCCAGCTGCCGCCGCGGCGATCAAAGCTCTGGCTTCATCTTCCGTGCGGAGCTCCACTTCTCTTATTCTTCCTTGCCGCTCGACTACTACCGCCTACTCTTCTTCCCCAACCCCACGGAGAGCTAGCTTCGTTCGTGCATCCTCCACCATGGCCAACATCCACACGCCCATCCCGAGCTTGAAGCTCAATGACGGCAACTCGATTCCCATGGTAAGTTGATGTCTCACAGCACTGCAGCCAAGCACAAGCCATCGGCGTCAATGGGATGCTTACACGACCTTGGCTACTACTGCGGGTTCACCGTCAGCATCTGCCTGCGACATGCTTAGCAAATGCTGACACCCGGCACACCCGACTCGCGCCCGCACTCGTTAATCCTTCCACATGTCCTGGTCCCTGGGATCTAAGCCCACGCGACCCATATAATTCCGAAACATGAGGGCTGACATTGGTATGCACGATTTGATTGTAGCTCGGCTACGGCACGGGTACGGCGTGGTACAAGACGGGCGATGAATCGCAGATCGACCGCAGCCTGGTCGAATCGACCAAAGTGGCCATCAAGCTCGGTTACACCCATCTCGATGGCGCCGAAATGTACAAGACCGAGCCCGAGCTGGGTCTGGCCATCAAGGAGAGCGGCGTGCCCCGCGAGAAGCTGTTCGTCACGACCAAGGTCTACGGCAACCTCGCCGATATCAAGGCCGCTATCAAGCTGAGCTTGAAGAAGCTGCAGCTGGACTATGTTGACCTGTGAGTTTGGCACCCACATGGGACCCCACCCATTGTATTTTGCTTTATTTTTCTTTTACTTTCCAGCTAACGCAAGGATGCACAGCTACCTCATCCACGCCCCGTTCTTCGCCAAGTCAGACGAGGAGCTGCAAGCGAAGTGGAAGGAGATGGAGGAGGTGCAAGCGGCGGGTCTGGCCAAGTCGATCGGCGTGTCCAACTACCTGCCGAAGCACCTGGAGGCGACGCTGAAGACGGCCAAGGTCGTGCCGGCCATCAACCAGATCGAGTTCCACCCGTACCTGCAGCACTCGGCCCTCATCGACTTCCACAAGCAGCACGGTATCGCCACCCAGGCCTACGGCCCGCTCAGCGCCGCCACCAAGGCCAAGCCTGGCCCCATTGATGAGTTCAGCGCCGCGCTCGCTAAGAAGTACGCCGTCAGCGAGGGCGAGATCGCCCTGCGTTGGTGCATCGATCAGGACGTCATTCCGATCACGACGAGCTCCAAGGAGCAGCGCTTGTCGGATTACCTGCGCGCCGCTACGTTTAAGCTGACGCCTGCGGAGGTGAAGGAGCTGAAGGAGTTGGGCGAGAAGAAGCACTACCGTGGCTTCTGGAACGATATTTTCTCGCCTGAGGACAGGTCTTGAGGGGACTTTGAAATTGGCAAAGAAATGATGCTGTAGAATGTTGATGAAATGACGAATACTGCGTAGAGAATATCAGCTACTTCACAACGAAAAATTAACATTTGTATCTCCATCAGTATGCTGAAGACGCATAGTCATACTCGAATGATTTTCGTTGGTGTGTCCAATAAGTGCCGTTGCCTTTTTTAGGTCCACCATGTATTTGCCTGGCTGGAAGGGGTGAGCGACTGGCTTCTTCCTTCTTTCATGATGCTGGCATATGAGATGGCCTGCTCCTACCGCGCGACGTCCATTGGAAGTCGTGTCGGAACGCACCGCCAGGGCCTGGGCATGACTGGATGCGGCCACGACTTTGAGTGACGCAGGGACGCGGGACGTTGGCACCCACCGCAGCACGCGCCGGCGATCCTCCGACCGACGCCAGAAAGTGCGTGCTGAGAAAACTCACAAACCTGCGGGGCAAAACCGCCATCGAGTCAACTGCAACTTTTTTGCGGGCTCACACAGACACACAACCATGCCGCCCAAGTCGAAAAAGGACGGCCCGCAGGACGCCGCCGACGGCGCTGCTCAGGTCAGAAAAATTTCCTTAAAACCAATTCATCCAATTGCGCGCGCAACTCTGACTGGGATACATACAGCCCGCCGCAAAAGCCGTGCGCAAGCCGCGCGCCGTCCCGCGCAGAAAACCCGCTGATACCACCGCCGCCGCCGAATCGACCGCCACCGCATCTGAGACCCAAGACCAGACCGCTTCAGCTGCCGCCGCCGAGCAGTCCTCACAGAACACCGACGCCCCAGCAACGGGCAAGTCCGCGCCCGCCGCGCCGCAACCACAACAGCAAAATGGCGAGGCGACTACGGCAACGAAGAAGCATCGCAAGCCGCCGCAGCGGCGGCTGGACGACGGCATGGACAGCGTGCTGCAGCCCTTCTACTACGGCAAGTCGCTGACGGACCCGATCAACACGGCCGAGGACAAGTGGAATTTGCTGCCAGCATTCTTGAAGGTGAAGGGTCTGGTCAAGCAGCATATCGACTCGTTCAACTACTTTGTGGATGTGCAGCTCAAGGAGATTCTGCGCGCCAACCAGTACGTCTACTCGGACGTCGACGACAAGTTCTTCTGGCGCTACACGGACGTGCGCGTGCTAAAGCCGTGCCGTGTCGAGGAGGAAAACGTGCGCGGTATTCAGAGCACCATCACGCCGAATGAGTGCAGGTTGCGGGATATGACGTACGCGGCGCCGATTGTCGTGGATGTGGAGTATAAGAAGGGAAATGTGAAGGTCAAGAGGAAGGGCATTCATATTGGAAGGATGCCGATCATGCTGCGCAGCAACAAGTGCCACCTCTGGGGCAAGTCGGAGGGGCAGATGGGCCAGCTCGGCGAGTGTTCGATCGATCCCGGTGGATATTTCATCACGAGGGGCCAGGAGAAGGTCATTTTGGTCCAGGAACAGTTGAGCAAGAACCGTGTCATCGTGGAATCGATGAAGGGCATTATCCAGGCCTCCGTTATCAGGTATGCTGGGAGCTCCCGGAAGTCAAGTTTCAGGCTTTTGCTAACTTATTTTGTAGTTTTACGGTCGACCGGAAGTCCAAGGGTTACGTTCTTCTGAAGAAGGGCCTGCTCTATCTGAAGCACAACACCTTCACCGAAGATATCCCCGTTGTTATTGCATTCAAGGCCATGGGAATCCAGTCCGAGCACGAAATCTTGCTTTTGGTGGCCGGTGACGATAGCGCGTACCAGGACGAATTCGCTGTTAACTTCGAGGCATGCTACAACGAGAAGAACGAGAGGATTAACACGCAGCACCAGGCACTGGAATACATCGGTCAGCGGACACGTCAGCTCAGGAAACCCATTGGAAACAGGCAAGCCAGGAATATGCAGCAAGAGGCCATCGATGCCATCTCGAACATGATGATGAGTCACGTCCCGGTGGTTGGCATGAACTTCCGTCCGAAGGCACTCTATATCGCGTACATGACTAGGAGGGTTCTCATGGCCATTCATGACCCGAAGATGGTGGACGATAGGGATTACGTTGGAAATAAGAGATTGGAGCTGGCTGGACAGATGATGGCGCTTCTGTTCGAAGACAGCTTCAAGAGCTTCAACTACCAATTCAAGGCCGCCATCGACAAGATTCTCAAGAAGCCGAACAGAGCCGCCGAGTTCGACGCTTACGACCACATTCAGACACACGGTTGGAGCATCACCGCAGGTATGGAACGAGCGATCGCCACCGGTAACTGGAGCTTGAAGCGTTTCCGCATGGAGAGAGCCGGTATCACCCACGTTCTCAGCCGTCTCAGTTACATTTCCGCCCTTGGTATGATGACGCGTATCACTTCTCAGTTCGAGAAGACGAGAAAGGTTTCGGGTCCTCGTGCTCTCCAGCCTTCGCAGTTTGGTATGCTTTGCACTTCAGATACCCCTGAAGGTGAAGCATGTGGTCTGGTCAAGAACTTGGCGCTTATGACGCACATTACGACCGAGGTGCCTGAGGATCCTGTGAAGCGGATAGTCTTCATTCTCGGTGCGGAGGATGTTCAATCAGCAAGCGGCACTGAGCTGTATTCCGACGGAGCCTACATTATCTTCGTCAACGGTTCGCCCTTGGCATTAACCCGTGAGCCCAGGCAGTTCCTGAACGGCTTCCGTAAGTTCCGTCGCATGGGCCGCATCTCGGAGTTTGTCAGCATTCATATCAACCATCACCACCGCGCCGTCCAGGTTGCCACGGATGAAGGTCGTATTTGCAGACCGCTCATTGTTGTGGAGCGTGGAAAGTCCAGAGTGTCTGCACGATACCTCAGAGCTTTGCAAAAGGGAACCATGGAGTTCGACGATTTCCTTTCCCGTGGTCTTGTGGAGTACCTGGATGTCAACGAGGAGAACGATTCGAACATTTGCATCTACGAGAAGGATCTCAAAGAGCACCATACGCATCTCGAAATCGAGCCCTTCACGATTCTCGGCGCCGTTGCCGGTCTCATTCCCTACCCTCACCACAACCAGTCTCCTCGTAACACTTACCAATGTGCCATGGGTAAACAAGCCATTGGTGCCATCGCTTACAACCAGTTCACCCGTATTGACACTCTTCTCTACCTCATGGTCTACCCCCAGCAACCCATGGTCAAAACGAGAACGATCGAGCTCATCAAGTACGACAAACTTCCCGCCGGACAGAACGCTACTGTCGCTGTCATGTCCTACTCCGGTTACGATATTGAGGATGCCCTGGTCATCAACAAGGCTTCTTGTGACAGAGGATTTGGTCGTTGCCAGGTCTTCAAGAAGGCGACCACAACACTCAAGTCGTATGCCAACGGCTCTCAAGATAAGATCACGGGCCCTGAGAGGAACGCTGATGGGCCCATTAACCCGAGACACAAGAAGCTCGGCGAGGCTGATGGTATCGCGGAGGTCGGCATGCTCCTTGAGAAGGACGACGTCTACCTCAATAAGTTCGTGCCTGTTCAGACGAACCCTGTTGGTCTCGAGGAAGGTAGGAGGAGACCACCGCAAGAGTTCAGGCCCACAGCCATGAGCTACAAGCTCCCCGATCCCGCCTACGTCGACAAGGTTCTCCTCACCGAGAACGAGAACAACACACCCGTCATCAAGATCCAGACCAGACAAACGCGCCGACCCGAGCTGGGTGACAAGTTCTCGTCCCGCCACGGTCAGAAGGGTGTCGTCGGCATCATCGCTGAGCAGATCGACATGCCGTTCAACGACCAGGGCATCTGCCCAGACATCATCATGAACCCGCACGGTTTCCCGTCTCGTATGACGGTCGGCAAGATGCTGGAACTGCTGTCGGGCAAGGCGGGTGTGGTCAGCGGCGACTTGCAGTACGGCACATGCTTCGGCGGCTCGAAGGCCGAAGACATGTCGCAGATCCTGCTCGAAGCGGGCTTCTCGTACTCGGGCAAGGACATGCTAACGTCGGGCATCACGGGCGAGTGCCTCCCGGCCTACGTCTTCTTCGGCCCCATCTACTACCAGAAGCTCAAGCACATGGTCCAGGACAAGATGCACAGCCGTGCTCGTGGACCCCGCGCCATCCTCACGCGCCAGCCGACCGAGGGTCGTTCGAGAGACGGTGGCTTGCGTCTCGGAGAGATGGAGCGTGATTGTCTGATCGCGTACGGTGCGAGTCAGCTTCTGCTCGAGCGCCTCATGCTGAGCTCTGACGCACACGAGTGCGATGTGTGTGAGCGGTGCGGCATGATGGGGTACCAGGGCTGGTGCCAGAGTTGCCGGAGCAGCAAGGGCGTTGTGCGCATGACAATTCCGTATGCGGCCAAGTTGCTGATTCAGGAGTTGTTGAGTATGAATGTTAAGGCGAGCTTGAGGTTGGGTGATGAGTTTCCGGTAGAGGAGTGAGTGGGTGAGTGAGTGGGTTAGCCGGGTTGGAAGTGGATGGTTGGGAGGGAAGGGGTGAGTGGGTGATGAGAGTGGGGTGGGTAGTGGTGGAGGTGGAGAGTGGGGTGGGGTGGAGATGCGAAGTGAAGGGCTGCGGTGGCGGGATGAGAGTAGCCTTTCTCTTGCCTCTCTTTTTCTTCTTTTGCTTTCACATGGTGGAGGGTTTCTTCACGATTTCAGGGTCTATGCATAGCGTGGGGTTGGCATTTGGGTGGCGTTTTATTTTTCTTTACTTTCAGGTTGCTGGATGGTAGTCCTATCACAGAACAAAGATATCGATGAAATATGAAACTGATTGCAAGTATTGTGGATAAATGTTTTCACCTCTGTGAAGTCCCACATTTCGCTACTGTAACCAGAATTTCTTGGTGGGCAAAAGCATTTGTTGTTTCTGGTGTTGTTCATCATCGTTGCGGGATGCTGTGAGCTGAAACTGATCACGGGAAAACAGAAGACGATGTGTATTCCTCAGTCGGAACCTCTACAGAAAACACCAAGACCAAACGAAGAGTGGGGTTCGTTAATGACAACGGATCCCACCCAGTGGGAGCGGTGTGGAAGCTCTGCTACGATCGTGAATTTTCCGAACAGTCCCTCGGCTTGATATAAGCGTAGGGCGAGCCGTGCTTCACTTCACCGGTGGAGATCACCTGCTGCCATGAATCACGTCAGAGCGGCACATGCTACTTCTTCACCCCGCCAATGGCTGCATTTGCCGGTCATGGGCTCGAGCTACGCTGTTGCGGTGCACGGGACCGCTGGGTGCATTTCGGACCCTCGAACCTATTTAAGCAGCGAGATTGCGGAGTTGTATTGTGGCTCGTGGCAAAATCTCGGGAGAGAGGTTAGACTTCTGGCCAATTTCACTGTTTTCTGGGTTTCGTGAGGGTTGGGAATGCTCAGTACTTTGTCGTTTTCGGAGGAGGTTTCCATCAGACTGTCGGTAACTCAGCATCATGCTGTAGTGGAGATCATCACCATCATTTTCTGCAGTACTATCATCATTGATGCTTGGCGATGCAGTGTATCAGGTGGTGCGGCCGCGCGGCTCTCAATCTTAGTATTGGAGGCGAAGAAAGAACCAACTCCGAAGTTGATGACGTGACCAGTGTGTAGGAAAGGCGGGGCCAGTGAAGGAGCCTACCAAGCTTCTTGTGGCTCAGTAGCTAGAAAAAATCTACAGATTGTTTGTGGTCTCATGTTTATCTTTTATACTTCTCAATGGCTGTGGCCCGTGAGGCTATGAGCCGTTGCACCAGGTGAGCCGTGAGACATTCCGGATCTTCACTGGTCATGTAGTCATCCGCATGCGTCAACCGCATAGCACAAGCACGACTTCCAGTAAGCCACATGGTATGAGCTTGCTTGCTGCCCTCTCAGGTGAGCGCTCCCTTAGCATATGGAACAGGCCTCTTTGGCGGATAGGCCGACATGAGCACCCAGCGGCGACAGAAGCCAAGAGCATCTTGGGCTGTACTCACGCCCCCGGCTGGAAATGCCAATCAGAAACTCCGACAGATCAGTTGACGAGAGTCAGGCGGAGCATTCCCTTCACAGATTCCGGCGCGCACATGTGACATGGGTGGCCAAATCCCGTATGTTGTTTTCATATTTAAACAGGCTTCTAGCGGGTCTATTGCTTGACCGCAGGTCTGAGGCCACAAACTGGCTGAACAGAGAGACGCCATAATCGGTACACTTGTTTTCTGCAATAGAGAAGCACGTCTTTACCTTACTTTTGTGTGAGAGTGGCTTTCGGAGCTGGTCCACCCGCTAAGAACTTTGCGGGAGGATAAGCAGCGTCAGAAGTCTCCAAATTTCATCATTTTGTTTTGATGAGGCTGTGCCATGACACTCTATGCTGTTCATAATTGCGCAATTGTGCATGCCTTTGTCGTTAATCTGGGGCTCTCGACTTTGTCAAGCGGTGTTCGCATTTATGCTTCAATGCGGGCTTCAGTTAGGATCTCACCCACCCGCCCAAGGAGGCGAATCTGCTCTGGCTGAGCTTGTCTAGCTGAGGTGTTAAGTCGGCTCAACTTAGGTAGGCAACGAAGTTGGAAAGCCTCCAACAAAGCGCAGACTCATCATGTATTTCTGCAAATGAGCCGCCTACGCTACCATGACGCGAAATTCCGAATATATCTATTTTTGGAGACAGTTTCGTTTTCCTCAGCAGCAGTAACACCGTATCGGTATACGATTCAGATTACATCACGCTCTTTTCTTGAGACTCAAGATAAAGGCAATGCATATGCTCCCATCGAGGACAAGGAGTATTTATGATCATCATTAATTGCTATTTTCAGCTCTGTGAGCACATCTCATTCATGGAGCATGTCACTAAAGCGTATGCACCGCAACTTCAGCTCCTTTCTGGAGATTCAACATCTTTAGGAAAAGAGAAGAAGAGAGTGGAGGAGGAGGAGGCACAAGATCTCGTTGTTCTCGTTCTTGTTATTTTTTTTCCCTTTCTCCCCTACATCGAAAGCTCGACAACGATGGCTTGGATGATTCGGTTGCTATTTTATAAGACCTTAGTTCAAGCACGAGCAATGCAGCCACGTGAAACAGGGACAGGAAAGTCAGGTCACTGGTTCTGTCTGTTTTCAGGGGAGTTGCACATGAAAACTCGTGATCCGCCTATCCGTAATCTTGCCACTGGATGTAGTCAACCTGGCTGCTTGTTAAAGGCACTGCCGAGCTCCAAGATTGAATCGGCCTAAACCCTTGAGTATGCAATAAGACAATTACTTCTCACTTTCGAAAAAATCACTGTTGCGTCCCCCTTTTCTTTTTCTTTGTTATACATTCGTGAGATAAAAACCACACCAACACCTCCCGAGGTCTCCTCAAGACGACTAATCATCAGATAGCACGTCTGATGGCGAGACTTGGAAAGCTACAACAATGATTTTCTTCACTAAACACTGTTGATTCTGTGTGTACATTACTGATGAAAACTGGTAGACTCGGTATAATGAACTTATGCGAACCAAGAGGGAATTCTTTTCATAGCAACAGGCACACCGGACCTCACACAACAACCAACTCATAAAACCAGCTCGGCCCCATCTTATCATCTACATCATGATCTTAGTCTTTGAACATAGATGGTGATTGCAGCATCAAAGTCCCATAATCATGCATCGTTGGTATAACCCGTGGTTATCAGGATATTTACTGAAAAGGGGAGAGAAAAGAGTGTATGTTTGGTCAGATCCATGACATAGCCGCGAGGTGCCACAGGGAAGTGTCTTGCATTTCCGACTGAGTACCTCCATGGTTGTTAGAATGATTAAATATAAAGCAGTGGTATGGGTACCCTAACGGCTTGCCGGCGTGTGATTGACTTGCATGAGGCTTGGCCACCAAAGGCACATGACGTGCTCGCCATAGCGTCAGATTGTTGCCAGAGTGCTTAAAATAAGCTTCGATGCCATATCTTGTGTTACTGCTCACAAAAAACGACGTAGAATATACTACGTAAGGCAACAATGTTCTCAGCCAATTTTTCGTTTTACTTATGTCTTAGAGCCGGACCGCAGTTTGTCCAGTTTTCAACACCCTCCACACATTCGATTGATGCACTGCATCAACATTTCAAAACTATGCTGAGCTTCATAGCCGTCTCAATGATCCCCAGCAGCGCCATTAAATTAAACGGACTATTTCGCGGCCTCAAGATGACCCATCCGACTGACCACGCTGCCTTGAAACACGTTAGGTGAAAAAATAGGACCCAAAAAACAAGCAAAAGTGGATGGACAATGCGACAAAGAGTGAAGCAGTACTATTATTTCAGAAACATCAGCTCATCCGCGGTCTATTGGAGACACTACTCAGCCTTCAGGATCAGATTAGATATTGAAATGATGTCGCGTTTTTGAGCTGCTGTTTTTTTCTTTGGAAAAAAAAAAAAAAAAAGATAGGGCATCCGAAAGTGTACGAAGTGCACGGGGTCCATTGGATCGTGACGCAGAGAAGTTAGCGTGAAAAGGCATGCAGCTGGCAAATGGTGGACATACCGGTGTTAGGCTATGCAGGTGAACATGTGAGTTTGATTCCAGTATTGACTTTTACTGCATGAGGCTCACGTGCGAGGTTTCCGGGGGGTGTCACACTGCAGAAAGATCCTAGCATTCAATAGCGGTCGAAGAGGTTTAAAAGCTCGTCTTCATTGCGTGGAATATCACGTACATTCAAGTACTCAGTGTTTTCAGGTTGTGACCGAACCAGGTACAAATGCCCACTTTTTCTGCCGGATACTGGATTGATCCACTGCGGGGGTCCCTTCATATTCTCTCAGCCTATGTCAGTTAATTCCGACGAGTAAATCATGATAATTAGACCACTATTTTCAAGAAATGATGAAAGCTTGCAGAAAATTTTGGTGTGACTACAGCTAAAACATGATGAGTTGATGCATATATCCTTTTGGATGTTTCTCTGAGTGAATGCGGTGTCTCTAAGCAGACTGTTGAATCTAATGCCCCTAATCACGCCATTACAGCGAGGGGTAATTATAATTATGTCCGTGAGATTGAAGTGGGGTTTGAATGGAGAAGAGGTGAGGAGCATGCCCGCTTAAATATGTGACGCTGGCCCCTCTCCAAAGAGTGAGTGACTGCAGAGGGACTGCATGAATGGTGGTACTGTTCGGCTCGAAAACATGATGATCCAAGGCATCAAAAGATATTAGGCGGTGTATGCGCTGTCGAAAGTCTCCGAACCTATCTTGGCTGTTGTGCCACTCTCCGCGATCGCGCAAACGCACCTGACACTTGTGAGCTAACCTAATCTTACGGCAGTAATTAAAGAATAAAAAGGAGTGCATGGGATTGTGTATCGTTATTCACTTCTACATGTATATTTCCATGGCAGACGGCCGCTCCGAAATCTTCCCAGACGATGGTCCTCATTCCACACCGCCTCGCAAACGGGAGATAATGAAAAAGCGGACATTGACTTGACAGGGCGGGCACCTACATCCTGCGACCATGTCGTCAATTCACCCGCGACCACCCCCTCGCGCTCAGGCAACTCTGTTTTGGGATGAACAATTTCTTTTGGCACCTACGTGGCTCTTCCCCAGGAAGCCCCAGAACACCGAAGGCAACCGAGTATATGGCCGCGGGACCACTCCAAAAACAGCGATTGTTCGGCTGGTGAGAAAGCCGAGTGGTGGAAGCAGAGCCGGTATAGGTGATCGGCATCTTTCTCTACCTCCCACTTCGAGTTTAATTGAAACGTTGAGACAAGTACTCAGGCGGCCGGCATCAGCAGACACGGTGCAGATATGTTTCGGTATTAGCGGCCCGCGGAAACATGCATTTTATCTTGGCCGCGGATGCTTCCTGATGATTCATCCATGTTCGGCCCAGGACGGAGTGGCGTCGTTCACGCAAGGACGGGATCAGTCTATGATTTAACGCTGCTGCTCTCTAGCGGAGTGAAGTCACTTCTGTGCGATGACCACAACGTTGCCTCCCGAGCGTCCGTGCCTCTCACTATAGGCTCTTCTCATACAGCATAACTTGTAAAAGAAATGTCATCATTTGCTATATGTTTTGCACATGATCAAGTGAGTCTTATACGCCATCTGAGCTTTTACGACGAACTTATCAGAAGATTCGAGTTAAAGCGCGAATTGCAATACTACAATGCACAGACCGTAATTCAATGGGAAACTACCTGGGCTCCTGTGGACGGCTGAGCCGACGATAGGTTGCGTGATACGTAATTTCCTTGTTAGAGAGGGGAAGAGTATAGAAGCACGCATCTTCTGCGCCTTCGTTAATGCCAAGTCGGAGGCTGACGGATAGAACACTTTCACGCATGAAATGCCGTAAAGCTTTGTGTGCTTGGAGAATCGCTTGAGACAAGACGTTGATGTCTCATCCAGACACGTGCACCCATTGTTCAACAAGCAAGCAGTCACTTGTGATCCCCTTCTTAAAAGGCAACTTTCACCTTTCGACTGTTACCATGTAGATATCCAACTTTTCCTGCAACCCTTTCACCGCCAATAGCGTCTTACAAGCATTTCACCACCACCAACGCTTCACAACATGGACTGCATCCTGAACATCTTCAACTTCCGCCGCAACACCCACCTCCAGCGCCTGATTCCCCGAGAATGCGACGGCCTCATGCGAGCTCCGCGCCCGACCAACCCACAGCTCCCCCAACCATCTCCGCTCCGCCACGTCGAACTCATCGAACCCGCCGCGCTCTCTCCACCCCTCCCGCCTCCACCCGGCTCCCACCCTACCCCATCACCACCACTACTGACGATCCTCCCCCTCATCGCCCGACTGCCACTCTCACCGGTAGTGTCTCGACCAGACATCTACCACTTCTCACACCCCTCGTCCTCCTCCTCCACCTCATCATCACCACCACCACCACAGTACACGCCACCACCAGCCTACACACCCTCAGATCCCCACAACCTCTCCATTACCCTCTACCCCGGCGCCTCGACCGCCCCCTCCGATCCACCACCACCAGGCTATTCCACCACCACCACCCCGTCCGCCGCCCTGGCCGCCCTCCGCGCCGCCCTCATCCAGCTGGACACGGCCATCTACCTGCACCACGTGGCCAGCACGGGCAGGGACGACATGGCGCCGACGAGCCAGCGGGCGGATGCGGTCGCTGCCGCTGTTGCTGTCGACACGGCTATCGCTGTCATGGATGGAGGAGGGCAGCAGCAGCAGCAGCAGCTACGTCACGTCGACAGCCAGACGGTCCGTTCAGGGGCCAGTAGTAGTGGTCGTAGCAGTATTGGCTCGGACGAGAGCAGCAGCAGCAGCAGTGCCGCCGAGCTGATCGATTTGCTGCCTTTCCTGCTCGAAGTTGTGTGGACGCATGTGCACGAGCTTGCGGCGGAAGAGATTGTTTGAGAGAGTGACCGGCATAGAAAGGAGAGGTAGCTGGGGGTGATGGCGCGAGAGGAGAGCGAAAAGAGGGGAAGAAAAAAAGAAGAGAAATGTGACGAAGAGATGAGAGGGATACATTTGTTCTTCTGTTCTCAAAAATGGCAGGGCTAGAGTTGCCAGTGGCAGGAATCAGGGAGAAGAGACAGAAAAAAGTGTAGATACGAATACCATCATTATTCTCCGCACGTAGCGAATTGTTTCCATGAAGACGCCGGACATTCTTGAATTTTTGATATTCTTTCATTGATTTCATCAAGGCCTATGCAGCTTGTCTCATATCAAGCTATCTTGCTTCCTACAACATAGACCTGCCTTTCTGCCGCTATACAATGTAGCATGCAGGAAAAATAAGAAAAAAGACACAAATATATCGCACAGCACCCCTTATTTGACACGCGCCGCTCAAAGCCTCCAACAGCTCTGAGTTTTCCCCATGAAAACGCGCTGCGCCGTTCCCCTTGACCACTTTTGGCCCCTCCCTAAACAGAAACTCAAAAGAGATGGCAACACATACGCAGACCGCAGCGGTAAATAATCCCCAGTGAAGGTCTCATCGTGAACCCATCTCGAGAGAGGAGGCCGTAAACTTGAACAAAAAGAAGAAATGAGAGGATAGCAGCGGGGTATCCCGGGGGTATCGTTTAGAAAACCGCACACTCTTCACGGATGCGTGGTCCCAGAACCGAAGGTAATAAAAATAGGCAGTCCACCAAAAGAAATGAAAAGGGAGCAGCCGTGACAAACGCGTGAAGGATCGACTAAACACGCAGACCGCGCCATGGATCAATGCGGGTAATGTGCTCTTTGGACAAGAGCCGACTGGAAGGAAAAGGTGGAGCAGTGTCCGGAGATAACCCACGTCTATCATCCCTCTCGAGTGCTCTGTGAGCTCGTGTGTTGCCATGAGAAGGGTGATTTTTTTTTTCCTTTGCCATCCTGACGCCGAAACGCTGCAAAACGCCTCCAGATTTCCGTTCAAAAGACGGAAGCCCAAATGCTCACAATTTGATTTGCAACTTGTAATCGACATTTTCCCTACTCATCCACTCGTTGAGGAAAATGATTCCCATTCGCACCGCTTGAATGGGGGACGTATCTGGCCCAAGCGGGAGGTTGTAGTTGCCCTCTAAGCTGCCGAGCTCCAACTTTTCCCAGCTTCTAGGATCGCCCTCGACATCAACACCCCTCGCCCGCCCATTCCATGTCTTGGGATAGTTGGAGATGAGGTCTTCAAAGGGCAGCTTCGATCGTGACTCGGCAACCAATGTCGTCATGTTTTGGATGTACTCGCTCATCGTTGAGAGAGCTTTTTCCGTTGTGAAGGCGTTCTTGTCGCCGCTATCTCCCGGTTGAGGAGGGCGCTGCGCAACCAACGTCGTGATGCGCGCGCAAATGATGGCCCCAAGCTGAAGGCGCAGGCCCTCGAGATGTGGGAATTCTTGGCAATTGTTCTTGAAGAAGCGGAAGAGGGGGAAGAGAGTTCGCCAGCTAGCATTGAGATCCGTTGGGTGATGCGAGAGGTGAGACTTGTAATCCGAGGCATAATACGCCGCCATATATGAGCTGTAAATGTCAGTAAAGACGCCACGCTGTCTGTAACTTTTCAGGCACACTTACAGGATGCACTCTACGCTCATAACCGCACCTCGCTTACGGTCCCTAAGCGAAGGTTGGTTCCTGGGATCACATAATGATTGTGATTCGTGCTTGAGCCGCCGACCCAGCTCGTTGAGCTTGCGAGAGTGTGTTGTCCAAATCTGAGCCTCGCCAGGCCTGCCGTTGATACTAGATGTCGGACCTTTCGCATCACTCGGCGTATCGGCTGTCTGGGCTGGAGTGCTGGTCACACCGTTACTATCGTTTGAGACGGTGCGTATCATGCCAATTGACTTGGCCTCTTTTCGTGGCGTGAGGTACTGGGATTTCTGGCTGGGCTTGTTGGGGAGAGACGGTGATTGAGTTGATGGCGGCACCGGTGTCCGTGGCTTTTTGTCCAGATCCAGATTGGAAGGTGCTCGCGGTCTCTTTGGAGGAGGAGCGTCTGCAGAAGAATCATCCGCAGCGCGGGGCCGCTTTTCTGCTACGTGCCGCGCTTTGTTATCCATGGCGCTTGGCAGACCCGATTTCCGCGATCCATCCTTGCTTGGCAATTCTTTGTTCCTGGAAGAACTATCCACTTTCCGTATTCTTTCCGATTCCTGCGGCTCTTCATGTGGTAATTCTGGCTCCTTCTGGCGCGCTTTCCGTCCAGGTGGTAGTTTGAGGCAACGCTCAACATCTTGTCTCCGTTTCCTGCCATACTTAAGCTTCACGATAAGCTTTCGCGGCTTATCCTGCGGTGCCTTGGTCATGCCGGCACTTGTCTGCGACGGTACTCGTGCATGCTTGGTGGGTAATTTGTGATCGGCCTCGTCCGCTTTGGAATTCGGAGGTCTCTTCTCTGCTGCCCGAGAAGTTGTTTTCGAAGGGGTGGATGACTGGTTCGCCTTGATTTCAGGACCTAGCAATGGCGTGCCAGACTTGTGTTCTGATGAGATGGATGTGTTGGAACTATTCCTTTTGTGTCGTTCGGCGAGCTTCTCCAGTTCGGCTTCAATGACGTCGGGAAGTGTTGGGGAAAGCAACGGCGGTAACCCTGTCGTGTTCGGAGATGTAATAGGGGAGATAAGGGGCGGTAGGCCATTGTTGTCGGCGTTTCGCGAGCTCTTTGTCGGCGGCGGGGTAGACCGGTTTTTCTTCACCGTCAAGGGTTTTTCTTCCTCTGTTTCGGACATGGCACTTGTCATGCTGTGAGCGGTGAGAGTTCAAGATGTGTAGCAGATCAACTCACAAGCTAAGATCATCCTTCTTCGCAGACTTGTGCGCACCGGTAGGCTTGTCTGGCAAGCTCCTCGACTCGTTGACGGCGGTATCCTTCTTCGATTGCTCCTGGCTCGAGCCTGGTTTGGGCGGCAGACCATTTGCCTGCTTACTTTTGCTATAGGCTGCCAGAGAAATCTTCTTCTTGGGCACATCACTGCGCGGAGTGCTCGTGCCGCTCGGAGCGCTCTTGGTCTTCATGGCGGCGCGGCGATCCCTCTCCTCATCGACTTCGGTACGGCACACGAAACAGCTATCGGCGTGGTCACGGTATAGGAAGCTCATGTACTGGAGGCGCTCCTCACTCGGATCGAACGGGGTGTTCCGACACCAGCTCTCGGCCTGCTCCCGCGACCAGTGGTGGTAGCGCGGCTCAGCACACGGGACGGTGATGATGTACGGGGCGTCTGGGATGTTGGTGCGGATGCGTTTGAAGACTTGGTCTAACTTGCGCAGCTCCTCTTCATCCTCGGCCGCCAGAGAGGTCGAGGACACGGTAGTCTTGGCTGCTTGGGTTGTGGGCGGCGTCGTGTCTGATATGGACATTGCTTGTGAAGCGGGTGGGTTGTGCGACGTTCGGACGGGACGTGGAGAGGCGCGGTCAGGGCGGAGCTGGCGCGTGTCGGCGTGTTCCTGCGCGAAAGTCAGCGATTGAGCGCGCGTGAGCATGCGACGCGGTTGCAGCGCGCTCACTTTCACTTCGGCCACTCCTCCGCGGACTCGGTCACGGGCTGGCGCTGAGCAGCATTCTGTCGGGCACCGCGGAGCTGGGCCAGATGGGCGCCGTGGGGAGCGCGAGGACGGCGGCGGGCGCAAGGAGCGGAGAGCGAGCGGCGAGAGGGGGTCGTGATGGGTGCGTCGCGGGGGTCGCGAAGGTATCGTGAAGCTGATGCACGGCGGTGACGAGGTGGACGCCAGGCCCCAGGGTGCTCGCGGTCTTGGCGGGCGGATCCAGGACGGACACGCGATGTTGCTCGCCCGTCGCCCGCTCGCACCCGCAAGCGCGCCTTTGTTTTCCGCGTCACATTGCCCTGGAGCGGCCTCGAAAACCCCCAAAACGCGAGCGCATCTCTGTCGACGCGTGCCTGCAGCTTTCCTGTCGCGTCCTCAAGAACCTAGGCTGCACGTTGCCGCCGTCATGATGGCCCTGACCCTCGTCCCGCATCCCGCCTGCTGCCCATCAAACGCCTGCGCCGATCCTTCACGTTGCTGCGATCACATGCTGCAACCCGCGGTTTGTGCAGTTTGTCGAAACCAAACTAATTGATCTAACTAGCTACTCTCCGCATCCAATGCGCGAGTAATTGTCCGGACACTTTGCGAACGCCGGGCTCGTGCTGCCGGATGCCCGTGCGACGTTACCTACGTTAATCAAACAACCAAGTTCACTTTTGCCGCGACTGAGTGAAGGAAGTAGGATTCAAGAGCCCTTAATATGGCTTGGTTTGACCTAAAGGCATGTGTGACGTCCCTCCAAGCCTGAATCATGCCGGTGCGGAGACCGTACGCCCGCCGAATCATCCGTGCCTAAACGGGCGCTACGCGAGCTAGCGAGTTAGTTACTCTAAGAGAAGCTCGTCACTTCACGACATCTCACGCTTCTCTGCTGAGCTCTCCCCAGATAACATGCTCTCGGCTTCTTCGGTTAACGCCGCAGCTATGGGACCGTTGTAAAGCCGGAAAACCTTGAAGCATTCCGAAAGGTGGGACATGGAAGTGATCGTACAATGTTTGAGTATTTTGCTAGACAACACCAATTTTAAAGTTCGTCATCGTCCGTCGTACTCTCGTCGTCATCTTGTACTGCCGCCCGGGTAGCCGGTGCCTTCTTGACGGGTTCGTTACGCGGCTGCTTGCTCTGCTTCCTGGGGAAGGGCAGTTCCCGGCGTGGCGGGAGTGCTTCCGGGCTTTTCTGGCGGTGAGAGCTTTGGTTCGGTGTCGCTGTCTCAATTGCTTTGCCTCTAGACCCTTCGCTGGTTTTAGACGGACGGGAGGCGGGCATTGCGTCAAGGTCGTCGTCATCATCGTCTTCGTCTTCGGTCGTCTCGAGGTCAGACTGCTCGGGGGTGGCAGGCTCCGCGATCTCCTCTTTCACTTCCAACTTGGCTCTGGCGTCGTCATCATCCACGTCCATGCGTGAATCGAGCTCTGAATCGGAGTCATGGACAGGTGTCTTCGTGATCGCTTTGCGCTTGGAGGCCCGGGAGGGCCCGGCCTTGCGGGGCCGGGTGGTATGCCTCGTGGTGCCCCTGGCCTGCTCGACCGCGGCCGCTGTTCCGCCGTTAGCATTTTTCCAAATTGGAGCGTCCAGGGACGGCGCACCTGCGGCGGGATCCACCTTTGCGCCTGCAAGCAGACGTTGCTGATCCCGGATTTTTAGCTTCTTCGCATTGAGAAGGTCCTGGAACTTTGCAAGGAGTGCGCCCTCATGGTCCTGCTTGGCCTGGATCAGGTCGTCAAGCTGCGATTTGAGTTTGTTGATTGTGACCTGCTGCGCCTCGCACTTGTTTTGGAGGTCGCGAGCGTTGTCACGAGCGACAGAGGCGGCGTTGACGGCGATCGCGGTCCATTCGAAGAATTCAATTTCCGTGTTGCGATCCTCCGGCAGTGGGATCACACCTAGCCGTTGCTGTGGGCGGCGTCAGGTCATGTAAACAAATGACGTCAGCCCCCCTAACTCACCGTGATACCCTCGATATTCTTTCGCACTGTGAGCTTCAGCTGCTGATCAATCACGGACGCGACGATCTCCAGGTTCTCCAGCAGCTTCGCGTCATCCCCATCCACCGGGTGCTGCAGGAGGCCGGAGCGTAGTATTACTTCCCACTCATGATCGTCGCTGGCTCTGGATTTGCGGTCACGGAAATTCCGGATTTGAGCCTCGCGAACTGAGCATTTTCGGGCCAGGTCGTCAGCGTGAAACGCGCGCAGACGTCAGAAGCGGGTGATTTGGCTACTTACCTGAAGCGGCGAAGACGTTCTCGCCCTCGGTGCCCACGAGCTTGACGTCGAGCGGCTCGGGCCCGGCGGATTCGACGGAGAGCAGTGCGTAAGCGGGAGTGGCTTCATCGACATCGGTCCTTCGCACGCGTAATATCCTCTTCGCAGCCATGGCGTCGCGGCGTGACGGAGGTGGAATTGGCAGTACGAGCCGGGGCGCACGGGAACGAAGCCGCCAAATTTTTTTTTCGTGTCGGGATGGGTGCTCTTATGAAACCAGAACGGTTCGAGGGTTGCAGGCCGAGGATGCCTGGAGGATCCTTGCGGCTTTGGTGTTGGCGGCCTGCTGCCTGTCTGCGGCCTTTCCTGCGGCCAGACGGTCGGCGCACGGCCGCCAGGAACAGCGGAAGCGTGGGGTTGTGAGGTCGGCGGCACGCGGGCTTTGCCAGTACGAGAGATGCTCCGGGCGCGGAAGCGCGCATGGGATGCGGCACGCCAGGCCGACGCGAGCGGGCGCAGCGCGCGCCTCGCAACCGGGCCAGCTCGCGTCAATGGCAGCTACAACAAACAGCACGCCAGGCATCATAGAAGGGCCGCGGCGTCCACATGCACCTGCAGCGGCGGGCCGGATTCGTGATCGCCGGTGCCTGGCCCGGGCGTGTTGACAAAGTGGAGCCCTGAGCAAACGACGACGACTCGCTCAAGCCGGTTGGGTTGGGCAGGCCTGACGGCGAGGCTTTGCATACTTCCCAGTCGCGCGCAGGCGACGTGCACGCGCGGACCACCCAGCTTGGCGCAGACCCTTGTGGGCGTAACGCCCGACCTGGCGACCTGCCACCGCAGTCGATCGCAGCACTTCCAACCTCAAATCCTCCACCCTCCCGGGCTGCGCGCCCCAGACCTAAGCATGGCCTCGCTCCACCGAGGCAGCTTTCGCGAGCGCGCCGACCAAATGTCGCCACACATCGAGAACTGGGACGACGACGACGACTTCCACGGCGATCTCTTCGCCCCAAGCGCTTCGTCGCACGCCAACCTCTCGCGCTCGTCGCGCGCCCCGTCGCTCCGCTCCGAGTCAGCCGCAGGCGAGGAGGACTGGCAGGTCCTGCTGGCGCCCAACGACGAGGCCTCCACCAAAGATGCCATTTCCTCTGCCAAACATGCCGGAATCCCCATTCCCACCACTGTGCCGTCCTCGGCTCTTCTCGGTGGTACCATTAAGCGTCTGGGAAAGAAGCCATCCCGGCAGAAGATCCACCAGGACGATGACTGGGCCGACGACCTCGAGCTGCCCGGTCCAAGCTCGGGCACCCTCAAATTAAAGACTCTCCAGCCGCCTGCGACGCCTTCCCAAGACGACGATGACTTCGACGATTGGGCTGAAGGTGGTTCCCTAGGCATTCGCTTTGGTGGCACGCGGCGCGACACACGCACCCGTGGCTCCTCCGTGTCAGCCGCCATGAGCCCCAGCATGGGTAGTTGCATGACCCTCGAGAGCGAGGATGACGACTTTGGCGGCTTGCTGCTTCCCAAAGAGCCCATCGACTTCAATGCCATTCTGCGCAAGCGCCAGGACGTCGAGACCGACGATGAAAAGACGCCCCAGCCCGAGCCGCGTCCTCCGCAGGAAGGCGCTACCGAGCCCGAGCGACAGGAAGAGCATGAGGAAGCTGCAGAGGCCGCTGCGCCGCTTCCAGATGGAGAGACCGCGCCGCAGTCCGAGAACGAGACCCTACCTGATCCGCAAGGCGAGCCGCCGGCTGAGCCAGAGCCACAATCTGCACCGCACCCAGAGCCGGAGCAACCCTTGCCACCTGCGACCCTGAAGTCTGTTCCCGAGGACGACGACTTCTTCGCTGATTTAGACATGGGGTCTGGCGATATATTGGATCCCGCCAAACTAACTGTTAACCGCAACGTCAAGGTCAATTCAAACAAGCCTCAACCCACGACCAGCGTTCGCGCTACCACGACTCTAACCTTCACCGACAAGCCGTCTGTCTCCTCTACCTCTCGCATCCCGAGGCCAATGGCCCCTGTGGCTCCTCGATCCCGTCTTGATCCCGTCTACGAGCCGGGCGCATTTCATCAAAACCGCCACGGTCGCATAGGTCCCACTACGACTAGCGCCCAGTTGTTGAGAGCCAAGCGTTCTGCCCCAGTGCTTCGCAGTGACTACAAACCAAGCAGCAAACAGCCGACCAAGCCTTTTCTTCCCGCTGGCGTATCGACCAGGCAGTCGCAACATATCACCGCCAAGTCATCTACCGGCCAGCTTCGTCGCGACTCTGATCCCCGCGCTCTTTCGCCCACCCCGCGAACATATTCTCGCCTCTCGCGCCAGGTGGAGACACCAAGTCGGGCCGGAAACAGAAAGGACATTGCTCCTGCTTCGCTCGTTCGCGAAGCTGCAACCAAGCGCATGTTCACGAAGCCCGCGCGAAAGCGCAATTTTGGTGACGGCTCCGAGCTTGATGCGTTTGATGATCTACCAACTTCTGTAACCAAGGAAAGCAAATACGTCAAACAACCTTCCAACCGTCAGCCATCGAAGATGATCAGACAAGTCAGCCACAGCAAGCTGCCAGTCAACCCCGAGCGATCGCAGCAAAGCCCTCAGCCTCCGCCGACGCCGAAGAGAACGCTCAAACGCGAGAACACACCCAGCTTCGCACGTGACACCGCGTCAAGTCGCATAGCCAGGGAGGAACGACTAGGTGGGCCCAAGCGACGACCGGATTCCGGGCCATTGATGCCGATCAACACTAATTCGAAAGCTCAAGTCGCCTCACGCAACCCAAGTCCCCAAGCGCATCGAAAGAAGGGGACGGGGCAGAAGCCCTACCTCATCAAGCAGATTAACACGCCTGCAGTCAAGAGTATGTGACACTTTTAGCGTTGATTACGGATTCGGACACTGACGTATATACAGACGAGAAGGGCATGACGTATAACCCTGTTCTCCATCGTTGGGAGGGTAACGAAGCCGCACTTCACCGATTTTCTTCACCTGTGCAGGAGATTAAGCGTCCGCGTATTGCCTCTCACCACTCATACTCGCATTCTCAACCTCAGGCTCAAATCCCGAGTCATCAGCACACGCGTTCGACGCCATCATTCCCGACGCCGGCGGCTGCACCGCACGCGAGCTCGCCACCGCGGCCAGCTCTTATCTCTCACATCTCATCCTCTCGTGGCGTTCAGATCGAGAAAGGCATGGTCTTCGATCCTCGCAAGATGTGCTGGCTTAAGCTTGACCCACGCCACACTGGCCCGCTGTCTCCTGCCGCTTCGATTGGCGACGAATCTGATCCTTTCGCTGACATCGAGGACCTCAAGGATGACATCGACGTGGGTGCTGGTGCTGGTGGATACTTCTCGATCCAAGGCGGCCCCAGTGTTGCTCAGACTCCTATGGATACGTTTGTGTCCGAGGAGTTCGACCTTGGTCCCGGCTTCATCCGACGCCAGCGCGAAGAGGAAGAAGTGTGGCGGAGGAGAGTTGAGGGCTGGGTTGGTGGGAGAAGAGAATATCTTGGCGAAGACTGGCGATGGTCAATCAGGGACTTGTCCATTGAAATGGCCGAGCATCTCCCAAGGTAAAGATACGGCGCCACCACATCTGGTTCTGACCATTTTCACGTCTTAACGGCCACCTCGATCGCCCGAATACCCTCACGACATTGCATGGGGTCTCGCGACCTCCTCATACCCAAGAGAAGAAAAAGAAATCATGGTATTCGGGAATCCACATGTGTTCCCCGGTGGCGTTATTGAGTTTGTTGCTTTTTTTCCAATTTGCTTTTCTGTTCGAGTGCCACGAGTTCCCTTTTTCGAGTTACGAATCTCATTTCAGGTCTTGGATGGGATTTGGGATGCGGTTCTTTCTGTCATCAAGGGAGGGGCGTGGGAAAAAAAAAGGGATTCGATGACGCGGAACTTTAACGACCTGTTCACGACCGTGATACACCTATACAAAGCCTTAACGACCGGATACGACCTTGCGAGAGTTTACGATGATGACGGAGAATTTCTGGGTTTCTTTTTCCGCTTTGTCTCATTGTCCTGATTTCACTGCTTCTACCTTTCTGAGGCCGAGTCGATTTTGATTTCTTCATTTCGTCGAACTCGAGTATAATGGAGGAGGCCGACCTGTGTTATTTTTAAGATTCTTGGGATTCATGCTTTCATGGTGGGGAAGAGTAAGGATGATCGGGGGATGGCATTTACTGAAGGGATTACATGGGCTTGAGGCGGGTAGAGCCGTATTGGAAATGCGGATCGAGAAGGGGGCCGTAAGAGAAGTTGCATCGGTATTTGTTTGATGATCTCATTTTGGATTGTTCACTGATGGGACGGGACGCGAAGGGCCGGAGACGGAAGAGCATATTTTCCTCTGCATCTTGCTACTTTACGTTTTGTTCTTTCGATTCATGCCGGGTTGCTCGAGATACCTCTAGGCTATTTTATGAACTGCTTTCTGCTTTGGGTAATGTCTACTTGGGTCACGGTGAGGGACTGTAATATTTTCTTGACTACTACGTAAGTAAGGAACATAGGATCCTTCGCACCGTCGTAGCTAATTTCTATCGCTACGTAGGTAGCTTCAGTTCCCTCCGTAAGTCAAGTGCCTTTGCTCGCGAAGATAATTACGGAGGATTATTCGTGCTGCTTCACTGACTCAAATTTCGGACCCCAGGATTTCCAGATCGTCAGAAGTTAATAGGAATTGAGTTGGGAGCTATGCTAGGAACAGGAGCAAATCGACACATCACCACACGAACTATGGCGCGTTTGATCGCCCTTACCGGGCCCTTTCGTCCGTTTCCACGATACTGCAGCCGACACCATGCCGCTTCCTTCAGCCGAGGGATCTCTAGTTCGGGCATCAAAAAGCCACGTACTATGCACGCCGGCGCCCGGTCACGGACCACACGCTAGATCGTCCGGGGCGGGCGAAGACGCCATGAGGCTGCGAGGCGACGGATCAATAGGAAGCGGGAATTTTTGGAAAGGAAAAAAAAAGTAAAAAAAAAAACAGGAGGTGGCAATGTCGAGTGTCCAGGCAACGGCGCAGGGGCCATGAAAGGTGTGCGATGGTGGTTTCATTGAGCGAGGCGGTCGTAAATGTGACAGCTAGAATGTTCGCCTTGTTGGGCGCTCTCTCTCTCTCTCTCTTAGTTTTTGGCTCTCGTTTTACCCCGCGAGTTTGCCTTTTCCGAAACTCTCTGGAAACCCGTTTGGCATTTCGGAGTATGCGTCGCAGAAGCATATGCGACATCGTTATCTGGGTTTTCCCATTGGAGCGGGGCTGCAGCTTTCTGGAACGTGGGGAGGGTGGGAGGGGCATGCATATCTGCAAAGGCGATTGCGAGTGGGTGCCAGCCAGCCAGCAGCCATCTTCCGCCCCGCTGATCCCGACGACCAGGATGGCCTGCAGGACACATCTCTCTCCACTTTCCAAGCTTTGCTAGTGCCGACATGACACGCGTGTGCCGGTTGAGGGGGGGACGCTGCTCCTCTGGCATTTCCACGTGGCAGTGCGAGGCGGCCCATGTGATTGGACGCCCCACCGCCAGCATATCAACGGCCGACACCTATCCTGATACAAAGCAAGACTGCCTGCCCGTGTCGCCCGACTTGGGGTGACCTGCTGTATGCCTCTCGTCCGAGCTGCCCGGACGTGGTCCCACTGCGCCGCTCCATCGCGGATATAATCGTGTTTCCACATGAGGCAGCTGCCTGCCTCCTGCTTTTGCTGACCGCCCGTTGGCGTGGAGTGTACGAGACGATGCGTCGGGCATCTGCGAGCACCTGTCTGACGAGCTCACGTTTTGGGATGTCCGCTTCATGCTGCAGGCTTCAATATTAGTGGCAGCAATATCTCAGGATGAGACGGGGCTGAACTTTTCTTACATACTCACATCGTTCTACTCGCAGCCACTGAATGCGTTTACTACAGGTCTTCTATCACGGTAGACCACGGGAATCTCACACTTCTACAAAGAGGCATTGCAGCCGACAGCTAGCGCGAATTCATTTTTCGCTCATACCACCCAGGTCGTTGGAGCTATCACCCAGATATAAATATAGAATTAATAATTATACATTCACATCTGGATAATGGCTTTAACTACTCATACATGTTCTTTTTCATTGTGAAATAAAAAAATAAAAAGAACTGAGGCATACTTACGCCATGTTCTAAGGCCTTACTATCCTTCGCGCTAGCCATCGGCTGCAGCACCCCTCTGTATGTCCTGTGAAGTACGAGTGCCCTGGCGGTTCGGGTATTCGGGAGCTAAGTCTGGATATTTGCGTGGCACGTGGTCCTACGAATCATCCGCGCAAGTGATTGTCCAAGTAGGCGGGTATAATATATATTTCGAGTGCCGTGCTCTCAGGGAGTAATTCTACGCACAACCTGCTATAGTATAGCTATGCTTTTGGTAGAGACATTCACAACTGTTTCGTCTCGTGCTGAGGTAACTTGCCGAGGCGAAATGGGCTATTTCCCATATAGGCGACAGAGCGAAATCATGGAACACTTGATGCTGACCGTCATCATTCATAGCATCAGCTTCTCAGCATCATAGATATCTAAATGTGGAGACGGCGTCGACCCGTTGGAGATGGGCCTTGTCTCAGCTTATTCAAGGTCAAATCAGGCGCTGCGCACCAACGCCAGTAAGATATGGAAGATTCGCTGGACCCCTTACGGGGACACTCCAGTTTGAAGCATCTGCCAGGGGTTGCACCCTAAGGGCAACCGAAATACCTGTCATAAATATTTTTGAATAACATTGAAAGTGAAGGTTTTTATATAGATGCTCCCTTCACTTGAAAGTGAAGCCTCAGCACTGATCTCCAGGCGACACGAGTCTTTCTCCGCTGCTCACGTTGAGCTTTGAGAACAAGCAGACACATGTCTTACCGCAGATCTGCTGCTGAGGGCCCGTGACATATGCACATAAGGCCGAGGTGATGATTTAAAGGTCTGAACTTTTTGCAATAAAATGATTCTACCAAACTTTGCTCTCACCTTGCATATCGAATTCGCAACAAGAACAAATCTGACTGGAGATCCCTCTCCCTAGTAGCACAACACTGTGATAAACTTCGGGCGCGGAGAGAATATCATTTTTTCTTTAATCGCGTACATCATCAACAGTGTAAGATCATGCATTGCAACAGCAAGAGGGATGCATCCTTTTTAGCATTTGAATCTTTAGGTACTATGCGGCAACTCCCTAGCTACTTCTATAAAATAGGAGGATGAGTTTCTTGCCTACATAGACGACATAGTCTATTGCGTGTATGAATGGGATTAAGTAATTCGTCTGTTATCATATGTGGATGAACAACGGTCAAATACGGATCCTGAACTCCACTTACGTTATTTAATTCCAACAACTACGCCTCCTCCATGAAGACCCCGCTGACTCTTGTCCTCACCAGACTCTTCGCAAAAGCCCTGCATACTATATCATGTGTGTGGTGTGTTGGCATGTAGCTCAACATCACGGGCCGGTCATGGGTCCTTGTCACATTTTCCCGCCCGTTAGCTCACGCGCTGCCGCCTGGAGCCTCAGCACAAGAATCCCGTGCATGTACCTTCACTTGTTAAAGTGTAAACATCATATAAATCGTGTTCTGTGAGAGAGTCAACTTAAATTCCTAACCGATTTTTCGCTCTTGTAGCAGTAATCATACGAAACGGTTGAATCACTGGCTTCGTACTCGTTCTCCTCCGTTCGTACACCAACCCGCTGAGTCGGGGAAGTGGAGAGGAAGGAAAGCCGCATCACTGCGCCATTACCCTGTTCTTTAGCATTGATAATGGATGCTGAGTCCCAACGTTCAAGCTCTACCATGTATTATCATCCTTTAGCTACGGCGCTGCGCTGCATCATTGTACATTGCTTAATGCTGCACTTTCAAGATCAGAACTGCATTCTGAGACGTGACCACAGAACGACTTGAGGTCTCCGCCAGAGAGCGGACAGTAATGGGTGCGTCGATGCTTCCACTCAGTGAATCTGACGACATCGGGCATAGATCCTAGCCGCAGAGCCGAGCGTCGAAAGAAAGGTTTATTTCTGAGGTCAGAACCCCTTTTATACTCTGCTTGTATGTACCCTCATCAAGCGACCATTTGCCCAGATGACCACAATAATACGTCTCGCATGTGCGGACAGGCATCAAGACTGCAACAGACAGGGCATCAATCACACGGATCACGGTCATCTTCACACCAGCCAACTGACTCCAAAATAAACATTGCATACCAAGCAAAAAACAAAAAGCGCCGCCCAGCCATCTCACCAAACTCCATAAAAATGGTACTCAACACGATGATTTCACCTTCCACTTCCATCCACCCAACCACCCACTAGGTACTCTCGCCCCCATCACACCACTATCCCCAAAACCTACAAGCCCCACCCGAGCACGAGCCCCACCGTCGCCGCAACAACCGCACTCCTCACCACCACCACCCCCAGCCCCCTCCGCAAACTCGCACCACCGTCGTTGACGTAATAAACGGCCCCCAAATAACTGCACGTAACCGTGCCGTCCGCATTGCCCAGGCGATTGCCGTAGCTCCTTTCGAGCCCCTTCCCCATGACCGGACACGCGAAGCCGAAGCTGGCCGGGCAGCTCTGAATCAGGCTGTAGCACAGGTCCTCGCAGGGAAGGACCTCCTTGTAAGGGCCCGGCTGGATGAGCTCGTCGATCATGGCGTTGCGGCTGCTGTTGGCGTAGGTGCGGTCCATGAGGGTGGCGTTGCTGAGGGGGTCGCGGCCGTAGTCGGTGTCGGCGAGGCGGGTGCCGTTGACGAAGGACTGGGCGATGTTGCGCGGCTGAAGCCAATCGTCTTGGGCGCTGAAGTCTTCGCAGCGTGGGATCGTCACGGCGCACAGCCAGTTCTTGTAGTCGTTCGCGCAGTCGTCGCAGTTCTTGGCTAGTGAGTACTGCGCCGTGTTGGTCGTGTTGCACGGGATCTGCTGCAGCGAGTAGTTGAAGTTCTGGTAGTGGCTCTTGGCGTAGTCGTCGTACAGTGCCGTCAGGTTCGTCACGTTGTACTTGTTCTGGTTCGACGGCACTGCGTATGCCACCTCACTGCAGAAGGTCAGGTTGAAGATGACCTGACAGTTGCCGTCTTTGAAAGTATGCAAAGTTAGTGATCCTGTCATCTACCCGCTGACTTGAAAGCGTATCACTTACCGGCTTTGGTTGTGAAGTTCACTGGTGACCAAACCTGCCCACCACCACCAACTACACCAGACCCAGCAGCCGTTGAGTTTCCGTACATGACTGGGAATGCATGATACTGCGTACTACCATTCAGACCCTGGACATAGAATTGCTCCTTCGGCTTGCTTCCCAAGCCTCTGGTAGTCATGCCACTGATTTGGCTTGTCGGCTCATCGTTCCAAGCGTTCAACAACCCGCAGTACGACCTTTCCATGCCCTTGATGGAGGTCATGTTGTAGCTGTAAGCGAACAATTGGAAAGGATTTCCTGCCTTCATCCAACGCTCATAGTCCTCTTCACCCGGGTCAGCTGTCGTGAGATTGTCCGTAACAAAGAGCGCAGATTGAGTGTCCGTGTCGACGAGATAGACGAAGCTGTTGGTGGGATCGTGGTAGTTAAACTGATGGAAGGACTGGTCGATTGAAGCCGCGACCTGAAACTGCCAATCGCCGGTGAAGCCGCTGGGTAGAGGCGAAGGAGCATGCACGCCAATGTACACGTTCGAGGTCGCGTTGACCGTTGCGCTGGCGAAACCGCCAGTTAGAGTTTGCGTACTTTGCAGGTTGCTATCCGCGTCCGGGCCGGGAGATGTGTTCCTGTCGGACGTCGAAACATATAGCGTCAACTGCGGAGGGGCTTCTTCCGTTGTCGTTCCATTGATGTCCGGCTGATTGCACGTATTCATCGATACGTAAACCTCTCTCGTCTTCGCGCTCTGCCGCTTCCTCAGCACAACCTTCCCATCCTCACCCTCCTCTTCCACCACCTCATCCTCTTTCTCCTCCCCTTCCTCTAACTCCCTCTTCTTCAGCTCCCTCTCCATATTCTCCCTCGACAGCAACTTCTTCCCATTGATCTCCGGCAGCCCCGGCGTGGTTTCCGAAAAATTTCCCCAAACCGACGAGTTCTCAAACTTGAAATACAGCGTCTTCCCGGCCGTGAGCGAGTTGGTGGCGAGCTCATTGTTCGTCAGCGTCACGGTCTCCGAGTCCTGCCTGCCGATGATATCCCTGCTGACGCCCACGAACGCCGGTTCGTACTGCACCTCTGCCTCCTCCTCGTTCGCCTGTTCCGCCTTCTCCCCCACTGCCCTAGCGTCCAGCTCCACGCCCATGAACCCGATGTTCTCCGCTAATCTCATATGATTGTGGTCCGCATCCTCCAACGACGAGGGCACCTCGGCCGCGTACGCCAGATGCGACGGACCGAGCGAGAGGTAGACGAGGACGACGAGGACGAACGCCGTCAGCGACGCGGCCAGCCGCGACTGCAGCGGCGTGAGGTTGGAACAGCTCATCAGCGCTACTTCTTCTTCGTACGCCCCTGCGCCGCTTCGCTCTCTCACACACGCGCGTGTTTTCTCTGGTCCCTCTCGCCTCCAGGGGGGCAGACTACTGAGATATGCCGTTGAAACCCTCGATTCAGCAGCGCTCCTTCCGTTCCCCTAGAGTATGGTGTTCGCCGGGAATCAATTGTAATTTGGGGCGCCAAAAGTGCTCGGGAGGGTTTCGTCGGCGCGGCGGCGGGCGATTCGAGAGCGAGCGTTTGCGAAAGCGATCGGTCGTCAGGGCGAGTCGCGCTTGAGGGTACGACCAGGCCGGCCGGTAGGTACGAAGTGGCGAGACGAAAGTCCGTAAGGCCAGTTGCCGTGCAAGCAAGTCGGTACAGCTAGTTGTCGAGCTGGCTAGCTTGCGCTGTCCCCGCGGGGATGAACCGTGCAGCGTAGATCGGAGAGAGCGTGTGCGCGTCTGTTCTCCGGCCGGTGCGTGGGAAGGTGGTGTAAGGGTTCTCTAGGCACTTTTCTGTTGCGATTCGAATCTGCTTTCTTAGAATTCTAGCGTCAGAAGGGGACCCGGCGTTTGGAAATGCGCGCGGGACCACAGCGCGGGCGTGCCAACGGCCGGTACCTACAAGCCAAGCCGAACCACTGGGGTCGTCGGCGGGCCGGCACCGCGTGGTTTCTTGGGTCGTCGGGAAACGAGTGCAGATGGATTCGGCCGGCCGATCGAGAAGGACGAAAATCTCCCCAAAAACGGATAAACAAGAGAAAGAGAGTAGCAAGACGGCCGAGCGAAAGTACGAGAACGAGAGGATGTAATTTTGTCCTTGAGAGGAGCGGAGAGGAAGCTCAAGAAAGAGCTGATCCTTGAGACGCAGAAGTAGCAAGGGTGCCCGCTTGCTGGGAACACAGCATGACACGAACCTCCCCCCATCGCAATCCCAAAACTAAATAATACTCTCCCGTGAAACCTTCTACCAGGTGAATCCTTCCGCTTTTCCCGTCGCGCACACGGAATCGCCCCGCCAAAGACATTCAGCCCTACGAGAAGCCCGGTTTTGCTTGCCGCTTTTCCCGGTGATATTGCTCACGATTTGAACCAGACAGCGGGAATAATATTATTAGTGGAGGTGATTCACGGGCAGAAGCGGCCCGACAGGAGTGACGGCGTTGCTATTTTTTGCAACAAAAGCGTTCCCCAGCGCAAACCGGCGGGGTCGCGCTTGCGTCGTGCGATTCTTCTCCATTCTCTCACAAACTCCCGCTGTTGTGCGCCCCGTCTGTTTCTCTCCCGGCTCTATCGGCATCTACTTCATGTTTCAGCAACCGAACGTCACACCCTCCCACGTGTAAGGCAAGAGAAAGGGAGCTACGGTAACTCAAAAGCTTGTTGTCGCCGTCGTCGCAAGCTCGGCAGTTTCCGAAGGATTTCAATGTCGCTTTCCCTGGCTCACGGATATTGACAGATCCAATCGAGAAACGAAAGTCAAATATAGACAAGAATCCCATATATATACCCTATGCTCAGACAATGCTCATGCCCATGTTCCTTCCTCTACCCTCCGACCTTCTTTCCGGGTCCTTTGCTAGCCGTTAAAACTTGAGATGCCTCCCATCTCATTGCGCCCACCTGGCCTCTATTTCAAAACATGTACAAGCGGGCATTGGCCACTAATATGACCAATACGATATGCCCTATATGCTCATCGAATCAAACGTATACGCCCAGTAGATCGACAGACGCACAAGGCTGGCATCCGGAAATCCAGCACGATCAAAGGATACATAATCCCCAACATCGAAGAGAAAAAGGCTGACTCGAATTTACAGCTTCGCCTTCGGAGGCTCCGCCAGAGCCTCCTCGTAGCACGCATCGATGAGGTCGCGGTACTTCTTCGCCGTCTGCGGACGCTTAAGCTTAAGCCTGTTCCATCATTAGCACGACTCGTCCATCATTTTCTCCGTCGAAGTACTTACGTCGGCGTCAAAAGCTCGTTCTCGATCGTAAACGGATCAATCAGCAGCCGGATCGCCTTGACCTTCTCGTAGCTGTTGAACTTGGCCTTCTTGCCCGCCTTGTCCAGCTCCTTCAGCGCCGCGGCACGCACCTTCGGGTTCTCAGCCGCCTCCTTGAGCGCCGCGAGGTCGGTCTGCCCGATGGTCTTGCCGAGGACCTTTCCGGCGAAGGTGGCGAACTGGTCGGGCTGGATACCGAACAGACCGACCAAGCAGGCCTGGTGCGAGTCGCCGTGGACGTAGGCCGTGGCCAGCCAGTTGCAGCTGGCCAGGTAGACGTTCTCGATGCGCTCGGGCGAGATGTACTCGCCCTGCGCCAGCTTGAGCACGTTCTTGCGGCGGTCGATGATCCTGAGCCGGCCCAGCTCGTCGATCTCGCCGATGTCGCCCGTGTGGAACCACCCGTCCTCGTCGATCGTCTTGGCCGTCTCCTCCGGGTTGCGGAAGTACTCGCGGAAACGCGTGGGACCGCGCAACAGGATCTCACCACGCGGCCTAGGCGTGTCCGTAACGAGGTATTCCATATCCGGGACGGATTCCAGGCAGAATTCGGTGGACGGGGTGGCGGCACCGCAGTTTCCTGAAGAGTGATCACCGGACAGCTGCGCAACAGAAGCAGCATAGGTCTCCGTCAAGCCATAACCTTGGACGAAGTCATTCGCACAGACAACGCGCAGGAAATCCTGCAGCGAGGGATCAATTGGTGCTGAGCCAGTGACCATGGTCTTCGTCCTGTCCAAACCAAGCGCTGCGGCAGCCTTCTTCGACCAAATACGGTCATAGAAGAAGTGCTGGGTGGTGGGGTTGGGGCCCTGCAGCGCAGCCAATTTGGTGCTTACAACATGCCTTGACAGTGCTCCCCTGACACCAGGCGCCTGGACAGTTGCAGCCTTGACGGCGCCGCCAAAACGGTTGTACAGGCGAGGAACTCCACTGAAGACAGTCGGCCGCAAAAGCTTCAAGTCATCAACCAGCTCCTGGATGTTTCCGTGGAAATAACCGATGGCACAACCACCCCAGAGCGCAGCATGCTCACCAACACGCTCGAAAATATGGGCAAGAGGCAAGAACGAGCACATGACATCATTGCCAGTCTGGTTCGTGATGGTCATGGACGAACTGGTGGCTCCCATTGCATTCCTGTGCGTCAAGACAACACCCTTGGGGTTTCCAGTCGTTCCAGAAGTGTAGTTGATGGTGATGATGTCATCCGGAGTGGGAGGGTTGTAGGCACGCGGGTTCTGCTCTCCAAGCGCCTCGACATCCTTCAGGTAGAAGATACGGACTCCGAGATCAGCCGCAATCGCATTGAGAAGGTCGGCCTTGGACTCGCCCGGTCTCTCGCCCGCATCAAGAGGATCCAAACACATGATCAGCTTCAGCGTGGGCAGGCGGGGCTTGAGTTTCAAAAGAGCCGCAATATGGTTGAGCGAGGTCGCGACGCACGGCAGCTCCGCGTGGTTTATGATGTACTCGGTGGTGTCCGGGCCCAGAGTGTCGTAAATGGAGACGGTGTACATTCCCTGCGACATTGCCGCCAGATCTGGACCGTCATCAGTCGCGCCGGAATCCTGGTCCCTCAGGAGCAATCACGTACCGGTTATCTGCCATTCCGGCCTGTTCTGGCACCACAGGCCAATACCCACACCGCGCACCGGTGACACGCCAGCTTCCTCGAACAGCTTGACCAGACCAGCACCGAAGTTCTTCCTCCTCATCTGAACCGTCGCGTAGTCTTCCCACACGTATGCTCCGTACGTTTTCGTCACAGGATCGTAGGGGCGGTGGCCAAGGCAGCGGCTTCCAGGGTTGTTGTTCGCTGCGGAGACGTCAGTGTGGCTGTCGAGCAGGTGCCGTAATTTCCAAAGAGCTTACCAGACTGCTCAAACGCATCGTGCAGCGTTTGGACCTACAAGAAGAAAAAGTTAGTGATGAGTGATCAGTGGGCTTCCTCCACATGGGCCGACTCACCGTCTCGTCCAGCGTTTCCAGCGGGCGGTCGACGAAGCGCCAATGTCTGTAGGTGGCAGACCTGTTCTCGGTGGCAGTGCCGGGGACGGGCACACTGTGAGGCTGGCGGTTCGGCGGCAGTCCTTGCAATTCAGCTGCGCGCTGCACTGCGAGCAACTTGGGAGCCATGGCGGAGTGGTGACGAGGGGCAAGACGCGAGCGCTGGAGCTAGAATCTGGGGGAACACAGCTGGTCAGCGGGCGGAGCGCGTACAAATTGGTCGGTAAGGCCGGAGGGGCTGAGGGAACTCACGCGTCGTGGCTGGAGGGCGGAGCAGGCGGGCCAAGAAATGCAAGCGGAAAAGTGATGTCAGGCGGGCCAGGAATTAAAAGGACGAGAGGTGTGGTCTATGGCTCTATATCTAAAAGCTAAGGAAATGCGGGAAAGAAGAGCCGTCACACGTCCGGGGAGAGGGGAGCACACAGGGGAGAGCAGAGGAGCAAAAGCTGAGGTGCGGCGGACGGCGGTTGATACAGCGCATCGCCGGCGGATGTGCCTCGGCATCTGCCCATCTTGGGGCAACGGGACGCGCTGCGAGAATGTCGGCCGTAGCGCACGGACCTAGCGCGTCCGCCGACCGACCTGTCTTTAAGGAGCCGCCATCTCCGGCACGCAACTCACACCCCAGAACAGCAGCGTCTGCGTGCTGCTAACGGCCGGACACCCCGCTCACGAGCCCACCGCCTCGCGCAGGGGGCCGCGACCGGCTGACCGAAAAACCCAGCGCCTCCTCGCTCAGAAACACACACCCGCTGACCTCTCCCCCCAGCAGCGCAACTGGCGCTAGACGCCCGGCAGGAATTCCGGGGTAAGCCACATGCACGCCATCCAGATCGCCTTGCATCAACCTGCGCGCCACACGTGATGTCTTCACATGCAAAATGGAAAACCCTCCGCTCCCTTCGTCCTTGGCGTTGACACATGTCGACTTTCGACTTTGAAACGAGCCAACTGCCCCGAAGCCATTTGACAGCCACGCGGGGGAGAGGTCGCTTTTGACGGCCCGGTAGCGAAGCTCCCCCGCACATCTGCCCGCGCTGCTACTCCATTTTCTGGGGACGCACCGGCCTTGCCGCTTCCGGCAGTATGGTTATAGGAAGGTCAGAACAGGCTCAGAATTGTGCCGAATAAATCATAACATGACTATACTTCCACGGTGTGATTCATTCATACAAAAGCCATTGCCAAACACTCCAGTTCAGTCATATGTAAAGCCTCGCCATTCATAATGCCGTGCACATAGCATTCCCCAATCAAGCGAAAACATTTATGGCTCTTTCTCCGAACGACAAACGGTACGTGGCTTCCCAACAGAACACAAACAAGGTCTCCGGCCCGGGAATGTTCAGGGAACAGTCCGATATAGCCTTTTCCAGTCCTTCCGAAACGCCGGTTACGCATGGCTGCACTCACCGCCGTACGAAGCTCTTGAAACGTCTTTGCTGGCCCTCTGACTCGGAGATTCCTCAGCTCCAATTTTCCTCTTCCCTTTGGCTTCATCTGTCGCTGTGAATACGTTTGATCCGGGAATGTCGGCTGCATCCCCGTTGTTCCGTCCAGAATCAGACTGAACAATTCCTCGAAGCTATCCGGACATGGCTGTGTCCCGTCCGCGTCCTTGCCGGCAACGAGGGTTTGCCAAAAGGCGCTGAAAAGCGTGCCTCTGGTAGGATATGGATAGCATCTCCGTGCAATCTCCATCCACTCACGAAGTTCGGTATTGATCAATGCCGGGTTCTCGAAGCTGATCTGCGAATCGGTGCAGCGGTGGCTTAGTTCACCAAGCTGATCGAATATCTTCCCCTTGATGATAAGAGTAGACGGATTGATCCTGTCAAATGCAATTTCCGGGTTCAGTTGACTTGCTGCAGCGTAGATGGAGGCGGTGCAGTGAAGGTATCCCAAGGGAATAGTTCGCCGAGGCTGTCTCCAGTCGGGCACCCATGACGGCAGTCCAAGAAGATCAGAGTCGTGGTCGATGCTGACTAGCGGCCTGAATATCGAATGCCGATTTGACGCATCTGCCTGGTCATTGTGTTTTGACTTGGTGCGTTGGAAGTTGTTGATCACTCGCATCATGTATTCGCGGGTCACATCGCGATAGAGATGCGCCGCGCTCTGCGAGTAGTCGATCTTGACGTAGTCTTGGCTACAGATACCCAGAAGTCCGTAAACTTTATCGTGAGGTACGGACGCACGAGAATACCGGGTGGTAGTCATGGCCTCAAACAGCTGGTAATGACCTCTTCGAACCCTGAACACTTCAGCTATCCCGTATCTCAGTTGCTCCAACACCTCGGCCCCGCCGCTCGTTCTTGAGTTGGTATGTCCGTTGCGCCACACCAGCTTATCAAGGCCGCTACGCTGTAAAACACCACAAGCTGTTTTGAACTCATCCGCATTGAACAATCGTGTGCCACAAAGTGCCCAAAAGTCATCAGACAGAACATTTTCTTGAATAACCCACAATCTCCTAAAGTATGGCCGATCGAGCAGTCTCCAGAGCGCTTGCCAACATTCGGAGGATGGACCGGGAATTGAAAAGGTGTCGAAGTCCTCAGGCGTGAGAGTTCTTTCTACAAGCGACAGATTGGTGCGAATGGTTCTCAGGAGATTGAATGCTTGGTCGCTTTCCTCATCTGCTTCACCGAGCCAACCCACGGTATTGAACGCATGTCGATATATTCTCCCCATGAGTGGTATTTGTCGCGCCTTTTCTGCCTCATCATCCTGATTAATGCAGATCTGATCAATCCAAATGACGATGGAATGGTTTGGTTGTCGAAAATAGCGTAATGCAGTCTCCAAGGGCTTGGTGATGGATAAGCAGTGAACACCAAAGCTTATTTTACCTTTCACAATGGAACTTCCCCAGGTATAACTCAGCGCCGTATACCATATAGGCTTAGTAAAATCTGTTGAATGCAAAGCGTGTTTTGTAGGAACTGACAGGTTTGAATTCTTCTTGTCCAGATTTCCATACTCAAACTCAATGGAACAGTGATGTAAAGTCCCTGTCAGGTGATCATCAAATGCCCCGGGATGAAGTTCGAGTAGTCTTATATCCCAGGCACCAGTCAAGGGGCGATAAAGACTCTGGCGGAGCGATATACTGCAGTCAACTTGGTCGTATATTGACTTTTGATATTTGGCTCTCCCTTTGGCCCAGAAACGGACAGCTTCCTCATGGAATGTTTTCGCATATGTCTCAAAACCGCTCAGTCTGGCGAATTGAAATTTGTGGAGTTCATTGTTGCCGAGGCTGTATATATCTTGCATGATTTTGGATTTTGTGGTCTGAGCTTGGGGTTGTAAGACGATATTGAGAGAGAAGGAGCAAAAGAGGGCGGTGTTCCAAATAAAACGTGAACGCAGAACATAGAGAAATAAGTGAACATAAGCCCGCTGGCAAGTGAAAGATCCTAGGCTACCAGGGTCAAAGGCGACCTCGCTCACGGTAGACGAGACCAACAACCATGACTCCCCCACACGAAAATCATTTGCAGAAGGACTGAATGTGTATGGGATCAGCGAATATGCAATAGCTATGGGAACTTGTTCTATCTAGTAGCACATCCGAGCTAGATTCATAATGGCTTAGCAAGTTGTTTTGGGATACTTTGTTAAAAGTGGTGCTCAAATAGAAACAGACACACCCACTTTCCCTGGTATATTCGTATTGGCTCAGGTCTTGGCATGTAGGTCCCACGATACTGCAGGTCACATAGCGGTTATGTGCTGACATGCAGTAGCGCCTTCGCAGTGCATATATTAAGCACCCATAGCATTGTTTCAATACGAAGTAACCTCGCTTAGTTGTAAATGGAACAGGACAGTGTGCCAGCTGCAATATCGACATTTCCCAACGGCCTTAGATCCTTAGGCTGCCGCCTGGGAGGCGGGGGGAAGTCGGATTTAATAGCCGGATACGAATCTCCCTTACACTTCTAACTCTGATTGAGAGAGCAGGGGTGCTGCACCAGCCTTCATTGAAGAACACCAGTAGAGGGCGAAGCGGAGTCCCTAGCATACCGTCCCCGGCTGAGGGTAGTCTTTCAGACACAATTGTAAATCATCTCAATGACCTCACGCAGGACTGAGCAGCCTCTCATTTCGAAAAGGATATAATTGCATCTGAAGCTCGCTAAACCATAATTTTTAAGGAAACCATAGGATATATAAGGGAGATTGACCTCTTTCTTCTCTTTGCAACCCTCTCTGTACCGTCTTTTTACCTTAATCTCCTCTAAGTAGAACCGCTCAACTTGGCATCGGCCGCAACGTCACCAGTCTTGGCAGCGTTCGCCGCATTACCAGAAGCGTCCGGGTGGGTCGAGGATTTTGCGAAGGACTGCTCGAAGTCGGCAATGATGTCGTCGATATGTTCAGTGCCGACAGAAATACGGATAAGATCCTGTGAAAGGAGAGATCAGTAATCCGACCTATCATTTTGACCGGACCATTGAATGATTACTAACCTCGGTGACACCGCTGCTGATCTTCTCCTCGTCGGTGAGCTGCTCGTGGGTGGTGCTCCAGGGGTGGATGGCCAGAGACTTCGAGTCACCAACGCTGTTTAGATGCCGTTAGCAATCTTCTCGTGTGATGGACCACCGATGTATCTGTGGAAACTCACTTGGCAAGGTTGGAGATGAGCTTCAGGTTATCAACAACTTGGCTACCAGCCTGAGCATCACCCTTGACACCGAAGGACAGGACGCCACCGAAGCCCCTGGGGAGGTACTTCTTGGCAAGCTCGTGGCTAGGATGGCTCTCGAGGCCGGGATACGAGACCCAAGCGACGTTGGGGTTCTTCTGGAGCCACCTGGCAAGCTTGATAGCGTTTTCGGCGTGCCTCTCGCAGCGCAGGGAGAGTGTCTCGAGGCCGAGCAGGAGCTGCTGGGCGGCGAAGGGGTTCAGGGCCGGGCCGATGTCGCGGAGGAGCTCGACGCGGACGCGGATAGCGAAGGTGATGGGGCCGAATGTCTCCCAGAACTTGAGGCCGTGGTAGCCCGGCGACGGCTCGACCATGGTTGGGAAGCGCTTCGCGTTCTTGCCCCAGTCGAACTTGCCGCTGTCAATGACGACGCCGCCGATGGTGGTGCCGTGGCCGCCGATCCACTTGGTCGCGGAGTGGACAACGATGTCGGCGCCGTGGTCAATGGGGCGGCAGAAGAAGCCACCAGCACCGAAGGTGTTGTCGACCTGCAAGTTTTCCAATAATGTTAGCTCTTGGAGTCGCTGCGAGCTATCCGGAGTGGAATTGAGAGGTCACATACAACAACAGGCACACCGGCATCATGCGCAATCTTGCAGATAGCCTCAAAGTCCGGGATGTTATACTTGGGGTTTCCAATGCTTTCCAGATAGATAGCCTTGGTCTTGTCATCGATCAAGTCCTTGAAGTCCTCAGGCTTGTCGCCATTGACGAATTTCGTGTTGATTCCCAGGCGTGGGAAGGCGACCTTGAACTGGTTGTAGGTACCGCCGTACAGGTTCGAGGTAGAGATGATGTTGTCTCCGGCCTCAGCGAGCGCTGCGATGGCCAGGAATTGAGCAGCCTGACCTGAAGAGGCGGCAACGGCGGCAACACCGTTTTCGAGAGCTGCAATACGCTTCTCAAAGACATCGACCGTGGGCTATGACGCAGTCTCCGCTCAGCTTATGCGCTCGCTAAAAGCCTCCACCGGGGCTGGATCGCTTACGTTCATAATGCGACTGTAGATATTGCCAAATTCCTTGAGGCCGAACAGCCTCGCGCCGTGTGCGGAGTCATTGAACACGTAAGACTGCGGAGGTCAGTTTTGAAGCCATTGCGCGAGAAGGAGTCGCGAGAACGCACAGTGGTCGCGTAGATGGGTGTCGCGCGAGACCGAGTCGCCGAGTCAGGCTCCTGGCTGTGAGCATCTTGTCAGCACAGTCATGACAGCCCATCGCGCTGAGTAGCACATACCCAGCGTGAAGCTGGAGGGTCTCGAATCTCTGGGGGAGCTCGCTGCTCATTTTTCCGGTCGCAATCTGGGTTATTTGCAGGCGTTGCTCTGGTCGTATGACACGACCGGGTATCTGAAAGTCACAATGTGGAAGCTGCGCTGAAGGAGAGTAGGAGAGAAACGAAAGAGAGCGGGAAAGAGCTGGGATATTTGAGTCCCGAAATCGGTCGCTGGGATGACTGTCTTTGCGGGGACTTGGGATGGCGTCAAGCACGCCATTGCTCTTAACGCGTGAGCATCACTTGTCCCGCCCCAATTCGTGCGACCCTCTGGATCGCAGAAACGCCCATGCTCAGATAGGCGTGGTCGTTGGGGATCTCAACTACAAATGGCTATTGTCATGTGTTTTGCGCAAGAAAGCCAATATATGAGCCTGTCGATCGGCGTTGTTTGGACGCGCTGGGGTGCGCGAATGCTGCTGGAAATTGTCGGTGCGCTGCGGGGTAATCCTTATCGATAGAAAAGATCCTTTCCCGCGGACCGCACAGCTGGCGCCAGGAACAATCTTCCTCCCCACCATTGTGAGGTCATGTTGCGTATGCGTGGCTCCGTCTCCTGCCATGTGGAAATGCCGTTGCTTAACTACTAGGTCCCATTGATTCCACGATTCTAAAATAAGGAGCGCTGCCTTAGCACCTACATGAGATCGTCGAAGCAAGTGGACCAATGACGAGCTTGCTGAACCTAAGCAGTAATCAAGGCGCATTGACGCTGTCCTGACCGTTAGGCTAGTCGTGCGACGTTTCTCGAAGGAACCCGCATACAATAGCGTGAAGTATGAGATTTGGAATGCAGAGCGGTTGGAGCAACTGCCCAGATATGAAAGTCCAAAGAATCTTGAGAGTTGCGTTTGATGTTTGCCTCGAATGCTTGTGTCACATTTGACTCTTCGTTCATCTTCTATCTCGTGTCGCATTAACCTCTAAACCCCACGGGGTAACCATCCCGCTATCCGTCGCATGATTCCATTTGTATGACAAGCACGACAGTTCATGAGGGTAATTAGTCCTACCGTCAATAGTTCTGTGGTATTATGTGACTAGCCAGTCGGATTGCGTCCGAGCTCGCTGTCTGACTAAAGCTCCCGTTATTGATCCAGCACCGAGGCCTGTGTCACCATTTATAGATGATTCCCTGAAAATCCGGGCGCCCTGGATGGTCGATATTTTTAGACTCCAATACCATCTGCAAGCTCATGCCGGACCCGTAGACCACATTCCTTTCCATAACGCCACCTAAGATGCAAAAACCGCTTTTTGAAACGAAATCAAGCCGACCTTTACGACTGAGACTTGGGAATGACAAATAGGCTGGGCTTCATGTTGATTTTGCACAAACGTGCAACGCATCCGGACAGCTGCAGGAAAGTTTGCACGCCTTCAAGAATGCGCATATGTGTGAAGCCGATTTCCTTGATGAACTCGAGCTTCGCGTGCTCGGACAGGGTAGGAATCGTTTTGGTGACCTTGAACATAGTGCTGATGATGTCGTGACAAGAGTAACCGAGGTCCCTGCAGACGTCAGCGATACTGACACATGGAAGTAGCGGAGACGAAACGTACCAAAGTTCACGGAGTGTATCGAGAGCTACATCAACCTTCTGCTCGTGGCAAGCCTTGATCATTGCTTGAACCTTGATGGGATGCGGGCTATCAACGACCTTGAAGACATTGTCACCGTTGACGAATCCGAAACCTGCGTGTGTGCTCTGCAAGTTGTTGATTGCTTGACGCATATCTCCCTCGGCCGAGAACACAAGAGCTGCAAGGCCATCTTCGGAGTATTCTACCTTCTCCGCATCACAAATCAGCATCAGTCGCTTGACGAGCTGCGCGTCGGTCAATCGGGAATAGCGCAAGATGGCGCAGCGGGACTGAAGCGGTTCGATGATCTTATTCGATTGGTTGCAGGCGAATGCAAACCGGGTCGTCGAGGAATAGATTTCCATAGTTCGTCGTAGGGCCTGTTGCGCACCGGACGTCATGCTGTTGCCCGGTCAGCATCGTACGAGATGGCACTTTAGCGTGACGTACCTGTCGGCCTCGTCCAGGATGACAATCTTCTGGCGGCCTGGCGGCAGCGTGACTTTCTTCTGCGCGAAACCCTTGATGCGGTTTCTCACAACGTCGATGCCACGCTCGTCACTGGCGTTCAGCTCCAACACCGCTTCCTTGTACGCATCTCCGAGCAGCTGGCGAGCCAGGCACAATATCGACGTCGTCTTTCCAATACCGGGCATGCCCGAGATGATAACGTGCGGCATGTTGCCATCCTTGGCGATGATTTTGAGGCGCTCGATTGTCTCAGTGTTGCCAACGATGTCGTCCAAGAACACGGGACGGTACTTCTCAACCCTGTATGCAATCAGTATGGGAAGCGGCGGGGTGGAGCGCAGGAACGGACCATGGCAGCTCGTAGCCGGCGGCTGCGCCGCTTGGCAGCGCCTTCAGGCCGTTGCGAGCGGCAACGCTGGAAGATTCGGCTGTCACCATGGTGGCGAGCGATACCGTTGTCGTGGTGGGCTTGCGCAATGCTGAGCTTGATGATGCGCGCAGTCGCGTAGACGCGTGCTCGAACGCGCCTGGGAAAACGGCGGCCCGTGCCCTGCCAGGCTCCAGGGTCAGGGCTCAGCCCTTCCAGGCTTCGGCTCGCCACAGACCGAGCGCTGCGATCTCCGTCAGCCTCATTAGTGCTCTCACACACTCCCCGCACCACACCATCCCTCCTGTCATGCAGGGCCCGGGGCCTGGACGGCTGCTGTCGCACTCCCAATTCCTCGAGCCGCCCTGATGCGCTCGCGCCTCTGGTCACCTAGCGCCCTCGCCAAATCTGCCAAAAGCCGACGGAGCGACGGAGACAGCCGCGTCTCGGGCCACACGACCGCAGCCTTACGCGTCACACCCGCCCTCAGCGAAGTCTCAGCTTGGCGCCCCATGCGGTACGGCGCAGCGGCGGCAGTTGGCCAGCTGGCAGCACGCAATCCAATATGTATGGCCTGACGAGCACCTTGGCCAACAGCGCCCAGGTGCTGAGCGCGGCTCGGGGCATGGCAGATCTCGGGCACAGCGGCTTCCGGCGCATCGCGGCTGTTCCTGTCGCAGATGCTGTGGGTTGCGGGTGCTCGCCTTGCATCCTATCATTCTCCAACACGGCGCTTACCAACAGCCTCCCGGCCCCCAGAGCCGCTCTGATCCTGACATGGTCAGCGTATTGAGCAATAATGCCCTGCACAGCCTGGCTGATCGCGTCGGCCAAGCAATGCTTAGCCGTCAGCTGTCGAAACCGCCGGTGGCATTTGCACGTATTTCTCAGGACGGCCCCGCGCTGTCTGCGCACCAGTAGTGCCAGCCTCGTCTTCCCTTTCTGTTGATCGTCTTTTTCGCCGGTGGCGCGTGAGGTAAGCTTGGTCCGTCGTTGCCGACCACCGCCACACTACTTCTGGAGAGTCGTCGTCATCACCGTACGTCGTACGTACACGCCGCCGGGGCTCATAATAATCCCTGATCGCACAGCCGTCGCAGTCTCTGCGCGGCCCACTACCCGAGTGCCTCTTGCCTTCTTGAAAAGTTATATCCCGGACGGCATCCTGCCTTGCTCTGCATTCCTGTTTTGTACATCTCGCCAACCTCTCGTTCAATCGGAATCATGAGGTGTACTGCCGCACTGACGCTCGCTGCGGCGTTAATATCCTTAACCGACGGCCTCCAATTGGCCCCGAGATCAGTATGTCGCTACCTCCTTGCCACAGCATCCATCCCCTAACTTTGACTTTAGAACTCAGAACCTAAAGTTGTCGGCGCCGAAATCCAGAGGAGAGAAGTCCTAAATCCCATTGCACGCGACCAAGCGAGGAGAAGAAGAAAGCGAGACAGCCTCCAGGCTACTCTTGACAATTTGGAAACGCTCTACTTTCTGAATGCTACCATTGGAACACCCGCACAATCACTCCGTCTCCACTTGGACACCGGCTCGAGCGATCTCTGGGTGAACACCGATGAATCCAGCCTCTGTTCCTCCTCCAGAAACGACTGCTCAAGCGCTGGCACCTACAGCGCGAACGACTCGTCGACATACGAATATGTAAACAGCGTGTTTAACATTTCCTACGTTGACGGCTCTGGTGCGTCCGGCGATTATGTCAAAGACACGTTCAGCTTCGGTGGTACCAATATCACCGAGTTGCAATTTGGCATTGGCTACACGTCGACTTCATCAGAGGGTGTTTTGGGCATCGGCTATACTTCGAACGAAGTCGCCGTCAATCGAGCAGGTCTCGATGCCTATTCCAACCTGCCCCAGCTTATGGTGGACAAGGGACTTATCGAGTCCAACGCTTACAGCCTGTGGCTGAACGACCTGGATGCGAGCAGAGGAAACATTCTTTTCGGCGGCGTGGACACCGAAAAGTATCATGGCACTCTCGCGACCCTGCCCATCCTCAAGGAGGGCAACCAATACAGGGAACTCATCATTGCGATGACCGGCCTTGGCGCTAATGGCGAGAGCGGTACCTACTTGAGCGCCAACAGCAGCAGCGATGCCGTTCCTGTGCTCCTCGACACGGGCAGCAGTCTCACCTATCTGCCGGATTCCATCGTCAGCAGCATTTACTCGGATTTCAACGCCGTTTACGACAACAGCGAGGGTGCCGCTTTCATTGACTGCGACTCAGCCAATAACGACGACACGTTGGAGTTCACCTTCAGTTCCCCAACAATCAGCGTCCCGATGAACGAGCTGGTCCTCTTGGCCGGTTATTCACGTGGCCAAGCCGTCTGCATCCTTGGCATCAGCCCAGCCGGAGACTCGACTGCCGTGCTTGGTGACACCTTCCTGCGGTCCGCTTACGTCGTCTATGACCTTGCCAACAACGAGATCTCGCTTGCCCAGACCAACTACAACGCTACGGACTCCAACATCAAGGAGATCACCACTGGCACCGATTCCGTGCCCGATGCGACTGGCGTCGCCAATGCCGTGTCGGCCGTTGTGGCTGCGACGGGAGGCGCGAGGAATGACGGCTTGGGTGTTTCCGACAACGCTGCCATGCCGATGAAGACTGCCATGCCAATAGCTCCCGTCGCCGCCGCGGCTGCCGCGGGTCTTCTGTTTGCGCTGTAGTCCCGCCAATCTTCATTGGGGCACGGCGATCTTCATGCGATCCCGGCCCGCTTTTGCTTTTGCGTCACGACTGTATGGGGCATCATGAGCGTTTCATCTTTTAGCTGTTGCATTAGGTTTTGGAGTTAACTTTGGCGGGAGTTTCACATGTTCTAGACGATACCTCTAGGCTATTTTCGATCGTTTTATGAAATAGGGATAGCGATGAAGCGGGATCGGGAGTATATATCACTTGGACATTATATGGACAATACAGAGGATGATTAGGTAAAGAAGAAACCTAAAGAAGAAACCGTTGGCTGTGCGCACATTTCGCGAGTTCGTGAAAAGTGCTCCACACGATAACTCGGAGAGGGCTGTGCGAGTACGAATACTTTTTGAGATGGCTGATCCTCATACTATCTTGGGCGCCTGGCCAGAAGAAATCTATTGGCGCCAGATGGCGCCATCGTCTTATGCTCTCTGCCACAAATAATGAAATGTGGACGGTGTAACAAGTGTGTGAGAGATTAAGATTGTCAAATGCCAACCCCAGACCCCGGTCTCTCCGCCTATAATGCGGGCGCCGCTATATGACCCTGTTGATACACCTTTTTGGCATGTGGGCCGTCTGCTCGCGGGGGAACTGCAGAACGGGAAAGACCCCTCCCAGCAGAAATATCGAGCGGCAATAAGAAGTCTGTGAACCTCCAACAAGGGAAGGATCCCGAGGCATTGAATCCAAATACAAATTCACTCGCTTCGAGACGAGCACGTAAGATGCCCAAATCATTTGGCGTTTCGGTTTCTTTAGAATTTCCGGTTAAACTACCCATGATTCGTTTTCCTGCGACTTGTTCTGGGCGCGGACGACACGCTCTGAAGAGCTGGGGGGCTTTCACAAAAGCGGTAGGTCGGCTAGAGTCGGTTGCTGATCGAAGGAGCAAGCCCATCAAGTCTCGTGTGAGAGCTCTTGTGAGGGATACGGAGACTACAGAAGCTCGTTCTTCATCTGATCAGATAAGATCCATATCGCTCAGCCCTGCCCCCTCAACGCTGCCCATCAGACCACAATCATGTGTTTCCATCTGTCCAATATTTTCCCAATTGCAAAATATCCATTGACGCCGATTATTGTGCCGCCCTCAAGCACGGATCTTTGGTCTCGTCTTTTAACGCCACACCCGCTCAAATGCAAATAAGATATCGAAAAAGATTCGGTTTGGATAGCTGTTCCGTTTTTTCTTCATGCATCGCCGAAGTCCTCCTGCTCGCTTCCGTCGCGCCTACAGCGTATTGGTCAATTTGCTGCCAATCAAGTCATGCGCGGCAGCTGAATCACTTACGGAATGTACTTCACGCCCGCAGCCTCACATGCAGCTAACTGCTCCTCACCAAGCTGCACAGAAAGGACATTACATTAGCAGAGATTCTTCCTTTCTAAATCTAGCAAAGACTAGTGTTCCTCCACCGCCGGGCTCCTACACGGAGTAGGCCAGCCTCGCGCGGATGAAAAAGAGAAAAGAGAGGGAGAGAGAGTAGAGGACTTACGATGCCCGAGACCTTGGTGGCGTACATTCCGGGCACATAGCCGTCGAGGCGCTGCCACTTGGCGACCCAGCTCTGGTTGGGGTCCGCGAGGGCAATCAGGCCCTCGAAGACGGCCGACGTGCAGTCGGCGATGTGCGCCTCGTCGGCGCCCTGCATCTCGAGGAACTCGCAGTTGGGACAGCCCAGCTGCCGGAACTTGTTGGCCGGCTGCACGAAGCTGCACACCATGCACGCGCGCAGGTGCTTGTGCTGCGATGGCGTCACGTACGAGCGGGACATGGCTGTGGCGAGAAGCTTTTCTTGGTGTTGGGTATTTGGTAGGTGGTTGCTGCTGGCGTTTGCGCAGCGGGACGCGTGGCGATTCGATAGGGAAAAACGGCTGAGGCGCGCAAGTGGTGGCTCTGGGGCCGAGTACGGGGATGGTGGCCGGAGAGGAGCGCGCGAGAGCTCAAAGGATTTGTGGTTTGGTTGTTAAAAGAGACGGCGGCGGAGCACAATGGGGGACACAGCAGCTCGGAGGAGCCGCGCATTGGAAGCGGGAGGGCTGCACGGACCGCGCCTCGGCCTTCTCGTGCTTTCCGCCGCCGTCATCGCATTCCAGAGCCCGTTACTCGAATTTGACGAGTTCTCTCTTTTGCCCTCCTCCACCCGCTTGCCCTCTACCTCAGCTCTGTTGCATTCTGCCCGGCTGCGCCCAGCTCCCGCGCACTCTCGCCTCCCTTCGTGCTTCGCCACTGCGCGTGCATCTGCTTGCGCCTTTAGACTTCCACCCCACGCGTGCTCTTACTTAGCTAGGCGCCCGCCCCGAGCGTCAGCGGCGAGTCGGTGATAGAAACAGTAACTGTCTCTGCCCGCCAACCATGGGTGCTCAGGAAGACGCCATTGCCCTCAAGGAGAAGGGCAACAAGGCCTTCAAGGAGCACGACTGGCCCACTGCCATCGACTTCTACACCAAAGCCATTGAGGTGTACGACAAGGAGCCCTCGTTCTACACCAACCGTGCCCAGGTATGCCTGTTCACCCCGCCTGTAGCAACTGCGCACGCGACAAGGAGCTGACGGATCCCTGTGCAGGCCAACATTAAGCTTGAGGCATACGGTTTCGCTGTTGCCGACGCGACCAAGGCGATCGAGATCGACCCGAACAATGTCAAGGTGCGTGGATACTACCAAGGGAAGTGTTGTTTGAATGCATTGCTGAACAAGGCTTGGACAGGCCTACTACCGTCGCGCCGTCGCCAACACGGCCATCTTGAAGCACAACGATGCGCTCCGCGACTGGAAGATCGTCGTCAAGAAGAACCCCGGCGATAAGAACGCAAAGCTGCAGCATACCGAATGCGAGAAGATTGTCAAGCGCGATGCCTTCCTCAAGGCTATTGAGGTCTCGGATGCGCCCTCGGCTATCGAGGGCCTGGACCTGGACAACATGGTGGTGGAAGATGGCTACGACGGCGCGAGGATGGAGGATGCGAAGATGACCAAGGAATTCATTGAGGACATGATCCAGCGGTTCAAGGACGGCAAGAAGATCCACAGGAAATACGTCTACCAGATCATCATCGCCGTGAAGGAGCTAGTGTACAACGAGCCCACCATGGTCGAGTATGACGTTCCTGAGGGCACTAAGATCACCGTCTGCGGTGACACTCACGGTAAGTTGCACAATCCACTCTGTTCCTGCATTGGCTAACCGCGCTGCAGGTCAATTCTTCGATCTTCTTGAGATATTCCGCCTCAACGGCTTCCCGTCGGAAACGCACGCCTATCTCTTCAACGGCGACTTCGTCGACCGTGGATCGTGGTCGACTGAAGTTGCGCTCACGTTGTACGCCTACAAGATGCTGTACCCCAAGCTCTTCTTCCTCAACCGCGGCAACCACGAGACGGACGACATGAACCGCATGTACGGTTTCGAGGGCGAGTGCCGCGCCAAGTACACGGAGCGCGTCTTCAAGATCTTCTCCGAGTCTTTCTCCGCATTACCGCTGGCGACGCTCATTGGCAAGAAGTTCTTTGTCCTGCACGGCGGACTGTTCTCGAATGACGATATCAGCTTGGACGACGTGAGGAAGTTGAACAGGCACAAGCAGAGGCAACCTGGCCAGAGCGGCTTGATGATGGAGATGCTGTGGACAGACCCTCAGCCTGCACCAGGTCGTGGCCCCAGCAAGAGAGGTGTCGGCCTGCAGTTCGGTCCTGATGTCACGAAGAGGTTCTGCGAGAAGAACGGTCTGGAGGCTGTCATCAGAAGCCACGAAGTCCGTATGGAGGGTTACGAAGTCGAGCACGACGGAAAGTGCATCACTGGTAAGTGATCTTTACATGAAAGCTGCTCCATGCTAATCAGGTGGCAATAGTCTTCTCGGCACCCAGGTACTGCGACAGCACGGAAAACAAGGGTGCTTACATCAACGTTGGCCCCGAGTACAAGCTCGAGTTCCACAAGTTCGAGGCGGTGCCGCACCCGCCGATCAAGCCAATGGCGTACGCGCACAACGGCCTCATGTCGATGATGTAGATGCGGTATTGTGTGTAACGATTTGATGGCCTTTTTCTCCAGTTGATGTCTCGACAGCGGAGTTCTCGCACATGGCTGCATTTTCTAGCTGCCATTCGAATCTGGATTCCAAAAGCTCATTTTTCGGTTCGTATTTGCATCCGGTCTAAAAAGAGCAGAGGGATTTGGATGGGCGTTCTTGATCTATTACCGGATCACTGTTTTTCATGTCCTGGGGATCGTTAGGGAAAGGCTTTTCTTGCATAGCGTTGCGAGGAAAAAGTTCGCGGTGAGCCAAGGGAGCTACATTCGGGATGACTGGAAAGAGAGCCTTGATTCTCATACAATCTCTTCCATTTCTTTCGCTCGTCTTCTCTTCTTGATGTGTTTTTCAGAGATCCATTGGCTGGTTTTTGAACGTTTCTGGCCCCTGGCGTAGGCGCAGAAACCGCTTTTCCTTTGTCCACTTCTCGGCGCCTTATCAGAGGCGCTGGTCTCCAACTGGTTGGCTGGCTATTCGAGTTGGCTGATAGACGAGCATTACGGGTTGCTCTGGAGGCGTCAGGACTGTTGCTTGGTGGAAAGTCGTTTTCTACGCAACGCTGTTTCCTTTCGTAGTTGCGAGTTCGGAGGCGCCGTGCATGGTGCTCTCCAAGTATAGGCATGTGAAAGACGAATATAAGCAATCGAAATGGCTATATACTCCCCTCCCGACCGGCAATCGACCTGGACATGTCTTTGTATCGGACGCGCGACCACATCAGACGTCATGGTATGATGAAGGTGGTGAGGGCGGCGGAGTCTCTCTCGGTGCAACCGCGGCGGCGCCGCCTCACCTTCTTGTTGCTGAGTGGGCTGGCTGGGCCACACACACAGCAAAAGTCAAACGACGTCAGAGCCCCAGTGGGAACTTTTTGCGGGTCAACGAGGACAGGAGGGAAGGCAGGCCGGCGGCCGGGCAACCCGAGTTGTGGGTCTTGCAAGCCTACTAGCTCACAGCTTAGTTAGCTCGAGCCCTTTTAATTGCTTGCCTTGCCCCTCCATTACCCCTCCTTCGTCCTGCTCATCCACACCATCTTTCCCATCACTTCACAAGGTAGGTTCGGCTTTTCGGATTTTTCGTCAATGTGTCTGTTTCTTTTCTATCGTGGCGAGCGAGCGAGCTCAGTGGCGCACGGCGTCTCTGGGTTGCCTTGAAGCGGCGGAGGGGTAGGACGTGAGATCAGACCACGAGCTTTGGAGACGCCATTGAGTGCCGCTGCTTGGACTGTTCTTCTCGCCCTCTCTTGGACCCGGGAGGAAGAGGGAAGGACGGGTGAGGGGCGGGCATGTGGTTCACTACACGGCTTTCTTTGAGGGCCGGAGGTGCCGGGCTGTCCGCTGCGAGAGCGGCGCATTGACTGCTCCCCCAGCATTGCCATCGCCTTTTCTAAAAACGAGGAGAGCTCAATGGCCTTCCTCTCCGCATCCGGACTGCCAAGCGTTCAATCTCGCGGCTGCTGTTTTCTTGAGTTCCTAAACGCCCAAGCATTGAACCTTACTCGGACATTTTGTGTAAACAGAAGCTAACGATAATCCGCACCAGCAAAACCAACCACAGCAAAAATGGTCTACACCATCGTCGTTCACCTTTACGCCAAGGAGGGCAAGGAGGTCGAGGAGAAGCTTCGCAACAAGCTGATTGAGGCCTCGCAAGTCTACTCCAAGGACAAGGAGACCATCGGCTGGCACGTCATGCAGGACCACAAGGACCCCCGCAAGTGGTGCATCGTCGAGCGCTACGAGCACGAGAGCGTACGTTGCCCAAGACCAGGAAGTTGTGTCCCCTTGCGAATTGTGTCTAATCGTTCCGAACAGAGCCAGAAGTACCACCTGGAGAACCCCTACTGGAAGACCTTCGACCCTTACGTCATCCCCCTCCTGGACAAGGAGATGGACCTCCGCCGCTTCCACGAGCTGGACACTAGCAAGCCCGTCACCGTTGTTTAAACGGGGGGCTACCGGTGTGGAAGAAATTTGAAACGCCTGGAACGGATGACCTGTATTAAACGAATGTAAATATCATGAAATCAACCCAGGGTAAATCCCTGTTGTCGGCTAATCCGCTGTTCTTTGACACGTGCTCTTTGATGGCTCCTGTTTTGTCGGTCGGGGCAGGGGTCATGTGTGCCAGGAGGAAGTTGGTCGGCTGAGGATGTTAAAAATTGACTATTTAAATGTCCTGGCTTTCTTTTATCAACCCGTGTCTTTAGAACCTAGATTTCACGACAATCCAGTAGGTCCAACACACTTGTGGATGCTGCACAACAACAGATCAACGATGACTGTGTCTTTCGGTGCGTTCGGAAAGCCTACTCTGCGTTCTCTCGAATGCGGGAAACTTGTACGATGATCGTATGACGGATGATGATGCATATCATCAACTCAGGTCAATGCTGAGCCACTGCACACTGACGGCTACTTGATGCTGGACTTGGTTTAATTCTATTAATGGTGTCCGAAGTGATCGACAAAAGCTGGACTGCATAGAAAGCCTCTTTTAAAGTTCTCTTTGTCCTCCGCAGTCTAAAACTCCACCAATCCGCAGTGAAACTCATGCTTCAACGCTCCTCCAACAGTATATTCGCTTGTTTGTACTTTCCTGGTCAGCTTCCCCGTTAGTCTTCTCCATAGTTGATTTAAAGTGCAGTGCCGAATTGCAATCTATGGGGAAAGAATATCATAGCCTACAGGCCAGTAAGTCCCGTACACACGCATCTTACGCACAAGATAGCGGGGTTTTAAGGGTGTATAAAGCTCGGCTAGTACTCCTTAATGCATCAACTTCACCTTCTAGCCAAGCGAACAGAACAGCGTCATCACTTCCAACGAAATACTGGAATATTCTTCTTACTTTTGTGGCCACATAAGCACTTCAAATTCGGTTCGTAGCTCAGCGTTTTTAGTATCAAACATTTCGATTTTGTAAGTTAACTCCAACACCATAATTAAGCAATGATGATTATACAATTCATCAGATATTCTTATCCTATTGCCTTACTGTCGAATAATGAAGTGAGCGAAGCAATCGAAAATTCATCCCTGGGAAAGACGCCCAATAATTAGGCGCAGTAGCGAGTCTGGAATTGCACATGTCACTGCATGACGATGGAAGTAACGGTAATATTTAAACCTCACTGGACGCTGGAAAAGAATCTCACCTTTCCCCGACATTTATAATTAGAGATATTTACCCCACTTACGTGGGTAGTTGAAGCGTACGTCTGGATGCATTTGTATAGTTCAGAGCACAAATGTACATTCAGATATCTGGCCTCACTGTCTAGCCGGGAATTCGTAGGTTTTTCATAGACACGAGACGAGATCATGGCGAAGCTCTGGGGGATGTTCTCCGCATCACACCCAAGACATCATCATCTAGAAGATCCATCTTTCTTATTGTTCTTGGCCCAATTCCTTGTGCTCTATTGTTGAGAAGGAAGCTTCCTAATGCGGAATACGGGATATGGTGAGTTCCTTTGAAAAAGCTCTGAGAGATAATATACTAAACATATCGTTGTTAAGAGTCTGCCATTAGCGAAAAAAGAGAAGGGAAATAGACATGCCAGGCACGACTAGTGATAGAGGAGATCGTCGACACCGCCCGGAGCACAGTGCTCCGAAGATGTCACTTCGGACTTCTCTCGTCCGGGGTCTAGACACGAAATTTGTGGGCGACGGCTCCAGACAGGACTGCATGATTCGCACTGCACGTCTGATTGGACCGCCAAACACTCTCCCATGCGTCGATTACCTGCTGTCACTAGCAATCAAAGAGCGTTCGTGCACCGGTGGCACCGGTGCCGACATGGGCCGGTCTCCGGAGCCGTCTTCGCTCCCCCGCAATCTTTCGCCTGACCTGCCCCACCATGCCCCTCTCTCAAAACGTCGACGGCTTGCTGACGTTTACTTTTCCTCCGCCCGCATTCCAATCATGCCAGCACGATCGGCGGGGGGGAGCCATCTGCTGCAGGGCCATCTCATCCCGGATGACAGAAACACGACGGCCCGCAATTATTCTAGCTTGGCCCCGGCCAGGACAGCTCCGGGGATTTTTTGAGGCTGTGATTCCCCCGCCAGCTATAAAAGATAAACAAACGGCCGCTGCCCACGATGTCGTGATCTCGCTATCGGGCCATTCCGTCGAGCACGCAATCCGCCAGCCATTGACCGTTCCGGCAAAAGAAAAATAGACGCAAATAAAGGCATTGAGCCCCTCATCCGAGAAAAATATTACTGGAGTTCCCTGGAATTCGGTAAACACCCACCGCGCAACCGTCGTCATGGGTAGCAACGGCGTCTGGCCCGAGGAGTCGGAGAAGGTGTGTATGTCTGAAGCTCTTCCTCCTACCAGACCATTCTTCTCCATCATCTTTTCCCGATCACAATGCTGCAATTGAAACCCCACCACCCAAAAAGCACAACCCAGCTAACCCACCCTCCGCACCACCAGAACCCCTCCCTCCTCCTCTACAACCCCTACGACCTACGCCCCGAAAACCAACCCATCCCACAACCCACCTCCCCGCACGACGTCCTCGTGCGCATCGCCTACGTCGGCTGCTGCGGCAGCGACGTGCACTTCTGGCACCACGGCGGCATGTCGCGCAAAGTGTCGCCATCTAACCCCATCGTCATGGGCCACGAAGCGTCCGGCACCATCCACGCCGTCGGGCCCTCCGTCACCTCGCTCCGCCCGGGCGACACCGTCGCCATCGAGCCGGGCTACCCGTGCCGGCGCTGCCGGCCCTGCAAGGAGGGCCGCTACAACCTGTGCAAGCTGATGCGCTTCGCCGCGGCGCCCGGCGGCATCGCGGCCGGCGTGGAAAAGATCGCGACGCACGGCACGCTGTGCAAGTACTTCCGGATCCCCGAGGATTTCTGCTACAAGTTGGGGGAGGGCGTGGGGCTGGATGAGGCGGTGCTGGTCGAGCCGCTGGCTGTGGCCGTCCATGCGAATCGCCTGGCGGACGTGCGGTCCGGGCAGCAGGTCGTCGTCATGGGCAGCGGGACGATCGGGCTGTTCTGCGCGGCCGTCGCGCGCGCGTTCGGCGCGGCCAAGGTCGTCGTCGTCGACGTGCTGGAGCGGAAGCTGGCGTTCGCGCAGGGCTTCGTGCCGGGCGTGCGGACGTTCATACCCCCTACCGCGAAGCCGGAGGAGGGTGTCGACCTCGACGACGTCAGCCAGGCGACCGCGGCGCGCATGGTCGACGAGCACGACCTCGGCGATGGGGCGGACGTCGTGATCGAGGCGACGGGCGCGGAGCCGTGCATCCAGACGGGCATCCACGTGCTCAAGTCGGGCGGCACGCTCGTGCAGGCTGGCCTGGGTAAGGCGAGGACGTCGTTTCCTGTGGTGCGCATGAGCGAGAAGGAGTTGACCGTCAAGGGCTGCTTCCGCTACGGCGCCGGCGATTTTGAGCTGGCGCTGCAGCTCATGCGCGAGGGCAAGGTCTCGGTCAAGCCGCTCATCAGCTCAGAGGTGCCCTTCGAGCAGGCGAGCGAGGCGTGGGAGAGGACGGGCCGCGGGGAGGGGATCAAGAATTTGATCAGGGGCGTGCAGGATTGAAAGCGGGGGGATACTTTTCGAGATTGAAAAAGATGACATGAAATGACATGACGTTTTCTGTACAATTGCGAGCTTGCAGGATCCGAAAGCTGTATGTACAATGTAGTTTCAGAAGAAGAAAGTTTACCCATCGAAACCATGTCTTACGAGCCATTACACTCTCTACTTACGTGGGTGGAACCGCTGTCCCATCGTTTTGTACTACTCTGAAGTCAATTTTCCGGTCCGGATGTGCTTTAACTCCCCCTACCAAACGAGCCTGTACGATTTTGAACACTCTGTAGAATCTTTTGCAACTCCCTGCATGCATCATCTATTTCTTTCTTGTCCTTCAAGTTTCTAGCAACACAGCAGGTGTCGACAGATCTTGGAAGTCAAATTCTGCTCCATCTAAAAGTCCTCCGAGATCCCCTTTTCGAGCGGCAACGGTCGCCGGCGCGGCAGAAGAAGCAGGAGCGGTAGACTGAATAGCGACGGGGCCGATGCTGTTACAGACCCCCGGTGCCGCTGCTTTCTCCGGGTTGGCGTGCAGCAGATGCACCCACGGCTGCAACCGCTGCGCCCAGAGGTGCAACGCGTCATCAATGTCCAGGGCCGAGTACTGCAGATCGAAGAATTGGGAGGGTAGCGAGCTGATCGAGAGCGGGATCTTGTGTTCCGAGAGGGCGGTGCGGATGACCTTTTCACGTCGGTCTGTCCTGGGTGTCAGTATACGAATGGATACTTAACGGGGAGAGACGTACGAGATACAGGCCAGCGTTGACCCGAGACCTTGAGGGCATAGACTAGGAGATCGAGGTTTCGGGGGGTTTCGAGGTTGAAGTGTTTTGCGTGAACTATTCCGAATAAATGCGTCAGTTCTCGAGAATGCCTTAGACGATTCTGATTGCTAATCATACCGAGGAGGAATCGCGCTGCGACGAAGATGCAGAAGCTAAGCTGCGGATTCGTGGTCTCGATATCAACATCGTCCACTGAGCGCACAGCTGCGGTGATGTCGTCGCAGCTTTCAAGGCAGCGTTGAATGGCGTGGTACCACGGTTCGAAGAGGTGATCGAGACCGTGTGGCGGAATGGTGAGTCGTTGGTGTATGAGAATAATTGCACTTTGCCTGAGGTTAGATTAAGGGTACACCATTCGCTTGTGGGATATCACTTACGCATTGAACATGCATCGGGTCATGAGGATGTTGGGGTCAAAAGGGGTGAGGGTATTGCCGGACGTAAATGCAAGAGCGCCGGAGCCTGCCTGCCACTGTAGGAGCCGAGTATCCACCGCTTCGCAGTCTGATTGTGCCTTTGGACGGTCTTCTGCTGATCTCATGTCGTACGATTGCTGTAGGAAGTTGTGGACATGCCAAAGCTCGTTTGTGAAGAGACTGACGTAAAGAGAAAAGGATGAGGAGAACTCGAGGTCATCAAGCGACCATATACCCATGGCTGCCTCGGAAAAAGACCACACAGCATTATTACAGGGTAATAATGCGTTTTCAATGGGTTGAGGTAAGCCAAGGTTCCAAGCTACACCAAGAGTGGAAGAGGAGTCCAGGACTTCGGTCATCCAGTATGCGCGGACATTCTCCTCTTGCGATACCAAAGTACTGGGCAGTGGTAGCATGCGCGGCGGAAGAGTGGAAAGTTGGTTGAAGTTGGAGCATTTGTTAACCACGAGATCCCGGAGGCCTAGGAGTGTGGATATTCGCTTGCAAAGAGCTATGAGGTTCCAGTAATCCGTCAGCTTGCCGGCAGCTGAATCAAGGAGGGTGATGATCAGGATGGACTGAAGGCATTTCAAGGACAAAGTGCCCATTGCTTCCATGACAACTTCATTGCGTAGAGATTTGCAGATGCGTTGTCTTTCGTCAAGAGATGGAGCTCCGGAGAATGAGGAATGTGCAATAGTCACAGCGGCGATAGCCTTGAAAACAATATTCAAGTGGGAATCGGATGGGGGGACATTGGTCTGTAAGATATCCAAAACGGAGGGCTGATGCAGGATTGAAAACCAAGGATGGTAATCGCGAAACCACAAGTTGCATAGCTCATTGAGGACTGGAGGGCTAAGAGGGTCGAATGAGTGTGAGCTAGGCGGGGTAGGAGATTGGCTTGGCGAAAAACGCGGGCTTTCACTCGAGGAGGCGGCGCTGGCGTTGCCGGAATCTGAAGAGGACGGCGGTGGGGGTTGCTGAGTTTTGAGATTGCGAACTTCTCTCTCAAGAACGGCTAGAGATTATCAGCCTTATGCTGGACTGGCAGGGCGACAAGACCCACAGAGCCTTTTTTCCAGCTCCGAAACATAGCCGGCGCGAAGGCCAGGCTGCTTTGCCGTGACCCAGCGACATTCCAGATTGCTTTGGGTGCAGAAGTTGCAGGAAGGGAGGCGGCGATCACACTTCTGCTTGCGCGTCCGGCACACTATACAGCTACCAATAGCTTAGCAGTTGATTACGGACAGTCGGCAGAAGGGGGAACGTACACTGTCTTGCTGAGGCGGCGGGATTCTTCCATGTTGGGGGTGATTTCTGAGTCGCAGGAGATGGCCCGGTGGAGCAGTGAAAGGCTTTCCGACGAGCAGGCGGCGATATGACGCCCTACGGCGGGTAAGACTTCTGGGGCGCCAGGGTGCGAGGGCGAGGCAAACACTGCTGGCGGCGGGCCGTGTCTCGCCGAAGGATGGCGAGTAGTGGGGACGCGGGGCAGGGAAGCGGAGGTCTCGGCCCACCTTCCTTCCCCACGATCTCTGAGATTTGTCATGGCCGCTATATATAGGCGCGTTGTCATTGTAAGCGGCAACCACAATCATGCGTCGCTCTCTCCGCATTTCCTGCCCCGCGATGCATCCACGTCACCCCCGATTTGCTGTCGTCGGAAGCAGCTGCCCCTCGGGCCACATTCCCCGAGAATGCTGTGTCACCGCGGAGCCAGATCACCGCTCAGCTTTTGTCTCACGAAATTTCCATTCTGCAGGATTGGGAGTATATAAGAGCTAGTCCAATCCTTGGCTTCCTTCCCAACACTCTCTCTTCTCTACTCTTCAATTGACATCCCTTCGCCCGAAATGCTGGCCACCGACTCCCTACACACCATCAAGTTCCCAACCTTCACCAAGCCGGAGCCAGCAATCGCCTCGAAGACGCCCTCGCCGCCGGCAAACCCCACCGAAGTCGCCTCCAAATGGCTCACCTCGTTCGCCGGCGCGCTCTCGGCGTCTGATCTCAGCGCGAGCCTGCCGACGGTGCTGCATGCCGACTGCTGGTGGCGCGACCACCTGGCGCTGGGTTGGGACCTGCGCACCGTCCGCGGCCTCGACGCGCTGAAGACGTACGTGGGGGCCGGGCAGCCGCGCTTCCAGCTGCAGCCGACCAAGCTCGCCGACGCCTCAAACAGGTTCGCCCCGGCCGTCAAGTCGCCCGTCGAGGGGCTCGAGTGGGTCGAGAGCATGTTCGAGTGGGAGACCAGCGTCGGCCGCGGCAAGGGCATGCTGAGGCTGGTGCTGGATGGCGGCGAGTGGAAGGCGTATATGCTGTACACGGCCCTGCAGGAGCTCAAGGGGTTCGAGGATAAGGTTGGTGTTAGGAGGCCGCATGGAGGCAATAATTCGCTGGTTGGAGGTGTGATGGGTGGCGGTAATTGGACGGAGCGGAGAGAAAGGCAACGTGAATTTGTGGATGAGGAGCCACAGGTTGTCTGTGTGGGTGCTGGTGAGTGCTACTCGAGTCGAATTGTTTGCAATTGAGAACTGACGCATTGCTAGGTCAATCTGGTCTCAACATTGCCGCCAGGTTGCAGGCCATGGGCGTGTCGTGCTTGTTGATTGACAGGAACAAGCGTGTGGGCGACAACTGGCGGTGCAGATACAGGGTGAGCCCCAAGGATACTCCCACACACTTCAACCAACCACTGACACACGGCGTAGACTCTCGTCACCCATGACCCCGTCAACTACACCCACATGGCATACATGCCTTTCCCGAGCACATGGCCGCTCTTCACGCCCAAGGACAAGCTCGGCGACTGGTTCGAAGCCTACGCCACCCTCCTCGAGCTCAACGTCTGGCTGTCCAGCACCATCACCGCCAGCTCCTACTCGGACGCCACCCACACCTGGACCATCACCGTCAAGCGCGACAACGGCCAGACCCGCACCCTGCACCCTCACCACATCGTCTTCTGCACCGGCCACTCAGGCGAGCCCAAGATCCCCACCTTCCCCGGCCAGTCCGACTTCGCCGGCACCGTCTACCACGGCAGCCAGCACGCAGACGCGACGGCCAGCGGCGCCGACCTTTCCAACAAAAAGGTCGTCGTCGTCGGCACGGGCAACAGCGGCCACGACATCGCCCAGAACTACCACGAGGCCGGCGCCGCCAGCGTGACGATGGTCCAGCGCCGCGGCACCTACGTCATCTCGGCCGCCGAGGGCAAGGGCATCTTCGCCATGCACAGCGGCCTGTACGACGAGTTCGGCCCGCCCACCGAGGACGCCGACGTCTTCGCCCAGAGCTTGCCCGCGGCCGTGCAGTTCGCGCTGCACGTGCCGTTCACGACGATGGTAAGGGAGGAGCTCGAGCGCGAGACGGTCGAGGGCCTTACGCGTAACGGCTTTGTGCTGGATTGGGGCCCAGATGGCAGTGGCCTGTTCAGGAAGTACATCACCCGTGGCGGTGGCTACTACATTGATGTCGGCTGCTCGAAGCTCATCTGCGACGGCAAGGTCAAGGTCGCAAACAGCCCGGATGGCATCAAGGGCTTCGAGAAGGATGCGCTGGTCCTCGCTGATGGCAGGAGGCTGGAGGCTGATATCGTCGTGCTGGCGACCGGCTACGACAATATGCGGACGAGCGTGGCGAAGGCGCTCGGCAAGGAGCAGGCGGACAGGTGTCAGGACGTGTGGGATTTGGACCGGGAGGGTGAGATTAATGCGGTAAGTTCCTCCTTTCGGGGCGAGTGCTTGAGACTGTTTTTGCTGATTCGTGTGCTTGGCAGATGTGGCGCCCCAGTGGTCATCCTGGATTGTGGTTCATGGGCGGGAACTTGGCGCTGTGCAGGATCTACTCGAAGTTCCTGGCGTTGCAGATCAAGGCTGTTGAGGAGGGCCTGAACGCTTGATGGAGTATCCAGAGGCCTGTAATTTGGGATAACAACAAGACGCAACCAAAGGTAGGAAATTGTAGAGATTATAGTGAGAAGTCTTATAGAATTGAAAACATTGAAATTATTGCCAATCTTGCCTTCCAAATGCGGATATGAAATTTTTGACAGCTAAAGCGGGTACTAAAGACTTCGCCTTCTTTACGTGGGTAATCGAAGTAAATGTCTTGATGAAAATGTAGATTCTCCTATGCTTCGATTCGCCCGGTCGAAATCTTCAGCTACGCTTGAGGTGGGATGCAGTATCTGTGGTCAATACACCAAGTCGGTGTATCACTTGATCGTTAAGATAAACTCATTGTCGGACTCCGTCCTCTCCAATCCTAAGCGCTCGTGGGACTCCAGTGGTGGAGGAGCGCCGGGTAAGTATGACCGCCACTCTTGTAAGAATGTAGACCATTTAGACCCTCGATCGCTAGATGCTCTGATCTCGAAAAATCCGCAACGGTTGAAATACTGGGCGTTTTCCACGGGCTTGAGCACGAGTCCAAGGATCGCCAAGTACCGAAACTTGAATGAACGGTGTGCCTCATTATCCACGATCGTTACGGGCAGAATGAAGCACTTTTCCAATGTGCCATCGCTACGATCCAGCCTCACTTTCAGTCCTTGGCTCCACTTCTTCAACGCGGCCTGTGGATGGGTTTCCAGTGGAAAAAAGTATTTTCCACGAAGCGTTCCCTCATGTAAAAGACCTTCAAGCTTGATATGCCCATCGGCGACCTGTCCGAACGGCTCATGAACGGGTGTAGTTTCTGCTGCTGTAACCCTGATAGCGTCTTGCCTAGCGTGTTTGGGGAAGTGAGGATACAATGCTCCGTCCACCGAGGCCCAAGACCAAGAAGGCGCACGGTAGCTCGCTGGTCGAGCTACAGGGCCACGAAGAAACCACAGGAGCTGCCATGTCAAATCATCTCTCCACAGTCCGGCCAAGTAGTCAACTTGCGGGTTGAACTCTTTCGCAATGCCGCTGATTGCGATGAGCTTATCTTCTTCGAACGTCAACTTGCGACTGCTATAATTCTGAACCAATTCGAGCCAGTCCAGTAGGGTGCGGGTCCCCCAGATGTAGCGCTTGTATGTATGTCTTCTGGATGTGGCGGGGATGAAGCCACCAAGTTCCGGAAACATTTCGTCAGCGACGACCTCGCATTCCCAAAATAGCTGGTTGTCAAAATATATTGTGCGCGGTGAGAGCACTTGTTCTTGAAACACCCAACCACGTTTACTGAGAGCTCCTCCACTCAGTGTTCCGTAGCTAGGATGACCATCCGCAATGCATACATAACGGTCATTGTTCAAGTTTCCAGGCTCGGTCCAAGTCGGCTCTACTAGAAAAGGGGTCGTCCAGGGTTGCTCACGATCCACAAAGAGGCCATCAGATCCGTTGGCAGCAGCAGTTGCCGCAAAGTTACAAAGGCCATGTTTGTATACACGACCCATGGCCGCACCCTCCCTTTCCCAATCTTCCTTTGAATCTTGAATGATACACAAGCAATCTATCCAGACATAGTCTATGCCAAGGGTTCTTGCCATTTCAAATGCGTCAAGGAAAGTTTTAGACAGCTTTTGTACGGGGAGACCATGCTCGAAGTCGTCGAAGTTATCTCCTGTCAGTCTCACAAGGTCTCTTCTCCACCGGTGGCTCAATGTAGCGTATTCTGTCTGTGACAGAATCGTTGATCCTTTCACTAATCGTGGTGGCGATGTTCGTACGTCGACCAGCCGTGTTGGTAGCCATCCCGCTCGGTTAAAGCTTTTGCAACGCGTATGATTGTGAAGACAATGCTCGATCCATTGCTTTGCAAGGACTTTGCATGATTCGCTGCCTGTATTCCTCGGTAAAATAGGGTGGGTATTGAGCTGTATTGCGCTCTGCAAAGCAATTAATCGGACTTCGAAGTGATTCGCTGCAAGACCCATGATCGATAGAAATAGGCCGCCATTAGATGGATTTGAACCGATGAACCTGAAGATTGGGTTGCACCCTATTCTCTTAAGAATGGCTGACTTCGAATTGGCGTAATAAACCCAACTGATTATGCAAAGCCTGCAGCCATTTTGTGCTGATTTTTCAAGGTCGTCAAGGCTGAGGTGTTTTTGGAACATCCCCTTTCCACGACGGCCAGTGAAAAGGGCCGAGCAACAATGACAGAGCATGGTTTAGTTCAGAGCAATAGAGACAGCGCCGAGAGACCGAAGAGGAGAGAGATTGGCAACGATAGACGGATGATATCGAGATAATGAGATCAGGCTGCCCGCACAGTGTTATGGGGATATGAGAATGCCAAGCAACACGTCACCAGAATCTATCGCTTACATAACGTGCTATTGAACCGGCTGTTTTGAGAAAAGAATTCGAACCTCAGATTTAGGATGCAGTTGCCAGACAATACAGATAAAGTAATATCAACTTCTCAGTTACTTACTTTAGGGGATTCAATATTAGTTCAGGTATAACTACAAGCAGCAGATTTTCGAACCGTTGGCTGTGTCCAGAGGGGTCGAAAACCGAAAGTAGATAAAGTGGCTTGCAATGGGGTTCTCTCTAGGCATTTCTCGTGGTATTTCGTCAACTTGCCTCCTGTTAGCAGAACTTGCTGATAGAGATGTGAGATTTGCCGAGAAACAACTGGCGAGTAATACTACGCCCGTACCAGGAAGCACCCGTATCTTCGGAGCAGTCGCGATAAGCAATTTGCAATGGGCATTCAAGCCTCTTAGAAAAGCTCGAATCTTCGACAGCGAAGCTTTGTAGCGATCACAACGGTCGGACGAAGTTCGCAAGGCTCGGATTCAGTGCCTGGCTAGACCAGCAGCAAGGTTATCTGTGGAGAGAGAGTGCAAGGCAGCACTCAAGCACCGAGCCAAGCTCGGCTGAGGCTCCGCATTTGCGGGTCGGGGTCTGATAGGCATGGAACCAGGGCTACCGCGGGCGAAGATCCAAGGGGCTGCATGGCAGATGACGCAGCTGGGCTGCGACGAAACGAGAGCTGGGCGTGGGAGCGGTGATATGTCCGCTGCATGATATTGCCGTTTGGAGCAAGGGCAGGTTGATAAGAAAGGCTGCAGGGACCATAGATATGGCAGATGAAACAGGAATTCTGGTAAGCGCAAGAGATTGCAAGTCATGGGCGGGCGCAAAGAGCGCTTCGTGGGTTGGTGTCTGGGGCAAGAGCTGCCGGCTCAGCCCGGTTGGGGGCTCCGAAGACCGGGTTTTGCTCGTCAAGGCGTTATGTCACTCTTATCGCGCTGCCCGCCTGGCGCCGCTAACCCACACGGCAATCGACGCCCACACAGTCCCGTTGCCGACGCTATCGCGGGGCCTGGCCCAGTAGTCGTGTGCGCAGGGCTGAGGGCGAGGACATCATAATGGCGGCTCTGCGCCCGTCTGCGCCGCTCACTCACCGAACGTTTTCCCTCCCACTGGTGGCGCGTCGCGCAGAAAAGTGAGTTCACACACCTCCACCCCGGAAAAACCGCCGTCTGTGCGGTGCGGAGCAACCCTCAGATCGCGGATTTGGCGCCCCCAGCTCTGCGCCATTCCGACCGCTGTCCGCCCGCGCTGGGCAGCGCGAGTGGGTACGCGCGGTGTCATGGCCCACGAGACCGCTTGCTGACAGATTTCCCCATAGGACGACCTCCGTCCGCTTCCTCGTCGCCCAAGCCTCAATCGCCGCCCGAAAACGCTTCGGTGCTCAACCACCATGCGCCAGAACTCGGTCGCCAGCAGCCGCCATGGCTCAGTCGACGCCAACGCCAACGCCGCGCTGGCGAAGATGGGCTACAAGGCCGAATTGCCCCGGAACCTGAGCATGTTCTCCGTTTTGGGCCTGTCCTTCGCCATCATGGCGGTTCCCTTCGGTCTCTCCACCACCTTTTACGTACGTTGCGATTGCGCCCTCGAGACATACAATTGGCTGATTTCAGAAAGATTACCCTTGCCGATGGACAATCCGTGACTATTCTCTGGGGCTGGGTCCTGGTTTCGCTCATTTCCCTCGGTATCGCCGCGTCTTTGGCCGAAATCTGCGCCGTGTATCCGACCGCCGGCGGTGTCTACTACTGGGCTGCCATGCTTTCGACCAAGAAATACGCACCAATTGCTTCGTGGATCGTGGGCTGGCTCACACTCGTTGGAAACTGGCTGGTCACTTGCAGTATCAACTTTTCCGGCGGCCAGCTGATCCTTAGCGCCATCAGCCTGTGGAACGAGGATTTTGTCGCCAACGAGTGGCAAACCATCCTGATGTTCTGGGCTGTCATGTTCGTCTGTTTCTCGGTCAATGTCTTCGGCGCCAAGTATCTGGACTTGATTAACAAGATTTGCGTCTACTGGACCGCCGCTAGCGTCGTAATCATCTTGGTAACGGTTCTGGCCATGGCCCCTACGAAGCGCAGCGGCGAATTTGTCTTCGCTCACTTCGACGCCTCCGGAAGTGGATGGTAAGCTCAGACTGCCCACGTCCCCATTTTTGCAATTCCTAACTCATTTCGTTTAGGCCGTCCGGCTGGGCTTTCTTCGTCGGCCTTCTCCAGGCTGCCTACACCTTGACCGGCTACGGTATGGTTGCCGCCATGTGTGAGGAGGTCCAAAACCCGGAGCGTGAGGTTCCCAAGGCCATTGTCCTCTCGGTCGCTGCCGCTGGCGTTACGGGTGTCGTATATCTCATCCCCATTCTTTTTGTGCTGCCTGATGTGCAGATGCTTCTGAATGTGGCTAGCGGCCAGCCGATTGGTACCGTTTTCAAGGAGGTGACTGGTAGCGCGGGCGGTGGCTTCGGCCTTCTCTTCCTGATCCTCGGCATCCTGTTCTTCGCTGGTACCGGCGCTCTGACTGCCGCCAGTCGATGCACGTATGCCTTTGCCCGTGACGGTGCCATTCCCGGTAGCCGGCTGTGGTCTCGTGTCGATAAGCGTTTCGACATCCCCCTCTGGGGTCTGGTCCTCTCGACCCTTGTTGACTGTCTCTTGGGTCTCATCTACTTCGGATCCAGTGCGGCTTTCAACTCCTTCACTGGATGCGCCACCATCTGCCTGAGCGCCTCGTACGGTGGACCCATTCTTGTCAGCGTCCTGCGTGGTCGTAAGCTGGTCCGCCACTCGACTTTCTCTCTCGGCAAGTTCGGTCTTGCTATCAACATCTTGACAATCATCTGGATCGTCTTGGCCGTAGTGCTTTTCTGCATGCCGGTAAGCTTGCCTGTGGATGCTACGACGATGAACTACGCTTCAGTTGTGTTTGTCGGATTTGGTACCATCTCGTTGGTGTGGTACATCATCAGGGGACGCAAGGACTTCAAGGGTCCGCCTGTCATGCAGACCGAGAACCCCGAGGACATCGGAGTCGTTGCTGGAATGCCGGTCGTGCCGGATTCATCGAGCGCAGATGGAACCGAGGGAAAAGAGGAGCTAGCGAAGGCTTGAAGGAGAGGAATGTGTTCTTGTAGATCATTGTAGCTTTGTGAATACCACTGTGATTTCTGGCTCTCATTTATCCGTGCATAATGCTTGCGTGTAGCTGTGTTTGGGAATATAAATAGCGAAATATCACAAGCATACCGTACAATGTTATTGAATGAAAGTCAGAGCGCCGGTGTCTTGTGTTTGGAGAAGACGACGGAACGGAGTAGAACAAGCTCCCCAGCGACAGCGAGAACCAGGAGGAAAGCTTGACTCAGCAAGGCTCCTCTGCAATCGGCTGATTCTGGTAGAGTGGAGCTCCCGGACGAAGGCGTTCAAGCAGTCGGGACGAATGGCGTGCTGGGCCATTCTGCAGCCTGTGACCGCCCAGGGTGAGCGGTCTTGGCGCATCATCACCGGCGTTGAAGCTCTGAGCTCAACCCGGCCTCCAGCTCCAACATCACACATCCATCCGCCCCTCCATCTCCACCAACCCCGCCTCTCGCGCCTGCCGTCCGCTCCAACTCGGGCCATCGCACCTTCGGCCCTCCTCCGCACCCACTTTCCGCCTCTCCAGCCGCACCGCCCAGCCTGCCCGCCATGCCCGCCACAACAGCAGAGACGTTGTCGCTGGTGACGCGGAACGTGTCCGTCGCCCCGCTCGTCCTCCTCTCCGCCGCAGACCACTACGGCCGCACTGCCAAGGGCACCAAGAAGCGTGTCGTCGGTGTGCTTCTGGGCCAGAATGACGGCAAGAACGTCCGGGTATCAAACAGCTTCGCCGGTAAGCTTGGCCACGCGACACTCTCCCCCGGCCGCAGCGCCGCCGCAACCACAATCGCTGACGAAACATTCGCTGTGCAGTGCCCTTCGAGGAGGACGAGAAGGATCCGTCAGTATGGTTCCTGGACCACAACTACGTCGAGTCGATGAACGACATGTTCAAGAAGGTCAACGCCCGTGAGAAGCTGATCGGCTGGTACCATTCGGGCCCCAAGCTGCGCGCGTCGGATCTGGAGATCAACGAGCTGTTCAAGAGATACACACCCAACCCGTTGCTCGTCATCATCGACGTTCAGCCCAAGGAGGTCGGCGTGCCGACGGACGCATACTTCGCCGTGGAGGAGATCAAGGATGTATGCCATCATCGCCGCCATAACGCATTTCGTCTGGAGAAATGACTAACGCTGGAGGATAACAGGACGGCACCACCACCACCAAGACGTTCGTTCACACGCCCAGCATAATCGAGGCGGAGGAGGCAGAGGAGATTGGCGTCGAGCACCTGCTGCGCGACATCCGCGACGTGGCCGTGGGCACGCTGTCGACGCGCATAACGTCGCAGCTGCAGTCGCTGCAGGGCCTGCACCTGCGCCTACGAGACATCGGCACCTATCTGCAGAAGGTGCTGGACGGCGACCTGCCTGTCAACCACGCCATCCTCGGCAACCTACAGGACGTCTTCAACCTGCTGCCCAACCTCGCCACCCCCAAGCCCGTGCTTGCTGCCACCGAAAACGGCGCAGCCGTCCCGGCGGTCGGCGACAGCGACCTCGCCCGCGCCATGAGCGTCAAGACGAACGACCAGCTCATGACCATCTACCTCAGCAGCTTGATCCGCGCCATCACCGCTTTCCACGACCTCATCGAGAACAAGATCCAGAACAAGCAGCAGCAGGAAGACAAGGAGAACGGCGGCGCGGCTAAGAAGGAGGGCGCCGAGAAGCAGGCCAACGGCTCCGCGGCGAACGGCGGCTCCAACGCCGCCGCAAATGGGGAGAACAAGGACGCGAAGGGCGGCGAGAAGGCGAAGGACAAGGCGCCGGAAAAGAAGAAATAAATGGAGATGGGGGGGGAAGACATGGGAGTTTTCCGTAGGAAAGAGATTAATGCCGAGAGAGCATATGAGCATGACACCTTTTTTTGAAGCCTTTTGTTTTAAGACGTATACTTGGCGGAGGTGGTGACGGTGGGAAAGTAGTAGACGGGAGACGGAGAGACTTTTTGTTTTGCTTGCATGACTGAGCTCTGGCAGGGATGTCTTTTCTACTTGTGTGTGTTGCAAAACAGGCATGTTGTCCCATTGGCGCTGCTTCTCTTGGCTCCTGCTCCTGCTACTGCTGCCGTTGCTGCTGCCGAGCGAGGGTCTCTGCTATACACTGACTGCATAGCTGCTCTGGATGAGTGATGTTCAGGGCGATGTAATGAATACTATAGAGCGTTTGTCTGGAAGCCGGTTCTCCGCTGCTGTGACTTTTGTGGGCTGGAATTGTCCTGCCAGTTCAGCGTGGTGCTGGAGGTATGGAAGGATACTGCAGCCGATGGCTAGCGCGAAGAATTGCAGGGCCGTAGAGCATAGCGTAAGTATGCTTCTGTTCTTTTTCCTTTCTTTTAATGAAAAGGAACAGATACGGGTCGTTGAAGCTATCGTGCAGACGTAAGTATATAATCATTAATTCCACATTCACATCCGGATGACAGCTTCAGCTGCCCATGAAAAATAAGTTCAGCTAATCATCAACTGCAATTTCCCCCTCTATAGGTAAAAATTAGGTGGTCATCGAAGCAAATGGTCAAGTTTTTCCGTGCTACCATTTAGAAATTGGGAACAGGCTATGGCGGGATTTTCGTATGGTGGTGAAAGGTTATTTGAGATCTCAAGCTTTCGTGGTGATAAATGGGTTTTCTAAGAGGAGAGTGGAGCTGGGTGAGGAATTGGTGAAAGATTTGGTTTAAGGGAGTGTACTGGTTGAACGTAGTAGTCTACTCAGGGTGAGACGATGCAAAGGAATAACTTTGATAACGAAGCAAAGTTAGTGAATGAGCACCTTTATCACCTTTTGGTAGCGATTTTATACTTTCATGTGCTACGTATTGTTTTTACCTCGTTAAGACAATTGCTTTTCTCTAGATAGTGTCTTGACTATACGCATGACCACAACTCATGGAGGATTCAGAGCACGTATGGTGAACGTAAGCGTAAGTTTATATCCAATCACTTACTTGAATATGGACTTCACTTATGCATGTTGTAAGGCTCCGCCTTACCCACTGCGCCACGCCGGTTAGCACAGGCCTCCTTGAGGGCAAAAGAGTACTGGAATGAACCCAACTGTTAGGGTTCATTGTAGCGTGGTCAGATAATATACTGTCCGTGACACATGCACGCAAATGGTAATGCAATATCTTTTGGTAAGTCTGTGCCAGTCATTGTGGTTTCGTGACGACTTGAGTGTCTGGTTAGACTCACTTTACTATTTCATCCGCGAAGTGGACTACCGTTTCTGGGCAAAAAGACACCCGAAAGTCATTGTCCGCAGAGGTATCCATAATTTCCCAAATCCGTACAGATCAAGATCATCCAGCACGACGTCTGTGGGGTAGGCAGAATGATCAACAACTCAGTCGTCCAAGAGAAGTTCTTTATAGAGAGTGGCATAAGTATTTTGTATGCCTCGTCTCAATTCACCTGACATACTTCGTAGTCAAGAAGGATGTCTTCAATAACAATACTCGAATTCGAGCTTCGCACACCATGAAGAGTATCGTCATCATATATGATTGTGCGGCGTGAGGGTCCGCTTAAATAGATACGGAGTAAACACTCCATTGTGAGAATTTTCTCTGCGCATTCTTCTCCCATTAAGCTCCTCTGAAGGTTCCAAACTAGCTATAAAAGTTCTTTTACATCTGAATTTCGCCCAATCGCAAAGCCTCACCCTAACCGAATCCTCCTCCTTGCGTATTCTCGCGAACTTCCACATCGCCTCGTCCTTAGTTCTTCCGGTCCCGACCTACTGCATTTTGCTGGTGTCTGACACATCAATTTAGATAATCTTCGACGTCTCTATTATGCTTGAGGGCCAGCCACTCCTCGTTGTTCCATACAGAATCAATACTCGAACCAATGGCATTCGAGTCCTTAAACATGACCCAGGCCACGCCACTAGATACTTCCGCAAAAGCTCTGCTTCAGTTGTTGATGGCCTCCTTATAGGCGTCGTCCTCGTACTTATCCGGGTCGTCCAAAGGAATACCTGACTCAATGTTTATCACCTTATAGAAGTTCAGGGTAAAGGAACATCAAGCATCTCTATCAAGGCTTCGGTGGTGTTGTTAAGTAGTAGTTATCTAAAATAATCTCATTACTGTTTGTTAATGAAATGGTTCTCTTACTGCTCGACGCTGTCAAGATATAGCGCTACCGTACCAGCTACAGATGAACACTGATCGTACCTACTCACCATAGAAAAGAGATGGGCGAGACACTACCTTATACATAGTACCTCTTTAATTTTACACCGGTCCAGCTTTGACACAAACTTATTGTCCGGTATGATGCGTATGTGCAATAAATAACCCAAGGGGAGTGAAAATCACCAAGGCATGTCCCGGAGAAACCAATTTTGAGACATATATATCGAGTGGGTCACTTATAAAATCAGCAATCGGACAAGAGAAGTGGTTTGCGGGGGCCTACACATAGTCAAATTTACAAGAGGTGGCTTAGGTGGGAAGAGAGGGTATTTACCTACGGGCGGGGGTCCAACTCCCCCCCTCTCTCCCTCTCTCTCTCTCTCTTTTTTTTTTTTTTTTTTTTGGCGATTCTACATTCGAGCCTTGTAAGCTACAGATTCAAAGTAAGTTTATGTTTCCATTCTAACTCCTTCGACCATGCGGAGGTGAAGCCTTTTTCATCGAGCTACGAATGTGGGAAAGCCCAGGAGTAGTTTAATCTTCCTAGCGTCTATATCTACCTTTCTATACGTTGTGGCTAAATAATTTTCCTATTAGAAGGTCCTTTTGGTATCAATCTCTAGATTAAGGCCGTAGTGAAAATGCAGCCTAGGATCGCAGACCGAAGAAAGCAGCCTGACATTCCTTTCCTACCTTTGGATACACATGTGGACGCGACGAGCTTTACTCTCAAGAGATTGGAGTACTTTGCTCCGGTAAAATGGAGCACAGGCGGAGCGTAGAGATATTTAAGAAGCTTATACCGGATCTCCGAGCGAAGTTGGAAGATTCTGTCCGTACGGAGAGTGATCTCTACATCTATACGCAGACAATTGCTCCTGCTCTCCACAAGAACTGCAGGATATAAAGGACATCTTTTTGCGTACCACTTGTCAGTACAGCTGCAAAAAATTATCACGTCCGTTGGTGCTGCGTTATACTACGTGAATCAAAGGCATTCGATGAGGTCTTGTTAAACTAAAACTAAACCAAATTACTTCCCACGGAGGTTAAAGCACTCGTACTGACGCAAATTCCAAAAGTCAGACTACGACACTCGTATCAGATGTCTTCATTCTCCTTGAGCAGTGGGAGATGATGATTTCACTGCCATAAAGGCAACGCAACGTTTATGCCCTCTTTTGCGAGTACGTCTCAGTCGAATCAATTGGCTGGCTTAACTGTCTTCTGCACAGCAGCTCTCGCCTAGTGCGATTTGGCGCATTTGGAATTGCTACCTCATCCTCTATGTATGCGAATTTTCTTTTCTTTGAAATCTGCCAATATGTAAAGTGCCAGCATTTCCTACGCAGCACCCAGCTATAAGGTATCGGTCTTTGGATACCATTTCCACACCTATACGTACCCTTGACGATTCTGCACATAAAATCAACGGAAATCCGCCTCTATCAGCCCACGCCCTACCCTCCCCAACCCGCCGCCCACGCAGCCGCCTCCTCAACACTAACAACCTTCTCCTCCACACTTCCCGCAAACAGCCCTGGCGCCCTCTCGACTAGCAAGCACGCCAGCAGGTGCTTGCACACGGGCGGCACGTGCCCGCTCTCGCCAGTACCCCTCCTCAGCCCACCGAAACCAAACCGCTCCCAAACGCCTTCGCCTCCATCACCTCCCACACCCTCCTCTTCCCCTGCAGCAATGCCTCCTTTTTCCTGCTCCTGCCCCTCCCCCTCCGCTTCTTCCTTCCACCCACCTTCCTCCATCCCGGCAGCGGCGGCCCCCTCCATCATCAGACCAGGCCCAGGGCTGGGGCTCGGTTCAGCCAGGTTCGCCGGAAACGACGCGAACGCGAACGCGGGGCACGAGCAGTTCCACGCGGCGAGTCGGACCTCATACCAGTTGCCGGCGGCGCCAACAGGCTCGGCGGTGGATGATGCTACTGTATCATCCTCGTCTCCAAGAAGGGCGCCATGGCCGCCGTGGTGGTGGTGACCGTAGCGCGATCGATGGCGGTGGTGGTGAAACTGGTGCCGATGCTGCTGTTGGGCGGAATGGACGTAGTACAGGGGAAGAGGAGTTAGTGGTGTTCTTGTGGTGGTGGTGTGCTCGGCATCTCCTTGTTGGTGCTCGGCGTTGTCGTGCTGCTGCGAAGAAGCAGTCGCTTCCGCCGGTGCCGATGCTGGGCGAGCGGGGTCGACGACGTCGTCGTCGCGATCGCCGCCAATACCAGCGTCGTCGTCTACGGCTGGCCGACCAATGGTTGCTGCTACTACTCCCTCATCACATCCAGCATCACCGCCCCGCGCCGCCGCTGGGATGGTGGCCGTCTGCGCCCCGTCACCTACGATGAATCGCGTCACCAGCCGGCGATCCAGCAGGTCCAGCGCCGGGAGCAGCTCGTTCGGGAATAGGACGTGTAGGGTTAGAAAGACGTTTCGATCGTTGCCCTGCAGGCCGCGGAGAGGGTTGGCGCTCGTCGTCGATGGTGCTGCTGCTTCTGCAACACGTGCCCTATTGCCAGCGCCATCGTCTCGCCCATCGTAGGGAGTAGCAGGGGTCGTCCGTCCTGGAAGCGAGCCAAACAGGTCCGTCAGGAAGGCTCGCGACGTGGGGAGATGATGCGGCGGCGGCGGCTGCGCTTGTTCGTGTTGGAGCTTCTTCTGGAACGGCTCGTCGGCGGCCTCATGAGACATTATGGCGGGGGTGGCGGCATGACGCGGTTGATTGCGTGATAGCTAGTTGCTGCGTTGCGGGTTTCATGGTGATGGAGGATGGGCGAATGGGCTGTTGTCGGAGAAAGCGCGTTTGGTGGAGAGGCGTTTTTCGGCGCGATGACACGTGATTGGCTCTGCGATGCTCGACCGATTAGGCATCTACGCTTTAGACTTCACCACTTGCTTGATAGCTCTATTGCTGTTTGGAATATATGTCTATGTCTATGCGAGGCTGCTGGATTGTCTATCGTTGGTGGTCTGGCTCAACTACACGGCGACATCTGCAGCTCACCCATATTGCCTAAATGGTCGCGAGTCACGGCGTGAGTCTCTGAAGCGAGTGTCCAAATCAATTTATCTTTTGATTTGCATGGGCTTGTGTCAAAGAAGCTCTGTATGACTAGCTGTGGCCTCTATGGAAGTAGCTTTTTGACTATTACCTTTCTTGTTCCGTCACCACATATTAGCCGGAAAGCGAGGCTGAAACTCCCAAAGCTAACGTCAGCCACGCCAATTGATGCAATCCACAGCTGCCATGTCGTGTGACTGAAGCTGATCAAGCCGTTTCCACAAATGGAATGTCCTTGAAGCTCGTGTGAACAGTAAAAGCCTCGCGATCGTCGTCAGAAAGTGGCTCATTGCCCGGACGGTCGATGACGAAGGACTTCATGCCGGCCTCAAGTGCGGCCCTGACTTCTGTATAGCGTGGGGCGGTTAGATCTCCCATTCGCCCCAATTGCGCGCGGCCACATACCTTTTACGTTGTCACTAAGGAAGAGGATCTCATTGCACGGCTTCCCCAGCGCCCCCGCAATCTTCGTGTAGCTGGCGGCTTCCTGTTTGGGGCCGGCGTTTTGCGTATCGAAGTAGTCGACGATCAGGTCGTTGATGTCCTCACCGAGATAAGGGCGGTGGAGCTTCTTGTGCTTGCGCTCCTGCACGGCGGGCAGCCTAGCCGGGGGATCCACCAGAGGCTCGGTGGCCTTGGGCTTCTTGGCCGCCGGCTCCTCAACGTTTTCCTCCTTGGGCTCATCAGCTTCGTCCGGCTTGCGCTTCTTCTCGGAGCTCTCGGCAACGTCGTCGTTGGCGGTCACTTGGGCGCCGTTGGCATCAGCGGTGCCGACGTGGCCGAACAACAACTTCTGAGCAGGCACGCTCCCGGACGAGAAGATGGCGATCTGTTTACCCTTGGCATGCCAGTCGCGAAGCTGGGGCAAGACGTCAGGGTACAGTGGCGCGACGAAGGCGCCGGTATTCCAGCCGTTCTTCCAGAGATAACCTGCAGACCATTGCCGCGTGAGCTGTGCGATCCACCTACGGTCCCCTCTGTGGCTGCCGATCTGTGCGTGGGTGCGGGGGATACGCTGAAGGCATTGCCAAACCGGGCGTCGGCTTGGGGGTCACGTTGGAAACGGACCGATGTCGCAGCCGCCGCTAGCCCGCAAGCTCAGGCCGCCTGCCACGTATCCGCCCTATGCGCGTGTGACGGCATCTGGTGGTGACCGAGTTACGTACCTTGCAACTTCTTCAGATACGGCACCTTGGAGTCCTGTTTCATGAGATTGATCGCATAGTCGGAGAATGTTTTGGCCGACTTCTGCGCAATCTCAGGGAATGCCTCCACGTAGCTCTTGAACTCGGCGTCGTCCCATTTGGCCGCCGCCGTCTCAGGGAGCACCTCGATTGCGTACGGAAACTGCTCAATCGCGTAAGCGTTATGTCAAAGCAAACATGCTATCAGCGCTCGTGCAACGAATCTGCCCCAATTGCGTGCCCCCAAGCACCTCGAGCCCTGGAACGATCCCGACGGGCGCCCGCATCGAAAGCGACCGGTGAACTCCACCAGCTCCGCATTATCTGTGCAACGACGACATCGCTAACGATATGGGAAATGAACCACCGGGGCTCTCGCTCTGCACGGCATTGATGCTCTGACGTCTCGCGACGGGATAATTAGGAGATGGGTGCTGGAAGCGGAGAAACTGGCGACATGATTGCCCGGACGAGTAAGGGGTCATGACATGGCCGCGTTATGAAGCGACATGTGCCGGATCATGGACGCCACAACATTGATAGGATCTGGCTCCAGCCCGTCCAGCGTCGGCAGAGACCGCAAATCCGATAGAATAATGTTGAGGACACGAGTCGTTTCAACAAGGGGTAAGCGCTTCGCGCGAACCGAGCCCGAGTTGCTCGCGATCGTCGACGATATCGTCCGCGGGCAGCTATGACCGTGTTCCTTTGCGCACCGGGTTCTTGGCATTGCTTGACTGGAGCAAGGGAGGGGAAATGTGAAGAAGTTCGTGCTCAATATGCCAAGCAATATGCGGAAATGAGGCAGTGACCCGGACGTCTGACTGGACCAGCAGAGCAGACAAACCCATCGCGGTCAAGCGTTTTCCTCCACGTGTGTTTGCTCCAGCAGCTCAACACTTGCACGGGAAGGCGAGCCTTGACCAGCGGGCGACGTGCCTCAACGAGGCCTGTCCGGGCCGCGGGTGCCCTTGCTGGAGATTGATTCAGTTGCAAGATCTCTGGCTGGCTTGAGCAAGCCCGGACGAAACAGATCTGAGAAACTGTCAAACGCGCGCTTCGCTCCAGCGCAGCAACGCGCGTCTTACCTGGCTGCCAAGTAGCCAGGTGGAGTTTCGCTACACCTCCTCTTTTGCCGCTCGCGGACGTGGTCTCTCAAACAGAGCGGTGGACACGCGTAGGTGAGAATGTGATCCGGATGGGTCTGCCATGTCTTTGTCCGGGTGATGTTGCCCACGTGTTGGAACAAGTCGAGGGCGCCGGTGGCGCAGGAGGAGCCTCGCGCCATACGGCGGTGTGCAGTTTTCGCCGGAATGGGAGTACAAAGGTGGTGTGGTGAACACGTTCGCGGAAACTTGGCTTCTCACACGTGGGCAGGAAAAAAACAAAGCAGGTGGAGAGTCCCGGACGAAAAGGAAAGAGGTGGTTGAGATAGGATGGAGCAAGGAAAAAAAAGCTTACCAGGACCTCTCTGACGAATGAGATGGAGCAGACGGTGCCCTCTGCAACAACCCGGGTCAGCGACTATCACCAAGACGAACAGCACCTGCAGGTCGGATCAATGCGAGCGAGGCGGAGGAGCCGCACACGGCAGGCGCTCGCATGCGGCGCGCAGTAGTGTCGTCGACAGTCGGTGAGCAGCCGAAGTCGGGCGCGCAGGAAAATTTTGCTGCTGAGACAAAGAACATACCGATGTCGAGCAGGAGGGTGGTGACGGGCTGCAGGTCGGCCGCCATGATGGAACAAAGGTGTAGCTAGTCAATTGAGGATCCTCCGGAACCAACCGAGCAGTGAAAGAGTAGTGGGCTGCTTCTATGGAGCCTCAGAAACTCGCATCGACTCCACACCAACGATCTACGCGACAACGCCGCAGACCCTCTGCGGGCCGACACGAGGCCGATCCGCAATCGGCTGCTCCACGCTCCACCACGAGCAGCGTGCTGCTGTGGCTGACTCTTGGTCTCCGCTACTGCATAAGTGGCCGGCAGTCACAGATAGTGTTCACAAAGTCGGTGTACCATCACCCGCAGCCGTTATACCAGCGCGACCAATGTAGATGTGCAACTGCTATCGCTTGGGGCCAGAACGGCGCCCGCATGCACCCGCCTGCATTAGCCGGCTCGCGCGGTGGCGAGACATGGGCGGCATAAGCGGGCGCGCTTGTGCCTGCGTCCAGCGAACGGCAGCCCGCGCAGCATCGGCCAAGCCCAGCTCGTCGCATGCGCGAGCTTCATTCCTCTGCCTTGGTGCTGACCGACTTTTGGCCGTGCAGAAAACGGGCAAGCGGCCATGGCCGAAATTAACAGCAGCGCGTCCTTGCGGGAGCTTGACGCCTCCACATCCCGCAGCGCGCGTCCCGAGCAGACGGCAATGGGAGGCACGACTCGCGGAGCTCTGACGCTATCGCAGCGTGTGCAGGTCGAGGCCGGAGATGCGCTCGTCTCCTGGCTGCAAGCGAGAGGCTGGCCAGAGCGGTTGATCAAACTCGCGGGGCGGCACAGCAGGCGCTCGCGGGCGAGTGCAGCAATTGCCGCGCCGAACATGGTCGCCTGAGGCCCGCCGGCCACTCGAGACCGCGCCGGGCAGCGTTATTGTGCGACATGTGCCACACGGCGGCATTGGGGCGGCGCTGTTACGAGAGCAGCGATGGCATGACCGTCAGGGCCGTCGTCACCGAGACAAAGGTGGGCGCGTCTGACGTCGATCACGGCGCTTTGCGGACCCTTCAGTGTTATTTCGGGTGGAGCCTTCGGGACATCGTTATTTACGGCCCAGGCAAGGAGACGGCGGGCGAGGGCGTTTCATCAGCAGGGGTGTGCCCTCTGTCGGTTTCAGGGCGCCGGAGGGCGACTTGTGCGAAAGCGGGGAGCCCAGCGAGCGACGAGCGAGCGGCACACGTAATCGCGACAAAGCGCTCGCTGGACGCAGGCGGGCGCGCGTTGCCATGGCGGCCGGGCGAGAAAGCGTGGAATCGGATCGAACCAGTTCGCCACCCAACGCTGCGAGGGTGGGCGGCCGGGCGCGCCGGCTGTTGGCTGGATGTGAGCAAGGGCCGCGCTTTCCTTGCACTAGAGCTGCCACGTTCGCGTGACGGTAAACCCTGGCCGCGCTTTCCCCAAAGCGACGGCGCTGGGGGCGGCCGGGGGGTCCCGGCGGCGCGGCCAATCGAGGCCGGGCGCGCGCGTTGCGGATGGCTGTGCCCTGTATTAACGCTTCGTCGTCCCTACAACAGCCAGCCCTCTCCTATCTGCCTCGTCCCCAGACTTCCAGCCCTCCTCGCCATGTCCTAACCTCTCGAGCCAAGCTTCGCTCACGTCGTTGCATCCCGCCAAAAGCTGCAGCATTCCTCTCCCTCCGTCTGTTGCCCCCTGCGACTCGCACCTCGTTCCATCATCTGCGCGCCTGCCTGCCGCCTGCCTGCAACACTGCTGCACCAGCCTCGACGAGCGACCACAACACACACGGCTCATCTCTCTCCCGCTCCCCCCCAAGTTCTCTTTCGCACCGGAAACCTCAACAGCACCTCTCGTCTCCACCCCCGAGTGACTCATTGCATTGGGCACTGCCGCCATCCGGACCCACGACCGACTCATACCGAGCTTTGACCTCCTGCCTCGCGTCATCGCAAACCGGATGCTCTGAGCCACGCCGACGACAGCCCAGCCGCTCATCACATCATCCCCACCCGCACCAACACCTTTAAGCTTCCAGAGTCCGCCCTTTGATGGTACACGCATTCAAAGAACACTCGACAGCCACACCTCTCGCCTAAGGCAGTATCGTCGCCTCCGTCGATCCCGCTGCTACAGCCCTCCCCGAGACCCGGCTCTCGTCTCGACCACCTCTCTGCCGATAGACAACCGCACTCTCCTGGTCAATTCCCGAGTGTTGGGTGGATCTTCGGGTCTTTCCCTACGTGCCACGACTTCTTCTCTTCTTCCCTTACGCAGCGAGCTCTTGCGATTCCTTCGGCTTACACCATCGGTTCCGGCCTCGGCTCCCGACAATCATCAAACCCTCGACCCTCACCGGCGACCTCAACCGATACTTTTCCTACACTCGTTGATTCGGGTTACACCATACTCTGATCTAATCTCTCAAATGCCAACAACCACACTCCTTCCATTTCCTTGCCTCTAACCTTTCGCGGTTCCTCCACCCACCCACTCGACTCGACCTCTCCTCCTCTGTGCATATTCCGATTACGACACTATACCACCTGAGCGATACGGTGTTTTTGCTTTGAAGCGCCTAACGAAACTTACAACTACTGTTACTGCAAAAAAAGTCTCTCGACTCTCGGACTTTCCTATCTCCCATTATCTATTCTGTATCATTCTTACCAAGTCCATTTCGCTTTCGCACTAAAAGCACCATAGAACTGGCCTTTTTTTGCTTCCGGAGCGGATTGTCGGCTTGTTCTTTTACGACTCGATTCTTCTTTACGGCGCTTTCTCATTCTTCTGACGCCGGTTTCTTGCTGTACGACCCACCTCGTCGGCCAAACTCTTCGTCCTAATACTTTTGGAAATGGAGTGTATGCGCAATCAGTTCAAGGATGGCGCACTTCTCGACGGACGTTTCGAGACCCTCTCCGCTCTCAATCATGGCTCCTTCGGCATGGTCTTCATGGCCAAGGACCACCACACCGGAGAGACCGTCGCCGTCAAGTGCTTGACCAAGACCACAGATGCCAGCGGATGCCCGTCGGCCTTCGCCATTGATGATCGCTCTGAGGAGCTGACCATTCACCGCAAGCTTAGCTCGCACCCGAACATCGTTAACCTTGTCCACACTTTCGAGACTGAGCACCATGTCTACCTCGTCCTCGAGCTCTGCCCGAATGGCGACCTGTACGAAGCCATTCGCCTCGGCCGCGGCCCCTTGGAGACGGAGCACGTTCGTGAGTTCATGCTCCAGCTGATCTCCGCTATTGAGTTTATGCACTCCAAGGGTATCTACCACCGCGACGTCAAGCCTGAGAACATCTTCCTCACCCAGGACGGAGACATGAAGCTTGGTGACTTCGGTCTTGCGACTACTGACGAATGGTCTTACGAGTCTGCTGTCGGCAGTGACCGCTACATGGCTCCCGAGCAGTACGACTGCGGGACCAACGGTTACTCGCCTGCCAAGGCTGACGTCTGGGCGGTCGGCATTTGCCTGCTCAACATCCTGTTCTCCCGCAACCCCTTCGCTACGCCTACAACCTCGGACCCCCTGTTCCGCGATTTCGCCAGCGATCGCCAGTCTCTGTTCGATGTCTTCCCCAACATGTCTCAGGACACCTTCGAGGTCCTGATTCACTGCCTTGCCATCGATCCGGAGAACCGTTCGCTTAGCGCAGTCCGCAAGGCCCTCGACCGCGTCATCTCCTTCACCACCGATGACGAGTCGCTCGATGAGTTCTGCAACGAGGACCGCGACGTCATTGGAGCCACGGCCAACCGCGAGCCCCTTCGCACCCCTTCGGTCAGCACTGCCAACCTCGGCCAAGATGGTGCTTTCCCTTGGGCCAGGGCTCTTGCAATGACGCCTCCTCAGCCAGTCCGCCAGCTCTCGACCATTCACGACATGGACAGGTACTCGGAGGATTTGTTCCCCGAGTCGGAGCGCACCGAGGGCGACTGGTGCTCGTTCAAGCCTGAGCGTTCGTCGGTTGTCTCGTTCGTCGACTCTGGCCTCGGCATCTCTTTGCAGTCCAACGAGGGCACGCAGCCTCGTCCCATCCAGAAGGGCTCGTCGAGGCCCTTGGCTATTCCTGGCTCCATGCCCATGCGGCCCATGCCCAGCCTTGCGTCTGCGTTTGGAGCCAAGACCGACATGGTCTCTAAGAGTTGGAGCGACCTTTGGGAAGAAGAGGAGGAGGAGAACCTCGGAGGAATTGAGTACTCCTTCCAGGACAAGCTGGGTTTCAAGGAGCGTGTGTGGAGCAACGAGACTGGCTCTGGCCGCACTACACCTCGCGCTGGCCTGATGGAGATGAAGGACCCTGCTAGCATCCACAACAGCAGGAACCGTAGCCCGCCGGCGGCACCTCGCAGTGTCATCAGCGAGCAGACGGGCTTCATCTTTGAAGACCTGCAGCACCAGTCAAGTGAGAACAAGGAGCAGCGCAAGCCTATTGTTGTGCAAGTGCAGCACAAGCCTACCGCTGCTAATCAGCTGACTGGACCCCGCTATTCGCCGCCGAAGAAGCGTTCGGGCTTCGACATGACGGAGAAGTGGGCGGCGCTGGGTGATCGCAGGCGAGCTCAGCCAAGTCCGGAGAAGACCAAGTCGCCACAGATGGCGCACTCTTTGGGTTCTAAGCAACAGAAGAGCAACAAGACTTTGAATTGGAAGAAGGGTATGGGGTTTGGACATCACAACTTTCATGGATTTGATTTCGGCGTTGGAAAGGGACATCACCAGGGACATCAGGAGTGGAGTTTGAGCAAAGATTGGCGCCAACACGCAACTTCCGGCGACGACATCGGCGATCTTGAGTGGGTTGGGGGCTGGAATGACCTTCACTTGTAGTTCGGCTTTCCTCTACACGTGCATTGGGGCAGTAGCGATGGAGCTACGGCATGCATGGTTAAGAAAGACTAGGGGCTGAACTCGTATCTTCGCATTGGTAGTAGGCCGCTGCGACGACTAGAATGCAAGATTTACCCGCTCAACAAACTGTGTCAAGTGCGCTGTGAGGTTTGGATTTCCGAGTGCGGACCTTGGAGTCCCTGAGCTGACACTGACACTGACACTAGGCACAGTTCAACGTCAAGCTGACATGCTACAGGAGCTTTCGGCAGTTCTCGAATGAGACGCTCTCGTCTGCTCTCTCCCACCGGCTCATCCAGGGTCTGACAACACGTGTTGTGGGATCTGATCGGCTGTCACGGAAGCAATTGGAGCGTCTCGAAGTGCCACTTCGTTCTTGTCTGGCCCCATCCCTACCCTCGAAGTGTTGGCATTAGATCTATGGAACCAACGGGCGGCCAATGACAGCTAGCAGATAACAAGATTTACCTTCCGCGGTTAGGGAACGGTTCGTCGTAGCGCACTCCTTCGTTACCGTAGTTTGTTGCACCTTCTCCCGGCCGGCCCCAGCCACCGAGCCGCCGTCCGTCTTGGTAATTCGCATCGTCGGCCGCCCCTACCGCCGCCGTCGCTATAACTATGGCCCGCGGCCGCCTCGGCCGCCATCAATTCCTCCGGCGAGCCGCGAGGCATTAACCACGGATTGGAGCCTTTCATCATCGCTCGGAGACGGGCGTGCTCCGCGCGCGCCGGCCGAGCTATCGCATGATTTTCTTTTGATTGGAAATATTGGGCGAGGAAAGGGCCAGTCAGTTTAGTGCCGGTTCGGGTCAGAGGTGCATTTGGTCCATGGGCCCTGTTTTGAGAGAAGCTCCAAGCATTCTGATTGGCGATTGCGCAATGCAATCATCCCTTTACTGCTCTCTTGCTCTCGTGTTTCGCGGTCTTCCCGCCTGCATATCATCATCTGACGATGGTGCTGGGTTGAGGGATGTTGTTTGTTTGTTTGGTATGTGGAACTCACATCAGCGCACATAGCCCACTCCAGTCAGCCTTGCGGGGCGCGGGGAGAAGGGAAGGCTGGGGAATGCAAGAAGGAGGGGCTTTGTGGCAGGGTCGCACGCGCGCGCGCGCTCTCTCTCAAACACTGTAGCACCGATCTCCTGTCACGCTCTTCTGGTGTTGTTGCGCGCTTATGCGGTCAGCCATCGTCGGAATGGTTCTCCTCTGTTTCGTCTCACCATCATCACCCTACTAACTGCTAACTGTTTATTTTTCTCCGCTCACCCCCTCCTGCCTTGCTACTTCTCCCTTCCCCGCTTCTTGTCTCGTCGCACCACCAGCCTGACCTGCTCATCCCTTGCAGGCGTGCATACGCGTACCTGACAAACAAAACCTCGCAAGGCTACTTTCCTTGGGTAAGTAAGTGGGTCCAGGCCCAGGCCGAGCCGGCCGCCACGCTATTATCTCTCCTGTCCGCCTCATAAACAGGAAAGGGATCATTAGGCAAAGGCGATCGTCTCTCATTCCTCCGGCCGCTACGCCTTTAGGTTCAAGGCCGGGCGTACGGGGCGTGTGCGGCGGATCCGCGGCACATAATAACATTCGTTCAAACCCGTCGTCTTGTGGCCGGCACAGCCCTCCGGCGGCCGGGGGGCGGCCAAAGAAAAAAGTGTAAAACCTGACACTACTTTTACCAACCAACCCCCCCCCGTTCCCCCCATGTTTTTGGTTCGCTCCACCTTCCCTGGGCGCTAAGAATGGGCAAGGTCTCGGAGTCGCTCCCGTGGATCGAAGGCTTATCATTTCACGAACCGTTTCCCCGGCGCGTCCTCCGAGCAGGCTGAGTGGGCGTTTTTTTGGCACTTGGCTGCTGTCATACGTGTGATCTGGCGAGCGGTGTTTGTCCAATCACTTTTCCATTCTTCTTTCGTCCAGCCTTGATCCCGTTATTCTGGGCTCTAATTATGCAACAACGGTCATGAGCGGGCTGTAATTCGGCCGAATCTTGGGGGTAAGGAAAAAAAGGCAGGGCAGATCACTCGCAGCAGCGGCGGCCAGTTTAGTAAGATTGGTAGGCTTGGTCTGCAGCTAAGCTGCTAGGTGTTCATCATTACTCGTAGCCGCGTCCCCGCCGTCGTTCGTTAATCCTTCGAGACGGGGCCGCGGCCCACCGTGGCGCCCAGCGGCCGACCCCGTCCCCGCGGGCGCGCGCGTTGTTTTTAAATCTGGGGTACGCTAGGGTGGTTGGGTTCGTGTGGGTTACTTACGCAAACGTAAACGCACGGTCGCCACGAAAGCCGCTGACGGCCTTTAGCGGTGATCAACCCACTAGCACTTCCCTCCAGTCCCAGCTGGTGAAACTCGCCGCGTGGGGTTGAGTGGCTTTTGCTTAACTTTTGAGAGGTTTTTTTCTTTTCTCTCCCGAACGGATCATGGCTGCTGAGTGGCAGCTCGTGGTGGCTGGGGGGGGAAGTTCTGGCTTGGTACAATATTTCGCCTTTTATCTTCCGTTTTCGGCAGTGAGAGATGGTCGAGGGGAACGGTTCGCAGAACACACCCCTCGTTCCTGGCCTTAGACAATAGTGTGAGTCCGAGCTTTTCCAGAGCTTCTTCATTCTTTGCCTTTATCGGCTCAATATTGGTCCACCCGCCACGAAGTCAATGCGACGATGGCCCGTTTGGGAAAACGAGCAAATAACCACCGATCGATCATTTTGTCTCCAGCTGCAGTTGTCTAGACCCGGGGCGGCCTCCCGCGAGCCCCAAGGCAGATAGATGACCCCTCCGTCCGGCAGATGCCGTGGGCGTTGTACCTGTACCTGGTGACCATGGAGGAGGGGGGGCCTGTGTACCTACACACATGAACCCCCCGCTAAACTTGAAACGGGGCCGTACCCCTCTCTCGTGTACTATGTACCCTGCGCAGGATCACCAGCTCCTGCCAGGTACACACGCCCCCAAAATAGGCGAGGCAGCTACGTATGAGACAAATCGAACAACCACTGTATTCTAGTCAGGAACAGAAAACTTGATAATAATAGTACTATGTTTTATACGTACCTCTTCTTCCGTCTAGTGCGTTCCTGTGTCTCTCGTTTGTTTTCTCATGTTTCGATTCTCATACAACACAAGTGTCTCTTACTTTTGCTGTTTTGGCCGTGGGGTAGGATGCAATCTATCCACGACGACGAGCAGACGGCATTGCGCGCGCTTCCCTGCAACGAACTGCGCGTCCGTGCTGGGCCACGTATCTATCCGCTTCCGTCCGTCCGACCCGCCCCGGCCCGTGGCTGCCTGATGCGGGTACTACTGGTTTGGTTTCTTTTTCGTTCCCTTTTCTTTTTCTTTTTGCGGTGTTTCAAGCGAGTAGCGAGCCTAAAACAGAGTTTATACCCGGTTCAAGCGGTTAAACGCCATACCCCATCATATGATTGCTAAGTCTGCGGAGGGGTATCCCTGATTGAGACAGGCTGGCTGGCTGCCACGTGCCATTGGGGGCACTTTGAATCAGTTTCATCAGAACTCATTCCTTCGCCTTCCTCCTTCGTGCATTCTCAGGTAGAGTTCCGATTGGAGCATCACATGCCCAATCTCATTTGACTTTCGCAGGGGAAAAAGTGAAGTGACGTAAGGGCATTTTGGCTGAAATTGGTAGCTCCCCGAAATTGCAGCGAAGAGATAACGACCCGTGGTCTGCGTGCGTGTGGGTAAACAGAGGGGGAGTCGATAAGGAAGATTGTGAAATGAAACCTTATCGCACGATTGGGGAGAGGGGTGGGTCGCTGCAGCATGTGATAGAGAAGAAACCGGGGGGGAGCACTGATCGCCAAGCCGGCCAGGTACGTACCCTGCCAGATAAGCATGTGTGTTTTTGGAACTTTGAGCTAAGGGGCTTGTCTGTAGAGAAGCACAATGACGGCAAGCTCCAAATCCTTCGTGACGTGACGTGAGTCCCGCTAATTTCTGCCGAAATGCACAATCTGACAGGGTCCTGGTCCTCGGGAAATGCGTCGTCAGCCGAAGGCTGTTTGTTTGCTTGCGTTATCATGACTACTACTGCTTACGCCTTTTTTCGGCTCCTTTCGTTCGTACGAAGCCTACCCTTCGGGATTTGTTTCGGGAATCCTTAGGGGCACCGGATGAATGCTGATACATGCCTGCCCTTCTACTACATCATCAACTACTTGCGCAGTGAGCGTGTAAGGTGGGGCCGATGTGCGGAAAAGAAACGTACGCCACACCCTTCCCCACTAGCCTAAACAGGTAACAGAGGCCGAAGTCTGAATACACGTCGAACCTACTTTGAATGTATCTTGGGCCGAGTTAGCCTTTATTGAAAGCAATTGAATTGTTTAAAGAAGGCCAGACCTTCCGTAGGTTGCGTCGAACTGTCGTCCCAGCAACTTTTGATTGAAAATGGTAACGGGAATCCATATTCGAGAAACTATGGCAACCATTTTACCACTTTATGTCTATGTAAAGCACCCGACGAGCATGATCATAAAACGACCTCTAAGCGTCTGCGTGTCCACGCTCTCGGCGATACTTTTCTGGGTGAATATGCTTCAGTGTCTGCAAGATGATCAAGTTATATGCTAGGACGAGAAAGAAAGAAAAACAGAAAGCCGATGAGGTAGCACCCTATTTCTCCTGGAGCCGAAACGATCTCTCAGTCTACCAGAGTCGAGATATCCTCATATGTAATGCAAAGCTGCCCAACATAAGGAACTCCGTAACCGACAGGTTTCGCAACACTGCGACGGTACCCTAAAAACAAAGCAAAAAGAAAGGAAGGGAGAGAGGAACAACATCACTACATATCCCTCGGAACGCTCTCCTCCCTCCGCCTAAACATAATCTTGACCTCCGGATCGACGAAGAACTCGGCATCCTTGCCAAACGTCTGGGGGCGCTCAGTAACACCATCCGGCAAGCGGATATCATACATAAGCAGCAAGTAGGCGAGGGCGATCTTGGCCTCGTTGGAGGCGAAGAAGCGGCCGGGACAGGCGTGAGTGCCGTGGCCGAAGCCGAGGTGCTCGGGGCTGGTCGTGACGAACTGCCAGCTGTTCTCTTGGCCAGGCTGCTCGCGCATGCGCAGGAAGCGGCGGGCGTCGAACTTTTCGGGGTCAGGGTAGATGGAGGGGTTGCTCAGGTTGTCCATGGAGCACGAGACGACGGCGCCGGCCGGGATGAGCGTGCCGTCGCTGAGGGTGACGTCTTCTTCGGCGACGCGGTTCATGGAGACTGGTGTTTTGTTAGCTCGGTGATCTCTCTCTCTCTCTCTCTTAGTCTCTTGTTGGTAGAACTTACGCAGACCAGGTGGATTCACGCGCTGCGACTCCTTCAGGAAGCTGTCCATCAGCTTCATCTTATACAAGCTCGTCTTCTTCCAGCCCTCCTCCTTCAGCACCTGGCGCACCTCAGCGCGCAGATCCTCAATCACCTCCGGGTGCGAAACAAGGTCGAGGATCGCCTGGGTAAACAGCCCGCTCGTCGTGTGCAGCGCAGCGACGGAGAAGAACAGCTGGTTGAGCACGGGGTCGAAGGGGCGGCCCTTGGCGACCTCGTCCATCCACGACACCGTGTCCTTGCCCTTGACCTTCTCGCCGCGCGCCGCCGCCTCGGCCACGGCCTTCCTGCGCTTCTCGATCTCGGGCACGATCAGCTTGCGCGCCTTGGCGATGGTCGCCCGCACCTTGCGCGGGCCCGGCAGGTATGCGTTGACCAAGGGGCGCAGCCACGCAGGGTAGTGGCGCAGTTCCTGCACTGCGATGAAGGCGTCGACCGTGTAGTTGACGAAGACGTCGAGCCACTCGCGGTTGCGGCACAGCGACTCGCCCAGGAAGACGCGCGTCGAGAGGCGTGCGACGTAGTCGAGAGTGAAGGGCTTGAGTGCCAGTTCGGTCCATTCTGCGAGGGGAGAGGTTAGCACGGTGGATTACGTCGATGTTTGAAGCCGTTTTCGATGGGGTTGAGGGTAATTGTGGGGCTTGCTGCCATCAGTGTTTGCAATTGACCTACCTTTCGGTTCCCCAAGGCTATCCAGCAGCGTCAGTTCGCTTTCTTGGCACAAATCGTCGGTCAAGGTGCCTGGTAATTGACGGAATTGCTGTCAGCCAACTTGAAACTTTCTACAGCCCTGAAAATGTTCAAGAGAATCTTACCAAGTGCCTGCGTGAGCTTGGTCCGGACAGTTTCGGCGAAGACCGGCGTTTTCAACACGATTCCGAAGCCCTCGAAACCGTCTAGGTGAGACAGAAACTCCTACAATTGGCGCCGTCAGCAATTGACAGCCTCCTTTCCTGGCCCCTTTCCTTGAATATGTCCTTTGTGGAAAGTGTTCCCAGGGAGGGATTCTTCAACGCACATTCGCAGTCCACTTCGAGAAGCTGAACCTTTTGTCGCTCTTGATCTCATTCACATACGAGTTCGGCAGGATGATCTTGGGCCCAATGGGACTGACGACCTGGAACGGCTTCCGGAACTGTATATACCTCCACATGTCAGCATCATCTGGTCTGGCGAAAACAACAAAGAAGCAGATTGAAGGGAAGAACGCACAAGTTTCAAACCGTGTGCCACAACTTCTTTCGCGCTTGTACCCCAGTCCTGCTTCGCCTTCTCGTAGTCCTTTTCATTTTGTAGGAAGGCGACTGGGAGCACGGGATACAGTCTTTCGCGGCGGACGTGGATGGCGGCGAGGAGGAGGACAGCGGCGGTGGCGAGAAGTTGAAGGTAGAAGGTGGTGCTTTGGTTTGCTAAGAGCATGGTCGTCGCAGGAGCGCCCGTGGCAGCTCCTGCCTCAGCCTGTGATGGCATAGGATCGTCCATCTTCGGTGGAGTACGTCGGTTATCAGAATGCAAACTGGCAAAGGAGAGACGATGATCGTGTACCGTTAGTTCAACCGATCATCTTTGTTGATCGTTTATATATCAACGACTGTTATTCTATAAGAAGTGTGGTTACTAAGCGCCGAATTAGCAACTGGGTGGCCAGTGTCCCCTTCCTCCTGCCGAAATATCGGCCACCCGGGTTTCCGCTACCCGAGTTCCCGAAGCCGATGGCCATTGCGGCAGGATCGAACCAGTCAAAACGCAATAGATGCCACTTGATTGGTTGGTGTGGATCCAACTTCAATCGTCTTTGGCATTTCCTAGGGCATCCCAAATCGGCTTACTTCACCTCCGCCTCCCGCGTGGCGCCCGCGGGCGGCGTCGTACTGCAGCCCGTCCGATAGGCCCGTCGTACTTTTTGCATGTCGATCAGCAGCAGAAGGGCATAGTCTCATCTCTTGTTGCTTTTTGTGGCTAGTTTGGGCGCAGAGAAGCTCGTCACGGCTAGTCACGATGCATTGCCCGTCTCTTGGCGTCCGAGTGAAGTCCGTGAAGACGTGTGACAAGCTCTCATATTGGCTTAGGCTTCTGCGTCTGAGGCAGCCACTTGCGCAGATCCACTGTCTTCTTCGCCTATCGGGACTTTTCGAGTCTTTGAGATCCGAGACAGGTTGCGTAGGACATGTCGGCGTAGAAAAGGATCCGTGCCGGTTACGAAGCTGCTGTCCGATGAAGATGAAGAGTGGGGATGGATGACGGTAGGTTTCGAGCTTCCACATTATAAACACTTCGTCTCTATGCAAGACAATGTGAAAAGAGCAAGGGTAAAATTACAAGTCCACAAAGGGAGGCTCTTCTGGTGCTCTATGTACTGAATTCGCAAATGCCACCCCCAGAACGACCGCCCATGGTGTGGGTATCTCATAATGCAATCATGAAAAAAGGAAAAGGCAAGACATCTCCCTGCCAAATCGAGGAACACCTGGGGTAGTGCCGCTTGTACGCCGAATAAGACGTTTGACCAAAGGAAACCCAAACCATGCAACCAAGTCGCCATTAATGATCCCTGACGTACGTCAAGATGTAGGGTGTGCCGCCTCCGCTGTCAATAGGGCGCAGAAGTTCCTGGATCGATATGTTCGGCTTAACGTGCATGTCGCTGATGTGCTCAATACCCTTGGGTGAGACAACGTTGGCAACGTAGTGGCCGCCGCTGCGGCTGTTTCCCTGGTGGATGACTGTCGATCTGAGCTTGTATCGCAGCGTTCCAGACTGCTGCAGCCTCTTGCCGTCTTCGTCGTCGTCGCAGTACTCGGACAAGTCCAGGTAGAGGGGGAACTTCAGCGCGTCGGATATCTTGTGAAATATCTGCGTTACGTCGCCATACCTGGTCTGCTTGAATTTGGATCCGAACCGCACTAGCTGGATCATCAGGATCTCGGGCGCGCTCAAGATGAAATGCTTCCGGGTGTGCTTCTTCTTTTTGCACCGCTCGCAATCGATGCCCACTTCATCTTGAAAGTTGGCGTCGAGGTACCGCTTGAAGCCCAGTCCTTTTTCTGGTTCGCGCAGGTTGATGTGGGCATTCGTCCAGACCCAGGGTCCTGAAGTCTCTTGGTGTCCGCAGTTGTGGCAGGTACGCCTCGCAGAGCACTTCAGCCCGAATAGAGCCTCAAACTCATCACGAGGCATGTATACATTCCTCTGCAGAGTGTCGGAGAGGTTGTTCAAGATGAAAATCATGAACTCATGCGCGTCCTGCTGTTGGAATTTGGCGCTCCCTTTACCAGGGCAGTTTGGCAGCCTGTTGATTGCTTTGTCGAAGTTTCTGACCGCTTCATTGACACACTTCTGGCTCTGTTTATTGCCACCAGTTGGCCAATATTGATCTGCAAGCTTGCGGAGAGCACACGCCAGACAGTCGGGTTGCGGGCAACGGTATTTCTGACTTGTGCCGTGGCGCTTGATCCACTGGACGAAGACGGGGAGGTTCAGGAGAGCTTGAAGGCAGCTCCTCCGGTAACACTGCACGCCAGTGTCATTGGGAAGTCCAATCGCGCCAAGGTCCTTGCGCGAGAAGCCGCTGTCGAGGTTAGCGACGATGTTGCGTCGACCGGTTGGCTCTTGGGTCTGTAAGCGACGGCGCTTGTGGGTGGGTTCGGTGCTCATGGTGGCCTTGGTCGCCGGAACGAAGCTGATGGGGTCTTTAAGCAGCTCATCGAGCCTGCGTTTAGCGCTGGACTTGAAGTGCATGGCTTCGTCAGATGCCGTGGCAGGAACGCAAGGAATCTGGAGCCTCTGGACGGATGCTCCAATGGTGTCATGGTATAAGAGCTGATGGTCCGGTTCGGGACAATGGGGGGGATCCTCTTTGTTGGTCTGTCCCTTGAGCTTGATGACGATTTTCGGCCTCGACTCAGACAAGGCGTGCTTGTCGAGTGGCATTGTCTTCAAAGAGGGTCTGGATGGCCGGGTGCGATGAGACAAAGGTTGAAGGTGACGAGAAGAAAGGACGACCAGGCGGCGGCGACGGGTTTTGGCCTTCAGGTGGGCCTGGGCTAACACCCTGCTGCTCACCCGGGACAGAGCCATTGTGAATGAAAAAAAATGGGTCAACCGTAGGAATGGTGCAGACTACAATAGACAAGAAGGAAAACGCTCCTGGCAGAGCAGCAGCGGTATTTACAGGCCGGTCCGGAAGAGGCGAGGACGGGAGACATGGAGCGAGCACGTGCCTATGCTGCCGGAGGGGTGACGGAGGCAGCCCGCAGCAACGCGCAGGCAACGGGACGGCGCGCAGCAGAGCAGGCGCAGAGGCGAGGGGGAAAAAGTTGAAGTCAGCGATGCGCTCGGGGAAGGATGCGGCTCTTCTTTTCCGCTATTTTTTTTCCTGGCCGGCGCCACTTCCGCCGAGAGATTGGAGAGCCCCGCCCGCTCCGCTCCCGCTGCGCTGCAAGTCATTGCTCTCCGCCCATGGCCTTGGATCAGCCCTGCCCGCTTGCAGCCATGCCTGACGACAAAGGCCCTGCCTACGAGGACGAGCACGTCCACCAGGTCTACGAGCAGATCGCGAGCCACTTCTCCTCGACCCGCTACAAGGTAAGCCAATTCCATCGCGCCTGCGCCCTAGGCTCATCGCGCCTCTAGTAGCCATGGCCCATCGTCGAGCGCTTCCTGAACGGCCTCCCTGCCGGCGCCGTCGGCCTTGACATCGGCTGCGGCAATGGCAAGTACCTTGCCGTCAATCCCAACGTCTACATTGTCGCTTCCGACCGGTACGTTGGCCCAACGCATCGGCTGCCAGGTCTGACAGACAATTCAGATCCACCAACCTCGCCAAGATAGCCGCGAGACACCAGCCACACAGTGCCCTCGTCGCCGACACCTTAAGCCTACCTCATCCTCCAGCTGCCTTCGACTTCGCCATCTCCATCGCCGTAATCCACCACCTTTCGACTCCCGAGCGACGCGTTGAAGCAACGAGAGCCATATTGGACCATCTGAAACCCACGGGGACGGCATTGGTCTATGTCTGGGCGCTTGAGCAGAAGGACAGCCGGAGGGGCTGGGATGAAGGCCACGAGCAGGATGTCATGGTGCCCTGGGTCATGAACAAGAATCAACCAAAGAAAACAAAGAAGAAGGATGCAGCGTCGGAGGAGCCGATGGATGCCGCACCGACCGAAGGCCCAAAGACGTTCCACCGATATTACCATCTCTACCGGAAAGGCGAATTAGAGCACGACGTTGAGCTGGCCGGAGGGGAGGTCGTCGAAGCTGGGTATGAGAAAGACAATTGGTGGGCCATCATGAAACCCAAGGCTTAACCGGTCCGCTCTTTGTGGCACTGGAACGCACGCACATCAGATCCGGCGCGAAACTCAGATCACGTTTGTACTGAACTCACGTGAGTAGTTGTGAAGTTTCCATCTGCTTGAAATCAACATTTACGTCCGGACAATGTTTCTCGCTGATCTCCCTTGGGGAGGGCAGGCACTTGATGTGAGCCAACAATTAAGCAGGTTCAAGTTGAAAGTTTCATTAGCATCTAGTCTCTCTCTCAGACGTCTCCCGCATAGAGCTTGTCCATCTCAATATCAGCCATAGGTCGCGAGCTTGTTCCTGCATGGCAAGTTGGTCCCGAGACCTTGTGCCCCCAGTACAGGACCGGACTCCACTCGTCGATGAGGTTCGCCAATGTCTGTATATGGCCGTACGCCGCCGGCTGAGGACCCTTTGGCCTCCACAAGCTCAAGGCTGTAATGTAGGCGGCTAAGGCGGCCACGGCACCAGCGAGGTAAAAGAACGGGGTGCCCTTGATGTACAGCCAGCGGGTCTCGACGGTCACAGCCAAACCAAAAACCCAATGGATAGCAGGCTTGGACAGGAAGAGGACGAAGGCCTGCCAGCTGGAGATGGCGGTCCAGACGGCGTTGTAGCTCTCGAGGCGGTAGCCGTGCTTGGAGGCGGCGCGGCGCCAGGCGCGCTCGTCGCGGACGAGGTTGACGAGCAGCTCGGCGCAGTGCAGGGCCAGCGTGATGCTGGTCTGCAGCAGGCTGAAGATGAGCGTCTTGAGCAGCATGCCGCCGGCCTCGATGCCCAGCTCGCCACCGACGCGGACGCCGGGCTCCCCTTTCTTGCGCGCAACCAGTGACACGGGCACGGCGCCCACCAGCGTCAGCGCCGCCAGCCCCCACAGCATCAACACGACCACGCGCACCTCCTGGTGCGCCGCCCAGCTCGACGACTGCCGCACCCGCGGCCGCACCGGCTCCGACGCGTGCGCCTTGTCCGTCACGCCGAGCAGGCAGCGGTTCGGGTGGTACCGCACGCTCTTCTCGGCGGCCGTCTCCCGCTGGCACGCGATGACGGCGTCGAAGGGGCTGGAGCTCCAGGTGGGGTTGCGCGTGAAGGCCAGCGCGCACGTCGCAACGAAGGCCTGGGCCAGCAGCGCTGCGCCCAGGCACACGGTGCTGGTGCCCGACACGTTGATGGACACGTCCTCGACGCTCCACAAGCGGCGCAGGCGGTCCACATCGATCGTCTTGTTCTCGCTCTCGCCGTAGTTGTTGACGAGGATGAGCGACGACGACGAGTACGAGACGACCATGGCGACGAACAGCAGCAGGTTCGCGTACCACGCGTTGGGCACGCTGCTGTGCGCGGCCGCCGTGAACAGCCGCAGGTTGCTGTTGAAGCCCAGCCGCCCCTCGCGCGCCAGCGCCCACTTCAGCGACGTCGCGTGCACGTAGCCCACGCCGTCCAGCAGCAGCGTCAGCCACAGGTTCAGCGCCAGCGGCGCCAGCTGCTTGACGATTTCCGGGAGCTGGATCTTGAACGGCTCGCTCTCCGTCCACGCGTGCGACTGCAGCACCCAGAGGCCGCCGCCTAGCGCGCCCAGACCGGTTGCCCAGGCGAGGACGACGAAGATGATGCATACGTTGCGCGTTGAGAGGTCGCGGTTGAGCGAGGGGAGCGGCCGCCGGGGTGTGGTTGTTGGTGGGTAGGGCGCGCTTTTGCGGGCTGAGTTTTGGCTCTTGCGCGTGCTGTTGGAGTCGGTGAGGACGAGGGTGCTGGTCGTCGTCTTGGGGGTTGTGTTGAGGGACGAGTAGTAGTAGCGGCCGCTCATGGTGGAATAGGGGGGCTCGTTTAGACGAAACCGGGTTCTTTTCTCTAGGGTGTTGCTTTTGGGGTATATGTTTTCATGCCAGCAGTGCGGACTTTGGGTCGCAACTGCTGCTGTTGTTGTCGTTATCGTTTCGTCGTTATGGGATAGGCTGATTGATCTTCGAAGAGGGGGCCTCGAAGCAGGTACTGGTGTCTTCAGTGCATCTGCGGTCTCTTCGGATGGTGGTTACGGGGTACAACCAGGTCCCGTCAGGCCACGAGGTCACCGAGACCTGTTCTCTTTAAGCTTTACTGCCTCGTGTGTGTACGGCTGAGTATTAGCTGACGCCAAGAAACGTCGCAATAAACATTCTCTAAACCTTCCTCTCCCAAACCACTGCGTTTCCCCCTTCACAGCCTTGCGGCGGGCAAGGTAGCGGCAAGCCAATCCCGAACGGGCGGAGCAAGATGGCGGTTGCCGCTGTGCCCGCCGCGAGAATGGGCTTACTACATGCAAGCCACACAATGCCGTGTTTCGCCCAAATCCCGCGCTAATCTGAAAATAAGACTGCTGGCCTGCTTACTTTCTCGGTCTGGGCTCGAGTGCTTCTCAGGGTAGGCGTGGCTGGCGGAATACGGGCTGAGAATAGTAATACTAGTAGGAACGTGCGTTTTGTGACGTCGCACAGCCATGAACTGCGGTCCCGCCGAAGCGGGTACCTTTCTTTCTTCTTTACCCTCTTTCGTCCCGTAAGGCTGACGATGAGATGAGGCTCTTCGCTTGTGTTTTTGGGATGTGCGGCGGTGCGCCTGGCAGGAACACACGGTTGGGGACATACATACGATTGTCATGCGGAGAAGTCTCGGGTTGGCTTGATTTGGGGGGCCTGTTTAGAGACGGAATAACATCTTCATTGGGGGCTGTTTGGTTTTTTTTTTTTTTCCTTCCTGTGTGGGGCGTGGTCGCTCATGTTCACCTATTGTGGAATCAGTTATACCACAGTAGCCGCAATACATGTCACGGCTGCAGAAGAAACTGCATATATGCAGACAGCCGCCGTCGACGCGATTTGTTCGGCCGAAATGTGATGGGCGTTTTGCAAAGGCGCTGTGGCGCACGAGGATGAGTTGGTACGCTTATGCGGCGGCTCGAACCTTTACTTATTTTTGTTTTCCAATGCATGTATGACTCCTTCCATTGGCTGCGCTGACACTTCGACGTATGGTTCCTTTGTGGTACCTGGGCGAAAGGCTTGATTCGCGAGAATGGCTGTAGTTGACGTGCCGGATTCTGATGTATTATTTTTAAACCAACACCAACGCCGGGTTTCCTCATTCGACTGCCGAGAGCGCCGGCTTATACATGTAAAAGAAATGTTCAGAATGTTCAGGAAGCAAGTACTTTACCAAGTCTTCTGTATAGGGCAGGAGAAAATTCTCACCTTATAGCCCTAAGCAATCACACCGATGGCCTCATTTGGTAAAACTCCTAAACGCAAGTACGAGAGTGGGGTCACTCCGATAGCCGGGGGTAGCTCTCCGAAGGGAAGCGGGGAAGGTGGATACGCATCAGCCCATGATTGCGAGAAGTTTAAGAAGAATGAAAACCCAACGAAAAGGCTAAAGGCCCGAACAACTTCTCAAGAAATTCATCCAATTCTAAACATGGTTGACTGGCGCGCCGTTGCGAAAGAAAGACGAGTCGCGCAGGCCGCGCTCATCCCGCCCGCGCTTCGCCTCGAGAGCATCCCTGAAGGTCTCGTTAACGCCGTTGAATACGTCGAGTCCTGTGGATTGCTGTCAGAGGAAGAGCTGCAACTGACGAGCATCACCGACGCGCGAGTCTTGATTGATAAGCTTACGTCCGGTTCCGTATCGAGCGTAAGGCTCACGACGGCCTTCATTAAGCGGACGGCAGTCTTGCAGCAGCTGACCGGCTGCTGCACCGAAATCTTTTTCGACGAAGCGCTCAAGCGAGCGGAGGCGCTCGACAAGCATCTGGCTGAGACTGGCAAGCTCATTGGGCCTTTACATGGAGTTCCAGTCTCGGTGAAAGATGGGTTCGATGTCAAGGGTGTGGACACGACTGTTGGTACGCAAATCCAAAAAACCCAGTGTTCTGTAGCAGAGATCTGATCATGCTAGGCTGGGTTGGACTCGTGGGCAAACCAGCCCCAGAGAATGGTCCCGAAGTCGAGGCCCTGCTGGGGCTCGGAGCCGTCATCTACTGCAAGACCAACATCCCGCAGTCACTGATGGTGAGCAATCAGTAAACCCGGCATGTTTAGGGCACCCCTGGCTGAAATAGCCCCCTCTTAGATGGCAGACTCGTACAATCACGTCTTCGGACAGTGCGTCAACCCCTTCAACCGCAACCTCATCTCAGGCGGCAGCTCCGGCGGCGAAGGCGCCCTCGTCGGCGGCCGCGGTAGCGTGATCGGCATGGGGACGGACATCGGCGGCTCCATCCGCATTCCGGCCTGCCTCCAAGGCCTCTACGGCCTCTGCCCGACCATCGGGCGCATCACATTCCTCAAGTCAGCGTAAGCTCTGCAGTTTTCAGACTTTTTACTTCCTCATCTCCCCATCTCCTGACCCCTCCTATCTTTCTATCATTCAAGCACACGAGAAGCTCACATGGTCCCCTCCCCCTCTTTTCTCCTTGCAGGTGGGACCAGGAATACATTGTTCCCCCGGTCGCCGGCCCGCTTACCCACAACCTCGACACGCTGGAGTACTACATGGACAGCTGGCTGGGCACGTCCCCGTGGAACGCCGACCCCCGCATCTTCCCCATCCCGTGGCGCAAGGAGCTGGCGGCGCCGCCGCAGCGCCCGTTGAAGCTGGCGTTCATTTTTGATGATGGGTTCGTCAAGCCGCAGCCGCCTGTGGCGAGGGCGATTCGAGAGGCTGCCGACAAGCTGAAGGCGGCTGGACATGAAGGTAAGTATTCACGAGAAGTAGTAAAGAGACCGTAGGTCCAGATGCAGAAAGAAGCGTATGCTGATCGAGATATTGTCAGTCGTTGAGTGGGACACCAAGCTGCATGAAGAAGGCTTGGGGCTGTGGGTCAAGGCCATCGTGGCGGATGGCGGGAAGAGCTGCAGAGACCACTGCACGATCATCGGCGAGCCGCTAATCGAGGGCATGGTCGTCGGTCAGGAAAAAGACTTCCTTGAGATTCCGGAGCGTCAACAGGTACTATATCCCTTCTCTTCCCCCTTTTTCAGTGTGTGCAAAACGAACAGGAACACTCGTTGACGGCATCCAGCTCTCCGACGAAAAGCTGAAGTACGAAAAAGCCTTCCTCGCGCAGTGGAACGCCGAGGGCATCGACGCCATCGTCCTGCCCGTCCTCCCTTGGGTCAATTACCGCCCGAAGACCTGGGTCAAGAGCAACCCGTGGCTGGGCTTCACCGCGCTGTGGAACCTGCTGAACTACACGGCGCTGGTCGTTCCCGGCTCGCGTGCTGACGCCGCGCTCGATCAGCCTGGTGACGATTGGAAGAACCACGTGCCGCGCAACGAATCGGACAGGTTCAATCATGAGCAGTGTGAGTATTTGAAAGATCGTCTTTGTGCTGAAGAGCGTTGCTGATGAAGGTGGGACAGATGATATCAACTTGGTGAATGGGATGCCCGTGGGACTGCAGCTCGTTACGGGAAGGTTCGGCGAGGAGAAGGCTGTTGCCATTGCGAAGGTCATGGAAAGCCTGAAGTAAACGAGGGGTCGTGTTTTGCTGGCCCACTTGGCATGATCACCTTTGTAGAGAGTGACAATCCACGGCAATGGTTGATAGAAGCTATCTAAGATAGTGTTATGAGTAGATGCATTTATACATTTATGTCCGAACAATGGCTTCAACTACATACGTCTATGCTTCATGAAAAATCCTCAGTAACTCATTGTGGCGTTCCGAGTTGGCCAATCGATCAACATGCCCCACTTGCGGGTATCCGAGAGATTTGAAAGCATGATACGATGTCGCCGCTGACTCGTGAAAAGGTGCATAGGGCGCGCCGCTTTTGCATTTACGGTGACTAGACATGGAAGGGCGGGGTGCAATTGCGGGGTTTTCAGCAGCCGAAGATCGGAATGTGAGTCAACGTCATGGTCCTTTCGCGCTAGTGCAGGGACTATAAAGCCTACGAAGAAATCTCCATTTGACGTACAAGATCAGTGATATTAACAGTAGACATGGGCTCTGAACAGGAACGCGGGCTGCTGTCTGCCCGAGGCAACAAATTGATTGACGAGGCCGGTCATCGCAGCTTCCATGACGTCTTGGAGGACATCTATCAGCCGGAGCACAACCCTGATGGAATTGTGAGCTTGGGCTTAGCAGAGAATGTAAGTCGATATCTACTTCTGAATTCTGAAAGCGTACTAATAGTAATCTCGCAGTCATTGATGCACAATGAGCTCCTAGAATTTATCAACAACACGGTACGCCACGTATCCACTTCAGGAACTCAGCAGGGCTGACACGTCCAACGCAGCCGCAGTTCAAAATGTCAAGCCACTTCCTTATGTATGGAGATGGCTCCCATGGATCTAAGAAGCTTCGCACGGCGGTGGCGAGCTTCGTGAACGAGCACTTCAACCCCGCGCTACCAGTCGAGGGCAAACATGTGCGTGTCTCGCTCGGAGTGTCGAATGCCAATGAAGTGATGGCCTTTGTTTTGGCAAACGAAGGCGATGGCTTCCTCCTCGGCAGGCCGTACTATGGAGCTTTCGTGGGAGACTTTTGGGCACGTGCGAAGTATTCTCTTCTCCTGCCCCATCTTCAGAATTCCACACTAAGCTCCTTCATAGAGTGAAGACCGTCGGGGTAGCCTTCGGCTCGATTGACCCGTTCAGCCTTGAAGCCGTTGCGAAGTACGAAGAGGCGCTGCTGCGGTCCAACAGCGAGGGAGTTCCGATCAAGGCCTTGGTCCTTTGCACGCCGAATAACCCACTCGGTCGTTCACTCCTTTCCCCAATTTCGATAGGACCTGCGCTGACAGTTGCGAACAGGCCGGTGCTACTCCCGCGAGGTCATCGTCGAGCTGATGAAGCTCTGCCAGAAATACCAGATCCACCTCGTTAGCGACGAGATCTACGCCCTGTCCGTCTGGGATAATCCCGAAGCGCGAGACGCGCCCCCCTTCACCTCCGTGCTGTCCATCGACACGACCGGCATCGTCGACCCCTCCCTCGTGCACGCCATGTGGGGCATGAGCAAGGTGAGTCACATCATCTCAAGAACCGCCGACACAAAGCAAGCACCATGCTGACCGCGTTCTTCCCCACCACCAGGACTTCGGCGCCAACGGCCTGCGCATCGGGTACATCATCGACCAGCACAACCCCTCCTTCCGCGAATCCGTCCGGCAGATCTCGTACGTCCCAGTCCAACCCTCTCTCCACCCTTCCCCCGACTGAATATTAACCCGTCAACCAGCCTCGTAAACTACCCCGCCGCCCCCTCGGACCTCCTCTCCACCGCCATCCTCTCCACCCCTTCCTTCACTTCCCCCTACATCGCCACCAACCGGGCCCGCATCGCCGCCGCCTACGCCTTCGCCACGGACTGGCTGCGCGCGCGGGCCATCGCCTTCGCGCCGGGCAGCAACGCCGGGTTCTTCCTGTGGATCGACCTGGGGCGCGCGTTGGCAAAGGCTACAGGCGGGAAAAAGTATGATCATGGGTTGTTCAAGAGGTTGTTGGCGGAGGCGAAGCTGAGCGTGGCGGATGCGCTGGCGTTTGGGGGCGAGGAGGAGGGGTGGTTTCGGGTTGTGTTTACGCATGAGCGGGCGTTTATGGAGATGGCGTTGGGGAGGTTGGAGGGGGTGATGGCGCGGTATGCGGAGGAGGTGGAGAGGAGGTGAGAGGGGGGATGGGAGGATTGGGAGAGGAGAGGTAGTGTGGGTGAGGGTGAGGCGAAGCGTAGAGGGTTGTAAGCTCCGTCGCATCTTGCAAGTGAACGAACAAGCTGTCTGGCAGTGGTGAGTCACGTGACGTCATTGTGATGATGGAAGCCGCCGAACGCGGGAGGCGCGAGCTGTGGCAGATGCGGTCGCTTCATGGCTTGTGTACGTGAATGAGTGGCCTGCAGACGGTGGTAACTAGAGGCTGTGTGTTTATATATTCGAGTCTTCGACCCTCCCTTCATTGACCTGGCCAAGAATACCAGTAACGAGTGGGGAGTTGACGCAGACGCCCTCCCTGCTTAAGCTGTGACTTGGCCGCCACACGCAAGGGTGGGGTACGGTCGGAGGGTGTAATGGGAAAAAACAGGCGGTCCTTGAAGAGCCTGTTTCTGTGCCGAAAGGCATAGTTTTTTGTCTTTTTTCCTCTTGGCCCNCGGTTGGCTCCGGGGGGGGGGGGGGTGGTGCCGCCCCCCCCCCCGCCCCCATTCACTTGCGAGGTTTGCTCCCTCTGCTTTGCGATTTCAGAAACCGACTACAGGATGATTGAGATATGATTAGTCTCCCATTGCCTTTCGGATTTTTCCTTTATCCCCTTGGAGTCTGGAGGCAGAAGCAAAGGCATCGTGATTCACAGCAAAGATGAAAGCATCGTTCATGGAAATCGAGACAAGTCCAAGCAATTCTTTTCTTTTTTTCCTACACAATGAAACTAACCCACGACAAAAACGAATATGGATATCATGGCACAAGCGCCTCCAAAACTACTCCAAAAACGCCCAACTGCATCATCATCATCAAAAGCACATCGTGACACATTGCAAGAGACGACCAGCCACTCTAATGCCCACCAACCTGCCCCTTCGGAATCGGCCTGATCCAGCTGACGGCCACGTTCATAGCGATGCTCATAACACCAATAATCCAAAAGCACTTGGCGTAGTGGGTGCCGTGGTAGCGGAAGATGATAGCAAAAACGATGCCGCCGAGGTTGCCGGCGGCGCCGGTGACGCCCGACACGATGCCGTTGGCGTGCGGGTGGACGTGGGGCACGAGGGCGAAGTTGAGGCCGTTGCCGCCCTCAAGGAAAAAAGCCATGCCGGCGACGAGGCCGAACATGGCGCTCTCGCTGTGCGGGTTGACGACGCCGATGGCGATGAGGAAGGCGCCGGTGATGACGCCGTACGCGTGGATCAGCGCCTTCTTCGCCCACAGCCCGCTGGCGGAGCCGGGCGTGGCGTTGTAGGCCCAGTCGGCGACGAGGCCGCCCAGGGGCCGGAAGGCGCCGTTCAGAAGGCCGAACATGGCGGCCCAGTTGCCGCGCTCCTGCAGCGAGAGGGCGGGGAAGTTTTTGGCGTAGAAGGAGCCCAGGATGCTGTTGATGGCCAGCTCGCCGCCGAAGCTGCAGAAGTAGCCGGCGGCGAGCGTGAGCGTGGGCAGCGAGACGAGCACGCGCATCGCCTCGCCGAACGACGGCTTCTGGATCACCTCGCCCTTGGCCGCCTCGAGCATCTGCTCCTCGCTGAGCTGCGCCTCGTGGTCGGCGAAGTGGTGGTCCGACGGCAGCACGACGCCGCTGCCCTCCTTCTTGGTCGATGAGACGGAGCCGATGGGTGACTGCGTGCCGCTCTCCTGCTTGGCCGGCATGGCTGTGAGCGAGCCGGGGATGTCGACGACGCCGGCGCTGACGCTGTGCGAGCGCAGGTTGGCGTCGGCCACGGCCTGGCGTTCCGACCACTTGCCCGTCGGGCAGTCAGGCGTGAACAGCAGCATGCAGATGGCAGTGGCGGTGATGATCACGCCGGGCACGACGAAGGTGACGCGCCAGGCGACGTGCTTGCGCTGGCCGTCCGACACCAGCGACTCGTAGATGGCGGGCATGACGAAGTAGGTGATGCCGCCGCCCATGTTGCCCAGGCCGCCAGTGAGCGAGTTGGCCGTGCCGACAATGTTCTTGTCGAAGAAGCCCGTCGTCCACACCTGGCAGGGCACGAAGCTACCGCCCAGGATGCCGATGAAGAAGCGGAGCAGCATCAGACCAGTCGCATTGCGGACAGTCCCCGCTAGGAAGGTCGGGATGGCGCCCAGAATCAAGCATCCTGCGAAGGTCCAGCGGGGGCCGAAGTGGTCACAGGCCGGTCCAGCAATCAGTCGCACAACAAGCCTGTGAGACAATCAGCTTACTGTTGCTCCGCGCATTAGGGCGACGTACGTGGCCACGAGGGCAATAATGTTAGAGTTGGCGATCTCGGCTTGCGAGAGGCCCAGATCCTTCTTGATAATGTCCGATAGCAGCGGCGGGAAGGCGTACCTGTCGATGCACCCCAGATGTGTTAGCCATCCAGATCGCAGGGTTGAGCCAGTTGCCAAAAATCCTTTTCATGCGTGGTGCCATCATCGCCCGCACGGCGCAACTGCGGAAAGACGAGTAAAAATCTGCGACACTCACCACGACCAGAAGGCGATCATGAAGCCGAACCAGGCGAAGAAGAACACACGTCCATAGAGGTCGAACGGGTTGAGCACGGGGATAGACCGTGCTTTGCGGTTGATGGGGTTGACATCCGGCGCCCGGAAGAGCAGCGACAGGTCGAACATGTTGATGCTGCAAAAGAGTTGCTGTAAAATCGCCGGAACCGGAGCGTAAATATGGAGAGAGACGAAGGAAGCCCTGGCCTGCGGAGGCCCAAAGCCGGACGAAGCGTATGGTTTAATATGAGGCCTTTAGCACGTCGTCAGGTTTCTTAGACAAGTTTTCTCCGCTGTCATCCTACACAGCATGTCCGCGGGTGAATGGACCCTGGCTGCAGATCCGCGACTGTGGGGCGCTGGAGAAGGCGGTTTGGGGGTCGGCGCACGAATTGGGCGTGCGCTCAGTGGCTGGGCTGGAAGGTTTGGCTGATAAGGAAGAAGCGTGTGGGTTTAGCATCATGGCGCACATCTTGGCCCTCGACTCCCGAACCGCGCCATTGCCCGATGTACCTTATCGCACTGCAAACACCAACGACCCCTGCAGCGTCTCCAAATAGCGTGTTTCTGCCTTATCAGTGGGCGCCCAGTTCGAGGAAGAATAAATGGCCTCCAGATGCTCCTTCTCCGCGGCGCTCCACGCTGCCTGCTTCCCCATGCTCGCCGGAACATTTTCAGCCACACTTCTTTGGCGCCTGTATCGATCCACGTCTCGATTTGACCGCTTTCCGGCGGCTTCGTGCTGACGGTGCCGTTGCTCAGCCCACGCGACGGCCTAAATCTCCGTTACTCCCGTTGCACAACCATGGTCCATGGTTGAGTGCTGTCGCCGTTCGTCACTGCCGGATTGCTGCGAGATCGTGCCTGTTCATCGATCGGTGCTGTGGCAGACCGGATCTCCCGCCCGTCAGCCAGGCACATACGCTTTGCGGTTGAGCAATGAACTGGGTTTAGCGCTGTTGCGCGGGATGTTCAAACCATCTCTTATCTCTTCCTACTTTCGCCCAATCAGCGTCCGACACCGCTCCCGTCGCTACCCCTCGCCTGGCACCGCCAACCACCAACTTTCTGTTATCCTACTCACGTGACGTAGACCGAATGGCTACCAATTGAATACGTCTGCTCTAGTAAAGATACCGGTGGTGTTTTTTTTTTCCCCCTCATACGTCTTTGCTAGGGATGATATTAACCATATCCTGAAACTGACCATTCTTACGCCATTAACCTGTGGGCTATATCTTTGACTCTGGTGAGGTTTGATTCAAGGTATTGAAGGCCAAACGTTGGTTCGAATAGAACCATCAAGACCAAAAGAGTTTAAGCTTTTGTCTGCTGCTATCAAGTGTAAAGTGACTGGTGATTGGCAACGAGGGCTGCACAACCCGAAGCATTTTCCAAAGCCAGATCAACTACTGATACCGCAGGAGACCGGAGAATCCTTCTATTGCAAAATAAATCCAAGCTATCAAGTCTCAGTTGCCTCGAACGTGCCGCTAATACGGGTCTGAGCGCCCACATGAAAACAATTTGGAACCGAGAATCGCCAGAAAGCCCCCTACAAATCAAATACCGAAATAGAATGCTTCCCACCCAACGCAAACCGGAAAAGCCAGCCTGATGTGGGCCCGGAACAGCCCACGTCGTCCTGCAGCGGGGACTGGCCCGAGCAGCGGAGTCAGGGAAAAAGGCAGCCAATCCTGAATGTCAGCAGAAAAGAGATAAAACACGAGATCCCGCGGAGTTGCATTGTCCGCACAATCAAAGGATGAATGACGAACGCCAAACCCACAAGCCCACAGAGCCCAGAACCCAAGTCGTTGAACACCCAATCTGAAGCCAAGAATAAAGCAATTCCGTCGTGAAAAGGTACGATAACGAAGCGAATCATGTTCGTGTCATGGCCGTTTGCGCTTGGCAGTATGAAATCGTAGCATCTTGAGGCAGCCTTATTCGAGAAGCCGGCTCATGACGCTGTTGCTGCCGATGCTGTTGTTGCCTCTGCCGTTCCGGCACGATTAGCTTTTTCTCTCGCCTCGACCTCCCACTGCTCTGGTTTACGTCCCCAAACCACGTATCTGAGAACACGCCCGCGGAGTTAGCAAGTCTGACCCGCAAAAATATGCACATACTGTTTTCAACGCCCACCCAACTCTTGACACCAAGAACAACGAAAGAGGGCCAGTATTCAAAAGTTACAGAGACTTACACTTTGTGGTATGCATGCACATTCCGATCCGATATCGCCTTGCGAACCTGAACGAGGTAGACCTCAATCTCGTCTTTGGTCCAGCCCAAGCCGCGGTGGAACCAGGCCAAGCTGAAGGCCTGGATGCCCTCAAGCAGGCTGTTCTCGCTGAAGCGGCCCAGCATCTTCATCTGTGGATCCTTGGGCCAAGGGTTGATGGGCAGCTTGAAGACTTCCTCGCGCACGTCGACGAAGCCTTGCTCCTCATACCAGCGCTTCATCTTGTTCGCAATGCGCAGCGGTCGCCCCAGATTCATGGCCGCCGCATCGTGCGTGCGCGTCCACTCCGCAAAGGGGTAGTCCGGTGCCATTGTACCGTCGTCGCAATACAGCGTCGAGTAAAACTCCTGCGATTCCATCCACGCTCCGGGTTTTAGGTACTTGTATGACTTCCTTACTATCTCTCGGAAATCTTCGAAGCATCCTAACAGTACCCGCGTGTGGATGTAGTCGTAGGAGTCCGGCTTGAGCAGCCAGTCGTCTTCCTGAGCATCGTCAATCACGAATTGAACGTTCTCTGGTACCCCTGCAGGACCGTCAGTGGCAACGAGACATGCAAACGGGTAGAAGCTATCCTACATTCTGGCTGGATCGGCGAGAGGTCCGTCCCGGTAATCTGCGTTTCTCAGTAAGCTCCTCATCGTGTCTCGAGAATCGGTCATCGACCACCCACATCAGCATTCGGAAATTGGCTCGCTGCAGAGTAACCGTTAGTACAGAAAACAGTCTCGACCAAAGCCGCGCGTTGAGTTCAGCAACCTACCCATTTCGATCGCCCATTTCCCCGTCCCAGTGCCGATGTCCAGTATCTTCCGCGGATCGTGCAATGGCGCGAAGTAGTCGCGCATGCCGAACAATACTTTCAGGAGCTCATATTGCAAGTCTAGCCGCTCGCTCTCGGGCTGCGTTGTGTCGCCATGGTGAGTACTGTGGCTGCACGGAAACGCGAGCGAAGGGGTGTACACAAACCTCATCATTCGGGAAAAGGTACGCTGTCAAGCAGGCAATTAGCACAACAGTCGGAGGAGGCGCCGGTCACGCAAGAAACGGGCTTTGCACTTACAGCCGGAGGCATATCGATGATAGGTGCGGCCGTTCTCCTTGATGTAGTCGAATATGCTCTCGCGGACCGACTTGGTGCTGCTGCTTCGGCGTCAGTCGTCTTCCCGTCTGGTTGGTTGGGGCGGCGCACTTCGAACAGCTCTGCGAATCCTCCGACTGCTCGGACTATTACTTGTTAGCAGGCGTATCCTAGGACTGGCGCGCTGGCGTGCGACGGGACGACGCGGTGACGGTGCGGGCGCTGCGAGCGGGGAGGGTCCGGGCGCGCTGCGAGAGCCAGAGCGGGAGGGGGGAACGAACATCAGCCTCGATAATCGAGTAGGGGCTGTTGGCACCGACCGTCGACGAGGTGGAAGACAGGCAGGCTGGCGGGACGGGAAGTCTGCGCTGCTCGTGGGACATTTTTGCCTGCCTCACCAACTGGGTGAATCCACAGTTACCGCAGTGCTGGGAAGAGATTCCGGAGAAGTGGTTCAGGCTTCAGCCAGAACCTGAGCATCCGCGGCCGCTGCTCTTGTCGGCGAGCCCGCCAGTCTGGGTCGCTTACCGCCATCTAGCCCGTGGCCCCCCGCTAGCCTGGACCTCCTCCTCAGCCCAACCACCGCTCAGCTCCTGTTTCACTCGACGCAACTCTAGGGCTGCCGACGCGCGCCTGGCCAACCGTGTCACTTTTACTCAGCGCCAAGATGGGGGCCACTGTCGCTCTCATTCTCCGGCTCTTCCTACAGCGGGGTGCTAGCCCGGGGCTTCCCGCCACACATCGCCCAAAGCCGTTACCATCGCCGAGGCACCCACCCCATCTGTGGAGCCGTCCCGCCGGGTTCTGTCAGAGGTTTACTGGGCGCTGCAGTCACCGTCATATCATCATCAGCCAGCGGTGGATTCAATCATGCCATTATGTCTGCAAACCCGTCTAGCGACTCAGTAGCCGACAGGCCCGAGCACCCCATCATAACTCGTAAGGAGATTGCATCACTTCGTCAAGTCGTATCATATCCCGACTATTATGTGTCGAGCATTCAGTGGATACCACCCTTGTGGCCGGCCTCCTTGGCCGCCTCGCTGCCCTTGACAAATGTGCCGTCCGGGTTGCGGCCCGCCGGGTGAGACTCCTGTGCTCGGGTCAGCATCTGCCACACAGCCTTGTGGGGTTCTGCTGAGCTCACCTCCTCCTTGTTTCCGGCGAAGGTGCCATCGGGGTTGCGCTCCTGGGTGAAAGCAGATCCCTTTACGCCGTTTGTGTCAGCTTGATGCTTCCTGTCGATGTAGAGTGTGTCGGCTTACCGTGTGGCCTTGGGCAGCGTGGCCGCCTTTGGAGGCGATCTCACGGACCTGGTAGAGTCAGCAAGACTGAGAAGATGCATAGCATCGCCTGAGTTCGCAAGATGCAGGAACGCGAAGATTGCTGTGAAGGTCTTCGGGGCAGCACGCTGTACTTGTGGAGGAGCTATCGTGCTGGTCTGCGTGGGGTGGCACCCTCGGCGGAAATAATGACAGCAGGGAGCATACCTCCTCAGTAGGGCGGTTGGCAAAGTTACCGGGGTTGGTGTCAGCCATTTTGCTTGCTTTTGTTGTTGGTCTGGATCGGTATGGGCTATATTGTTTGCAGCGGTGAGGTTGATATGGGAGCTTTCAGTTGTTGAAGAGACCTGTTAGCAAGATCTCATCTGGCATTTTATAGACCTCCATGGTGGTACTCCTTCCCCGCAAAATGACCATGGACCCTGTTGAAGCCTGTTTCCTTCCAGATTATGGGGTGTCAGGCGGCGAGTGACGCAAGATCGATATCAGTCAGGTGGGACGTGCCTTCCACGCGCAGACGCGTCCTCCAAGCGGAACGCGCGACGCGCGACGCGCGACGGACCCCGGCCGCGATTGCCTCATCCAACGCGACGCGCAGCTGCCGCCTAGTCCTCGACACTTCAACAACCACTTATTCTTCCACAAACCATCCCACCGACATCATTTTCTTACGCACACCTGTCCTCATGTCGCTCAAACGCAAGGCAGCCGACGCTGCTGCCAGCGAAGCGAAGAAGCCGAAGGCCAATGGCAGCATTACCGCCTTCTTTGGCCCGCCAAAGCCCAAGCCTGTCGTAGCCGAAGACGGCACCACCAGCATCATCAAGCCGACAGCTAAATTCAACAAGGACGCGTGGGTTGCGAAGCTCACTGACGAGCAGAGGGAGCTACTGAAGCTCGAGATCGACACCCTGCACGAAAGTTGGCTGCTTCATCTTAAGGAAGAGATTACCTCCCCAGAGTTCCTCAACCTCAAGCGCTTTCTTCAGAAAGAGAAGGAGTCTGGCCAGAAGATCTTCCCGCCGGAGGCTGATATCTACTCATGGTGAGTGCATAACCGATATCCTATTTTACTGGCTGCTATGCCGCATCGCCTACCAGCGGTCATTCCTGCATTCCATTGCGTCACCTCACTTCTCCCGCATGCCCCATTCGCATGAAATTCTGATCCAATCATCACCGCGACAATTATTTGTGGTGATGTGAGATCAATTGGCCCTGCTTGACTAGTTAGAACTCTCCCGCGACCACTAAAGCCTCCCACACCTGCCACCACCAGTCGGACTGCATAGCATGACTGTAGCTTCAGTTGTCTTACTTTTTAATGTGCACTTCTGACTTGTCCGCTCACACAGGTCTCGTCACACGCCTCTCAACACCGTCAAAGCTGTCATCTTGGGCCAGGACCCCTACCACAACTACAATCAAGCTCATGGCCTCTGTTTCTCCGTGCGACCGCCGACTCCGGCCCCGCCGTCCCTCAAGAATATCTACACTGCGCTCAAGAGCCAGTTTCCCGAGTTTGAGCCGCCGCCAAAGAATGGCGGACTGTTGACGCCGTGGGCGGACCGTGGCGTGCTGATGCTCAACGTTTGCCTGACTGTGCGTGCGCACAGCGCTAACAGCCACCAGAACAAGGGCTGGGAGCGCTTCACGCAGAAGGTTATCGATACGGTGAACCGTGTGCGTACGAATGGCGTCGTGTTCTTGGCATGGGGCAACCCAGCCCAGGGCAGGTGCAGAGGGGTCAACGCTCAGCGGCATCTGGTCCTAAAGAGCGTTCATCCGAGCCCGTTGAGCGCATCTAGGGGATGGGTAAGTTATTTTCCTTTTTTGGTTTTCATCTTCAAGTTGCACACTGTGTACAGATGTCCGGTGATGAACGACCTCTTGTCGTAATCAGATACTTATGAGCCATTGCACGGGCTGCATAGACCACCTCTTGCTATGACACCTAGCGTCATTCCAACTGGAATAACCAGGCAGTCGTGCAAGATGGGGTGCATTGCTTGCTTCGGGTATAGGCGCTGATATTGAAAGAGAGCTCTGAGGGCACCATGCACTTCCCTCCATATTGATGTTTAGAAGACTAGTTGGCTGATGATGATTCTCAACACAGTTCGAAAACGACCACTTCAAGAAGGCCAATGAATGGCTTAAGCAGCGCTACGGCGAGGAGGACGGTCCCATCGACTGGAGCCTCAATGTTCCCCCGGAGGAAGTTGACGTCTGAGCTTGTTCATCATTGCATGCCGATTCTTTTGGCGATATCGCGTAAGATGACATGCGTAGAATAAGATGCTGGAATGACGATAACCCTCACTTTATATCGGAGGGACTTTTCTTTATTTGCTGTACAGGCGTTATGGCTGGGATTGGGTACATGGGTTCTTCTCATTGGAGGCAGATATGAAAACGAAACAAAAGCGATAGTTATTCTTTCGGTGTTGATGTCGGGTGGATTATCTACTTGTTGGTTGATCTTGGTAAATGTTCGTATGGAATCGATTTGAAGCGCGGAACATTTGGTCGCAAAATTATATAATGGTGCCGCGTGAGTACTTGAGTGATGCCCAGGGTATCGAACGTGGAATTTGAACATGTTCGTGGAATAATTTTTAACTAGTCATCTCCTCTCGTCCCTACCATGAGAAGATAGTCCATCATAATCTCGTAAGTCGTGTGTGAGTGATTCATAATGAAAAATAAAGCTAGTTTGACACTTTGCCAACATCTTCACGTTCACCTCAAGATTCACTCTTTCCAAGATCTTTGATTTCTATGAGTCTTTCATTTCCCCATCGTACCATTCTTTCCCACCTCCAATATTTCTACTCGTACAGCACAGAAAAAATAGCAAATGTGAACATCATCCCTTAAAAATCCGCTTCTAATCGTGATTCCACTTCTCATCTAGCAGTAGCAACTCTCCTTTCTTTTTGTTTTCTTTCCTTCAATTCAACTCTACACACAACATAATAAAACCACCACCCCCTCAATCCTCCAACGTCGGCAACAGCCCCGTCACCTGGACCTCCTGCCTGCGTCTCCACCGCTCCTCTTCCTCCTCGCGCGCCAGCTCCTTGCGCAGCAGCTCGCGCTGCGTCTCGCCCAGGCGGTCCAGCTCGCGCTGCATGTGCTTCTTCCAGTCCTCGTTGCTGCTGTCACCATCGATGATCATGGCGTCGTCATCGCCGTTGACAGCGGGAGACGACGAAGAAAAGGCGAACAGCTCTTTAAAGTCGCGCTCGGTGGCGGCGCGGAGTTGCTGCTCGAGGACCTTGGCGGCGCGGATGGTGAGCTGCTCGATCTGCTGGCGCAGGGAGAGTTCGTCTTGCTGCTGCTGTTGATTTTGTGCGTCGCTGCTGCCGTTCGTGCGGGCCTTCTTGGCTGCTGTGTCCGCTGCTGCGCCGTCGGGTGCTTCGGCCGCCGCCTTGCGCTTCCTCTCGCGCAGGAGCGCCTCGCGCTTCTTCTTGGCGGCGAGGTAGCGGACGTCGTGCGCAAGGCCGCCGGCACCGGCGTTGGCGTCGCCGTCGCTGCCGCTAGAACCGGGCGGTAGCGCGTCGATCGGGGGCGCGGTGAAGAAGAGCACGCGGCCCTGCTCGTCCTGCTGGAACTGCGCGCGAATGCGCGGCGGGATCGTCGCGTTGGTGTGGTCGTCGAGCCGGTAGACCTCGATTGCTTGCGCTGGTTTGTACGATTGCGTGTTGAGGACGCCGCCGCCGAGCGCAGCGGCTGCTGCCGCAGCGCCGTAAGGCGTGTGAGGTGGTGCGTAGGGCGTCGCGCCGGGTGGTGCAGCCGCATAGGGATTGGCGGCAGCGGCGCTGCTGGGAAGGTGTTGAGCATGCTGTTGAGAGCGGAGCTGTTGGGCATAGAGGGTCGATGGCATAACCGGCCCAGTGGAGTAGGTGGAGACGGGCGTCGCGACGCTAGGCGGGGCAGCGTAGGCGCCTGTGTGTGGTGTGAGGGCGGCGGCGAAGCTGTTTGGATGCGATGCACCAAGAGGTTGCATTGGCGCTGGCGAGGCAGAGTGCTGGTGGTAGGTGTGAGGTTGAGGTGTGTAGGCGGGTTGCGTGTGGTGAGGTTGTGGCGTCGGAGCAGCGCCTGGTGTTTGCGAAGCTCCCATGGGGAAGTCTGGTCTTTGACCATTGGCGCCATTTGCTGCGTGAGCCGACATGGTGGAGTCCTGACGCGGCGGTGGCGGGGGTTGTGGTGGTGGTGAGGGTGTTGGCTCTGGTGGTGGCGATTCCTTGGGGTCTCGAGGCCGTTTATGAACTGCACCGATCTTTGGTGGGGCGTTTGCTGCCCCCCATTCAGGCTCCGGTAGAGGGTCGCTTTCCTTTGCATCGTCCTTCAGCAGATAGGCGATGGGGCTTGGCACCTTTTTAATCTTGCGCGGTGCATCAAACAAGTCCATCTCATAGTCTCTGTCCCGAACCTCGTCAGGCAAACAACTGGCCCATGTCTTGATCTTATTCAGTTTGTGTTTCTCTTCGTTGTATCGCGCCTCACAGACGTAAATCTCCTTGTCTGCCGGGAAGCTCCTTGGCCGGCCCTTGTTGTAGCGGGTGAAGAACATGACAAAACAACGATCAATGACCTCGTCAATGGGGTGGTCACGGTATTGTCCGGTCTTGACGACCTCGTTCTCGTAGAAATGGCGATCAAAGCGATGCACAGTCTGCTCTGGTCTGTAGTACCAGCAGGCATTGACCCACTTGCCGCCCTCGGAATCTTGCCAGGTTCGGTATATTTGAGCGACGATAGGTTTGGTGAGATCGTTGGCATTCTGTATGTGCACCCAGTCGCCAACCCTCCAGCACTCGCCGTTATGCAGAATGCCTTCAGGCATCGGTATCCGGCCATCTTCCATGAGGTAATCGGAGTCTGGCTTCTTCTTTTCTTCTTCGGCAGCCTTGCGAGCCTCCTTCTGCAGGTAAACGGCATCCTTGTAGATTTGGCTTTCGTCCTGGTTGTACGACTTGGCGTTTTCGAACATGATTTCGACATCCTTCATGAACTGGTCGATAGACTGATACTTCTTCCTCTTGAGCTTCTTCTTGAGACCGTCCATGGCCATAGGGTATTTGATTTCGTTGTGGTACTCGGGCATGACGGATTTGTCGGGGACGCGCTCGAAATGGCTGACCATCAACTGATTCTGATCGTTCCTGGGCTTCCGAATGGCCTTCATGATGGCCTTGATCCGAGCCTCCATCGGAGTGTCGACCCGCGGTGGTCGTCCTCTCTTCTTGCGCGACTCGGCGTCATTCGCCGCCTTTTCCTTGGTATCATCCTTCCCGCCGCTCTCGCGTTTTGTGATGGCAGCGGTGGACCTGGGGCCTCCTCGTTTGCGTCTCGGTTTCTCATCTTCATCCTCATCATCCTCCTCATCATCTTCTTCCTCTTCCTCCTCTTCTTCTTCCTCTTCGGGCTCCTCCGGCGCAGGATCCTCATAGGTAGGGATCTCGCCCAGATACGGTATCTTCGCCTCGTCCTCGACGATAATCTTCTCTTCAATCAAGCGCTTCAGCTCCGCCTCAAAGAACTCCTTGACAACGAGCGCATCTTGGTGTGCCTGGGATTCTTGACGGTTGTAGACCTGGGCGTTGTAGGTAATGAGGCTAAAGTCGCGGACATATTCCTCGAAGCTCGTATACTCCCTGCCGTGGACCTTTTGCTTGATAATGCTTAGGGCCATTGGCTCCTTAATGACTTCGTAGTAGTCGGGAACTTGGCGTTTGTTGATCTTGCGCTGGAAGAGCTTGGACGGGTCGTAACCACTGCGCGTCGTTAGCAACGTGGCGCGCAAAGGTGCAGAGGAGTGCAGGGGGGCGCAAGCGCTGCAGAGACAGGGTGCGGGTGTATAGAGACTCACTCTTCCATCCTGTGGTTGTAGACGTTGTTCAGGACTGTTTGCATGGCCTTCCATTTCTCCTCTGGAATGTCGCTGTCCGGCGCATCTGGAGCGGTTTCGGTAGTTGGAATTGGGGTCGCGCTGCCGGCATCCTGGGAGGCCATGGTGGGCGATGCGGCGTTGGGGGGACTGCAGCGAGGGTAGGAAGTGCGCGCTGCGATGCGCGGTGATTCGCGAGAGAGCGCGGTGCTGATGTCGCAGGAGCTGGTGGACGCGACAAGCACAAGCCGGCTCAGGCCCCAAGTCAAGTTGCTGCTGCTGCTAGAGCGGAATCTGCGGCGCCTCGCCAAAGGCTGGGGCTAGTCCTTGTCGGGTAAGGTGCGGGTGAAAGGTCTTGGCCCGAAACTTTTTGTCGCGATCAAGACGCACAACCAGACCAGCAGCCGGCGACACGACGAAGCACGACCATTGCCCACCAAACAGCCCCCGGTCTGGGCTAACTCTCTCGCTCATCGCAATCGCCCCGCGACGTCGCCGCCATGTCTGCGATCCACTACCTTCTGCACGAGTCCCCCGTGGGCTATGCCGTTAGTGTCCGCCTCCAAAAAAAGTGAAGCTCTGTACTCACCCCGCGTAGGTCTTCAAGGTGCAGCTGCAGCCTGAAACCATCGGCAGCCGCCTGCCGGAGGTCCAGGAAAAGGTCAAGGACCTCTCTACCTTCGGCAAGATGGTCGCCGTCCAGGGCTTCGCTCCCTTCCAAGGCGCTGCCCAGGCTCTCGAGAACCAGAACGACATCTCTGAGGGTATCTGCTCGGACTACCTGAAGTCTATCCTCGAGATGCATATCCCCAACCCTGGCAAGAAGAAGGAGATCACACTCGGCGTCCAGGAGAAGAACCTGGCTGGTAGCATCAAGGCGAACTTCTCCTACATCAACTGCGAGACCGCCGAAGTCAGCGAGGTTGTCGCCGACCTGTTGCGTGGCCTCCGTCTCCATGCGCCCAAGCTTCTCAAGCAGCTCCAGGACGGCGATGTCGACCGTGCTCAGCTCGGTCTCGGCCACGCTTACTCTCGCGCCAAGGTCAAGTTCAGCGTCCAGAAGAACGACAACCACATCATTCAGGCCATTGCTACTCTCGACCAGCTTGACAAGGCTGTCAACACTTTCTGCATGCGCGCAAGGGAATGGTATGGCTGGCACTTCCCCGAACTTGTCAAGATTGTGCCCGACAACCACAAGTATGTTAAGCTCGCCATCTTCATTGGCGACAAGACCACCCTGAACGAGGACAAGCTGCACGACCTGGCCGCCATTGTGGATGACGACGAGTCCGTCGCCAGGGATATCATCAACGCCGCCCGCGTCAGCATGGGTAGGGACATTTCGGAGACCGATATGGACAACGTTCTGCTTTTCGCCAACCGCGCCCTGAGCCTTTCTGAATACCGCAAGTCTCTGAGCGGTTACCTTGTCAGCAAGATGAACGTTGTCGCTCCCAACCTGGCTGCTCTCATTGGCGAGACCGTTGCAGCCCGCCTTATCTCCAAGGCTGGTAGCTTGACCAACCTGTCCAAGTACGCCGCTTCGACTGTTCAGATTCTCGGTGCCGAGAAGGCCCTTTTCAGGGCCCTCAAGACCAAGGGCAACACGCCCAAGTACGGTCTTATCTACCACTCGTCGTTCATCGGCAAGGCTGGCGCTAAGAACAAGGGTCGCATTTCCCGCTTCCTTGCCAACAAGTGCACGATTGCTTCGAGAATCGACAACTTCTCGGAGAACCCGACGACCAAGTTCGGTGAGGCTCTGCGCGCCCAGGTTGAGGAGCGTCTTGAGTTCTACCGCACTGGTGTTGCGCCCACCAAGAACGAGATTGCCATGGTAAGTTGATTCCAATACTCTGTACGACAGTTTTACTGACTTTGACAGAAAAACGCCATGGACAAGGTCCTCGGCGACATCGACGTTGATGTCGACGAAGCAAGCGAAGACGAGAAGGCGGCCAAGAAGGAGAAGAAGGACAAGAAGAAGGACAAGAAGTCCAAGTCCAAGGACGCTGATGGCGACGTGTCGATGGTTGAGACGGAGGAGAAGGAGGACAAGAAGGAGAAGAAGAAGAAGCGCAAGAGCGAAGGCGGCGAGAAGAAGGACAAGAAGAAGAAGAGGAAGTCGGAGTAGATGCTTCTTCGGGTTTCTTTGCTACGATGTGAGCACGCGGTGCATGGAGCATGATTCTAGGGACAGCGTGGATTTTCGGAGGGAAAATGCTGCATTGTACCGATACGGCGGCGGGCGTATCTGGCGTTTTGCGAAATACCGGGCTTTATCTTCTTGACCATATGTGGGAGGGACGGGTTTTGTTTATAGTGGCGGCCTACAAAAGGGCCCCTGCACGAAAAATGCTACACTCGATAATTCGACCTGGGTGTTACGTCCTCTCGATATAAGAATCAATTCGTCAACGACTCTGGTGAGCTAGACGGGTGGTGATTGTGCAGTGGATTCCGAACATTATTCTTTGATATTTGTAAGACTTGATCAGAGTGAAGCTATAGAGAGGGTTGACCCGGTTCACTGATATCGTTTCTAAGATGGCGTAAGGTCATGTGAGGCAAGAATAACTAAAGCGGCGGATAACAAGGTCAACCCCCCTGCCTGTGGGTGCTTAGCCAGCAGGTCTATCGTAGGCTAGATCGATGGATTGTCTCTCTAAATGCCTCTTCATGGATGGGGCGATGGATTGCAGAATGAGTCAAGCCGTGCCGAATGCGCCATTTTCTTCCAAGCCATGAAGAGAGACGATCCGGCTCAGCCGTGGTGGGTTGATTGGCTGGACAACTCAACCGACTGCATTCATCGTTTGTGCCATCTATCGCCGATTGAAATGTGTAGTGCAAGGGTGGCTCAAGCGGTGGTAGGCTGTTCGACAGCGGTGGCAGCTTTGTTGAATTCTTTGATGGACGATCAGAATCGTCATGGGTGGGTAACATTTACGGCGCGCAGGCGTCTTCCTTGCCGATGATGGTGATGAGACGTTTTTGAGTGGAGCACGGCTAGACGCGGCGCCAATCGTAAGAACATCGTCAACAACTGCCCCTCCGTTAGCGTCTCGTCACGTGTGCGGGGCACTCAACAGCATAAAACCCTCTCTACGGCCCTCGCCCTCCCGTTCTTCTCGATCATAGCACTTCATCAAGCTGATCTCAAAAGTATCAATGCCCTCCCCGTTCATTGACAGCTCACTAACACCATTAGGCCCCAAAGACTCTTGTCAAAGTACTGATCCCCGTCATGGGAGCATCATGCCTTCAATGGAGTTGTCCGTCTGTGGTCAAGTGATCATCATCAACGAAACATGAGGTTTGTATTGATGCATGAACCGGTGCTCGAGCTCTTCGGTGCCTCTTTCCTTGCGATTGAGGCGCCAGGAGCTCTTGCTGAGATTATACGGTTGAACTTGATCAGGATAATACCTGCGTCGAAGGATCATGCTCTTACCCCCACTCGTGTCAACAGTCTTCCTGACTTGCGACAGGTAACAACAACTTACCACCAAACCAACCAAAATGTCTCCCCCGATTGCCACCTCGCCCACCCTTGAGCGTGCTGCTCCCGTCACCACCAAGGACCTGCCCATCAAGCAGCAGGACGGCATGGCCGTCAAGGGCAACATGTCCAAGACGGTCGACGAGATGGCGGGCCAGTGGGACAACTTCAAGTTTGCGCCCATCCGCGAGAGCCAGGTGTCGCGCGCCATGACGCGCCGCTACTTCAAGGACCTCGACACGTACGCCGAGTCCGACGTCGTCATCATCGGCGCCGGCTCCTGCGGCCTGAGCACCGCCTACATGCTCGCCAAGGCGCGTCCCGACCTGAAGATCGCCATCGTCGAGGCTGGCGTCGCTCCTGGTAAGCCTCAGACCCACCACTCACTTGATCTAATCTCTCGGGACTAACGATTCCCATATAGGCGGCGGTGCCTGGCTCGGCGGCCAGCTCTTCTCAGCCATGGTCATGCGCCGCCCAGCCGACGCCTTCCTGCGCGAGCTGGGCGTGCCGTACGAGGACGACGACGCGTCCTCCGACTACGTCGTCGTCAAGCACGCGGCGCTCTTCACCTCCACCGTCCTGTCCAAGGTCCTGCAGTTCCCCAACGTCAAGCTGTTCAACGCGACGACGGTCGAGGACCTGATCACGCGGCCGCTGCCCTCGGGCTCGGGCGTGCGCATCGCCGGCGTCGTCACCAACTGGACGCTCGTCAGCATGCACCACGACGACCAGAGCTGCATGGACCCCAACACCATCAACGCCCCCGTCGTCGTCAGCACCACCGGCCACGACGGGCCCTTCGGCGCCTTCTCCGTCAAGCGCCTCGTCAGCATGCAGCAGCTCGAGAAGCTCGGCGGCATGCGCGGCCTCGACATGGGCTCCGCCGAGGACGCCATCGTCAAGCGCACCCGCGAGGTCGTGCCGGGACTGATCGTCGGCGGCATGGAGCTGTCCGAGGTCGACGGCGCGAACCGCATGGGTCCTACGTTCGGCGCTATGGCGCTGAGCGGCGTCAAGGCGGCTGAGGAGGTGCTCAAGGTCTTTGACGAGAGGAAGGCTGAGAATGACAAGTACTGATGATGGGGGAATGAAACTGCTGCTGAAATGCCGTTGTCTTCTCTCTCATTAAGGCTCGTCTTCGAGATGGAACTGGGAATGTTATGTACGCTCGCTACGAGTTGCGATGGATGAATCTGATATAGTGTTTTGACGAACTTGCTTGGTTTATTTTTATGTGACAATGTATTGCGTGCCTTGATTGCTTACTTCCACGCAGCTAATGACAAAAGACGTGTTGATAAGGGAAAGTTAGTATTGTACATTTTGATTGTCAGAAAGTCATCCCTGTGCAGGTGCTAGCCGGAGCACGGCAGCAGACTCAGTATCACCCCACAAGATTACAAGGACGAAGTGTCGCTTCTGAAAAAAAGACAAGAAAAGATAACAGAAAAAAAAACAAGGAAAGGGGGGTTACATGAAGAGAATACAATAGAGGTCCACTACCCAGTAGTCAGACGACGAATGAAGTGGGTGAGTTTGTAAGATCAGCATCCCGACAGGGGCTGTGCCACCTCGAAAGCCTCGGGCAGTTCAGCGTTGCAGACGAGCCCATCAACCTCCAGAAAGTCTCTCACCCTCGCCGCACTCGGCCTGTTTTCAGGCTGTTCACTGATCATGCAACGGGCGTACCAAACGCACGGGCTCGGGAGAACATGGCCGTACGTGTATTCGTGCTCCCTAGAATATATCGTGCTCAGAAGCTTCTGAATGGCGGCAAGATTGACGTGGAACGCGCGTCTTCCACTCTGCTCCCTGATCTCCTCGAGAGCGTCTCGAAAAGAGCATATGGTGGCCATCATCTCCGTGAAGACGCAGCCGAGGGAGAAAACGTCGGCCTTGAATCCACGCAGCTCTTGGCTCACTACTTCGGGCGCTGCGTAGAGCGGGGTGAAACTGGTGATGGAATTCGTCTCGGACTCCTCGGGGGACGCGTAGGAGCGGGAGATGCCAAAGTCGGCGAGGTACACCTTGTACGCACCGGAATGGTGCTTTTTCGTACTGTTTTTGATGCTCCGAACGAGTATATTTTCAGGCTTGATGTCCATGTGTTTGATATGGTGCTTGTCGTGAAGGAACGCCAGAGTGCTGGCCAAGCAAGGGAGGAAGGAACGCAAGGTCGCCGGCAAGTCAGGATCTACTTCTTCGTCCATGAACTCGCTGAGGTTGTATTCCGTGACGGGGTACATGAGGATGTAGAGGTCCTTGCTTCTTTCGACAATGTAGGTTCCCACGACTCGCAGGATGTGTGCGTGTTGAGCGCGCTGTAGATGGGCGACTTCTTTTATGGCATCCTCCCTCTTCAAACTCCAATTGCATCTCACTCGTTTACGAGCAAGTCGTATCCTCCTGCACATCACACTCTCCACGAGGGCAGAAGTCCCGTGCCCGAGAGCTCTCTCCACCCGGAGAGGAATCTGCTCCATCTTTTTGAATTCCGCGTGTTGCCCGCGTCCAGACCAATTGAGCTCCACGTCGAGCGCTGGGAGCAGATCCATTTTTTCCAACAACTTTCTCCAGTCACTCAGGCTCGGGCAGCCTTTCCCGAATGAGGTGCGTCCAGGTCGTGGTTCCATGGGAATATTCGCGGGCGGCCGCCGGGCTGAACAATCCGGTGAATAACATCGTAAAAAGCGTGAATTTGTTGTCGCCGAATCATGACTCCTCCAAGAGTAACATCCGCCTCCTGTAAGTGCAGGAATCACCCCATATGTCGTTTTCAGAGGGCTGATCCACTTGCAAATCCCGTTCCTCGTCACTGAAAAGATCGGTGGATCTTCTTTCCGAAGCCTCGAGGCAAGAACTGAGCCATGACCAAGAGCCTTGGTGGTACTTTCGGTTAGTGACTTGTAAAGAAACAAAGCTGCCAATGATAGCACGAGCTCTTCGTACGTGAAGCTGGGGCCAGAGTGAAAAATCCCTTGCAGCCACGTGCAAAGGTTACCCAAAGCCCACGGTTCCTGACACGAGTCAAAGTCCTCTTTGCGGAGAGCTGAGATGTTGTGTATTCTCCGGAAGAATGCTAGATTGGACTTTGAACTTCTATTTGAAGCTCTACTCTTGCTCGCTGGACCCTCCGGTACACTTTGGCTCCTTAACTGGGATGGATCTCGCGGTTCTGGCGGTTCTAGAATCGACCTGTCAAGGACTATGTCTCTGATTATATCTTTAGTGCTCGGGATTGCGTTCACTAGAGCCTCAGTATTCAGCCGCGAATCTGGGTTAAAGAGCGGAGGCATTGGAAGCTCTGATCCCCAGACTGAGATGAACCAGTGACTTGGTGGTGTGTTGTAAGGCGATAAATAGCTTGTCCTGGCAGACACAGAGCCTGATGAGCTGGTCGTCCTGACAGACATGCTCGTCCTAGCGGACAAGTAGACGGATGAAACACTTGATCTGGGAGAGATTTGGTTCGATGTCGCGTTCGTTGCGACATGTACATTGGCCAATGAGTTGCTTGTCCTGCCTGAGGCGTAGCGTGACAAGTGAGCGGCCAGTGGAATGCCAGAACCGATTCTTGGTGGCGTCTGGGTATGCCCGTGAACGCCACGGTTCACCCAACCATGCAATGATTCCAGGGCATCACTCGCAGGAGATGCTATACCCTCAACCGCAGGATCGGCCCCATCGGATTTAGGCACCATGTCCGATGGGTCTTCTTCCTGTATCGTTGACGGATGCACAATCTCGCTCCGGGGACGACCCGAGTTGGGCTCAGGCGCATTGTTCATAATATCCGACCAAGACAGGTCGCATCGCGAAAACCTTCGCTCGTCGGACGTGGAGATCAAGCTACGCCTGCTTGCCGACACCGCTCGGCTTTCAAGTGGCAAAAGTTAGCAAATTCCCCTATGTAATGTTGTAACGACAATACTAACGTATTTCCTCTTCCGCCGTCACTTCGGTCGTTGACAGACGACATGGTTTTCTCTGGTGCGTGTTGTCCCAGGCTGCAGGAGGTCAAACTTCAAGGAAAATTGGGGCAGGGAGTCGTTCTTGAAACTTGCGTTGCAGTCTCGGAGTGGGGGCTTGATGATCGCCAATACAGAGGGGTGCTTCAGCCGATAGCTAGCGCTAAGAATAGCAAGGCCCTGGAACATAGCGTAACTACGCCCCAGCTTTGCCTGGGAAATATTAACATATGTAGGTAGTTGAAGCTATCGTCCGGACGGATGTGTGGAATATTTAATTCGACATTCTCGTCCGGACGATGGCTTCAACTACCCATGACATGACAAAAAAAAAAAACCACGCTAGTCATTGGCTGCGAGAGGGGACTGTAGGTGGCAAGATTGACAAGTAGCCCTGCAGGGGAGATTACCTTGCATTAGGGTTTATCTACGCTGGTGCCTAAGGGACCCTGGCTGCATGATCGGAAAGCTCTTAATTGCGGATTAGACCTATGAAAGACAAGAACGCCTCAACACCATCCACCTTGCCCGCCCACACGACGCCATCCGTCGCGATACAATTCAGCAAAAAAGAACCGAACACGCCAGACAATGATGCCCTCCATAGAAGAAGCCCTTTTCGAAAACACCTTATCCCATCTACACCTGCACCCCCTCCAACACCTCACCCACACACGCCCCCAACACGCCGAACCCAAACCACCTCGCCACGCCCTCGTACACCTTCAACTTCCTCACCAGCTCCTCCTTCCGCAGACTCGGCACCCACCGCCCGCTGCACGCGCAATGCTCCATGAAGCACGCCGTCTCGCTCTGCAAGCGGCCGCACTTGCCGCACTTGACGTCCTGGCCAACCCACTTCAGGGCCAAGGCCTGCACGTCGGCCGCGAGGCGCGTCTCCAAGCGATTGGGGTCGTGCGGCGCGTGGCAGGACGGGCACGACAGGTTCAAGACGCCCTTGGGCCCACCACTGCCACCGCTTCCCTCTTCCGCATTGGCGGTGTTTGACGACGAGACGGCAATCTCGCCGTCGCGGCACAGGTCGACGTCGCGCACGGCGGTGCAGTCGTCGCACACCAGGCCGCGCACCCACAGGCTGGCCGCCGGGTTGGCAAAGGCCGCCTCGGCGCTGAACTCGCGCACGTCGAACAGCCGCAGCAGGTCCTTGCGCAGCAGGCGCGCCTCGAGGTTGATGCTCTTGTCGAGCGAGAGCACCTGCGTGAGAGACTTGACCAGCTGCAGCGTCGGGTTCGCCAGCGTGGCTGCGATGTCTGGGTTGGTGCCCGGCAACGAGGGGAAGTGCCAGTCCGGCGCGAGCTCGGCGTGCAGCTGTTCCTGGTGCTGCCGACGCAGGAGCGCCGCTATCTCCTTCGTGAGCGGCTTGGTGAAGGACTTGCTGAGGACCGAGGTCGGTTTATCGGGAGTCTCCTGCGTCATGGGGCGGAAGGGCAGTTGGGTTTGGCGCGGTGTTGATTCTACTTGGACGTCGCTCCCGTCACCCCTGGATGACGGCCGTTGTTGCGGTCGTTTTCGTGCGTGCATCAACTCGATGAACTCAACCACCCAGTCATTGAAAACAGGTTGCAGGACCGGCGGGAGGAAGGTTGCAAAGTGCCAGCACATGATCGTGTCAAGCGTCTGGTTCTCTGCTTCGACGACCTCCCGACATCCTTTACCGCCGTAGTTGAACTCGTCGTACCACGCCAGATAGTCCCAATACTCCTTAATCTGCAGGTCCAAGCTCTGGAAGAGCGGTTTGGCATGGACAGTCTTCAAGATGTACTGACTGTAGGCATACGCGTTGCCAACTTCGGCCTTTGTTGTCTGGAACAGAAGCCTGTTTGCGCTTGCAAAGACAACGTGCGAGCCCACCCGACGAAAGTCAGACATCAGTTGCTGGAGCGCTTTACGCGACATCATCTGCACGTAGTAGTGCAGAGCTCGGTCGTATAGGTACGATCCGGGACACTCCACCCAACGGACCAGGTGTTGCACCATGACGTCCGCCATGTAACTGCCCTTCTCGGCCTCGGACCACCAGGATTTGACCATTTCCCGAAGGACCAGAATACCCGCGGATGCAAAGGCATTGTCCGAGTAGATGACGTTTGAGCCATCGCTTGCCTGATCCTCTGTTGGCGCTGCAGGGTTGAAGGAGACGGAATCAGACCCCTCTGCTTCATTGATGATAGCGGACGAAAGGACGGTGCTGATGGCCAAGTTCTTTATTTCTAGGTCAATGCACACTGAGGAGTAGGTTCCGGGATTGTTGATCGAAGGCATGTCCACAGTCTCCAAGGGGCCGAGTACATCATCCTTCTCATAGCCGGCATGATCTGGCTTCGGGCCCTCCGACCACCAGAGGACGACCCTGTCCTTTTGCAGACGTCTCGCATACGCAATGTCGATGAGGAAGCGAGGGTCATCTCTCTCCAGATTGCAGAGAGGGACGTTGCCGTATTGGGCCAGCCCAACTAAGTGCGCGACCCAGGTTCCGAGATCAAGGTAATGGTCGATCAGACGCCTCGCAACAAAGGACTGCCAGCCGAGAGGAGGCAGCTGCTTGTCAGAGTCATCAGGTTGTAGAGGCAGGACAGGAATGTCCTTGAGGATCGGGATATCGTGAGCAAGCAGTTTTTGATTTTCCGCCCGCACGACCATGATGATGGGCTTGGATTCGTCGTTCCTCATCTTCTTGATCACATCTGCGACTTCAAGGTGTGCCTTTCGCTTCGTCGTAACTTGCACCGTCTTGAAATGGATAGCGCTCTGGTAGTCAAATGTTTCCTGCCAGGGCTGGCCATCGGAAGCTTTGAGCCGAGCAGCGAGGTGGTCCTTGTAGATTTTGTCCAAGTTTGGAAGACCCTGCACATCTCTCGAGCGGTTCAAGACAACCACATGAGCCTGCTCTTTGCTAGTCGAGAATAGAGCAAAGATTTGTCGGTCACCAGCGATGATGTGGTGCAGGTAGAGATAGCCGAGAGGGTTTTCCGTCAGGTAGGGCTGCTGGTTTGGCACTCGCCGAAGGGCAGAAAGGTCGAATCCCTGTTCCAATCCCTTGCCGAGGACACCACGTTGCGTCTCATCGAAGGTACATATGCTACCAAGTTCGAGCATGGCGCGGACGTTCAGAGGTACCTGAGTCTCGTAAACTCCTTCAACACTCGGGTGGTTGAACAGTAAGTTGAGATTCTTCGACTCGTTGACGTATGTTTGCTCGGGCAAGGTAAGCTTGAAGAGGTGAACGGACGGGTGGCCATTTGGAAGGGTGTGGTTGACGACCTTCTCCACATTGCAGCCCTCGATGGACACATCTGGCAGATCGTCGCTGCGGAGGTTGAGATATACTTGTCGCGGCACAATGATCTTGATGACATGGACCTTTTTGTCGATGAGCACAAACGCCTTGACCTCGCCGGGCAGGTCGCCCTCGCGTAATTGCAAAAGCTGCCATGTGTTAATGTAAACCAACTCCGCCTGGTTCCGGAAGTACGTCCCGAGGCCATCAGACGCGTCCGTTCTCTTCTCACCGAACAGCTGTCTTCTCCGGGCTCTTTGTTGTCTTTGAATCTTCCACTTCTGCTTCTGGTATTTCAACCAGCCTTGATAGTCCTCTGTGATGGAAGGCATTTTCGATGGCAGACTGGCATAAGGATCCGTTGGTGCCGCAGGTTCTGGCGCTTTGCGCTTCTGGACCATCTTAGTCACTGTGCCCCTCTTAGGCTTGTTCACCTGCGACCCTCCGAAATCCTCGAGATCAACGACCTTCTTGGTGACAACATTGGCATCGATATCGGCCAACGCCTTCTTCCCAAACATGTCCGTCATTTTCTTCTGTTTGAAGACATCGTCCTTGATCCGGATTCTCCGCTCGAGCCAATCGGGGTGCGCAACGCGAGGGACAGGGTTCCTGATTTTTTGGAGCGCAGCTGGGATAGTGATGAGCTTCTGGATGACCGAGCCAAGGCGTTCAAGATAGTAGTTCCAGTCGGTGATAGTCCTCGGATCGCAGTCGCCAGGGTCAACCTTCAGCCATTTCCGTAGAAAGTACTTTTTCACAGACTCTTCGGCCGAGAAGATTGCAACCGGAATAGCGCGTTCCGTGACCGGAGCGTTCCTGGGCTGGGAAGAGATAATATACTTGCAGTTCAAGCCCTTGTCCTTAATCATCTGCTCACCTAGAAACTCGGCTAGACGTTTAGCGGTAGTGATAGCAGTAGTCTTCGCGCCGCCGTATTCCTCAACAGTCTTGGTCATGTTCTTGTTCTCGCAAATGAGATCAATGAGTTCCTCATCTGCAAGCGTGGTTCCCTGAGAGTACAGGACATCCAACCATTGGTTGGCCACTTTAGCCACGGCTGCATAAGTCTCCTGAAGGGTACTGCCCTCGAGGAAGAACTTGAAGATCTGAGTCTGGAAAATCTTGATAAGTTTCAGCTCTCCTCTTCTCTTGACCTCGAAACCCTTGAGCTCAGCAAGACTGCCGTCGTGGTTGAACACAGCATAACGCTTCTTCAAGTTCTTGTCCTCTTCCTTCGAAGTGGGCAGAATCATGGCCTTGTATGGTCCGTCGACCTCGAAGAAAATACTGTTGTCGCTCCGAGTCTCATATCGGAAGGTGGCCGGGTCTTTCAGGTCCTGGTATTGATGGTTGGTGAATTTGTCGTGAACTCTGTGGTTCAGCATAACGCAAGGGTAAGAAATGGCGACCTTCTTTCCGTTCTTCATCTTGAATGCGAAGTTCTCGGGGAAAGTTGCAGGCAGAATACACCAGATACCATCCGTGTCAAGCTCAAGCGGCCTTCCTATCCTCTCGACCAGCTGACAAGCCATCTGGATGATACTGGCACCAGTGAAACAAGTGATACCAGCCATCTCCAGAGAGTACCAGCGAGAGCCTTTTCTCATGACGTAACCGTAGAAACTGTTCAGGATAACTTTATGGGCAAGCTGGAGAGAGTCGAACAGAATGATCATCTTCTTGGCCTCATCGATCTCGGCAGCACTTGCACCAGATGATTTCAAAGCATCCGTTTTGCCCTTCCAAACTTTTTGCTTTCCCTTGAAATCATACCGGCGATCACGGAAGGTACTGACTGTGTCGACATAGAAAGGGTTCTCGCGCTGGCAAATGATGGATTCTCGCTGTAATGTTGTGGATTCGTGAATCTTGTGGTAGATCTTCTTGCTGTAGTCCTGTAACCGTTTCTTGACCATGGCTGCCTGCTCGTCAAGCGAGAGTTCTTGGAATGATCTTGTCGTGCCTGGTCTCTTTCCAGGAAATCTTTCGTTTTCCAACGCATTCCGGATCATGTTGTACTCGTCTCTCTTGGCTGGCAAGTACTCTCCTCTCCAAGCCCATGGTAAGCGGCGGTCGCATGTTTTGCCTGGTCTGTTGAAATCACATGCGGCACAATCTGCTTCTGTAACCATGGAGTCCGGTTGGAGACGATTCGTTGTCATGATGTTGGGATACATAGATGCGACGTCCAAATGGTAAATGGAAGGCCGCTCGTTTCTGTTTGGAGTGTCTCTCAAAATCCGTAGCTTTTCCGCAATCTGCTCTTTGACCTCGTCGTAGTTGGTAATGTCGTCTAAAGACTTCTTCTCTTCGACTGTGATGCTAAACTTCAAAGCTGCATCCAACTCATCGATAAGCTGTTGAAAGGCAGCTGAATCGAGAGCGAAGTTGACGGGTATGTCACTTCGGAAAACACCAGCTTCGATACTTTCGACGTGACCACCGACATAGGTTTCCGACTCCAGAAGGTGACCGTCCCAGAACGCTTCTCGAGGCGCCACATGCTTGTTGGGGAGCACAATCTCTTTTTGATATGCCTGCACCATCAGCAACATCTCGCAAAGAGTTCCCGTGCCTTTGCGCAACACGTCATCGGGACCGAGAGGAATAATTGTGCAGAGGGAGAAGATGAACGGATGGACGTATTTCATGTACAGGTAGTACGTTGCGACGGCATCTGATACTGAGTATTCAGCGAGGATTTGGGGCTTCTCCGAGGCATAAGGCGTCATCAATTCCGGGTCCAACTCATCGGGGTCGTAACCAAGCTTGGCGACTGTGACAGCTTTCAAACCACGACTTCCCTGAGGCAGATAACTGTCACGGTTGACCCATGCGAAGGCATCCAAGTGGCAGCAGTGATCGGACTGGTAGATATCCTCGCTGTTCTTCCGGAAACCAATCTCCTGGTACATGTCGATACCTAGAATGCTCGCTCGTGCCTCAACAAAAGGCCAATCGAAGAAGTCACCGTTGTACGTGACCATGACCGTGGGCCTTGCGATCTTGATGTGCTCGAAGAATTTCTCGATTACAGCCTTTTCGTCCGGCTCGTTGAAGATCATGAACGGCCCTTCGTACTCTGGCTTCGGAGTGTACTCGAAATCCGCGATGTCTTCGGACACGATTTCTCTGTTAGTGATGAGGAAACCTTGCCCATCTATCATGTACGAAATCATCATGATCTGGTCGACTGTGGAATCGGGGAATTTCAGTGGTGCTTTGGATGTTTCGATATCGTACGCCATCACCACAGGGTCGGCACGCGTTAATCGGTCTTCGATGCAGGACAGTGTTGTGGTGCCGTGCTTCGCCTCTACCCAGTACCATTTTCCGATGCGAATGTCTAGCCAAAGTCAGCCATGCCTATAAACCGAAGACCCAAGGGACATACCCAGATCGATCGCGACTCGGACGTGGTATGGTACGTCGTACTCTCGAATATCAACAATGAAATCGCTTGCTTCTACGAATCCGTTTGGTCGTTTCTCGTAATCTTGGTCGTCATCGAAAATGTCAAAGCCCGCATTTGCGCTACCAGTTCAGTCAGCCTTTATCGTTCAACAAGCGAGGGGGCCAATTACCTCGCAACCTCGGCGTATGTGTCCATGGCATTCATCTTTTTCTTGTTGGTTTCCGCAATCGGGAATAATGACTTTCGTACTGCCAGCAGATCGGGAACGTTGACGAAGGTGAGCTTCAGGAAAGTCCTACGGTAGCCCAAGAGATGGTTCGGCATGCTGAGATCCTCCTTGTCGACCTTCGAAACGCTCTTCACCAAGCCCTCAAAGTTGCGTTTGCACCACTCCTCAACATCTGCCTCCTTCCCTCTTTTTGTTGCCACCAAGAAGTACGGATCATATCCCACAGTCGCCTTGAAGTACTGTTCGTTGTCGTCGCCGATAAAGTAGAAGTCGACTCCGGCGCGTCCTCCAGGGTAGTTTTCGTCTTCTATGGTAGTGCTGTGCATGTTGAACAGCCAGCCAGCCTTCTTCTTGCCAGACTCGTAGCGCGCAAAACCAAAAGTCTCGTCGATGCTGTGGGCGAGCCGCGTGGCTTCAAGTTTCTCATTTTGCGACGTCGCTTCGCTGCTGCGGAGGGTGGATGCGTCTACGGTCTTGGGGCCATTCCGTGGTCCGTATGAAGTGTTGCCATTCTTGCCTAATCGCCTGAAAAGCTGTCCAGGGCGGCGTGGAGGCATTGTGAAAGAGCGAGGGAACCGCTGGGAGCGATTCGGGGTATTTGGCGGTAAAAACGAATTATTGGGGTATCATCTAAATGTCGACATTGGAAAGCGGCCGGAACGGAGAGAGCGAAGGGCGGAGATGAGGGGCGGGTTGTGTTGTCTGCGTACACTGGCGGGATGAGAATCTCGGGCTTGCTGTACCAATGCACGACGCGAGCTTGAGTCGCGTTGACGCGTTTGCGCGCGTCAGCCAATGAGAGCGTAGCAGACGCTAATGTCGGCAGTCGGCGATAGCTACGTCAAAAACCCCGACCCTCATGCGATCATAGAATTCCCCAAGCTCAGCTCCGCAACACCAGCACACCATGGCCGACGACACGAGACAGACACCCACAACTACATCCGACGCTGTATCATCCAGCGACCCTAATGTGCGGAAACCGGGCACGAAGTACGAAAGTTTTGTCCCCGGCGCATCAGGCGACAATCCCAATGTTATGCCCGGCGGGACACAGCACACGGCCGGCGGCGAGAAAATTGGGGGAGTGAGCCTGTCGGATGGATTCAAGACCATTCAGCCCCAGGACTTCCTTGAGATCCACAAGTATCCCTGCGTTAGGGAAGCTATCTTAACAAGCATTGGCACTGGCTTCGGCACGGGAGGATTGATGGCTATTTGGGGCAGTAAGTCCTGTTGCAAAGCAATTATAATTGGCTTGTTTGCTTGGATACTAACCAATTGTATCCAGAGAGCATTGCGAAATCGTGCAACTGGGCAGCCGGCGTTTTCGTCTTTACATCCATGGCATCTTACGAGTTCTGCAAGCAGAAGCAGAGATTGGAGCGGGACGGAATGGCCAGGGCGGTCGAAATCATGGACAGAAAGCGGGAAGAAAAGCGGGCAAAGAGGCAAGAAATCATTGCAGCACGGCGGAAGGCCAAGGAAGAGAGCGACAGGCTGGAGGAGGAGCGCATGAAGGCTGCGCAGAAGCCGTGGTGGAAGGTTTGGTGATGTCATCGAGCTTCCCAAAATCACTTCAGCTTTAATTGTATGAGTAGATTAACTATATAGGGCCATTCGCGAAGTCTTCGGCATTCGATGGTATTGCTTACCTTCACAGCGATTGAAGATTCCCTGAGCGGAAATGGAAACAAAACTCCACTGACCAAGTATAACGATTCCCCTGCGCTTTCGGGTATTTGCATGTTGGCCGCATATGTTTGTTCCGCTTTTGGCGCTGGCGGTTGGTAGCCAATGATGCTGACCAGTCAATCAACGAAGAAAGTTTGCCGCCAGCCTTGAATGAGACCAAGACGAAGCATATGTGTCAAAGTGAGACAGTGCCGCGCACCGAAAGAAAACCATGGCATATCTGCCTCGCCATCTTTAAATGCAGAGATCTCATTGCACGGCAAACTGCATCTCATGCATGGGCGGAGTTTATTATTAGTAGGCAGCCTCAGCCCTACGGGTGGATGGATCTGCGTGCAGAAGTAAGGCGCACGAGCGCGACAGGGTCCAGGCCTGAACGAGGCAGGCGTGCCCGGTCAGCGTCAACGAGTCACAATCGAAAGGCACGCACACGAGTATTACCACAGCTCCGCCCCCTCCCATACCACTTCACGTCTTCCAAATCCAAGCTGGCTCCGCCCTGGCTCCCTTGAGATGCATGATCCGGAACCCCCTCTTCGACTGCAGACCAGTTTCGCTCGTCCTGCCGAGCCGCAGCAGATGACAGTATCGCCCAAGCGCAAGCGCGGCTCTTCTGACCCCGCCGTACCGACTACGCAACCCTTCGCGCCCCGCCTCAACACCTCCGCCTTCCCCGGACCCGTCGATGCGCGCTGCGCCAGCGCTTCCGAACCCCACAGCGGCGCATTACTCGCCGCAGCTACCGTCGAGTCCGGTTCCGAGAGCCCGCGCTCGCGGGTTGCGAGTCAATTTGAACGCCTTCAGCTCCACAAAGGCAGCGGAGGAGGCGGCGCCTTGCCGGCGATAGACTTCGGCAGCGGTGACGCAGGCGCCATCGCGACGAAGAAAGCCAAGCACAGCGACCATTTTGTCGACCGACAACTACACGAGGGGGGCAACCGCTCATCGAATCCACACAAGCCAAGCAGTCCATCGCAGCCGGTACTGGAAATAGCGGAGACCCCCCATCATCAGAGGGTCTCCTTCGCCACCACAACAACAATGGATGATGGAGGAATGCAATCGTCGCCGCCGCCGCCCTCATCTTCACCCTCCGTAAAGCTCTTCCTCTCAACGCGCCGTCCCAATCCGAAGCTGCATCGCCGGTCGCCATCGCCTTCGGTCCGGACTTATGCGACGTCATCGAGCTCTTCGACCTCCGCATCATCATTACCATCGGCACCGCCGCCGCCGTCTGACCAAGCCGCCTTGACGTGGCAGGACTCGGAAATCACAGGACACGAGATCGATCGCGAGCAGGACGACGACGGTTACGGGATCAACGGCCTCGGTTTCCGCCCAACGCATGCCGTCGCCCAGCACCGTGCGCTTAAACGCCGCCAGCAGATACTGGAATGGCGTGCGCGCGAAGCGAGAGAAGCGCGGCAGAAGCGGAGCGAGAGGAGACGATTAGCTGCCCTCGCTCCCGAGAGAAAGGTGGGGGAGGCGCAGAAACGCATGGTCAGGTTCGCATAAGGGCCTCGTTTTCAATATATGAACTTCATGATAGTCTCGATATTTTTCTTTTAGCATAAAACTTTTGGTAATCATGAGGGCTCGTCACAGAAGCGGCTCAACGGCGTTTTTTTTTACCAATAGGGCATCCACTGATCTATGGATGGTGAGATACCAGGGTTCGGTTCTGGCGTTGTTGTTGCGTTCGTCACTTTCCTATTCCTTGATTGCTTTTTAGGAGCAAGTATGCTTTTTGGGCGCAATGAACCCTTGTTGGGGGGTGATGAACTTCCCCCATGCCAGTTGGATTTTTTCAAATCCTTTAGAGAAGCGCTTCAGATTGGTCCACTTGGATACGCGTCATATGCACGCGATGCTCTGTAGGCTGCACAGGAATGTGACACGAATTCCAGAAAATTCTCAGTTCCTCATCGGGCTTTTACATGGAGATCGTACACGCCTTGATAATATGTGGTAGCGAGCGTTCCTTGCAGCAGCGACCGTCCTTTGCCCTCTTTCATCCAGGGAGCTCACACGTCGACCGTTTCCCCGCCCTTCTTGGCCTGCTGCCCCTTGGGCACGATCTTCAACGAGAAATCGACATGCTTGACGCCCTGGTGAATGCTGCTCGTGCTAACCACATCGACGTCGTCGCACACGTACGCCTCGACATTCTCCTCGGTCAGCCCGCCGCTGACCTCGACCAGGGCCTTGTTGCCCCACTTCTCCTTGAGCTTCCGCGCGCAGACCTTAACGCCGTCGCCGGTGAAGTTGTCGAGCATGACGACGTCGGCGCCGGCGGCGATGGCCTCGTCGGCCTCCTCGAACGACTGGCACTCGACCTCGACCTTGATGCTGAAGCCGCCCGAGGCCTTGGCCGCGTGCACGGCCTTGGTGATGGAGCCCTGGCACGCCCAGATGTGGTTGTCCTTCAGCATCGTCATGGTCGACAGGTCGTGCCGGTGCGGGTCGCAGCCGCCTACGAGCATGCCGTACTTTTCGACTAGCCGGAAGCCCGGCGTCGTCTTGCGCGTGCCGGCCAGCGTGTTGCGGTAGCCGGCGTTGCGCAAAAGGGAAAGCAGGGAGGCGGATCTGCAGGTAAGGTTAGTTTGGAACGGAGTGAAGCATTGGACTCTCGATATAGACAAGTGGTGAGAGTGTGTCTTGGGCCCGTCATTATGACGATTTGTGAAAGTGTAACTGTTTAGGGGTGGGAGTTGTGTTTCGTGGAAGTGAAAAATATCAAGTGAAATTTACTTACTTGGTAGCGATGCCAGAGCATCTTGCCAGGGTGTTGAGGGCGACTCTCTCACCAAGAAGTACTTTCCTAACTGGTCCTCTTACGGTGGCGCAGTGCTTCACGGGCTCGAAAGTCTCGCCTTCTTGGATGTGCCATTCCACGCTGAAACCGGCCATCAGTGGCTTATACGATGATAGGAATGTGGGAGATAAGACTCACGTGCAGTCGAGTTGCTTGAACACCTCGTCAAAAAATGGCACGCCGGCCAACACACCCTGATCGGGATAAGTCAGCATCCCGGTAGTTTAGAGGTGTCTCATGCTCTTTTGGGTCATTTTTCACCACGACATCACTTTTTCATGGCGGAAATGTAAGCGGCGAAACCGACCTTGCTCTTACCCAACAACCTCGCTTCAGCCATATCCTCGCCTACCACGAAACCACCGTAGTCAAGGCTTGGCGTGTCCTCTTCCAGCCATTCCGAGACCAGCCGCTTGTAGGTCTGGGGAAGCAAATGCGCCACTCTTCCGTGAGCGGGGGCTCCTTCGGTGAATGGCATGATGGTTGTCTATTCAGCCCGGGAAATTTTTTGAATGCGATATTGGCGAAAACACGGTGACACAAGGAGCAGGCGGGCGAGAGTCAGAGCGCTGCAGGAGGGGTGTGGGGTTTTGATGTCCGGGGAAAATCGGACCGGCGGATGCGGATGCGGATTCGGCCATGGCCCGTGCTGTCTGCGATGACGCTGCATCCTCTGCCTAACACCACCTGACGCCTAGTACCTATCGCCGTCGCGACACAGAGACTGGCACAAAAATGGAACACGCTCTGCATTCTCCCGGCCTCTTTGTGGATGCCCCTGTCGCGACACCAGCATGCTACCGACCTCAGGCCATGCTGGCTGGACTGCCGGTCGAGCTCCTTGAGTTTGTGTTTGCTGAAATACATTCGACGAATGACTTGGCCAATGTTGCTCGCTCATGCAAGCTTTTCCACGAAATAGTCGATCCGTATCTTTATCGCTCGGTCATCATCTCCACTACAAAACAACTCCAGTCTTTCCAGATAGCTCTAAACGCGAAACCGACGCGTGCGACAATCACCAGCGATTTCTTATGTGAATGCATCGACACCAAGATGATACAGGCCCTGAAGGACGTGCTTCTCAAGCTCATGAAGTTAGACACACTTAGTGTGGATTTCCGATCTTCTTTTGGGACATTTGCGGTTCAATTTGGCCTGAACGACGTGTTTGAACTTGCGGCCACGGGAGAAGCTTTGCAATCCCTCCAAACGTGTAAGCCATGCCGATGCTCTGCTTCCTGTTGGCGCACTCTTACCTACCATTTAGTTCATCTACAATTCTCTAGCTCTGACCCTAAAGGCAAGAGAAGGCGGGTCCAGTTCGGTTGCCGAAGCATTTTTCTCCATCCGACATTGAAGAACATAACTCTCACATCAATGTCGTTGCTAAAGTTGTGTTCTACGACCTCAATAGACACACCTCTCGAGAAGCTCGAGATTTCCCAGTGCGCTTTCACAATGGCTACCACACACGAGCTGGAGAAGTTTTTTTCCAAGCCACAACCTCTGAAGGAACTCGTTGTATCACTAGACTCATCAGAACATCCTTCCCACAATCATATCTACGAAGCAATGGCCAACCTTATTGCTCGGCCTCCAACATCAGCCGTTACTGTACGAACCATTCAACACCCACGTGTTTGCCTCTGACAAATACTTCGCTGGAATCCTCTTCTTGATCGAGCTGCGGTCCCATTCTAGAAAGAAGCCTTAGTTTTTCATGACTAAAGAAATAATATACCTGGTATGTTTTCTACTTTCAATAATGATAGTGTCTGGCTCTACAGTCCCCTCTCGCGGCCGATGGCTAGCGTGGATTTGTTTTTTTCTCATATCATGGGTAGGTGAAGCTATCATCCGGACGAGAATGTCGAATTAAAAATTCTACATATACGTACGGACGATAGCTTTAAATACCTACATATGTTAATTTTCTAAGGCAGAGCTGGAGGCATAGTTACGCTATATTCTACACCCCTGCTATTCTTCGCGCTAGCCATCGGCTGCGAGAGGGGGCTGTAAAGGCAGAACGGCCCCATTGGGAAGGCGGTGTGTGCTGAGGCTTAAAACAGCCGGTCTTGGCTTCTGCCTGGAGCCCGACTCGCGCGCCCAATCTTCTCTGTTCCTCACAAAGACCTGCTTCTTCGACCTGTTTATGGCTATGCTCAATGGCCGCGCTACTAAGTCATTCTCAGTCAAATAAGCAGCAGGAGAGCCGTGACTCGCTCACCGAACTGCCTACGGAGCTTCTCGGCCTCATTTTCGACCATGTCCCAGCCGAGGATTTGCTCTCCGTTACTTGCACGTGCAAGCTTTTTCACGCCATAACTGAGCCACGTCTCTACCACTCAGTCGTCATTCGAAGCCAAGAACGGCTTGCTTGTTTCCGTCAGGCTCTAACGCGAAACCCAGCGTATGCGAAATTAGTGCGGAGCTTCGGAGCTGTCCGCGAATACCACTGGAAATTGGATGGACAGCCGCCGAGCATAGGACTTGATCTTCTAGGAGACTTGCCAAAGCTCGAATCTCTCCTTGTTGATGCACCCATAACCTACGTATCAGTGATTGATATCCACGATGCCTTTGGAATAACCGGCCATCTACCACTGCTGACCACATGTAATAAATGCCTGATCTATCTATGCATTCGTCACTGATGTCATTGTAGGCGACATCAACATTCGAAGTTTTGCTCCGTACAGGATTGATTTAGGCTATCTTGGGACGCTCCTTACATGGCCAACGTTGACCAGCTTGACTCTTCACAATATCAACACCGAAGGCGGCGTGTTCAATGATGACCCGGCTGCGATATCAAAACTTCGAAAGCTTCATTTCTTCAGCTCATGCATCGATCCCACCTCCCTCAACAAACTTATGTCGGCTATGGAGAATCTCGAAGAGCTAGTCATTCATTCTATGAGCGACCACGAACTGTACCAATGGGAGTGGGATTATAGTGGCTACGATCACGCTCTGGACCCGGTATCAAAAACACTCCAAGTTCTAGTCTTGATCAAAGAACACGGGCAACCGTGCGAGCGTCCTCTACAGTTAAAGAACATGGAGGCTCTCAAATACGTATCTGCCGACCTCGACATGTGGTTTGGCTATGATTTCGTAACGTATACTACCTCACGCGAGACTGTTCTCCAGAACATGATCCCACCAAACCTAAAAACCATGAGGATTGGTGGTTGGAAAGGTGGATCCGATGCAATGCGCCTGAACCGCCGCTACAATGAGGACGAGATCAAAGCGTACACTTTGAAGACCATGATGTACAGCGTGGCAAAATTCGCCCCCGCACTGCAACACATCGAGTTCGAGCAAGATTGGCACATTGGTACAGACAACATTGTCGACCTTCCAGAGGTCTTTCGCAAGTTCGGTTCTTGTTATGAGGATCATGGAATTTCTGTTTCAATGACCGAATGGGACCGCCTCTCGAGTCGATTTCTACCTGTCGGACCTGCCTCGCTTCCGGGTTCCGAGGATACCTGCCCCCTTTGACTTGGGTCTCGTCAATCACTTCTATACTCTTGCTTTCACCTATCTTGCACTCGGCGCCCCGCTCGCGAGCATTCAGCTTCTGTATCGAGGCAAGCGAACGTTTATACCAAGGCCTACATACATTCGTATCATCAATCAAGCCCGTATTCCGCTTTTCATTATCCAATGTTGCCCAGCACTCATTTGTTGAGGCAGGGAATCTTTGAGGTCGTTCGGCGGTTCTCGACATGCAAAGAGCGGCACCAACGCCAATCAGCGTATGGCCGCCTAAATGCCCAGCGCCTGGCAGGTTCTTCGAAACAATGCGCAAGGATTTTAGCACCGGACGCGGACGAGGTGGGGGCATGTCAAGTCGAAATAAGCAGGTAAAAGAGTTGTCAATCAAGATGTGGTGCCAAGACGGACTCGAAAGAAGGCTTGTGCCTCCGCATCGCACGAAAAGGGAAGGTGATGGCACGGTACGAACGGCACTGGGCATCTCTCGGCAGAGTCCAAGACACGGCGTGCTGCTTAAAGCTCGGATCGTGGCTTCTGACTGGATGGCGCAATTTGGCCTCGATAACGCCACAGAGGGGAGAGGAGGCGGCGGACAGCGACGCTCATGCCAAGCTCCGGGCTTATCACCCTCCGCCAACCCTCCGCCAACCCCCGGCGGCACATCTTGGCGTCTTAAACACCGACCGCCAAGCTCTCCGCTCTCCTGGGCCTTCGGAGTATTAACTTCTTATTCTTCCTTCTTCCGTCTTTTGTTTTGCCGCCTGCCTGACAGGGCAAAAGACATGCCCATCTATTCAAGCACTCCTGCTCTTGCCTTCATTGACCAGCGTGACTGCATTCGGTCCATCGCTAAATTATTCATTCTCCAGAACGACATATCGTGTCCGCTCGCTAAGTGGAGACAGTAGACTGCGCCACTACTTGCATTTTGTAACCACTATCCTTTAGCTGGCCTAAAAGAAAGGCCCATGCTGAACGCGTTCAAAGAAAACCTCATTACTCTTGATAGTATACACCAGCAACGTCATGCTATAGATGAACACACGCACGGCACAACGGATCGCTTAAAGAACCTGGCATGACACCGGACGAAGCAACTTGTCGCGCATCTCCGGACAAGTGCCCAGAAACCATGCGTCGTATAGCTTCTTGGCTAGCACACACCTGGTCATTCGACGCTTGGAGCTGTGGACACCATCAAAGTCACCAGCCAACACGATACACCAAGCAGCTTTATCGCATCAAACCACTCCGCATTTCTTCCTTCTCTTTTGCGCCTGGTCTGTTTCTTGGCCACTGCGGTATCAGGGCCACATGTATACATGCTCGTCGAGCATGTTGTACTATAAAGCGGGCTCTTCTCCTCGCCATGTTGCTGTCTCCATCAGCAGCAGAGCAATTCTCAAGTCTTCCTCACGACCGATCAACAATCGATCAACATGAAGTTCATCGCCGGCTTGTCTTTCCTGGCCTCCCTGGCCGCCGCCGCCTCGGTTGATGTCAACAAGCGCGAGACTCCTCTGGAGGTCAAGCTCGAGCTCCTCGGCAACACGGGCGTCAAGGCTTTGATCACCAACACCGGCTCCTCGGCTCTCAAGCTGTTCAAGACTGGCACGCTCTTGGACCAGCAGCCGGTTGAGAAGGTTGAGATCCACGCTGCTGGTATGTGGACAGCTCCACTTTCACAAAATGTCTTCCAATATACTAACATGGCCCGATGCAGACAAGCAGGTCACCTTCGATGGCATCCGCTACCAGGTTTCCACCCAAGGCCTGACCGAGGAGGCCTTCCAGAGCATCGCCGCCGGCGAGACCATTGAGGTTGAGTTCGACGCTGCCGAGACTCACGACCTCAGCGAGGGCGGTGCCGTCGAGCTTCTGAGCCAGGGCGCCTTCTCCTTCGCCGAGAGCGACTCGACCACCATCGCTGGCGTCGTCCCCTTCATCAGCAACGTCGTCTCGACCTCGGTCGACGGCGCGGCGGCCAAGAGGGTGCACGACTCCTTCCACGAGAAGGTCAAGCGCACCGTCGTGCAGTCGTCCTGCACGGGCTCGCAGGGCACCGCCACTCGCAACGCCATCAGCGCCTGCCGCAGCCTGGCGCAGCGCGCGCAGACGGCCGCGTCCTCGGGCTCGGCCAGCAAGTTCCAGGAGTACTTCAAGTCGACGTCGTCGTCGACGCGCAGCACCGTCGCCGCCGTCTTCGGCCGCATCGTCAGCGAGTGCGGCAGCACCACCTCGGGCTCGTCGCGCTACTACTGCAACGACGTGCTCGGCGCGTGCAGCAACGGCGTCCTGGCCTACACGCAGCCCGCCACCAGCATCATGGTCAACTGCCCGCTCTTCTTTTCCGCCCTCTCCCCCACCAGCTCCGCCTGCCACGCCCAGGACCAGCAGACCACCATCCTGCACGAGATGACCCACCTCACCCAGATCAAGGGCACCTCCGACTACGGTGGATACGGCTACAACTTCGTCCAGTCCCTGTCTGCTGCCCAGAACCTGAACCACGCCGACACCTACACCCTGTACGCCCAGGGTAAGTTTTTGAAATCCCCCATAGAAGCCGTTAATCTTTTTGAGACATCCTGCTGACTGACTGGTTTAGCTCTGTACGCCGGCTGCTGAATGTAGCACATCACGACTTTGAATGGATACCAAATGACTGGAGGGATTTACTGATGAGGTATGCGTCAGGGAGCAGAGGTTGTACATAGAAGATCGAACAGATTTCAAGTAGCTCAATCACATTTCGGTCTATTGGATATGATTTGCAATTACTGAAAGTGGCAGCGTGACTCAACTTCATTTGGATTGATGGGTATGAATTTTCTTCTCGTGATCTCGTGAATTTGCGGGAGAGAGAGAGGCAAACAAGGGTTCGACCAAAACAACTTGGGAAAAAGGAAAAAACTATAAATCTTGAAGCGCTAGCATACCCGCTTCTCGCCGTTTTCTTTGGTACATGTCCTTTCGCTCCACAGTCTCTTCCATGTTATTGCGTCACTCTTCGTATTCACTATCGTCATCATAGCTGCTGTCGCTGTCATCAGCCGAGATCTCGTGTTTGTACTTCAGTCGACACCTCCCCATACTTCCGTCACCATCGAAACTGAGCGTCCATTCTAGAGGCAGCATGCCCTTCTCGACTCCGTCAGGAGTGGGCTGTGCATCTTCGCTGATCCACGTGTACCCGGCTTTGAGGATGATGTAGGCCTGCACGGTGAAGTAGCCCCATCCAATGCGCGTGATCTGATACGGCGGCATGGCTCGAATGACGCGCGGAGGTCGAAAGGTCGGGTGCTTTGCAGTTTCTCGTCAGCCTTTCCACACGATAATGACGCAATTTAAGACGAAGGGTCTCCAAAGCTGAGATAAAGCGGAAGAAAAAAAGGAAAGCAGCACAGAAACGAGAAAGCAGAAAAGCCAAGCGCGCAAGAAAATGAAGACGGAGAGAGAGAGAGAGAGAGAGAAAAGGCCACCAACCAGCAAAATCTGCACCTCCTCCACAACATCCACATCCCCCGGCCTCACAAAAAACGTCCACTCATGGCAATTCCCCTCTCGCACCTCCAACAACTCATGCGTATTCCCCACAAACACCGTCATCGCCTTCACCTCCCCATCCTCGCCCCCCGCCCCCTCGCCCCCCTCCCCCCTCTCCTCCCTCTCCCTCTCCCCCCACCGCCGTGGATACCGCGCCCGCAGCACCTCATCCCTACGCGCGTCTCTTACCGCCCGCGTCGGCGTCCGGCACATCGGACAGCGCGCCTCGTCGGCGAGCACGCCTGCCGCAGCGTCCGGTTCTGGTGGCGGAACGGCGTCGGACAGGGGCACGATGGTCATCTGGCCCGACGTGGTGGAGATGTCTGCCCAGCGAGCCATGCAGGAGCGGCAGAGGGCGTGGTTGCAGGTGGTTAGGACGGGTTGGTAGAGGAGGAGGTGGCAGATGGGGCAGAGGTCGTCGTCGTCGATGGTGGGGGGGTCGGGTTCTGCTGCTGCCGCTTGTGGGGCTGGGGCGGCGGCGGCGGCGGAGACAGAAGATGAGGCGGGGTTGGAAGGGCGGTTGGGCGTGGACGAGGACGGTGATGGAGACGGCTTTGCGGAGGAGGGAGGGGACCTGGTGATGCGTCCGCCGGCGGCGGGGTTGTGGCGTTTGGCTCGCCGATTGCTGGTTGCGCGCGTTTCCCTGACCATTGCTCTTTGGTTTGGTAAAAAGTTTATTCGTTTGATCTTTTTTTTTCTCTGTTGTTTCTGCCTGTGGTAAACCAGAACCAGGATCCTTGGGGTTTCGCGCTATCAGCTGACTCCGCGATGGTCACTAAGGCGGGGTTGTAGCTGCGGAGGAGTCAGGATGTGAACGTGAACCCAATGGTTTATCTCTGCAGGTCAAGCATACATTCTGATCCTTCGCTGCAGAATGAAAGAGATTGACGGATCAAGACCAAAGCAGATGGTGCAACTGTGAAGATGGAGCACTTGAGTTGTGATACGTCAGAATGAGCCGCTGTTGCCTGGAGCGAGTCACGTGTGGTCTGCCTCATCGCCCCTCATGCTAAACATTTTGAGGGGACACTTTTCTTAATCCATCTCATCATCACTACGATCTGCCAAGTATTTCGCTTAAGATTAAGAATGCACCTTCATAGACCTCACCCGCGGTACGACCAGCTCGGCTTTTCCCCGGCTTGCCGAACCATGTACTCCCAAGGAAACTCCATTCTTGAAAAGAAAGGGTTGAAATCTGGAGAAGGACCCTTAGTGGCTCTTACCAGGGAAACTATCGTTCTCGAACCAGGCGCGAAGGAAGATGACGTGGAAGTCCAACTAACCATTTCACATTTCAAAATTGTCTCTTGGGCTGTAAATCAATCCAGGGAATGCCGTATTTGCACACGTGGTGACTTCAATGTACAAAGGGGTATCACAGCCGTAGGCTAGCGTGAATTTGTTTTTGCTCATGTCATGGGTCGTTGAAGCTATCGTCCGGACGTGTATGTCAAATTTAAAATTCTACATACACGTCCGGACGATAGCTTCAACGACCCATGACATGAGCAAAAACAAATTCACGCTAGCCTACGGCTGTGATACCCCTTTGTACATTGAAGTCACCACGTGTGCAAATACGGCATTCCCTGGATTGATTTACACCAACTTCGTTGTTTCTCAACGCATGCTTGCTGCTGCTTATACAAAGTCGCTGATGGGTCAAAAATGACTGCTGAGATCGAATTTGGTGTTGATTTTCTGCTAGTACTTCGTATGCCAGCCCTCTGCGGCAATTACTGCCTCGCACCTGCGTTTCATACTACCCAACAACGAGTCGAATAACGACTGTGGCAGTTGCTCCCACGCATCTTCCAGTGCTTGCCCTAGCTTCTCTTTAATAGTCTCTTCGCCACCAGACGCGTTTGTAAGCTCTAGATAAAGCTCTAAGACCTTCGCTTTTAAATAAAACTAGACGTGTTTAATTGGATTTAAGTCCGGGCTACATGCCGGCCAACGAATAACATTTACGCGTTTTTCTTAAAACCATTCGCGTATCTTAATAGCCGTATAAATAGAGGTATTATCCTATATAAATAGTATGCCTCTTCGCCAGACTTGTAGTATATTTTCCTCGAGTACTTATAGATAAGAGTTAGCCGAGTAGCTATTTCGCTTTACTGTTAGATCACGCTCTATTACGTATAATTTAGACCGGCCACGCTTTCTAGAAAATGCGCCCTATATTATAATAGATATATTCTTGCCTTTAGCGTATGTTTGGATTATTAGCCGGTCCCATTTTTGTGTTGGTATACGAAAACACTACTCGCGTTTTTTGCCGGCTTCTCGCTTCGTAGAGTACTCATCTAACTAGATAACTTTCGCCTATTGCTAATTGGTCCAGTCTAGATACTCTAGTGCCTAGGTAAGGCGAATGGCAGCGTGTTCTTCGGTAAGTTTAGACCGGCCTGCTACGCGCCATTTGCGTATGTTATAGGTGTCTAAAAGTCGTACAATTATTCGGTTGCTGTAGTCGACTCCGGTCTATTTACGCAGTTGTTTATACGTGATCTTTGGGTCTTTTCGAACAACACGAAGAATATGTCGTTTATCGCCATCTGACAGCGTCTTAGGCCTACCAGATCGAAGCTGTGACCGGCCTTCGTTGCGTAGTGACGCGAGCAGATGGGTCGATCTAATTGTCGATTTTGGCACGCCAAGCTCCTTGCGAAACCACGCCGGCTTCTGCCCCAACGCCTGGCAGGCAAGCAAATTGCCGCGCTGGTGAGGAGAGCACTGTTGATTTGGAGCATGAGGACCGAAGAGCTCCTTCAAAGGCGTGCGTTGCGGCGGCATGAGGGTGGTGCAAAGAAGGCGTGTTGTTGCGCGTCGCGATTTTGACGCGCGCGCGGGGTGGACCGTGCGAGAACTTTTGTCTTAGTACTGTAGCTGGATAGATCTGCTGGACGTTCGATCTCCATGCAAAGCGGATCTTCGGAGTTCTGAACAGCACATGATGCCATCGTAATCGGGTCAGAGCCTGGTCGGTTATGGCGCGTTTCAACCCAAATATTCACCTGTACTTCTACTCAAAGACTTTGTTGATCCTCGGTTGACATGCGAACTGTGTAGACCAGCAACTGAGCTGCTTAAAAAAAGCATATACTCGGCTGCACTTCGTGGCATCTGGGCCTGAAGATGAATCAAAACTTAGTTTATAAGTCTAGGGAGCGGCAGCATCTCAGGAAATCATCACGAAGCCCTGCATCATCCGTTTCTAATGGTACTCTCAATTCTATGCTTCCAAAGCTGAAGTGGCTTGCATATCAAGGGTCATTTATGCTTACATGGGAAGGCCTTCGCATTCCATCATTACTATTCTACCTCTCCCCAACCAACGATGAGACTCATCGTCTGTCTTCACTGCTGAGAGCTCTCATTGTATGCATACAGTACCCCGACCGTAGATGATTTTTCCTTGAAAATATCGTCGCACGTAAGTGTTAACGTCAATTCTTCGTCCACCTAGTCAAAAGTGAAGCATACATCCACGATGATAGAGCACACAACGGCTGGTAATGATACACCCTTGGCAGCTTAGGGACCTTGGTATTCAGCCTTAAATACTCATGGAGCTCTCACAAGGAATCTCCGAAGAGCTTAATGAAATTTGATGTGCAGCCACGTGCCTCAGAAAAATGAGCGCCACCTATGTAGGTGCCACGTCAAGCCCGTATGACGGAGCCGTGTGCCTTGTGAAGACTCTTCAAACACGTGGATGCTATAGCGCATCTGCCAACCGCTTTGTCTTGGGATATTCATTAGCTATGATAAATCGTCTCCCAGCGGCAATTTCTTTCAAGCTCGCGACGCCTCAGAAAACCGGGTGAGGACCCCTCATGATGTACATGTGAAGTGGAAAATCATGATTACGTGCAGATGCTGCACCGCAATATACATCATAAAATCGACTGGGTAGGCGATTGGCTCGTAGAACAATGCGCAAGCCACCAGCCGCCATGGCGAGAATGTATGTTCTCGCGAGCTAAGCCGGAGTCAGCGAGATTCCTCCAATCGTTGAAGTTGCTCTCTCCGTCAAATCTGGATGAGGTGCTCGGTAACAATCAAGCTGGGTGTTAAGTCTTTTATAGCATTAAACATAAGACTTCCGCGGAGCTCATGTGAGGATAATTCTCATTGCAGTGGGCACACATGCAATTTGGCTCTTCACTTGCAGCACATGATGGAACATGACGATGGCCGGTCAAGCGACGGTGTTTAGGCAAGTGATTTAGTTTTAAGACACAGTCCCTAAACCTCGAATGCCGTTGTTCCGCTCATACTGAGTCCCATGGCCAAGCTGCCAACGAGGAAGACCGTCGTTATCGTCAGCACATGAAAATTGAATGTATCCAACTTCCGGGTGGCTTTGCTACGGCAGAAGTTGAATTTGAACTGTAGGTGCGAAGGGTAGCATCGTGGAATGATGTAATGCATCGTGAGACGATGTGGATTCTCATCTCTGATTTCTGTAGTTGAAAGTTGCCCTTGGTGTGGCCGCCGAAATTTTGGGAAGTCTGAATAAGAAGAAAGCAAGTAATCCGAGACTACAAAATCCAGAGTGATGTGTTGTATTACTTTTTGAAAAGGGAACAGAAAAGTATCAGTTTGCAGAACTAACAACAGCCATCAAGCCTATTTTAAAGTCTACGTTATACACACGTCCCCTTGCCTCATCACCTGCCCAACCTTCCAGCCTCCACCTGACCTCACATCATCTGCACCTCCAACAAACACCTCCGCACCCCAGTCCCCTCCCCCATCTCCACCCCGCTATTCTCCACCTCAGCCACCACCGCCCCCCTCGCCGCCGCCTCCTCCTTGAACGCATCGACGCCGCCGCCGACACCAAAGTACACGCGCTTAGCAGCCACCATGGCCTTGCCCAGGCGCACCCTGCGCAGCAAGCCGACGCAGGCGTCGGCGAAGGCGGTCAGGGCGGCGGGGCTGTAGATGGTCTCGGAGGCGAGGATGAGCGTGTTCATCTGGTCGGCGGACGGCACGAGGGAGAGGAAGGAAGTGGCAGGGACCCAGGAGCCGGAGACGAGGGTCAGGGTGAGGGGGTTGGCGGCGAGGGCGTCCTGGAAGGCGGCGAGGAGGGCCGGGGTGAGGTAGAGGTCGCCGTGGTCGTCGCCGTCGTCGTTGTGGAAAGGGTTGGGGTGCTCTGGGGTGAAGAGCGGCGAGTCGGCGGGGAGGGTCGAGGCCCAGGTCAGAATGAGGTTGGGCAGGGTGACGAGGCGGAGGACCGAGGCGTTGTAGTCGGCGAGGGTGAAGTAGAGAGGGAGGGATTGGGTGAGGGCGTAGTGGAAGAGGACGAGGGTGGGGATGGCGGTGCCGCAGCCCAGCTGGCGAAGGTGGTAGGTTAGACACGTGATTGTGTACAACAAGGATTGGCTCTTTCTTACCTCAATGACATGGTCGACGCGGCAGAGGTCGTCGAGGTCTTTGCGCGGACCGCGATCGAGGAGAAGTTTTGCGAGGTCGACGGAGCATTCCCAGGTCTTGAAGCCGCCTTCGTAGACGTTGGTCCGGATGTCGGATTCGTCCAGGCCGGTCATGGAGTCTGGGTCGGAACCATCGTCTTCAGCCATCAGCTGCACGCGGACATCGAAGAGCTCGCGGCGTGGTAGGCTGAGCTTCTTGCCGCTCGGGGCCTCGATTTCTTGAGTTGCATAGGATATTTTGTCCGGTAGGGTTTGCAGCTGTGGAAAAGAGTCAGTGTCGGCATGCTGACACGGGCTGAAGCAGCGAATGAGAGCGAAAAGGGAAGTAGAAATGAAAAAGGTCAAAACTATTTCAAGTGCTTGGTTCAAGAAAATGGCGCATATGGCAGAATTGTGGAAAGTAGCGAACATACCAGCTCGGCAACATTATGGGTCTTGGCTGGAATATGGGCGGCTTCAGGCTGTGCAGGAGCTGCTGTGGCGGTGGAGGCCACGGCAGCAGGGCCCTGATCTATATCGGCATCGATCTCTATATCGTCGCCTGAAAAGCCAAAACTGAATTGTTGCGCCATGGTGAGAGTGTTGAGGTGCGGAGCTGACCAGGCCGGCGATCGACGAATCTTTTTTCGGAACCGAGAGGGGGACCGTGGATAAAGTGGTTGCCGATTGTCATGGTCTCCACTACATCAAGTGCGGTCACTACTAAACACATTCCTTAGCTGCAGCAACCGTCGCTTCCTCCTCTACAACCCAAACATCTCAACCTATGCAACCTGTGGGACAACAACCTGCTTGGAGACATTCTCGGAGCTAAGATTATATCCTCGTCATGCAAGAGTCGATCAACGGTGGGCCTCGTCGCAGTCGTCAGCCACTGCGCGCCACGGACTTAAGGCTGTCTCCGTCTATCCTACCTCCGAACTGGTCTATTGACCAACTATTCATGCGAAGCTTTTCGTCCACCACCCTAAAAATTCCCCGGAAATGACACATGATCCTAGATGCCCAGCGTCGAAATTAGGGGTTGATCAATGTCTGAAGCCGTATAGTACCGCACTTGTGTCTTGGCCGTGTTGAAGCGGACCAGAAATAACGGAATGCCAAAAGTATAAGTTTGCAGTCTTCTCCCTGTATATTGTTCACTTCAACTCGTCGCTATTGAACCAACCGAATCATGGCTTCTACCTTTGCCCCGTACAGCACTCTCTTTGAGAACCCCCAGGGCCCTGGAGATGCGCGACCTACAGCTCTCAAGGTCGTCGAAGACGAAGGCCGTGTGAACAACATGACGGACAAGGTCATGCTGGTCACTGGCTGCTCCTCTGGCATCGGCATCGAAACCGCTAGGGCTCTGCACGCCACGGGCGCCACACTGTTCATGCACGTGCGTGACCTCAAAAAAGGCGAGGCCGTGGTCAAAGATATCCTCGCCACCAGTCCCGGCAAGGGCAAGATCGAGCTCCTCCGCTTCGACTTGGACTCGCTCGACTCGGTGCGCGCCGGTGCCGCCGAGTTCCTGAAGAAGAGCGACAAGCTCAACGTGCTCGTCAACAACGCTGGTAACACGCCCACTGCACCGTCGCTTCATCGCAACTCCCCGCTAACACCACCTGCAGGCGTCATGGCCACGCCCGAAAGCAAGACCATCGACGGCTTCGAGACGCAATGGGCCGTGTGCCACCTCGCCCACTTCCTCCTCACCAACCTGCTCCTGCCCACCCTCCTCGCCTCCAGCACGCCCTCCTTCGCCTCGCGCGTCGTCAACGTCAGCAGCACGGGTCACCGCTTCGTGCGGCCCAACCTCGACGACGTGAACTTCGCCACCACGCCCTACGCGCCCTTCCACGCCTACGCCAACGCCAAGGCGGCCAACATCTGGACCGCCAACGCCCTCGAGCGCCGCTACGGCGCCCGGGGCCTGCACGCCCTGTCGCTGCACCCCGGCGGCATCTTCACCGGCCTGCAGGTCCACGTCGACCAGGCCCTCGTCGAGTCGTGGACCAAGCCCGAGATCATGCGCACCATAATGAGCCCCGCCCAGGGCGCCGCGACGCAGGTCTGGGCTGCCGTCGGCAAGGCCTGGGAGGGCCGCGGCGGGAAGTATCTCGAGAACGTGCAGCTGCAGGAGAGGCAGGCCGGGCCGTCCGGGGATTTGTTGGAGGAGGGGTATGCGTCATGGGCGTTTGACGAGGAGAGCGAGGAGAAGTGTTGGCGCATTAGTAAAGAGATGGTTGGCTTGAAGGACGATGTTTGAGTGTTTTTTCGTGGGGGAGAGGGGGAACCGGTGTGTGCGGTGTCGTTTTGAGGGACCTTGTACTCCCGTAATGTGTGGGACTGTACCACGCAGAAAGACGCCACTCGAAGGAGAATACGAAGTCAGATTGAAACGGTGGATCGAATTGCTTGTGTCTGACATTAATCTAGCCATTATAGGTCTTAGTGAACGTTGAGCGGTAGAATGCAGATGACAGGGCTGAAAGGCTGGACGTGGTTACTCGAACGGGCGTTCTCGCTTCCCAGAGGCGTTACAGAATCTCACATGTTTCCTAGTAACATTCCAATTGTGCCGAAGATGCCGTAGGTTTACGTTTTATGGCAAGGATATCTCCGACTAAGCATGCGGTTCAAAACATCCATCTCACATCTGAAATGGCCCCTTTTTTTTCCTGGAAATAAAGGGGGAGGAAGCTTCTTAAGGAATCGAAAACATAATTCAGAGCAGTTTCGTTTCTTCAATAACAGGGCTGCAATTTGTAGATTGAAGTGAAAGCAGACCAATCACAGGGTCGCGCACCATCAACCTCGATTACCACAGATCAACGCCACATGGGTAAGTGCCGCACTAGCTCCAAACTAAAGACGAACCGCACCGTTGAACTTCCGCATAAATAGAAATGAATGCCTTTAGGCTTTTGCTGACGAAGTAGTCCTTCACTGGCTATTATCTCTGCTAATGAAGCCGATACGGATCATACGACTGGGGTGGCGCAGATCCGCTATGCTTACATCCTCACTATCAACAAACAGTGGCGCCTCTCTTCCTAATACGAGTTCTCATTATCACAATACATACCGAGCTGTGACTTCTAGTGGGGTAGCGTGAAATTGAGAAGCATTGGTCTCTGCAAAGCAGTTTGGCTACCCGTGATAAAGGAATATCAACTATCGTGAATACTCAAAAACAAGTCATAATTATAAGCTGTACTTGGTGGTTGTAAGGATTCTTCGGCACCGCGAGCATTACGAAAATGAACCACTCCATAGATTCACATTGACTGTAATTGTGTTGCATGTCTCATACCAGCTTTTTACCCCTGCAGGCAGCAGTGGAATCGGAAAAAGGGGCCTTAATCACTGCGGACAGCCGCCTTCAGGATGACACGGTTGAGGCTATGCCGAGCACCTTTTGGGGAGAGACACACGGCATCTTTGCCGGGCGCAGCCTTTAGGTTAGGCAAGCCACGGAGGATATTTTAGGAGGTTTGTGGCAAAACCAAAAGGATTCAGAGGTCCTACTTCCGAAAGATACATGTTTGGTTCTGCGGTTGTTGGCATCAGCTGAGCAGGAATCGGAAGTACAAACCGAGACATGTTCACAGCCCTACTCGTGCAACAGCCGGTGGTCCAAGACCGCTTAACTATATGCTTAACCACGATCGAGTCAACCACGTGGGGATCACGCTGTCAACACGCAAGGCTTGTATCATTGCGGGGAAGCCACCTCTCGATGCTACGTGCCAATGAGGTAAGCGGCATCGACTCAGCTTGCCGATTTGAACGTATGTCATAAGCGCTAGAAGGTCGACGACGACGGTGACCATCGCATGGGATTCCCAAAAAGGAAAAACGGAGCTAAAGCGGTAGCACGGCGCCGGGGGCCCGACACGGGCCGAGTGATAGCTCTGTCAGCCCACCTTCAGGCACGTCCAGGGGTGGTCAACTCGGGTCCTGTGGGGGTGGTCACCGGGAACCCCCTTCGTGCGAAGGCGCCCAACATATGCAATACAGTTCGGCCGAACTATATTCATTTCTCTTGGCTTGAGATGGAAAACAAGCTCATGTCAAAAAGCAATGCCGGTCGACGGATGTGGCAGAATGAGGTATATAAAGACTGTCGAGATATGGACGCTGGTACTGCTTGAACTTGACCAACATCTCCTCTACCAACTCGTACTCAAGCACCACCACAATCATCGAAATGGCATCCGAGCAGCGCGTCACTGTTGGCATCATTGGCGGCGGCCCTGCTGGCCTGACGCTCGCCAATATGCTCGAGCAATCTGGAATCTCGTACATTCTCTTTGAAGCCCGCGATGACATTGCCCCCCCAGAGGGAGCCAGTCTCGGGTTGATGCCGAATGGTCTGCGCATTCTTGATCAGATCGGACTCATTGACGAGGTTGAAGAGTACGCAGTCGCACACGATTACTGGGAGTTGCGTGACGGCAACGGCACTCTCTACAACACTTTGCACGCAATGAGGTCCTACCCGGAGATGTGAGTGCAGACCCCCTCCAAACAAGTCCACAAACTGTGCTGATTCCTACGCAAGCCTTGGCTATGGAGGGTACTTCATGGAGAGACAGCGGGTCCTCGAGATCCTCTACGAGGGCGTCAAGGACAAATCCCGCATCCACACGGGCAAGACGGTGTGCTCGGTGCAGAGCAGCAGCAGTCACGCCACCATCACCACGACCGACGGCGACCAGGTCCAGTGCGACTTCCTAGTGGGCGCCGACGGCATCCGGAGTCTTGTGCGGCGGGAAATCGAGGCTGGGCTGCCGCAGCTCCACCAGACACCTGACAGTACGTCGAGAATCCTGCCAACCTGCAGCCCAACCATATGCATGATAAGCTTGCTCGTGCTGACGACCTGCTGCAGACTTCGCTACCAAATACGGCTGCGTGTACGGCATCTCCAACGCGCTCCCGCAGATCAACCCGGGGCGAGCCTTCACCATCCACCAATCCGGGGCGTCGGTCCTGATCTTCTCGGGCGCGGGCGGGACCATGTACTGGTTCCTCTTCGTGGACCTGCACGAGACCATCGGCTTCGACGCGGCCAAGAGGAAGTACACGGACGACGATCTCCAGGCCGCCTTCGCCCTCGTGGCCGACGCGACCGTCACGCCGGGGGTCAAGTTCTCCGACGTCTTCGGCGCCAAGCGCGTCGCCGTCATGACGGGGCTGGAGGAGGGTGTTGCCGACGTGTGGTGCTGGGACCGCATGCTGCTGCTGGGTGACTCGGCGCACAAGGTAAAACAACAACACCACCACCGCCCTGCTGCTGCAAGTAAAAAAAATGGCGTCCGCTGACAAGGCCGGCAACCGAAACAACAGATGACCCCTCACGCCGCCATGGGCGCCATGCAAGCCATGGAATCCGCCGCGTGCTTCACCAGCCTGCTGCTCGCCCTGCGCGCGTCGCACCCGGACTTCTTCAGCTGCCCCTCCTCCTCCTCCCCGGAAATGGCCAGCAGCAGCAGCAGCAGCAGCAGCAGCAGCAGCATCCCGCAGTCCGACGTCGAGCAGCTGCTGGCCACCTACCAGCAGCGCCGCCACGCCCGCGCCACCAGCGTCGTCAACGGCGCCCACTTCCACTGCGAGACGCAACTCAAAGTCGCCACCCCCATGACCGACCAGTTCTACCAGCGCCTGCCGCACTTCACCAACGAGCTGTGGCTGAACATGACGCTCGACAGCCTGTGCCGCGCTGACATGCTTGAGGGCTGGCCCGAGGAGCTCAACAGCGCCCGCGTGAACCGCTACACGGAATCGTCGCGCAGGTTCCTCGACGGCATGGCGAGGAAGAAGGAGGCCATGGCGGCGGCGGCCAAGGCTGCTGCGGCTGCGGCTGCGGCGCAGCAAAGCGCCGGGAACGGCGTTGGTGGAGCCGTTGTGGCAGAGCAGCCCGAGAAGCGGGCTGAGATGGTGTCAACGGCCGCTTGATTCAGTTTTTACTTTTTTCCTTTTCGTCTTGCTCTTTTCGGGTTTTCCGGGGCGGCGTAGTGGGGCGCTCGTTGTTGTTTCACATATGTACAAGCCCCTCCTTATAGCTCTAATACCTTGTATTCCGCACACTTAGGAATGAATCCATGACGTCAGTTTGCATTGATTCCCACTGCGCCGGGTGTCGCCTGGCCAAGATCGCTGTGACCCCTGATTTCCAGGCACTGCGCGTGCTGATACGAGCAAGTGTGCGTGTGGGGGCGGCGTCCGTCACCACAGCAGATGCCAGAGGCCATGACGCACATTGCGGGTGGCCGTGGACTGGGCTGTTCGTATTCTGCATTGTCCGATGAAAGCAGTCCAACCAGTCAGATGGATGCAGTAAGCCGCAGGGTACGGAACTCCCCGCGGCTGCACGTACCTGCATGCGACATGCTTACCAGCATAACCATATACAACCACGTAGCTTCGGACAATCCTACGGCTGTAACAACGTTATGCACCCATTCCCCGACGTCCGAGACGCCGTCGTGTGAAGTTCTCGTTCACAGCCTTGCTGCATCTCGGGACTGGGCCTGCAGAAACTTCCACTACACAGCCGTAGCTCCTCTCCTCAACCGGACCTTTGCCTTGGTGTGCGAAAATCAAGCATTGGTGGTGAAAGCTTCCGGAGTCTTCTAAAACCGTCTAGCTGCAGCCCCCGTCAGCTCTCCCTCCTCAGTCCAGCTCCAGTTACACGCGAAAACAATACTTCTCTGACAGCATTTTAGGCCGGCAAAGCGGGTTGGCCGACGTCGGTGATAACAATCGCCGACTGACAGGGTTGCATCTGCTACCGTTACTAGAATCGGAAACTCTGCGCAAGCCACTCTGATTCCGACCTCACCTCAACTGCACTCATGACTCTTGACCGAACCCCCCAAGTGCAGTAGACTCGGAGAAGGCATTGACAATCCCATGTACTTCAGGGGCGCTAGGAGTAACTAGCGCTTCGAGCATCCCGCCCCGTTATCTCTCCAACATGTGGCGTCCACTTACCTTCCTTGAGCAAAGTATTCCAAATAGCCCTATCATCCGTCCATTTCTGGCAGGGGCTATACATGTGGGTTCGCGCGCGCTAAAAATACCAAGTAGCTCGACCGGACTATCACCATCTCCCAGCCCTACACCTTGCTTTTTTCTTCTTCAACAGACAGACAAGCACGCTGACTTACATGGTGTGCTTCAATCCTGGGCTGCGCAGATGCATCTTGCCGCTGTGCGAGTCCGCACCGCAGCAGCCTGGACGGGGTAACGATAGCCATGTTACAGATTGAGCGAGTATGTGATCATTTGATAGAGGCCCCGGCTTCCTGCATACAAGACCCGTCCACTCATGTGGTCCGGTTTCAGCCTCGACCAAGAAAGGGTGGCGTTACTAGAGAATTGCTCTTAGCAAGACTAGCAGCCCACCTTGAAAGTCTCTTTCTCTCTCTCTCTCTTTCGTACATACCATTGCCATGCCGTGCCGCCCTTGAATTTTCCCCAATGAGTAATGGAAGCCGAAGGATATGTCGCCAACATTCTCGAGGAAAGAAAAGCCGAATTCGCCAAAAACAAAAAAAGGGCCAAACCCATCCGCGCCGCTCCCACCACTGGGGTGTGGTATAGCTAAACAAACGAAAGTGAAGAAAGTACTTCCTATGTCTACACCAGGAATACTAAACATGTTTCTCTTCTAAAGAAGCAAAAACAAAATGTAGAAGAGAAAATTTGCTAAATGTCGCAATAAACAACAGCCGTCAATGCAGAATGCCAACCGTAAGAACGTAACCCATATCCCACTTTTCATCCCTCCCGTATGTGCGTGCCTGCCTGTAAGCTGTCCCCCAATCTAGATTGCGCCGCGCCGCAAAGATCATTTCGCTCCAGTCGAAAAACATAAAAACAAATAACGACAACAAATTCGACAGCCGCCACAAAACGGAAGACGGGAACGAAAAAGAAGGCAGAAAAAAGAAGTAAACCCATAATTCTACAATTCCTCCTCTTTGAGATCACTTGCTTGCCATTTTGCAACAAACACAACAAAAAAGGCTTCCTCCCCATACACAATCTTTAATTCTCTTCCTCTTCATCATCAACCTCCTCCTTCTTAAACCTCCCCGCCAACTCCTCAATCTTCGGCACCAGTTCCGGAATCCTAAACGGCTTGCTCACCACATCATCCATCCCCGCCGCCATCAGCTGAGCAATCTGCTCCGCCCGCGCATTCGCCGTGACGGCGATAATGGGCACGTGCCGGATGAGCTTCCCCGTCTCCTCCCACTCTCTGATCGTCCGCGTGCAGGCCAAGCCGTCCATGACCGGCATCTCCTGATCCATGAGCACGACCGACAGCTCCAACGGAGGCTGCGTCTCACCGCGCGCCGCGGCGGCGTGGTAGTAGTACGTCGAGTTGCAGAGCTGGTCCAGGCACTCGCCGCCGTGGTTGGCCACGTGCACCGTGAACCCTTGGTTCTTGAGCTGCTTCTGCAGCACCTTCTGGTTGACCAGGTTGTCCTCGACGATGAGCACCGTGATGTCTTTCCGGTCACGGATCTGACTGCCGCCGTGACTTCTTTGGCTACTGCTGGTATCCGCTATGCCAGCGCCGCTCGTGGGTCGGCTTGGCACGGGGGCCGCGAAGTCCCTGGTCTTGATGATGGGGTCCTGCGTGCGCTTGCTGCGTGGGTCGCTGGGCGCGCGTGACAGGCTGACCGGTAGTTGTTCCACTGGATCGGCAGGCGGGCTGCTGCGCCGGGCTTTGACGTAGAAGGCGAAGGTGCTACCTTTACCGGCTTCGGATGATACACCAATCTCGCCGCCCTGGAGTTCGGTAAGCTCACGGGAAATGAAGAGACCGAGACCGGAACCGCCGTATTGGACGTGCGTGCGGGGCGAGGCTTGGGAGAAGCGGAGGAAGAGGAGCTTCTTTTCTTCTTCGTTGAGGCCGCGGCCCGTGTCCTGCACGGCAAAATGCACGTAGATATCGTCGCCTGTCCCCCAGTCTGGGCCCTGTGTCATGTCTACTCTCTTTGACCGCGTCGGGAAGTAGTTGACGAGTCTGTTATCCAAAAGAGAAAATTTGGTCGTCGATGCTGCGATGGTTACTTTGATCGTCCGCCTGGCCTCGGTTGTGGTAAATTTGATGGCGTTAGTTGTCAGGTTGATCAGCACCTGCAACACACGGGAGGGGTCCAGTCTGACCCAATCAACGCCCAGTCGACTGAAAGACTCATCCACTATGAACTCCATTTGAATGTCGGCCGTCTGCAGTTCTCCCTCAAACATCTTCAGCGCTCGTTGAACAACAGTCAAAGGCTGAACATCGACAGGTGTGACGAGAAGCATGGCAGAGTCGAGCTTGCTCAAAGTGAGTACGTCATCCACGATACGCTTCTGATGCTGCGCGCAGAGGGCGATCGTTTGAGCCGCATCGATGCTGTTAGTGACAAGCTCCTCGTCAATCACCTTTGATCCGCTCTGTTTGAAGTCGAGGAGAGAGGTTGAGATTTCGTCGGCGCATTGCAAAATGGCGCTGAGAGGATTTCTCATTTCATGAGACGTAATATCGATGAAATTCTCCTGTTGCCGTTTAAGCTCGACAGCCTCTTCCATTTTCCTCTTCTGGAAGCCCTCGGCCCATTTCTGCTGGCTAATGTTTGTAATCGTGCCGAAAACACTCTTGAGAGTACCTTGTAAGTTCTTCTCCGGGTAGGCGCTGAATAGGACCCAGGTGTCAGTGGAGTTGCCGTTTTTATCTTCCCACGGCGCCTTGAAGCGGAATTCTGCCGTAACGGCTTCGGTCTTCTCGACCAAAGTATGCCAGAGGGAGGTGACCATCTGCTGATCCTCAGGTTTGACCGCGTCTATCCATCGATCCGTGCTGGCCGTGTCCTTGTGCACTCGTGATATCTCATACCAAGTGTCGTTGCAGTAAATGATATGGCCCTCCGAATTGGCGATGAAGAGACCGGCGGGAGAAAACTCGGCCATACGGGTGAACCTTGTCTCGCTGTCTCTTGCTTCCTGGGTCCGAGCGGCCAGCTGTTCCGACAGCTCCATCCGATCCAGCGCGGCCAGTTTCGCAGCTCTTTGACCCCGGCGAATCTCCTCCTCAAAAAGAACGACAGAAGCTAGAGACGTGGCCAGCTGTCTGCTCAGGAGTTGAACAAATAAATTGTAGTCATCATCGTAGGGCCGTCGGGGATTCACGCCAAGGACCAAAAATCCTAGGATTGACTCTCCAGTAGTCGGATGTATGGGACAAACCACAACAGACTGGACGGGATCGTCGAAGCCACGGCCCCCAATCCCTTCCATCATCTCCGCGGGCAAATCGCCACTTCCAATTTCCAGTAAAACAGGCTTATCCGTCTTCATTACCTCCCGTAGTACAGGCGCAAACCCATCCATGCTCGTCTTTAACTCCAGTTGATCTGGTGCGCACTTGTGACCAGACGGGACACCCATTGATCCTTCCAACAAACATTGCTTGGTGCCGAAAACGCTGCTCGAGTGCATGGACGAAGAATCGCTGTCGGAATCGTCCATGACCGAGTATAGGAGGACGAATGGCGTGTCGTATTCGTTGCTTGCTAGCGCTTTCATAACCTGGGACCAGAAAGATTTAACGTCACGGGCAACGGCGGTTCGCTCGCCCACTTCGCGGAGGGTCAGCATCCGTCTCTCGGCGATTTTTCGTCGGGTCTTCTCAAACGCCGGATTGTAGAGTCCCATGACGGTCCCGTCACCCCCAATCATTGGGATTATCGCCCACGAAAAGTAAGTTTCCTCGAGATAATTGCTTCGCTTGATGAAGAGACAATCATCGTCCTGAGAGGGGCAAGTTAACACTCACCAGCTCAGATGGACCATTCGCTACAAAACTCACCTTCATCGTGGCTTGGCCGGTGGTCTTGGCACTGGCAAAAACATCTTTAACGTCGTCCCAGATTTCTGCCCAAGCATCTCTGTAGCTTTGGCCCATTAAAGTGGGGTGCTTCTGTCCGGCGAGTAATATGTATGCTTCGTTGTATATTGCTACAAGGTCGTCTCCCCAGTACATGGCTGCAGGGTGCGGACTAGCCATGATCAAATTACACATTTGTCGCAAGTCAGCAGACCAGAATTCAATTGGACCTAACGGGGTTGACGCCCAGTCGATACTGCGAGCGAACTGAATGTGCTTGGGGAGGTCGGAGTCGATTGGTAGGCGGGTCCAGTCGAAAAAGCCAATCTCTTTCCTGGAATTCGGGTCATTACTGTACTCAAATGAATCAACGTTGCCGGCAACAGCAGCGCGGAGAACGCACTCGTTTGATATCGAGGGGTGGGAGACAATGGAGGATGCATCTGAGGTGGTTCCAAAGAGGCGTCCGGTCAGGCCGGCTGGGGTATGCGGGATATCGGCGGGCTCCACGGCGGTGGTCACGGTGGTTGCGGTCGTCATGGTTTCTGCGGTATGGGGCGTAACGGGCCTCTCGTCCGGTGGAGGGCCCGGAGCGAGGCCGAAGTAGTCGGTTGCATCCGACTCGGTGCTCGGCAGTACCAGGCCTTCGGTATCAGCAGGACCAAGCTTTTCCCCCTTTGAAAACTGCCCTTCAGACGTGGGCTGCGGCACCGCCACAGAGCTCGGGAGAGACGAAGTCGAGGTGGGCGTGGGCGAGGCAGCATAATTTCCACTCACAACGCGATACTTCTTCCGGATGGTGTATATGGTCCACGACAGGCCGCCGTAGAGCATGCCGGGAATGCACACGTCCAAGGACTCGCCGTGCACAACGGCACTCAAGACCCACGTCTTGAACTGGGTATAAGCTTTGAAAGTGGCTGAATCCTGGGAATCGTGCACAATCCTGCCGCTCACGAGGTCGAGGAGGCCGATGCTCGCGCGCAGAGCGGAATTGGCAAAAATCACAGCCAGGTAGCCGGCGCCGTAGTTTGCGGGCTCGCCCAGGTCGACGATGAAAGTAGGACGCCCATCCTGCTCAAGCAGCTCTCCAATGCCTATGTTGCTGAGGGCACGAGGCACATCGGCCTTGTCGCGAATTTCGGGAGATCCGGGAGGCAGGCTTGAGCGATCGACGGAGGTGCGGGTCGAAGGGCTCGAGCCAGCATAAGTGCCGCGCGCAAGGGTTACTGTCTTGATGCCGCTTTCCTCGCGTGCATTGCTTAACATCCTCGCGGCGGCCTCGGAGCTCGAGAAACGAGCAGGCAAGGGCGGGCGCGCGCGCTTGGTGTGGGAGAAGAAGAGCGGCGAAGTGGGCTGCTGCTGGCGGTCGAGGGACGGGAGGGGCAGGCGATCGAAGGAATCGAGGGTGTGGCGCGAGCGCTTCTGGAGCTTGCGGCGCTTGTGCAGAGGCTCGCTATGGGAGTGCTTGTGAGTGGGGCCCTGCTGTGGAAACAGGCGCTTCTCAGCAGGTTTCGAAGGAGCGACAAACGAATCAGCGACTGACGTGCGGCGCGACGGCGGATTGACGGGTCCGGAGGGGGGCTCTGGATCAGTGGCATGCAGCCATGCGGGAGCGGGTTTGGCAAAGGTCGGGCGGTGGACGGGCGCAGGATGGCGCTGTGGCTCGGGGCTGGAGGAGAGTCGGGCGTCGCGGGGCAGTCCTGTGAAGATTGACGGCGGATCAATCATGAAGTCGCGGTGGAGGAGGACAAGGGCAGGGTCGCATGCCTCCGCGCGGGCACCAAGCAGGCTGCTGCGTCTCAAGGCAGAGCAGAGGGAGAGGCGGCTGAAGTGGGCGTGGAGCCGTCTAGCGCGGTTAGCATCAGCTAGTCTGGAGGAGACAGCGCAGCAGGGGTGCCGCGTGCGCGGGCGGGCCAGATGATGCGGTGGCGGACAGATGGTGGAGCAGGCGGCAGGCGAGCTCGAGACGGGCTCGTGAGGGCGGGTGGGCGACTGGGAGGACGGACGCCGCGGAGGCGCTTTCTGGCAGGCTGGCGCACCGGGCGCTGGGCAGGACCGTGGGTTTTGGGAGCTCGGCTGGGTGGGCGATCGACGCTGGATACTCCAGATGGATCTGCACAGAGTCGCGATCCAGACTCGTCAGCCGCCCGCCTGCAGCTGCCACTCGTCTCGTCCCGCGCCATGCTCTTTCCGGCCGTGCCGTGCATAACCTACAAGAGCCGGCGAGCCATCAGCCCGCCTCGCGAGCCGCCCTCCGCACCAGAGCCAACCGTCGCGCGCCAAAACACCTCCCGCCCGCCGCACCAGAACACCTCCCGCCCGCCGCGCCAAAACACCTCCCGCTCGCCGCGCCAAACCACCTCCCGCTCGGCCATCTCCCGCCCGTCACCACCACGCCTGCATCCGCCGTGTCTTTGACGCGAACCTGTCTCGCGGCAGTCACTCCCGCGACCTGCGTCACCTCCAACCATCTGCATTTAACCTGTGTGACCCCGGGTTGTCCGAAATGGCCACCATGCTCTTCCTCTCGAGCGCATTGTTTGGCCCGCCGCAAGCGGTGCTCGGCCCGCTCTCTCTTTCTTTCTTTTTACCTTCTCTTGGCACCGCCCTGCGCCAAAGAAGATGACCGCATGGAGTCCGTCTTCTTGGAAACAATGGCCACAATGGATACTGCAAACGGTTTGTTCATGTCTTTGACGCCCGTGTTGATTTCATCCATGTGTCTCCCTCTGTCTCTCCTTCCACCATGACGTTCTCGTGAGAACAATTCCATCATGGTCAAAAGAGACGACGCCCTCACCAATGTCAATCAGAACCCTATACAACGTGACGACGAAGGCGGCCTAGAACCACGGCACGATGCGGCAAACCTGGACGACTTTAGCAAAGATGCAATCATTCAGGAGCTTCATAGAGTCCGGGATAGCCAAGGTGTGCCACGGGCTCCAGCTGTCATCAAGAAAGATGCCGTTGCACAGCTCCTAGGTCCGTTGTACAACCCATGTTTACCAACCCTACGCAGTCGATGTAGAGACCTTGGGCTTGCTGAAGACAGATCTGCCTACGCGCTAAGAAGAGCGCTGGATAGAAGGCACCATGAGGATCAACATATTCCCGTATCTCAGCTCTGGCGGCCCGAGGACCTTCGCGAGCTCTGCAAATTCCGCGGGCTCCGCCGCGTGCATGACCACGCTTCTCTCCTATACCAACTATTGAGATACGAACTCCAAACTGCGCAGGATCGGCATCAGCAAAACAATCGATGCGAGCTGGAGTGGCGCTTGATCCACTATCAAGACCCATCGTATTTCCCTGCTCCTTTGCCACCGGATTTGGAAGCTACTTACCGGATGCTGCATCCCCACCGCCAGTATGCACTGTGGTCCGAGGACTACATCGGCGATGGCAACCCTCCTTTTGTTGCGCCTACGACACCGCAAGAGGAGCTGGAAGTCGGCTTGGAGAGCAGGCTCGTTTTGTCCGATTTTGAAGGCCACCCAGGTGAGTTGTGGGACCAGCTTCTCCCGTTGGACGGCCTTCGGCGTGTGCAATGGAGAGGAATGAAGACTTTGTTCCGATCATTCGCAATGGCCTTCCTCGGCCACGAAAACGACTGGCGTACAGTCCAGACAGCGGTGCAGACCCTTTGGTCTCGTGCAATGGACGTGAGACACGCCCTCGTTCATGGGTCCGGACAAATCAATGAGGTGGCACGCCGCCGGAGGCTGCTATACGAACGCTTGGATGCTTCCACGAGACGTCAGGGCGAGCGCGGACGGCTTCTTGACCAGCTATTCGACTGGAGGGTCGAAGGTACCATGGAAATGGTACAGCTTCTGGCCGATGCCTTTGATGTGGAAATACTCGTCCACATTCCATACATTCCACCTCCAGATGAAGGCGTGCCTGTAGGATGGAAAGTTTTGAGTCGAGGAATTCCGTCGAGCCGCGGCCAAATCAACCTAATCAACTATTCCTCAATCAATCGATGGACAGTAGTTCGGAATACCTCATATGAGGAGACATCAGGGGCGTTCAATTATACAGCCCATTTGACTATAGACCGTACGAACTATTTCCACCGTCGTCCAGTGCTGGAGGACCCCCTGTTACCGAGTGCACTTCCCAGGGATGACTCTTCAGCGGATGACCATCGCCCGAACTATATCCTAGAAATGCCGAGTCGCAACGGGGCTCCTAGTGATCAGACTCAGCACCGCGATCCGAGCGATGATCTCTATGTCACGGGGGGCACAGATCGTCTGACCACAACAGACGACTATCTCTTAATTCAGATGATCAGGCGTTAAGCCGAGGAGCTAGAGAATACGCACCGTCGACGCAACACTGCAGCAGAGAATACGCAACATAGAACCAACACTGCAGCAGAGAATACGCACCGTCGACCCAACACTGCAGCAATATCTAGAGATCCCTCAAGTAATCAAATTTCCGAGATACAAGATATCGGCCGCAGCCTTGAGAGGGATCTTCAGGATAGGATCCGTCAGAGAATACTCCGGGAGAGACAATTAAGTTTGTCTAACAATGCACAGCTTCAAGGATTGCGATTTCACCCAGAAATCAATTTCCGACAATATCGCGTCAGGGGTACCGGCGGCAATTGTTTACTCCGAGCGTTTGCTCAAGCCTATTTTGGTACTCAAAGTGCCTGGAGGCGTGTTTCTCGTGATGCAGAGCGTATCATTGGGCTTGCTGGACTGATTCCTGGCGCTCAACATGACCCCGAGATTCAACTCTCAAGAAACCACCTTTATAACAGACTGGACGGGGAGTTGCGCAGGAGCGGCAGGAGTGGCTGGGGTAGCTTGCTACAACAAGCAAGAGGTCAGGAGTTTGGGACTGATGCCCTAGCACAGGTACTGGCTGACGTGTACGGTGTTGAAATATTTTTGCATTCGCCGTCTATCAACTTTAACAGCCCTCAGGACAACCTTTGGTCCCTAATTATCAGAGGTGATAGCCGCCCGATCAGGGACCGCCAGGTCCACCTGGTAAACTACCCAGCGCTGCAACATTGGAATTGCCTAAGAGCTCGCAACGGTGCTAGGTATACGGACCATCAGACCGTCAGGGGGGATCAACGGTTGCAGCTCCGAGGAAACTTTGTCGAGAATAGTTTGGAGATTGCACCACAATTGCAAAGAGTCGAGGGTAGAAGTGACCGCGGGCCCAATTACCAACTATCGGATGGCACAGTAGTGGATGATGATGAGTCGTCATCTTCAAGCTCCTCCACCTCTCGCTACAGCAAGCGTCGCCGCAGCGATTCTGATTCCGGATCCTCCTCTTCTCCCAACGGCAGCAAGCGTCAACGCTCGTCATCCCAGAGCAGCTCAAATGACGGCTACGACTTGTCTATGCTTCTCGCCCAGCGTCAATCTCAGGCTGACGACCAAGGTGATATGAGAGGAAATGATGAGATACGGCGCGCCATGCAGAGTGTGGACCCGGACGACCGCGCGAGGGGTCCTCTCGGCAATGCTATTGATCGGGCATCTTTTGCCCAGGCGATGCGCAGGTTGGAGGAAAGACCGATGAACGGCGGCTGTCTTGGCAATCAACTACATCGGATTAGTCGGTCGCCATACCCCGACCTGTCCGCAATGTTTCGTGGCCTGACACCCGAGGTTGAGGCAATCAGGATGAGAGAGTTCGACAATACACTACAGAGGATGATACGGGATCACATAAGACAGACCGTGGAAGATTACAGATCGCCCCAAAACGCGACCCCTGACCAGGCGGGTGCACTAGAACATGTCCTGAGGGAGTGGTGGGGATTGAGGGATTTGCCGGTTCTGGGCTATGATTTTAGACCACCACCAGATGACACTGGATACAATCTGCCACCCCTGGAGCGGTTGTGGTTGAGGGCTAGGGTTACGATTTACGAGAGAGTAATACAGGGGAGGATGGACGAGGCCATGGGGGTGTCGAGAGAGCGAGAAGAGCTGGGGGGCCAGTTAGAATACAGATTCGAAGAAGTGGTGCGGCAGATTAGGGAGCTACCGGAGGTAGGGGAAAGAATTGAGAGACCACAGCCGCAGAGGATGCCAGCGGGGACGATAGCAGACGAGCAGGAAGATAGTTCTGAGGACAGCGAGGAAACATCCTCATCATCACTGTCGTCCGACAGTCAGGACGTGGGACCTACGCAGGAATCGGACGACTCGTTGCCCCCGGTACAGTCGGTGCCGCCCTCGCCCTCGTTCCCGGTGTTGTCCTCACCACTGTCGCCGTCGCACTCGTCCTCGTCACTGCGATTGTCGCCATCAAGCCCGTATGTAGGAGCAGAGACGGCACCGGAAACACAACAGACCGATGAGTCGGAATCAGATGATTCGGGATCACGGCATACACATCAGCGAACTGCTCCGGGTGCGTCACCTACGTATGGGTCTAGCCAACCTGCTCGTGAGACACCCGAGACTCAATCTTCACAGCGTATGAGCCACGGAACGGACCCAAGTGACGATGAGATCACGGCCGATCTGGATTGGCTGGCTGGGATTGAGAGAGATCGTGGTGGTAGTTCGCGCGCGAACTGGCGGGGACGGGGAAGAGGACGGGCAAGGGGGCGCGGTAGAGGAGGACGCGGGAGAGGACGCGGAGGGAGATGAGGAGCGTGGAGTATATGGCCCATATATGATTGAAAGAAGGCAGTTATTAAAGCTACAAGTAAGCTATTTGCGAAAAAGAGCGTAGTAACTGTGGGGTTCATTTGATCATAAAGTACTGTTTTGCCGGAGTAATTTGCGATGTCTCTTTTTAAGAAGAAAAAAAAAAGGGGGTACTTTTCTTCCCTTTTGACTTGGTCAGGGACTAATGTTGAAGGAGTCAATGACTTTTCTGTCACCAATTATGGCATTGAAGATCGCAAACAACGACGGATGAGGAATTCCAAGACCATCCCAATACCAAAATAAAATCAAAGATACGACTCCCTCTCATCCAGACAACTTATCCGCTTCCGTCACCACCTTCAATTCTCCCCCAAACCATCAAACCTTTTCATCTCCCACCTCTCTCTCTCCCCCCTTCACTCATCCCTTGGTCTGCCCCGTCAAATTGTAGTGCCCGGCCCACGGATCGTCCCACCAGGCCCTCACCCTCGTCCACTCCATGACGGCAGCCACCTCGTCGGCGGCGGGCTCGCCAAACACCTCAGCCATCCAGGCCAGCGTCGCGTCGACGCCGGCGCTCACGCCGCTGCTGCTCCACACCTTGCCGCCGCTCTCGTCGGACCGCACCCACCGCGCCTGCGGCACCCACCTCACGGCCGGCCCCAGCGCCGTCGTCTCGCGCCAGGCCCGCTTGTTGGTCGTGGCCGACAGCCCGTCGAGGATGCCGGTCCGCGCGGCGAGCCCGGCGCCCGTGCACACGGTGATCAGGTAGCAGAGGTCCGGGAAGGTGGTTTCGAGGTAGGAGAGCGTGGGCTGTAGGCGGGAGACCGGGGCGCGGGTGCCGAGGCCTGGTTGGTGGTTCCATGATTTTAGTGTGAAGAGGAGGGAGGGACGGGGGAGAGAAAGCTTACCTCCGGGAACGATGAGGACGTCGAGAGGTGGCGCGGTGTCGTGGGTGTGCGTCGGGAGAACGGATTCGGAGAAGTTGCTGTTGAAAGTGTTCATGTAGGGGCTGGTTGGCGCAGTGTTGACTGGGTCGAGGGTTTCGGCGATCTGGGGGAGTGGTTAATGTTCGATGATCCTCTACGTCCCTATTTCACAAAGAGAGGGCCGATGCTGTGTGTTTTAAAGCAAAGGCTCGACGTGGGGTGCTTACGAGGGCGAGGTTAATTGGATGACTCAAGGATAGGATGTTCAAGGCGTCGAGCGGACCGAAGACGTCGAGAGCCTGGAAGGTAGGAAAGAGCAGGATGCCAAAATTGACGGGACCTTGAGAGGTTAGCATGGGCACCTTGCGGAGTAGGATATTGTATGCTTACGCGTTGAATTGCTGTATCTACCTTCAAGCTTGCTCGCTGCTACTGCTGGCAACCAAGAAAGTAAAATGAATTTCCAAACCAAAAATGCTCCCTTGAGGTAAAGATTTCTCGACATTATTGTATGCAACGATGCGGACGCTATGTAGCAAATAGAAAGACGGAGCAATTTGTACTTATAGCGGATGATGTAAAAAGATGGAGTACTAAGAGTAAGCCTCACATGTAAATGTATAAGCTTACTGTCTCAGATGAACCAAAGAACGTTTCACTGCCTGACACAAAAAGAGATGGGGTACTCGAGCAATTAAATCCTCCACAGGATACCGACATCAGGTCTTGAAACTACAGTGGAGGCTTGGTGCTCCACTTTCTGTCGGCATTGATCAAATTCCTGACTCGTATCTGCATGCCAGCCCAGAGAATAAAGTTGTCGGCAGCGGTCCGTTGCCTATTCTTCCGTCTCACGGAGAGCCAGCACCAGAATCTGGAACATTGGCAGCAACCGTTTCGAAACGGATGGCGGGGAAGTGACATTGATTGTTTTTTCCGTGCATTCTGACTGAGACCGGTCTTGGTAGGAATGCGTGCTTTGCCGTTTGTGGCCTTGCGCCAGACCAGGGTTGGCATAGAGAGGCGATTTGAGCACGTTTTGTGGAAACGCCCGTCAGCAGCATTGTTGGACATTGTGTCGATCATGTACCCATTGCTTTTGAAAACTCACATGGCTGTTATTTCAAGGGAGATGACGACTATTAGTTCGCGGCAGAACCGCTGACCATATGTGCCGGGGCGTGTGCTGATTCGCTGGTTCCTAAGCCAAAGGATTCAAAATAAACGCGGCCGGCCCGTCGGCCCCCGGATCAAAGTCTTGGTGTTTGGAACGGCCAACTGTGGCACAATTGAGATAGCATGCGCGATCATGCCCCTCCGGAATCTTTGATAGCACAAAGTACACGTAGGAAAATGAATCGTCTGTTCACCACACGCTGTTCAGCGTTCAAAGCGTAAGCTTGGAAAGATCTTGGGTAGAAGAGAATCTGCGATCTATCAGTACTTGCAACGCAAACTCTGGTTTGGTCAAGCCGATCCAGCAAACAAGACCCTTTCGATATGCGTGTAACTTACCATACCACCCGTGTACCTTAAGTATCCGGGACGCGCGCGCAACAACGGAACACTATTTGCGAAATATTACTGTGTCAGAACTTTGATAACTTTTGTCAAAATTAGCTGCTCTGCAACCACGCAGGCATCCAAATTCTACCGGGAGGCCTTCAAGCTGCATTGATCTCGCAAAACCAAACGGGTCTCTGAGAATGGAACAGAGAAAAGGGAAAGGCAAGGAGCGAGCTCACCAAGAGGAGCACAGCACAGATACCAAAAGGAAGTGTGCAACTTTTCCAGGGGCGGATGCGCCAATCAAAAGCTACACACCGGGGGATGGAAACAGAGCAGTACCTGGCCACAATTTACCGAATTTGGCAACACAAGATCTTGAAGGACTGTATGGTACTTCTGGATGGAGGGCTATATTCAAATTCTCCGAAGGCTCGACCTCCGGTGACCATCCGGGGTCTTAGGCGTTGTCACAGGAAGGGATAATGAAGAACACCGGTCGTTGGCCGTCGTTGCGATGTTAGAGACGGGCCGGCTGATGTCGTAATGGGAGTTTGTGGCCAAGGATCCGAGCCGAAGTGCTAGATTAAGCCAATTGACGATTGCTTTGTGGTGCTTCCCATGTACTCGTGACCCAATGGCTGCATGAAGACCAACGAAGGCGGGGTGTGTGCGTCAAGGGTTGGTGAAGAAGCTCGGCAGTCGATGACGTTCGCTGGCAGTGCAACACCAAACGCCAAAGCTCCCGACAACACCGCACCCCCAGCCGACCACATCGCCCCCGCGCGCGCCCTAAACGAGGCCTCTGCCTCCGAAACCTCCACATACCGTCCGCAATGGCGTCCACGACATCAGCGAAGTCCAAACGGGGCCCCACGGTGCTGGTCAGTCCCTCACCGAGGCAGAGCGAAAGTTCCCTAACTGACGCCGTCCACGCGCACTAGGTCACCGACGCCCGCGAGGTGGTGCAGCAGCGCCCGCCGCCGATGCCGCGCACCGCGACGACGCGCCTGATCAGCGTCGACAACGTGCTGCAGTACGCCTCGGAGATCCCGTCCGGCCAGCGGCGCGGGCCCGCTCCGGAGCGCCCGCGGCACACGCGCACGCCGTCCGGTCGGCACCCGCTGGAACCCAAGCTGAGCGGACGTATGGCTCCGCAGTACATGCCGTCGCGGTCGAGCAAGGTCAGCGAGAAGCTGGTGCTGCTGCCCGAGGCCGACGAGGAGAAGGCTGACGACGACGACCTGCTCGAGGGCTTCCGCGACGACGAGGACGCCGGCCCCCCGGACGACAATGAGCTGGAACGTATTAGGAGCCAGCGCGCTGGCGTCAAGGAGAAGTCGTACGCCGAGCGTCTGCCCAAGGCCAGGCGTGCAGAGAAGCTGGCCCGCGTGACGGCTTACTGTACTGCCCAGTCGTACAAGTTGCGCCCAACCGCCGATTTCGTCAAGAACCAGCACGGCGCCCGGACCAAGCTGTACGACGATTGCCTGTATACTGTTTACCACCTCCCGCTCCTCGGAGGCCATGATGGATACAGGGTTCGCAGCAGTCCGGTGTTGAAGAGCCCTGGCGGAAAGAGTGTTTTGGACGAGGAGATCGAGCGAAATGAGAACAGGGAATATCATGAAGGCTATTTCGGTGACAATGAGCGCTACGGCATACGGGCGCACGAGGACGGAGAGTCTCCCAGCCAGAGTCCTCGTAACGGCAGCGTGTCAAGGGCGTCAGATGACATGCTCGAATCACCACGCTCGCCGCATCGGGACAGTTCGCAGCGCTCAATGTCCCCGCCAAGGATCGCCCCCGATGCTCTTGCATTCGGTGAGATGTTTGTCTACTCCTATGGCGTTGTTGTCTTCTGGAACTTTACCGAACGCCAGGAGAAGGACATACTGGCCGACCTCACTTTTTCGCAATCCATCACCAACGTGGCTCTGGTAACGCGCCCGCAGCAGGAAGAGGACTTTGAGACCGAGGAGTTCCACTTCGAGTACAACCCGGAAATCAACAGGCCCCGCGTCTACAATGACATGATCACGTTGCGGAGTGGAGACCATATGATCAAGTTGGCCATGAGCCATGCCATCGCCCAGAGCACGAAGCTGTGCTTCTTCGAGGAAAGAATGGCACAGATCATGATCAAGGCGCAATACGTACCCCGACGCCTTGCTCTCACCGGAAAGCTGGGCATGCAGCGTGAGGAAGTCGTGAGCATGTTGGGGCAGCTTTTTGCCAGCAGAGTAGATGTCAACCTTTGTAAGTACAGCCATCACTTTTACCACCGAGGACATCCTCTGTCCTCTTTCCTGCCTTGCTGACAACTTTCAAGCTTCAAATATGCTCGACGTCCCCAACTTCTTCTGGGAATCGGAACCAACGCTGCACCCGCTTTACGCCGCCATCCGCGAGTACCTCGAGATCAAGCCGCGCATCCAGGTCCTCAACGAGCGTTGCCGCGTCTTCCTCGATCTTGCCGAAATACTGAGTGACTCCATCGCCGACAAGAAGATGACTCGTAAGTTTAATGCTCCTCCATCAGCTCTAGAGGCACCACAGCCCTAACAACCGCCTTCAGGCATCACCTGGATCATCATCATCCTCATCATTCTCTCCATCCTCGTCACCTGCTCCGAGGTCTTCCTCCGCTTCGGCATCCTCACCTCAGGCAAGAACAAAGCGCCCGCGGCCGATGGCGGCGTGCCACTGCCCATGTGCTCACCGCGAGAAGAGCTGCTGTAGTAGCGGCCACACGGAGCGCTGATCCACCACAATGACTGACGTCTCTATCCACATCCTTTGTTTCTGAAAGTGTATAGATTCTCCTTTGTATAGATACATGTTGACAGTGAAAGGAATTCGCGGCGGGGAGAAAAGGAGTTTTGCAATGGCATGGGAAGGGAAGGGAATAGGGTGCAACGGACTCCTACATCAATCTTGGCGTTCTTGGGGAAAACGGGGTTTACTTCTCCTCTGGTCTGTTATCCATTACCTAGTAGTTTGGAAAAATGTAAGAAGCAGAAGCTGGAAAATACGCTCTGCTTTCTTTACGCGTTCAATTAGCGTGCAAACACACATATGAGCGAGGGTGAATACCAAGCAAACGTTAGTTTCGGGACAAAAAGTTTGGCAATAGTCATCACTCGGATATCAATTCCTAGAGACTAGTACCAAAAAAAAAAAAATACCCCCATTATCCTTCCCGCACCATCCGTACCACCGTCGCAATGCATTCCTCTTCACACTCCCCTCTTTTCTCAACTTAACCAAAAACCCTCCCCAAACGCTGGCGAATTACCACCACTCACCCATTCTCCAGCTCTCTCTCAGAAACAGGAGAAAATATATCATTAAACTCCAGTGGAAAAGAAAAAAAAAGAGCAAATCCAGAACCATAGCGACGTCCGAAGCATCACAAGAATCAGAAGAGAGAGGTTAGGAAAAGGGCGATCCGTGGTCCAGAGAGCAACAAATAAGCGCCGTCCATTCAGAAGAACGAACGGCGTTGAAGCAGACGAGACGGAGAGGAAAAAGAAGGGAAAGCAAAAAAAGCCCGAGTGTGAGAGTGATGTCTTCTACTTTGCAGAAGGACAAGAATTTCGAGGGATATATGAAAAGGACATCCGATACACGCCTGATTTCGCCGCCGATGAGAAGACAATCGACAAAGGAAAAAGGGAAAACGCCTTCAGAGTGGCCGGCTGGTTTTCGAGTGTTTTGAGGCCGACAACAATAACTCAAGATAGGGTATAATTTACGAGAGAAAAATCAACTCGCAGGCACGCTGTAGACCCATGCACGGAAGGGCAAGGCAAAGCGAAGAAGCAAGATAGCACAATCGCTGATGCTGCGCTTTTGATTCGGCAAAGGAGAAAACAATAGAACACGACCCGAAAGTGGAGGAAAGTGAGACCTGGTGCTGTCGCGGCATCATAGGCGCCTGCCGGGGACGAGGATGAACAGCAGGCATAGGGCGGCGTCGGCGAAGGCGATGACAAGGAGGACCATGATGGCGCGTTTGATCAGCAGCTTCTTGACGAAAGGCTCGCGGATCTTGCCGAAGTTGCCGAACGTCGTCTCGCTGCGGCCGGCGAATACGAGCAAGGGGTCGAGCATGTACTGGTGTGATGCGAGCATGTAGACGCCAATGGTGAAGGGGAGGATAAGCTGTGTTGGAAGCACTGTTAATATCGTGGCTAGCTGGACCTCAGGCGGAAGAAAACAACTTACCCAGCAACGGTTGGCTCTCGAATGGTCCAGGAAGATGAGAGTGAAGGCGGCCCAGAATCCACCAAACATGGCCAACAGACCGATAATCATGCGGACCATCATGCTCGGAGGTACCAGGTTGCCGAAGGCCTTGCAACGCAGGAAACCGGGGAAAGCATCGCGCTCCATAGCCTGGAAAACGTAGTCCTTGGCCGTGTCAAAGACTTCAGGATCATCACGGTTCTCGACTTCGATGTCGTGGGTAATCCTGTCCAGAATGCTCTGCGGAAGGATGATCTCGCGCTCGGAACCGGGAAGAAGGTAGGTGTACAAGATCTTCTCGGCGGAGGCGCGGATGTCGTTACGGGTGACGGTGTGCTGCTCGGGGGTGGATTGCTGATTGCCCGAGGAGTCCTGCATGGGAGAGCCGCTAGCCGTGGAACCTGCCATGAAGCTGGGGCGCGGGGGCTCGTTGTTGGAGCGAGCGGAATCGGTGGTGCCGACACTGTTTTGGGGCGAGTGGTGCCTGGCAGTGTCGTTCTCACGCAGGAAGGCCGAGAGGCGCTGCTCGGGCGTGGTCTTCTCGTTGGATGGTCCAGCTTCGGCAACATTGTCCAGGACGGCCGAAGATCTTTTGCTGCCGGCCTTTTCGAGCTCCGGGGTGCCAAACAGGTTGGTCCGACGCAGTTCACGCACATAGTGGCGGCAGAGGGCCATGTGTTGAGAAACATCGAGCCTATGAAGTCAATTAGTAGCAGCGCGGACGGGTCCGAGCAGCGCGACGCACCAGAAATCCAGGTAATCGACCGAGCGCTGCTGGTCGCGCATGTAGATGTAGAAGAAAAAGAGATCGACGGGAGCGGAGGTCCGGCGGCTGAGCACCTCGTAGAGGGTGGGCAGGCGGTCACGGTGGACCTCGGGGGCCGGCGAACTTGACGGCGTCGTCATGGCGCTGTGCGGATGGGCAACGCGGATGGAGATTCACGGCGACGCCAGGACCAGGCGGATGCTCGCGGCGAGAGAGTGCGAAGGGTGGCGGTCGGTAGTCGGGCGAGGAGGGAGGATAGGTGGTGAGCTTTTCGTGGCTCAGCGCCGGCCGTGTCGAGGTTGCGACGACGGGCTGGGTGGAAATGAGGAGGTTCGAGCACGGAACGAGCGACGGTCGGAGCGAACGGAGGGTGGGCCTGGCCACGAGGGGGAGCCGCAAAACGGGTCGCCGGGCAACAACTTGGCTGCGAGAGTTGGGTGCGAGCAGCCGGGACGAGGAGGAGTCGGGGTGTTGCTGAGGGAGGAAGTTTGCTTGACGTCGTGGTACCTGAGCGCGCGCAACGGCTCGGCCGCCAAGCCTCTCATCTCGCGCCAGCGAATCAGCCCCGGCCCAGCCCGAGCGCAATCTCGCCGCCTTCCACAACACACGATAGCCTCATTGCCTTGGCCAGCCTGATCGCCTCTATCAACTTATCCGCGGCGCGACATGGACTGCTGCGCGGTCCACCGCCCGATCGACGCTGCGCATCGTGCATGCTTGTTTGCGTGCAGCAATGCTGCAGCCCAAGTCTAGCTGGTCCGGTCCGAGTGGGGGACGCTATTCCTGACAGCCACACCTTGAAACAACAACCACTAAATGATCAGATGACGACTTTTGTACTCTTCACCCTCAGCTTGTTGTAGGACAAACGCCTGTGAGCACACATATCTACTGCTGCTTGACCATCTCTTGCTGCACCCCTTGGTTCGCTTTGTGTGCCGATCTTGCGAAGTATGGCATAACTCTTTTTACAGCCCTTCGTCCCTGCCGCCGCTCGTACACGGGCTTTTTCGCCTCATCGCCGCCCAGAGTGGCCATGGCCATGACTCGGCTCGAAGCGTCCAGGTGCAATTGCAGATTGCCGTGTACAAGTTATGCGATTGTGGATAGCTTTGTGACATTTCCGAGCGGAACGGACTCCTACAGACGTTCGAAGTTGCTGCACCATCCTCTCCGAGACCAAGGAGGCCACTCCGCCGACCAATTGAACATGATACCTAAACTAGAGATCGGACTGCTCTGACGTGGTGATTGGGTAATCGCTGTACTCTTGTGCCCAGGGGTGGACTCGTCCATGATTCTGATGCCCCCACCTTTTTTCTGCCATGAGCTGACCGGAGTCGTTTCCGCCATGGATCCTCAGCATCACGGGCTACTGTCAGTCTTTACTGTACATTGATACGTCCTACAAACGCCTATCTTGATTCTGAATCATCCTGCCAAGCCTTCGTGATAGCCGTAAGGGCGATTCTTCCTCGACGGCGAGACCATCCAATGGACAATTGAACCATACAAAATAGCTCAGAGCCAGACCAAGCTTGCTCAGCCACATGTCCCAATCACTGTGTACTCGAACCGTTCTCCCTCCTTCCCAATGTCTCCGAACGTCTGCAGCTTCACTCAACGAATCAAGTATGCGACTTTTCGACAAGAGAACGGTGGCGCCCTCTCCAAATGCGTAGGGTGTTCTGTGTGAATGCCTTGATCCACCCGTCATCGTTCGAGGGAGAGGGCGTAAGGGCTGGTCATGGTTTGCATCCCAGCGCGTATCGGCGAGTCAACAGTTCGCAGGCTCAGGGAGAGTTCTGCCTAGAGCTCCGGGCCAACCGCTGACCCGACGCGCTGATCGTGTGAAGAGAGGCGCACGGGCAGACATTGTCCAAACGAAAGCCTTCAGTCGTACTAAACGTCGGTGTTCAGTCGGTTACTTCGGTCCTGCGGTGGCTTGTGGGCCAGTCATGCCTTTGCAATACCATACCGAGCGCTGTTTGTCATTCTCGTGGATCTCTTGCGATGGTTTTGTTGGTCATAGAGCAGATGGCGGGTGTCGCGACCGAACCTGGCTGTCTGACCGGGGGAACGGCCTGCTCCGCGAGGCTGCGCGAGTAGATGCTTCCCTGCACCTGTTTTGCATAAGCGACACCGCTTCCACATTCCTTCTCAGCAGGCTCATCGAAGCAGTTCATTCGTATTTCTGACTTGTAGTGAGGCACTTCAGGGAGGGTTTCGGTAATCGAGTGCTCACACTTTCACCAACAGTTGTACACATTGCGTCCATTGCGAACACGGACGGACGCATTTGGAAGAAAAAGACCGCCATAGACTCAGTATGTGGCATCTACAATGTAAAGGATGAGATATTCTCGTTGGACGCGCTGGTCGGAGCACAAGTCTTTTACTCGTCCACATTAGCGCCCCAACATTCTCTATCCCTTGCACTTACTCCGCGACTCGAAATAATTTTATGCTTGACTTCCTCATGCACCGGGTTCTAGCTTTTGTAGAGCCCATTCGTACATGGTTGCGATGCCGCACGTTGAACTTAGGCCAAATGTTCAGTGTGCCTTTTGCAGAGCGCTGGCGCCGACCGTGTCAACCACCAGCAGGGATGCACCGTTACGTTCGAAGCTACGAAACTAATAGCGGCTCGTGAATCTTGTACAAGATCGATGCATAAAGTTGGTCGGGCATGGGCCGCCCTTGTCGGTCCCAGAGCCCAAACAAACGAACGACACAGGCTCGGAAGGCTGCTCCATCATGAGGGCACCCAACTAGTTCAATGAGCATACAGTTGGTACCCCACGGATCAGCCATTGGCAATGACGGAAATATGATCCGGGGCCAATCACGTCCGTCTTTGTGCGCGGAGGCGGGTCTCCGCTCCGCCCCCAGCTCCCACGGCGCGCCAGCCCGAGTCCGGATCACATGAATGGCTGCTACACTCAACAATGCCGTGACCCATCGGCACAACCCGATGGTCATGCTTATTACCTCAATAAGCGTCTGTGCCGAGATGCTAGTTGCAGTCCCCCCGAACGAGCCAGCCGGCGAGGTCCACCATCAATCGTCGGAGCGGAGGCGGTCTTTGGCTCCGGAGCCTGTGGCGTCCCCGCATTAAGACGAACCCTGTGCGGAGATTCCTAGACCCCGGAGCAAGGCCAGGCTGGTAGCTATTACTGGCAATTGGACATTGTAGCCATGCCATTGCGACGCCACTTAATGGCCGTTAATGCTCCCTTATCGCTGTAACACGATGTTCCACTCGTCATATGTTTTGCCGTGCCTGTCCCATATGAGACAGCAAATTCGTTGCCCAAGGACGTTGAAGTGTTTCTTAAAGACTCACAGCCAGTGGTTCATCATCCTAAGTCCTACGGCACATGGATGCTAGCATATCCTCTTTCAATCCCGCTAGTTGCTGCAAAAAAAAAAGTGCCGGTCTGATTACAAAGGTACTCTAAACTCTTGGCTCCAACAAACTTATCTTGAGTTCTTACGAGATTTGACACGGACGTCGTTATACAGAGTGTTAAATGGCTTGTTCATTGCTTTTCAACCAATAGAGTTTTGCAACTATGGATTGCGTACTCTGATTATCCATGATCACCGCATGTGAGCTGCCTGTTCTCAGAATGAACATATGGAAGCTCGTTCACTGGTAAGAGCGATGCCGAGAGTCGATCAGGGGCCTCGAACGCTCATACGCTGTTGTCCGAGGAATTTCTCCTATCAGAGCTCGAAACACGGCCCTACGGCCATGACGCCACCCATGCAATCTTGGCTATCGATAACTATGCAAAGTCGGATCGCGTTCGGCTGCTGGACCTTTGTGAGTGCTGGCTGTCTACTACGCCAGGAAGCGTGAGTGACGTTGAGATGAAAGCAAAAGCCGCCAGCAGTTACGTAGTGGCTCAAGGAGTATACTCCGTCGCACCAAAGGAAAATGGGCACCAGAAAGCCCTGGCTTTCTTTACCCCGCCGCCAATTACTCTTCTCACCAGTTGGCTGAAGACTTTCAGTGAACAATACCAGGTCTCCTGGGATGCCTCTCTACTCACGCCAGGTCCAAAGGAGACTTAGGTGCCGCGAAAATGTGCATCCAGGCACCTATGTACTGTTGCGCACGAACACGAGAGGTCATCAGCCGCATACACACGACAGCATCTTCGGACGGAGGATAAGATCAGGTCTCAAGCAAATACTGTAAGCAAGGATGACTAAGTGACCAAATCCCCTCCTACCCTGTACTGTCGCAATTGCAAAGGACACCCGGTGATCCGGATCGTGTGAACAAGCGGGGGTGCGCTTAGCCCTAAGTCTCTCTGCTTTCAGACCCATGTGCCATCATCCCTTTGAGATCTCGATGCACACTTCCTCTTGAGGCACCCAGCTTCCCGGGCAACGTCGAACGTAGACGGTGTTGAGTTCCGCTGCCGTCAAAGCCTATCAGAATCGCGATATCAGCTGCCTATGGCCCACGCATACTAGCCATGGCCTGATAGTACATAATTCGGGAAAGGATCGTTGCGCAGCGTTGACGACCCCTGGGGGGGTTGCAGGAGCCGGATCCTGGCTATGTTCGGGTCAAACGTGTCTCGTGGAGTATACTCCGTCTTCCCCCTAAATAAACACTAAAGGTGTGTCGTCTGATTCCACTCAACGAGCTCGCTTCACCCTTGTGAGAGCATTCATGTCCTATACTCGCTACTTTCGCCGAACGGATGGCCCAAACACGTACTGCAGGTATCTGCCATGACGCCCTAGTTTTGTTTTGTCTTGTCGCATTCTTGTATCACCAATTTTAGATGCTCTTCTTTGTCGGCTCACTGCTTGAAACATGTACGCAGTGCGGCAGTGTGCATTTGCTGCCGTGGGGTTTCCCTCTCTTCGCGACGCCCGGCTTTCGTGATCTCTTTAGCACAAAAAAAAAAAGAAGAAAAAAGTAGGCTGAAGTCGATGTAAGGGATGCACTAGTCTAGCAAGGAGATGGTAGCATCCATCGATGTGCATCGAATGTGCTTTGAGGTCTAGACACTGGATCTACCGCCTTTGCACCTCCTCATAAATGGAGTCTACGCTGCTCGTGACCCACATGGCGGTTCAAGTTGTCGGAGGTCTAGTCACTGAAACGATTTTTGAGATATCCCGTTGAGCCGCTGACATTAGAAGTATCTTGTGGGTAGCTGACTGGGTGCAGTATATTGGCCTTAGGATGTTCGACAAGTGCCATGAAGCCTACATACCACATAGACTGCGAAAGTAGAGTCCAGTGCGTAGAAGGACCAGAAGCTAAATGCAGTGAGATCGTACCAAGATACTTGGCTTAGCGCCCCCTCTCGACCAGACCTCACCACACCGATTTACCGTTCCTGGAAGTAACCGGTCGACGGCCCGGCCTAGCAACATCCCGATGTGGTAAAGCCTGCCTACCTGACACCATCCGAGTGGGCGGATTCTGGCCAGTAGTATGGAGTTTATACCAGTAGTTTTTTCCGCATGCGTATGGCGGAGCTAGTACTTCTACGATCCGCTCAATGATGTCTTACACCAGCTGCGCAAGTTTGCTTGTAACATTAATTCTCCACGACTACCATACGTCTGCTATCCGCACGACATTCAATACTAATAGAATTTCAATACTTACAAATGGATCATCGTCTCTGCCACTTCTCCTACGCAATACTCTCACGTGGCAAGGAGGTGCATCAAAACTCACAAACTCTCCTCCTCCTTTTTTTTTTTTTTTTGGAACACACGAAACCCAGAAAGTATGAGAAAACAAACTCTTCACCATCGATACCGACCAAAATCGACGTTGTCGTCGTTGAGGCGGCGATCCGTTACTCCAACACCTACCCCGGATCCATCTCTCCGAAAGCTTCCCCTCCAAACCTCTCCACAGCTCCACCCCCACCCCCACCGTAGTTACACACCTACCAGATCTCCAACGACGCAGACAACTTCCAACGCAGCGGCCTCATTTCTCACCGCGGCGAGGTGCGGGGCGCGCCAATCATCATCAGCCGACATGAGCTCGCGCGCACGGGAGCTAAAAATAAAGCATGTGTTCGCAAGAAAGAAAGCCACCATGAGTATGCGCGAATCGTGAATTTGCCCGGCGGAGATGGCCGAGCCGAGGGTGCGCGGGGCGACGTCGGCGTGGGCGTTCGGCAGTTCATCTTGGGATTGCCTAGTAGGGTAAATCGTACGAGATACCGTACCCATGTTGCGTACTTACCAGTCCTGAAATTCAGTAGTAGATGTGCAGGGGCCCGGTTTCAGGGTGGGAAGAGGTGCCGGATTTGGTCGGACATTGCTATCTTTCCCAATCCCATCTGCTCAAGGAGTTAAACGAAGAATGTGAAGGAGTATCCGTGGATGAGCTGGAATGGAGATAAACGGTCCTTCTATGGCCGGAATGTGGGGACAGATGGAAGCGTCAGAATTTGATGACGGCCAGACGAAAACAAAAGGTAGCACCACGGTTGGAGAGGCCTGCGGGATGTAAATGCGGCACCGGATAGTGTTGACTTGATAATGTGACAAGTATTGTGTTCATATAGTACATTTCCCATCGGCATCAAGCCTTGCCGCCTTAGCTCTTCTCCTTTTTAGTAACGTGCAAAAGTTCAAGCTCTGCTGTTTTACAAGAGCCAGACCCAAGTCCGCTGACTCAGTCAATCTTACCGCGCAGCTTTTACATATACTTATCCATCAAGCCGTCGAAGTACTTCCTCACTGCTTGATTCGAAATCTCCACATTCGTCCCCTTGGAGAGCGTTTCCTGGCGCCAACCCAGAGCCTGAAGAGAGTATCTGCCATCGACCTGTGCCACGGCGTCCCAAAGCACTAGGTCGGCTTCCGCCACGCTCGGCTGGTTCCATAGCTGCATCTGCACCTTGCCATTGCGCATCTCCTTCGGACCCACGACCATGATGTGGTTGTAGCCGCGCTCGCGCGCCTCGCGCAGCTTCTTACCAAGACCACGTGCACTCGTGTCAACGTCGACCTGGACGGGCGGGCGGCCTAGCGGCGCAGGTAGTGTCGCTCCTGTGTGCTCGTCCCGCTGCTCGTCGGCACCCGACAGCTGGATGGCCAGCTTTTGTACGTGGGCCAGCAGCTCGTAGTCCTGCGACAAGGCGAGGATGATGGCCGGGCGCGGCGCGAGCCAGAACGGATACTTGCCGTCGTAGTGCTCGATCAAGAGGGCGAGGAAGCGTTCGAGCGAGCCGAGGATGGCGCGATGGATGATGACGGGCGTAACCGGGCCTGTCTGCGCGAGCAGCTCCGGCGCCGTGTCCGCCCTCACCGACCCCGTTCGCTCGAGCTCCGGCGCGGGCGCACTATACGACAGGTTGAAGCGCTGGCCCAGCTGGAAATCCAGCTGGATGGTGGCCGTCTGGTGCTCCTTGCCGTCACTGTCGCGCAGGATGATATCGATCTTGGGCCCGTAGAAGGCACCATCACCTGGGTTAATCGCCCACTCCCGCCCGCTGTCGTCGAGCGCCGCCTTCAGCTGACTCTCGGCGCGGTCCCACTCCCCCACAGTGCCGATGTAGTGGTCCTCCGGCCGCGTCGAGAGCACCAGCTTGTACGGGCCGAGCTTAAAGGTCGAATAGACCGTCTGGACGAAATCAAGGGTGCGCTTGATCTCTTCTTGGATCTGAGACGGGCGGCAGAAGATGTGTCCGTCATCTTGGTGGAAGCGACGCACGCGCGTTAGCCCGCTCAACGCGCCAGAAATCTCATTGCGGTGCAAAGCGCTAAAGTCTGCATAGCGGATGGGCAGGTCGCGGTAACTACGCTTCTCGCTGCCGAACAGCAGGCAGTGGCCCGGGCAGTTCATAGGCTTCAGACCGAACTCCTCGTCCTCGCCCGCCTCGGCTGCTTCTTTCTTCCCGGTGGCGCCGCGGCCCTGCACGGAGAACATGTCCTCGGCGTAGTTCACCCAATGGCCGGATTTCTGCCATAACGACTTCTTGTATATAGTAGGCGTGATGACCTCGCGGAAGCCGAATCGCGGGTACTGCGTGCGCAGGAAATTGGCAAGCTTGTTGAACATATCGGCGCCATTGGGGAGGAAAAGCGGCGAGCCGGGCGAGTAGAGAGAAGTGGTGAAGAGGTCTTGCTGGGCGCCCAGTTCACGGTGGTCGGCTGGTGGTTTGGGCGGATCATCAGTCGTCGGGTTTAGTTTCTGCGCAGGCTGGGAAGCTGAACATGAAGAACACGGGCGTCTCCATGTTGGCGGGCGCAGGACGGATTGAGGGCGCGGGGCCCTGGCGTAGCGGGCAATGTGCGAGAGGTTGAGCAGCGGACGGCGAGCGGGCATTGGGGCGGCGGTGCTGGAGAAATTCTGGGGCGCGCACAAGCTGCTGTTGGACGCGGCGCGCGGCACGGGAGCTTGGGCTTAGCGCGCGGACGGCTCGGCGCGTGACGTGAGGCCTGCCACGACAACGACGCGAGGCAAACAAGACGTTGTGTTGCCAACTCGCCTCGACCCTCTCTCGCCATGACATCTCTCGTACGCAACAGGCTAATCTTGCTATTGGCATCTGGCCACACGCGTCGACTTATCCTCGTGCCCTGATCGACAACTCTACGCCGCCCGCCAGCCTTCCATCTGCGCTTTGCCACTTTGCCCGCCGTTTCGCGTTGTTCTCCGCGTCACACACTGTCTGCTTGCCACCCACGCGCCAGCACCGCCTCCCGCACCGCCCCGAGACTGAGCAAGATTCCGCCGTGTCATGAGCAGGGGGAAAGGTCGCGCCCGAACTAGGGAGCTCAGCGAGTCATGGGCGTCTTTGTCGTATGCTGAGGATCAAGATCTCGGACAGTCTTCAAGTCAGGACAGCGACGCCCCTTCCCACAAAGACGTTCAGCGTGCAAAGAAGAGCTCGGCGCGCAACAGTCCACCGCCACAGTCCTCGGGAAAGGCACGGTCCGCCACCCCCTCTACACCTGTACCCCGCAAGCCCCCGAAACGCCGTGTCTCTCAGCCCTCTGCAGAACTCGAGTTCGTCATGCCTTCTTCACCCGACGGCTCGTTTGGTGGCTCTCCGATGCACAGCTCGCGCCGCCCGCGACGCGTTTCTCAGTCTATCGCCGAGGATGACGAATCGGCGGATCTCAGGCAGAGGAAGCGGAGGTCTCGGCCGATGCAACGGGTGTCGTCTGAGGAGGATAAAAGTGATACCTCGACACCTCTCGGGTTACTCTGGCTCAATGTGCTGGGACCCATAACCAGCTACTTGCTATCCGTCCTGTGTTTTACCTTGAACGTCTTGAAACCCCTATTCTCCATCGCCCTCGCTGTCGCTTTCGTCGCCGCATTCTTGTCATTTGCCCGGTATTGGATTACTACCAGCGTTTCCACTGCGCTAACCCCGATCTGTACCGTCCCCGGCGTGTCTCTGCTTAACCTTCCATTCTGCAACTACCCGCCGAGAGCCAGTCCCACCTCCGCCGGATCGGTCGAATTCGATGAGCTTGTCAAGGCTCAGCAAGCATTCGAAGAGATCATATCTGATGCGTCTAGATATGACGGGCTGCCCGCGGATATGAAGCGGGGCGAGACCGCTATCCGGGACTTGAGGTCCGTTGTGCGCTATTCCAAGCTTCCCTCAAAAAGCGAGCTGGACATGGAATTCCACAACTTCATCGAGAAAGCGGGTAAAGCTTCCTGGGACCTTACACGCTTTAACTCTCGGATCGGGACGGCAGTGGATAAGATGCTCAGCACGAACAAGTGGACTTTGCGAGTCATTGACGACATCAAGGATGCCGAGGATGGGCGGGGCTCTGTTGACCGCTTCATCTGGGACCAGTTACTATGGGTCATCTCGCCGCATCGAAACCCGCGCGAACGGCTCGTTTCTCAATACTTGACGCACACCCAAAAGGTCGAGGACGAGATCACGGCCCTCATTGACCAAGCGGATGCTTTGCTCGGGATCCTAGACAGCCTCGAAAGTCATCTCGGCGCCATACACGAGATCTCCGTTCGTGACGATGTAAGCCTGCAGGGCAAGCGCGAGGAATTGTTCCTCGACCTCTGGACGAAACTGGGTGGCAACCGGTCCAATGTCAAGAAGCTGGACCAACAGATCCAGCTACTCAAGAATGTCAACATGTACCGCCGCACCGCGGTTAGTCACGTCAGCTCGACTATGATCAAGCTCCGAGCCATCGCTGTCAGTCTGGAGGATATGCGAGAGCGTGCCGCTACCCCTGACGTCGTGGGTGTCGATGGTGAGGTGCCAATAGTCCTTCACATCGAGAACATTCAGCGGGGTCTCGACAGACTAGAGGCCCAGCGTCTGGAGCACCAAAGATCCGTGGATGAAAGGCATCGGAGAATCCTAGACGCTGCAGAAGCCAGCGACGCTGGCTCAGGCGCTGGTGTCCCCGAGAGCCGCATGATTGACTAAGATGCGCTAAGGGTACTTTTCACATCACTTTGGCTAGACACATCCTGGTTTGGTACTGTTGGCGCGGATTGGCATGCATTGTGCTTGGTTATATGGCGTTGTGTTTGACGATTCGATGGTCCTCTGGAGACATACCCCTGTACACTACTAGCATTCATCCATCCTATTCTTTTTATCTGCATGTGTTTGTTGACAACTGAGCTTACTTCTCACTGTTTTGTACAGAGACTGGAGTACTTCTATACTGCTCTGAATCTTTCCTTGTGGCGGACAAGCTTCGCCTGCCATGACATATCTCGATATCAAAGCAGCTTTCATGGCGAGTGCCAATGGAGCCTGGACAGCACTCACTAAAGACTGAGTCATTTCCCCGTTCTCGCACAATCACAGCCACTCGCAAATTGCTTCACTTGCATTAGTGCCTCTCAATTGCCGTTTCTATGGGGATGGTATGACTGGGCGAGAACTACCATGCCGTGATGTTGACTGTTCTGCGTGATGGTCTAGAACACAGAGCACCTTCGATTCTCGCTTCTCTTCATCTGCAGGCTTGCACCCTGAATCTGGACAGTCCCGGTCATCACTTGCCAGTCGCGACCGTAGCGCCCATCGCTGCTAATGCAAAGTTGTGTCTGGCCTCTTCATCCGAAGCTTCTGCTAAAAAGCAGAAAGCGCGATACAATAGAAGTACTCCACATTCTGGAGTTCTGAATGGCGCATGATTCAGTTTCCCACGTCCATCAACACGAGCCTCCTCCCCCAGCCGAGCCTCAGGAGCGAACGTTGACTCGTGAAGCATGGATCGCAGCATGCGCAGGCCAGGCAAGGCAACTGCTATCACACACTCCGCCCCACTCCACCATCATCTTTACGGGTGAAACGTAGCAACACACTGGCCGTTCTACGCACACCGGTCAGGCGTGCTGAAATTCTTTTCATTAAGACGTTAATACCTAAGCGCCAGTGAGCGCGCGCAGCTTCCGATCGCCACCGCTGTCTGTGATCGCAGCGATTGTGTTCGGAGCACTTTAGCTTTGGCGTGCAGCGGGTCCTCAGGAGGAGGATCAACCATTGCAGATGCTGGATGCGATTACAGACGATTTGATCTAGTAGTTTCATGTGGAATTCGGCAATAGGAGAAAAAAACGCGTTCGTAATGCGATCCGCAAATGTTATGAAAATCCACTGGCGGGCCGTCGACGGTGGTACAGAGGGATGTTGCAGCCCAAGACTGGCGTGAGTTTAGTTTTTGCGATTAGACGGTTGTTTACGCCTGTGTCCCGAGTGATTAAGGTAACTGCCCAGACACAAATGTAGACGATAGCTTGTATTGCCTCCATGAGTCGAATGGTGTTCCTCGTAAGGAAAATTGCGGGGATTACAGTTACCCTTTTTTTTTCTAGGGCCTTGCTATTCTTCGAGCTAGCTGTCGGTTCTCGCGCCTATGTGTACCATTCGAACGGCTGCATGAACTAGTCCTAGCCATCGGTAGGCGAGCTCTTCGTTTGGAAAATCACGAGGCCTAAGTCGATCGGAAACGCCGACAAATACTGCTTGACCGACTGTGGCGGGTCCATCTTCGGTCTGCAAGATCAAGCAGAACCACTGTGGCGGCTCTAGGGGCCTTTTCGGAGATCGATAAGCGGCACCGGACGAATGGCTCGCGCATTCTCCTTGGTGTCCAGCGTGAGCATCGACGTTACGTATAGCACAGAGGTAGACAGATTAATCGAAATTGTTCGTGGCGGGGAGACACCAAGGCTCTGTACTGCGGACAAGAGACGAATCACTTCATGATCGCTGTTCATTGGCAAAAAAAAAAAAAAAACGTCCAACAGTGGGTAGCTGGCGCGAAGGATGTGATCATCCTGCTCGCCTCCTCTAATAGGCTAAAACCGAAGGACATTGCTTTGCGTTCGGCAATTGACTGGGCTCTGATGTAACGAAGAGCGGATTCGTGCTTGCCACCGACTGTTGAACCGGGGTGTACAACCACTGCTTTCTTCGGAAAGGAACACTGAAGGAAGACGGGATACCGATGCTTTTTTCAGTTGGTTTTGCATCTACCGGCGATGTCCTGTAATGGCAATGATGGGTATACCTCGGTTGTCAGGCAGGGTTGTCTTGCCTGTTGGCCGTCGCAGGACCCAGTCACAAATGCATAGCTTCGTCAGACACGTTGCCATATGCGGTAGGTCGAGTGCATGGGTTTTTGCTGTCTTCGGTAATTGTCAAGGTCTTGACCCGCCTGCTTTGGAGGAGAAATCCACGCGAGCTGCCGGCTGAGGAAGCAAGTGTAGGGGGGTCAAGTAAGGATGAAGTTATGAAAGATTATCGAAGTGATGGGTCGGAGGCTCCGTTAGCCATTGACGCGCGTACGAGGGTCATCGTAAGATGATATTGAAAGAAATTTTTCATTATTCGTTTTTCTCAGACAATCGGCAAAGAGGATGGGCTGAGAAACGAAGCCATTATGCCGAGGCGGGCTTGGCCGAGGAGCGAGGGTATTGCGACGCTGAGAGTGTTGATGGAACCCAAGAACTCGGCATTCACCGCCGGCGTGGCGCACAATCCCGCTTCAGGCATACCAGCACGTGTTGAAAACTCTGACGCTTGAGCCCGACGACCAGGACAATTGGCTGGAGGTGAGACGGGAACGAACAGGTCCCGGAGAGCAACCTTGCTCATCGTTGCCCTTGCAGGAAACCGGGTCACGACCGGACCGACGCACAGCGCACTAGATGTTCAGCTCGCCGGGCGCCACCGCCGGTATGGCGAGCATCAGCTGAGTGGGCGTCCTCGGTGAGCGTGTGGAGTAGTGTGCTAGGATGACGTACGGCGAGCGAGAGCGCCTTGGTTTGCCGCAATTTGGCAAAAGGTTACTGCCGGAGAAGAAGGCAAAACCAAAGCTCCTGCCGATGTGAAGGACGGCTGATGAGATGCGATTGGTCGGCCAGAAGCGGGCGGTGAGCACATGCTCACGACTCGACATCGCATATTAGGTAAAGGGATTGGCACAGAGTGGGATAGGTTTAATTTTCGAGGGCGGCGGAGCTGCCCCAAAGGCGGCTTCCGGCGACCGTCAGCCACGCTTGGCGGCTGTGGAGAGACCCGCTGCGATGATCGGGAAACTTGCCGCCGCCTGCGATGCAGTGCATAATTGGTCTCAGCGTCAGGCGTGGTGAAGAGTCGGCCATGAATGGTGCAGCAGCGGGCAGGGCCGCCAGGCAGCAGGCGGGGTGCAGCAGCAGCAGCGGATGCAAGATAAGCAGGCAGCACGCATCGCGTTGATGCAGCGGGCAGACTTCGATTCGATCCATGGCGCAGCGATCCCACGTGATGGTCACGTGTGGGCTGCAACCGACGACGAACGGGGGATGTTTGATGGATGACGAACCCTGTCCGGAGTGGGTTCCAGGGACTGCAGGCGCCGCATCGAGCGAGCGAGAACGATATCAGCCGCAACCTCGCGCGCCCTTGCCCCCGCGCCAGATGTCGGCCACAGCCTGGACGACGGGCGAAAGGGCTCTCGGCCAACACCAACAACGCCTGCCTGACGTGAGAGGGCGTACCGTTGTTTTGTACCTGGGCGGCGGAGGCGTGTGGCCGCCGATGTCATAGCCAAGACCAGCCCTGCCGCACCCCAGCGGCGGCCCCAGCTCCACTCTCACTCTGCACCGCACCCTGCGCCGCGACTTTCAACCGCGCTAGGTATCCTATTCCACGTCGCACCTGTCCAAAGTCACGCAGCAAAGTTAGGCCCACCCCGCCGCCGGGTCCACGGCACGCAGAAAATAATCCCAGCTAGCTACACTCATCCTTTAAATTCCGCTCTCCCCAGCCTTTTACCATTTGCTCTTGCGCCCAACCCCCGGCATTCAGCTACCGCCAACCAAATCATCCTTCTCCAGCGCCTCCAAAGCGTGCCCCGAGTGAGTGAAGGTGAAGCTGTGATGCTCTCGACCATCGCGACCGGCCGCATCTCTCAAATCTGTACCTACCGCCCCCACGACAGCTCTGTGTGAACAAGCCGCTCGAATTCCGCACGCGACATCGATCAAGACTGCCCGAAGCGACTGTGACTCTTGCCCACAGCGACTACTACGCAATCCTGCAGCCCGCGCGACCTCCCAAAGCAACACTCGACGAGAATCCTACGCACCAACATGCCGTACTTCATTAACCCGTTCCACAAACACGACGTCTCCGAGTTTCCTGGAGTCCTGGTGCCGCTCGCCGGAGCGCCGCATCGTGGCAACTCGGTCAGCTCCAAGCCAGGCGCCCACGATGAGGCCAACAGAGAGAAAGAGTCGACCGGCAGCAGCGAGTGGTCCGGCGGCTTGACTATCGACGCCCTCCGTGCTGAGATTGACAATGATCTGGCAGCTGGCGGTGTCAACACCGCATATGACCGTACGTTCTGAACGCCCTGCCGTCGCTTCCCAGGCGGCGGGTCGTCGGTTTGATGCCGTTTCCCTTTGCTCCTTCGCCCCTACATGAGAGTTGCAGATCTGACCGTGGCGCTGTAGGCAAGTCTAAGGTCATCAACAAGGCCATCCAGGACATTGGCATGGGCCGCTACCAGTGGGAGCTCTTTGCTCTCTGCGGTTTTGGCTGGACTGCTGATAACCTCTGGCTCCAGGTACGTGGCGGCGGCTGAGACGCTCTCCCTCGTATGCTGACGGACGACAGGGCGTCGCTCTCACCCTCCCGCAACTCAGTCGTGAGTTCGATGTCGACGAAAACACGGTACGCTACACCACGCTAGCGCTCTTCACTGGGCTGTGCATTGGTGCGAGCTTCTGGGGAACCATTTCCGATGTCATCGGTCGCCGTCTTGCTTTCAACTGCACGCTGTTCCTTGCTGGCGCCTTTGGCCTGGCTGCTGGCGGTGCTCACGACTGGATCTCCACTTGCGCCCTCTTTTCCTGTGTCGGCTTGGGCGTTGGCGGCAACTTACCCGTCGACGGAGCTCTCTTCCTCGAGTTTCTGCCGTTCGCTAGCGGTAACTTGCTGACTCTGCTGAGTGTGTGGTGGCCTGTCGGACAATTGATCTCGTCTCTGAGTAAGCCCCGCGTATCTCAGGCTTGAAGGATCGAAACGCTGACAATCATCAGTTGCATGGGGATTTATTTCCAACTACTCGTGCGCTTCAGAGGGCCCCTGCGCAAAGGAGGACAACTGGGGCTGGCGCTACCTTGTTCTCACGCTAGGCGCCCTCACCTTCTCCATGTTTGTTGCGCGCTTCTTCCTCTTCCACCTCTTTGAGTCGCCCAAATTCCTGCTCTCGCGCGGCAGACAGGCTGAAGCTGTTGCCGTGGTGCATGGAATCGCGTATCACAATAAGGCCAAGACGTGGTTGACTGAGGAGATTCTCAACGAGATCGGCGGCGACCCCGATGCCGTGACAGAGGGCCAGAAGCTCAGCACCGTTGAGATCATCAAGCGCAACCTAGGCAAGTTCAGCGCGGCACGCATCCGGCCGCTCTTCAACGGCAAGAAGCTGGGCATCACGACGCTGCTCCTCTGGGTCATCTGGGCTGCCATTGGCATGGGATACCCCCTGTTCAACGCTTTCCTGCCGCAGTACCTGGGTAACAGTGGCGAGTCGTCGACGTATCTGGTGTACCGCAACTATGCGATCACGTCAGTGGTCGGCGTCCCAGGCAGCTTTTTCGCGTGCTACACGGTCGACATCAAGTACATTGGACGCAAGGGCACCATGGCCATCAGCACTATGCTCAGCGGCATCTTCCTCTTCCTCTTCACCATCAGCAGCAACTCCAACTACCAGCTCACCTTCTCTTCGCTCGAGGCCTTTTTCCAGAACATCATGTAAGGCTCTTGTTATTCATTCTTCAACGGGTTTCGCTAACATGGTACGCTACTGCAGGTACGGTGTCCTCTACGCCTACACGCCCGAGGTGTTCCCGGCACCTAACCGCGGCACCGGCACCGGCATCAGCTCCTTTCTCAACCGTTTGCTGGGTCTGTGCGCGCCCCTCGTTGCCATCAACGCTGGCCAGGCCGATCCGTCCGGCCCGGTGTACGCATCCGGAGCTCTGTTCCTGGCGGCCTTCGTGGCAATGCTATTGCTGCCAATCGAGACCAGGGGGAAGCAATCTCTGTAAGAGATTGATAATGAGCGTATTGCAAAGCTTTGCTCGTTTATATTTTTTTCGGGGGAGAACACGTGGCTGAAAAAACACTAAAAGAAACAAAACAGTGCATTTGATACCCACACAAGAAAAGAGAGGTGGTTCGAGAATTTCGGAAGGGGAGGGGAAGAAAAATACTACCAAAATTCACCTGACGTGAGATGGTTTATTATTTCACTCGGGAGTTTAGTTCTCATCCTTTTCGAACAAGGAAAAAAAATCGAAAATTTTTTTTTTTCTCATCCATCGACTATCTTCATGTGTACGTGAAACTGTTGAGAGTTTGAGATTTCGTTGCACGGTGAGTTGATCGGTGCAATTCACACTTTATAAGAGGGGTCAACTATGTCAGATGGAGCAAGTGAATGGTGGTGAACAGACAGAATAAGCTAAAACTGAAACCTTTTATACGAGGATGTTGCTTGTTTGTCAAAGGTCAGACAGAGCATTTTCCTCGAAGAATCGCGCGGGAAACAGTTCTTAGAGAGTCTTCTCTGGCCATTGTATCCAGAGGTTGAGATTAAAGGTGGACTGTGCTACGTCATAGGAGACAAGGCAGGTTGATTCAAGCTTCTCGGGCTGAACGCCTCGTTTTACCCCACAAAAGATCTCGGGTACTCCGGGACGGGAAGCGGAAGGCGGCCGGAACGCCCAGTGGCTTGCCTGGCACGGTCCTCCGGCCCTGTACGAAGTACAAGCTCAAGAGTTTTTAGCCCGTTGGACGAAGGAGGCAAGGGATTGGCGGGGCTTGTATATGCTCGGCGGAGTCTTAGTAATCGCCCACTTCAAGCTGGAGGATACATTTCCCCCATGCCCCTGCAGACAAGCGAGGGTTTAGCGCTGTGGATAAATGGTCTACCCGTTGAGCAGATATCGAGGGGGCTTAGACGATGACTCGATGGCGTTGTGAGAGGGAAAATGGTTGCCCACGATAGGTCGCGATAAGGCAGGAACGGCTGGCCAATCACAGGGCGCGGTGCAAATCACCCAGCCGTCATCGGCCACTAACGGGTGGGCGTATCTTTGTCTTCTCATGATAATTCTGCCTGTGACAATGGATTTTTGCCAATGTAGCTGGCTCCGGCTTGTGTCTGCTTGGCCAGTCCAGCAATTGAGCCATCAATTGAAGCATACCGTCCTCTGGTGAGCTTATCAGCGCCTTATCTCACCCAATCACCCGAAACACGTCGACGAATTCGCTTTAAGCTTTTTGCCTCCGCAAAGAAGGCTCCCCACGACAAACGAGTGCGTTCCCACGTGAATTTACCGGGGGCACAGCCAACTGTTGACTAAGGGCGGGTCTTATCGCGTTGTGCTGCACACAGCGACTCGGCCAAGCTTCCTTATCTCTACCAATCTGCCCCGGCTTTCATCCCTCCGCACCACGATTTTCTTCGGCACACCGAATCAGTGTCCGTCCCCGAGGAGATCCAGTCACCAGAATCGCATGGTGGCCTCTATCATCCCTGCTCGAGCCATCGCTTCTCACAGCAAACCACCCATGTCCGCTCACCCGTCTTCGCTGCATCTTGTCCCACCGCTCGCCCGCCGGCGGCGATCATCGGGGGCCGGCCCAGAGCTGACATTGTACTACGGCTTTTTTTTATTGCGCTCGATTCATATCGGCGGAGAACTCCAAGCCAAAATGCCATTTAAACCCCGCCCTTCTCCCGGCTCTTGTCAGCTTTGCTTGGGTCCCAGCAATTTGACACCTGAGAATCCATCACTATGGCCATGACCTCTGGTGAACCGCCGCTCAGCCAGGCTGTCGGCTATGGCGTTGTCATTGGCTTGGGTTTCGCTTTCGCGTAAGCACGAGACTATTCCCTCTCGTCGATTAGATTGTGCTGACCCAACTGCCAGTTTTGGCATGATTTTGACCACTTTCATCCTCAAAAGGTACCTTCAGCTATTTTCCGATTCATCATTTCCCCCAGACGGTCAAAAATCCTAACTATACATGAACAGGTACAACTATGAGCTGCAGACTAGTGAAATGTTCAGCACTGCCGGAAGAACGGTGAAATCTGGTCTTGTTGCCTCCGCAGTCGTCTCGTCCTGGACTTGGGCCGCAACTTTGCTGCAATCGTCTGGTGTGGCCTACAACTAGTAAGCTGAGCTCGTTCAATCCTCAGTTTTCCAACTCTTAACACTGTCTCAGTGGTATCTCTGGGCCCTTTTGGTATGCGTCTGGAGCAACTGTGCAGATTATTCTCTTCGCCACTCTCGCCATTGAGCTGAAGCGAAGGGCTCCAAATGCCCATACCTTCCTCGAGGTGATTCGCGCTCGCTACGGCGCAGTCACGCACATCGTCTTCATGGTTTTCGCTCTGATGACGAACATCCTCGTTACTGCAATGCTTCTCACCGGCGGTTCTGCGGTAGTCACCTCTCTTACCGGCGTACACACCGTGGCCGCTTGCTACCTGCTCCCAATCGGTGTCGTGTTGTACACCATGTTTGGAGGCATCAAGGCCACATTTTTGACCGATTACGCCCACACCGTGGTTATCCTCATCATCATTTTCGTCTTCGCTTTCACCACTTATGCCACTCATGATATTGCTGGCAGCCCTGGCCGCGTATACGACCTTCTTATGGAGGCCTCTGCCCGTCACCCTGTTGATGGAAACGCTGAAGGCAGCTACTTGACGATGCGCTCAAAAGAAGGTGCCATTTTCTTTGTCATCAACATCGTGGGTAATTTTGGCACGGTGTACTTGGACAATGGGTATTGGTAAGTGTATCGACAAGTGGAAAGGAATCAGCAGGGACTGTCTTACTAACGGCGAGTGAAGGAACAAAGCAATTTCTGCTTCTCCCGTCCATGCTTTGCCCGGATACATCATGGGTGGTCTCAGCTGGTTCGCAATCCCCTGGCTCGCCGCGACCACCATGGGCATGGCCGCTCTCGCGCTGGAGAACAATCCCGTCTTCCCGACCTACCCCAACCGGATGAACCCGGCTGACGTGTCCGCTGGGCTTGTGCTCCCGGAGGCTTCGGTTGCATTGCTTGGAAGTGGTGGTGCAGCGGCGACTCTTCTGCTGATTTTCATGGCTGTGACGTCTGCTATGTCTGCAGAGCTCATTGCCGTGTCATCCATCTTCACGTACGATGTCTATCAGACGTACATCAACCCGAAGGCGACGGGCAAGCAACTCATCAACATGTCTCACTGCATGGTTGTGGGCTTTGCCATTGTCATGGCTTCTTTCAGTACCGGCTTATACTACGCAGGGTAAGCATCACCGTCTCCTTTGTGAGCTATGTTGCTAACTTTTTGGGAACAGCATTTCTATGGGCTACCTGTACCTCCTGATGGGCGTCATAATTTCGTCCGCCGTCCTCCCTGCCACCCTCACCCTCATGTGGAGCAAACAGAACTGGGCAGCCGCAACCTTTTCCCCGCCTCTGGGTCTGGCGTGCTCTCTCATCGCCTGGCTCGTGACTGCGAAGAAAGAGTCTGGAATCCTCACGGTAGAAACCACCGGCGCGAAGTAAGCCACACCAGTCCAGCCTCCCTCCATAACTCTTTACTGACAAACCGTTCACCCAGCAACCCCATGCTCGCGGGCAACGTCGTCGCCCTCCTCTCGCCCCTCGTCTTCATCCCCATCCTCACGCTCGTCTTCAAGCCGCAAAACTACGACTGGCTCTCGATGAAGGCCATCCGAAAAGCCGACGACCACGAGCTGGCCGCCAACGCGCACATCGACCTCGAGCTCGTTCCCGGCGGCGCCACCGGCGCCCAGGACGACGAGGCCGCCGAGCAGGCCAAGCTGCAGCGCGCCTCGCGCATCGCCCGCGCCCTGTGCGCCTTCCTCGCCGTCTCGTTCCTCGTCCTGTGGCCCATGCCCATGTACGGCAGCGGCTACGTCTTCAGCAAGAAGTTCTTCACCGGCTGGGTCGTCGTCGGCATCCTGTGGCTGTTCTGCAGCACCTTCTGCGTCGGCATCTACCCGCTGTGGGAGGGTCGCACCACCATGAAGCGCACCGCCGTGGCGGTCTGGAAGGATATCACGGGGAACAAGAGCGCTGCGCTAAAGGCTGCGCATGGGGAGCCGGCGGTCGTGGAGGGGGAGACGGCGAAGGAAAGTGCTAGTGGGGATGTTACGCCGACGAGTGGGGAGAAGGGGGAGAAGCAGTGAGGGGGGGAGGGTTGTGAAGAGAATGATAGGGGGCGGAAGGGAGGCGGAGGTATTTATAAAGTGCTTGGGACTTCACGACTTGCAGAGCTGTGAAAGGTAAAGGGAAGGAGGCCTACTGTTTTTCTGTTTGTTGAAGATACCACCGGGGTTATGGTTATGAGTTAAAGTTTAGTGATATATATAAAAATTCCGTCTGAGCTGGTAAACGGGGATACTACTGGCACAAATCGGCCAGCCTTCGTGGTAAAACTATGTGCTTACGACCATGGCGATGGCGGCTTTAATACCTGTGCTCGTCAGCTCCTTGATGTCCACCAAATATATAAAAAATGTGCAAAACCAAGTTAAGTATTGCCCCTATGAATGTACACTACTGAGTAAAGAAAGGCACTGTGCTAACATCCGGTATAGTACCCGTGCACCCGTACCCGTGTTATAGTTGAGCAGAAGCAAGGAAGAATGTGGCCAAGTAACACTCAGGTAGACCTCTCCTTCGCCTCCTACAAACCAACTCTCCTGGTCGGCGGCGCCCATCCGATCGGGTCGTCCACATGCTCATGGTACTTACAGCGGTTGGTATTGCGCCAAATAGCCTGCGAGACGATCCTCTCACCGCTCGAAAAGCCATGAAGAGCAGCATTGTAATCTGCAACAAACTCTGGCACGTTGAGTCCCGGGCCCGCGTCCGCGATAGAGACCTGGGTCCGAAGCACCATGTCTACTACCAGCTTCCGAAGTCCAGAGTTCGGGCGCGTGTGCTCGTAGACGTAGGGGATCGCCCACACGGGAATGCGCCAGTATTGGTTTATACCTTCGACCAGCGCGTCGATCGCCGCGATGCGCAAGGCGTCGACGATGCGAGCGTCGGCGAAGATGGCGAGCTTGATGAGACGGAGGGGTTCGGTCAAGTCGGGCAGGCGGCGGGTGTAGAGCCATTTGTAGAAGTCCCGGAACACGCTGGAGTCGTCCTCGTCTAGATAGATAACGTTGTCCTTGGCTTCCTTGAAGTATCCGTTGAAGGCGGCGTCGAAGCAAGGCGAAACTGCGCAGATGACGCCGCGGTGGACGTAGAAGTGGCCTTGTTGCTCGCCTTGTCCAACTATGACGCGCAGAATTTCGCCCCAATTATCACTAAGAGGTGGATAGTAAGTGTGCAACTACTGAAGATCGTGAGGTGGGATACTGACCATTTTGGAACGACATTGTTGAGCTTCGCGAGCACCGGACAGACACTCAGGCAGGGCGGCATCATCAAGGGATAGCTGGTTGACATCGTGGCGCGGTGTCTAAGAAGGATGTTTCGAAGAAAGAGCAGGTTGTTGTTTTGGTTGCGCGCGTACGAAGGAAAAGGCAGGAGCAACTCACTAGCACCAGCCAGCGCCGTGCAACGTGAATGCTTACTGCCATCGCCCACTGAGCGTCGAAAACACATTCATAGTATATATTCTCTCTACAGAACCAACTCAGTACATCATTCACTCTAATCATCCTCCACCGCAACCTCATTATCATCCACTCTCTCTTCGCCGCCTTCGACGACAATCCCACTTCCCTCAAAATCTTTCGAATACGGCGGCGGCGCCAGCGGTTCCTCTCCGCCCTCGACCCACACCTGTCCCAATTCCTTCTCGATCTCACTCCTGCGCTGCTTCCATTCCTCGACCTTCTCCAACCGCTCACGCAGTTCCGCCAGCTCCTTCTCAACCGAAGACTTCTCCGACGCGGTACCAATGCGCTGGAAGTCCCACTCATCGCCATGCTCTCCAAGGCCGAGCGTGAGCGTGTAGGTATGGTAGCGCTTGAGGGAGGCGCGGGTGGAGATGGTGATAAGTGCTGCGTAGTCGTTGTGTTAGTTACTTTACGTGGAAAACATGTAGGGTAAGCTTACTGATCCCTCTCGCCTTCGCGTTCTCGTACAACAAGCCCTCCACATCGCTGCTCACGGCGCTTGTTCCCTCGTCGACGAACGCATACCTCGGCTCATGATACAACAGTCTTGCAATGCCCATTCGCTGCTTCTCGCCACCGCTCAGTACATCCTGCCACACCTTGCGAGTGTCCCATCCGCCCTCGCGGTCCGGCAAATACCCTAGCCTTGCCTCCTCCAGCACCTTGGACAGCTCGAAGTCGCGGCGGCCGGCCTGGTTCATGTCGACGGCTGTATGAGGGTAGATGACCTGGTCGCGTAGCGTTCCCGTGCTGAGGTACGGGCGCTGCGGTAGGAACATGATGCCGTCGGTGCCCGCCGAGCGCGGTCGCGACACCAGTCCGCGATACGCAGGCCACAGCCCTGCCACGATGCGTGAGACAGCGCTCTTACCGACGCCGTTAGGCCCTGTAATGAGCAGGTGCTCGCCCGAGTGCACGATGAACGAAAGCGAGTCGATCAACTCGTCACCACCCATCGGGTACAGCGCTGGCGCAACGACAGGTACGTGCTCAAGGCGCACGCCATCGAAGCCCTTGTGCACTGTACCCTGGGCGTCGGCGAGGGAGAACAGCTCAGGCCGCTGGCCAGGCGGGAGGTAGTACGCCTCGGCGTGAGTGCGGTGGAGGGTACTGATGAGGGTATAGACACGGGAAGTGTAGCCTGCAAGCTCTTGGAGATCCTTGATGCTGTACATCATGCGGCCGCCAGCGTCGGCAAGCGAGAGCATGAGACGCTTGTTGGTGATGAAATCCTTCATACGGCTGCGCTCCCGGCTGCTGCGCTCGGAGGCATCTGCGCGCTCAGCGGCAGCTCCCAGGCCGCCCCAGGCGGGAAGGAATACAGGAAGGGAAGTGATGAGGTAGCCGAACGCAGACCACGAGTACTTCAAAACGAAGTCCTCGAGCATGTTATACCGGATCTTCAAACTGTAAATGCCCTCCATCCAATGCTTGAGGTCCTTAAAGCCTCTGTCGAGGAAGGTCCTTTCCATCTGGTCACCGCCATAAAAGGCGACTTCTTCAGCGTTGGCGATGAGGCGGGAGTGCAGGGCACGGAAGTCTCCCTCGCGGCGCGCTTCAACAGCTTTAAGCTTACCAAACGGCGGCGAGAGCTTGCGGAGAACAGTAGCGGTAAGAAAGTAATTTGCGAGCAGACCGCTTAATGCCAGAGGGCCAAGAGAACGGAAAAGCTGGTAATTGAAAACACAAATATCGACAAATGGTTTCCCCAGAGAAGAATAGAGCGCCGCGGCCTCGGCGCAGAATTGGGTGAGATCTTGGGTGATGAACTGATCGGCACCCTGGCCGATGCCGCCATCGAGATTGGTGAGTTTGTAGTAATTTAGATGGTCGTTCAGGTATAAGTCGTGGATGTACCGTGTTAGTCTTGTGCGGAAGGCGATGGAGACCTTGGATTGCAGGAATTTGATCATGGAGTTGGTGTATGACGCAAAGCTACCAATTCCACACCACTTGACAATACCCCACAGGAAGGCTTTCCCGTTCCCGGCCACAAGGTCGCGCACAATCTCTCCGTCCAACCGGGCGACGACCAGCGAAAGATACGTCCGCAGCATCAAGAAGACGCTGTGGCTAAGCAACAGACCCGTTTCCTTGCTGTTCCATCTCGGTATCATGATATTGAGCAGGCTCAGGAACTGGTGCAGAAAGGCAAGGTTCAAGCCGGGCTTCGTCTGTGGCGGTGGGACCTGGGGCGTATGGCCATCGCTCAGGCCGGCGGCGCGGGGCGGCTGCAGGAACAACCGCCTGTGCGCATCGAATGTCGTCGGCTTCGTCGGATAGATGGTCACCTTGCTGGTTGAGTTGCCCTTGGTGGGCACGAAGATGGTGCGTGAGCCGTCCTTGCCGCGCAGGCCAGAGTTGCGTCGCAGCAGCCGTCGGCCGCGCTCCTTCTCCGCCTTGCGTCGCCGCCACCACCTATTGCCGCCATAACCGGCGCTGATTATCGAGAGCAAGAGGGCAAGCGTCGAGAGGAGCTTGGTTGTCTTGGATAGAGACTTCGTGCGGGTGCGGAAGAGGTTCGTGTAGCGATGCCAGAGGGCGGAGAGGGGGTCTTCGCTATGGCGAAGAGTGGACTGGGCGGCCATGCTGCCGCATCGTTCGACGATCGACCGGGGGGAGTTTAGGGAGGTGTGAGAGCCACGGTGAGCATGGTGGTGCCCGCGGGCGCGACGACTCGGGCGACTATCGTGGAAAAGCCTCGGCCTTGCGTGGCATGTGAATGGCGATGACGGCAAGCTCGGTCCCGCTCCACAACCCCCCGGACAACCCCGGATTTTCAGCACTTATCTGCACGTGACAAGAAACCAGAGCATTCAACCACAACAGTCTCTTTCAAATCAACTTGCTTTTTATTCGCGCGGGGGATATCCATTGTGCGCGTGCCCCAGTTATCCCTAAACTCCCTGATCCATGCTTCTAAGTAACAACTCCCGAGAATCAATCTATTCGTCGTCGCTGTCGTCCTCTTCGCCGTCAACTTCCATCTCATCAACTTCTTCCTCATCACTTCCACTCTCCTCCTCTTCCTCATTCTCCTCGAACCCTTCAAATTCACCCTTTCTCTCCCTCTCCTTCTCCTCCCTCTCCTCCTGCTTCTTCTTCTCCTCCTCCTTACGACCTTCTTCTATTAACTTTGCCTTCTCATCGCGCATCTTACGCTGGCCGACGACATATGCACCGAGAGGCGTCTTCTCCCATTCAGTTTCCTTCAGGAAGCCTTCCACGCCTGCACGGTCGTTCGGCGCGAAGTCGACCTTGGTCCGGCGCTCCTCAATCCAGCGCGAGTTGGCCTCAAGCTTTTGGATGACGATGCCAATGGCAGAGTTGACCTTGCTGTTCTTGTTGCCCTTAGCCTTCTTGCTAGCATCCTTCAGCCAGCGCTTGAGCATGACGAGGATCGGCAGAGCAAGCTCGGGGAAAGCGATGTTCTTTGACCACAGCACAAAGAACTCAGCGAGCAGCTCGGCCACCTGCTCACCGACGCCATCCTGGTAGACACGCGTACGCAAGTACGACTTCGCAGCACGAATGCTGGTGTTGAAGTCGAGGGGCTTCAGGGTGGCGGGCTTCGGCGGCTTGCGCATCTCGGCCGAGTTGAGCACCTCGTACAGCGCAGGCGCAATCGGGATGTATGTAGACGTAGAGAGAGTGATGCGGAGGAGCGAGCGGATCATCTGGAATCGCAGCGGGAAGTATTGTGCGGTCGGGATCAGGCGCATAGCGCCAAGGGTGACTTGCACAATAGGGTAAATGAGTGGGCGGAGAGGTGACTCCTTGCCAGATTCGGCCTCGCGCATGGTATCGCAGTGGCTTGATACAACACGGGACCAGAAATCCAGTGAGTGCACATACTGCCAGTTATATACCGTCTTGTACGACTCCTTGGACTTGTTCGTGATACTGGACCGGAGGTGGATGGCGAGCTGCCGAATGAAGGTAAACCCGGTAGTGTAGCCAATGCTGGGATCCAGGCCCCAGAGCTCCGCAGCAGAGTTCTTCATCAGGTTCACGCCTGCGATCGTGTGGACAGACGTGTTGCGGCTGCCCTGAACGAAGCCCTGGTACACGGCCTTGAGGGTTGATTCCTTGATGCCGGCATCTCCAATCACAATCAATCTGCGCAGAACAAGGAAAGCGGCAATTCTGGTGGCCTCGGCATTGGACGAGTCAGCCCATATCGAAACGACGGTCTTGGCCAACTCGCGAAGGAGTTTCTTGAACGACAAAATGTACGGCAGAAGAGGGAGGAGGGAGGTAACGGTCGTTCGGAGGGTAGCGGCGTCGGAGAGGTTGCTAAGAAGATGCATGACGGACGTCGCATGCGACTTGAGCATAGGGGTCATGTTGCTAAACTTCTTGCCCTCGGTGGGAACGCGAACCTTGCCGCTGGCCGACTCCTTGACGGGAAGGTGATGTTGAAGGACCTCCGGGACGCGATTCAGAGCAAGCACGAGAAGCTCATGATAAACTGTAACCCGTCAGTAAGGAGACCTAAGAAATAATGAGAGGAAACGTACCGTCGGGATTCGAGATTGAGTATTTGTATTCCTTGCCGTCCTCCTCGTTCAAGTGCGCTGCAGCGCGGAAGGCCAAAACAACTTCCTTGGTAGCGCGCAGGGAATGCTTCTCAATCATTGCCGTACTCCATTTCTTGACCAATGCCGTTGTGACCTCGTTGCTCGCGACGGCTTCCTCGTCATCAGAATCTTCCTGCTTCTTGGCCTTCTTCTGCTTTTTCTTCTTCGGCGTCTCCTCTGCTTCACTGCCACTGAGCTCGTCAATCTCAGCCAGATCCGCATCCTCAGCAAATCCCAGCAACTCAGGATCGTTCTCCTGCATGTACTTGTAGAATTCCGGGTCCTTCTTCTTGAGCTCCTCCAACTGCTTCTTGTGTGCGTCGACGTCGTCGTCCGACTCAGCCTCGGAACCACTGTCGTCTGCAACAGCGTTCGCGTCCACAGACTCGTCCGAAGAGGCGGCTTCATCCTCGTCATCTTTGTTGGCGGGCTCGGTGCGCTTGCGCTTGCCAGTTTTCGAGGGCACGTCCTTGGTCTTCTGCTTCTTCTGCTTGGGACGCTCGGGAACCTCGAAGCCACCCTGGAAAAAGTCGTCGACACTCATGTCGCCAAATGGATTGGCCTCCTCTGCCTTCTTTGCGCGCTTGGCCTGGTTCTCCTCCTCGACATCGCTGGCGACCTCATTGTCGGCGGCACGTCGCGCCTTGCGCTTTTCCTTGATCTGGACGCGCTGCTTGATTTTCTTTCCTTCCTTCCGGCGCTTGAGCGTGTCCTTCAGGTGGTTCTTCTCGAACTTCTTGGTGGATTTGGATTGCGCCATGGTGTCGTGCTGTGCCGGCGGCGGATTGTCGAGAAAAAGTCGCGGCGGTGCTTGAAGGCCTAGGAAATTTTGTAGCTAGCGTCGCAACATCCCGGTCGCTTGGCCCAAGCGGGCGGTGCTGCGGAGCGGAGAAGCTCACGCCCTTGCGTGCCCGCAACGCCCGCCCTCAACAACAATCAACACCACTGCTGTAACCATGTACGCCCAAAGGCCGCTACCGTATGCTCCAACGCCCTATAGCTACACTCCAACTTCAGCTCTCTCCGCCACGATCAATCTTGATGAGGTGCGTTGCATCAGAAACCCAGCCTACGAGCGCCGAGCCTAATCCAGGCTACTACAGGAAGTCAAGTTGTCTACGACCAGCGCAGAACGCGACCTTTACGAGTCATTGGCCGAGATCTACAGCATAGTTGTTACTCTTGACGCACTTGAGAAGGCGTATCTAAAGGATTCGATTCACGAAAACGAGTACACCGATACCTGCAGCCGCTTCTTGAAGCAGTACAAGTCCAACCTTGCCAATGAGACAGTGTCCAAGGCATTCGTAGATCTAGAGACGTTCAAGCGTCAGTGGGATGTATGTCACTTAAAACCTGTGCTGTCGCTGCGTCGTGGCTAATGTTCTGCAGCTGGACTGCCCCCGCGCAACCGAACGTCTCAAGGTCGGCATCCCAGCAACAGTCGAGCAACCATCCCATAGGCCTGCTGCCCCTGGCAACGATACTGCGGATGCAACACTGGTCGTGTCTGCTACCGAGAACTTCATTACACTGCTGGATGCCATCAAGATGGGCCTACTGTCGAAGGATGTACTCCACCCAATCCTCGGTGACATCATTCAATCGGTCAACAGGGTTACGGATAAGGAATTTGAGAACAAGGGCAAGATCATTCAGTGGTTGATCACTTTGAACCAGATGAAGGCGGCGGACACATTGTCAGAAGACCAAGCGCGCGAGTTCCATTTCGACATGGATCAGGCATACTACGGCTTCAAAGACGTTCTGAAATAAGCCGCTGAATTGGTTCAAGCAAGTGATAGAGCGGTGAGCCCTTTGTTCTGAAACATGGCGTCTTTGGGGCATGGAGACTTCGCCGGCGCGCTATCGGCGAATCGGCGCTTTGGCCATACCCTTAGTTTTCCCCCACGATACCGCCTCGGGATCGTCGCCTCCCTACATTTTGCTCTTCCCGCTGTAAATCATGGATAACGAGAACACAGAAAAGAATGGGCAGGTCCTGCATGGTATGAGAATCCTATCGAGAAGTTCCAGACCACAAGCTGACATTTCCAGTGCTGGACCTCCCCCAGCTCTACACAAGGCCCTCGGCCCAAGAACTTCTGAACACGCTCACCCTGCTGACCTCCGAGCCACCTTCGTGGGAAGGAAGCGACACCGAGGATGACGAGACTCCCATGGATGTCAAATCCGCACGTCGACAGAGCGTCAGCGCAGTAAAAGCTCAGCCTGTACAGATAAACCCAGAAGGCTTGACCACCTACCTGACAAGGATAGTTGCGAGCGATCTGCGTTGGATAGAGGATGACGATGTGAAGGAGGATATCTGGGAGGCTGCAAGCATTCGTCTCAGCGAACGATCCGGTCGGACTGCTATGGGCGCGATATCGCGCAAGTTCCGGATACCCGCGGCGAAGGATGGACCCAGCGAGGACATCGAAATTCATGAGCCAGCGCTGACAGCAGACAACCTTGGTTTGAAGACTTGGGCATCGTCATATCTTTTATCGCGGCGGCTCTGGCGACTAGCCGCTGATGAGAGCAGCCTCCCCGGTGCAAAGGATCTACCTCCACATTCGGTGCTCGAGCTAGGTTCTGGTACCGGACTCGTCGGACTGGCAGCTGCAATGGTCTTGGGCACAGATGTACTCCTGACAGATCTTCCTGAGATAGTGGAGAACCTAGACCGTAATGCGCTCTCGAATGAAGAAATTCTCGACAGGCACAACGGATCCGCTTACACTGCGGTTCTGGACTGGACGGAGCCATCTTCGATGGAGTTATCGCTCAAGGCTGTGAAGGAGGCTGACTATCAGGAGAGCCAACATTTTCGCTTTATCTTTGCTGCGGACCCGCTTTACTCTCCGGAGCACCCAGGGTGGCTAGTGCAAGCCATCTTGGCCCGGCTCTTACGCGAAGCTGCTGCAAGAGTGGTCGTCGAGCTCCCTCTCCGCACCGCTTACCAGCCGCAGGTCGAAGAGTTCCTCAGCCGAATGCAGGCGGCAGGTCTCAAGATTTGTAATGAAGGATACGAGACGGGATACGATGACTGGGGCAGCCAAGGCGGACGCAAAGCTGTCCGCTGCTGGTGGACGGTCTGGAGTTGGGAGACGGCGTATTTGGGCGAATCTCACGCCGTCGAACACGACGAGATCACGATACAAGCTAACGATATGGGAGAATCTCACCAACAGCTGCTGGCTGAGTTCAAGGGGTTGGGCGATTGGGATTGAGATTCATTTTTTCCGGTGACCAGGCGCTTGGGATTCTTCAAGAGGACAACGATGGAACGATTGCGGTTCTAGAACTTTTCGGATTTTTTATTCTGAGAGATCACAAGACAAGACGCATAGATCGCATGATAGACTTAGAAGCAATAGAAGCTGAATCCTCGAGCTGGACCCTTTGCGGCGTATCGCGAGACCTGCCTGGGCAGCGGGTAAAGTGGCGGGTGAATTGCACATGCAGGAAATTTGCCCGCCGCTGGCCGCCCGCCCGCCGCGCCCACCGGGAAACGTCACAGCTCCACCGTCGCGGGGAACGCGTCTCGCATGATGCTCGCAGAGCTCACGTTGTCTTCTTTCAGCCTCCTCCCCTTTCCCTGAGAACTTCTATACCCTTCCCCTCGCAGTCTCCGAGCCCTTCTTCGCGAATTTATCAACAGTCATCCTCCAATTGCGCCCTCCATCACAATGGCTCAGGTGAGTTACACCGAATTGGCCCCGCAACCCCGCCATTCTCCAGCATCCCACCGCTGACAATTTGCACAACCACAGAATCTCTCCTTCGTCCTCGAGAAGCCGGGAAGCGTCAAGTATGAAGACAGGCCAGTTCCGCAGCTCAAGAATGAGCATGATGTGATTGTGAGTCCCCTATGTTTCTCGAGCACAAGCAAGCTCTTGAGTGAAGATGCTGCGTCCGCTCCTCTCCCCCTCTCCCGAAGCATAATTGCTGACAGCCCACGTCTAGGTCAACGTCAAGTACACCGGAATCTGCGGTAGCGATGTACGTCCCCATATCCATCCAAACATAGCCACAACTGCACACGTCCCAAGTTTTTCCGCCCAGGGGGAGGATGAGAAGCCCTTATCTCGTAATCTCTCAAGCCACGCACCCATTTATCTGACCGCTGGCAAAACAACAAACAGGTCCATTACTGGGTGCATGGACGCATCGGCTCCTTCGTGGTCGAGGCGCCGATGGTGCTGGGCCACGAGTCGTCGGGCGTGGTGCACAGCGTAGGCTCGAAGGTGAAGACGCTGAAGCCGGGCGACCGCGTGGCCATGGAGCCCGGCATCCCGTGCAGGCGCTGCGTGCGCTGCAAGGAGGGCAACTACAACCTCTGCCCCGAAATGGCCTTCGCCGCCACCCCGCCCTTCGACGGCACCCTCGCCAAGTACTACACCGTCCCTGAGGACTTTTGCTACAAGCTGCCCGAGAACGTCAGCCTCGAGGAGGGCGCGCTGGTCGAGCCGGCGAGTGTCGGCGTGCACATCTGCCGCATGGCCAAGGTCGTGCCGGGCGAGAGTGTGGTCGTGTTCGGCGCGGGCCCGATTGGCTTGCTGTGCTGCAAGGTGGCGAGGGAGGTGTTTGGCGCGACGACGGTGGTCGTTGTGGATGTCAACGAGGAGAGGTTGAAGTTCGCGCAGGGATACGCCGCGACGCATGTTTTCAGGAGCGCGAAGGTCTCGCCTGAGGAGAATGCGAAGAAGATGATCGAGGAGTGCGGTCTCGGCCCCGGTGCGGACGTCGTCATCGATGCGAGCGGCGCAGAGGTGTGCATCCAGACCGCCATCCACGTCGCGAGGGTGGGCGGAAGGTTCACGCAGGGCGGTATGGGCAAGGTGAGTTGATTCTGCAATTGCTTCTAACTTCTGGATTCGAGCGCTTTGCTGACGCTACGAAATAGCCTGATATTACTTTCCCAATTGGCGCCATGTGCGCCAAGGAGCTCCACGTCACGGGAAGCTTCCGCTATTCGTCCGGAGACTACCAGCTTGCTGTCGATATGATCGCGTCAGGAAGGTTGAGCGTCAAGGAGCTCATCAGCAAGAAGGTCTCGTTCGAGGGTGCGGAGGAGGCGTTCAGCAACGTCAAGCAGGGCAATGGCATCAAGTGGCTCATTGAGGGCCCGAACTAAAACGAGGTGGCGTCGATGTGTGACATGAGTAGCATGCAAGAGGAGTTCTGGGGGGCGCAAAATTGGCATAATGAACCTGGTGGTAGGTGTGCAGTAATGAAAAGCAACAAATTGGACATCCTCTCGCACTGCAGGCAGCGCATTCAGATAGTGTGGGTGAAAGTGGCAAGCAGGCGGAGCGATTTTCAGGTGCGGTATGTGTTCTGCGTATGTTACTTCCCTTTCGGGAAGCCATCGTTCCTGCCTGATTCTAAAAAGTGCGGCTCATCAACTTCACTGTTCGCTGCACCCATGACGTAGCATCCGTACATTCACAGACAGTTCCATGCATCTTAGTATCCTCTATCGCGTCTCGGACGTTCGACAACCAACTCCCTCCAACCATACCCACCCGTCATGTCCGCTCCCGACCAGCACCCGCAAAATAACTTCAACAAGCAGATGCAAGTTTCGCAAGAAGGAGCCTTTTCCAACGCGTCTCAGCCCGTGAACGGCGTCATGCAGCTCATACAGCACGCGACTGAACCCATGAAGGGTGTCGTCGAACACGCGCTTCAGCCGGCGGACGGAGTAGCCTTTGGAGGTGCGCCTCATCCGCAGGACCATGCCGGCGAGCACTCGTTTCCGCAACAAAGTGTCCCAGACCAAGGAGCCTGTTTACAGAGCGGTCGCGTCGATTCTGCGTCTCCGCAGACCATGGGACCCATCGCATACAACCAGAACCCACAGGGTTTCACTTTCGGTCAGCCGTCTTTTCCGCCGAATCCATACCAGCAGCATATGGTCAACAACTATGCGAGCACCACCGGTGGTGCGCAGGGAGGTCAAGACAACGCCGGTAGTCAAGAGTTTGCCTCTGGCGCATTCCAGAATCCGCCGCACCAGCCGAGTGGCCAACTCCGTCAGATGCAAGCATTTGACGCGCACGAGGCATCCAGCTCGCAGGCTAATGGTGCAACCCAAGACCCAGTTGGGGCAGCTGACGCGCCCAGCATGCAAAACAGGGCCACCCATCATAGGTCTGAATCGATGGAGGGTATCATCAACAACGCACCTCAGCCTCAGAATCGAGCTTTCGAACACAACACCCCGTCTGAATCGCAAGAGACCGACTTCAGCTACCAACATTCGAGCGATGGCCCAGGCAGTGCATCCTCTCCAAGCAAGAGCATTAAGAACGGACAAGGGGAGAATACTACGACTGAGACACTCCGCGAGCTCCGTGAGGTCGCATATACCATCGCACATCCGCCAAAGAGCGCCTTCCAGACTTCCAGGATTATTCGCTCTTTCTTGAGGAGGCAGTTTCCCCGACACTTCCGCGCTGAGAAGAGGATCATCAAGATGGGCTCACCACTGATTGCTCTTGGTCGAGAGAGGCTCAATATCTCAGAGCTTATGTGGAATTCGATGATGGAGGAGGATATTGCGACTCGGCCTGAGATGCCGATGAAGATTGAGCAGAGGCAGATTGTGCGCTGCGATGAGCAGCATAGCCTGGAAGACCATTCCCCCGCCGGAACTGCCTCTATCGCCTGCGCCAAGTGTCCGCCGCAAAAATTCGACTCAGAAAAACACCCCAATAGCCGCTACATGATGTGCTTGGCATGCATCGGGCAGCATGAGAAGGCGCTCGCCGAACACAACACCACGCTTGCCGGCCTCATCCGCGGTAGTGCAATGGTATGTCTTTGTGAAGACTGCCAGGAGAAATGCAACCAGTTCAAGCCGTGCAGTTGCGGATGGGAAGTTCCTCTCTGCCTCGACCATCGTCGAAAGCATCTGGAGGGGTTGATGTCGCGAGCCCAGGCTGACGGGTACATACTGCCTGCGCCGGTGTTTTCGCCTGAGACTAAGGATACGGATCCTAAGATTTCGGGTCGCGCGATTGGAGATCCCGAGCTTGCAGATCCCTATCTTGCGGCCCACGAGTTCCGTCCATGGTGCGGTCACTGCTGGGACAACGACGCTACTACGGGCATCTCATATGCGTGGAAGTGCCTCATATGCATGGGCTACTTCGTCTTGCCAAACGACGTCCCTTCGACTTGGTTTTCACACATGGCTCCTCCCGAGAAGAGTGGGAACTGCGAAGAGGAGACGTCCCAGGAGGGATCATCGGCGAGCACGGATTTCGACTTCACGCTTTAGACAGATGTTGGCTATGAGAGACGATATGGCTGGGAAGGGGAAGAAAAAAAAAATGCCGATGTTGGCTCCTAATTCTATCACTATGTTCAGGAAGGTCAGGTCTGTGCGTCCGAGTCAAGTTTTGACCAGATGCTCTTGGCCGAAATGAAAAGATTCAATGGGAAAATGTGGAGAAAGAAGGAGAAAAAGGTATCGATGGAAAAGAGTGTTTGCTGAACTGCTATGGATCAGAGGCCAAGGATATGGGAGCAGGTAGAGGAGCGTGTTGGATTTCGAGAGAGCATGTCTGTAGAATGATAGAATCGGATAAAAATGTGTAGGCGATTGCGTGGGAAATTTTATAGGCAGGCTGCCAAGTGGCGTAGCACGTTAGTAGCAAACAGCAAACAGAAAGAGAGACGAACAGCACTGACACACATGGTAGATGAAGAAGTGAAGTCAGAGAGCATGCAGATAAGATAATCCGACGACAGAAAGACTAAACCGGATTGGGCCAAGCAGATGATTAAATGCAGGATGCCTGAGAGGGGAGGATGCGTCTCCGTCACATGGCCCTAGCGCCCCCTCGCCGGACGCGCCCTCTCTCCCCTTGGCGAAGGAGTGAATCAGAATCCGGGGGTCGCGACTCCCCTTTGCCAGAGCAGCTTGTGTGCATTCCTTCTCCGGCGGATTCCAGCCCCTGCGCCTCTGTCCGTCGCCTGCCAGCCACACCCGCGCCACGACCCGCCCGTGCCGCCAAAATCGCCCGTCTCCTTATCATGGACCTCTCAGAGATTGTCGGTGGTGGTAGCGGCGATGGCGGCAGCAGCCGCTCCTCGCTCGACGAATCTTTCTCCTCCTCGGTTACGGAAGATGGCGGCAGCAGCAACGAAATAATCGCCCCGCGTCCACCGCCGCCCGCGACCGGCTGCGACGACGCCGGATCGTCGGTCGGGATCAGATCGTCGTCGGCTTCGAATTCTTCCTCGAAGAGGACGGCCCGTGGGAAGGTTTGGGCTCCCTGTCAGCGACTTGAACTGTTATTTTTTTTTTTCTCCATGCATGCATCCAGATGAATCCATCATATTTCTTTTGCTATCGGTTGTGTTTTCGATGGCGAGTTTTGGCTGACTTTTGCACGATGCGTGAGCGGACTATGTATAGGCGTGCGAGCGATGCCGCAGGATGAAGATTAAATGCGATGGCGTGACGCCTGTGTGCGGGACTTGCCGCAAACGGACCCTGAACTGCGTCTTTGCCGTCGTGGACAAGCCACCGAAACCGAAAAAGAGGCAAGTGTCTTCTTTCTGGCGTTGTTCTGTTGGTGTTTGGGCGCTACGTGGCTTTGTGTCGGGCATCGGATGTTGGACATACCCGAGCCGGTTCATCCTTTACTTTTTCTCATTCGCTAACTCTCGGATAGGGAGGAGTATGTCAGAGCATTGGAAAATCGCCTAGACCGCATCGAGACCCTTGTCAGGGCATCGGGCATATTGGACGGTCGACAAGCCGCCCCCGATGCGAGCGGGCATGTCGACTATGATGTCGACATCGATGCCCTTCTTGCCGAAGCGGCCCAGTCGGGAGAGTCGAGTCTACCCGGCAGGGAGAGCACCAAGAACTCAGGTCAGTCTCCCGAAGCTCACGTCTGATGATGCGATGCTGAACCATAAAGACTTCTGGAAGCACTGTATTTGGCAAACGAAACGGTCCGGATGGATCAACGATATCATTGAAGATGTAGTGGCCCGCGGGCTGGGGCCAGCAGTCCACACGGGAGCTCGTCGCTTCAGCCAGTACGCACGCCTGCCGCCCATGGAAGATGTTTTGTCTCTCGTCGGCGACTTCTTTGCTGGCTGCAACAACATACTTCCGCTGTACCACGAAGAAACGTTTATGAAGCAGCTGTACGACAACATCGCGGCCCCCAGTGAATCAGCCGGGTGGTGGGTGAGCATCAGCACCGTCCTCGCCTTAGGCCACATCTCGCGCATGAGAAGCACTTTCTTCCCGCAGGAACAGGAACGACAGGCGTGGGAGTACATGAAGAATGCCATGGCCATCCAGAGCGATTTTCCCACTCTGGATTTTGATCTGCTTAGTGTTCAAGCTCTAATTGGAATGGTGCTCAGCCTGACGTCCATGACTCCGAGTAGCCATGCTAACGTGTGCATCGCAGGCGCTCTTCTTCCTAATCACGTCCTGCAATTCTCATATGGCTTCAATGATGCTTTCGACGGCGATAAGAGTAGGACAGGGCATCGGTCTTCACATCAACCCGGATGATCCGAAGTTGAGCGAGACTGAGAAGGAGCAGCGAAGACGGGTGTTCTGGATTGCATGCATCTTCGATAAGGAGTAAGTGAACAGTCACCTTTGAACCAAGATGGTTGCTGATGCAGTTGAAGACTGAGCTTACGCATGGGTCGCGCGCCTGTGCAAGACGACGGCGACATGAATATCGACCTCCCCCAAAACAATCCACCAGACAAGGCTGGCTACGTGGGCAGCTTCAACATGTTCCGTGCAAAGTGCGTCTTCGCGCAGATCCAAGGGAAAGTGTACAAGCAGCTCTACTCGGCCCAGGCTTGGAACCAGCCGCGCGACGAGGTGCTCGTGTCGGTCGCCAGCCTCGATCGTGAGCTCGAAGCGTGGCGCCAAAACATGCCGATGGAGTTACGACCTGGCTATAGGGGCGAAACCGACAAGCATCCAATCATACCGAGCCTACCGCCCCCCTATGACAGCAACGTCTTGGTCACGCATTTCTGCTATTGGTATTGCTTCAGCCTCATCCACCGCCGCTACTCCATCTGCATCAGCATCATCGGCGACTGGCCCGAGGCAGCCGTGCCGAGAAGCATCTCGCCGACGATGCCCGGATCGCAAGTCACAGACTCGGCGAGGAACATGGTCAAGCTGCTGCAAATTCACCCGCCTACTGCGAAGGGGACGCGGTGGTAAGCACCACACACTCATCCATTCTTTCATGCCACTGACGCGAACAGGTACCTCCTCTACTACTGCGCCGCCGCCCTGGTCAATCTCTTCGGCCAGGTCATCAACGACCCGGGCGCCGTCGCCACGTCGCAAGCCGACCTCGCCCTCATGCGCGTCGTGCTGAGCTTCATGGCCGTCGTCTGCGAGGAGGACAACCGCGACGCCAGGAACATCTTCGGCATGTGTCGGAAGATGGAGCAGATCGCCGTCGACTGCCTCGAGAAGGCGTCGGCGAAGGCCATCAGCGTGGGGAGCTCGTCGACGACGGGGACCGACGACGGCGAGGACGAGGAGCAGCGGAGAAGGGAGCGGAAGGAGTGGGAAGACAAGCAGCGGCGGGAAATTGTGCAGATCCAGAGGCAGTTGAGGGTGCACGGCAGGTTTTTTTCGCCGATGGATGCTTGATGTTTTTCTCGCCGATGGACGCTTGATGTTTTTCATACTCTCCTTTTTTTCCTCTTCTTTCTGTGTTTTTCTATTGGCTTGGAGCTTTGGAGTTCAGTCTCGGCGTCTGGGCCTTGATCTGGGACATAGCGCTGGGTAATGGTGTTCGATTGTCAGATTGTTCTTTTTTCACCGGCATGGGTGCGCTCGATTGTCCCGGCGCGGTAGTGCTGTCCATTATTCATGAGGATATGATGAATGAATCGGATGAAACTTCAAGCAGATGACAAAGGGCCGTGACATCCTCAACGGTCGCACAGGGATGGACCTTTTGATTGATTCAGCCTGAACAATGGCGAGGCTGGAAGAACGAATGCACACAGAAAGATATTTCTCCAAGCAAACAGAAACGCAACGTTCAAGTATTTGGTTTCTCGCAACCATGCACTAAAGTCACGGCAGCATGGGTGTACTTTTCTTCCTGCGGTTTGCTCCATGATTATTTTTCTACTGCCGTCCGGGCGTTGCGGTGAGACAAAATGCTTGGGAGAGTCGGGCGTGGGGCAAGAGACTAGGCAAAAGCGCATATGCTGTGCCACACAGGGATGACGATAACCAAAACATTCGCTCATCTCCACAACTCCATTACGGCGTGTCCAGCGACACCATCCCAGATGAACCCAAGGTCCTTTGGTCTCATCGGCATACCGTGCATCAGACGTGCCCACGCCCCGACTCATGCTTTACGTGCAGCGAAAATCGCGACGTTACGCCCACAAACGCGTCCGTTCTCGCGCGTACGGGCTTCCACGCCGCCATGTCATCCTATTGATGGTTCAGCGAACGCACTACTGCCAATAGCTCATGGCAATCACGCGCACTCGGCGTTACTTTTACACGCCAGCTTGCCAATTTATCCCTCGATTCGGCAGCTTTCTACCTCGGCGAAGAAGAACGCGCGCCAGCACAAGCATAACGCAAGTCAAGTGCAAATCGAAACAAATCAAGCTGCAGAGCCATCTAAACGACAATCGCTAAGCTATGAGCAAGCGTCAGTGTTCGATCTGGTAGTAAATCAAGGAAAGAGCGTCTTTTTCACAGGTCCCGCCGGCACTGGCAAGTCGTTGCTTCTGCGCAAGATTATCGAATGCTTGAGGGTCAAATACCTCAAAATCCCCCTACGCATGGCTGTCACCGCCTCTACCGGCCTTGCAGCATACAGCATCGGCGGCACAACACTTCATCGCTTTGCCGGGATTGGTCTCGGTAAAGCACCTACTCAAAAGCTCATCTCGGACATCGTCCGGGATCCAAAGCGAGACCCCAGGTGGATGCTCCTAAACTCTATGCCGACGCCCCCAAACCTCAAGCTGGAGCGCTGGAAGAAGATTAAAATCCTTATCGTCGATGAGATCTCCACTCTTTTCGACAAGCTCGATGTAATCGCGCGCACGGTGCGGCGGAACAACAAACCATTCGGAGGAATTCAGCTCGTTCTTACTGGGGATTTCTTCCAGCTGCCGCCCGTGTTGGAGGGGCCGGATGACGGCAGCCCGAGATTCTGCTTCGAGGCCGAATCCTGGAAGGAGGCCATTAAACACACAATCGGCTTAACTCAGATCTACAGACAGAAAGATCCTGCTTTCGCTGGGATGTTAAACGAGATGCGCGAGGGTCTCGTCTCACCAAGCACTATCGACGCTTTCAGACGACTAAACAGGCCTCTAAAGCCAGTCGCTATCGACGACCCAGAGCCTACTGAGCTCTTTCCTCTACGCCGCGAAGCAGACGCGGCGAATCAAAAACGAATGCATAGAATCAAGAGTCCAGTGCATACGTACCTCGCTAAACATGGCGGAATAATTAACGACCCAGGCACCCGCAAGAAGCTCCTGTCCACTTGCACAGCACCTGAAGTCCTCCAACTGAAGCGGGCTGCTCAAGTCATGCTCATCAAAAATATAGACAACACCCTCGTGAACGGCTCATTGGGTCGCATCGTCGGGTTCGCAAATAAGGAAACCTTCTTCCACGGTCCATGGCACAGCGAAGTCCAAGATGAATATCAAGCATTGCATCCCAGTACCGCACCATCCACGACCGTAGACCACGCTCCGGAGCAACGCTTGCCGCTTTATCCGGTCGTACGCTTTCAACTTAGGAACGGGAAAACGAGGACTGTGTTATGCAAGCCTGAGGTGTGGGCTGTCGAGCGGTGGGTGCCAGACCCGAAAGCGGACGGCGGCTGGGTCGTCGAGGAGCTGGCAACCCGCACTCAGGTCCCTCTCATCCTCGCGTGGGCCCTCAGTATTCACAAATCACAGGGCCAGACGTTGGACCTCGTGAAGGTAGATCTGGGCCGCGTATTCGAGACGGGACAAGCATATGTCGCATTATCACGTGCGACGAGCATGGACGGATTGCAAGTGCTAAACTTCAACCCGAGGAAGGTGACTGCGCACCCAAAGGTGAAGGCGTTCTACGAAAGTTTGTCGAAACCATGAGTATTGTCGTTGCATGTTCACCAGCGCCGACTCGGTATCTGAAGACTCGCAAGTCAGTAGCATTTAGACGGCATTAGCTCAATAACGCTCACACACGTTTGGGAAGAGCAAATAGATGAGATACTGGGTAGTATTTTCCAGTCAAGAAATTCTCTGGCTATTCCTTCCGGTGCTACTATAAACGCACTTCAAAACCATGTAACAGCACTACGTGATGTGCCTTCGATGACATGGGGTCTGTTCTTTGAGAGCCGTTTTGAAATGCAACATACGCAAGACCGTCCTTCCAGCAGGAATTGATATGCAATAGAAGACGTTGGAAGCTGCTTGGCTGGACTTAGGAATTGCAATGGATCTCACCATTGACAATCTAGGAGCTGTCGAGCTCGAATGTCCGCTGTGGAGAACATGTGTGGGGAAGAAATTGACGTGGCCGTTGTGCGTATGGCCCATGACTGCCGAAGTGGACCCCATGTCGGCTGGTCATACATTTGGCCGACTGTTGGGCCACACCAATAAGGAGGTCGGCTTAAATCGTTTGAGATATACCTTTATCCTGGCAACCGATAGAAATCCGCAGCTCCGTCACCGGGTATGATTGATGATGCATGATCCCGTCGGAAGTATAGCCCAGTGTTAAAGCTAGTGTTTACGGCGATTTCCTTGGCAGAAATATTCTGGCCTCTAAAAAGATTCAAAAATATGGGCAGCCCCTCTCGCAGCAGCTGTTTCAAACAGCAGGCCCATATTAGAGAGAGATGTTTTAATGGAGTGGAACATCCTTTCCTGAGCAATGGATGCGTAAGTGCGACATCATAGGAATATCGAGGTTTGGGTGAGGTAAGGGTGATTCATTCGAACGTCTGCATCCCGAAGCGTCATCAGTGCTCCGTGTGTTTTGCAGTGCAGTTTCATCCCCGCATCTCCAGCATGAATGCGGAACATATCACTTACCGCATTCGGTACATCATGGGGTTGGCTTGACGTATAGATGCGGTGGACCCTGCACGTTCCCGACCGCCATCTACGACGTCATTCACATGATCGAATATTCTGCCCAGGATCGAATATGAAATGAAACCCAATTCAGCTTAAGCTTAGTTTGCGCCGGGTACCCGCCCGTAAATTAGCACTAGATGCAAAGTGTGCGTCTGGATCTCAAACTAAACAATGCATGGCTACGTCAGTAAGACGGAGAATGGACAACCAGGGTCTTGGCCACGTGTGACCGGGAACCTAAAAGTACTGGCGTGGGCCATCGAATCGGATAATGCCGTCGTTTCCCCTGGAAGCATGGTCGAGTTGATCAGATGGCGCCATGATGTCGGCGCCTGGTACGGTTTCCCATGTGAATCTTGGCTGAACCGTCCATAGGACGACGATCCAGACTGGAAAATTCGACATCTACCGCTTCAATCCGCATGTCCGGAAAACATTTCGGCTTACGCAGGCGCTTGAGGCAGGACTTTTAGCAAATCACAGCCAATGATATTTTAAGGTATGCGAAGGCTGCAAGGGTCCGATCTGGAAGCCTTACAAGACCACCAGATAGCAGCAGCTTGTCTTACAATTCACGCATACTAGAGGTTGATATGCAGCATACGTTGCATCTCTCTCTCTCTCTTTCTCTCTCTCTCTCTCAAAAAAAAAAAAAGGTTCTGCTTCCCGATTGAGAAAATTTTGGTCATGGTAATTCTTGGCGCCTGGATATTGCGCGCCTTTCGAGATGACGGCCCGGTCATATCGCTTAGCGTGAAGAAAACTACACGTTGGCTAGAGGAAATCACTTTGAAGCTCGCCGAATCCTGTAAGGTGCGTGTAGGTGCGACTGAATTGCACCCCCTGCATCTTTAGCTCAGATCACTTTGAGTTGTTGGCCTGATGAGAAGACGATCTGAAGGCTGCTCTACATGATTGCAAGCATCCCCGATCAGGCATCAACGAGCAGGAAAATCAGCTCGGCCAATAGCAGGGTCTGTGGTCTAGTGGTATGATACTCCCTTAGCATTCTGGCCATCGATTTGAGCCTCAGAATTCGAATGGGAGTGGTCCCGGGTTCAATTCCCGGCGGATCCAGTCGTCCTGGTTTGATTCCAGGGTCGTACCTCTTCTTTTTTGTTGTTTTGGTGTTCAGGTTTGTGTGGGGAGGCGTGGTGGTGGTGGTCGGGTGGTGATCTGTGGGCGAACGAAAACAACCGAGCGCCGGACGCGATTATCGAGCGCCAAGAGCGGGAAAGACCACTTTTTAGACGGGAAAGGAAAGGCCTTTATTGCTTAGTCCAAAGGAACGGAGAGTCATGTGGAGAGGCCTGCAGTAGATCAGCTGAGTCGCAGAACGGGTGGACGTTAGTAAGAGTGAGGGTGGAGGCAAGCCATAGGAAATCCCGAGTGCCGCAGGAAGTCCCGAGTAGGTAGATTGAGAGAATAGCAATGCTCGCTGTCCGCTTAAGTCCGGGTGCTGCGGTGAAAAATTTGAATAAAAACTTGCGATGTCAAATCGATCTTCCCGATTTGGCAAGGCCAAGAAAAAGTGGGCACCAGACGTGAAGGCTCCACGCAAATACAACATGAGTGATGATGAGTTGACCGCCGGTCTGGGGGTGGGTTCTTCTGGAGGATCGTACTGTGTATGCATGGCGTCGGCAGTCGGAGGCTGCATTCCTTCCGGGACCCTCGGAGGCTCACGGTGCCGGCTTGGTGGGTGACCAGGGACCCCGGTAGGTGAGAGCATCCGGGCCAGCCGCGGGAGGGCATTGATATATGAAGAGGTGGAGGCCAAGCATAGGCAGCCAAGCGAATTCCATTTCGAGCAGTTCCCGCGTGCTGCAGGCCTCGCCCACGCAGGCTTGGCGATCGGCTTGTGTGATGGCAGGCGGCAGCGGGCGGCTTCCGGGCACACCTAACCAACAAAGACGGCATCACCAACACCTCGTCTGCTGGGACCGGACTTCTGACTGAGGCCTTTGCAAGTCTTACTCATCGGGAGCGGGTGTGGTGGGCGATAGCTTGCTGGCTGCGGGACGACGGATTAAGCTTCGGGGCTGCAGCTGACGAGGGCGGGTAGCCATTCACGAGCCGGCCATTGCGCATGGATGCTATCTTCGATCTCCATCACTCCAACATGGCCGACAACGGCCGGCGTGCAGCACGCACCGAGCACGACACGGCGCCACATGACTCACAAATGCTTACCCCAGGGTCTCGTCGGCGTTAGGACGAAGACAGCTGCGATCGGTCCCGTTGCGATCTCCGCTTTCGTGCGAGACTCGGCCGCCGGGGTATTGGCGCTCACAAAAGGCACGCTGTGTGCGTCCAACTCTCTGCACTTTACTCCGTGTCCGCGTCCGTGTCGGAGACTTGTCGCGCGTGAGCTCCGGAGCTGACAGCCGCCTGCTGCCTGCGTTGGCTGGGCTCCCGCTGCCGTTGGCTGACGATGCCAAGCTTTGGAGCTGCATAAGTCAGCGACGCTCTCCCGCGCGGGCATGGGCGGCGCCGATCGCTGGGTGGTGGGCGGGCTTCGGCAGACTGGGCGCGGCGAAGGCTGGCGGCTGCTGATGGGCGGAGGAGCTGCTTTGCTGAGCTGTGTCACGCGATTGGCAGCACAGTGGAACGACTGTCAGGCGCACGCTGTGATGGCGCCGCACATTTTCTGCGGGCTCGGCGGGGTTTTGGTGAAAGAAGGGTTGGCCGGCGTGCCGACAGGGCTGGCATCGGATACCTCGGACGCTAGCGGCGCGAGTGGACGCCGACCGCATCCCACGTCATTGTCGAGAAACTTCCGTTCAACGAATTGCGCCCATCTTCAGTGCTGACACATGCCCGATGCCGATGTTGCCGCCTGTCGAGATCGCTGTGTGCCTCTTAAGCGCCCCTGCGCTGCTCCCCGCTGTAGGTTCCAGACGTCACTCGTGAGCCGCTGCTGCTCCATATGTGCTCGCATTTATAATCCCCGGCGCGCGCAAACAAAGCTGTCGCATCGCAATCCTCAGCTCTCTTCCCTCACCTATTCGTTTCCCTCCAATCCTACTCCCCGCCCCCAGAGGCTGTTTCCTGGATGCAGGCACGCGCGCTCTCACTAACCGCCGCGGCTGCGCTTCTCTCCGCGCTTCCGCTGGCTCTCGCGCATGGCGACGACCACGACATGGATATGGGCGACATGGCGGAGCACGGCAGCATGGACGATGGGTCCGCTGAAGGCTGGCCTATGAGCTACTTCAGCTATTCGGAGCACGTTGGCTTGCTGTGGACTTATGTTGCCCTTACGGTCATCACTTGGCTTCTGGTTGCTCCACCCGGTGCGCAGCTAGACCACTTCATACATCAATTGATCGCACAAACGCGACTAACTCTGACACAGTTGTGATGCTCAGCGTTGCGCGCTCGCGCCTCACTGTCCCCGCCCAGTTCCTCTTCCTCGCCCTGCAGGCCCTTACCCTCTTCGTCGGTATCGCCTACGACGCGAAGACGCCGGATCTGTACGAGAATAGCGCATACAGCAAGCTCAGATGGCCTGTGCTTATTATCACCGGCATTTGGGTCTTCTTGGGCCTCATCAATCTCTACACGGACCGCGCCAATGCCTCCGGAGAAGCCAGCCAGCCTCTCTCCACGGCAGTCATGGCTCGGTACTCGCGCCTTCAGCAGGCTTCGTCGGAGCACCCCCGATTCTCCCACGACTCTGGCCAGGGCACTGAGAGGAACTCGGCTTCCCTCTACGGACACTCGCGTTCGCCGAGTGCCGAATCCGACAATATGCCCAGTCCCTACCACGACGCCGACCTCGAGGACATTGACGACTTTGAGGAGAAGGGTGCGTTCCTCCAGAACAGCCGTGTTGACCGCTGGGTGTCTCGTCTTGTCCCCCGTGTCTCTGCAGGCCGCTCGATTAAGCTCGTGCGCTTCTTCTACGTTCTGATTGAGAGAACCATCCTCCTCCTTGGATTCGTGCTCCTCATGATGGGCATTGTTACCATGGGCGGAATTGCTGTAAGTACTCGTAAATTGCATTCGAAGTTGATAAATCTAACCCATTCCTGCAGCGCGGCGACGCTGTTTTCAACATTTTGGCCCACTTCGTCAAGGGCGCCATCTTCTTCTGGTACGGTCTGCTTACTCTGGGTCGCTGGATGGGATGCTTCGCCGACTTTGGGTGGGCATGGAACGTCAAGCCCGGTGAAGATCTTGTGGGCCGCTGGAAGGCGCGCATGCCTACCGCTGAGTTCACCGAGTCTGCCGTCATCTTCACATACGGCGCTTCGAATGTCTTCTTGGAGCATTTGGCAGCTTGGGGCGGCGCCTGGACTGCGCAGGACCTGGAGCACGTTTCCATTTCCGTCATGTTCTTTGGCGGTGGTGCTCTCGGTATGCTCATCGAGTCTAAGAAGGTTCGCGAGCTTCTCAACGCCGCTATGCTGAGCAACCGCGACTCCATCTCGCATTCGGCAGATGAAAAGTGGGAGCAGCCCAAGACTTACCGCGTTTCCTTGAATCCGATGCCCGGCATGGTTATTCTGCTCCTCGGCATGATGATGGGATCGCACCACCAGGCCTCAATGCTCTCCAGCATGGTCCACAAGCAGTGGGGTAACATGTTCGTGGGCTTCGCTCTGGCCCGCGCAGCCACCTACATTCTGCTTTACCTGTCTCCTCCGACGTCCTTCCTCCCCGCCCGCCCGCCGACGGAAATTGTTTCCTCCTTCTGCCTTGTCGCTGGCGGCATCACGTTCATGGTCAGCAACAAAGACACGGTCGGTGCCCTCGAGTCTTTCGGACTAGACGCCATGTTCACCTTCGTTCTCACCGTTGGTCTGACGGCGCTGATCATGGCTTGGACCGTGATCAATGTCGCGCTCAAGGGCTGGGCCTTCCGCCGCGAGCACGCGTCGTCTTTCCCGAAGCAGAGCGCCGGCGCTTCTCTGGCTTAAACAGCGGGAAGAACAACCCTGCTTCCCCCTAATCAACCTCGCGATTGATACCCCTCGGATGATACCCAGTTACGACAGTTTTAGAACGAGAAAATCGAAGCCCAGCCCACTATCGACCTTGGTGGACCATGAGACGGATTTTCTCGGGCAGCTCTCGGATTAGCCTCTCCCGCGCTTCGGCACCGAACACCCTGGCAGCGAGTTGCGGCTTTAGGAAAACATCTCGAACGCATTGATAATTTTGGTCCTTCGTTACTCTCTTTTGGTCCCGGCAGTACTGTTGATGAATTCCTACGATACCACTTACAGCGTGTTTATGCATTTTATGATGGGATGTCTTGGCGCTGCAGGAACGTACCGGTGTTCTTCTAGCGGCCTAAGCACTTTGGTATAGGAGTTGCTCATTGGTCGCTTATCTTTAATACCCCTTTGACCTGCTTAGAAGCGGGCTTTTGAAACCTGTGGACAAGCGCTGTTGGAATAAATACCTAGAAAAACACAATACATACTCTCGTCTTATTAGTATCCTAGTTTGATTTGCCCATGGCCTCCGCATTCCGCATCTCTACTCTTACAACATAAAATGGACGTGAGTTTTGTATGAAGTCCGTTCAAACCGCTCGAACATTGGTTCACTTTCGGCTTGAAAAGTGCTACAGCGCCAAACAGCGCATGGCATAGAGAAGTGAAGCTACTATCCAGACTGAAACATTTTTGTAAGTCTGCTTCAGCACAGTTGCTTCGGCCCCTGGTATGTCGCAGGCCCCTTCAGTGCCGATCTCCCGCAGGCGGAATAGAAGCACCTATCGGATGCTAAAGCAGATTTGACTTCTGCTAATCCTTGGAGATACCCCAAACCACATTCCCGCGCATTCAATTCGTAATATCGTATAGACGAAGCGCATCTGCCTCGCTCCTGCGCCTGCTGTCCGGTCAACCTCTACCGCCGCGTGCCCTGCCGACTCCACGAGGAATGCCGCCAGCTCGCGGAATGCCGCCACGGCCTCTACCTCTTGTAGTACTAGAGGAGGCACCCCCACGCATACCGCCTCTCGATGCTCTCGACCGAGCTGGGGTCTGGAACTTGCTTGGAGCTCTGGAGGACGGCGGGTGATCCACAAAAGATGTGTCAGTCGTCCTAAAATTTGGCAGAAGCACCAGCGTCAGCGAATTGATCTTCCGTGTCGCGGACGAAGCCATCGCCTGATAACTCACAAGAATGTAGCCTCCGTATCTGCCTCGTTGCCGTCCACACCTCCACCGCCGCGCACGCGCGAAGAGGATGACGCTGCCGCGGCGCCTACGCCAATGTTGCTCATGCGAGCGACGGCCTCGCGCGCCTGCTCCTGCAAGCGCTGGCGCTGGAAGCTCTCGGGCAGCGGGGCTTCGGGGAAGTCGACGCAGAAGGCGTTCATGTTCAGTCCATACAGAAAGGCGGCGAAGCTCTCGGAGAAGCGGGCGAGCGACTCGTGCATCAGCTGCAGGTGCATGAAGTTGGCCTCCAGGTCGGCCATGCTGTCGCTCAGCTCGGCAAAGGCGGGTTCCAGCGCTTCGAGCGGGGTGGGCTCGCCGCCGGCGGTCGAGGATCGGTGGGATGCATCGTGGTGACGGTTTGCGGAGGCGCTGCCGCGGAAGGATGAGCGCGATGTTGGCCGCAGTGGTGTGGTGGGCCGCGAGGGAATGGAGCGTCGGTGGGAGGATTCGTCCGCCTGGGGAGTCGCCGAGGATGACATGGCGCGAGGGTGGTGTTGGTTTATTTTGGGCGCGCCTTTTTCGTGTTCGCGTTTGGTCGGTCTTTGGAGCTAGGTTTGTTTGTACAAGTTTGTGTTTACTCCCGCGCCGCGGGGTCCATTGACGCCCGGGCGTCCCTCGTCTCGGAATCCGGAACCTCAGCCACATTTAATGCTGGCCGGCCCATCTCGCCTGCAGATAGTTGAAACCCTGCAAAGGTGACGACATGAAAGCGGCGCAACTGCGACGAACGTCCGCGCGGCTTCGCAAACTTGGACAGTTTATGAGTTCCAGGAGGCGCACTGCGATGCTTGATGTGCAGCGTGGGCGACAGCTCGATGGCGCACGGGAGTGGCAACCACTTTCACGCCTTAGCCGTAAATGCGGCGCTCCGTTGGGAGCACCACAGGGCCGCCATCGAATTCTTGGCTTCTTCGCGGCACGGCGCATTCGCGCGTCATCGGCCCCCGCTAGATGAAATGGGTCGGTGTTTAATTACGATCCGTCCACTGCCGCCTGGCTGTCAGTTCGCATTGCAGTCCGTCAGCAGCGCCAGGCCTCGCTCTCGCTCCCGGGCTATTGTCCTCCACCTCACAGGACCAGCCACGAGACCGCATCGCCTCAGCCACGCCGCGGCGACCCGTTTCACTACCCTGCCGGAGCTTGCCTGTCCGAGGCTACATCATCATTTCTCTCCGCCCTTGCCCCTCTGACCTTTTCATGTTTTCAAGACTGCTCTCTACTAGAGCCACCAACACTTGCTTTCGCTCATCTACTACCACCGTTAGCGCTCGAGCACTTGTTCCCCGCGCATCCCACGCTTCAGCCGTCAGTCGCTGTCTACCTCAACACTCGCGCAGCTACTTCAGCAAGAATCCTGTACCGGCGCGCCAAGTTTACTCAAAAACCAGGCCTGTCGCGTGCTCAACGAGAGCGCGCATTCCTCGTCGACCAGCCGTCGCCCAGAGCAGTCTCGGATACACGCTTTGCGTCATTGCCCTCGGAATCGCAGCCGGCAGCATCCTCGTCGTCACCACCGAACCCGCGGACCAGAAGGCTCAGAATACCGCGCGCCCGGCATCCGAAAACACCGAAGACTCCGAAGACTCCGCTGCCGAAATGTCCAACGACAAAACCACCCAGGTGCCGCCTGGACGGCCGGGGAACCTCACCCCCGAGCAGGAGCTCAAGCTGAAGGAGCTCTGGATCGCGCTCGCCAAGATCACGGGTATTCCGTTCGACGAGCTGGCGAGCAACGGCGGCGAGGTGGAGAGTAGCGGGGTCAATGGGACCGATGCATCGGGCACGCCCGCCTCGTCCATCGCCGAGTCGGAGGGCAGCGGCAAGGGCGAGAAGAAGAAGAGCAAGCGGCTGCACATATTCAAGCACAAGAAGGGCGACAAGGATGCCGAGAAGGCGAAGGATCAAACATCGGCGCCGGCGGAGGTGGACGTGGGGAACCTGTCGCTGGAGGATGACAAGCACGGGCTGAACAAGGCCTTCCAGACGGCGCTGGCCGAGACGACGCCTGAGGAGCTACGCGCCTCGCTGTGGTCCATGGTCAAGCACGACAACCCGGACGCGCTGCTGCTGCGCTTCTTGCGCGCGCGCAAGTGGGACGTGCAGGCCGCGCTGATCATGCTGATCTCCGCCCTCCGCTGGCGCGCTACTGAGATGCACGTTGACGACGACATCGTCCACAAGGGCGAGGGCCATGCGTTCGAGCAGTCAAAGAGTGAGGACGCTGCGGTCAAGAAGGAGGGCGAGGACTTCATGACGCAGCTTCGCATCGGCAAGAGCTTCGTGCACGGTGTGGACAAGGAAGGCCGGCCAATGTGCTACGTCCGCGTCAGGTTGCACAAGCCAGGCGAGCAGAGCGAGCAGAGTTTGGAGCGCTTCACTGTGTACCTGATCGAGACGACGCGCATGATGCTGAGCCCGCCGGTAGACACGGCAGTGAGTGAAGTCTTGTGGGATTGTCGACGTTGACGATGCTAACTCACACGTGCTCCAGGTGATCGTCTTTGATATGTCCGAGTTTTCTCTCGCAAACATGGACTACACTCCCGTCAAGTTCATGATCAAGTGCTTTGAAGCAAATTATCCAGAATCCCTTGGTTCCGTTTTGGTGTACAAGTCCCCCTGGGTCTTCCAAGGTAAGAATCCCTCTGCACCCCTTGCATTCTCAGACAAACTCGTGTTCACACGGTGCGCAGGAATTTGGTCTATTATCCGTGGTTGGCTCGACCCAGTCGTTGCCAGCAAAGTCCACTTTGTCAAGACAGCCGATGAGCTTGCCGAGTTCGTGCCGCGCAGCAACATCCCAGCGGAGATGGGCGGTGATGAAAAGTGGACTTACACGTACGTCGAGCCCAAGGAAGGCGAGAACGTGGTTATGAAAGACACCGAGGCTCGAGAAAAGCTACAAAACGAGCGTGACGACATTGTGGCCCAATATGAGCAGGCAACTGCGACATGGGTTAAGGGTGCAGCGAGCGACGAGGCACAGAACAAGAAGGAGAGGGAAGAACTGACGGAGAAGCTGCGCGACAACTACTGGAAGATGGACCCGTACCTCAGGGCAAGGACGCTATACGATCGCACCGGTGATCTGGGTCCGACGGGAAAGCTGAACTTTTATAAGAAGTGAGGAGATGATTTCTCTCTTATGTGTCCGCCGACCTCAACCCTCAGGGTGAAAGGGGGGTTGTGAGCGGCAGGTTTGATTTCTTCCCCTTAGTGTTTCGAGACGCTAGAAGGGGGCTGTTGGAGAGAGTTGCTGCTCTTCTATTCCGTGAGTCTTGTCTTTGGCGGACGCATCGTACCGCTCTTGTAATGACAAGGAAGGGAAAGGACGGCATGGGATCGAGAAAGTATACTAATAGATGGGAGGGCCATGGAGATACCTGTTCATGCAATTTACCGTAGGGATAAAGAGACCAGGCATATGGGTGGACTTGGTCATTGAATGAGACAAGACATTTTCCAAGCAACAAAACAAATGATTATGATGTGCTAGAGTATCAAAATGTGAGCGTCACGCGAGATACAATGAAACTTATGTAGTTCATTATGCGCGGGAACAGTAGAACAAAAATTAATTTCCAATCACTCCAACAGCATCACGCAGAGATGGGCCAAATTTTGCGAAGTATTTGTGCAAGAGAAGATCATGGGCCAGCGTCTGAAACATCGTCCGGACTTTCTGTAGTACATATGCAAAGGTTTTCACATCACAAAAGCGTTGCCAGAAAACTCCCAATGTTTTCCGATCTCTCTCCTTCTAGACATTCTACGTTGAGTATGCAGTAACCAGCTACATATACAGCCATATTTCGACCCGGGCGAGATATGTCCAGTCGGAGTATGCGTCTTCTTACATTCACCTGAAAGGTGGAGAGGGGGAAGAAGAAAGAAAAGAGGTGGCGGTAAATTTTCACTCAGTCTATTTCATCTCGTTGCTATCTTACATACGCAGATAAGTCTATCGGTCTACTTATGCGTTGCACAGCTACCTGCATAGGCTGTTTTCCATCTCGCCAACGCAACGGGCAGCAACAATCCCAGCCCGGACCCATCCACCGGATCCATCAGAACAGCACAAAAGCACATTGCTCTTCGAACCTCCTCAACAATACCGCTGGACTTGGAAAACAGATCAAGAAAAGAACCCACCGCTAACCACGACAGTGCCAACGAACCACGCCGGCCACCACACCAGCCAAACGACAACCTGCGTCCACAAGCCCCACACGTGCCATCCGAACGCCGCCTGCACCATGACCTGCCTGACAGCCTCCAGGCCGACCCAATCGCCCTTCAGCAATCCCTTCCCCTCCAGCTCCTGGCTCGCGACGCCGACGACCGTCACGGGGCTGAGCAAGACGAGCAGCGCGAATTGGATGCCCGCGAGCACGAGCTTGCGCTTGCGAGAGGCGGTGTGGGAAGGGGCGCGGATGAAGGTGAGCGGGGCGGCGCAGAGGCCGACGAGGAAGGAGAGGGAGAAGTTGAGGGTGGCGAGGGCGGAGAAGAACATGCCGAGGAGGAGCAGTGAGAAGCATTGCAGGAGGTATGTCTCCTGCGTCGTGAGGGCGCGGTGCAGTTGGCGGGTGAAGAGGAAGGAGGTCAGTGGCGGGGCGGCGAGGGTGAAAAGGGAGACGAGGATGAAGGCCTTGCCGAGGTGCTTTTGAAGAAGTCAGTCTAGGGCTGCGTTTGAGGAGAGGGCATGTAATGGAACTTACGTCGCCGGAGGTGTGGTTAAAGATGTTCAGAGGGATGAGACCGAGGAAGTGAACGCCACTGACGAAGGCGACGGGGAGGAGCAGGTTGCGTTCCACGGTCTTGAAGACAGCAGTTGGGACCACAGCGATGTCGCTTCCCTCCTTGACGACAGTCATATCTGACTTCTTCTCATCTTTGGTCTCTGTTGAGGCAGGCTTCTCATCAGGGATGGGAGGACGGCCGCTCTGAACCCAAAGGGCAATTGCGGTAATGGTGAAATTGACGGCGATTAGCATGGCACTGGGAAGGTATGTTCCAATGCTGACGAAGCGGTTGGCCTGCATCAGGAGGTAGAAGAAGAAGCTCTGGTGCAAGTGCTCGAGAAGGTTGTTCAAGCTGCGGAACAGGCTTTCCATTGTTCTGCCCAGAGACATTTCGTCGTGCCATCCGCTCCCCACGGTTTGGAGCGTCAGAGCGTCGACATGGTAAGGAATGAAGGCGCTGTGAGGGCCGGAGGCATGGCCGAGACCCTGGCTTATCATGCCGCGGAGCATTGTCTGGAGTCGCTCTTCATAGCTATCATTGTGATCCCACATGCGCTGCAGGGTGCAGCCAATTCCCATCTGGCCGCTGGCAATGGAAACAGCTGTGTTGAAAAGATCCAGATTGGGTAGCTGGCCATTGACACCGTCGTAGAGCACGTGAAGCTTGTCGAAGCGATGACCCCAAGGGCCAGCGGGATACTCAACAGCAACAGCTCCTTGAAGAGCTCCGCTCTTGAGAGGAAGAGCTTCGACTTTCCGGGGGTCGTGGGCATTGTGATAGGCATCAACCCAGGCTTGAGAGCCTGCAGTGGGGTCGCTGGTGATGAGTACTATTATGTCCTTGGACCAGAGCGACCATCCTGGGCAGTGCGATTAGAAAGACGCTGTGATGGAGTGATTTGGGGCGCATACTCTTAAAATAGCGTGCTAGGGTGAGGGCTAGAGCAACGCCACTGGTGTTGATCTCGCCATTGACCGTCTTCCAGGATGCAACCAGCACGACAGCTTCGGTGGCATCGGCGCGGGGACCCTGGAGCACGCCGTAGACGTTCTCACCCACGGCATCCTTGCCCGGAGTCTTGTAGGTATACTTCTGGCGAGCCGTCTTCAGGCCGGTAGACTTCAGGATCTCTTCCAGCTTCTGGCTCCGCTCGTAGACATCATAGTCTGTCAGAGCATGGACCTCGTGCCTGAATGCGCGGAAGACGTTGTGCTCGCTGCCGCCGAAGTAGGTGTGGACCTGGCCGGGCAGCAGGGCGTTCTCGGAAATGTAGGTCTGGCGCGAGTACTCGTTCAATGGCAGCAGCAGCAGCCAGATTACGCCGACAATGATGCAGAGAGCGGACAGGTAGGGCGGGATCTTCAAGATGCGGGCATCGCGGCGGAGGCCAAGAATGGCGGGAGCTTCGGGGGTCAGCTGGGGGAGCGTTGGCGACGGGCAGGGGAGCGCATACTGAGCAGAGCCATTCCGGGAGCGAGCGGCGACTTCAGGCTACCAGCGTCATCCGCGCAGTGCTCGTGCGGCGGAGGGAGGTGGTTTGTGGAGCTTGACCGGCGAGTCGGCGTTGTGGCGCGCGTGTCGGTCCAGCAGTCGCGTCGTCGTCTCGGCCGCGCCGGACAACTGTTCCTGCCGCAACACCATGCCTCTCGTCGTACCCAACCTCAATCCTGCGCGCTTGCGCTCCTATATCTTGCGCCTGCCGCTGTGCACGCGCTTGATTCTGCTCATTATTGTCTCTCTCTCCGTCGCCAGCACCGTCTGGCCAACTCTGCGCCAGACATGCGCTCTGGTTCCTGACCAAGTCAGCATAACCGCCGGTAAGTCCGTCGTCGATCTGATGTAGATCTATCTTATCCAATTAATTCGTCTAGCCTTCCGTCTCAACACCTACCCGGTGACCCACGTTGGCATTATCCACACTCTCTTCAACCTGCTCGCCATTACGCCGCTGCTCGAACGATTCGAAGCCGAACATGGCACTCTGGTGTCTCTTGCCCTGTTCTCCGGCCGTACGTCCTGTCTACTAGTCGACCTCCCGACCCCTACTTACCCGGATAGCCTTTGCAACTCTGCCCGGCGTTATCTACATAATTATTGAACGCGGCATTCTGAGGGGAAACACTGCTGTTCAAGGCGCGAGGTACGCAGCAAACGATGCCCGAGGCCCGTCTGGTGCTAACGTTTGGCAGTGTCTGGGTCTTCCTGCTCCTCGCAGTCGAGGCCATGAAGACGCACAAGGCGAATCCCTTCTTCAGGTACGGTGCGCACCATCCCGGCCATATCCGGCACTGACACGCAGAAGCCTCGGACCGTACAAGATTCCCACCTGGACCACCCCTCTGATCTTCATCCTCCTCACGAGCTTCCTCGTCCCCAACACGAGTCTGATCGGCCACCTCTGCGGCGCCTTTATTGGCTACCTCTGGGGCCTGAACTACATCAAGTTCCTCGCCCCGCCAGAGAAGATCCTCCGCTGGATCGAGAACAAGCTCAACCTGTTGGTGAGACTACCGCACTACGTCTCCGTCGACCGCTCCACCTTCGGCCGCTACGGCGTTTTGCCCTCGACCACTCCCTTGGCCACGTTGCCTACGGGCGTCGTCGGCTCCAGCCAACGACTAGGCCCGTGATTGGGAAATACTCTTTGTTGTACTGTGTCTATACACGGCGTTGGATGACTGGCGCAGCATGGTCTGTTCGCTTTCGGCGCGGGAATGAAAAAGGTTTTGCGTTCACGAGGCTTAAGATACGACAGCATGAGGAGACACATGGCAACGTAACATTGAGACTCTTAGAGTTTTGGCTGAGCTGCACTTGAAAGGCGCTGCTTGCTCGTTTCTCCAGTTAGGCATATAGTGGTGTTGGTGCAAGACTTTTTCCAAGGTGTCGACTTGCATAGGCAAACGACCGAGATTCTCGTAAATAATCAGTAGCCAGGCAAATTATCATGAATGTGTGTTGAAGTATTCAGTGTCCGCGTCGTGAAAGCCGATTATAAGCAGTCTATATTCACCATGTAACTCGAACGTGACTTCGAATCTCATGCACTAGCTCATAAGGAGAACTTTAGTTTGCAATCTGTCTCCTATCTTAGGAATGCTCGGGGCTATTCCTGAAATAATGATCCCGCCTCGATAGCGAATGCTCATTATGACTAAGCATGTCTGGAGCTCCGAAGCATCACCCAGGGCTATCGATATCTTTTACAGCTTACCGCGCACAGCTCAGCGTCTATTGGCCACGCTTCCAGCAGTCTGTACCACTGCCAGCCCGGGGAATTCCCGGCCGCCCCTTTCCTCAACACCCGGCTCTTCTCATCACCCCACATAATTTTTTAATCTATATATATTATTTAATTGATTCCTAGGTCTAATTGCGGCATAGTGCCAGAGTGGTTAATGGGTCAGACTTGAATGCAGACGCATTTAGTCATCTGATGGCTTCGGCCTCGCAAGGTTAGTTTGCTCGCTCGCTCCACGCCCATCGTTATCTAAGAGTCTCGCAGTTCGAATCTTGTCTATGTCGTACATGTCTCTGGCATTTCTTTTTGCTCTATTGCACGACAGCTCTGAGCGAATCGTTTTGATCATGCAACCTGAAGAATGTTTCTAAAGTTTTGGCGTTAAGAACGCGGGGCAATAACAGATCTTTTCTGCGAAGCGACCCCACTGATTTGAAATTCCAGCGTCCCTGTTCCACCACAGCGCGATGACTTAAATCTTTGAAAATGCGAAAGCGCGTTGAGATGCCAAAGTCTTATTTTCTCCATTATTTTTCTTATTTTCCTTCTACTTTCCCCTTGGCTTATATTTGTGGACATTCATCGCATCCGCATGTTCTTCGACAGCGCCCTCTCTGGCTCTTTGAAGTTCGATGTTGTCGATATCGTGTTAATGACAATCGACACAGTCTCGGGACTTTTCTTTTCCTGCTTTGGCTTCCTATGTCAGTATTCTCAACGCTTCTCAACAGCTGGAGCTGATCTCCAGACTCTGGGCGGTAACAAGGCAAGGGGTTGATGGTTTGAGATCCTTGGAACACCTCCGAACACCCTTTCCCAACCATTACTCCAAAAACTCTGAAAGTTGGACCACATTAATCTCCCTTACTTGTACTGTGACTTGCTAAGAGAAGAGGCATGGTATGGATGCTTTATTGTTTTCATCCTTTTACGGTTCATCACAGAAAGCAAACCTCCAGCTAAGCCACTTCCTTTCCGGCATGATACGCAACAGTCAATCAACCGGAGAAAAACTGCTCTTGCTTACAAGTTTATCGTACATAGTAATTTGTAAGGTATAGTTATGACTGTCAACACTTGCACTTTGAACGGCTAAGGAGTTGGTTTGGAGACAATATATGTACGCTGAGAAAGGAACAATGTATATTGGAGCTCCAACTGAACACGGAGCTTACTGCTCTTACTGTGCAGCGCAAAAGAGTACGGGGGTATTTACGTGGTGTAACTATCAAGTTCTTCTCCATGCCGTTCTCATCCACCCTACAGTTATGCACAATTAACGCTGTCTGTAAGGCACGAGACTGAAAACGTAATAGATACCAGTTAATGACTGAATGATTGTTAATACCATAAGTATGGCCGGAGAAATATGCTTGGTTTTGACGAGCATGCCAGCTGAATCTCGGTGTCATGGGTGCTTACCTGAGCAGGCAGCCGTACCTTCCATTCACCACCGCAACGGTCGCCTTGTTAAGTTTGGCCTCGCTTCTCTTGGGGACCGGCAAAAAAGAAAAAAACGCTACCCTCTTTACATACCAACCCGCTTCCGCACCCCCTCTGACTTGCCTTTTCTTCAGCAACCGGCAATCCGGTGTCGCTGCGCTACCGCCTACGCACCAACCGACCAACCTCTTTGAAGCTTCTGAAGCTTCTAACACCTTCGATAGTCTTCGCTCTCTAGGAAATCCGCCGCGCGGTGAAATTTGGAAACTTCTGGCGCCATCTATGCCTGTCCCTCCGGCGGCACGCTCCAAGCCCATCCTCCAGAGCCGCCTTCTAGCACATCCAGGGCTGGAAATGGTGGCATTCTATGTTCCTCGAGAGCATCGAGTAATACGCGTCACGGACATGGTATCTCGACTGATCATGCCAGAATGAACTTTCGATTAGGTTCATTCAAGTATCTCTTTTGTCCTCGAAAGTGCTCACGCGGCCGCGTGGCATAGTGTGCATAGCCTTCAGCACTCAAAAAATTTCTCCGCAGCCGGCCCCTGTGTGCGTTTTCTAATTCACATCATAGCTTTTCGTCGTCGCGTCGAGAGCTGCATGATCGATTACCACAATACCGATGACATAGAAAACCCCGACGAGGTGAGATGAGGCCGTATCAGGCGCCTTGCTAGCTATTATCTCGTCCATCTTACACTCAAGATCATGTCTGCATCCCTCGGACTCAGTTCATCCAGACAAGTGTTATTTTTGAGAATTCAATTTCCGGTGAAAGACATCTACACAATCGTGAGAAGACTCCGGATGAATATTCAGAAAGGGCCAAATATGTTCGCGCCTAAACTCTAGCAGATTTTGTACGCACAACTGTTCAGTACTTCTCATTCAAGATTCAATACATTTTAGCATATGAGTAGCCGCCCAACCAGGACATCCTTGGTGACATCCAGGGAGGATCCCAAGCTGATTTCAGACACAAAAACAAGCTTGGGAGCCCATTTGGAGCTCAGAGAACCAACAGACAATGACAAGCCAAATGTTTGCTCCGGAGGAATTGGCGGTGCTGATCACGGCGTAAAGGGCCACGTCCAAGACTACAAGAATCCAGTGCATCGCGCAGGCATCTCGAAACAGCTCTTCTACCAGAAGCTGAACGAGCTTTGCCACTGCAATTTTGAGGCTGTGACGTTGGCGAAAGTGCCAAGAGATTCAGAGGACTGGATCAATAATCCGGATGAGATCCAGGCCGTTCTCAAGCACACAGTGGTCATGACAAACCTCGTGGCCAAAGATTGAACTACTCGGCAAGTACACCGAGCTATACGAGTTCGGCTCCGTGCCGACGCTGCCAATCATTCGGTCGAAAAAGTTTGCCCCTCTTCTGGGGAGAGGCAATTCTGCACGTGCCATCACTATCAGATCATATTTGCTGAATTATTGAAACAGCAAGCTTCAACGCCAGTGAAGTCAAAGCTGACTTGGAAGCTTCGAGGAATGCGGCGCAGGAGCGTAGAGAATATCGGAAAGCGGTCGAAACCGGAGAAATCCCCACCAACATTCCGAAGTTGGCACCGCTTCATGGCCCTCCTCCGGGCAAGTAGTCTGCTCTAACCCCAACACCGCCGTCGACGGACCGGCCTGGTCTCAGCGCAAGAACCGGTCAGAAAAGGCTGATGGCATTCAGAAGGTGCAAGAAGCTCCCGAAACCCCACGAAAGGTGGGAAAGGCTTGGAATTACGAAAACGCTGTTCTGACCGAGGATGTTGCGCAAAAACTGGCGACATATTGATGAGGGATTTGTTCATCCTTCACTGATAAATTTTCTCCTGAAGACTTCAATATTTGCACTCACTCGGAGGGTAATATCGTACTTGAGTTTTGTTTTCGTTGCTTCTGTTCATCTGAAGACACGCCAAGTAGTGATTGCGGGCGTTTGATTCTCAGTGAAATCAGTGAAAACGACTTGGTTCTGTAGTATGTATTAGTATATGCTAGGATAAATGACAGGATATGACCGGATACATGATATATCTGTACGAGACTTAAGCGGTGGAATGGATTTCCCCTTCATGTCTGTTGATATAACTCGGCTCAGTATCTCCGAAGCACCATACTCAGTTCCAAGCGCAGAAAATTGAAGCGAATCTCCATAAAGAGATTGAGAACCAAATCATTTTACTATGTGAGCAGCCAACTGGCAGTTGCCTGGATGTGTTTTCATATTTTAACCCCACTTCTACATTCAGGCAGCCGCTTCAGCTACCGTACTAAGTGGATTCAATGGTACCAGTATCGCACTTGCAGGTGGGGAACACAATACGAAAGATAGCATTCAATCTTACCAGAGCCAGATTAATGATCTGAAAGGGTTGTCAAAGAGCTGGTCCGACGGAAAAGGTATGAATTTGGGAGTTTTACATGTTTGTCCAGATATTTGTTCCAACTACCCATACAGGTAGAATGTAATTCTCTTGTAGAATGCATTAGAACGCCTCGAGAGACTCACAGATGTGACATCATGACCATCATTCAAGAACATCGCTTCATCAAATATCAATTCATGTGTAGAAAGATATGTAAACTATCACGGATATGGAACGCATCGCAGGTCCAGATCAAGGTAGCAATTGAAATCGGCGATCAAAGAGACAGATGCATTTGCCAAGGTTATGGACGAAGACACTCGAAGAAGAGTAAATGAAGGAATTCGGAAAGAATGGAGATTCCCGCTGTTCGAATTTACTGGCTTGATTTGGGTACGTGTTAGGGCGACTAAAAAGGTGGTTGCCACTACCGTCGCAACAAACAGAGACGGTGGTTGGAGGCAAATGCTTAGTTCGCCGGACGTAGTATAGAGTTTGGCATCCTTCCCATACTAGTTATGAACTGGCCAGATTTGAGCAACGATGCTCACCGGTGCCGTTGTATCCTGCTTGACGATATGATACAGATCACAACATCAGTTGCAGAGTCACATTCACGGTATTCCCCACTGAATCTCTCTAAGAATGAGTGCATTAGCTATTGCAGCTCGTACGAGATGCATTCGCTCGAGTTTGGAATTCCGGCCGGTAAGAAGGCTTCGGCTCCGCACGAGTGCAACACCGGCAATCACGAGTGAGAGGGGAATAGAGAAGGTAAAGTCTGGTATGGTCTAACTGTATCTATGACGCTCATTCGCCTGGGTCCCGTTACCACGGACGGGCCTCAACTGCCGGATGGATCACAGTACTACTCTCTCGCAGTCACGGGGTCCCGCAGTGTTCGGAGTATAAGCATCGGCCCGGATACACCAGCTGTCTCGGAGCTCCCATCTTACGTACATTATGTGCGCGGATGAACGTTTCCATTCTCACTAGCAGCACCGCCGTGTTTTTAGTCAGACGTCTAGGCCCAAGCCCGTCGCTGCAAAAAAAGCACTTTTCGCACATGAGACGGATCTTGCAGCAAGTTGCCTACAGGACGCATTAGCAGAGAAGCGCCGACACGCGGCCCATTCAGTCTAAAATGGCGCATGATCAACATAACTCAGACTCTATCTTTAGATAGTAACTTGCACGGCAATTGGCTGCGAGTCGAAAAAATTAGAGTGAGTGGAAAAGCATGATAGGTCGACCCAAATCTCGCGTCAGCCACCACGGCAGCAGTCCGACGTCTCGACAGGCGGAGATGATGCACGTCAGATACATAGCCGTTGTGCGGGGCTTGGGGCTGAGCGGCGCCACAGAGCCAGCCACTTCACGCAATGCCCGCAACGCCAGAGACAGTGGCGGAGTTGTAGAAAATGATAGAGATAGCTTCATGTTTCTATCGTCTGACAGCAGGAGGGTAATAATAGAAGGGCGTATGCCATTTTGAGCTGCGCTTGATTCTAATGTTGCCGTGTACGTACGCAGCTTAGTCGACTCCAGCTGTGTTCCTTCGGAAAGATGCAAGTGATCCATGAGGATGGCCTTGTGTAACACAAGGCGCAATTTGCGGTGAAGAGCTCCAAGTGACGAGTTGTGCGTGATATGGCTGCCGTGCATGAGTTATCTCGGCATCCGGGTAAGCTTCTCACTTATTCACAGTCTGGGCATGTGTGTACCGGTTGAATCGTCATCCATTTCCCATTCGCTATGATATGGCGCCGTCCACTCTTTTTGGCGTGCGCAGAATGAAAAGTATGTCTAGGCGTCAAGGTCCAGAAAATGACATGCTAGTTGGAGCCAACGCCTTCGAACCACAAAAGACAAACAAACCCTTCCCAAATGCCGGCGTTGAGGAGACCCAGAGGAAGAATAAGGATTTAAGTGGGGGGGAGATAAGGGTCTCGATCAACTGCAACGGCCGTCTTACATGCAGGCAGCACCGTCAATGCCCTGGAAGTGGTTAGTGGATGGTTGCAGCGGGGAATTGATATGCGGTGACTTACGATGACCTTGCCGTTCACCCACTCACCGTCCTGGGAGGCGAGGAAGGCAACAACGCGAGCAATGTCGATGGGCTGGCCGACACGGTTGTGAGGAGACCAGGTGGCGGCGTACTCGTCGACCTGGTCGTTGGTGAGGCTGTCACCGTTGGGGATGTACTCCTTGCAGACAGCGTGGTACATGTCGGTCTTGATGCCACCGGGAGCAACGCAGTTGACGGTGATCTTCTTGTCGCCGGCATCGATGGCCATGCAGCGGACAAAGGTCTCAATGGCACCCTTGCTGCCGGAGTAGACGGCGTGCTTGGGGACACCCTTGGCCTGGCCGGTGATGGAGCCCATCAGGATGATGCGGCCACCCTCGGACATGTGCCTGTAGGCCTCACGGGCGACGAAAAACTGGCCGCGGGTGTTGATGGACATGACACGGTCGTACTCCTCCTCGGTGACATCCTTCATGTGACCGAAAGAGACAACGCCCGAGTTGGAGCAGCAGATGTCGACCTTGCCGTAGTGCTCGACGGCCTTGTCGAAGAGAGCGATGGTCTCGGAGACATTGGCAACGTTGGCCTTGACGGCGATGGCATCAGAGCCGCCCTCCTTGATCTGGGCGACGACCTTCTCAGCGGCCTCGGAGCTGTTGGCGTAGTTGACGACAATCTTGGCACCACGACGGGCGAGCTCAAGGGCCATCTCCTTTCCAATACCACGGCCTGCGATGCTAGTGGTCAGGGGCGGGGGTATTAATGCAGGTGTCAGCACTACTTACCGGAGCCAGTGACGACGGCAACCTTGCCCTCCAAGCTCCAGCTGGGGATAGAGCTAGACTCGCCGACAGCCATTGTGATTGGATTGGTGGATAGTTGGGAAAAGTGGTGGAAGTAGTTGAGATGGAGAGATGAGAAGAGCTGAGATGATTGTTTGTTGTCTGGATGAGCTCATCTCTGGCACAGCTGAGGGCATCTATATAGTGATTTCGAGATGGACGTCGGACCGGAATCTGGATGACAGAGTTCCCCGCGACGAGGCGGACCGGGATTTCGCCCCCATCCGGATGGTGTTTTCCCTCAAGCTATTGGGCTGAGAATAGAAGCGGAGGCTAGTGGAGCCTCGCCTCAGATTTTGGCGCAGGGGCTGGAGGTGAGAGGCTTCGGACACGCGGGGCCGAAGCTGGCTCGTTCAATCAGAATCGTCATCCAGGTGGCCATTGCGTCGGGGATTCGAGACTTGGAGACGAGTTGCAGCGCTCGGCCTGCAGTTGAGCATGGTTGCCCGAGAATTTCGGCCTTGACTAGAGCGCGAGCGCGAGCTGAGACGGTGTTTGTTGAGACGCGCGAGAGTGAGAGAGAGTAAGACTCCGGCGCGGGTCAGGGCAGGGCTGACAGCCGGCCCGGCAGATAAGCGAGCGATAAGCATCGGCGCGGAAAAACCCCCTCCGCGCGGGTGCAGCCCGAAGCCGCCCGGCTGCCTGCACCTGTTGACACGACGACTTGTTCGCTGCGTGATGACTCTCCCGCCAGGCCTGTGTGGCCTGGAGTACTGACCAGCAGCAGTCGCCAAGAGTGAGACGGACCCAGATAGCTGGCTTACGCCGCCCAGCGCTCCATCCCGCCGTGAACGTGCCGGTTTCTAAGCTACCAGTCGGGTATTTTTGCTAATGTACAGACGACCACACGTACTACAGGCCCCGTGCAAGACACGCTGTGTCACTACATGCTGCAACTCAACTCCGGTTGTCGGCGCCTGCAGCCAAAGGTAATGCTGGCCCAGACTGCGACGGCCAAACCGTGCCATGGACGGTGTGTTCGGCAGATCGCTGTGATGGGGTGTGCAGCGTGTTTCGCGCCCACTCGGTGCGGTCATCGATTTCGGACTTCGACCACAATCCCCCCGCTCTCCGCCCGGATTCGCCCACGCGGACTTCGCAGAATGCATTCCGGACTTCGCCCTCGACACTCCGCCAAGCACACCAGCCTCCACAATCGCCGATGCCTGGCGACCCTAGGCCCCGCCTCCGTCTTGTCGACCATCCAACTCGACTCGCCGCCGCGTGCTGGTCGGTCCGTGACCCGCTCACGTGATACCGGACGTCGGTCCGTCTGCCTAACTTTGTTTCCTGCTGGAGAGCCGTTGCCAGTGACTGCGGCTCTGACTGGCACCGCATCAGCCTATTCCCCTGATCCCCGCATGGAGCCGCCATGACATGGGCATGCACCCAGCAACGCTTCAGGAACAAGATGATCGCACGCAATACCAATCTCCCATGCGATCAGCACCCGCTATTGTCTCCAACAATAGACTTCGCCGCACAGATCTTGCAGGCTCGGCTCCGAATACAGCTGCCTGCGGCCTGCATCCGGCTTGGTCTGTCCTTCTGGCGGCTATATTGCCTATACGGAGCCATTTGAACCGTGCTCGGACTTCATCCCCATGTCCACCGTCCGGCATGCTGCCATCGCGTGTCTGGGTGAGCGGGAACACAGACATGGGTATACCGTCAGCGATTCCCATCCTCTTGGCCAGTTGACCCGCTCTCAAGCTGGTTAGCCAGCGGAAGATCAGCACGCTGCTGCATGCTGCTTACATCAAACGGTCCTCCGCCCGGGCCTCTGTATCTGGGGAAGCGTGGGCCAGCTCGCGTTAAGGCACATTAGCTCCCGTCCCGGCACTGGTGGCCATCGATGATGGAGCCGAGTAATGGCCTAGGAATCGTTGCTGCACCTCAAGCTTCTGCCAGCCTCCACCTCGTATCTGGGTCCGGCGCGGACATTCTATTCGCGGTAAGTGATGGGCGCTGCTCTTGCTCAATGCTTGCCGTTAGGCTCCTTCTCCGACTGGGAAGCTTGTTCAGGAGCCTTCCTCTCTTGGGACACGCGTGCAGTTGGTAAATGACCTCATCGTGATAGGCCCGGTGCGACGTGTGGTGCTTCTGAAGTTGGGTCCACCTGTCGTTTCACAGCCAACAAGCAAAAAGAATCAGAGAGGGTGCGTCTAGCGTCTTGCCTTCTGCAGTCAGGCGTGGGTGTGGATCATTGATGTGAAGGAACGGCTCCTGCATGCGCCGCCGAGCCCTAACAGCTCGGCCGAGCCTACGTAACTGTTTGGGCTGCTTGAAAGGGAGCCCATCTCCGGGCCGCATGGTGTTGATCGCCAGGAGGTACGGCCATGGTCCGGTTGGCCCAGGGGGGGCCCAGAGAGGAGAGCCTTAACGGACTTCTGCCATCAGCGGTGGGATTCGACTGGTGGTTAGCCTGCGTCAATCTCCCCCCGGTTGTCCGGTCGGGGTGATATGACATGGTCCTTAGCGTGGGCGCCTACGCCGCGCGCGCGTTCCCTGAGACAAACCAAGAGGGGAGAACGGAGGTGGAAATAAAGTATAGTATTGATTGACGTGAACAGTGCGTGCGTAAGTCCATGCAAGTAAGGATATTAGAAGGCGCCCGGACCCCGCCGCCCGTTCAGGTTGTGTAGCAGCGCCCACTATAAGGCTGACCATTCTCTACCCTACCCATCCCTCCCTTTCGGAAGTGATGCTGCTACAAGCATCCATTCTCTTCCCTTGTGGCACCGCATCCCCTATGACAACATACGCACAACACATACGTCCTTCGCTCAGCCACGCCATACTTGCAGCAAAACGGCCAGGTCGTGATCAAGGCTGGGAAAAAGAAAGGAAAGACGCCCATGAGCGGTGGGAGGCACGAGGGAAGGAGGGTGGACGCCTGGTTTCCTGCTGCTCGTCATCGACAATCGACCTTCTCGTCCGTCTCCGACCGCCGTTCTATCTCTGACCATATACCAACACCAACCAGCGGATCGCACCTTCACCTCGCCACGTAGGGACACACATACCAGGATGGGAGGCCGCACACCGCTACTGAGGCGGTGCACATACAGGAGTTGAGGCAGGAGAAAGGGGCCACAGTTGCCGTATAATAGGGCATTCCGATCCATGTCGACGCAGCTATGCCGAACACCTTGCCACCATTGGCTGGAGACAACGCCCGCCGCCTGTCACTGAGCGCATCAGCACTCACTCATTCGTCCGCAAGGTAGAAAAACGAAACACCGTTCGGCCATCAGCTGGAAAGTCGGGAAGAAGAAGGAGAGAGTTGACAGCCCAATCCCAGGCGCAAGCTCCGATCGCCTCCCATGGTGTGGCCATTGGTGGTGATGAGATGGTTTACTTCTGCCGCGCAGATAGGGTATGTATGGCCAGTATTGGTATACTTTAGCAGTGTCCACGTACAAAAGCTACTTACCACCCACCCATCCCCCCGCCCACTTCTCCCATCTAGTCCATACCCCTCCTTACACTCATCCGCCTTTTTATCCTCTTATTTCATCCATCACTTCCACATTCTGCTTCCGACTCTCCCTACACGATAACCTCTGCGACCATTAATCATCACCCACTCGCAGCAGTCCACCCGTTCAACTGACAATTGGCAGCCCCGAGCCAAATGACCTGAAGCAAGAACTCGGTCCGGATCGGCATCCAGGTCACGTTACTTGGTCTGAAGGGAACCGCGCGAAGAACCCCCGCCACCCAACCCTACCTAGATCCACAAGCCAGCCCGCCCTATCTCTACTTCGACCACAACCCCGCATCAACCCAGCCTTCCATCACCAATCACCGGTCTACCATCGGCCAATCATCCGCTTCCACTCGGTCGATCATCATGGGACACTCTCTCACTTATGATGGTGAAAACCGGGTCATAGGATCAATCTGCCTCTCGAGTCGACGAACACGCATTTCTTCTCTCGCGGACAAGCCTCATTTTCATTACATGTTCGTCTACCTTATCAACGACATCGCGAAGGACCACGTCAAACTTGAAGAAACATTACTCGATATCCTATCACCATTTACTTTGTCTATCCCGGTACCGTCCTGATCGCAACCATAAAAGCAGGGAAACCCAATACGACAAAAACCATGAAACGGACAACAACATCGGCTTCAAGATGACAGATCAGGCCAAGCCACGCGAATGCGACAAAGGAAGATCGTAACGGCAACAAAAGAGGTGATGATGCAATATACTCGGGCTGACGGGAATGACGTATCTCGAGAAGAAAAAAAGCAACGTGCGAGAACAGATTACATCTCCGGCCGTCAGTGTGCTCCGCGGCCGGGCCATACACATTACTCGAGTTCAGAGTATTACCTCCTCTCCTTCTCCCCCTTTTTTGTTGCCAAAACCAACCAAACTTCCTTTGGGAAGGAGGTTGGGGATGGCGACAATGTGGACGAACCACCGGCAACGGCGGCGTTTTTGGTCCCACTGATGAGAGCGTTGTGCTCACCTGCCTATCGAGGCAAAATGCAGATAAGCCTCTCTCGCACGACGCGTAGCGTCTTCATCCCTGGCTACTGCTGCTCCGACCGCGACATTGCGACCAGGCTAAGCGACGACGTCGCCATCACTTGGACAACGAGTCGGATCGGTTGCGTCTGATGGATATCATCTCCCGTCGATGCGATGGGATGATGGGCGGACTGAATGCAACACCTCGGTGGACTCTTCAACCCCTCGCCAACCTCTCGAGCTTGCCACGGATGCCGTCGGAGAATCTCGTGGCATAACCCTCGTCGACGACATCAATACAGTGAGTCAGGACGGAGAAGGCGTTGTCCATGCTCAACTGCGAGCCATCACGCTTCGTCAGCGTCGGCACACCCTCACGCTTGGTGAGGTAGCGGCTGATCAATGGGTGTTCGGCAGGCAGGCTGTCGACCGCGAAGCTCGGCCCTGGCACGGGGAACATGCCGTTGGGCGGCGAGATACCCTCGTTGTGGGTGAGGGCATCGGTCCACAAGATGAGCGCGGTGCGGTAGATGGCGCCAGCCCACCATGACGGGCGGACGGCACGCGGCATGCTTCGGACGAGGCGGAGCACCTGACCGCAGTGGAAGATGGCCTCTTCCACGTCGGAGATGCAGCGCTTGTGCAACCACATCAGCTGCTGGTAACTACCGTCGAAGTTCTCACGGCGCGCGAGCCGCTCGATCTCCGGGAAGTTGGTCACGGCATTGAGGCTGATGAGGTGGAACAGAACCAAGTTCGCTTGCATGAGAGCACAAGGCGCGTTGTTCTTCATGTACCTGTCCGCAAGGTCGTACCAGCGCTGGAGCAACGACTGGACCTCCTCGAGACGCACACGAGTCGACGCTGCCGTGACCGCACGAGTGCGTTGCCGCGACGCAGAGTTATCCGAAAAGCAGCTCAGCAGCTGGCAATACTGGCACACCAGAGTTTGAAGCGGGTGCAGCAGCAGGCGCAGGTGCAGCGGCGTCAGTTCGATGCCCTGTGCCGAGATCTCGTCATCGAGGAAATGACGGAAGAGGTCGCGCAGAGACAACGGACGAGCGCCCGAACCGACAGAAGAAAAGCCTCCAGCGAATTCGTGCACCCGGTTAAACATGTCCGACCACTCCGCCGCCGTCTTAGCCGTCCACAGGCAGTCGGCATCAGGCATGGGAGCGCCGAACTCGGTAACAGAGAATAGCGGTGCTGTATCGTGGAAGAGGGACAGCTCCTGGTCAACCATCGCCCAAGAGTAGATCAGCCTGAAATGTGTCAGTCATGTCATCGTCATGAGCCGTGCCGAGGGACGGCTGGAAGAAGAGGGGGAGGATATCGACTTACCTGCTACGGCTCTCGTGCTGAATCCAGTCCTCCCACAAGCCATCGGGACCCGCATGATCGACTCTCGGTGTGGGTGCGTGCCTCGGCTCCAGGATGCCGGAATGCCGCAGCATCGCGAAATACATACCCCGCTGGCCCATGGCAATGTCCATCTGCCACTTGTCGCCACTCCATGCTGCCTGGACGGTGAAGAGAAGGGCAGAGTGCAGAACGATGGGGTCACCGCTCATGATGATGTTCTTCTCGATCAAGTCGAACAGTGAGATGCGGCAAGCCTCAGTGAGACCACCGGTAAGCCACCGCGCCTCGACTGACGGAATGACCATAGCACCCTGCGCAATCATCATCAAAACCAGCAAGCTAGCTGCTTTATCATTGTATGACGAGAGCAAGTTGTTGGCATCGAGGACACCGTGAGCAGTCATGGGGAAATACGCCTCGAAACTGTTGGCGTACGAGCGGAGGAAGTATTCTAGCACACGTGCTGGAGGGAGGAGAACGAAGTTGGACCCGCCGTTCGACAGAGGAGACCCGCCACTTGCCGGAGAGCTGCTCATGCCCTCCTTGTGGATGTCGAGAGCCTTGTGCAGAAAAGACTGGGTAATCGCGAGTAGCTTGTCACGGCTGCTCTCCTGTAGCTGCATTACCGCCAGACGCTCACCACCGGTGGGGAAATCGCCGTCTTCCCACTGCGGTCTCCAGCTGCTCCAGACCTCATGGTTCTTCAGGCTCTGCTCTAACCTTTCCAGGTTCAGCTTCGCCGTTCGCGGACACGACGATGCCGGAATCGGCGGCGTGCAGCGGAATGCACTCCAGCCGTCCTGCGCCGCAATGATAGCACCGAGGTCGGGAACGCCGGTTACCGGGTTACTGCTTATTGATGCTTGACGTGTGGGGTACAGCATGGACGCCGAGCTGCCGAGCTCGAGATCCGAAAGAGCGCGGTCCATCTGAGGCGTGGTGATGGGTGTTTGGACAGGCGGAAGGGCTTGCGAGAAGTCGGGCATCATGGAGAACATGTTGTCTCCGTGAGGACCAGCGGGCATACCAGCGAAATCCATGCTCATATCCGGAGCCATCATGGCCATGTCGAAGCCAGTGGCCATGGGCATCTGTTGCCAGTCCATGGCGAACTGCGGGCTGGCACTCTGCTCCGAACTGCGTCCAGTGGCACCGGCGAACTGTTCATAACCGGACATGGGAGTGTGTTGGACAAAGTCGTTCATGGGAGTCGGAATGGGCGAAATGACGCTGGCGGCGGGAAGGACAGCTGGGGCTCCGGTGGTGGGCGATGTGTGCTCAAAGAAGGCGGGAGGGCCATCAGCCATGGGCTTTTCGGTCTCAGGGCTAGCGTGGTGCGAGGCATGGGAGGCGACGGATTGCTGGGAAACCGACGACGACGAGTGGTGGTGTCCATGGGAAGCGCGGGGCGTGTGTTGTTGCTGAGGAAGGGGCTGTTGCTGGACTGGTTCTTGGGGCTGGGCCGGAGGAGAGTTGCTCTGAGGAGACCTACTCGACGCGTTCTCACCACTGCCTTCCGAAGGAGCGGAGCTAGCTGCGCCAACAACACCAGCCTCGCCAGGCTGCACGGGACCTCCCACGCGGTTCATCTGTTTCGAGACTCGGCGGGTGGGGCGGAGAGTGCACTTCAAGTTGCGGCCGGCACAGCGGCTGCAGGGGAACTTCTTGTCGCATTTCGTCTTGGTCTTCGCGCAATTGCTGCAGGCAATCGGGGTGCGGCCGGCGGATTTGGGGATGATTCCGTTGCTCGGGGGCAGGCCCTCCTGGTTATTCTGGTCCCGGCCGTGGACGGTGTAGTGACGCTGGAGGAGATCTCTGGGTGGCACCACAACGGTCAGCTTGGCGACTCTAGCGTACCCCAGAAGACGATTTGCGGAACGACGGAAAGCCGGCGGCGCAAGCCGGTGGGGAAGAGGAGGGACTATCGAAAGACGGAGCGCAGCTAAATGCCGCCCAAATCTGGGGAACCACTTACCGACGAGCGAACGACATGTGGCATGTGAAGCATTTGAAGGGCTTTACATTGGTGTCTGGAGGCGAAGAGGGTCAGAAACAGCAAGGTCTGGACTACGCTGGGGACGTACGGGTGAGGATATGCCTCTCGAGATGTTCGTCCCGGGTAAAGGACTGGCCGCAATAGGTGCAGAACACCATGGTTGCGGATGTGCAGGCTGGGTCTGGTAAAAGGGAGGCGGCGGCGGCGGGGCGGCACGGCGGGGCTGATGCGCGATAGGGCAGCAGCGAGCGAGCAGTGCAGGCAGAAGGGTTCCAGAAAGAGCGTGCCTGAGAGCGAGTATGGATTGGAGAGGGTGGAGGTAGGTGGAGGAGACGAGAGAAAAGATGTTTGGACGGCGAGGGCTGAGGCTGATATTATGGAAGGCGCGGGAGCTACCTTGCGGACTGGGGCTTATGCGCTTGAGCTGAGGGAGCAAGAGTTTTAGTTATTCATTACATCTACACAGTTCGCGGCTGTGGCCAGTCAGGCGAGTGCATAACCCAAGAGTCGTCCTTTCTGCTGTTCCGTTACACGCGGAACGCCTAGCATGTGCGGTCTACGGGAAAGTCGTGACATGGCTGTGATGGGAGGCTTACCCTCGCACCGGCGCCAGGCTTGGGGCTAGCTGCTGCCGCGATAACGAAACACGGCAAGGGTCGATCGGCGGGCATCGAAGGCACACCCCCTGGCGTCAGCGCGGCGATCATGGCTGCCCGGGGCCCTGGGACCGCAGGCAGCGCCGGCCTGGCGCCGCCGCCGTCAGCGACGCTCAGCAGGCGCGGGCTGACAGCCACCCGCCGCGGCGGGGCCTGTTACATCTGGCTGCGCGCCGGTCACTGGGTCGCCCTGGGCGAGAATGCGAGTCTTGGAGCGCGCGCTCAAGCCTTCGCGGCTGCCCATGCCTGTCTCACGTCTTGCGCCATCCGGGCCCGAAATAGCAGCCGTCGAAACAACTCTTCACGGGCCTCACTCAGCGTGTCGCGCAGCAGGCAGGGCTGACGACGCGCCCCAGAACGTATATACCTCCGCGCTGCTGACGTGGGCGAGTCGCAGCTTCCAAGAGGCTGCCTGGACAAATGTCGATCGGTAGAGCAGCGAGCTTAAGTCGAGTGTTCTGGCAGAGTGCCACTGGCCCAGCATCAAGCCCCGGCCGCAGATCGACGGGCCCCGGTGGCCGTTTCTGGTCGATGCCATTGCCTCGTTCAGCCAGCCATGTTTCGAATCGCCGCTTTGGGCCAGCGGCTGTCCATAGGGCGCGCGCGAGCCACCCAAAGTCTACATATCAACTCTAATGCCTCGGGCCCACCGCCAAACGCCGGCAGGCACGGGAGCGCCGCAGTCGGCTTGCCGTGAGAGGGACCGTGTGTATCAAGGTGCTCGTCGAGACTCGAGAGGGCAGCGCCGCGTGCGCAGGAGGCGCCGAGCGCCCGGCTGTTTAGGGTAAAGACAGCATCTGCAGCCCTGAATGCCGAGTGCAAACAGCCGCGACGAGTTTATTGCCGGCAACAGGCTCGCATGCGTCGAGCTCAGGCCGCCTGGAGCGTCAATTGCTTCGTTGCGAGGCTCGTTGACTTTTTGGCTGCGAAATTTGGCCGGGCTGGGGTTGTCGAGGTTGCGGGTTGTTGCGTCGGAAAAAATGGAGACGGCGCCAGGGCGCCGAGTGCTTGCAGAAGTCTCGTCACCTCGCCCCAGCCAGCCAGAGGCGCGCAACGTGCTCCCCACGCGCCCAATCTACCACGGTACGTACCCTCGGACCAGCAGCGCGGCAATTGGCTCGCACGCGCCGTCTCAACACGAGCCTGCGCCCGTCGATCCCGATTTTTGGCTCTCGTTTTCGAAGGCAGAACGCGAGCAAGCCAACGGCGGAGGGCTGCGGTAGCTCTAACGACGCCGGCTCGTCGCGTATCTTTGATGTCGATCGCGCGGATCGCCCGATGGAGCACCGGCTCGCCAGGCACCGCCTCCACAGCTCGCACATGCAAAGACGCGAGCGCGCGAGGCCCAGCGCTCGTATTAGGCAATGGTCGTTGCCGTTTCGGGCGGGCTGGACTGCTTACCTACATGGTTTGCTGGCACTGCTCGCGGGCGCCAACTCGCGGTCGCGCGGTCCGGCAGTCCCTATACGGCCCAGGATCGGCGCGCCGCTTCCCAAGACGGCTTCGGCCGCAGGGCACGCTCTCGACCATACGAGCGATATCCCGTGCTTCCCCGCTCCCCTCAGCAACTCGACCTCGAATACCTATCGCGCGCTGACGTTGGCCTCTGAGTGGGGAAGGATTCCAGTCGACCCAGCGCATCGGTTCCCCACCGCGTGCCCTACTGGCTCTGCCTTCGCTTCGCTGTCTGCTTTGAGCGTCGCGATGCTGTCACTATCAGCGCCGCATCGAAGGAATCTCTGCCCTACGAAAGAAACCTGCATGCACATGTATGTATCTTGCCCGTCGATTCTGCAAGGCTACTGTACAAGAGTATTGGTGGCTGGTGGGCCGCGCCGCCACGCTGCGCGCTGTGTCTCGAGCCCGTCTTCACCTCGACTCCGATTTTTCCGCTGCCGCCTGTACCCGTGACTGCCTGTGTCTTTCTTCTGCCGTGGCCCTCGCCAGTTGCACCGCGTGCTTGTTCCCAACCACTCGGGTGCTGGACTCGATTAACGTTGTGGCCATGATTCAATTACCCTTACGAGACACGCAGCCTACGTCATGACAACCGCGCGCTAGAAAGGCCAAGTTTTGCTGGCAGGACCCTTCGACGACGTCGCCTTCGGTTATGGCTGCACAAAACCGTTTAAGTGGCGGTCTCCCCACCCGCGTCGCACAATGGGTTTGGGGGTGGGAGTGTGTGGGGCCCAGAGGCGCGCGCAAAACAAAAAACATCTGTGTCTCTGCTGCGACACCCAAGGCCCCACAAGTCGAGTCAGCCGGGCGGAGAGACCTTATACAGGGCGCCCGCCCGGGCTTAATTTCAAATCGGAAAGCCATTTCTCCCACGCGGCACGAGAAAACTCCCGTCTTGTCTCAAAGCCTTTGCCGTCAAGATGCAACAAAACGCCCACCACCATCGCACCCACCCACACCCTCTCTGCTAGCTAATCTCTTAATTTAGCGCCTCCCGCCCCGCCCACTGTTGACGGGTCGCCGGGAACACGGCAGGGCGGGCCAAACGCCAAACGAAAGGAGCAGCCAGTGGTAGCTGCAGCGCCCCTCTCATCGGCCTCTGCCCTCGATGGAGTCAGCGGCGGGGGCGCGCAGGATTTCCCGGTAGGTAAGGGCGCGGAAAGTCAGGTGCCCGCCGATGATGGGAGATTGGATGGTTTTCTGATAGTCGACAATTTGAGAAGAGGAAGAGGAGGATCAGGATCGTAGGGATGGCGCAATCCGGCTGGCGCCGTCGCCTGGCGCTTCCCTCCTCTTCGTCGTCGTCGTCGTCGATAACTATTCTTGATTCCATTTGATTCTATCTTTTATTTTTCGCCTCTCTATCTTTACGTCTATGAGGGAAGCACGAAAAAAAAAAAAAAAAACTTGCTTGCCCTTTCTCTCGCTACCACGATTGCCAGATGCACAATTGGCTTTTTTGCACCCACATCGCGACCTCGCACTGTCACACCATTTTGGGATGGACCCTGGATTTCCTTGGTTTGGCATCGAGGCATTGAGGGCGTGCCACGCTGCATCCAAGAAATTGGCTGCGTAGGTAAGTTCTTGGGAAAGGGGGAGCATCTCCTGTTTCTCGAAAAATCTCCGCTGCAGAGCATAAGCAGTAAGGTAAGGACGGAGGGGGTGGGGAACACAGTAAGAAGAGCACTGGTGCGGTGTGGAGTTGGTGGTGTGCTGTTGGATGGAGGACGAGAAAGGCGTGAAGTGTACCAGGTACGATAGGGCTGTGTGCGGTTCGATGAGAGGGAAAAAGTACTGGGATGCGAGGGAGGGCGTGCCAAAGGGAGAAATAGGGCTCCCGGGATGCGATCCTGTAGGGTCCTTCTCGTCTCTGCGCGCTCTACACATCTGCTTTTCGACCCTGGATCGACTGCGCCCTGCTTTCGCTACCGGGGGTTGAATCAGGGAAGAAAATGAGGGAGGATGATGAGCCAGAACGCCGCTTCGGTCATCTCTCATCCTGCCCCTCGAGCCAAGGTTCGTAGCCTCTTCCTTCTCTCGCTCGCTTCGTCGAGCGATACGGAGCAAGGCGCTGGGCGGGAACGGGCTTGCTTCCGACTCCGTGCTGTTCTGCCTGGGCTCGGCCCATCTGGAGGAGCGAATGGGGCTCGGAGGGACCTGGTCAGCCTTGTACAGCGCAGAAGGGAAAAAGAAAGTGCTTATGTGAGATCTGCGTGGGCAGCGGGCTTAGCGGCTTGGGACGGGGGCTTGGGCTTATGGGAGCAGCGAGCGAGGGTGCGAGCCGCCACGCCAAGCTGGTTGGTACATCCATACGAGGCGGGGGCACTTAAAGATTGAAAGTATCTGGGGTACCTCGAACCTATCTCTCCCGCGGCGGCCGGGGGCGCCTTGACCGGAGCGTGCCGTGCAGCGTTGGAGCGGGTTCGGTGGGGGCAAAAAGGAGCAAGAAGCGTTGAACACGAGCGCCAGAGGCGGGGGGAAGGATGGAACACCGCCTGAAGGAAGAGATAGACAGAGGTGGAGATAATCTTCACGTCGACCGGCAGATGAGGGGGCGGCGAAACGCAGAGTGAAAGCATAGGCTGGCAAAGTGGTATAGCCTCAAGTGTACATCGTCGCACTCGTCCGTATTAGGCCGGCTAAGGCAGATGGTCTTTTCCCCTCTCTCTGCCTGCCGGCCGGGCCGCCCGGGTTGGTGCGTTGGACTGTTGCTGGGCTGGGCAGGGTAATTTTGCTGTCGCTTCATGCACGATGCGACGAGAGGAGTCAGAGTTAATTAGTACGAACGCCGTGCCTTGTTTTGTGCCCCTGGCACCTACCGCAACAGGATGCGGAGCGATGGCGGTCCTCACGATTCTCGTTTTTAACGTCGATTGATCCCTTGGGAAGGTAGCCTTGATGCAACTCTGCATTCTCTCTCTGTCTGCCTCTCTCTGTGCCGCTCCGGTGCGCTGCCCTCAACCACCTTTGCACATCCAACGCCAATGCACATAATCCGGGATCGCGGGTACTCTATTTGTTGATCCTCGGTCCAAGACGGCAAGACTCAGCGACGATCAGCTGTCAGATTCCAATGCGTTGCTTCCCTCTCGGTAGGAGATACTCCGGCATTTTGCGTCGCGCATGCCTGTGTTTCCCTGCCCGATCTCGTTCGCTTCTCGTGACGATGCGGCTTTCAACGACAGCAGCATGCATGTGAAGGTGGTGACTGCATCAGGGAAGAAAAGAGACGGAAACGGGCACAGTCGCATTATTCATCCGGACGAAAAGATGATGTGCACGGCAGGGCGAAGAAACACGAGGCAGGCAAGCTGCAACACGCACTGTAAGCAAGGGTAGGTAAACAAGCTGCACGCGAGAGTGCAGCTTGCGTCTGGTCGGCGTCGCCGCCCAGGACTCCCACCCAGGGCCCTTGTCTTCGCATGGCCGTTTTACCACAGATTAATCTGCGAGACACGCGCGATTGCCGCCGGAAAGTTTTCACACTTGGCTTCTTTTTCGTCGTTGCGTTTTCTTCGCGTATGTTTTTTTCGAGAACGACATGGATGCGTGCGATCGCCCGGCAACCAAAAGGGAAAATCGATAATTCCTTTTTGCCCCCCTTCTGCACGCACGGAGGGGCAGTCAACAAACAAAAACAACACATTGCGAGGGCAATTGGCCGTCACCGCAGGAGGCCGTGCAGCAGCAGCAGCAGCAGAAGGGCCTCCCATCGGCAGCATTGGCAGTGCATTGAGTTCAGGATCAAGTAGTGAGAAAGTAGTAGCCGTTCTCCACTCTAAAAGCTTATGAACTGACCCTGTTTTGGAAGGGCCCCCCGGCCAGCCCTTGATCTGGAACCACTCGGGTCCAGTCCGGGGGGCCCAGAACGTATGCGGCGAGCCGCAGCTGTCATGACAAAGTGCTCTGCGGATCCGCCTGCGAGCCGAATGGTTGGTTGTCGTGCAAAGAGAGTGAGGGACGTGTACACGTTAGTGTCTGTGCGTTTGTGGAGATGGGCGCGTCTAGGTTGAGGGGGGAGACGGGCCATGCCGCCCGTTGGGGGCGGTTGGAGACGAGGACGACGTCGACGACGACGAGAGTAAGACCGTTGCATCTGTCATCGTCGCATCCGATCAGGTCATCGTTCTGTTCTCTCCACGCGCGGCACAATAGTTGCATTAGATGTATGAAAGAGGAAGTGCTTCCACATGGGACCGGCCCGGAGCTTAAACCACGTGTTCCTCGCTCGCGCGGTTGCTATTTGCGGTTATCTGGATACTTTCGCTGCCCCGTCGACGTCCGGAGGGAGCGAAATCTCATGTCATCAGCCCCACAGCTATCTGTTGTCGTTGTTGCTTGCAAGGACATGGGCGGCGGGCGTGAAGATGGACCCTTTGTGCGGCGAGTAGCGAGTGCGTGGCTGGGTATTTGTGTTTCAGAGTGAGACAGCAGCAGAGCAGAGCAGAGGGAACTCGAATCAAAGGAGCTGCCCTGACGTTGCGCTGCCGCTTCGGGAGAGGGTCGCAAAAGCGAGACCGAAGGGCCGGGGACGGAGCACATGGCTGCTGATGACGAACGGTGAGATATGCAGGTGGACCGCCTCGTCTTATCGTCCAAGCAAAAAACGCCCCAAGGCAGCGACGGCGAGCCTCCGGTAGCAGCGAGATCCGCTTGTTGCGATATGCCGTAGGGCAGCACGGCAGTCATGCTGGCCGTCAGATGGCTGCTAGGATGAAGGCGGGAAAAGGGCAGCGCAGCGTGGATCAGGGTTCGTCCGACGTGCAGCAGGGCTGACCACCTACAGCTGCGAGTGCTTGGCCATTGGCTGGGCCTACCTGTGCTGTCTACTTCGCCGTTGTGCCCTACTTTGCCTGCCCATTCCGGTCCCAGCCAAGAACAGACTACCCGCCGCCGTGATTTATCACCGACTGCCCTTTCGGGTTGTCTTGGCTGGGCCAGCAGGCACCGCCTCGACCGCAGCGCACACTGCAACTGATGGGAGCGTGCGAAGGCCGTCATGAGGCGGTGGCGGAGGCCAGCAGACCAACGCCAGAGCAGCTAAACTGCGACCAACTGCGCGGCCTCGAGCAGGCCCGAAACGGAAGGGTGTGAGTGGCCCGGACAGCCGGGAAGATCGCTGGCAGGCTGCGCAGAAAGGTAGGGACGCTCCCTACTTTCATCTCACCTTTGTCTCACCTTTCTCTAATCTTGCGCCTACTTTACCTTCCTACTTTCCTGCCCCGTTCCTGCACCGCCGCCGCCTCGACCCATCATCCGCTGTTGGGGAGAAGGCAGTGGCTGGCCGATAAATTTAGAGGACGCCAGAAGCTGCCAGATTCGAGAGATATGGCGAGCGCGTGGCCAGTGTCGCACAGCCTCCTCCTACTTCCCGCCCTCCCGCAGCCTGCTGTTCGGTAATCCTTCCCGTCTGCTGTATCCTTCTGATTCTTGGCCATGACTTGCAGCTCGACATGGCTTGCATCGGGCTGTGGCCGCAGCAGCCGTCTGTCAGTCCAAAGCGAGCAGCATCTCGCGATGGCTTTGCGCGACAGAGCTACTCCTCCCGCGAGCGACGCGCGACGAGAAGACGGGTGCTGCTCCAGCTGCGACACTGCAGGCACCGTTTTCTGAGACCTAACGGGACTAGGAGGGCGCGGCCAAAAGCATGAAACGATAATGGGAGCCTGGAAACGCGGGTCCCTTCCCTCGGCCGAATGCGGAGCTGAAAGAAACGAAGATAGGCTTGTTGGGCTTGGCTCATGGTGTTGGTTGGGTGCACTCCTGGTCCCTCGCATGCTCGCCCTCTCGCGTCTTCGACCGTGCCGACATATCTCAGCTACTGGCGACAGCTCTTGGGTCACACAGTGTGCCCCGCGGGGTGGATCGCAGATCCTGTATGGCCGTCTCTGGTCTCGGTGTGAGGCAGAAACCAACATATGTTCTATGCACCAAAGGAGGGGGATGGTTGGCTCCGCGTCAACCCGTGCCTACGCATACTTTCCATGAGACCTGATCAGTTGACACCGATGCGCGAGTTTCCTCTTAAACTTCGCGAAGTCCGATATCGTATTCGTCTCGCAGCATCGAACTGCGTTTTTCAGCTCGACCACCACCACCGCCGCCGCCGCCAGGCCGAGCTACAGCGATCTTGTGGTCTCGTGCGAGATGGAGGGGGGGCTGCACAAGCTGCACGACGCGGAGACCCCGGTGTGTTTGTGGGCGTAGCTTACCCGCCGTAAGTGGCACCAAGAGTGCTTCTGGTCACTGTTCGAGAAGGCACTCGTTCGTCTGGCCCCCGCATCAAGAGCCCTCCGCCTCAGCCCCGCGGGCATCGTGGCATGCTGCGAGTGAAAAACGTGGTGCAACGCCCGCGCCGCTTACGTATGGTGGGTGAGACTTAAAAAAAACCCTTGAGGAATACCGTGCGATCATCGAAGCAAGCGTCGATCAAACACCATGACGCCGGAAATAGAAGAAAGCCTAGATCTTACTCTCCAACGACGACGGTGTGAACAGAGACCAGGCGGCTGAGATCTTCCCCAGACGGCGTTATTTCTCACCGTCGGATCCAAGTCAGGCCTTCCCGGGGAAGCTGAGCTCAGCGGCCGATAGTCGAATCAATCCTCTTTGCTTTCCTGCTAAGGATCTGTGTACGAGCACGTGCGACCTTCCAGGATGCGTCCAACGTCGACAAGCTCGAGCAGCCGCATCCAGGCAGAAAGGCAGACATACAGCTCGAGAACCATGGAGTAGGCGCTCTTGACCCACCGCGGTGGGTGGAAGGCATCACAGCCAACACGGTACACGACATTCGCTTCGCTTTCGCACGCTTCGCTACCGCGCTCGCATCGCAGAAACGTTGGTGTTGGGCTGCTGCACCACGCATCGTCATGTTGCTCGCTGTGGCGGGACACAACGTCCCTTTCTTCTCGCAGGGGCGCTCTCGTACTTCGGTTTGCACCCTCGACCTGTTGTCGTCTGGAAAGCGGAATAAGGTTAACCGCCGCAGCTATACAGGACGTGTTTGACGACATGATGCCCCCGCACAGTTTCACGTACCCGGGTCCCTGCTCGCATCCGACAACAGCTGCACTTGTGACGCGAGAGCGACACTCGCCGACTTCGAAGTCCCATGTTGGGAAATCCTGCAAGTGTGCCGTCGATGTTGGTAGAGGCCTCCCTCGGAAAGGGCAACGAGATGTGGATTTCCCCAGCTCGCTCTCGCCGTGCGACCCTGATCCCGCTGTCAGATGGGCGGTTGGCCCGCTCCGCTGCGAGCCGGTGGGTCCACGGCGGAAAGGGAAATAGGGCATGCACCACGAGATCCGGGAGGTTGCTGCCGTGCGACGAAGCAGAGGCGCTGCAACGTGGTCAGCTGCGCACAAGAGCCCGGAGGGTCGGAAAGTCGATGTTGCGCAAGATTAGGCCTGGCTGGCAGCACGCCATGTGCGTTGTGGACCTCTGTGTGTGTAATCGACATCTGGCCATAGAGACAGGGGGCGATCGACAGGGTCTTGCTGGCTGTTGGCGTGGTTGCACGGCAGGGCGTCGAAGTGTACGAGTCCACTCACAGCGAGCTGTGCCATTCACTTCCACATATCTTGGAAAGCTGAAACGCCTTCAAAGCGCCAAATGTGCTGCTTTAGGCTGACCCTCAGGACGCCCTATCTCCCGTGAAACCACATTGTTGGCCGTGTTGCCGCGGGAGATCTGTGTATCGGCGGAGTCCAGCCCTCCGTGCAAGTGAGGCGCTCGCGGATGATTAACGCGCCGATCACGATGATGCTTACATTGTGTGTGGTGGGTCATATGTACAACGGCTCTGTCTGCCCTTCGCCTTTTAGAGGTTGTAGCAAAACTGTGACTCAATGGGGAAGGCTTGCGAAGTGTTTTCGTGGTGATGTCGAATATCCTGGAACTAAGAATTGTAAGCGACGATCGTTTGCCGTGTGCGTACTTGGCGCAGGACGCCTTGCAAGCATGTCCGCCAAAGTTTCCCTGGTTCGATATAACGGCTAACGGAGATCGCAAGCCCCCCGTAATGGACGCGTAATAGACACACACACGCTCTCTCTCTCTCTCTCTCTCTCTCTCGGACTTCACGACACCACGCTTCTCCCGCGGCGGCCGAAATAGCTCGGTCAAAATCTTCAAGACCGCTAAGTCCGATTTGCGGTCGAGTGTGCTGCGGCAAGAATGGACACGACCCAGCTCATGCGGGTGCGAAGCATGTCGACGGCTCCCCTGCACTGGCTGCTCGTGCTCTGCGCAGCGCACCCGAATGGGCGGGCCTGGAAACGAGAGCGCATTCGTAAAGACGACGGGAGAGGCACACCTCTGAGCAAAGTCACATGTTTCCCGCGGATGCATAGATGCTTGCTCCCGGAGTGCCGGAGAACGAACCAAGATCCAGTGGCTGGTTGCTGAGCGTGCTGTCGGGCGCTCAGTAAGCCGTTTCGGTAGCCAACTGCATCTGCAGACCGCGTGTCTAGTTCTGGCCTTTCTTTTTTTTTTCTTCGCCTCCAGGCCAGAGGCTGTAGCAATGACGTCTTGCTGGCAATTGGTGATGCTTGGCCGAAGTCAAAGCAGCAAGGAAGTCGCTGACATTGGCTGCAGTGGAAGGCCAGAAGCGGTGCTCTGGGCGGGTCATGGGAGGATAGGTGCATGCTGGTGCAGGTAGGGCGCAAGAGATAACTCTAGGGTACAGATGGCTGGTAGAGGGTGCTGACGCTGTGCGCAGGCGGGCGGGCTCAGTGGGTTTGTCAGTGTAGGCGGGAGCTAAGGATGGTGACAGAGCCCATACCGCGAAGTTCGCATGGTGATGTCGATACGAAGGACGGGAGGCAGCGCGACGCAGCCGGCCGGGCTTGGCGACTTCGAATCGAGCAGCGGCAGGCTGCCTTCTTCGGTCGTCTGCTTTCCTCTTTGGGCCCTTCGTACTCGGCATACTCGTCCACGCCCAGGACGTCGCTGCCTGCTACGACCACGCGCTCTCCCACGCGTCGCTGCCCGATGCGCCGCTCCATGGCTCCGGATCCTCAATTCAGGGTCTGCCGTCCCCTCTGAGGCGGAGCACAGGAACGCGGATAGCGTGAGTAGTTGTCCAAGGGTTAGCTGCATGAGAGGCGGCGCCGGCACGGCTGCCTGGCGAATGCAACACGGTTGCATTAGACTTCACGCCTCACAGTGCGAGCCTTCGTGTGCGCAGTGCGGCTAGCCGACAGGCCAGAATCCGCCAGCGCGGATCTGGGCGGCAGCGGAGCGGGAGTGCGCAAGCCGAACCGTGCAGGCGCAGCACTACAACAGCCAGCCTGCCTCAGAGCGCGCGCGTCTCGTCGGCGTGCGCGATCGCTGCTGGGTCCAGAGGTGTCGATGAGTGCAAGTCCAAGTCGACGCTAGTCCGTCCGAACCGCCGGCCGGGGGCGATGCTGTCGACGAGCCGCGGGCATCGCAACTTTTAGCTCTCCCCTCCGACAAGACCTTCCCCGGCCCAGCCGCAATTGCTATCAGAGCGTCGCAATTCCCACCATCCCGCCCCTACTTTTGGCATTGCGGAGCATGTCTCATCGCGAAGGGTCCCGCTCGTCATACATGCTTCGTTAGTTTCCCGCCGCCAGTTCCGCGATCCCTCTGCTCAGCACTTGCTGCCGCCGACGTGCCTGGGGAAGAATCCTAAAAATGTAAGCCACATGAGCGGGAAAAATAGAAATATCGTCAATGTGGCGGAGTGCTGACCGTCGATGAGCATTCGCTAAGCGGAAGCCCGGGAGCCTAGCGTCGCGCATCTCTCCATCATCTGGACCCCACGTCTCCACGCTCCGCACTCCACGCTTCCATGGGAACATTGTGCGAGAGAGCATGGCAACACAACTCCTTCCCGCTCCATTCGGCCGCCCCGGCCAGGGCCTCCCAGATGTGCGGCTGCCTCGCGATCTCCCGATCGCGACCATATGCAAGATACGTTGCCGCCCGCCCCAAACATGTAACCGATCTGCGCACAATCGACGACGGGCTACCCGCAACATTGCTTGATTTTCACTTTGATAAACCGGCCATGCCAACCGCGTCCCTGCATCTGCTTCTACAAGGTCATGGTCTTGTTGGCGAGGTTAAAAATGGCGCTTGACATCATGCTCGCCCATTCTTACTGTATCCGCCACCGCTACTTCATTTAACTTGAGACAGCGACCCGCCCGATTCGCCCTAAAAAAGGTTTTTCGATAACCACCCCACCGTAACAACTGCGGATGGGGCCAAAAATCGAATGCGAAATGTTTCCGGTTGGGATGCATGCGTCCTGTGCGTAGCGCCGGATCGTGAGAGGGGCTGGACTCGCTGCTCCTTGACGTAGCAGCTCCCTTGATCCAACAGGCGGCGGAGCAAAGCAAACGCCCGCTTCATCCTGTAGACACAAATGCTTTGGGCCTAATGCTCGATTGTCTGCAGGTGTCGAGCACTTGGGAGCCCATCGCATTGCCTTCCGAATCCGAATAGAGCCGCCAGCACGTTTTCGCTGGGTTTCGCCGAGAAACCATGTTTCTTGGTCCTCCAGTGATGATATTTCCTTTGACGTCCGACCACAGTGGCTCGGCCTGAGCGTCAAACGGTAAAGTGAAAGTGATGTAGTAGCAACAGGCATGACCACGTCACCTGTATGCACGTTGCGGAACACAACTGCTGCGGCTCTCTTAAAGTGACCGCCGCGAACCCGTTTCCCTTGCCATTGATGCGTTTCCTAGAGAAATGGATTTGTGCGCGACGTTGTGCGTGGCCTGACGAGTGAGCGCTGTGGCTGGAAGCGGGCAGCACTGTTCCCCAAGGGGCTAGCTCTTCCACGCTTCCGAAAACGGCCCTGTCGAGCACGGGAATGACGGAGTCCCCGGCTTACCGGACCACACCGTCCAGCATCAGCGAAGGGGTGGCATCATGCGACGTCGATGACACTGCCTCCTGGGCGGCTCCGTGGAAATTGCCTTCTCTGAGCCTTCTGGGAGACTTTTGAGGCGTGTCACGCAGCGCTGTCGGGTGTTCCTGAGGGGTTCCCGTGGTCCATGCAGTGATTCTCGAGAGCGTGCCCGTCCTATTGGCGGACTGCCTCCGGCAAGAGGCTGGCCTGTGGATCACCATTAAGATATCGTTTGTGGAAGAGAGGGATATACGCAGCCAGTCTAGTGAAAGCGAGCAGCGCCAAGGAGGGCAGTGGGGACTGTTCTCGAGAATGGCGTATTTGCGCTCGTATCAGTCGTCACGCGACAGGGACTTGTTAGTCAAAGCCAGCAATCACTTGCCTTATACTAATCGGACCACGTCGAGTTGCTTTTGTGGATCAATTCGAGTAATCTGGCACTGGGCTGAGCATTCTGTCTGTGGGCATGCGCATGCTTGCTTTTCCCGCCAAGATGCCACTGGTCCAGTCCTGGCGCAACTGCAATCCGTAACGAGTAACGACAACCCGTGTAAGCGAGTTACCGCCTGCCTGGATCGACGGGCATCACGGTCAACGGATTCCTGCCGACAGCCAACGGCGATGGAAGAAAGTATGATGATGTGCTCCAGCATCGGCGTGTTGCCCCTTTTTGACATGGCCTACATCCTTTTCAACCTCGTTGTACATGAAGACTGGGCATTATCAGTATACGCGTCTCAATGGTGCTGTATAAGCATATGCGGTGAGCCCCCTCAGTAAGAAGAGCCTCGAGTGTTCTACGACTGTAGTCCGAGATAGCAAATGAGCTAGCAGGGTCAACAGAACCTTTCGACGATCACGATTGAGCAGGCGGGGAGCGTCCGGTTGGCCTCGACAACTGTTTCATCCTCCGCGACTCGCATCTTCACCCAACCTGTAGAGGCTCGACTTCCTTGACGTGGCTCAACTCGGATCCCCGACTCGGCAAACAAGTGTGACTGAACTGGCCTTGCTCGCGTGCTATAGGGAGGGATGGCCGCATTGTGCAGAAGCGGAAACTCCGGAAGTGACGATAACGCTGATTTTCGTGGATGTCCACGCCCAAGGATGGCCAGTGCCAAAGGAAATGAGAATCATGGGTGCCAGAAGTGAAACGCATCGTTCCGGAGCCTGTTGAAATGTGTGTGTACGCGGGGCTTCCGAGGCGCCTTTCTGCCAGAAAGGTCAACGTTTCCTGTGGGGTGGGATTGCCATTCAGCTACTGCAAGACATCTCATGCTCCGATTCCCAACCCTTCTGGAGAACACGCGCGGGGCCCCACTGCAGCGAGCCTCCAGGAGGGTCTTCTGCAGAACGGATGAACCTATGGATAGTAATTTGGAATTAGCTTTTAGAAAATCTCAGTTCACTTCCCTCGGACACGGAGTGGTGAGAGCTTAGGCTTCACTCAAGACACAGATATTTTAGGCGATACTTGACTCTGTGCCCGCAAGCTTTTCATCGGCCGCCAATGGCTCCTCAACTCGTATGGACAACAGGGGTGCGCTGGTGGCGGCTTTGCTGCACGCTGCTGCGAAAGAAAGATATTACGTTCGCCTCACTAAGCAGGACCTGAGTGATCTCCGCCGACCAATCCCGTTCATGATCAACGAGATCAGCACAGCCCAACAGCGGAGTTAACAATGATATGTACGGATGCCGTGGACTGATCTCATCGCACAAAGTCTTGATGGGCCGGAGGGGGTTCCCATGTCAGATAATCCATGGTAGTTCTTGTGGCGGAAACATGCAGTGTCGACTGGCGGGCGCTTCCACACCACAACCTCCGTCAGCATGTTGCCATGCCACTGTGGGTCCTGTGCGATCTGGAGCCCTTATCTATGAAACCGGCAGGCTCCCAAAAATCAATGTTTTCACGGAGCCGGCGCGTGTCCGAGACAGAGGAGGCCGTTAGGTAGCCTTGCTGCAGGGCGAATCCTACTGACGCTTCAGCATGTCGTTGTGGCGCTCAGGCATTTACAGCAGGCAGGGGCGCTAGCGAAGGCTGTCAGCTTCCGGGATCACGGCTCTGGTCACTTTCGGCCCGCTGTAAGTAAGCTGATCAAGAGGAGTATTTCGGGAATGTGTTGCGATTCTAAGGCGGACTGGAAGCCTGTCCTAGCCCTTGCATAGCTGCCTGTAGACTATGCCAGGGCCAGCACATTCCTGGATCGATGCGAAAGCGAACGTGGTAGCCTGAGTTTAGTGTGGTACGACTGTACCAACGCTAGGTATAGGCTGCCCCAGCACTTCACGTTGCTCAGCAACATTTGCCGGCAGATTGATCGGCTCGGCTTTTTAATCATCCAGTAGCACCAACCGTCCGGATGCTGTAATCGACAATGAGGTCATGTCGAAAACGCAGCCATGCACCCACGGGGTGCTGCCCACAAGGGGCAATTGAGTTTCACGGTCCTCGCAACAACCGTCGGAGAGATGTCAGATCTCCGAGGCGGACGTCGTTGGAGTCGTGTCACGTCCGGGCACGTGGAGGAAGCAAACGACAGGCTGGGCAGTCTGCTGTGCGCTGCCAAGGTCCGGTGGTTGGTGCAGGCTGGAGGTTGCCGAAACGTGGATACCTCCAGTACAAAGATCCTGCACGTAGGTGCAGTTCTGCGGCCATCTGAAACGCACTGACGGCGTTGCACCGGCTGTCCCACGGGGGAGCTGAGGCCGGGGCGGGAACAAGTCGCGGGGACGTGTCATGCTCCGTTGGGGACGATGATGATCAGGTAAGCAATATTGTGGTATTCTGCAAGTTCCGCCGTCTCACTGGACCAGCGTTAAAGTTGGCCGCTGCAACTCCCGCTACCAGCGGAACGGAGTGTACCGCGGGACACGTGAAAATAGATGTAGACGTCCTACGGTCCGGCAGTAGGATACAGGTACCCGGTTCCGAGCGAAGGATGCGTCGTCATTCGCGCAGGGAAAGCCGTGTATCGGACGGGAGACGCCGGCGAGGTGTTTGGGTTTGCAAGGGAGATAGCGATCCCGGAAGCAGAGAAATTTAGAAGCAGATGACTCCAGAGGAAGCGGGCGCTGACAAACAAGCACGCGGCGGGGGATGCAGGCCGGAATTAGTCCGCAAGGCTGAGGAGTGCGATAAAGTCGCAGATCTCTCGAACAGCCCGACAACGGCTAGCCGAAACGGGCCAGATGATGGCCAGCCAAAGATACGGAGGCCAGAATTGGAGGCTCACAGCCTTAACAGTCCGGCGGCGCGGTGACGGGCTGGTGCCTACAGATGCGGTCAGCTTGGCACAGGCGGATACGCCGATCCGTCAGCAGAGTGTGGCGCCGCCGCCAGCTTCGGGCTTGGCCCACAGAATGCGGAGGGGAATCTTCACGGCGGCCAGACGGGCGTACGGCAGGCGTTTTTCCTGGGGGCGGCGAGGGCCGGCACGGTGTCACTGGCGGTGTCGCGCTCGGCGGGCGCTAAGCGAGCGGTGGAAAGGGCTGGCTGTCATCACGGGGCTGGCGGGGGTTGTGCGGCAGACGCGCCTTGGTGGTGGAGGAGGCTGTGAGGATGGAAGCACATGCGGGACGGACAATGGGGTTCCGCCGTTCGCTTAGATTGCCGCTTTAGGAGAGCGCTGGACAACAACACTGGTGATCGTCGGCCAGCGCGCTGCTGCTTCGCCGCCAGCGCCCTCACGCATTCGACCCTCAGCAACGCCTCCCGCGACGGCTGCTCAAAGCGGATGCAGGTGGCGACGAAAGACTGGTACCCACGGCCGCCTTGCCCGCTGCAACCATCGCTGTGGGGACGCTTCCGGACCAGAAGGCACAACTGGACCCTTCGTATTCGCGGTGCGGTCTAGAAACGGTCCTCCGTCTAGTCGGCCATGCAGAGCCCTGCTCCCCTTCGAGCGAGCGAGTCGGCTCGCGCCCTGGCCCCCGAATAGGTACGGGAATATCAAGCGTCTGACCTGCCTGCCAGCGCAGCCGTTTCAGCGCCGAGTGTGTGTGTTACTCCCGGGCTAGGGCAGCGTGCGCGCGACACCGCCGCGGTCCATATCGCGTTTATATGCTACCGCATCGATCCGGCCGGCTAGCGCGAGCAATCACGATCAGGCGCTGGGGGTGCAGTCTGGGGACTTGGGCTGGCGATCTCCCCAATGCCGGAGGATGAGCGGCCAGGGGTCGGCGCCTGAGGACTGCCAAACTGCAGCCCGGGGTGGCTATGACGCCGTGAGCAGCACTGCAGCCGCCGCCAGTGTCTCGCTTAATCCTGTGCCTTTCCCCTCGCTCCGCCGCCGCCCAGCCTTCCGATACTCTAAGCAGCGGCCCGGGGCTATGTCGATTCGGGCACCTCACCTCACCCATTCGGCGCACATCCGCTCAAGAGGTCAGCCTGCGGCTCTGGGAGGCCGGCGACGGCTGCGAGATCTCGCTCAGGCGTTGACGCCGCGCTCCGTGGCCGGCGCGTGCTGGCCAGGACCGCAAGCTTTCCCGGTGCCGCGGGTTGAATGCGCCCTCCCGGCCTGCACGAGCTTGAGAGACAAATCGTCAGGCGCAGCTACTGCCCGCCGTCAGCCGTTGACGTCGCGAGCGACTGCCATTGCACGTGTGACGGCATGGCAGCGTGCACGAAAACACCGTACTGCGCTGGGCCTTGGCAGCGCGAGCACATGAACCGCTCGACGGAGCTCGATCTTGGATATTGCCATGCATCCAATGCCTGCAAGAGCTGGGATGGAGCTGCAACCGAAGACTTCTGTCTGTTTTGGAACGCTGGCTGACAGCACAGACGGTGGGACGTTGTTAGGACCCGGGTTGAGGAGACCCGTACCCCCTGTCAATGTCCGAAAGGTAGTGACGGCAGCTACACCTCCAGCCTCTACCAGTCTGATCTCAGGGTGCTAACAATAGCGACATTGCTTACCAGCAATGCACGCCACCATCCTAGCTTCGCACCAACCAGGTGGGTGCTGCGGCGCGCCTACCGTTCCTCACGTCAAGGTCCTGACTGTGCGTCTCCGGCATCCCTGATGCTACTGCGCCGGACAGGCTAGCCGTCTCATCGCCACAGCTCACAGCCCAAGCTCACATCTTACTGATCAAGATCAGGATTCACCCGCTGGCAAATATTAAAAGCCAAGCGCTTCCGATGCTCCATACTTAAGAACAAGCTCAAACGCCCTTGAGTGGCTCCATAGACATCAACTCCCCATTACTTCCCACTTTCGTCCTTAATACCTAGACGATCAGTCCCTTTCTTTCTATGACTGACTGATCAACCATTCTTCTTCCACACATTCAAGGGCTCGCTTCTGCCAACCGCCGATTTCACGATCTAATATCAGGACTTCCTCCCTTCTTCTCCGCCCTAACCCCAATCCGAAGTCCAGCATCATGAACGTCCTCATCTTCGGCGACCAGACTGCCGACCAGTACCCGCTTCTGCGGAAGGCTGTCCTCCGGAAAGACAATGCGCTGCTCTCCACCTTCTTGGAGCGCGCCAGTGTCACCCTCAGAAATGAGACCAAGCGCTTGCCCCGCTCGCAGCGGGAAAGCATACCGGACTTCCTCTCACTGTCCTCTTTGATCGAGGCCTACTACGAGAAGGGCCTGAAGGTCCCGCAGATTGAGAGCGCACTCGTTACCATTGCGCAGCTCTCGCACTACATTGGGTAAGGACCACTTCGCTCCACATGTAATACGCTATATTGACCAGCGCAGGTACTTCGGCGAGAACCCTACCGAGCTCCCCTCGCTCGCCAACACTCGCGCTCTCGGCCTCTGCACCGGTCTCCTCGCTGCCTCGGCCGTTGCATCAGCAAGGACGCTCAGCGACCTTCTTCCTCTCGCAATCGAAGCTGTTCGCATTGCCTTCAGGACCGGTGCAGTCGTTGGAAATGTCAGAGACGCTCTGGAGCACATCCAAGAAGAGCCTCAGAGTTGGTCGACGATCGTGGCAGGTATCTCCGAGGAGTCTGCTAAGACCGCTCTGGCCGATTTCCACCAAGAGAAGGGCATCGCACTCTCGAACCAGGCTTGGGTCAGCGCAGTCAGCGTCATGGCCATCACCATCAGCGGCCCCCCCGCCACTACTCAGCGCTTCTTCGCTGAGTCCGAGGCCGTCAAGGGCAAGACGCGCGTGCCTATCCCTGTGTACGCACCGTACCACGCCGCTCACCTCCACAGCCAGGCCGACGTCGACAGCATTCTCGACAGCGAGGCGCGCGAGCTCCTCTCGCAGTACCGCCCGCAGTGCCTCGTCCACTCGTCCGTGACCGGACAGTGCCACAGCGCGACGTCTACGCTGGAGCTGTTCCAACTGGCGCTCGGCGAGATTCTGCAGGAACCCGTGCGATGGGACCGGTTGTTGGAGGAGGTGGTGTCGCAGGTTACCGAGTTCAGCAAATCGGAATGCTCGGTTACCGCCGTTGGCGTAACCAATGTCGCCAACAGCCTCGTCTCCGCGCTTAGGGCTGGTGGCCAGACCGCCATCACCGGCAGGGACCAGTCGTCCTGGGCGCGCCCTGCCGAGACTGGCACGGGCCGCACGCAGAACGACAAGATCGCCATTGTCGGCATGTCAGGCAGGTTCCCCAGCGCTGCCAACGCCGAGAAGCTCTGGGAGCTGCTTGAGGCTGGCCTGGACGTCCATCGCGAGGTTCCGTCCGATCGCTTCGACGCTCAGGCTCACTGCGATCCTTCTGGAAAGGGCAAGAACAAGAGCCACACGCCCTATGGCTGCTTCATCGACGAGCCTGGTCTTTTCGACCCTCGCTTCTTCAACATGTCTCCTCGCGAGGCCGCCCAGACCGACCCCATGGGTCGCCTGGCGCTGACGACCGCCTACGAAGCCCTGGAGATGTCCGGTTACGTGCCTAATCGCACGCCTTCGACGAAGTTGCACCGCATCGGCACCTTCTACGGTCAGACTTCCGATGATTGGCGTGAGATTAATGCGTCTGAGAACGTGGACACCTACTTCATCACCGGTGGTGTCCGGGCGTTCGCTCCTGGACGCATTAATTATTATTTCAAGTTCTCTGGCCCGTCGTACAGCATCGACACCGCTTGCTCCTCGAGTTTGGCGGCCATTCAGCTGGCCTGCACTTCGCTGTGGGCTGGCGATTGCGACACGGCCTGCGCTGGTGGCTTGAACGTGCTGACCAACCCCGACATTTTCGCCGGGCTGAGCAAGGGCCAGTTCCTCTCCAAGACCGGATCTTGCAAGACGTACGACAACGACGCCGACGGCTACTGCCGTGGTGATGGCTGCGGCACCGTCATCCTCAAGCGCTACGAGGACGCCGTTGCTGACAAGGACAACATCCTGGGCTGCATCCTTGGCGCTGCTACCAACCACTCTGCCGAGGCTGTCTCCATCACTCACCCGCACGCTGGCGCTCAGGAGTTCCTCTACAAGAAGGTCCTCGCCAACGCTGGCGTTGACGCTCACGATGTCAGCTACGTCGAGATGCACGGCACTGGCACCCAGGCTGGCGATGGCATCGAGATGACTTCGGTCACCAACGTTTTCGCGCCCCGCCATCGCCAGCGCAAGCCCGAGGAGACCCTCCACCTCGGCGCTGTCAAGGCGAATATCGGCCATGGAGAGGCTGCCTCTGGCATCAACTCTTTGATCAAGGTCATGATGATGATGAAGAAGAACGCCATCCCCGCCAACGTCGGCATCAAGGGCGTCATGAACAAGACCTTCCCCAAGGATCTGCTTCAGCGCAATGTTCACATTGAGCAAAAGCAAGTCGCTTGGCCGAGGAAGGGCGCGGAGCCGAGGAGAGTCTTCCTCAACAACTTCAGCGCTGCTGGCGGTAACACTGCCATCATCCTGGAGGATGGTCCCCTGAAGGAAGCCCCGAAGGTTCAGGACCCGCGCACCTCGCAAATCGTGACTGTCTCGGCACGCTCGATTGCTTCGCTCAAGAGGAACATCCAGAACCTCATTGACTACATCGGCGAGAACCCCGATACTACTCTGACCGACTTGGCGTACACGACGACCGCTCGTCGCATTCAGCACAACTACCGCGTGGCTGTCGCCGTCTCGGAGATGTCCAAGGTCAAGGATGCTCTGCAGGCCCAGCTCAAGGACTCCTACAGCCCCATCGCCATGGTCGCCACTAAAACGGCTTTCACTTTCACCGGCCAGGGCTCTCAGTACACCGGTCTTGCGCAGAAGCTGTACCAGGACCTGCCCTCGTTCAAGGCTGACATCGAACAGCTGGATAACCTTGCCCGCATTCAGGGCCTGCCATCTTTCATTCCTCTGCTCGATGGCACCGACGTCACCACGCTTTCTCCGTTGGTAATTCAGCTCGGCATGTCCTGCATTCAGGTTGCTCTGGCGCGCATGTGGGCCGCTTGGGGTGTCAAGCCCACTGCTGTTATCGGCCACAGCCTTGGCGAGTACGCTGCTCTGCACGTTGCGGGCGTCATCTCTGCTGCGGACATGATTCTCCTGGTCGGTCGCAGGGCGCAGCTCCTTATTGCCGACTGCACCGAGTACACTCACGGCATGCTTGCTGTCAAGGGTAGCGCCGAGTCTATCTCTAATGTCCTCGGAGCCAAGATGACCGAGATTGCTTGCATGAACGGGCCGGAAGAGACCGTCCTTTGCGGTACCCTCGAGGTTATCGATGATGTCAACGAGGCGCTTGCCGCCCAGGGCTTCAAGGCTACCAAGCTCAAGGTTCCCTTCGCCTTCCACTCCGCTCAGGTCGAGCCGATCCTCGAGTCCTTCAAGGCTGTTGCATCCGCTGTCACTTTCCACAAGCCGACTGTTCCCGTGCTGTCTCCCCTCACTGGTGAGGTCATTCGCGAGAGCGGCATCATTGGCCCCGAGTATCTCGCCAGGCACGCCCGCGAGACCGTCAACTTCTGGTCTGCTATCTCCACCGGCGAGGAGGAGAAGGTCTTTGACGAGAAGACGGTGTGGCTCGAGATTGGCGCGCACCCTGTTTGCTCCGGCATGGTTAAGTCGTCGCTCGACGGCACGCCTACCACCGCGTCCTCTCTCCGTAGGAACGAAGACCCTTGGAAGACTCTGACCGCCAGCCTGTGCACTCTCTACACCGCGGGTGTTCCCATCGACTTCAACGAGTTCCACATGGAGTTCAACGATGCCCAGCAATTGCTGTCCCTGCCCACCTACAGCTTCGACAACAAGAAGTACTGGCTCGACTACCACAACAACTGGACTCTCACCAAGGGCGAGGCCCCGGCTGTCCTCGAGGCTCCTAAGCCCGCTGTTCCCGTCAAGTCCAAGTTCTCGACCACTGCTTGCCAGCGCATCGTCAAGGAGGAGCTCCATGCCAACTCTGGCACGGTAATCTTCGAGTCTGACCTTACAGAGCCCACGCTTCATAAGTGCGTTACTGGCCACTTGGTCAACGAGGCTCCCTTGTGCCCATCGTCTCTGTACGCTGACATGGGCATGACTGCTGCGGACTACCTCTACAAGCAATTGCGCCCTGGTGCGGCTCCGGTTGGGTACAACTTCTGCAAGATGGAGGTTCCTAAGCCTTTGATCGCCAAGCTCCCTCCCCCTCCCGAGGGCCAGCTGATCCAGCTCATTGCTGAGGCTGACTTGGAGCAGAAGGAGGTTTCTCTCAAGTTCATTAGCGTCACTTCCGAGGGAAAGACCATCCAGACGCACGCCACTGGTTGTGTTATCTACGAGGACCTCGAGGCCTGGAAGGAGGAGTGGCAGCGCACCTCCTTCATGGTCCAGACTCAAATCGACCTCCTCAAGGAAAAGCTCGAGACTGGACGCGCGCACAAGGTGCTCCGCGGCATGGCCTACAAGCTGTTCAAGGCGCTTGTTGACTACGCTCCTTCGTACAGGGCGATGGAAGAGGTTATCCTCGACGGCAAGCAGACCGAGGCTACCGCTTCTCTGCAGTTCCAGAACAAGCCTGAGGATGGAAACTTCTTCTTGGCTCCTTACATCATCGACGGCGCCTGCCACATCTCTGGGTTCATCGTCAACGCCTCTGACCTTGTTGACTCAGAGAACAGTGTGTACATCTCCCACGGCTGGAAGTCTGTCAAGTTCTCCAAGCGCCTCTCGGCCGACAGGAAGTACCGCAACTACGTGCGCATGCAGCCCGCTCCCGGAAACATTTCCCAGGGTGACGTCTACATCTTCGATGGGGATGAGTGTGTCGGTCTTGTGACTGGCCTCAAGTTCCAGAACATCCCGCGCCGCGCTCTGAACGTCATGCTTCCCCCTCCGAAGAAGGCTGGCGCTGGGCCCGCAAAGCCCGCCATTGCGGCTGCTCCTGCGAAGGCACCGGCTGCTGCAGCTCCCAAGCCCGCAGCCAAGGCCGCCGCTGAGACCAAGTCTAAGAAGCCCGTCAAGGCCGCTCAACCCAAGTCCTCGGGCAATGTCATCACTTCCCGTGTCATGAAGATCATCGCCGAGGAATGCGATCTCGACATGTCCGAACTCGTCGATGAAGCTGCCTTTGAGAACATGGGTGTCGACTCTCTGATGTCTCTCACGATTTCTGCCAAGTTCCGTGAGGACCTGGATCTCGACATCTCCTCGACGCTCTTCACCGACTACCCTACGGTTGGCGAGATGAAGAAGTTCTTCGCCCAGTACGATGGAGGAGCCCCTCTTGTCGAGTCCTAGGACTCGACCGAGTCGGAGGCATCTGACCCTCGCACTCCCGAAGACGACGACTCTGAGACGGATCCCAGCTCCGCCCCGAGCTCTGCTCCCAGCGTGAGCGGCAAGGACGAGTATGAGGTAAAGGCGACTAGTGCGCCCTCTGGGCAGATCAGTCTCGCTCGCCAGATCATCTCGGACGAGATGGGTGTGCCGACCTCTGAGATCAGCGACCAAGCCGACCTGGCCGAGCTTGGCATGGACTCCCTTATGAGCCTTACCATCCTCGGTGCGCTGCGTGAGCAGACTGGAGTCGACCTCCCGTCGACCTTCCTGGTGACCAACGCCACGATCGAGGACATTGAGAATGCCCTCGGTATGAAGCCCAAGGCTCAGGAAAAGAAGGTCGAAGCCAAGGTTGAGAAGAAGGCTGCTCCCAAGCCCAAGGCGCCCAAGGTGACCAAGGCTCCCCAGCTTTCCGAGGTGAACAAGAAACTTAGCTCGACGATCGATGTCTCTCACCTCCCGGCTGCGAACTCCGTCCTCCTTCAGGGAAACGCCAAGATTGCCACGAAGAAGCTCTTCTTCCTGCCTGATGGATCGGGATCCGCGACTTCGTACATCTCCATTCCCAACCTCTCCCCCGACCTCGCCGTGTACGGCCTGAACTGCCCGTTCATGAAGTGCCCGGAGAAGTTTGACTGCGGCATCCAGGCTGTCAGCAGGCTCTATCTCAACGAGATGAAGCGCCGCCAGCCCGAGGGCCCGTACTACATCGGTGGCTGGTCTGCCGGAGGCGTCATCGCCTACGAGGTCTGCCAGCAGCTCCTCGCTGACGGCGAGAAGGTCGAGAAGCTCCTCTTGCTCGACTCGCCCTGCCCAGTCGAGCTCGACCCGCTTCCCGCACGTCTCCACCACTTCTTCGACTCGATCGGACTGCTCGGCACCGGCAAGCCCGGTGGTACACCCGGCTGGCTCCTGCCCCACTTCGCGGCCTCGATCAAGGCGCTGAAGGAGTACGAGCCCGTTCCCATGCCGCAGGACAAGGCGCCTGAGACGTACGCCATCTGGTGCACTGACGGTGTCTGCCCCAACCCCGACGACCCCCGCCCCCCGCCTGGCGAGGAGGAGGACCCGGCTCCCATGATCTGGCTTCTCAACAACCGCACCGAGTTCGGTGACAACGGCTGGGGCCAGATCATCCCCGTGGACAAGATGAAGTTCGGTGTCATGGGTGGTAACCACTTCACGATGATGAAGGATCCTTATGTAAGTTGATCCTCTAAGCAGCAACGATGAAGAGCAAGCACTAATTCTATTTCACAGGCTGAGAAGCTGGGTGAGCTGATCAGGGAAGGAATGAACCTCTAAGCTATAGAAATTGGCTATGCTTTATGTTTTTTATGCGAGCAAAGTGCGCGTTAGAGTTCTGGTTTGGGCGGCATATGGCGTTACATTTGGTGGACACGTTGTTTGATGACATGATGATTTTCTTTACTATGGAGTAAAGGGTCGTTTCATCTAGACGGTTGGTTGGGTCTTCTTGTTCAGCACTTTGGGACGGCAAATTGTGCGAGACGCAATTCCCTTTGTTTTTCCTTTCATCTGCTCGAAATACACTAGCATACACAGCTTATCTCTTTACTACTGTAGATAACCACAAAAAAAATTCGATCCATTTAGGACCCAAAGTTCTAGCCTTCGGCCCCGACATGTGTTGATCACGCCCAGCCCTAGCATGAGCAGACAGCAACTGCCATAAGAAGAAAGAGCCGGGAATCGATGGCGTCGGAAGGATCCTTGGTTTTTGTCACATATCTTTGGGTGTTGCGCATCACTGGACCCCGAAGGGGAAAATGAACGACATCAATACCACCTTGGACAGGATATCATTCGTGTGTCGGACTTCCTCCTCACTGAAGTCCGACGGGAGCAAGAGTGGTTTAGTGGGCGGCGCTCTCTGGCCTGTCTCGGGAGGGGTTGGGGCGGATGGATTGGACGGGGCGGGCTGGCATGACATGATGGGCACGCAGCGACGTCGGCGTCGATCGTTGGATGCGCCGTGGCGCCGTTTGCGCTGCCTGATACACGGCGCCTCTCGCCTATCTGGACGAACCACAGGGGGCCGCGCAGCTTGCAGCCACTTTGGGAAAGCGCAGGGAACTGTCGGCGGCGCCGGCAGAAAGCTAGGAGATGAAAGGGTGCTGCGCATGGCTTACGAGAGAAGCGGGCGGTTGGGCGGGTGCGACGGCGATGCGCAAGCGGCGGTGATGGCGAGCGTTGTAGGGCTGATGATGCGGACATGGCTCCTGCGCTTGGCCGCACTGCGGGGCTGGCAGTTGCAGTCGTTCTTGGCCCGCCCGCCCTCTCGAACGTGACGCTTTGCCCCAGAAGCCCTGCTGCGGAAAAGCGACCACCGCCGCCGCCCCTCCCCCACGCAGCCATGGCCACGCCCGCCCAGGGAGCAAGGTACCGCCGCCCTAGCCCTGCGAAGCCATGCACTCGGAGCTCACATCATCGCCCCCAGCAGCAAAGATGCTCCCACCAACCCGCGCGGCATTCCCTACGCGCCCTTCGTCGACAAGGTCGAGGACTATGTCACCACCCGCGACGATGTCGAGCCCACCCTCAAGAGCTTCCAGGAGATGATCTCGTGCGTGCCCATTGCCCTCCCGGCGCCGCGTGGTTTCTCGGTCCTCACACAGGCACGGCAGGAAATACCAGTTCATGCAGGTCAACACCGAACGCCGTGCTACTGGCCTGAAGGACAAGATTCCCGACATCCAGAAGACGCTGGACACGGTCCGCTTCCTGAAGACGAAGAAGGTGCGCACGTCTACTCCCGCCGTACGACCAGGGACGTTACGCTAAATTGGTCCAGCCCGGCTCCGACCCCATTGAGACGACGTTCGAGCTCAACGACACGCTCTTTGCAAAGGCCCAGATTCCCCCCACCGAGGAGGTCTACCTCTGGCTCGGGGTATGTGGATACGCTTAGAAGAAGAAGAAGGGGATATTGACGGTTGGGCGCAGGCAAACGTCATGCTGGCGTACCCCATCCCAGAGGCCGAGGAATTGCTTGACAACAAGCTCAAGACGGCGCAGCTGAGCCTCTCCAACTGCGAGGAGGATTTGGATTTCCTGCGCGAGCAGATCACTGTGCGTATCCCCTCACGCCCCCGGATCATGGTGACTGATTTGCTGTAGACGCTGGAGGTCGCTACCGCTCGGGTGTACAACTGGGACGTTGCCCAGCGGCGTAAGGAGAGGCTCGATACCGAGGAAGCTGAGGGCAAGAAGTCGAAGGATTGAAAGAATATCGAGGCAGGACTGATGAGGAGGCTAACGTTGATCCCCAAGTCATCACCCATCTATACCATTACCTCCCACGTCATCTGGACTACGTTTCAGATGACATGCAGCTGCTTCCCATTGAGCAAGTTGCCCAAGGTCACCTTCAAAGGAAGATAGCACGAGGGTTTCGTGTAAACAATGCCACATGACCCCGGAAAACAAATGCAAAAGTACCCACCGCTCATCCTCCATTTCCATTCTCGATCAAGCTGGTCACATAACCTCCATGCCTGCTGACCACCGGAGTGTTTGAACCGCTGATACTGCTGTGAGACTTGTCGTTTACTTAGGCCTAGCACGCTACGCAGGGTCAAGCTTTAGTCCGTTTCACCACCACAACCTCAATTCATACCTACCCACCTTTTTTGCGCAATCGCAACGCTTACTCGCATAGGGCAAGACTACGCACATGCCGTTTTTCGCCATTGATCCAAGGCATCCAGCGGCCCTTTTTCCCCAACCCGCCGATCAACCCCAGATAGGGTCCTTCAGGGAAGTTGATCCCACGACAGCACATACGCGTATCCCGTGAACAGGGAAGATATTCCCCCTATTGTGACTTGGGCGCTTCCCGCCTTGCATGCCTTATCGCCGCACACTACCTACACCTTCTCTGAAACAGGGGTGCCGCTCCGCTTTTTTGGTGTTATTCTCTCTACCAAAGAGTCCTCGCTTCACCCAATGCGGCAATGCGTCCGTCTTTCGACTACATACCCACCACCATCGGAAGCGGTCGGAGAAAAAGACATGAGCGGTGAGTCTATTTTTACCGCTTCTTCAGAGTGCTTATGATGGGGCTTAGCGGAAACTGGCGCTGTCTGGAATTTGATGCACACGTCCATGTCTCTGTTTCGATGCCCGTCCTGCACGGCCCTTCGAGAACCATCAGCTTCGCTCCTTGTCGCGAGGTCAATGCTTGTGGAGATCAGGCGACAGGGCTGCTGGGTTTATAGGGTTTCTCAGCAAACCGGTGAAGCGATGGTGAGGGTGTCCTGGCGAATGGTGTTTTGGTCCGTTCCCGGGTTAGTGACGAAGGTTTTCAGGGTCTTTTGCCAATCAACGGCACTTGGCGGCGGGAATTACTGGGGGGTGCCTTACTCGAAGACGTCCAGAATCTTCTACACAGATCTTTCGGTTTGGAGGGTCTCGCATTGGCCGGAACAAATACACAATAAACTCACGAGGCGAAAGCTAAATTCATCTCGTATCTTATCCGAAATACCCAGCCACCACTCGCTAAGCCTCAATCCAACTTTTAGATCATGCGGTCAACATTCTTTAAAAAATAACGTTTATCTTTATCGATAGTTAGAAGCTTAACTGCTACTATAGTAATAAGAGTACGTAGACATTTTATTTTCGTGTGAAGGTTTCGTGGCGCTTTAGAAATAATTTGGAATTTGATAAGAAGGTGTGAACAATTTTGGACAGCATTCTCACGAGTGCTGGCTGGATATTTCGGATGCCATAGGAGTTGGATTTGGGTTTTACACTTGCACTTGTTCGAGCTATCTTCAATGAAGTGGTGATTCTACGGCGACATACTTTGTCTTCTCATCTACGATAAGATGACGTTCATCTTATCACACCGTGTGTCGTTCAAGATCTTGCTTTTCGCCCTGCGTGGTTGCTCTTCGAAGGCGTGCTGCTTGCGAGACTCTTTGAATTCTGCATTTTCTTTGCCCAAAGTCCCACGCCCACCAGCATCCCAGTGTAAGAGCAGTCAGAGGGAGAGTGACGGCCCAATAAATCCATAGTTTCTCTGAGACTATCCATGCTTGCTGGCCACCCTCGGGAGAGAAGTCAAAGAAGTTCATGCCAAAAAGAGACTAGATGAATTTTGTCAGCATTTCTCAGAGATGCATTTGTTGTGACACTTACTGCGACAAACGTCCCTGGAAGGAAAGCAAGTGTCACTGCAGCAATGGTCTTCATGGTCATGTTATCTATCCGGGCTAACTGACCATCTCGTTGTGCAACGAGGTTGAAAGCCTGGATTCCAGTCAGCTGCTGATTTCGTGTTGTTGAGCCTATACAGACTAACAAGATTGATCTCGTTCTGGAGGCGGTCTCGCACTGTTCTAGAGAACAGTAGGGTTGACAGGAAACAGTCTCCGAGCTGGCCAAGCTCTTGGTGTGTACGGTAGAACAGCATCCTATCATTCTCGTTCCCGATCCAGTGGCCATTTTTGAGACGTGCTTCCGATGATGTTGTTGAAGCGGCATCGACTTCTACTTCTGAAGACCTTGACAACTCTGCCTCCAATAATTCATGAGATTTCCTTATACATCTGGTCGTATTGATGGCACTCTCCAATACTTCATTTGACTGGATCAGCAACCTTCCAATGTCATGCATTAGGTCAAAATCATAAAAGTCGGGGGATCGATCCTGACGGTTGATCAGTGATCTACAGCAGCGTAAGGTGAGGGTTGAACACTGTTCATGACCCACCGCTTCAACGCGTCCGATGAAATCCTGCAGGGCCCAGACGCGTTCATTGTAGATCTCGTCCACCTCGTCAATGATGAGCCGGTGCCAAGCGTATGGATCGCGCCACACTTCACCGCTACGGACTGCGGCTTCCAGCTTGCTTCGAAGTGCGGAGGTTATTTTCCCCAGATCACCTAGGTACAGAACCATAGTAACGTTCGTTTCGGAGTTCCACGATATGAGGACGTCGATATACGACCAGCGTGTGCGCGGCCTGGGGCCCCGCGAGGTCGACTCCACACCCTCCAGTACCTGCCATAGGAAGAAGAACCAAGAGGCTCTACAAGTCAGAAGAGTCTGACGGTTAAGTGTTTGGGGGGATGATATACCATGTTCCACACGGCCATTTGCAAGGGAAGTGCAGCATCCAGTGCCTCCACCGGCAGTTCTACCGATCATCTTGCGAAAGCCCCATGGAAGAAGGTTCTCCAGTGACTTGAGGTCTTTGTGTGGGATTTGCGGATCCGCAAATCTTATTTGTCAATCAGCGACATATTCTCCTGCCCTTTCTTGGAGAACCTTACATCAAGCGAAGGTGATCATCGTCCCGATGCTATGGCTTCGGTTATCGCGCGGCTCCACTCGCGTTGAACGATTGGAGTGACAGACAAACCTCGAGTTCATCACCAAGCTTGCTTTTGCGTTTATTGAGACCATTGTCGTCTTCATTTTTAGTGAAGTTCGCTATACGATAAACATGTGTTGGCTCACTTTTTTCTACTACCTCGACGATAGTATCGCGAGAAATGGGTGCTTTGTATTGGGCAGGCATTTTCAGGAATATGTGAAAGGACTGGAGCACTGGTGTAAAATGTGCTTGATTGCCGGAGTTCGCAGGTGGTATTGGAGCAAAGGCGGATGCTGAAGAGGGTTTTGTGTGACTCTGATCCTAGACGCGGTGATACGTGTCATTGCTGCATTTCGCCCCCACGGGATTGCTAACTTGTTTCTCGATCGTGCAGAGGGCTGCATAAAAAGTAATACAATTATAGAAAAATTGTAACTGATGTTGCACGAGTAAAGTGCGCGTGCATGGTCTACACTTGTTAAATTTAAGCACAGTGCAACATGTTCTTGAGACCGAAGATAGTACGGATAACTTGTTGAATTATAAGCACGTTTTTGGGGCGGAGATATCTTCTACGTCTTTGTTCGTAGTGCTCAATAGCCCCTAAATAACTATAGGTATCGTTGTGGCTAGGGCTCGTACACTTTTTTTTTTTTTATGAAATGAACATTTTTCATTTAGTGCTCATTCACTTCATTGGAATGCTTTCGGGGATGGCGTGAAAAGTTGCTTGTACCCTTAGCAACCTAACGTTCACAGTTGTAAGCAGTTGGGTGGGATATGCTACCGCTCAGCGTCAAGTAACCTCGTTGCGAGACTGACTATTTCCGGAGCAAAGAAGATGGACAGCTATTGTTATGTCTGCTGATAGTCAATCTCATTTCTTTTCACTTGCCTCTACCTTATGTCCCGTGATACTTCCGGAAAATGACCCTGGTGAAATTTGAAAACAAGCCATAGAAGCTGGTATCCGCGCATTTGACCGTCCACTCCGAGAACCCCGAGGAATCCATGCCTAAGAAACCACCAGCCTTTTGAAGCTGAACCAAGCACCCTACGCCAGATATGCTTTGAGGTTGCGTGACGATGAGCTATTCCGACAACTCACGCCTTCCAGACCCACCCATTGCCATGCCTCCCTCATCCAGATAAAAGCAATTAGTAGGGATAGCCTCCATCCTCATAACCGACTCCACCCGGTCCCTTGTCGTTCATGTCATCAAGGCTCTTGTAGTGGCCTTGGCCAGGACGCGCTCTGCCGCCTCTGCCAGCATTGTAACCACCGCGACCACCCCGTCCGCCACGACCACCATGGGGACCACCTCGGCCCCTACCTTGGTAATTCCCACGGAACTGGTGTGGGCCATTTCCAGGGGCCCGCCTGTTCTCGTCGCGGTTGTAGATGGAGTATGCAGATTGGCCGCTGGTGTGGTTATAGTTGTTGTTGTATGCAGCGGGCTGAGAAGGCGGCTGCGGACGGGCGCCACCGCCCAGAGCCGGGAATGCATTCTTGTCATTGACGTCGAGCTCCATTTCATCGTCGCGTGGCCTGGCGCGCTTGCGGTTTCCAGGGAAGTAAGACTCGTACTCGCTCTCACCACGGCGCTCGTCCTCCAGTCTCAATAAGACCTTCTCACCGACGGTGCTGTCGAACTCCAGTGCTTTGTCTTCAGACACAGGTTGCCAGTTCTGGATGCGGCCAGCGTCTACTGGCTTCGCGCCACGACCCAAGGCGAGTACGATGGTGGGAGTGGGATTCTCGGTGTAGATGCGAGAGTTGGCAGGCACTGGGGTTACGCGGGCGGCCCAGAGCCGGTTCTCGAAAAGCGCAAAGCCGTTGACACGCCAGCGCTGGACCTTGCCAATACCACCAACCCTGTCAAGGATACTCTTCGGCGCCGGACGAGGAGTTATCAATATACTGTTGGCAAGGATCCTGATATCACTATCGGGCCTGTTGGGCAAGCTGTCAAGAAGAGCGGCAGTGAGCTGCTCGGTGACGGGAGGTTCAAGCAGGTACCCAGTGAAGAAGACCGTCCGCTTGATCTGATATGGCTTGACTCCAGCCGGTGTCTGACGAGACTTCACCAGGGCGTTGTGCGCATTGATTAAGCGCTGAACCTCGGCGACTTCGGTGACGGGATTGAGAGATGTTGCGTTTTCAGCAACTTGGATGACCTCTGCCGTGATGGTCTTACGTGCAACAGGAGGATCTGGAGAGAGCAAAGCCTTGTTGAAGTTGGTAAAGAAGTCGCGGAAAGCCTTGGTGTGCTTGGGCCGGTCCTCATAGACGCGAATCTCGTCGGCATCCTTGTACGTGTAGACCAAGTCTCCAAGGAGCTCCTGCTTGAACGTCATGGTGTTCGAGAACTTCTGGTTCTGCGGACCGACGGCAGGCTTGAGGCAGATCATGTCGAAATCGAGCTTCTTGGCCTTCAGAATGCGCTTGATCAGCTCGGCAAAGGGTGCCTCTGAACGACCAGTGAGCAGCACGGTTAGAGCGTCCTTCTGCTCCATGGATAGCTCGACCAGGGTGGCAATCTGTTCGTTCCACCAGCCGTCCCAAGCCCTCGGTTCCTCCTTCTCCACGCCCTCACCCGTGGCGGCCAGAATGCTGGCGTCGTGCCACCACCCTCCATTCACGAAGACATCGGGCGACTGTAGCTGGCCGATGGTGGGGCCGTTCCAGACCTGCTTGTTCGGAAGGGGGCTCGCAAAGACTAGGAGATGTCAGAAGGCGGCGGAGGGAGGTCGCAGCATGCAGGAAGGACGTACGCGTATTGTCGAAGTCGTAGACGTGGATGCTCTTGATCTGCTGGACGCCTGCACGTCTGTTAGCGTCGGATCTCTTCGAGGGAGCGTCTCCAGGGTATCGTACTTGGGAGGTCCTTGTCTTGGCATGACCACCTCTTCAGCATGGTGACGGTGTGAGTGCTGGTTGCGGCACCATTTGCGGAGCCATTGATCATGGGTTGCGGCATGATGCTGAGTCGGCGAACTAGTCCGGGCGACGATGTGCGGAGCAGGCGAAGCATCCAGAAGCGAAAGTGGGCGGAGAAGAGGAGGTCAGCGTGGCATGGCGGGGTTGTAGTCGTTGAGGTGCAGGACAGGCTGCGCGGTCAAAATCGCAACGCGCCGGGCTGGATGCGGCGCGTCATCGTCACTTCCGCACTCGCCTCCGTCTCCTCCGCTCAAACACCACCCATCTCTTGCATGGACACACTCTCGGCCCCTCCGCACTCCACCAGCTCGGAACCGGATGGCACACTCCAACAGAAGGGCAAAGCGAAGGATGTTGCGCCCGAGAGCTGTGTCATTTGCCTCGACCCCATCTCCGAGCGCGCCATAACTGTTCCTTGCAACCACTACAGCTTCGACTTCCTGTGCCTCGCCAGCTGGCTCCAGCAATGCTCCACTTGTCCACTGTGCAAGGCCGACGTCTCGCAAATCCAGTACGACTGGCGCTCGCCTGAAGACTTCAAGACATACAATGTCCAAACCACCAAGCTCGCCGCATCGAGCTCCTCCGCTTCGGCGGCAACCCGTGGCCATTCTCGACCCTTTGTCCAGCGCCGTTATAGACAAGGACGTCCTGCTCGCCGCAGTCCGTCTCCAAGCCCGGACATAGCCCTGGTCCGCCGTCGCTACGTCTACCGCAACGAGCTCTTCTCCATGCACGTAGGCACCAATCGCATCTCCCGCTACGCCAACTTTACACCCCAAATGGTTGCCTCCTCGCCCGACCTGCAGTCCCGTGCTCGCGCTTTCATACGCAGAGAGCTTCGCGTCTTCAGTTTCCTCTACCCTGAAGCTGCCGACGACTCGGAAGCCGCAAGCCGTCGCGTCGGGAATGCCGAGTTTCTCCTCGAGTATATACTGGCGATCCTGAAGAAGATGGATATCAAGGGTCCAACTGGCCAGGCCGAGGACATGCTGCAGGAATTCATTGGAAGGAACCATGCGCGGCTTTTTCTGCATGAGCTAGGCGCTTGGTTGCGGAGTCCATACACGAGACTTGAGGACTGGGATAGGCATGTCCAGTACCGTGAACCCTTGCCTACAAGCGTAGAAGATGCGGAAAACCGACGGAACGGGCCGGCGAGAGTCAAAACGTCGTCGGAAAGCGATCGTGCAGGGCCGTCACGGCAGCAATCCCGAACGCGACCCTACCGGTCGTCGCCGTATCAGCGTCGTGGCGGTGCATCCCAGGCAGATAGGCTCTCCCGTCGATATGATCCTGATTGAGTTTTGCTTGACATCTGTGAATTCGAGGATCCAAGTCAATGAGCCCATGCCATCGGGGGCAGCGCAAGCGGCGACACAATGGCTGACAAGCAGCTTGAGCATGCTGTTGATGCCTTTCATGTTCGTCCCACCGCGGCCCAACAGCATGGCCCTCCAAAACACTATTAAAAATACTGTTTCGGGCTCATGCTCAGAGAAAGGGAGGAGCATTCACACCGGGCTACTTCATAACATACTATGTGCCCTTTCGGATATTACGGAAAGAAAGGGCCGTGAATACTTTTGAGAAGGGTCGGGCTAATTAGGTGCTTACGTTGCGAGCTATCCATTAGATAGACTTTCAACGGCTGCCAGAGTAGATCGGCCTGTGAGCTATCAGTCACCTTAGAGGCAGACGTTGAAAAACCAAATCGACTTCATCAAAGTGGTGAAGCTACTGCATTGACCACTGTCTGTTCTATACACACCAAGAATCTGCCTCCCTAAACATCAATATTGATACCGCTAACAATAACAAGCGTGAAGGTGTTCCTGTTCTCGCTCAGTGCTCACAAGCTGACAAAATCAGTAAGAATCGAACTCATACGCCCAACGTCGACTCCCCACATGTCATCCAGTACAAGCTGACATCACATCAGTCCAAGCCATCCACAACAAGAGCAACGTTGGCCAGACCAAGCAAAACGTAAAGGGAGAAAGTAATGTACCAACCAAACGTGAAGACCAGCGTTCTGCCTGATTGCATGCGTGATTCCCCGTACATTCGTCAAAAAAGCTTGAGGGCTCATCAAATCGTCTTTTCTCTTTTTACATAACAGATGGTGTTTGTGCGAAGGAAGAGACAACAACAGAAAAAGAGTTCGATGAAGACACATAAAATGAAGAATACCTAAGACCAATAGGGCAAGCAGAAAGACAAAAGACTCACAGAGATGAGTGCGGTGAGAAGAAAGGTGAGAGAGAAGATTGAATGTTCTGCCCTCCCTATCTCTCGGTCTCTCGTGCCTTGCTCTTCCTTCGCGAATAGTAAGCAACATCATAGCCAGCCTGTGGTTGATTTTCCCCCGCCCACGGAAAAGAATCCTGTTTAACAATCCATCAATTAAAAATCCCGATCGGCCGCCAAAGAATCCACTGACACCACTCTCCTTTCCCAGTTCCGTTTATTCATTTCCACGTTGTACCAGCTGCCTGCAAATCCGCCGCGGCTCATCCCTTCAACTCCGCAAAGGAGCAGAGCTTTTTGAGCGCGATTCCGTCCATATTTTGCATGCAAAGAGCGCCAAGTAGGACCTCATCCTTCGGCAACGAGTCGACAGAGAGGCGTTTCTCACGGGCTTCCTCCTCGCTCTGCGCCTTTTCGCCCAACTTTCGCAGCATTGCCAGAGCTCGATGAGTGATGAGCCCGAAGCCGACATCCAGCTGGTCGAGCGGAGGTCTTTGCATCCCCCTGGCCGGTGGAGGTGGTTGGGCTTGACGCTCCATTGCCAGGATTCCCGACAGCCACACCAATGTTTTCGCCCATCCGTCTTCAGCCACCAGCCACGAGCGTGCAACACCAGAATCTGAGCCAGGGCATAGACCAGCCAGTATGTCGGCCGCAAGCATGCCTTGAGTGAGGTACGGCTTGCGGGCTTCAGCAATCCGCGGCTCAGCTCCACGCCCACGTTCGGGGACCACTGATATTGCAAGACCAAATGAACGGGTCAGCAGATCATAAGGTGGTGTTGAAGCGGCATCAGCCTGGAATATTTGCCGGTAAAAAGCACGGTTCGGGTCGTCTCGTGCCAGAAGTTTTGCCAAACAATCGACTGCCGGTGGAAGATATCGATGGATTGCGGGGTTATACGGCGTGAAGCGGATGGTGGTTCCGTTGTTGGGAGCAGGTGAGGGTGCAAATGCGAGAAGGAAACAGAGGATATTGTATGCGTCATCTCGAGATGGCAGCTCTATTTTGTCTGAGGTGTTGGAGAGGAAGGTTATTATGTCTTTCATGAAATCCACGGTGTTGATGTTGTTTCGAAGGAGCATGATTCGAGTGCCAAGCAGACGGATCGTGTTCGAGAGGAATTTGATAACGATCGAGCTGGAGAGGAGGGCATGGTTGGACTCGAAAAACGAGAGGTTCCGGAGGATCGTGGTGATAGCGATGAGACGATCTGCAGAACGATCAAGCTCGTAGGCTTGAGTTCCATACTCAGGGGATTCTTGCAGCGACTCTAATTCCATACGGGAATTTCGCATCGCGTCTTCGTATGATGTGAGATCGACGATGTCAGATACCTCGGCTGAGTCTTCTGCAAGCGCATCGACCTGGTCTTCGGCGCAATCTACTATTGCGTCTATCAAATCCTCGCACTTTTCCAGCTCCAGATGTAGCCGGTGGTCGTGGGACAACCGAACAAGGACATCCAAAGCGAAACGAACCTCCCGACTGATCCCGGACTGGAGAGACAAGCTGATTGCACGCATGTCAATGATGCCCATCTCTTCCACGCCAGGGACGTCGGGCTTCAATTTCACAACCTTCTCGCCCAGGTTCCCTAGTCCCTCGACCGGGAATCCACCGTGGCTATCCAAAAGCGGGCGAACCTTTGGCTTGTAATCCGAACTCAAGACGATCTTTGTTTCGGTTGGTGCCGCGGTCCCATTCACAGCCGGCGCCTCGGTTGATCCTCGTTTAGGCATGGACTCAAGTGGCTTTTCGCCTGGACCAGGCGAAGGCGTTATTATTGAACCTGTCTGCTGCGGTTGTGGTGTAGACTCCAACTGCCGGCTCATGCTTTTTCTGTGTTGTTCTTGCTGAGCTGCTGCATTGGGATCTGGCTGTGGAGTCGCCCATCCATTGGCCTGAGGCATAGAGTTATTCCGCATCGGTGTTGCCTGGTCCATGGGCTGTTGCTGCTGTTGTTGAGCCTGCATCTGGGTGCTGCGGAGCCTCTGAAGATATTGTTGCTGCTGGGCCCCAAGGTCCTGTGCGCCGGGCATTGACTTGACCGGCGAAGCCTGCGGAGCTCCGCCCATTCCCGGCATTTGACCTTGCTGGCCCTGCTTGGTCCGCTGCTTCGCCAGCCATGCTTGCTCATATGCTCCTAGATTTCCCTCGTAAACAATTCGAATTTCTTGCCCAGCGGTCGGAAACTGCTGTGGCGGAAACCCCATCATGTGCGCTATTTGTGACCATCCATTGCTGTTCGAGACATTCCTGGATCCTCGGTGCTTCATGACGGTGGCGTAGAGCTGCATTAAGTTCACAGGACGCATGCAGACCATGGGTTGAGGATTGAATGGCATCCCTTGCGCCTGCATCAAGGCTTGAACGTTATTGAGGAACGCCGCCTCCTGTTGCTTTGGCGGGTTGCCCATGGGCATGCCTCCCTGGGTCGGGCGCATGCCGCCAGACATAGCCATTGCAGAGTTCATCTGTTGGCCCGAAGATCCGAGCATGTTCATGCCGCCCGCCTGTTGTTGTTGTCTTTGCGCCATGTTGTTGGCCGCGATTTGTTGCTGCTGCTGTTGGAGGCGCATTTGGTATATGCGCTGGGCGTCTGCTTGGCGCTGCTGGAGATTCTGGGATAGCGCGACGCCCTGCACGGGCATAGTGCCGTTGAAGCCAGCAGCCGACATGCCCGGGTTCATGCCAAAGTTCTGGTTGAAGCCTTGGCCGGTTGGCGAACCCTGCATCATGTTCATGTTGTTCATACTATTCATGCTGTTCATGTTCATCGCGGCCATCTGCGCCATGGCAGGGTTTTGTGGTGTGTTGACACGACTGTTTTGATCGGGCGCGGGCGACATGCCCATGTTCTGACCCTGGGGAAACGGGTTCGGGGACATGGTGTTCATGCGATGAGCCTGTTGCGGCGGGCGGAACTGCTGGCTCTGCATTGTGGGCGAGGGCGTCGCGTTGGAAGAGCCCTGGTGTTGGAGGTGCTGATAGGGATTGGGGGCTTGAAGGCCCTGCTGGTTGCCCTGGAAGGCGCCGGGCGCGAAGGACATCTGCTGGGGCGTCTGCGATCGCGACAGGTTCATGTTGCCGGGAGTAGGGCGCGGCGAGGCGCTGGACGCGTCCTCGGACGGGCGCGGGCGCTTGGAGGGGACGATGGGGTTGACGTTGTAGGCCGGGTTCTGAAAGGCAGCGGGCGAGGCATTGCGCACGTTGCCGTTCTGCAGGCGCTGCTGCTGGAGCTGGGGGTTCTGGAAGGCGTTCAGGTCGATGTTGTTGGTGTTGAACATGGACGGGTCGATGAGCGAGTTCTGGGAGTCGAGGTAGCCATTATTTGCTTGGAGGGCGTCGAAGTTCATTGCGCGGACGCGTCCATCAGTCTTCCTAGACAGGGCAACTCGGCATCAGCTCACGGCCATCACCACCATCAACGTCGACGCGAGGGAGGTCCGGGGGGCTTGGGAGCGAAATGACAAACCGCGCAGGCTCCACGAGCCGCTCGCGCGCGTCAAATAAGCCGATCGGGATGCGGTGAGCGCATTCGCGTCCGGCAGGGCGGGCGGGGGCGGCAGGGCGGCGCGTTGTCTGGGCTTGAGCGCGCAGGCGAGCGGTGCAGAGGCAGCGGGAGCGATGGAGGTCCGACTTACTAAGTCTCAGCGCGGAGGAAGATAGCTGCCTTGATTGGGGGCGTGCTTGTGGTCGTGACTTGATGGGAGAGTGAGAAGGCCAGCCAGCCAAGCACGGGCAGCCCCGACCTGGCCGAAATCAACATGGGCTGCCGCCTTAGCGAGCGAGCGAGCGGCCGAGGGCCACGGCCACGCCCACGACGGCGACGGTCTACGGGGGAGCAGCAGCAGCAGCAGCAGCAGCGAGCAGAGCGGCCACGAAGGGGAGCAGCGGCGCGCGAGGCATTTCCCTCGGTCACGAGCAGCACAATGGCAGGCGCCCGAAAGGGATTGGTGCCCCCGGAGCCTAAGTGACAAGCAGGGATGCGCATGGGCAGCAGACATGAGATGCGCTGCTATCGCAGGCCGAGCTGATGGCTGCCGCCGCTGGAACAAGTGACACAAGCCTGTCAGTGCCGGCCTGCGAATCACCAGGCGCCGGCGAGCAGAGGGCTGCGCATTACATACGTGTGCCGGTGCGCTCCACCCGCCCAGGACGGCCAGCAGAAGCGCGCCAGCAGTTTGCCGTGATCTCATCCCCCCAGCCGCGAAGCTCTGCCCTGCGTGTGCCTGTGCCTGTGTGCCTGCGCCGGCGCCCGCCAGCTGGTGGGCCGACCCCTCGGCGCTGATGTTGAGCATTTCGTAAAGACCTCCTTCTTCCGTCATCCCCGCGACGCCGCCGGCTGGCCAGCCCTCGTCTTCCGCTGCCGCCGCTCCCAGCTCGCCTGGCTCGTTGTGTCCCTGATGCTGTGCTGTTCCCCACTGCAGCCCACGGCCTTGGGAGCCTCTCGGCTCCATCCAGACTTGCTGAGTCCAATGATTTGCGTGAAACATGCTACTACCGCCGGGACGGCCAATTCCCATGGTTGCTCAAAGCCTGGCGCGCTGCGTGCCGGATCTGCACCGTATCTTTATTGACCCTGAAATCGCTGCGTCGCGCCTGAGGCCATGCTGACCTGATCGTCAACCTGAACCTGGGTCCGATCAGGAAGACGTGCTTCCATTCCGCGCGCCGCACCAACATTCGCTGCTGCCGGGAGCTGAGGCCGGCTTGCGCGCTCGAGTGCGATCTCGTCCGGGGCACTCTGCCACGGCCGCCGGACGGCTGTTGAGACAGACGACGAGCCTGTGCTGAAGGCTGATCCGGAAGATCGCCATCGTCGGCCGTAAACGGAGCTGCGTCGTCAGGCGTTTGGTCCAGGCACGCGCACGTGACGTCGACGTGCTGACCTAACAACGTAACGACTGTTGCGACTGAGTAGCTGTGCTGGGAGCTCCACCACCAACGACCGCCATCGCCTTCCGCGTCCACCATCTGCGTCCCCGCCACCCTCGTCACCCGCGCTTTGCATCCGCCCGATCACTCCTCCGCACCACAGAGCACCGCGCATTTCCAAGTGCTGTCCCAACATGGCCGACGCCGCCGTTGAAAGCCCGGCCAACCAGGTGGCACCTCACAAGAAGCAGCTTGCCTCATCCATACCTTTCGTCGACTCGCTGGAGGGCGTCGCATCTGAGAGCAATGACCAATACTCGACCTTCAAGAAGCTGCAGAGACAACTTGAGTATGTCGCGACGCGTAGACGGCGGTTGTCAGGCTTACTGACAGCGAGCCAGGTACATTCACTTGCAGGAGGAGTACATCAAGGATGAGCAGAGGTTCGTTTAGCGAAACCCGTGTTGCGTATCAGCTCAGTGTCTAATTCCGTGACAGGAGTCTGAAGAGGGAGCTTGTCCGCGCGCAGGAGGAGATCAAGCGTATCCAGAGCGTACCGCTTGTCATCGGTCAGTTTATGGAGGCCATAGACCAGAAGTAAGAGCGATACTCGGATACGGATGACGTGTGTGCTCACGATTTCCCAGCACCGGTATCGTCCAGTCCTCAACCGGCTCCAACTACGTCGTCCGGATTCTATCCACGCTCGACCGCGAACTCCTCAAGCCCTCGTCCTCCGTTGCCCTTCACAGACACTCGAATGCCTTGGTAGACATCCTGCCACCGGAGGCTGACTCGTCGATTGCTATGCTGGGTGCGGACGAGAAGCCCGACGTGACGTACGCCGATGTTGGTGGTCTGGACATGCAGAAGCAGGAGATCCGCGAGGCCGTGGAGCTTCCCCTGACACACTTCGATCTCTACAAGCAAATTGGTAGGTGGAAGATGCGTATCGTGTCTTTGAAAATTCTGGCTAACAGGCTGGGGCAGGTATCGACCCTCCGCGTGGTGTCCTCCTCTACGGGCCTCCGGGAACTGGCAAGACTATGCTGGTCAAGGCTGTTGCCAACAGCACCACCGCATCCTTCATCCGTGTCGTTGGCTCGGAGTTCGTTCAGAAGTACCTCGGTGAAGGTCCGCGCATGGTCCGTGACGTCTTCCGCATGGCTCGCGAAAACTCTCCCTCGATCATCTTCATTGACGAAATCGACGCCATTGCCACAAAGCGTTTCGACGCCCAGACTGGTGCGGACCGAGAGGTGCAGCGTATTCTTCTGGAGTTGCTCAATCAGATGGATGGTTTCGACCAAACCAGCAACGTCAAGGTCATCATGGCTACCAACCGTGCGGATACCCTGGATCCGGCTCTGCTCCGTCCCGGACGTCTCGACCGCAAGATCGAGTTCCCCTCGCTTCGTGACCGTCGTGAGAGGCGTCTCATCTTCAGCACCATAGCCTCAAAGATGAGTCTGTCGCCCGAGGTCGACCTCGACTCCCTTATCGTCCGCAATGATCCGCTCTCGGGTGCCATCATTGCTGCGATCATGCAGGAGGCTGGTCTGCGTGCCGTGAGAAAGAACAGGTACCACATCATCCAGTCCGACTTGGAAGACGCATATTCCTCCCAGGTCAAGGGACAGGGCAACGAGAGCGACAAGTTTGACTTCTACAAATGATCTCGTCTTGGTCTGGCACGAGTCACGGGATGGTCTGGCGTCTTTTGGCGCATTGGAATTAGAATCCTTGTAGTATATGGGACTCCAAAGAATGGCAGGACGCATGGGTGGTGAGCAAAGCGTACAGGGTTTACGAAATAATACAAAGTCGCAAGATGAAAAGCGAACGTTTGATGCCACCTGTTGAATGAGCAATTGCACGCAAGGAAATACACTTGTGTTGTGAGACAGGAGTTACTCCAAAGGAGAAATGTCCGCTTCCAGCCACATATAAATCCCTCGTGAACTGCACGTTGATCGTGTGGCCCATCCGTCATATTCATTTTCGGTGAAAAGCCGCCCAAGGTATGGAGAATTTCTCCGAGTACTTGATGATCCGTGATCGTAGACCACTATTGGGCCAGCAGTTTCTACTCAGTCGCTCTTCAAATGCACATGTAGACTTAAAAGGTTAAGTTTGAGGTCTGTACCCCTGCTCTGCCTCCCCACAAAGCGGATCGGCAGCTAGAGTAGCTTGCTCAAATCGGCAAGTGAGCCGACGGCATGTCTTCGATTCATGCCGAACAACAACCTACGCATTTTCCGAACAACTCTCTTTCGCCCGACATGCCGCACATCGAAGTCATCCCCATCACCAGCAGCGCCGCTCCAGCGCCCGGCTGGGCGTATGTGCCCGATACCGGCTATGACCCGAGCAAAGTCGCCATCAACCCGAGCGCTCGCAAGCGTACTGCTCGCCAGAACGTTGGCGGAGCGCCCGACCTTACCGCCCGTCAGCAGACGCAGCTACACAAACGTATTGCCGAACTTGACCAGGATAATCAGAAGGAGGTTGCACTTCCAGCTAAGGTCAAAGAAGGAGGTTCTACACCACGGGAAAAGGCTGGAAGAAAGATGACGCCTGCCGTGCGCAAGATTCTGCAGAGTGGTCGTACATTTGCACATTGGCTGGCGGATGAAGAAGCACTGAGTGCTCAGCGCCATGCTGCTGGGCTGGGTGGACAATCGTCAGCTGCGCAGACGGCGACGGCGAGCCCTGCGCCTAGTTCTACCGCAGGACCATCAGCAGCTCAGGGCAGTCGCTCGAAGAAGACACTGGCATCGCGAACGAAGCGTAGCGGGTCCACTGCTGTCTCTTCGAATCCCGCCACGCCATCTGCACAGGCGGTGCTTTCGACCAGCAATACTGCAGCCCCGTCTCCGACCGCTCAACCGCCAGCAGACGTCGAGCTCCCAGACGCATCTCTAGCAGAGGAGGAAGACCCATTGCTCAGCCCAGTTGTGCCCGCAACTCCCTCAGTACAGGAGATTCAAGCTCTTCTCGCACACCCGCCATTGCCTTACAGTGCCGCGAAAGCTACACCCCCAACCCCCGATGGCCCTCCACGACGACAATTTTGTGAGATATGCGGCTATTGGGGTCGAATCAAATGCTTGAAATGCACTGCGAGGGTTTGCGGGCTCGAATGTAAGAGAGCTCACGACGAGACGAGTTGCTTGCGGATGTAGATTCGCCACGAATTCACGATGGCACACATTGAACATGTTTAAAAGCGGGTGGGCAAGATACCCTTTTCATTAAACATCATAATACCACTTCGTCCTACCACTTTTTGGGGGCGCTCAAGCTAGTTCTTGAGAAGCTCGCGCTCATCACGGTAGTGTCTTGAGACTTGAGTCTCTGCTTCGCCGTTATTCCAGTCCTATCCGTAACAGGCGTTGCGTTGATGATGTCGTCGAACTCATCGTCCATACCGTCAATGTCCGATCCGGATTCCGCATCTGAATCTTCCTGCAAGGTAGGCGGTGCTTCGGGTCTCGCAATAGTCTCAGGCTGCTTCTTTGCCTCTGGCTCAGGATTAGCGAAGGGCTTTGAAGCCAAAACGCGCCGCCGTAGCTCTGCCATCTCTTCCTCATCGTCGGACTCATCGGGTGGCAAGCCGTACGGATCGCGCTCCTCTTCTCCATCTTCTTCGCCGGAATTCTTGTTTTCATCGTCGTCCTCCTCATCGTCGTCCGAGTCGTCCAGCGCACGCCTGTTCATATTGCCACCCTCCCAAGCATCACCCTCCCCTAGCGCCGCCTTGTCGTCTCTGCTTGTGTTGTACTCTCTCTCAATCTTAGCCAGCCACGTCTCTTCAGCCTTCAAAACCTCTTCTTCTGTTGAGCAGGCAGCGTAGCGCTTCAGTAGCGCGGCATTCATTTCGAGAAAAGCCTCGCCGTAGGAAAAGGATGAGAGAATTTCCTCGGCCCATTCGAGGTGCCCGCAGATAGCGTAGCAAGCGGCAAGGGCCTCGACACAGTTCAATCTCCACGGCCGTCCATAGTTGGTGGGGTTCGCAGCAACGAGGTATGGTAGTAGGCGTTCACACTTGCCTCCGATGCGCGCGAAGGGCACTTCGTCAATCCTGTTCCAAGAGGCCTCCACCACTGCAGCACCATACTGCTCGCATAGCTCGCGGTCCTGGGGGGAGACGGTCTTCTTGGCCTTTGGCGACACAACGACGCCAGCAAATTTCTGACCAACGTGCAGTTCGCGCATCAAGCCGAGACGCATGAGACGTTTCCCAGAGCACCTCTTCGCGTCGCAGTGGCCCAGGTCCCACGCGGCAGCCTTGAAGGCTGGTCTTTTGGCAATGCGCTCGCCCTCTTGTCCATCCTCGTCATCGTCGCGCACTCGTTGGCGCGGCGGATTGCTGTATTTCTTGCCGCCACCGCGGCCGCCGCGACCTCCGCGACCCGAGAAGCCGTCCTTCTTATGACGCACCATTGCCGTGATGCCGGTAAAGTCCGAAGTCTCGTGCGTATGCGTGCCGGTGAGTGATCCAAGGTTGTGCGGGTGGGGCGTTGCAGTTGTGCGGCAAAAAGAGATGACGCGGGGCTCAAAAAAGGCGTGTTGCCGCTGAGCTTGGGCCGCGAACGAACCCCCACTGTCTTGGAGCCGTCATCCCGGCAGCCGGAGCGTGGCCTGTACTCGCAGCCAGTGCCTAATACCATCACCGCTCCTAACTCGCCTTCCAAGCCTTCCACGCTTCCGCTCTCGCGACCGACACTCAATTCCGCTTCTCCCGCGCTCCCGCGCCCCTCACTCACATCGCCCACCGTGGAGGCTACGTCAGCCCGTATGGCGGCCCGCGACCGCTTCGGCGGCTTCGCTGAGCCAGCCATGACCCCATTGCAGCGCTACATCATGAACGCCTGCGACCCGCAGAACTTCGAGCCCAATCTGGCCCTTAACATCGAGATTGCCGAGCTGGTCAACCAGAAAAAGGGCAGCGCTCCGCGCGAGGCTGCCATGGAGACCGTCAAATACGTCAACTCGCGCAACCCGAACGTCGCGCTGCTCGCCCTCAACCTGCTGGACATCTGCGTCAAGAACTGTGGCTATCCCTTCCACCTGCAGATCAGCACCAAGGAGTTTCTCAACGAGCTCGTCCGCCGCTTCCCCGAGCGACCCCCGGTCCACTCGTCGCGCGTCCAGAACCGCATTCTTGAGTTGATCGAGGAATGGCGCTCTACAATCTGCATGACCTCGCGCTACAAGGAGGACCTGGGCTTCATCCGTGACATGCACCGCTTGCTCAGCTACAAGGGCTACACGTTCCCCGAGATCAGGCGTGAGGATGCTGCGGTGTTAAACCCCAGCGATGTACGTATCCGGCTGCGCTGCCCGTGAGAGCGCCCCACTGACCCAAACCACAGAACTTGAGGTCTGCCGAGGAGATGGAGCAGGAGGAGCGCGAGGCGCAGTCGGCCAAGCTCCAGGAACTGATCAGACGCGGCACCCCCCACGATTTGCAGGAAGCCAACAGGTTGATGAAGATCATGGCTGGCTTCGACACCCGGAACAAGACCGATTACCGAGCGAAGGCGGCGGAAGAGGTTGGCAAGATACAGCAGAAGGCCAAGCTGCTCGAGGACATGCTCCAGAAGCACCAGGCAGGGGACCAGATCAAAGAGGGCGACGTTTTCGAGGTACGCCCGGGCGGGCCGCTCTCTTGGGAGGCGGTGGTAAAAGCTGACCGCATGCAGGAGCTCGCCAATGCTTTGGCAAGCGCCCACCCGAAAATCCAAAAAATGTGCGAGGAAGAGTCGGACGATCACGAGGCTGTGGCCAAGCTGCTGGAAATCAACGATAGCATACACCGGACTCTGGAGAGGTACAAGCTCATCAAGAAGGGCGACGTCGAGGGCGCCGCAAAGATCCCCAAGGGTACTCTGGGCGTGAGCGGAGCTGGCGTCAAGAAGGGCCCGGACAACGAATTGTCTTTGATCGACTTCGGAGGCCCCGAGGAACCAGCAGCACCGTCTGGGCAACCGAGTGCCAGTTCAAGCGCTGCCGCACCAAAAGGAAACGCATTGGAGGACGACCTGCTTGGCCTGAACTTGGGCGGCAGCGACAGCTTCCAAGGTGGAGGCATCTCCCTCGGCGCCACGAATGGGGCTGGTATGCAAGCCTCAATTTGGATTTTTATGGATATACTGACATCGATGACCAGCCTTCCAGCCGCAGCCGACCTCACAGACTCCTGTGCAGAACCTCCTCGGAGGTGGCCCTGCTCTGCCCCAGTCGACATCCCCACAGCCCAACTACAACGCCTTCGCTGGACTTGGCGGCTCTTCCTTGGCTCCGCAGCCGACTCCGCCCCAGCAGACCTCAATGTCCACCCCGCCCCCGCAACAAACGCCGCAGCAACCAGCTCAAAAACCCGCCGACCCTTTTGCTGCTCTGGCATCTCCGCGGACTGCGTCTCCCTTCCAGTTCCAGCAATCCATTAAGCCTGCAGCATCCCCATCTAGTGCTCTCTTCGACCTCGGGGGCACTTCGACCCCTCCTCCAGCTGCTCCGGCAGCCGCACCCGCACCCGCAGCTAACGACGATGACGAGTGGAACTTCGCGTCGGCGTTGCCGGATCAACCATCTACGCAAACCGTTATTAACACTAGCATAAGAACCGACTTCACCGTTTCCCGCCAAAATGATGACACCATCCACATCCAGTCCGCCGTATCAAATAATACGCCGGCGCCTGTCTCGGATCTCACCATGCAGTTCGCCGTCACAAAGGTAAGTCCTTCGTGCTGATAGTAGAGACGGGGCTCAAAAAGACTGACACGTGTATAGGGCTATTCTCTGAAGCTGCAGCCCCAGTCTGGAAGGTTATTGCAGCCGAACCAGCAGAATGGCGTCACACAGAACATCCACCTGCACGGCGTTCAGCGTGGACAGGGTACGGCGGTCAAAATGCGCTGGAGGGCCAGCTACATGCTGGGCTCTGAGCGCAAGGAAGAGCAGGGCGAGATACCAAGCCTGGGCGTAGCATGAGAGAGGTACGATGAGAGGTCGAAAAACGAATAGGTCTCTTTCGCGGTTTGCGTCAGAGAATTGAGGAGATGAGGTTCGCTATTGTGGTGGTCAGTGGAGATTGCTGGCACGAGAAATGGAATAGGATACCAGGATTGTCAAGACCGATGGCCATGTCGAGATAAGCATCAGTTTTATGGGTCTGAATGGAGAAAGAAAGACTTCGCATGCCCGCACAAGGGTCCCCTTGATGCTTCTCTTAGAGCTTGACCTTTACGTCCGTGAAATGTTTCCCAGTGCTGTCTTCACCGTGCTTTGCGAGGCATCTCATTAAAGATATTGCACCTTAGCTGTGCGTGTACTTGGAAAATTATGTCTGAAGCCTCTACGGCTAGATATCTGCCCCAAATGCTCGCAGAGAGAATAATCTTGGCGGCACTGAAGGGCAAAATCTTCCGAACCCCACTACGCCAACCGCAAACTTGACAATTTTCATCTAGGCCAGTGGCAGAAGCACCGTGCGTGCCCTTGCATTCTTGGCCACCCAAAAAGGAGGAGAGGGAATGGAGGAGCGTCGCCGCATTCCCCCTCAATCCTGCTTACAACGGCCCACACTGCAGGAACCCCGCATCCTTTTTGTCAGCATGTACGATGGATGTCTTACAACGACTCGCGGATCGCACTGTTTATCCGGGGGCTCTCATGCAAGGCGGTGGGGAGGGGCGTCAATCTAATTTATCCGCGCGCCTGGCCATGACTAGCTGGGCGATCTTTACATTAGGGCGCACATTCTTAAATTAACCTCCCAGAAGGACCTCTCCATCATTTCGATCAGCATAGTATTGTTCCAGTTCTGTTTCTCATCTGCATGCGTTTTGGTGGTGCTCTTTCTGTGCCATTTGGTAGCAGTATTTACTGACTACATGATGCTATCAAAACATCTATTTAGTTTTTTGTACGATATTTTTTTAGCTGCCAAAAGATGTCCTTCTCGTTCTGACGCTTATGTTGACAGAGAGCTATATATACAATAAAGGCCCATTACCAGCCAGTGGGTATGACCCCGGGTATCTAATCTAAACGGTTCTAATGACCGGAGTGTAAATATGATGGACAAGAAAAGAAAATCATGAAGAGGATTCGTTATTTTTCATCATAGCAGGATTGCGGCCAAGAATGCTGCCCCACCGGCCATCAACATCGCCCACGGCACAGTCACGGCCCCTGCGCCGCCGAGAGGCAGCTTGCCGTTGATCATGTACTGGGCATCTCCTTTGGCCGATTCGTTAGCGGGCCAGGCGCCCGTCGCGGTGGAGCTGGCGCTTGAAGTCGTAGCATCTGCGGTCGACGAGGTCGCAGCTTCGGTCTCCGGAGCGTACGTGAACGGGCGCGAGGTGACCGAAGATGCGGGGACGATGGAGTAAATGACGGTGGGAGCAGCGGGCGCGACGCTGGAAGTAGTGCTGGTGCTGGTGCTGGTGCTGGTGGTCATCTGGAAGGTCGCCGTCTTGGTCGTCTTGATCGTAACCACCGTCTCACTGGTGGTGGACGAGGAGCTGGTGGTGCTAGTGGTGGTAGGCGCCGGTGGCGCGGGATCCCGCCATTCGAACCAACGGAAGGCGCCGAATTCCCAGTAAGCCTCGGTGAAGGCTTGCGGGTTCTCTCTGACGTAGCTTTCGCAGCTGTCGTAGCCAGTGGACGTCGGACACGAGCCGCTCGCCCAAGTGCCAGCGCCCCAGTCGCCGCATAAATCGGTGTTGACGACAATGCGCATGTCTTTGAAGCGCTGCGACCAGTCGCAGTTGGGGCCAGAGAAGTGAGCCAGCGGCTGGCCCCAGGCGTCGTTGCTCGGGGCCAGAGTGGGCGGGGTTTGAGACAAGTTGATAGCAGTCGCAATTTCGTCGGGCTTGGCCTGGGCGCGACCGAAGAACCAAACCTTGATGCCGTCGTTGGTCCATTGCATTGCAAGGGTGCCGCCACCTGCGCTGTTCAAAGATTGGCCGAAAGTGGGAACGTTGGCATTGGTCGTCTTGCCACCGGCGCCCGCATAGACGGCGCTGCTGCCGGAAGGAGCTCGGATCTGGCAGCCGGTGTTGTCGCCCGTATCTGCGTTGTAGGCGCAGTCACTAGAGTAAACAGCACCGGTGTAGTCTGTTTTAGAATAACCCAGAGCGCCAGATCCATCATCCCCTGAAGCAGGAACGGCGTCGATAGAGCAGCCTTTGTCTTTGGCGCTGTCAGTATGGAGGGTCATGTAATTGACTGGCTGGTCATTAGCGCCCTCCATGATGTCGATCTCGCCGTTGGCGGGCCAGTCGCCGTCACCCAGCATCCACAATGCGGGCCAGGTGCCGCAGCCGGAGGGCATGTGGATGACGTCGACGAGCAGGATTCCTTGGTTGTACGTGTCGTTGCTGAAGAGGCGGACTGATGGACGTCCGTCATCCACCTTGTTGGTGGTGTCAACGCCGATCCTGACGGTGGAGTCGGTGGTGCTGATAAGGTTCTTGGCCAAGGCACCCTGGCGTGACTGGTAGGCGACGGTGCCATGAGTAGGGTCTTCACCGTCGTAGAATCCAAAGTTGTTGAAGAAATCTTTCGGGTCGTAGTCGCGGACTAACGTGTATGCTGCTGATGAGCTGTGGATAAGGAGTGACGCCGCCAGAAGGCCGGCGAGGCGTGTCATGTTGAAAGAGAAAGAGAAAGTATGGCAGTGGACTACCATGAAACGAGTAGCTGCTGGAGCTCAGAAAGGACTGCGGTGTTGGGATGAAAATGGGGAAGGACTGTATAAGTATTGCACGTCTTGCACATGTTGAGACAGCGGTGTTGGTATTATAAACAGACGCACAATGGCATTGTGGGGACAGGCAGAAAGAAAGAAAAGGCGGAGTGAACAAAGAGAGCTCGGCGGTGGCGGGCGACTTGTAGAAGGTCGAGGCCATTGTGCAAGGGGAGATCTCCCATGTGCGCTAGCCCGAAGAGAAAATGTCAAACAGCCAAGGCGCGGGTAGGGTGGGTTAGGCACAGGGACGGGGCAGTGGAAGCCAATCGTGGAGCAGCCAGAGGCTGGATTAGCAGGGACCTAGCAGGGACCCACAAGGCGGACTAAACGGCCAAAGTGGGTTGTTTGAGCGCCAGCGCATTGCAGTTCGACCGGGGGGCCTACCTCAGAGAAATGACGGGGTGATTGCCGGCCACCACCATGCATGCACGCAAAGCGACGGCGTCAACCATCGATAGCGCTGCCTGCTTTGCTATGCACATGCATAAACTGCCGTGCCGCCCAGGAGAAGTGGCTGCACGAACTGACAAAGTTGTCATGCACATGTGAAGAGTCAAGAAGACTGCTGGCGCGGCAGTTTCTCCACATAATGAGACGACATCTCACGGGCCTGGCGTGTACACTGCAGTCATCTCCGCGCGAAGCCCGGGCAGCAGATGCGCCGCGCACCCATCAGGCTCCTCTCAGCGCTTCGCACAGCGCAGTCGCGTGGTAGCATCAGCGGGCCTCGACTGCGTTGTTGGGGGACGTGCTCTGCTGCGGTTCTATGTCGGCGTTGAGTCCACGTGTTTATTCGCTCACAACGTGGACGGCTGTTGTTTCCGTTCGGATGTCGTGCTGAACCGTCCCTAATGATGATCTTGGCTCGCTCGGCATCACACCGCGAACCCTGGCCGATCTTGCCGTATAACCCGCTTTTGATGACTCTTTCTTTTGCAGTCAATAGCCTCGGAAGGACGCCCAGGCTCTTGATGTTTCTTCTGACCGCCTGGCGCTCGACGAGCCGCCTTGTCGCGTTTCGCATCGAGCCTTGCCGGACCACCTTCCTCCGCAGCGTCTGCTACAACTGGATTGCTTGGTAAACTACCGTCAGCCGGTCGCCATAGCGGCGCTTACTTTGTGGTCGTGCGGCAGCCGCAAGCGATGCAACCTCTCGCTCCAGCCTCACCGGTCACGGCGTGCTGTCCTCGTGCGTTGGACGCTGTGTGCTGGTAACTGAGTCCCGTGGTGGCCTTTACGGACGACAAAGAGCGCTCCGGCGAGAGAATGCAGCAGCTGTCACAAGCACTTCGCTCCGCTCCGCAGCGCTAAGGAGCGCCGAGTTTGGTTTTCAAGTCAGGCGGTGGGAACCGGTCTGGCACACACGGGGCTGGTTGTTGAACGGCAAGAGAGACGGCGCGGACGAGGTGGCGGAGCGGGGTTGCAATTTAATCACGTTGTGTTGTTGAGATGGAAGGGTCGGCTTCGACGGGGACATCTCCGCCAGCCGGCCGCCTTCTTTAGGGCACATTCCCCACTCTGTTTGCCGCCGAACGTCCCTAGGGTCCTCCTGCTCCACACGCCGACACCATGGCGGGAGATCGCCGTGCTTTGCACGTGAGACTCACTTATTATATTATTCTGTTTCTTCACAGCTCTTCGTTCTGGCCAGGCCCTACTTGACTACAGTCCCCTCTCGCAGCCGATGACTGGCGTGGATTTGCTTTTTTAGTTGCTCATGTCATGGGTAGTTGAAGCTATTGTCCGAATGTGTATATAGAATTTTAAATTCAACATTCTCAACCAGATGATAGCTTCACCTACCCACATATGTTATTTTTCTGGGGCATAGCGCTGTGTTCTAGAGCCTTCTTCGCGCTAGCCATCGGCTGCGAGAGGGGAGTGTACGGCCCGAGAATCCGGAGCGGGCAGGGCAAGATTGTCCGCCGCATATTGCACAAAAACCAACACTGAAACCGGAACTGGCTGCTTGCACTGCTTCATGTATTACTTGGCGTCTTTGCAAATATGACACAGACAGGCCTCCGTCCACCGCCATCCCATCTGGCATCCCAAATTCTACAATTACTTCCCTGAAATTACCCATGACCGCACCGTATGAAAATGGTCCGTTTTGCATCTGACAATTGCAAACAAGTGTCATGGAGAAGCTGAGCGCCGTCCGTCTGCGTCATTTATGTTTTCGTCGGCGTTGTGTGCAGCAGCATGAGAAGAAACAACGACCATCCACAAAACTAAGGAAATGTGTGCCCGCTTGAGCAGGCCCCATGCCAAAATGCGACGCTTTGGCAACGTCAACTCCTTTCCACAATTCGGAGCTCGCAAATTCGTCTTACAAGAAACCGCTGGTTCGCCCAAGGCTTTGACGTCCACGCCTAAAAAGTCTGGTGCGTCATCGGACGTCTAGTCCTGCATCCGAATCATACCTTCAACTGGGTGGGAGCTTTCCCTCAGCCTTAGCATCCTTGACCTGCTCGAACACCTGTCCAAATGTCAGCAAACACGACTTCTAACCTTCGACCCGGCATCGCATGAGCTCACCTTTAGCATCTTCCTCCGAGCTCCAAGAGCGTTCACGCCACGCTTCTCAAGACCCTCGTCATCCAATTCAACCAAGTCCGTCCACTTCAGATCCTTCAAGTTATCCGTGTACTTGTGAAGACGCAGGCTCCTGAGCCAGGCGGGAATGTCCTGAAGAAGCTCCGGGTTAGTCGGGTCCTCCGGCGGCTTCGAGCTGCCTCTCCTTCCCCGAGGAGACCGGCCACGGTTGATGTCAGAATGATCCGAGAGGTAGCCCTCGTGGCCACCACCCATGCCAATTCCGAACTGGCCAAGGTTCATTCCAGCCATACTGTTGTCGTAAGCAGAGAGGAATCCGTTGTTCTGGGGAGAAGCAAAGTTCATCGCGTTTATGTTGCCACCCTGCATCGCCATGCCTGGAGAGCTGGGGCGCGAACGACGACCATTCATCGCTGCGAGCTGCTGGGCCTGCAGAGCAGCAGCCTGCTGAGGTGTGAGCACCTGTCCGAATTCATTCGTCATAACCACGCTAGCAGGCATGTTCTGCGGTCCGCCACCGTTAGGGCCAGCGCCCTGTCCCTCAGAAGAACGAGCCCGGCGGTACTTCCGCACATCATCCAGTTGTATCCGATTGTTGACCGTGGAAAGAGCTGCCAGCTTCATCGCCGTTGCGTTCGCCACCATATCCGCCTGGCTGTTCTGCTGCTGGAAGTTGGGCACCAGAGGGGTGTTCACCATTGATGCCCAGCTTCCGCTAGCTCCGTACGGGGACAACATGGGCATACCGGCTGCGGAGCTGTCCGGAGCGTTGAGCGTGGTGCTCTGGATGTTTGAGTCTCCGGAAAGCGCCATGGGGCGAGGGGAACGGAGGCCGGCTGAAGGCGGCGGCTGAACGAACTGGCCCATGGGCTGGTGGTGGCTAGACGATGACTTGGGACGCTGCGGCTGCTGGTTCTCGCCACTGCGAGGGCCCCACGGAGACGCCGGCGGCTGCGGCGCATTGTCCCTCTTGCCATCATCGGGTGCTGAGATCGTCGGAGCGACCATTGACGAGCGATCGCCAACAGCGCTGTTGCGGTTCGAAGTGGGTGCGGCACCAGTGTGCTGGGTGAATTCAGCCTTTTGCTTTGCGATCGCGGCCGCCGCATCGGGGAACATGGAGTTGATGGTGTTGCTGTCGAGGCCAGAGTTACGCTTCGCGCCAGGGGATGGCGGGGGGCGGCCGAGTCCGACAGAGTTGCGGGAATTCTCGACGCTGAGCTTGTTCATGGCATCATTCAACTTCTGGGACATGGGGTCTTCGATCAGTTAGCAACATCCTTGACAATCCGCAAGCATAATCGTGCGCACCTTTCTCGCCGAAATTGGCGGGCGACAGAACGCTGGACATGGGGTGGCTCTTGGCCATCTGCTGGAGGACCTGGATGAAGAAGCGTTGCTGCACGCCCGTCGTCTGCTGGAGCAGCTGGTAGAGCGCAGCAGTTCTCTCGGGCTCGCTCAGGACACGGAACCACTGCTCGATGGCACTGAGCTCGTCCTTGAAATCCTGATCCAGCGTCGCGGCGGCCATCTCCTCCAGCGTGACCTCATACTGGTCGATGTCCGCAATCCACTGCTGGGCAGCCTTGTCCATGGTTTCGTCGTCTTGCGTGCCCTGCTTGTTGAAGTAGACCTCGGAAGAGGGGCGGATTCCACGGTTGGACAAGGGCGACGAGGCAAACACGCCCATGTCGGCTGAGGCGCGGAGGTGGTGGTTGGCGCCAATGGCCCTCGACGAGGGTGGGCGCAGCGACGAGCTCCCGGCCTCGGGCGTGCTGTTGCGGTTGCCGGCAATCTGACTGACGGACATGGTGGGCAGCGGTCGGAGGGGTTGGTGGGTGAAGATCTAGGTTGCGAAGGGACTGGCGAGAATTCTGGGGTTGAGGTATCAGCGGCTCCTGTGGGCAGCAGCGGTGGTGCGGGGAGGCGTGTGCACGCACATGCAGGCAACGAGAGGATGCGCGACAGTCGCCGTCGAAAACGCCCGCAGATCAACTGGCCTCAAGGGAGCTTCGAAGGCGGCGTCAGGAGAGTTGGAGGAAGGGTGCGACTTTCTCAGCCGACAGCGGGAGCGGGAGGCGGCGGATGGCGCCTCGCAGACGGGTGCGCAGAACTCCAAGCGCGGGAAGAGCAAGGTACAAGAAGAAAAGGCAAGATTGGGGGCAGGGTGAAAGAAGGGGAGGACGCGGCGTGCAAGAGAGCGTTGGCTGGGCCGGATAGAGGTGGCACCAAGGGACAGAACAATGGCCACAGGCAGGGCAGGACCGATGCGGCTCGCTACAGAGTAAATCCGAACCGGCGTTTTGCTTTGAATGTATCTACAGCCGCAGTGACTCGCTCAGCAGCATCAGCAGCAGCAGCACGCGCAGGAGGGGCGGATGGAGCTCAGCGCGAGCACCTGCAGCTGCCCGCCGCGCACTCCCCGAGTGATGTGCAGCGCTGACATGCCTGATTATCACTGACTGGGTCCTCGAGCCGGATCCGTGCGGCCTGTGCGAGCGCTGGCTTTGTTCCACAAGGATCGCTGCAGACCAAACGTGCCAGTAACGACTGCCCTGCGCCCACAAGCCTTCACTCACCTCCTCACGCCCGCTCGCCCGTGCATCCAGCCCATCTGCAGCACAGCACCGGAGTTCCCCTGAGGCCACGGTTGCCCCTGGCACGTTGCGGCGAGGCCGACGGCGATTAGACTCGAGGCACAAAGCCACAAAGCAAGACAAAGCTCGCACGTGCGCACGGATAATATCATTGTGTGAACAATGGCAGCCACAGGTAGCACGCAGCCCCAATCTCGTATTAGTCGTGGGGCTCTGGCCGTATGTAATTCTGCACATCACTGCTATGTTCCCTATTCCGTCCTCGCTTCCGTATCTGTCCCCAATCCGGCCATGTCCACGCAGGGGACGCGTCTGGCGAGTCGCGTCCGTTCACCTTCCCAGAACCCCAATTATAGAACCGACCATAACCGCGGCCTCGCGCTCCCAGTTGCCTGTCGCCGGCCCCTTGCCCCGGCTCAACGCGCTCGCCGGCAGCTGAGAGCCGCGATTTACGCATTCCCGGATTGCATCCCTGACCCTATCCCTATTGCTGCGCAGCGTCCTCGCCGACACACCGCCGCGGTTGAGGATCTCCTGAACCCGCGGTGACAGCGCCGACGCAAGAGATCGCCAGAAGTATGACGCCAGCGAGGACGTGTCCAGCGAGTACAACAATGGCTGCAAAAAGTTCTGTGGAGGAAGCCGCGACCCGCTTCTCGGCCTTCCCGTCTTCTCCGCGGCCGGACTGCTAACCAGCGGATGCGGCGGAGGCTTGACCGACTCCAGGAGCGTCTCCAACGCAACAATGTTCTGGCATCTCGCCGATATTTCTAGTAGCGTCCGTTCGAGCGTTGGTAGAGTTGCGAGCGCTCGTGCAAGGGCCGCTAGAGACGACTTAAGGGCTGTTTGCAGGTACTCCTGCAGAGCGCTGACCAGGAGGGCCGGTTCGAAAGTAGCTGTCGTTGCATTTCTCAATGCTGGCGACAAAAGGTAGAGGGTCATGAGAGCCGAGGTCGTGCGGGATTTGGTGTCTTCGGTCTGTGCATAGGTCGACGCCGCGCTGGGCTGCTGCGAACTGCCATTGGATGCCAGCAACGAGGACATGGAGAACTCCCTGATTATTTGTTGTGAGCGAGAGATCAGCGTACGCTCCGCCGGTCCCAGCAGATCGCTCTTTAATGTCGTGATGACATTGACACGGTCGAGCCCCTCGCCCTCTTCACCAGGCCTGGACGCTAGCAACACCTGTCGCAGCGCAACGAGTGTATTAGAGGACCTGACCATGGCTCTGTGATCTTCTTTCTTCCCCAGTATAGCGCCGGGCCCGCCAATTTCGGCTAGCTGTGCCTCGAGCTGACGGCCAAGCATCAAACAGCGTGCGACTGCACGTCCAATCTTGACCGTCTGGCAGAGCCGTTCCGCTGCAAGGCGCACCTGCTCCGCAGCTTCATAGCGTTCAATGACCTCTTTCTCCAACGTCTTGTATCCTTCCGTCAAGCTCGCAACCTGCGCTTCCACCTCGTCGAGTATCCGCTCTCCCGATTCCGCATGGTCTTTAGTGTATTCGAGCAGTGGCAGCGCCGACTTGGTGGTGAGAGTGTCGATGTGTGTGTCAATCTCCTGCACGTCGAAGAGAACACGTGAGAGCGGCGTGGAGAGGTCGAGCGGCGTGTCGGAGGGATTGTTCGTCGCAAGCACGAGACTGTTCGCGAACCCTGTCGTCGAGAAAGACGGGTCGAGGAATGCCTCGTAGTCAATGTAAGATGGCTCGTCGTCCGCCATTGTTCTTGCGCAGGGGCTTCGCAGCTTTGCTCACGGTCGTCTCTTCGGCTGAGGTTTAGGCCAGGTTGGTGTTCGGTGGTGAGCGGCCGACGTTGTCCCCGCGATACTCCTTACGTATGTACAGCTTGGCGCACGTTCACCCCCACGAATTATGGTAGAACAGTCAACATAAATAGGCAGCAGAAGCTGTCGTCTAGATGTTTCTGTACACGTAATTATTAATTCCGCATGCATGTCCGGACGACGGCTTCAAACAATTACGTTAGATTTATTCCCCGCATCTTTGCAAGGAAGAACAATCAACATAAATTGATTGTGGAAGCTGTTGTTCGGATGTTTTATGAAGATTAAATTATTACATCTACTATCACACCGGAATAATTTTAATTCAGACCTCATAAAATGAATTATTAACACTTACAGAAAAGCACTTAGCAGGGCCTTAGAACATGGCGTAAGTAGCCGTCAGCTCTTCTTGTATTTTTCCCCACAATGAAAAAGAACATGTATGGGTAGTTGAAGCTATCATCCGGACGAGAATGTCGAATTAAAAAAAATATACATTAACGTCCGGACGGTAGCTTCTTGTCACCGTAATCGTTATAATTCTTCGCTTTGAAAAAAGAGACGAATAATTCAACATCAATTGGTAGGAGAGGCTATCGTCCGGACGTATATGTAGATTTTTTAATTCGACATTCTCGTCCGGACGGAGGCTTTCAGCTACCCATAGAATGAGTTGAATTTAAGCATGAAGAGCCGCACATTTTTACGAAGAGTAGAAGGCCTGTTTAGACTCAATCCCACCTCTGAGTGTATGCAGTCTCTGATAGTCGCATGCCCCCCCTTAAGGTTAATCCTTTCTGGGTTCAAACAAGTTGTTATCACGCACATATTCTACAACACACACATAGAGAGCTTCATTGAAAACTTTCATTCGACCGCCATGATATACCAGTAAGTAAAAATACCGATCCCCGTATCGCCTGATGTTCAAGACATACAATGTTACAACAAAGTTGAAATAAAAAATCCACCGCACGCTACCCTCAGCTACTAATCTATGCCTTGGCGGCCTTAGCCATGGTGTTCAGCGCGCTGCCGTTCTTGAACCACTCGATCTGGCCCTCGTTGAAGGTGTGCGACAGCTCAACGTCGAAGGTGGGGCTGCCGTCGGCCGGGTGCACACGGAGAGTCATGGGCTTGCCGACAGCAAGCTGGGTGCAGAGGAGGTCGACCTTGTCGTGGGGCTGGATCTTGTCGTAGTCCTCGGGGTTGGAGAAAGTGAGAGGAAGCATACCCTGCTTCTTCAGGTTGGTCTCGTGCTGTAACCAATTAGCAATGATTCGTCCAACATGTTACGGAGGTTACGTACAATACGCGCGAAGGACCTGGTAATGATAGCAAGGCCACCGAGATGCCTGGGCTCGAGAGCGGCGTGCTCACGGGAAGAGCCCTCACCGTAGTTCCAGTCACCAATGACAACCCACTTGATGCCCTTCTTCTTGTAGTCGCGGGCAACGTCGGGGACCGCACCGTACTCGCCAGTGGTCTGGTTCTTGATCTTGTTGGCCTCGCCGTTGTCAGAGTTGATGGCACCGATAAGCATGTTGTTCGAGATGTTGTCAAGGTGACCACGGTACTTCAGCCAGGGACCGGCCATGGAGATGTGGTCGGTGGTAGTCTTGCCCTTAGCCTTGATGAGAATCGGGAGGTCTGTCGCATCCTTGCCATCCCACGGCTGGAAAGGCTGGAGAATCTGCAGGCGATCACTCGTGGGGCTCACTGCAACGCTGACAGAGGAGCGATCAGCGGGGGGAGCCTGGTAGGTGTTGCGGCCAGGGTCGAAGCCCTTGGCGGGAAGACCGTCGCCAGTGGGCTCCTTGAGCTTGAACTCCTTGCCGTCCGCGCCCTTCAGAGTATCAGTGAGAGGGTTGAAGTTGAGCGTGCCGGCGATGGTGAGGGCGACGACGAGGTCGGGCGAGGCGACGAAGGCGTGGGTCGCAGGGTTCGCGTCGTTGCGGCCGGTGAAGTTGCGGTTGTACGACGAGATGATGGAGTTGGGAGTTCCCTTGGCTACGTCACGCCTATCCCATTGGCCAATGCAAGGGCCTGGTTTGAAGTCAGTAATTAATGTGTCGGAGGTGTCATCAGTAGCTGAAGCTATCGTCCGGACGAGAATGTCGAATTAAAAATTCCACATATACGTCCGGACGATAGCTTCAACTACCCATGATATGCCAATTTTTGAGGGATCGGGACTTACCGCAAGCGTTGGCAAGAACCATGCCACCAAACTCTTCAAAAGTCTGGAGCTGGCCGTGGCGCTCAATCGTGGCGCGAATTTGCTCGGAACCAGGGGTGACGGTGAACAAAGCCTTTGCCTTCAGGCCATGGTCCATCGCATCCTGGGCGATGTTGGCGGATCTGCCCCCAAAAATTAGTACAAAGATTACAAACAAAGGCTGGGGACCTCTACCTGGACATATCCTCGTAAGAACTGTTCGTGCAGGAGCCAATGAGGCCGACCTTAAGCTCCTCCGGCCAGCCGTTCTCCTTGACGGCCTCCTTGAACTTGCTGATGGGGGTCGCGAGATCGGGAGTGAAGGGGCCGTTGATGTGGGGCTCGAGCTCCGAGAGGTTGATCTCGATGAGCTGGTCGTACTCGGCGCCCTCGTCCTCACGGAGGTCCTTGGCGTAGGTGCGAGCGAAGTCACCAATGTCCTTACGCTTGGTAGCGGCAAGGTAGTCGTACATACGGTCGTTGAAGGGGAAAATCGAGGTGGTAGCACCAATCTCAGCACCCATGTTGCAGATGGTACCCATACCAGTGCAAGAGAGCGAGTCAGTGCCGGGACCGTGGTACTCAATGATGGCACCAGTACCACCCTTGACGGTGAGAATGCCAGCAACCTTCAGAATAATGTCTGCGCAGCCGTTAGCTTATCCGCAGCCGTCAATTGGGACAATGGGCGTCGTCTGCAGATTCTAGCCCCCAACGCGGGGTCAATTGAGACGTGCGCGGGAAGAGCCGCCACAAAAACACATGAAAATGGGGATCAATTGACTTACCCTTGGGAGCAGTCCAGCCAGACATCTGGCCAGTGAGCTTAACACCAATAACCTTGGGGGCCTTGAGCTCCCAGGGGAGGTTGGCCATGACGTCGACAGCATCGGCACCACCAACACCAATGGCGGCCATTCCCAGACCACCAGCGTTGGGGGTGTGCGAGTCGGTACCGATCATCAAACCACCGGGGAAAGCGTAGTTCTCAAGGACGATCTGGTGGATGATACCAGAGCCGGGCCTCCAGAAACCAATGTTGTACTTGGCACACGAAGTCGACAGGAAGTCGTAGACCTCCTTGTTGATGTTCGAGGCGCGCTCAAGATCCTTCTCGCCGCCAACCTGCGCCTCAATCAAGTGGTCGCAGTGGACGGTGGTGGGGGTGGCCACCGAAGGCATGCCGGCGGACATGAACTGCAGGATGGCCATCTGGGCGGTGGCATCCTGGCAAGCAACACGATCCGGCCTCAGCTTCAGGTATGACTTTCCACGCTCGATCTCCTGGTTGTGGGGATCGTCGAGATGAGAGTAGATGATCTTCTCGGCGTAGGTAAGGGGCTTGTTCAGACGACTGCGCACGATGGACAGGTTCTCCGCCATCTTAGCGTAGTTGATGAAGTTGCCATCCTCGTGGATGTTCTGGCGGACCTTGCGGCTGAGGGGAGCTTCGCTGACGGTGGCCAGGCCGCGGCGGGCCAGCCGCGAGAAGCGCTGCATGCTGGGCGGCGATGAAGAAGGGAATGAGGGGAGAGTGGTGGTTGTGGAAGAGGGAAGAGTGTAGAAGTGGGCGTGGACGCGGACAGCTTTGAGATCGCTCCGTCCCGCGAGCGAGGAGAAGCCCGGCCAATCAGCAGCGGGCATTTTTAACCACCGCCAACGTCAGTGCCCGCCCGCTCTGCCGAGGGATTGAGGTCATCCTTTCGTTCCATTGGTCCGCACGTGCAGCCTGCAGTTGACCCGACCACCGCGCCGAAGGAGCTTGGACGCTGAGGAAAAATCTGCGAGGTCTGCAGGTCTGCTTTTCGACAAGCGTGCCAGATGCGGTAGGTCCACCGGGCCGCGACCTTGCTGGCCCGGCGAATGCAACCTGGGCTCACATCGCCAGCCCGGGGTATGGAGCACATCGCTGCGTATTTGCGCTGGCTCTGCCACCGCCACGAATTAATGTCGCGCTGCGTGGGCGGCGCAGCGTTCCGCGCTGCCCGGCAATTGCACATGAAGGGGCGCCGCCCAGCTCGGAGAAGCGGCGGCAACGCCCGACGCGGCGCCCAAATTTTGTGCCGGGGTTGTCGTGCCCGCGGAGCCTGACCGCCCTGCAATAACGCAAGCACTGCAACGCAAAACATCCGTCGCCCTGGTTGTCGCCGCCAACCGACCGACTTCAGCCCCCATCCGTCGCCATGCCCGCTATCCGAGGAGAGAAGTCCAAAAAGAAGACGCGCCGCTACGCGCGCGACGTCGACCAGGTCTACGCAGACTTGCGTTCCGAGCGCCACCTCCAGCTCTACAAGGAAACGAAGGCGGAGGAGGACCTGCCCGCCCTAGGCAAGTTCTACTGCACCGAGTGCGCCAAATGGTTTGAGAGCAACGACAACCTCACCTCGCACCAGCGTGGCAAGCCTCACAAGCGAAGGTAAGCTCCTGCAGTGGACCGTAAAAATTGCATCGTACGCCGGAGATTGGTTCGCAAGACATGATTTGGTTCCGAAGGTTGCAACTCAATCGAAGTTCAACTAGGCCAAAGAGCTTCTCTTTTCATTGCCTTGGACCAAAGCATAAACTTTGCCGCTACACTCGCGCTACCACTCTTATATTGATTGCACACCATGTGTGGTCAGAGAAATCTCGTTCAGCCAGCATCGGACTAACATATCCTTCGTTCTAGGCTGCGTCAGCTGCGCGAGGAACCACACACTCAGAAGGAGTCCGAAGCAGCCGTTGGACTGCGTTCAGACAACGGCACGAGGGCCAACAGGGCAGACAAGACTGGCTTGTCGGGTGCTGTTGAGGGAATGGTGGTGGAGGAGATGGTTGCATGAGGCAGTTCACGGAGCTGGGATACAAAAAGCGAGTCATTGAAGGGGCAGGCATTCAGTCGGCGTTCATTCGGTTCTGCTCGGGGAAACGGGAGAGTCTATGGTTACTGGGTCCAGGAGAGTGTGGAGTTGCGGGAAATGGGATCTTTCGGCACGCCTTCGTGTTTGCTGGCCGGATACGTTTCTGATATCTGCGCTGTCCGATTGGATACGGAAGCCGTATGACGCCGTGGCTGCGTAAACGGGCGGGGATGTGGGCAGTGATGTGCCCACAAGGGTCTCCTACATCCCTTAAACGGGGCAGGATCGAGATGCAATGTCCATGAGGGAATATCTCACGGATGGACGGATGCGCCTGGCGTTCCGGATGGCCATCCACAGCCAGCACGCTTCTCGGTGCGCTGCATCGTCTTGCAGCAAGGCTGGGCTAGAACCGTTGCGGCCCCGCAAAAGGCAAATGCTGCTCTCTATAGCTTTGGCGTATTATGATCTGAATCGTCGCACATCTGCGCATTCGTCATGTTGATTTCTGTCCGTGTGTTCCAAGGATTTGGTGCTCGAGTCATGAAGCTGTAGCGATACACAGAACATGACATAGCCAGACGTCAGCTACGGCCAGGGTACTTTTATTTTGACAACACCGCCAGGGCCGTTCGAAGGATGAATGGGTTGGCCGAGTGTGTAGCACTTTCTTTCAGTACTCATGTGCTGTGACCTCGGTACGTCTAGGTAAGCGCAAGCTGCGGCGCAACCTTGCTTGCTGCCTGACCTTCTGCCTGCCAACCACGCGGAACATAAAAGCGACCGCGAAACCTGCGACACTGACACAGCCTTCCCAACCGTTCCTCACAAACTACACAAGCCATGTCTGCTTTTGTTCCTGTTCAGCTTTATGGCGGTGCCATCACGGTTGAGCTTCCATCCGTCTTCGGCGATGTTAGGTATGTTGCTTGCTTTCGGTATTGCAACAAAGCACAGGCTGACAGTGCCAGCTGTATCCGCGAGGTACCGGATACCCAAGAAGTCTGGATCGACCGAAATGGATTGACCAGCGTCATCTTCGACCTGACCGAGCGGGTCGACGAGCCTGAGGCGCGGAATGACGAAGAAGCGCTGAAGTACCACCTCTCGGACATAGTCGAGGCCAACGACACGCTTCAAACCTGGCAGTCCAACGTTGCGTCTCTTGCGCGCATGCCGTAAGTCAGTCTGAACAAACTTTCACAGTAAGAGTTATGAGACTCTTGCTGTGGGAGAAGGCATCTTTCACATTGCTGATACGCCCGCCAGTAACGTCCCCGCGTATTCCCTTGTCGTAACTCAACACCCAGCTGCAGGGCCGGAGAACCGCAGGCCGCAGCAGGATTTTACGGGGATTTTACTGGTTCTCATGCGCCTAATCGAGCAGAAGACGGACATTGTCATCACAGTCAATGTCCCTCACGTGCCCGGCGAATATCCCAAGGAAGAGGTCGACTTTGCAGCAGCGAGACAGGGCCCGCTTATGGACGTCGCCGCATCAATCAAGCAGCATATCCTGCAGACTTTTGAGATCAAGGATTACGGCCTTTTTGTTACGGAGGACTAGGCCACTACAAAAATCATTGTGGGAACGCTCTAATAGCGTTGCACGGCACAGAAACTTAGGTACATGAATTAAACTACAGTGCCCTCTTGTAGCCGATGGCTAGCCTTTTTTTTCTTCTGCTCATGTCAGGGGTAGTTGAAGCTATCGTCCGGACGTGTATGTAGAATTTTTAATTGTGATGCTTTGTTTAATCGTTGACCAACTCAGCAAGAACACGGCCTCTATTGCAGTGCAAGGCGTACACAAAAAAAAAAATTAAATAAAAACAATACATGGGTAGTTGAAGCTATCGTCCGGACGGGAATGTACAATTATTAATTCGACATTTACGTCCGGACGATAGCTTCAAATACCCATGTATTGTTTTTATTAACTAAAAGAAAAAAGAACAGGCATACTTACGCTAAGTATGTTCTAAAACCATGCCAAGTATTCTTCGCGCTAGCCATCAGCTGCAGCACCACTCTGTAGGTTGCAAAACAATCAAACAATCCACACGTGATGTTCTTTGAACCTGGGTAGTACCCGGTGCGCGAAACATGGAACGGGAAATCATCAACAGTTTGGGCTTAGCTCCGGAAGATCCGCGGGTATCTGTCAGGACCCTATGACGCGATTGATGTGAGCTTAAGCTGCTGCGACCAGCTAACTTTCGCTTTCCGCCCGCAACAACCCGACACGCCCATCATGAGCAGTCCGGCAAAACGACGCAGGAAAAATGACTTCAAGGCTTCCGAAAAACCCGTGCACAACCTGGACTACTTTTTTGCCAAGCAGAAAGACAAGATTCAAACTGCGTCCGCATCGGCACCAAACCAGGACGTGGCGAAGAACCCACATATAAACGGCCGAGCAGACACCCAGCTGTCTGATGAAGAGCTTGCCAGGAAACTCCAAGAGGAGTGGAATAGAGAAGATGGTGCCCATAATACCCAGGAGCCGGAGCGGCAAGAAACTCCTCTAGAAGACGAGAGTGGTGGCGACAACAACGAGCAGTACAATCCAGGCGAGGGAAGCTCTGCAGCAGATATGAATGGTGTAGTCGAAGATGCGCTTCGGCCTTCAACTGTCAAGAATACTCTCAAATTACAATCTACTGCAACGGCCGAGGACACCCTTGCCTCAAGCATACCTTTCGACCAAAGCCCTCTTACTTTCGAACCCTCCGAGTATGTTCTGGACTTGAAATCACATTGGGCGGCGGATGGAGGACACGCGACATATGCGCTGTTGACCAGGTGTTTCGTTTTGGTCAACAGTACGCAGAGCAGGATCAAAATTGTAGACACGTTGGTCAATCTGTTACGGACAATCATTGAAGGTGATCCGGAAAGCGTGTTACCTGCTGTGGGTGTGCCGCCATTTGACACAATCTATATCTACTTACATTCTAGCAGGTTTGGCTTGCCACGAACTCTATTGCGCCGCCCTACGCCGATCTCGAGCTGGGTCTGGGTGGGTCAGCTATTTCGAAAGCCCTGATCAAAGTATGCGGATTGAATAATGCTGGTTTGAAGAGCCTGTACAACAAATATGGAGACGCGGGAGACGTAGCCTTTGAAGCGAAGAAACGCCAGAGCTTTACATTGCGGAAACCGAAGCCCTTAACCATCAAGTCGGTATACGATTCACTGGTCAAGATTGCGAACAGCAAAGGCCAGGGAAGCCAAGAAGCCAAGCAGCGCATTGTGGAGCGGCTATTGCAGGACTCAAGGGGCGCCGAAGAATCACGCTACATTGTCAGGACCTTGGTCCAGCATCTCCGCATTGGCGCCGTCAAGACAACCATGCTTATTGCCTTATCTCGAGCCTTCCTGATGTCGCGCCCCCCTGGAGCGAATTTCTCCGTCCATCCACTCTCATCACTGGCGAAGTTGAAGAAAGAGCAGCTCTCGGAGATTTATTCGCACAACGAGGAAATCGTGAAAGCTTGTTTTGCCCGTCGGCCAAATTACAACGACCTTGTGCCCACCCTCCTCGAAATTGGAGTGTGTAACGAGTTGCTCCTTCGTTGTGGACTTTCAATGCACATTCCTCTACGGCCTATGCTCGGAAGCATTACCCGCGACCTGGGAGAAATGCTAACGAAGCTTCAAGGCCGGGATTTTAGCTGCGAATTCAAGTATGACGGTCAGCGCGCACAAGTACATTGCGATGCACAAGGCAAAGTCACAATTTTCTCTCGCCACCTTGAAGTCATGACTGACAAGTATCCTGACCTTGTTGCCTTGGTACCAAAGATACGTGGAGAAGGTGTCAGTAGCTTCATCCTCGAGGGTGAAGTTGTGGCCATCGATCGCGAGACTGGTGATCTTAAGCCCTTCCAGGTGCTTTCCAATCGAGCACGCAAGGACGTGGTGATCCACAGCGTTAAGATCGACGTGTGCCTTTTTGCTTTTGACTTAATGTACCTGAACGGCGAAGAGTTGCTGGACCGGCCATTTCGAGAACGGCGGTCTCTGCTCAGAAGCCTTTTTTCAGAGATTCCGAACCATTTCACGTGGGTGGAGAGCCTTGACGCTTCATCAGTGGATCAAGAAGCTGTGAGCGACTTCTTCAAGAGGGCGACTGAGAACAAGTGCGAAGGCATCATGGTGAAGGTCTTGGATAATCTACCCAATCCGGATCTTGCGACGGACGAAAAAGCTCCTCCCACCCCAGTGAAAGCACAAAAAGCAAAGAAGGCTACAAAGAACACGAATGATACTGATGCTGGAAAGGGAGAAGAGAAGGACGAGAAGAGTAAGGGTGGTCGTCGTAAAGCTCTCCTCGCCACATATGAGCCCGACAAACGTCTAGACTCTTGGCTCAAAGTCAAGAAGGATTACAACACGTCAGCCGACACGATTGACCTCATCCCTATCGGCGCTTGGCACGGAAACGGCCGCAAGTGCAAGTGGTGGTCGCCTATCCTGCTGGCCGTGCGCAATCCTGAAACCGGCTGTCTCGAAGCTGTCACCAAGTGCATGTCGGGATTCACTGACAAATTCTACACCGCCAACCGAGCCAAATACGATCCTGACGCAGGGGCCGCTGCTTCGGACGATGGCGGCGAGGGCGGCGAGGGGCAGGAAGGAGATGGAAAAAAAGGAGTTTCCAACGTCCGTTCAAGCAGACCGGCCTTCGTGGAGTACAACGGCGAACCTGCCGTCTGGTTTGAGCCTCAGGAGGTCTGGGAGTGTGCTTTCGCCGATATTACACTCAGTCCGACCTACACTGCAGCCATTGGCCTCATCAGTGAGGAGCGCGGCCTCAGCCTCCGCTTTCCGCGGTTCCTGCGAGTCAGAGAGGACAAAAGCATCGAGGAGGCGAGCACGAGTGATTTCCTGGCCGAACTGTACCGGAAGCAGGAGACCAAGGCACCTTCGACAAGGACACAGGAGCCAATGGCCGATGAGGCTGACGATGATGATTGAGGTGTGAGTGATCGGGCTGGAAGTACAGTTCCCTCTCGCAGCCGATAGCTAGCATAATTATATCCTAGCTTTGCTTTAAAAAATGGACATATCATGGGGAGTTGAAGCTATCGTCCGGACGAGAATGTCGAATTAAAAATTCCACATAAACGTCCGGACGATAGCTTCAACTCCCCATGATATGTCCATTTTTCTTCATCTAGGATATAATTACGCTATGTTTTAGAGCTCTGCTATTCTTCGCGCTAGCCATCGGCTGTAGCACCACTCTGTTATGGGTTAGATATTCAATAAAAATTAAATGTGAATTGGCTAAGGATATTGTCTGTTTGTCTCGAGTTTCATTATACGGGATATTGATCCGGATGCTAGATGTGTGCACATATGTTATATATTTTGCATTTAAAGCTGGACCCATAACTGATAGTTGGGTCTGTCATTTGGGAATGGTTTCTCAGGCGATGGTGGGTGGGCAGTGAGGGTACGCATATGCGCGCCATTCACAAGTCAGCCTGCACACCTCCTGTGAAAGCCCAACACCAGAGAAAGAGTCTATAGCGAACAGATCAACTTCATATGTACACGAGCAACAAGGCAGAGGCAGACCAATACAGTATTTTTGTGACAGACCGCGAAGTCATGATTGGCAGAAGCCAGTTCCGGCTACTTTTCAATATGATACAAGCTCACGTCATATTCCTGGGAATATTGACTTAAGAACCATGAGATGGTCGCATCCAATAGCACGCCACTGGGTAGGGTCTGGAGTCGCTCGCACTTAAGCATAACCGATAGAAGCTAAGAAGTCATATGAGCCAGGGCGGCTTACCTTCCGAGGTGCGGCAGTAGCAAAGGCAGTGTAAGCTTCGTGAAGAAGGTGATGATAGTATCAGGAGTGCAACTTCCTAATTCGTATGGAGCACAGCAGACCCGCATTTTGTCCGGACATGAATGGCTGGAGGATCCACTTGTTTTGTCGGACACTTCTCCTGCAGACGTCTGAAGTTGGGGACTCAGCTTCATGGCGGGGTTTTCGCCGGTGGTTGGGGCCGGTCGCTTCCTGGTTTGGGGTAGGGGAGTTCGGATTCGGAGTGCTCGCCGTTGGTGCCTCTGGTGGCTCCGCGACGCCACACTCGACAGCACAAGGCTGAGGTGGCGACACGAGGGGGGAGCAGTATTTGTCCTCGTGTCGGAGTCGATCTCCGCAGACGTTCGAGGTTGCGGGACAGGGGCCGGTCCGTTCAGGGAATGTGCACGAATCGAATTCGGCGGCGAACGGTGGTTGGTCTCAACTGATGCTACGTCGCAAGGCGTTGGTCAGGCCGGAGGGGCTGAGTGCTGGACTGCTCCAGCAGAAACGGCATTTTGACGTGGCCGGGTCGCGGAGTCGACTCCAGCTCGAGGTGAGGGCGGTGAGTGTGTGGTGATGGCCCGCGGAAAAGGAAGAGAAGTGAAGTGAAGGTTTGCATGGTCCTTGATTCATGTCCATAGCAGCCGCTTGACTGACTGCCGCCGTCAGGGCCGGCAAATGTTCGCCGGCGAGTGACGCGGCCTCGCTCTGTGCTGCGCCGCTAGATTGCAGCCAGTAGCGAGCTCCGTCAAAAGGGTTTGCAATTGCGCGTCTACTTTTGCGGCCGTCGCCCAATGGCGGGGCGCGCGAGGCTGCTTACGACAGCCCGAGCGTTTCGTTCAGACTCGAACGCCGGCTGTTTAGGCATCGCCCTTTCCCTGTGCGCAAACGCCAAGCCTTCGCCAAGAGCGCTGACGACGACTTCTTTCTCCTCCCACTTCCCCATCCGGCTAGCGCCACGCCGTTTTCTCAGCCTCCTCTATTGCCGAAGCCATCCGCGTCAGCCAGACGTCCTTCTACTGCGCCTCGGTCCAATCACGCCTCGCGCGTTTCCCGTTACTCACTACTCTTCTAAACTGAGCCGCTAATATACACCTGCTAAACACCATACGCCTCGGCCCTAGCGCCCTGCCACGCGGACGCCTCGCCCGCTACGCGTGGAGCGGCCACTTCAGCCTTCCCTTGCGTCACTCGCCTTTGTTTCAAGCGCTCGTCCCTGCTTTGCTCCTCGAATCTTTGACCAGACTACACTAACTTCTCCACATGCGCCTGTGCTTTCTTCCCGCTTCATGCTCCAGTGGCCGGGCTTACGTGTCGTGCATCACTTACCTTCCCATTGGCAATGTCTAGCTTTGCGCAATCAGGGCAGCATCGATGCCGTGCTCGGCGGCAGTCTGCTTTGACCTGTACGAATAAAAGGCCTTGGGATCTGCCACCATTCTCCCTCCATCACCAAGCAGCTCTCTCGCTCTCAACACTTCTCTCCCACTCATTCTCTTGATCTTTGACAGATCCATCCTTCATTCACTCTCAAGATGGTTAACATGAAGTCTTTCGGCGCTGTTGCGCTCTCCCTCCTTGCTGCCACCGAGGTGGTTGCCCACCCGCATCATGACCACAAGGCCGAGGCTCTCGAGCGCCGCACCAACATGGCCAAGATGAGCAAGCGTTCTCTTTCCCACTGCGCCGAGAAGCTCAAGGCCCGCGGCATCGAGGCTAAGAACGCCGCCCGCCGCCAAGCTATGCACGACCAGCTCACCAAGCGTGCTACTCTCGGCAAGCGCGACCTCGACACCGTCCTCAACACCTCTCACCACTCCGACCTTGACGGCGTCACCCCCAATGCCGACCCTAGCCTCCTCTTCACCGGCAACAACTCCTGCATTCTCGCTCCCGAGACCACCCAGGGCCCTTACGTGAGACCCCCTATTCCATGATCCACAGCGAAGGCCTTTGAATACTAACAAGTCGTGTGATTTAGTATGTGGTTGGCGAGCTTTTCCGTCAGAACATCACCGAGTCCCAGGAGGGTGTCCCTCTCTACATGGATATCCAGGTCATCGACACCAACACCTGCGAGCCCGTGAAGGATGTTGCCATGGACTTCTGGCACTGCAACGCCACCGGCGTCTACTCGGGCATCGCTGCCAGCGGCAACGGCGACTCCTCCGACACTGGCAACCTCGACAAGACGTTCCTCCGCGGCATCCAGGCCACCAACGAGGACGGCGTGCTCCAGTTCGTTTCCATCGTCCCCGGCCACTACACGTCGCGTACGAACCACATCCACGTCCTCGCCCACAGCCCCGGCTCGTGGTCGCTCCTGCCCAACGGCACCATCACTGGCGGCACCACCAGTGCTCACGTTGGCCAGATCTTCTTCGACCAGGACCTCATCAACGAGGTCGAGACCTTCGAGCCCTACAGCACCAACACCCAGGAGTGGACCCTCAATGAGGAGGACAGCATCCTTTCCGGCGAGGCTGACGACATCGACCCCGTTGTCGAGTACGTCCTGCTCGGCGACTCGGTTTCCGACGGCATCTTCTCCTGGATCTCGGTCGGCATCGACTCGACCGCCAACTACACCGTCAACCCTGCCGCTTACTACTCTGCCAACGGTGGCTACGAGAACTCCGAGTCCGGCTCCGGCATGGGCGGTGGCTCTGCTCCTTCCGGCGCCGCTCCTTCTGGCACCGCTCCTTCCGGCACTCCCCCTTCCTCTTAAGCGCGTGGTCGCTCGGATGATGATAAGCGGACGGGATGAGAGTGATGATATTGACGGGAGAAGAGCATTCGTCTTTTTTTGTACAGCATTTTTTCTGTAAAGCATCTTTCTGTAAAATGTAGATAGCGCCATTGAGATTTCGAACGCAACCACTGAGTCTATCGATGCATTCATGTGAAGTCGACATGCCCTTGCCAGTACTCCGAGACTCATGTCGTTTGGAAGTGTCTAATATCTCCGAGACACTGTGACGAGTCGGATGGCCTTTCCGTCCTAGACAGTGGAGTATTGCAGGCGAAGGCTAGCGCGAAGAATAGCGGGATCCTCGAATCTGGGGTAGCTATACCCCAAATTTCTCTCTCTCCTTTTAGCAAACAATAAAACATTACATAGGCAATTGAAGTTATCGTCGGGACGTGTATGTACAATTTTTAATTCGACACCTTCGTCCGGACGATAGCTTCAACTACCCATGACATGAGCGAAAAGCAGTTAACGCTAGCCTTCGGATGCAATGCCCCCCTGTAAAAGCGGGCGTGTGTTCTGGAACGTTTCCCTACGGTTCGATTATTTCCAGATTCACTCATTCGACAGGGATCAGACGCCGCGTAAGAGAGAAGCCAAGTGGGCCCGCTGCGCTCGGTCGTGGAGACTGTTTTACGTAGGATTTGACCAATGTTTCAATAGCTGATGATTTTAAGCCTTCCGAGGTTGGTTCGAATCAGTGCACATATCGTGATTATAAACGCCTCCGCCGCTGCGTGGCAGTGTTTGCTCGGATTAAGTGGGCCAAAGATGTGCGTCCTTATTTTTACTGCAGGGCGTGATACCACGCTGGTCTTGTCTATTATCTCTTCGTCGTAACTGAGTTCTACTTCTCCCCAACGCTGGTGTTACTGCCGCAGGCAAGAAGTTTCAAAATTCCTTGCTTACAGTGTCCAGGACCTCACGAATTATTGCCAGGTCTCGTTCCTGGTCGACCTGCCAGTTCGAAACGGCGAAGCGGCAGGCTGGAGCACCCTCCCAAGACGTGCCAGAGACATAGATCTTGGAAGTCGCGTTGATGCGCTTGACGAGCTCCCGGTTGAGCGTTTCGTTCCGAGCGCGGAAAAGCACGATGATGTAGATTCCGCCCAAAATCGCGTCCCGCGACGCGTCGGATTGGGGCAGGAGTTCGTATGCGGCATGGTCGAGTACGAGGCCGGCGATGGCGCGAGAGAGCCGTATTTGCCTCTCCAGCATCTCGCGGTAGCCTTCTCGTCCGTAGGCGACGAGGCCGGCGTAGACGGGCAGGGCGCGGAAGCGGCGCGAGTTCTCGATGCCGATGTTGAGCGGAGAAGGGACGGAGGAGCCGCTGCCGGCTGCGCCGGCGTTCAGGTACGCCGCGTTCGCATTCTGGAAGGTGTCTTGTCCGGTCTGCAGGTGGCGGCTGAAAAAGAAGCCGCAATCGTAGGGCTTTTGATGTTGGAGGTTAGACTGGGGGTGTGGAACGGCAGGGATACGGAAGAGGGTGACTAACCACATTGAGCAATTTGTGGCCATCTCCGGTGATGGAATCCGCGAGTTCCATTCCTTCGGTTGCCGAGATGATTTGGGAAAATTCGTCTGTGGCCAGTGCCCTGGCAAGAAGGCCAAATGCTGAGAGAGTCAGATTGCTGTCTCCAGAGGTGACTGCAGACTTACCAGCATCCACATGGATCCAAGCGCCGTACTTGTCGCATAGATTCCTGATTTGGGCCATTTCTGCATAGCCAGACGTTGCGAAGCGGCCAGTGTTGACTTCGGAGCAGGATATGGCTACGATAGACGCTGTCCTCTCCACCGCCAATGCGGCCTCCAGCTTCGCAATGTCAAAGCGATGCGATGCATCAGGAAGACCCACGGCCTTGACCGAGGCGCGGCCGAGTCCAACAATGCTGGCCGCCTTGGCCAGAGAAGAATGGGGAACGGTGGTGAGGATCTGGACGCTATCTACACCGGCTGCACGCATGGCTTCCACAACACCCAGCTCGCCGGCGCTGACAGGCTGGCCCGAATTCTTGGAAGAAGCGGCGCGGAGGACGTGCTCCCGCGCACATGCAAGACCGAGGACATTGCTCGCAGTGGCGCCGGTGGTGAAGGTCCTGTGGGGCCAGTCGTCGGGATCCAGCTTGAGCAATTGACACAGGAGGCGGAGGGCTTGGTCCTCGACGTCGGTGGCGACGGTTTCATTGGGGAGGTGGACCTGGACGTTCTGGTCGTAGGCTGTCACGAGATTGTCGGCGAGAGCTGCAGCAGGAGTGGCGCCGCCGGTGACGAAGCCGTAGTAGTTGGCAGACCTGCTGTTAGCGTTCAATGCGGGGACAATGTCATCGACGAGGTGACTGGTTGCTCTCTGGTAGCCAAGCCCTGTTTCGGGAAGAGTGTGGACCAGGGCGCTCCGAGCTTTGTCGAGCACCTGTGCCGAAGGCAGAACTGGACCCTGGGCTGATGGCGAGTATCCAAACGGCAGGGGCGTGCCGTCCAGAGCATCTATGTCTTGGATAGCCATTTTTGCAAGTTGTTGTCGGTGATCAATTGGTTTCTAGTGAGCTGCCTCTTTATATGGCTTGACTAGTCTCGTTTCGACAGGTCCAGCCGGAGGAGTCATCCGGGGGTGGGGGCCGGTTGTGGCCTGGCGCTAAACCTCTCCGCTCAGGCAGCAATTGCACACGTGACTTCGATCCACCCATGCTCTGGGCAATGGATGGGGGGCCACAAGAAAGACCCGTAGTCTGAATGCGGCTGTGTAGTTACGGATTGCTGTGGTTCGGATCGGGAGGCTGTAATTCTTGGTCCTCGTCATAGGTCACCCGTCTCATTGGCCATCGCCAGGGTGGATGAAATACGCGTATCGAGAGAGTCGCTGTACAACCAGCGTCCTTGAACCCTACATATTCCACACTGAACACCGCCAGCCTTGGTTGACCTCCGCCCAACAAATCTGACCCAAATGCTTTGCATATCACCTTGGATCCGCTTTCCATATCCCAACAAGCCATTCTAATTCTTTTTTTATTTAAACAAGTGACAATGGCCCATCATCACGCCCACAACCTCAACCATGCTTCTCAACTCCAAACTGATACTCGCCCAAGCGGCTGTCGCTTTTGCAGCCCCTCGCATTCTACGGACCTCTGCAACCCAGGCTATTCAATGGGCCCCGTGCGAAATCCCAGATCAAACCATGCCAGTGCTCTGCGCCAGGTATCGAGTCCCGCTGGATTACCTAGCACACAACTCAAGTGAGACAATCGAGCTCAACCTTTATAAAGTGGCTGCAACAAAGCAGCCTTCACAAGGAAGCATCTTGTTCAACTTTGGCGGTCCCGGAACTCAATGTGGATTTAAGCTAGCAGAAGGCGCGAAAGAATTCCTGAGCTATACCGGCGGCTCCTTTGATCTTGTTACCCTTGATCCAAGGTAAGAGTATCCCATACAGAGCTCTGCTTTAGAAAATTAACATATGTGGGTAGCTGAAGCTATCGTCCGGATGTATATGTAGAATTTTTAATTCAACATTCTCGTCCGGACCATAGCTTCAACTGCCCATGACATGAAAGATTCATGCTAGCAGGGTATTGTAGCCGGCTAAGAACGAATTGATGATTATCAGGGGAACTACACCACACACACTACCGTTCTCGTGCTTCGCCACCCAAGAAGAGTTTACGCACTGGGACTCCGCGAACAAGTATCAGCCTTGGAACTCTTCCGATACATGCCTTGGTGATAACTGGGCCATCGCGAAGGTCCACACCGACATCTGCGCCCACAATACCAATGTCACGACCTCCGGGGGCTACATCGGAACCGCATACGCAGCAAGGGACTACATGTCTGTCGCTAAGGCCCTGGACGACGATGAGCTGCTGAGATACTGGGGTAAGACGAGAAATTCGGATACTGTACTGGTGGCTGACGGTGGACTGCTAGGCATGTCATATGGCACTGTGTTGGGCGCAACCATTGCAGCTATGTTCCCAGATCGCATCGACAGGATGGTTCTGGACTCTGTCGCGAATATCCATGAGTACTGGCACTCTCAGTATGTATCATGCACCCTCTCTAGCGCATGAAGCTAACTGCTCAAACTATCAGCAACGTCGAGCTGCTGACCGACGCGGACAAAGCCTTCTCCAAATTCTTGGAAGAATGCTTCGATGCGGGTGAGGAGAAATGTGCCCTGGCACGTTCCAACACGACCGCAGCTGCTTTTGAGGAAGAGTTTTACAGCTGGCTCGAGGACGACTTCAAATACCACCCAATCCCCGGCCCAGGATTCGTGATAGACTATACCCAAATCAAATGGTGGACCCAGAAGTCCCTCCACAGTCACACATACCTTCCCACCCTGGCCAAGCTTATCAATGCCGCGATGAAGGGGGAGTTTGCTGCTGACGTTGACCTGAAAATCTTCTCCAATGATGGCTCTGGAGGAGACGAGGCCTTTGACGCTATCGTGTGTGCCGACAATACTATGAGGACAGACCGCATCGAAGATGTCATGCCATTTCTGGAGAAGGAGGTGCAGCTTAGCAGAATTAAGGGAGATATTGATGGATATCAAGCCATGATATGCTCCCAATGGCCGGTCGAATCCAAGGAGCGATACCTAGGTGACTATAACGTGCAGACTAAGCACCCGCTCCTTATCGTCGGTAACACATACGACGCGACCACACCTTTCGTCTCGGCAAAGAATGCCAGTGAATCCTTCCCGGGAAGCGCTCTGCTGGAACACAGGGGCTTTGGAGTATGTCTCTCGCATCTCTTTTTTATAACAGAAAGCTGACGAATCATTTTCAATGCAGCACGGCGCTATCTCGCAGCTCTCGATTTGTACCGCAAAGACCATCCAAAATTACTTTGTAAGCGGCAAGTTACCCGAGCCCGGCACTGTGTGCGAGCCGAATGTCCCCTTTTTCGGCTACAACGTAAAATTGTCCGACATCGTCCCTGAAGATTTGTCGTAGACTCTCATCCACCTCTTCCATATAGTCCCCTCTCGCAGCCGGTGGCTAGCGTGGATTTTTTTTTGCTCATGTCATCTACCCACATATGTTATTTTTCTCATAGTCTATTTCCTCGTGGATATTAACGATGCATTCATCACTCATTTCTTAGTCTATATTTGTACTTGAGATTTAGCTTGTTTTGTACCACATGCAAATCTGCTCTATATACACCAATCGCCTCTTCATTCCAGGACCTCGATCTCCCCCGACCTCCCGTCCTGCGACGATGACGACGACACGACACCACCGGCCGACAACCCGCACTTCCGGCGAGCCCACGCCACGGCGTCCCAGAACTCGGGCCCGTACTCGCGGCCGGAGCGGACGAAGACGTCAGAAATCTCCATGACCAGCTTCGTGCCGAGCGAGGCGCACCACCACTGGTTGCGGCCGTTGAGCTCCAGCAGCACGCCAAAGTACATGAGGACCAGCAGGGCCATCGGGTCGTCGCGGCGCTCCATGGCGCTGACGATGTCCTTGCCCATCCACATGGGGAACGCCATGACGAAGCCGTCGATCCAGCCGCGCGCGTGCTCGGCGAAGCAGCGGCGCAGGTCGGTGATGGCCGCCGCGTACGTCTCGTGCGACGGGTGCAGCATGGCCTTGATGGCGATGTCGCCGTACTCGACGCCCTCTCCGCCGCCGTCGTCAAAACAATCACCGTCTGCTTCTGATGATGATGGAGTCCGCACGATTCCGTACAGCGCGTCGTTCACGACGCCCAGCCGGGCCAGGGCGCGGCGCGTGTCGGCGTCTAATAGGCTGGCGGGTGCGCCGCCCATCTCGCGCACCAGGCGGAACGACTCGTAGTCCTCGTGGAGCCACACGAACGTTTTGGACGCGATGACGGCGGTGCCGCGCTGCAGGGCGAACATCTCGGGTATGCGGTCCAGGACGCTGTTGGGTGGCATTTTCACCTGCTGCTCCTCCTCCTCCTTTCCTCCTGCTGGCCCTCCGCTACTACTACTACTGCTACTACTACTCTTACCATCGGTTATCGATGGCAGATGCAGCACCGCCGAATGGAAGACGCCGAAGAAGGCGGACAGCATGTACAGGGCGAAGTGGTTCTGGCGGGTGATGTTGACCATCTCGGCCTGGAAGGCGCGCGTGGCGTGGCCGTAGTACTCGAGCGCGGTGCGGTGGTAGTCGTGCACCTGCCGCGGGTCGGCCGTCGTCGTGGCCATGTCGAGTGCCGATAGCGCGAGGATGCCGTGCAGCAGGGATGGGTGCTCCGACAGGCCTTTCCGCGGCAGCTCCAGCTGCATCAGCGCCGCGTCGCTCGGGATGCCGCACATGCCCTTGTACGTGCGCGTCGACCACCGGTGCATCAGCTCCAGCTCGAGCAGCCGCCGCGTCGGCGACGAGTCGATGGGCAGCAGGTGCGCCGAGATGGACGGGCGTGGGCTGAGTTGGGTTGAGGAGGAGGAGGATGATGATGATGATGATGTCGAGGGGGACGAGGATAATTTGGAGGGACCACCACCGCCGCCGCTGCCGCGCGAGGAGCGTTGTTGTGGATAGGCGCATGGTAGCCCCCGGGATTTGCAATTCGCGCACGGCGGTCCTTGTTCATCGCACTGCGCGCCGTCAGTCGATGGAAACTCGTGGAGTCATGGCTAAGTACTTTGATATGTTTTTCCTTGCAGCCCTTGCATCCCCTGCGGGACTTGGTGTGTGATCTTCGTTTCTGCATTGTGTCGGTATTCTAAAGAGCCAGCTCCAGAGACTTTGTCTTGTCGAACGACACTTACGGAAGTTTTGAGGTGTTGCGGATTAGGTTTGTCCCGCAGTTCAGCTTGTGCCGCTAAAGATCGTCTCCGCCCCCACACTACCTCAGCCACGCTGATGCCAAGACATTTGTCTTGGTGTTGGTCACCATATTCCTTTTTAAGTAGCCGTCTTACAGCCCTATGGTATTTAGTTGCATATGGTCGTCACCGCCTAAACTGGACGCCTTGTCCTTTTGTCTCCTGAGAAAGATATCATATTCCAAGCAGCATTTGGAGCAAACCTGCCGTTGTATATGTCCAACTCCTGCTCCGGTGATCGAATTGAATCTTCGGATGTAGATCCGAGTTTATCACGGCTGCACAAATATTTCCCGACATGGAATTTCACTACGTCACAATCAATACAACGCACGCATTTTAACAGCAAAGTGTTCCATTCCACTAATATACCTCCCGAATGTTAGCTGGCATCGGTCGCTATGAGAAGGCACTATCGGCGTATGCCTGCGAAGCCATTCAAGCTCCATCGGCACCGATCAATCGAGATACTTACTCCTCCAGGAGTGAAGCTGTATCTTCTCAGCAAGTGAAAAGCCATGCCACAAAGAAACAAAACAAGTGTTCCCTTTGCTCTCACCGTATTACGGTGCTGACTGGCACATGAGACGAGTGCACAGCAATGATGCCTCTACAGTGAGTGAGGCCCAACAGTTTCAAAAGAAACATGGCTGAGAAGTTTCATCCCATAAGGGATGCTGACTGACATACTAGAAAGCATGCGGTAGGTCCTTCGAGCTTGTGGCTCAAAGCAGCAAGGTTACCAACTATTGGTCTTGAGGGTTTCGACTGTCATTGCCATTTCTCCTTCTCTTTGTCACCGGTCCGGTCTGCCTAGACGTTGGAGTCTCCTCAGGCGACGTAACTTCCTCAATACGTGTGCCATGTCCAGAGGGCTGGTGGTTGTCAGACGACATACGGCTCATATGCTGTAGTATGGTCGAGGCGCAATTCAGAGCGTAACCTAGCATGGCACCATACTGTGGTTCGATTGGGGTGGAAGGGTACGGGAAGCCTAAAAAGGGAGTCATTGGTGCAGTTGGGCCCATCATGGGAAAATACGATGCAGTGGGCCAGCCTCCCATAGGTGTAGGCTGTGGGTATGGGTGGCCATTCGTGTTCGGCCTAGGAGGCGGCGAAATGAACTGCGGGGCTGGTGCCCGGTCTGAGAAACGAGCCGAAGGTGCTTCATCTCGGCGCCTGTCGCGCTCAGCTTGGGGGCCTGCTTGATGGATGGCGGCACGCCTTGCATCTCGTTCAGACGGAGAATTCTGTGCGTGCTGGGACTGACTGGACCGGGATCGCTGGTCCCGAGCACCAGCGACATTTGCGTATGTGCGCATTCGTGGAGGACTTGGCGCTTCATCTTCAAGTTGCTGAGGACGACGGTGATGCGGATTGTTGTTGGTGCGCGGAGGGGCAACTTGCTGAGGGGAGACTTACGGGAGCCCATTGTCGCTGGCGCGCCGAGGTGAAACTTGCGGAGATGAGACTCGCGAAGATGAGGAGTCGGCGGGCTGCGGAGGAACGGGCGGATTAATGAAAACATCCTCTAAACGCTTATCAGCGTTGCCTCCACCGACAATCTTCCACCAATCTTTGTCAACATTGGGACAAAGCTCTCCGATATGTCCGTCGGTATTGCAGTGGTAACAGCGATATAAGCACCGTCTCCAACTGCCACAGTGCCTTTTCCGGCCACAACGGCAGCACAGTCCTCTCCACTCGCTCTTCCATCGTTTCTTGCTGGGGTTGGTATTAGCTCAGACTGTGATTCAAGAAGGGTGAGGTGATGAGCTCACATAGAGCTCCTGGAGCAATTGCCCTTCATAGGCTCGCCGTGTGGGCGCTTTGGCGGATCGCCTCCTCCGCCAGTGGCAGCGGAGCTTTGTTTGTGAGCTTCAATATTAGATGCCGTGAATATCCTTGGTCGCGACATATTGAGAGAGTGTGGGTGTTGAGGAAGAGGAAGAGGAAGAGGTGCCGAGTGCGAGCGTGAAAAGACTATGTGCCCAGGCTCCCGAAGCGACGCTTTGGGCAGGCTCGTCGCTTTCGGCAGGCGCATGGAGGAAACACATGGTCACTTCCAGAACACCGTGCATGTGACTTTGAAAAATGTACAACCACATGCGGCATAGCATTCACAAGACTTCCAGCAAACCAGCATGTCCCGTCGCATCGCCCATGGCTTTTGATCTGGGGTATACCTCTTCAGGGGAATTCAGCATCCTGACCCGCCCCAGCAGCACCTAGATCTCGACCCCCGGCTTCTACCGCTTCCCGCCGCTCGGCTACAACGTCAAATCGCAGCAGGACGGCACCTACACCGAGTCGGAGAATGACCGGGTGAACAGCGACTTTAAAGGCGGCTTGGAGAACTCATTGCGGATATTCCGGTCGCCTCCATGCATTCGGGCCTGTCGTGATACCGCGACTATCGGCCGCAGACCGTCAAGCGGTCTCGTACTTACCGATGATAAGATTCAACGAGGATTAGTAGAAATACGTATGTGATTGTATAATACCTGGAACGGAACGACGATATGATGGAAGGCTGATCAGGGTTGTCAGCGAATCGACTAATGACGTCTACCACTATCAATATGGCTTCGCTTGTGGAGCCGCCACCCACTCCTTCTTTGACATCCCCCCGAGAGACGGAGAACCCTCGTCCAAGGCCACAAAGGAGGAAACAAACGGAACATGGCGGAGCACATGGCGTCTAGCTGCCCGCAAATAAAGATCGGGCATATCCTACTCAGACAGAAAAAGGAGATGGTAGGCCTATTATTGGAAAAGGACAGTATTATGGATGTATTCAGGTAAGCTATCGGAGGAATCGAGCGAGCAAGCACCGGCCAATTGGCTTTCAACCGTCTTCGATAAGAAACAAAGAAAGTCTATCGGCGAGGAAAACAAGCAACAGTTTATGGGCACAGTTTATGGCCGAGGATCCGGACTGATGCCTGACTTTGACACACCGAGGAACAGTAATGTCGGAAAGTGCTGTAAAGCCATCACTGAGACCGTGGGCGGACGCAAGAGATCGTGTAGCGAATAGAGGAAGCATTCATGAAATTCAAATGTCCCGAGCCTTGAACTGTGATGTGCGGCAGTTTACTGACATAATTGGGTGAATCAATTGATTATTCTACCTACAAGCGAAGGGAATTCTGCCTCCAGTGAGATAAACTCAGTCTGAAGCTGACCATGAGGTCAATTATGAACTTAACCTTCGGCCCTGAGAAAAGCGCAGAGGCGCGGAGCAATCCTTCAACCGAAATGATGGAGTTGGAGCTGCTCTGGAATATTTATCTGCAGAGCTGACGGCAGCTGTGCTTGGAACTGGCCACTGAAGCCGTACTTGAAGTTCCAAAGTTTCCGATGTGGAGCTTAAGTGATTGCCGCTATTTTCGGGCCAGCTACCATTGTGTTTGGGGAAGTTGCCATCATGTTTGGACGAATTGCCATTGTTTTGCGGCGAACTGATTTTGCCTCAAGCCCGTGGGTGGGCGTAATGTCTTGCCTTCATTTGGGGAATCCATGTCTCCGCGTAACGGACAATGCCTTGGAATTCTGCTTCATCCGCGCAATTTTTTCTTCGTTCTGCTGCTGGACAAGGTCTTGTTGCCGTCTATGCAAATCCCGACGGGCGATTGAGAGATTCATGTGGGCCCAGAAGTTTGGGCTACACTCTGCGTAACTATCAATCACCTTCTTGGAGATGTCATGATTAGAGCAGCCTTTGACCTCACAATGGCCACCTGCCCTACCGCGCCCGCTGTAGTAATGGGCACAAACACCGGGAGGAACTGTCTCTTTGTGGTTTTCGTCTCCGAAGTCGCCGTACACGAAGCAGGCGGCTTCTTTGGGGTTGGGGGGTTGATACGATTTTGCGAATTTTGATCTGATAGCCTTTTTCTTTTGCTGGATTTGGTGAATTTGCAGTCGATGGGAAGCCACTGGGTCAAGGCGAGGAGTGCCAGCAAAACTCTCGTGTTCTTCAGGTTGCAAAAACTCTGAAGCTGGTGGAGAAGGAGCTGGACGTGATGTGAGACCTACAGCAGAGCCTACAGGTGCAGCGGGCTCTGCGGCTGGCGCAGCCGAAAATCCTTGATAAAGTATTAGTCAATTTCTGGTATGTTTTTGAGGATGACAAGCTTACCTTCTGTACATTTGCTTTGCGAATCGTCGTAGACTTGTGAATCGACGTTGTCTTGGGTTTTGTGGTAGTCTTGCGAATTGTGGCCCTCTTGCGAATCATAGTGCTTCTTCACACCATCATAGCTAGGTATTGAGCCAATACCTGGCGTGTTATTGGAGCTAGGCGCTAAACCCGTGCTTTGCGTGTTGCTGAAACATTGCGAGGTGGTATAATTTTGCGTAGAGTTGTAGTGTTGCGGAGCGGTTTGATTCTGCGGAACGTTATAATTTTGTGGAAAGGTTTGATTTTGCGGAGCATTGTAATTTTGCGGAAAGGTTTGATTTTGTGGAGCATTGTAATTTTGCGGAGCGGTTTGATTCTGCGGAGGGTTGCAATTTTGCGGAGGGTTGTAAATTTGCGGAGCGTTATAACTCTGCGGAACGTTATAATTTTGCAGGACGGGTTGATTTTGCAGGACGGGTTGATTTTGCAGGACGGGTTGATTTTGTAGGACGGGTTGGATTTGCAGGACGGGTTGAGTTTGTAGGACGGGTTGATTTTGAGGAGCGTTGTAATTTTGTGTAGCGTTATAACTCTGCGGAGCATAGAAGCTTGACGGAGCATTGTATTGTACCTGGCCGTAGCCTGGTTGCTGATGGTAGGCTTGCGGCACTTGTGGACTGAAGCCATATTGTGGAGCCACGGCGAGGTTGCTCGGCGGCGGTATTGCAGGTGGTGCCTGGATTACTACGATATTGTCAGTCAAATCGCTCAAAAGCTGAAAAGGTGAGACGCGGGTGACGTCAAAGTAGAAAAAGGCGGTATTGAGACGAATTAGTAGGGATGCGAAGTGAGAGGAGGAAGTAGATCAAGACAACTTTGACTTACGAGGCGACACCGAATTGTATGGCGCAACATAACCCTGGCCTTGTGGGGGACCTTGAGGGTACCAGATATATTGTGTTTGGTGATTTTGAGGGGCCGGAACCAGGTAAACTGGCAAGCCCGGGCCTCCAGGGCCGTAAGGTGGCTGATTGTTCTGCATGATCTATGTTCGACTGTCAGCGAGGTGCTCTTGAAGCGGCTGTGTCGCATTCGTGGGCGCGTATGCGTGCGAGAGGCTGAGCTCAAGGGCGGACTTACGAGACAAACAGCAGGAAAGTTTGTTGTGGGTGGTGAGAAGAGAAAGAGAGGGAAGATCGAGGCAGCGGCGTTTTGGTATGCCTCTCGCGGCGGCCGGGCGGGCTTGGCGCGACACGTGACAGGGTGGGCTCGAGGGCAGCGCGCCGGCGCGGGCAGGCGCAGGCAGGCGCAGGCAGGCACCCGCCGCTGGCTTTACCAGAGCATCTGCTTGGCGAATCCTCTCAAGTCGGGACTTGGATGAGTCGCCGCCGCGCACATCGGCGACCTTCAGGCTCAATCAAGGAGGATTTGCGGCCCAGTGAGACTACGCCAGCCGATGCACCGCGCCTACCACGTTTCAAAGTTGCTTCTTGACTGCATCACCACATAGCGAGCTCCTTCCACCCATCATTGATCCCTCCACCGGTTAGCACTTGTTCCTTGTCGTCGTTGCTCAACATCTGACTTGCTGCAATATCTTCGCTGTGTTCACTTCACCGGTGTAGCCGCAACTCTCACTGAAATTTCTTCTGGCAAGTGCGTCAAACGGTTTTGGCAGTAGGCTCACCCCGCTTCCATTACAACGGATAAAGAGACTTTTGGAGTGAGGATAGATTAGAGGATAGAACGGGCTTGTAAATCACACTTGCGGGGGGACTTGAAGCTAATATCCGGACGTGGATGTTGAATTAAAAATTGTAAAAAAGCATATGGACGCGAGTTTCAACTACCCACGTAAGTACACTGAATTATTCTGGCAGTAAGCCCTTTTGTGACGTTTGCCCGAATTTCCAACCCGGATTTGTATCCCGCATTGAAGTCACCCAGCTTCACGTTCCAGTAGAAATTTGAGGCGAGTAGCCCGTATTTCTAATATACCAACTAAGATCCTGGCCCCGGAGCATGCTTTCTTTGCTAACGAAGTGCCTGATTTCAGCTTGGGATGTCTAGCATATGCCATGCCATGGAACAAAGACACGGCATTTCGTTGTCCATCATTTCGATGGAGCGTGCCCGAACAGAAATCAAACAAACCGCCTTTGCCTCTCTTTTTCAGTATCCTGTGTTCCAGAGCTATCCACAAACTCCGTGTTCTGGCCATCTGACGCTTGCCATTCTGTCCCCTCTTCCCACTTCCCTTTATACCCATTAAATTTCTGGTCCAAAAACAGTACATGAATTTCTCACAGTAACCAGTTATCATGAAGGTGTTTTCTGGAAACGTTGTCGTCACGATTTGACGTCAAACTGTGTCCGTGTAAGCTCCGTTTACGCTTCCATGATTTCGATGCTGTTCCTTGGGCTACGTGATGGCTCCTCGATCCTGCGCGGGCTCTTAATATTGAAGGAAATATCTATTCCGATATGACTTCACTTACTAGGGACTATTTTCCTGGTGTGGAGACGTGTACTGGTTCAGCTGCTGCGGCGAAGCCATGTCTTGAGTGCTTGGAGACGGCTCATGATCCTGCGGATACTCTTGATGCATCTGCAGGCTTTGGGCCTGATGCTGGGCGGCTGTAGCTATTCCTCCGTCCTGAATGGGCTGTTGGAAAGCCTGGTGAGCATCGTCGTGATGTAACAGCGCTGGAGAATGGCTGAGCGTCGGCAATCGAGGAGCTTGCTGATGTGCTTGTAGGAGGGGAGCCCACTGCTGAATACTTGGATGCGGCGCATAAGCTTGGATAGGCTGCTGTTGTCCGATGTAGGCAATGGGGCCACGCTGATTGTATGTAGCGGTGGGCCCGAACTGTGCGCGTGCGATTACCTCGTTTATATTCGGGTATGGGTAAAGGGGCATTGGAGGTTGACCAGGTTGTTGCTGAAGTGAGCCCGGACCAGGAGCGAAGCCGAATGGAGGGTATCCATGGCCAGGAGCGAACCACTGTTGTGGAGGGTTCTGCATCTGACCCAGTCCCATTCCCCTGGCCAAGTAAATGTTGTGCAGGGTGTCGAAATCCCTTTGGATCTTGCCATTCTCCATCTGCGCTTCAACAAGGGCGTTCTGGGTAGCGTGGAGAGCAAGCCTAAGATTCTTGTTGTTATCATCGACATAGCTGAGCTCATCCATGAGCTTCTGAGCCTCGGCCTGAGCATCGTTCAGTTGCTGTTCAAGGTCGATGGCTTTGTCTTCTTGGTGCTCGAAGGCCGGATCGGGAGGATCATTGTAGGCGTACTTGGCCCACATGGTCTTCGTCTGGAATTCGGGACACCAAGTGCCCAAGTGCTCCATCTCTCCGCAAGATGCACAAGCGCGGTCGCAATCCTTTGCCTGGCGGGTACCATGGCGCGGCTTGTTGCAACGGAGGCAGATTCCGGCATACCTGGAACGACTGCAGCCTACGTCAGTCACCGTCTTGGGGTGTACGCAAGTCTTGCGGCTCGTACTCAGCTGGCTTGTTCTTTGAGACCCGAAAGCGCTCATCATAGTGGCTTTTGTCCTTGGCGTTGTTCGGCCTTCCCGGTGGCTCGTTGCCGCCGGCCGAGCCGGTAGGAGCTTGAGAGCGCGACATGGCGGTCGAAGTGGTCTTGGTTGGGGTTGTCGGTGTAGAAGGAAGAGGGTGGCGTGCACTTGAGGCGCGACTTCAAGTCGGCCGCCGGGCATAGCGTCATGTGGCCAGCGCGCGCACCCAAAGTATAGGTACGCGCGGGCTTCCGCTCAGCACGTGAGTGCATACACTCATCTCAGTCATGTTCCCAGCAGGGCTGTTCACGGCGAGCTCTCAGAATAAGGACACCCACGCACCTCAGTGTCGACGGGTTTGTGGCGGCCAATGTTTGAGAAAGATATAGACACTGCTAGTTTTTCCTTCGGCGGCTCCTCAAGCGGGTGGGGTAATAGAATAAAAGTGCACTTGTGGGGGGACTTGAAGCTATCATCCGGACGCAAATGTCAAATTAAAAATTATACAAAAGCATCCGGACGTGAGCTTCAACTACCCACGCAAGCATGGTAATTTATTGGAGTATTCACGCCCGTTTGAGCTTCTCGATATTTGAGCACGCAGCCAGCTTTTGAGCGGCGAAATGGATGATCGATCGCAAGCTGAAGCCCTATGGATGGTTCTTCTACCTACGCCCCCTTCATCTCCCATATTTGCCAAGAGGTGTGAATGCAATGACCCCAGAGCCTTCTACCATTCTGTCAAAGGCCTTAATCACGCAGATCCACAATGGCCGTTTGCAAGCTGTTTGTCTGACGCTTGGTGAGCTGTTTGCGCTTTTTCCGCGCCTTAGCGGCGTTGTAGCTGGCCTTCTTCGCAACCCGAGAAGAAGACGCCCCTCTCTTTGGCGCAGTCGTGTTGGTAGATGAACCTGGTTTCAGCACATGCTCTTCACCTTGTCGAGCCTCGATTGCGGCAAGACGTGCGTTGGATTTCGCCATAAATTCACGCAGCTCAGAGTCGCCCAGGGTGACGTCTTCCTCTTCCTTTGCATCTTGAAAGCCTGCGTCTTGATTGTTATTTAGCAAGTCCACAACGGAGAGAAAGCATCAGCGTACCAGCTCTTGGTCCGATCGGTCCAGGGAATCCGCCGTGCTCAACGGCAGGCATGAAACCCGGCGCAATGCACCTGCCGGGTGCCGAAATAAGCGTAGGTGAGAGTTGAAATGGCGCGGCAACGGGCACAGCAGGATATGCGTTGATGTTGTAGCTAGGAGCTTCTGGATATTCATCCTGAAATCCAAAACGTTCGGGGTCGGGCATGTGAGGGTATCCTCTGGCGACGTAATCAGGCGCAGGGGGATATGGTCCCCAAAGGCCAGGTGGCTCAGCGGAGGGAACATGAGCGTATCCTCTAGGGGCGTAGCCGGCCACGATAGGATACGGTGCCTGGAAGTCATAGCTTGGAGGACCTTGGGGGACTTCGTTGCGTCAGTCAAGCCAACAAATGAACACTGAAGATACTTACGCAGCTGTTGCAGCGGCAGAGGACCGGGGTCGCCACCTGCGAGACCTTGAGGGAAGAGCCTGCTGCCGAAGTCTGGGGTTGGCAGCATGCCGCGCGGGTCTATGCGATGGGGCATGTCGTACAGACGGCGGTCGAGACGAATCGGCTGTGGGGGGTATTGGTCTTGAGGCTGGGCTGAGCTGATCGAAGGACCTCCAAACGGCGGCATATAGCCGTTGGGCTGAGGCGGGAGTGACGGCGGCTGTGAGCCATAGCCATGAGCCGGCTGACGGCGATTGCGGCGGCCTCGCTTTTTGCCTCCCATCGCAGCGCTATCAGCCTGATACTTGGGGTAGAGCGGAGGGAGTGGAAGCTGTGATGTCGGGGAGTGGAAGCAGCGAAACACGTCCTTGGGGTTAGACCAAGGCATATGACCCGCCGCCCTCCGCCCTCCGCCCAAGTGCTGGACGCACCTACCACCAGAGCTTTCGTTGCCATGGACACCAGCATAAAGCCAACTTAGCTATAAATTCTGCGCTCCCTCCTCTTCCTGATACTCCAGACAACCGCCGGGCGGGTTCAGAAGAAACAGTCGAGTCCCCAGCATGGCAGAGTAACTTCTCCACCTCACTTTACTCAGCATATACTAACAGTAGACCTTGTAGTCAAGACCCCCATCGGCTGGACTTGGCGACTGGACTTGCGCCTGAATCTGAGCCTGAACCTGCGCCTGAACCTGAGCCTGAACCTGCGTCTGGACTTCTCTCGTCTGATGAACGCCTCGCGGCTTTGCGCCGCCGAGTTGAACATCTCCTGCATGAACCTCTACCATCTCCACGTCCTCGGCCGCGTGGATTCATGACACCCTCGCGTCGTTATGCCCGTCCTCCTCGGCGCGCCGCAGTGGGACCCATTCCTACGTATACGCCAAGGCCCATCTTCGGTCACATCTCTCCGCCTCCAGCTTACCAAGCGCCTTCTGGAAGGGACTCTCCAAGCTCTCCTCAAGCAGCCATTCGACCTAGTTCCACTCTCCGCAATTTCTTTAATCCTCGGAGGGCGGCAAATGGGCGAGAGCAACTGCCACTCCCGCGCTTAGACCCGCAGACGATGCATGATCAGGACCAAGAGCGACAGCCTTCCCGTTTGGGAGGCTTGACGACGGACCCGCTTTCACCCGCGCCGAGTTCCGCTCCAGGAACCCGGAGGTTCTCATACTACGACCATCTGGTGGAACTGCAATCCCCGCAGGACGATCGTCCCCAGGAGTGTGTGGTCGACTTTTTCGGCATCCCCAGGCGCGGCCTCATTTTCGGAGGTGAAGTCTTTGTTAGCTTGGGGAAACCAGCAGGGGAGGACCGTCTTGCTTAAGCTCCAATTTCCCGAACCATGTTGCATAGCCAACTTTCATTCCGTAGATGTTGACGTGAAGCTTCGCCACCAATGAGTGGACTGCTTTGAGTCGCCGTCATCGACTAAGCAAAAACTATCCATCAATCAAAAGCGGACGGGAGGGGAAAAAGTTTTGTTGCCTCAAAAATTACAAAAGAACAAAAAAAATTTAAAGAATGCTTTACATGATAATATGTTTTGGTAATGTAATCGTGACATGCCCTCGCCGACAAGGTCTCACTTAGAACTCTTGAACTACTGAGTACACAGGGGCATCACAGCCGAAGGCTGACGTTAATTCTTCTTCTTTTCGCTCATGTCATGGGTATTTGAAGCTATCGTTCGGACGAGAATGTCAAATTAGAAATTCTACATATACGTCCGGACGATAGCTTCAACTACCCATATATGTCGTTATTCGCCAAAAAAAAAAAAAAAAAACCCCTCTTCAAGAAAAGGGCACATATCATGGGTAGTTGAAGCTATCGTCCGGACGAGAATGTCGAATTTTTAATTCTACATACACGTCCGGTCGATAGCTTCAAATACCCACATATGTCGTGTTTCTAGAAAAAATAAAGAAAAGAACAGGCTGATGCCTCACTATTGTTAGCCGACCAAGTCAAAATCAATTACCAATAACACAATAAGGTATCTATGCATATATAATACAGGATCTGCCAAACCCCGCACGCCAGCCGAAAGAAAAAAAAGCAGAACGCGATTCCATGACGGGGAGCATCATTGCAGCGACCGTCAATCTCATCACCAAAGGACCAAATAGAGAGGAAAACGTATACCAACGTGGGGTATTGCTCTCATCGACAGGACCAAAGAGGGAAGAGGAAAAAAAAAAAAAAAAAGAACCAATTTCCAACAAAAACGAAAGCCGATACCTACTACCCCTTCTTCATCCAACCCCCTCTACCCCTCTCCCCCTCCCCCACACATACACAACTGATATACCACCAACTCAGACTTTGCGTGTACGCTCCAATCAAAAACAAGGCCTCCGCCCCAAATGCGCTGATTCTAATGCAATCAACAACCAACCAACCAACCCGCCCCACTAAATCTTCTCCGTCCTCACCACACCAGTGGCAGTAGCATCCTCACCCTCATCCCCACTCACGCTCCCATTCGCACTGCTCCCGCTCGCACTCCCACCCCCACCGCTGCCCACGCTCCTCCTCGAAAAGCTATCCTTCATGATCAACTCCTCGCCATCGTCATCGTCATCCGTGCTCTCTTCATCGCTGACCCCACCGCCGACGAACAAGTTGCTGAAGCGGCTGGGGTCGTTGTAGCGTTCGGTCCAATCGCCAGCACGGCCACCGCCACCGGCGCCTGCACCGGTAGCAGCAGCAGTGGCAGTGGCAGCAGCAGCAGCAGAAGAAGAAGCGGTAGCGGCAGCAGCTGTTCCTTGTTGTTGCTGCTGCTGCTGTTGTTCTTGCTGCTGCTCCTGCTGACGTTTGCGCTCGGCGAGTCGAGCCGCGAACTGGCGGCGGGCGCGGGACGGGGGGATTTGGAGAGGCGCGGGGGCGGGGACAGGGTTGGAGCCGGCGTCAGGGCTGCCGGCAGCAGTATTGTCGTTGTTGTTGGCGTCATCGGATGATTGTGGCTGTGGCAAAAAGAAAGGAAGAGAGTCAGCTTTGGCTCTCTGAACGTATAAAGTTCTATCTCTTTTCTCTTTTGTCTGGCAGAAACAGTGTGGTGTATGTGTATAGGTGTATGTGTGTGAGTGCAAAATGGTTATACGTATCAAAAAGGAGAAGGAGAGTGAAAGATGATGATGGATAATGGTCAGGTATGACCACGGGTGACAAGGATAGCAGAAGGCGCAAAGGTGAGGAATATATCGTAGGGTATTCTCCGAAACATGCTCGTGCCACCGTTGTCATCCGTGGGTCGTCTACATTAATCTAAGGCAATAATACAGAGAGGAAGGGGGAAGGAAAGAGATGGTGGTATCTCAACAGTGACCTCAGTCGTTGCGCCCAGAGAGAAAGGATACACTGGCTATCGATGTTCGGTGGCATACATGCGACGTGCGGGGGACACGGCTGCCGAGCAGCCAATAGAGCCGCCCAGCAGCAGCCGCATCCCACCCGTGTGCACAGCGGTAGTGAAGAAGACATGAACAACGCACCAACGCGGTAAGCGCACTGTATCATCGATACTCCATCTCAACGTCTTCAAATGAGAGTTCACCCACTTGGTCCGAGTCGCTCACATGCGGCGTTGTCTGCCGCTCGCCCTCGCCTTCCTCCATGTCCTCGTCTTCTTCGTCGCTTGAGTTGTTGAAGCCGCTCAATAGGCTGCCGCCGCTGAGGCCGTATCCGCCTCCTGAGCCTGTAAGCTCCATGCTGTCTAGACCGACAGATCCGTTTCCACCCAGGCCGGCGCTGGCTAGAGAAGAGTTGCCGAAGCCCGAAGCTGCGTTGACGGCGTTGAGCACGGCCTGACGCGGCCCCACGGCCATGTCGGGACGAACGCCTCCGAGAATGGCATTGTCCCGCTCCCGCGTCTCGGCCAGGGTGTGCTCGACATAGTCGGTCCACTGCTGGTTGATGACCTTCTCGAGAACCGACAGCGAAAGCAGCTCCGGAGGGTGCCTCTCGGTGAATTTGACGACTTCTTCTGCGATCAAAGTTAGATGACCCATGTAGCCCAGCCGCATGCTGGTCTCGGCCTGAGCCTTGTCACTGGCTTGCTGGCCCTCAATGATCCGCTCCGTGATCCTGCCGGTTTCAAACAAATCGATGGCTAGAGCACGGTTGTAGCCACGCTCCATCTGACCGTTGAAGACCTGCTGAACAACATCGTACACGACGTTGTGCAAGAAGTTATTCCACGGGAAGCGGAAGAAAAAGTCCTAGACGCAAAGTCAGTACGGGAAAAAAAGTGGCTAACGGGTCTGCGCCTACCAGGATTGTTGGAACAACCCGGTGCTCAACAAACATGATCTTGAGCAGATCGCCGACCACGGGGTTTCCATCAATGTCAACTTCATATTGCGAGCGTTGCGAGGTCGAGAAATCGACATGCTGTTCTGAGAGCAACTCCTCGTCCGCAGGAGTGGTGCTCCTGTTTTCCTCGGCGTTCTTGGTTGCGTCGCCGTTCTCAGGCTTCTTGGAGAAGAGGGGAGCGGGCTTGTCCTCAGGACGAGGCGAAATGTCTTCAGCAACCTCATTTGCCTCGGAAGTTTGGTTGAGCTGTTGGGTCAAGAGAGACACGGTTGGCTTGGTAGCGTCTGCTTCTCCATCTGCCTTTTCGGTAACTGAAGAATCCGTCATGGTGGCGTCTTGTTTCTCCAAATCGAGGTCGCCAACCTTATCCGTCAGACCAGCAGCTGTTGGAGAGTCCGCCTTTTCATTCGCCGGCTTATCGGACAACGGCTCATCAACGAGTTCCGGCTCTTTCTCGGTTTCCACAGTGCGGGGAGGAAGTTTGGGCGATCTCTCCAGAGGTTCACCAATTTCGGCCTTCTCACCGTCCTTGGCCTCCTCAGACTCGGCTTCAGAGGTGGTAACTTCCTCAAAGTCCTCATCCTTGACGTTGTTCTGGACCTCGAGCTTCTTGACCTCCTCGGGAGACTCGCTTGACGGAGCGCGTGCGTGGTGGAAACCATGGCTGTCGACACTAGTGCCGAATTCATTGTCAAGCACCGAATGCTCTTCGCTCTCTTTAGCGGAGGTGAGTTTGCCGGCCGCTTTTAAGCGCTCTCTCTCGGCATCTCTGGCCTTTACAGCAGCCTCACTTCCGCGTTCGTTCAAAAGGGCCATGTTGCTACAATGCAAGAGCTCTGCCATCAGCTCGCAGGTCTTGAACCGGTCGAAACCAAGGGGCTCAATCTTGCCACCAAATGCAGCCTTCAGTTCACGTTGCTTAGTAGTAGTGGTGCCATCTTCGTTGACGACCTTTTCGGTGGCGTTGTGAACCAAAGCCATGAAATCAGGGACATGGGTGGCGAATTGGCGGAGGAGGGTGCCCAAATAAATGGGGTCAGAGCTTCGTGGTACCGGGCCGGTCTGATTTTCCATGTCGTAATCAGAGTTGTTTTTCCGGATGACCTCGATGACAATGCCCACACCAACAGTGAGAGGATTGCCACCTCGGAGCATCTCGGTGATAAGACTCTTGATACAGGGCTCAGAAACCAGCTGTCTCGTCAATTCGTTGGGGCCAATGACAGTCTGGTCCTGGGTGGTAGCGTTGGCAGAGATGGTAATGATGGCCTTCAGGAAATCGCCTGCGGATGTTTGGGCTGATGCATTGTAGTCTGGAGACAGGAACGACAGGAGGGTGGGAATCAAATTGTGCTGCTGAAGCCACTGTAGCCCAAAAGTTAGCATGTTCGGAGTTTGTGGAGCTGCTGGTACCCACGTCGACTATGCCCTGGCCTCCTTCAGCCTTCTCCAGGCTTATGATCTTCAGTAACAGATCCATAACCATGGGGCAGTCAACGTGCTGGAGCATGTCGGACACGATGCCATCAATGGACTTGAAAAACTCAAGCATCTCCTCGGTCTTGCGGTCCAGCAGGGACTCGTTGACCTTTGTGAAGTAGCCGGCTTGCACGGGGTCTAGCGGTGCAGGCTGCTTGAGATAGTCCCAGAACTTGCGCAGTGCAGCCTGGTTCTCTAGTAGCGCCTCGGAGATGGACCAGACTTCGGAAGACAGGATTTCGCAGGCGACATATGCGTACTTCAAGCGCTGCTTCTCCTCCTTGCCTTCCTCGTTCTCTCCGGAATCGGACTTGATCGATCTTGACCGCGATCTTCTCTTGAAGAAACTGCCGATCTCCGCGCCGCCCTTCTCGTCGCCTTCTCCTTCGGCGGCATTGTCGGTCCCAGGTGATTGCTGCGGGGCCGGAGAGGGGGGAGCAATGACGAACTGCAGCAGGCGCTCCAAGATCTTATCGTCCCTCAGATATTGTATCAACTTTGAGTTTTGTTGCTTGAGCTCTTGGATCAAGTCGGACTCGTCGAGCAGCTCTTCGATGGTGACATCGGGCTTATCCAAGATGGAGTCGAGGGTGGAGATATTGGCGTAACCGCCAAAGCGCCAGAACATGTTGGCGACGTGACACGGTTATCGGGGCGTAAGGGAGCTGTTCAGTGGTGGTTGCATGCGACAGCGCAGTAAGCAGCGGGAGGCGCGCCGACGGCGAGCAGCGGGAAGCCAGCGGGCGAGTATCTGGAGCAGAGATGGGCGTGTCAACGTCGGCGGTGCAATGGTTATGGCGACTGGCGGGGCTGGATGCGCGGCACGGGCGCGCGGCTCGCAGGCGCGATCTGAGAAGCTTGGGCTGAGATGGGGACGGTGGGGTTTACCGGGTGAGCTGGGGCTGGTGCCGCGGGCTGGGGTCGTGTGGGCAGCGGCCGAGGCTGGCGAAGCAGCGCGGTCTGGAGTGTGACAGACTCAGGTTGGCAGCCGGTCACAAGGCAGAGAGCGCTCCCCAAAGTCCAGAAGCGAGTTTGGGTGGGAAGAGCGCGGCATGCAGCTGGCGCAGCAGCGTGACGGGCAGCGCGGCCAGGAAGGGTCAATGTGAGGTTGGCAGGTGGCCGTGTTGTCGTGGGTGAGAGTGGTGTTCCTCGCTGGTCGAGGTCGGCGCCGGCCCCAGCCCAAACACCCCCGGCAGTCCACGCGGATCCTAACCTCCAGTGCCAGCAAGCGCCCAAAGTGGTGGCCCACGACCCGCGAGCGACGACGCCTGCAGCGCCTCTCATCTGGTCCCGCGCCTTCCAGCAGCCCGTCCACCACGTGGCAGCAGCACGCCAGCATCGCCGCCACTCTAGCCGCCTGCCGCCGCTCACCCGCGCTGCAGCCTCCGCATCCCCATCCCCACGCCCCCCGGCCTCTCGGTGCCACGATGAATCGCTTGTTCGGCGCAAAGAGCACTGGCCCCAAGCCGACCCTCAGCGGCGCCATCTCGAATGCACGTCATGTCTCTGCCCGGCTTCTGATCCCCGCATGCTGACGGCGAGTCCAGGTCGATGGCCGCATCGAGAATATTGACGTCAAGCTCGCGAAGCTCAACGCCGAGCTGACGACCTACCAGCAGCGCCTGTCTAAGATGCGCGACGGCCCCGGCAAGACGGCGATCAAGCAGAAGGCCCTCAAGGTGCTGCAGCAGCGCAAGATGTACGAGGCCCAGCGCGACCAGCTGCAGCAGCAGTCCTGGAACATGGAGCAGGCGAGCATGATGCAGGACAACCTCAAGAACACCATGACCACCGTCGACGCCATGAAGACGACGACCAAGGAGCTGCGCAAGCAGTACGGCAAGGTCGACATCGACAAGATCGAGCGCATGCAGGACGAGATGGCCGATCTCATGGACATAGGCAACGACATCCAGGAAAGCATCAGCCGCAGCTATGACGTGCCTGAGGACGTCGACGAGGCGGAGCTGGATGCCGAGCTTGAGGCTCTCGGAGAGGAGGTGGAGCTGGACGCCATGAACGAGGCTGACGGCGTCCCGAGCTTCATGGTGGATGAGGCAAAGCCGCCGCAGTTCATCGACGAGCCTCCCGAGCCAGCCGGCAAGGTCAAAGAAGCTGCAGGCTGAGACCAAGTGCCGGATCCGGGATCCTTGACTTTGCCGCCAACGACAGCAGTATTCATGGCCATGGCGTGACGGGTACACGGCGTTCTGAAAACGTGCTTGGGCTTCTTGGCTTGGGAACGCAGCCTGCACGCTTCCAGTTACGGCTTCTTGGCGCGCTGATGATGCGGGTGCCGCGTCCGCACCACCGTCGTCGCCGCTGATAGCCTCCCCAACACCCTGTATGCAGTCGTAGTGCCCCGATTTCTCTGCAAACTGAGTCGTATTCGCATCTGCTCCCTCCGCGTCTTCTCGTGCCCCTCTTGGTCCCCTTGCCCCGCCATACGAAGAGGATCACGGTTGGTGCCGGCAAAAGCCAAGCCCAGCGGAGTGGGGTGGAGACAAGGGGTGGAAGTGGCGAGGTGCCGAGTTTCCCGGAGTACTCGTCTTCCACCAGGCGCCCTCGCGCGCTGATTGGTTCCGCCGTGCGCCAAGACGCGTCGACTGGTCTGGGACCTATCAAGCCGACCCGGACTTTCCCCCACCACGAGACTAATCGCCTCCCAGCCAAGCCTCCTACGAACCAAACTGCCCGATTCCAAGCCTTCTGCACTGCAACAACTCCTTGGCTTTGACTCTGCTTGCATCCTTATCCCCGGTCTGTGAACGTCTCCGCCCTTCTGCGCCAAGCTCAACACGCGGAGGCCGCCTTGGCTTTCTTCATACAACAGGGAATGTGTCTTTGATAGGATGAGTCGGTGGGCTGGGTCACACAACAATGGGACTATATAAAGCGGCCCCGTGACGACATTCCGTAATTACTCAATCCAAGACTTTTCGCTTCCCACTTTCATACATATGGTCCTCTTGGACTTCTTCAGCCATTCCATCATCCCACCTCGCCGACCCAAGTGATATTCTTCCTCAAACAACCCCGCATCTCAACTGTCCACGCAATTGGTAACAATGGGCTCCGGAAAGGGCTCCGAGGTACGGCAGGAGTACCCGAAGCATCCCTTTCAACTCTCCATCGACCAGCTCAAGGAGCACCTGGGCGTCCACCCCGAGCAGGGCTTGAGTGCCTCTGAAGCCACCCAGAAGCGCAGCCAGTATGGCGAGAACAAGCTCATGGGCGAGGGCGGCGTCAAGTGGTACTCGGTCCTCCTGAAGCAAGTTAGCAATGCCATGATTCTGGTATGTCAACCCCCTTTGCAGCCCCACTCCTCTCTCGTACAGTTGTTGACCAGCGACAGGTCCTCTTGTTGGCCATGGCGCTCTCGTACGGTGTGTCCGACTACGTCGAGGGCGGCGTCATCACCGCCGTCATCGTTCTGAACGTCCTGATTGGTTTCTATCAGGAGTACCAGGCAGAGAAAAAGATGGACTCTCTCCGAGCTCTGTCCTCGCCCACTGCCACGGTTCTCCGCAATGGCGTCGTTGATGCAATTCCATCAGCTGAAGTCGTTCCGGGTGATATCGTTCAGATCAAGACGGGCGACACCATCCCCGCCGACATCCGCATCTTCGAGGCCATGAACCTCGAGTGCGATGAAAAGATTCTCACTGGAGAAGCTCTTCCGGTCGCGAAAGACCCTGAGCATGATTTCACCAATGTCACTGAACTCGAGACTGGTGTTGGAGACCGCGTGAACATGGCTTACTCGTCTTCTACAGTTACCAAAGGCCGTGGTCAAGGTATCGTCGTCTTCACCGGAATGCACACAGAGATTGGTAAGATCGCTCAGTCCATGCAGGGCACAAAGCGCAAGGCAAACCGATCCATGTCAAGAAAGAAGGGCGGCAACTTGCAACCCGCCAAGGGCCTCATCCTTAGGATTTACGACGCCATTGGCGCTTTCCTTGGTCTCACCGTCGGCACACCTCTTCAGAGGAAGCTGTCCAAGCTTGCATACGTCCTGTTCGGTCTGGCCATCCTCTTGGCCATCATTGTGTTCGGCGTCAACAGATTCGATGTCACTAACGAGGTCGCCATCTACGCCATCTCGACCGGTACGTAGCCCTCCTTTCACGTTGCACAGCCACGCTAACGGCTACTATCCTAGGTATTGCCATGATCCCCGAGTCGCTCATCGCCGTCCTTACCATCACCTTCGTCAGCGGCATGACCTCGATGCGCAAGCGCCGTGTGCTTACCCGTAAGCTCAGCGCTTTGGAAGCCCTCGGTGGTATCACAAACATTTGCTCCGACAAAACGGGCACCCTTACGCAGGGCCAGATGGTCACTCGCAAGGCGTGGATCCCTGGGGTTGGCATTTACACGGTCAACAACGCCGAGGATGCCGCAAACCCTACGCACGGTACAATCACACTTGGCACTGAAAAGTCGAGAGCCGAGATGGAGGCGGAGAAGAAAGCCCGCCAGGAAAAGCTCGAGGCCGAACGCAGCGGTGGCGGCATCAAGTTCAAGGAGCCCAAGGAAAAGACTGAACGCGACGTACGCCGCGCGGTGAACGACTTCGACGAGAAGTCTGACTCTGACGACATGGACCCCAAGGACGTCGAAGTGGTTCCTGAGCTCGATGCCTTCCTCCATTCGACTGCACTCTGCAATCTTGCTACTGTCCGCTACAACGACTCGGAGCAGAAGTGGCAGACTACTGGTGACCCAACTGAAGTTGCTCTGCAGGTTTTCGCCCGTCGCTTCGAGCTTGGCAAGAAGCAGCTGGAAGGCGAACGCGGCTGGAAGCAGCTCACTGAGTACCCCTTTGACAGCACCGTGAAGCGCATGTCTGTGGTCTACAAGGTTCCCGACGACGGCAGCACCATCATCTTCACCAAGGGAGCCGTCGAGCGCATCCTGGACCTCTGCGTCAACGTCGGTATTGGTGCACACGAGACTGCCATCACTGACGAGGTCAAGGAGCAGATCCTTGAGCAAATGTCCCTTCTTGCTGACCAAGGTCTTCGTGTTCTTGCTGTTGCACGTCGTTCTTGGACGGGTGAAGCCATCAATGAGAAGTCTGAAATTCCTCGTGAGGACATTGAACAGGGCTTGACGCTCCTCGGTCTTGCTGGAATCTACGATCCGCCTCGCCTTGAGACGAAGGATGCTGTTCGCGAATGCACCAACGCCGGTATCCGCGTGCACATGCTTACGGGCGACCACCCCGGGACAGCCGCGGCCATCGCAAAGGAAGTCGGCATCATCCCCAAGGACATGAGCACTCTGCCCAAGGATGTTGCCGACAGCCTGGTCAAGACTGCTGCCGAATTCGACGGTCTGACGGACGAGGAGATCGACCAAATGCCCGAATTGCCTCTTGTCATTGCTCGCTGTGCTCCCAACACCAAGACCCGCATGATTGCTGCTCTTCACCGCCGTGGAAAGTATGCCGCGATGACTGGTGATGGTGTGAACGACGGTCCCTCTCTGCAAGCCGCCGACGTCGGTATCGCTATGGGTCTCGCGGGTAGCGACGTCGCTAAGGGGGCGTCGGATATCGTTTTGACGGACGACAACTTCGCAAGCATCGTTAACGCGATTGAGGAAGGCCGCCGCATGTTTGACAACATCCAGCGCTTTGTTCTGCATCTGCTTACGTCCAACGTGGGTGAAGTCGTGCTTCTGGTCTGTGGCCTTGGCTTCCAGGACGCCAGAAACTATTCCGTCTTCCCTCTGTCTCCGCTCTCCATCCTCTGGATCAACATGCTCACGTCTGGTTTCCCCGCTTTCGGACTCGGCCGCGAAAAGGCTTCGTACAACATCATGAGCCGCCCGCCCCACGACAACAAGAAGGGTGTTTTCACTTGGCAAATCATCTTTGACATGATCGTCTACGGTCTGTTGATGGGCATGCTGACCCTATTCACCTTCGTCATCATCGTCTACGGCCCAGGTGACGGCAAGATCGGTCAGGACTGCAACAAGGCATACAGCCCAGACTGCGACGTCGTCTTCCGCGCTCGTGCTGCCGTGTTCGCCGAGTTGACCTGGTTGATTCTCATCTCTGCTTGGGAAATCAAGGGCATCCGCCGTAGCATGTTCCGGCTCGATCCCCGCTCCGAGAGCCGCTTCCCCTTCTTCGCTGACATCTGGGAGAACAAGTTCCTGTTCTGGTCTGTCACCGTGGGCAGTGTCGTTGTCTTCCCGTGCATCTACATCCCCGGCTTCAACACGACCGTCTTCAAGCACAAGGGTAAGTTTAGCTGTCTTCGCCACCTTCTGATCTTGGAATCACTTACTGACCTTTTTTCTGCAGAAATCACTTGGGAATGGGCTCTCCCCATCGTGGCAGTCTTCATTTTCGTCCTGGGCATGGAGCTGTGGAAGCTGGCCAAGCGCACCTTTGGCTGGTTCGCCGCTCCCGACGAGGACAAGGTCGACGGCCGCAGGAAGCACGGCCCCCTGTCGCTGCGCCAGGGCTTCTTCTCCTTCTCGCGCACAAACTCCCTCGCCAAGGAGCCGTCGGCTGGTCAGGGCTCCGAGCTCACCGCTGTCAACTCCGGCCACAGCCCCCGCGGCATTGGTCCCATCGGAAAGAAGGAGGATGTGTGAGTACCAATGCGTGCGCAATACGTATGATGTTCATGACTCTTTTGAGAACGAAGAAAGGGCGGTCGTTGCGCTTAAAATGCACATTTACTGCGTAGAGAGGACAGTGTTGAAAAGCTGTTTCCCATTGTTGAATACCAGCGGCGCCATGTTCTGGCGCCTCGGAGGATTTTTTTTTTTTTGATGGCTTTCTGTTTCCTTTTTCTATTCTGCTATAATATAGCAAGGCGATCCACGTACATACGTAGTCAGGGTCGCCAGCTTGATGATTGATGCCTTTCATAGATGAGAATATACTTCAAGTTGGAAAACCAGTAAATCACCAAGAGCAATCCTCACCGACTTTGCAAGCTGAGACTACGTCACTATATCCTCAGACAAATCACAGATCTGCCATAATCACGTGGACCTGGCCCAAGAGATCAGCCAAGTTCCATTTCCCCGATCTTGCAAGCCAGCCAAGCTGACAAGCAGCCTCGGCCAGATGTGTGTAAGGATTATCACCCCTCCACGGAGCGGGGGTTGCATAAAGAGGCTGAGTCGTATCCCAGCACCTCGGGTTGCCGGGGGTACATGCAAGGAGGTATTGGCATCCGTCACGGCTGACTTCACCGCGCAGGACGAAAGGGTCACAAGGACTTCTCGCACAGATGCAAGAGAGATGTGTGGGGGAAGTGTCAGATGAGGCAAGGCGTCGCTCGGCGCCTCTTTCTGCACGTGCGGGAAGGTCCCCCCCACATGGAGGTGGCCAACGTGGGTCGAGACCTGTGGCTATAACACCCAGTTCATTCCCAAGAGGGGCGTTAGTGCGTGGAAAGGGATGGAAGCTGTTTATTTTGACCGGTCCGTAGGACGGAGGTTAATTCCTAGTGACGGACTCGTGCGGCAAATGCATGCAGTAGCGTAAACCGAAGATTTGTAGTAGCATCCAGCCTTCGTCGTCGGTGGTTGATCTCGGCGGCTGAAAAAAAAGGCGTTAATGTGGAGGCTTAGCAAGCTTCCAAGCTTATCGTGATCGAGGCTCAGCCTTGTGGATAAGGGGAGGGTGTTGTGAGCTGGAGGTGGAAGTTGCCGCTGAGGTCAGTGGAAAGGACAACAGCCGGACAAAAGCCCCGGGCAAGTCGAACTACGACGATCTGGAGACACGAGCTGCCATGCAGACAGGGCGACAGCCACAGCCGTGCGCTTGTGGCGCGTTCCTGAAAATTTCAGCTGAGAAGTCGACGATGCCAAATCATGTGCCAGTCGGGCAAAAGCCACAGCAACTCAACGTCCAGATCGTGGCCCTTGCTCCTTTAGGACAAGATGAGGCCCTGGGAGAGAACCGGCAACAACCGATCAGGCTAGCTGGAAACGGCTTCACGATGTCAAATCGTCAGTTTCGGTGATGGACCTAGCAGGACGGAGATGTAGCGTCGGTCGATTGAACGGCGGTGGTGGACAGTTGGTTGCAGGAAAGCGGCCGAGAGAACAACACCGAGGCAGGAGCGATGGTAGAGTGAAAGTGTGTACCCCTTGAGCTAGGTAGACTCGCTTAGCCTAAGTCGTCGTTGGTGGCGAACCACTGCCGCCTGGAACCACACACGTCGCTCGCGTGCGATACGACGACTCAAAAAATCCATCACCGCTTGGGGATGTGCATCCCTGCTTGTCACGTCGGCAGATCGACAACGGAGCCGGACGGGCCGTCGCATCAGCACCCATCTCACTGATGATCCCGCTGATCTATATGGTGCGCTGAGCTTGCCTCCGGAGCTACGGCTTTCAGAGCTACTTGCCGCTTCTCGAGGCCGGCAAACAGACGGCACTTCGTGGGTCTAGAGCATGCTCTCTGCGCGGTAGTGGAGCTGTCCAAGAAAGGCGATGCCGGTCCGGATCTGGAATCGTTCTCAGTATAACGGCCCCTTTTCAGGAACTATCGTATCATGGGTCATAGCGCCCCCGGCCCGCACTTGCGCGCATCAAACCTTATGTCCGAAATTCCTGCCCACTCACTTGCCTCGGAACTGAGCCCTCAACGCCCATCTTCCAATTTCTGCAGGTATTGGCCCCAATACGGCGTCGACGTTGCATGATGGCTTATTAGATCCCGTTGTCGACTTCCACCGTTGAATTGGTCACTGAGCGTTGTTCATTCCGGAACTCAAGCCGGACATCCTGACTTTTCCTCGGCACCATCACCCGAGGAAAAAAAAAAAAAAAAAAAAAAAAAAAAACAAAGCAA